>JAVTVJ010000382.1:1317668-2635336 GCA_034509425.1 Eopsaltria australis
AAGCTGTTTGCAGGAACAGACCTGCTTCTAATACCAGTTTTTACTTTCGTTTTATTCTATCACAAGTATGAAAGCTTCTTCATAGTTGTTTTGACGAATGCTGTCTGTGACATAGCACCAATGTACCCTTTCCTTACTCTCAGGATGTTGATATGGATGTGAACCCACATGTAGCTATGCCTTCTACCACTATTCCTTTTCTTTTTCCATTCTCTCCTCCTCTTTTCCTCCAAAGCTATTATTGATGTGAAAAAAAACAAACCCTCTCTATTCCATTGAAGCTACTATTCACTGAGCAGAGATTTACTACTTTAATTTTAAATGCTGTGTCTGAATGTTTTCACAGATGAGAAACTGAAATGAGTTAGCGTGTACCTAATAAAGTCTCTTGAAACTGAGAAACACAAAGAGATTTAAAGTAAACAAACCCCATGCCCATAACTCTAATAGAATACTTGCACTTTCACAACTTAATGAGCTTTTTTTGAAGATAGTTTTCTATTAGGGACAGACAAAGGGAAAAAATATGCATCCCATGCAGGTTGGACATGTTTGTAGAACAGTTCATCTTACAAAAGCATGTTCCCCTGTTCTCAGGTGACTAAAAGAAAAATAAGTATAATTTCAATTAAGAAACATCACCTACATTCTCTTCTCTTCTGATACAGATTTACCCCAGGGTGTCCCTGGCCTGTTGTGGTCTAGATGACATCAACAGAGGCTGCTAGATATCAAAAATATCTTGATAAAAGGTTTTTGCCATCCCTTGCGTGCTTGAAATGTCTTTTTATTGTGTTCAGAAAGAAGAACAAAATGGAGGGGATTAATAACTGTGAGGTGCAACGGTGAGGAAGCACAAGGGCACTTATCAAAACATTTTTGCTGTCCATCTTGGGCCTTGGAAATTTCACTCAACCCAGTGACTTTTGAAGGAGAATGCTCCAACTGGCCACAGAGAAAGCCTTCTGAGAAGTGGCTTGTGCTTGTCATGCAGCTGTCAGGTGTGAGTAGGCCAATAGGAAGGACAGCCACCATATTTCCGTGGGGTCTTCCCTATATTAAAGAGCCTGAATGGCTCAGAGGTGCTATTTAGTACAAGTACATTCCTTTATGTGACATTTGCCTATTTTCCATGTGCCTCATTCCAAAATTTCCACCTCTGTGAAGGATAATAGGAAAGATTGTCACCAGGCAGAACGAGGAATAAATGCTTGGGGTGCACTGGTAAGAATGGCAGAGAAAGGCTGTGCATAATTTTCTCTGGAGATTGGAACAGTTTCCAGTCATCCTGAAGTATGTTCCAAAAGACCTTAGAGAGGGTCCAAACTTCCTCCTCTGAGCTCAAAATACAATTTGGGAGCATCTTGTCCAAGTTTGCTGGTCCTCATTCTCACAAAGACTTAATCAATCATGGTGTCATGTGAGAGTTGCATATGAAGGGCTTATCAAATTGTTACCTTTGGGATCTGGACTCCTTTACTTTTTAGAACTTATAATTAGAGTGCCTGAAATCACATATTGCCAAGTACCACAAAAACTGAGCACTTCTTCATATTTTTTCATCTTTTCTTTCTTTTTTTCTTTCTTTCTTGCACTCTCACCTCTTCAGGGTAAGAGTACCACATTCTGGCATCAGCTAAAGGAGTTACTCAGTCTGTGTTTGGGTCTGCCTTCAGTGGCACTGCACATTGCTGAATCAAACACTAGAGCTGAAGCATCCCAGATTTAGTCTAGAACACTCATCATCTTTGACTCTGACCTGTAAAAGCATTTAAACACATTTATGATCCTCAGCTTTTACTTTCCCTCATCTGAGTGAGACACTAAGGTCCAAATGTGGTGAAAAGCATTCATGATTAAGCATGCACATCACTATTTTGCTGCTCAAAGGAGCAAATGCCTTATCTTTAACTATTTAAATAATTGGCCCCAACCCTGTAGGTTTGCAGCCTGTGCTCTGGCTGTCAGTTGTGTTCGTTTCCATATCCAAATGCCTTTCCAATTCAGTTCTGCTCTGTGGGCTAAAATGAACACTCGTAAGAATACGGTAATTAAACACAATTACAAAGATGTGCACATCCCATACTGAACAACCACAGGCCGCTTTCCAAGAGCCCTTTTTTTACTTTTCTCATAATCTGTAATTTTTCTGGCTTCTTATTTTTGCTTCTCAGCTATCAACCCAGTTTTGTGCAACCCCAGGAAATTCTTCGTAATTTGATTGCTGTCGCAGACTCCCGCTACACTTCTCTGATGAGCAAAGAAATACAAACCCAGCAAGGGGGGTTGTGAAAAGATTCAGTAACCTGTGGAACCCCAGCTTCCACTGGCATTGCCAGCTTATACTCATGGCAGAGTTTATAAAATAGCCTAAGAAGCAAAAAAAAAAAAATTTATGGAATTTCTCCCTGTCTGTACTGAAGTTTGTCATGCCCACCCATTTTTGGGTGTTAATCTTATGAAATAAAGGCCACATTTGACCTATCAACATTGGGAGATGTTGGCCTCTAGATCACCTGTGCTTCAAAGGTCACAGACCTTAATATTTTCTAAAAGATTTTGTGAAACATGTCTGTGTTCTTTATGTGGAAATTCATTGCCAAACCTGAGAGTCAGTTGAACAGATATGGGGAAGTTTTCTACAAAAATGATGTCATTTTAACGCAAAATCTTTTACTGCCATCTGATAGAATGGTTTTCAAAAAGCAAATATTTTGTGATCTTATGTTATCTTCTACTATGGGTGGCCCTTTTTACCTGCTGTCAAGCGGCATCAAGTTCCAGATCTCTTACTGGCCATACAGATAGCGGATAGATGAACAGTACATGGTATGTACCAAATGTACGCATAGAATGGTCTAAAGCTTGTCAATCACTTCAGGGCCCTGAAATATTTACTGGAAAAAGCAGTCATGGAGAAAAACTTCCACCGCAATTTGTTCAATGTACAGATTAGTTTGTGGCCAGAAAGAAGCAGTCTTTATAGCAGGTCTGGACTTTGGGTCCCCAAGTGTAAAGAAGTTTGGCTTATTTATCCCAGATAAGAGTGAAGCTCTGAGGCATGTGTTCTAAGTCTTCAAGTGAGGGATCTCATGATCTGGGGAGTGATTTTATTATAGAATAATTAAAATATATAATAATATATATTTTAATACCTATACTTATGTAGACTATATTATTCCTATCATATGTTTAAGATAAGGCAGTATGAGAAGTAATCTAGTTTTTCTTATGCTCCAAAAGTAGCCAATGGATAGGCAGACTTCTCCAAAGAGAAATTCAGGGCATTCTGCTGAATTTCTGCACTGAAGCATTCTCTCAAGGAGCTCTTTTACCCTGTACAGGTTATACAGGCAGCTCAGACAGACAGAAGAAAGCAAAATAAGACACATGAAATTATGTGATGAAATCATCCCCTGCCAGTCCTAATCCCAATGCATCAAGGCTCAGGAGAATATTGCATATCACAGTGATATAATGGAGAAAATAGGAATAAATGCTCACAAGCTTCTATGAACTGCTTATCACAAAAAAAAACCCAAAAAAACAACCAAACAATGAAGGGACTGAAAAGGGAAGAAAAGCACCAGTTTTTTTTTCCTTCTATTAATGGGAACTTTGAAATATTTTGTTTGGCAGAGATTCAAACATTTTATTTTTTGGGGTTGCTTCTCATGGGCTCACTGTCAACTGTGGTGGGGATTTGTGCTCTTTTTTTGGTTTTGTCTTTGTTTTGCCTTTTTATTTTTAAAATTACAATGTCATCCTAATTCAACCCCATAAATCCCACTGTTAACTAGATCTCAGGACCTCACACTCAGATTTGCTTGAGTGAGGCCCAAAATGGGAAAAGTAAGTAATAACAGATCACGGCTGTAGAGCATAGCACTGTTTGGGACAGGCTGTCACCCGCTGATCACTGACTGGAGTCCAAGTCTAGAAGCACAGATGTGCATACCAAACATGGTGAGAGAAATCAGAACAAGAAGAGAAAGGAAAAATGAAACAAAAATAAAACACACCAACAATAAAAAGAAAGAAAACATACTACATATCCTTATGGGGAATCAGAAATTCCCATGCTTGTAAGATCACTTTAGATTATTACTTTTTCTGCTTTCTAGAAATTGTAATACTTGCCCTTGTCATTTTATGCTGTCTAGGACAGTGCATGACTGCATAGTTTGAATACACTTGACTTTATACCTGACTTTATACTGAAGTGCATTTGACACCTTTTCACAAGCCAAAGCATTCTGTGCAATGGCAGCAGCTTCTAAAAACTAAATTTAAGATAATACATTTGCCTCTTGCCATCTGTGAATGCGTTGATAGAGACTGTATGTTAACAGGTAATGCCAAGGCTGTGAAAGCATTTTTGGAAAATGAAAACTGCTTTGAAGCTACAGGAAAAGAAACCAAATCTATTTATTTATAGGTCTCACTTGGATATGACAAAATATTTAAATCATAATTCTGAAGGGAAATTTCCAGAAAAGCTTCTCAGCAAAAGCAAGCACTGAGGTGTTGCCTCTGGCTTTGAATCACTAACTGAGAACTTTGTCTCCTCTGCTTACATCATGCACTTCCAGCAAAAGCTTTACTGAAACCATCAAGGATTTCTCAGTAGGAATAAGAGTAGCTCTTCAGCTCTTTTTATAGACAGCCAGATGGACCATTATTTCCTTAGTCTTCAGTTAATCATTGATTAGTCTACTAAAACTTCTGCCTGTGGATGACATCAGTGAAACTCATCCCTAACACATTATCTTATACATAGTTTCATTTAATCTAAATATATAAGTAGTCCTACTGACTTCAGTGAAATTACCCATGCAAGGTTGTGCACATATGTACGTCCCTATAATGAGGGACCATGTGGAGGAAACCTAAAAAAACAAACAAAAAACTTGGTGCGAAAGAAATTGTATCTGAACTTCTATTTCTATCTGGTCAGAACCACTGCAATGAAAAGAAAGAGAGAAAAGTGGTTTTTGCAGAGATTCCTAGCATAAACATAGCAATCCATGCAGCAACAGGTAATGTCAGATTTCCAAAAATAAAAATGTAAAAGAAAAATTTACTTACTAAATCTTTTCAAGAAGAGATTCTTCTCTAAACCCTGCTCTCAGAAAAGGTATTAAGAAGTAGCAAGACCTTAGATAATTATAGACATTGTACAGATAAATACACCAGACTTCATAAAATGTTTATATTTTGCTTTGCTATAAGATATTATATATACTAGCCAAAATCATGGTCCTTCCAAAGATTTTTGCTTGTTTATTTCTTTGTTTATCCCTCTTCATCTAAAAAAATCCAAAAGCACAGGCTTCTTGGAACATTCAGCACTGAAAATTACCTGAACATTTCCTATTAAATGCAGGGAGAATGTTACATTTACTTAAACAGACACTGAAGTAGATAATGCCATAAAACTGCAAAAGCAAACAGATATTTATATATCATTTGGGGTCAGCTCAGCATTATAATGTTTCCCTAACATATAAAGTTGCTCTCAGGCAATAAATCAGAGTACAAAAAATGGAAATTTAGTGTTAGGTTGTCCTAAGCAAAATATTTTTTGTATCTGCTCAACAAGCTCAAATACAGCAATATGGAAATCAAAGTATTTTTTGCTAAGAATACCAATGCAAATGCCATCATGATTTTTCAAAAGCTTCTAAAAAAATTGCTACTTGCTTTTTTTTCAAACTTTGAATAAAAACAATAAGGTTTCATTCATAGCAGGAACAATAAATTTTGCTAAAAACGACTAAAAATTATAACAGACTCTGCTGTGATGGCAACACATGATAACATAGCTAAACAGATAAAAGGGAGCACAGCTAAATGATGACACTCTTTCGGAATATGAAATCAAAGTATTGAATAAGAATCCTATCTCCTTTGTTTAGCCTTCAGTCACCTATTCACAAGCTGTAAGTTGCTTAGAAACAGACTGTACTTGAGAATTTGTTATACTTCATCACTGAAATTTTTAAAACTAATTTTTTTATTTGGAAAATTAAAAATTAGAGTTTTGGATGCTAACATGATAAATTATGAATAAACAAATGCAATGAAACATCGTATCTGAAGACAAATGACTCAACCGTTATTTATACCTAATAAATTAGGTAGGAAGAAAAGATAAAATAACCCTATTTTAAGGTTTGTGTTTTTCTGTTTGTTGGTTTGTTTGGTTTTGTTTTGTTCTGTATTTTTCATTTCTAAAACTTATAATAAGGTTAACATTTTCTTTCTTCTGTTTTGTTTCTCCTGTTCTACTTCTTTCCATGGATGTTTGTTGGTGCATCATCACCCTTTAAAAGTGGGATATCACGTTGTAGTTTTCTCTTTCAGATAAGAGTCAATATGCACTTGTGCTTGCAGGGGAATCAACAGGTGCTTCCACTGACAAGGACAAGATGCTGCCATTCTGCTGCACTGTGGTGTCATCCCTCTGTGTGAGGCTGAAGCCCCTCCAGGTTGCTATTCTCTGCTAAACCTGTTACATGTCTGTCTGTCTGTCTGTACCACTCTTGTTTAAAATATCCATTCTCTAAGCAGTAACTTAGTAAAGACCTCTCCTGCACAAAAATTTGCACTTCAGAGCATAAGCATTCTGTCTCAATGCACATGCATAATCTTAGAGCATTATAAAATGAAAAAGGAATGAGTAGATTTCAGTCTTTCTTATTTGAAATATGATATAATGCATAATAGAGTAAATAAACCTTTTGATTATGCTCTATTTTCTGCCAAATTTAATATTTTATAGCACTTCATAAATTATTACTCCAATGTAATGGAACCTTGAATCCATTATTCTCACATTTCTCTATGCTTTCTGGACCAATAACCAGAATAAACCTTGTGCTGAATCATTCAAGTGCTATACAGGTATTGTCAGGAGCTTTCATGATGGGACTTTGGGTCAGCCAAAGCTTTGAGCTGAAACTTCAAATTTTGGTTTTGGAGTGAATGCTCTAAAGAACTGAAACTAATACCATTTTCACCAGTCCCGCTTTCCTCCGGTCTCACTTTCCAGGCCATTGACTTTCCAGCAGTTTTCATCCAAATCAAATTGTACACGGTTCATTTTGATTCCTTTACAATATTTCCTTCTTTCATCTCAAGATTTAAGTCTCTGCTCTTTTTGCCTTTCTCTTCCTGCCAGGCTTGTTTCATGTTTTCTGTCTCGTTCAGACAAGGTAAATGGACTGACTTCTGCTCTGCTGTCAGTCTCTGTACTTTAAATACTTGTATACTCTATTCAGGATACAGCTAACAAATAAAACAGCTACACCATCCATCACAGTCTAGACTGAAGTAAATCTTACATTTTTTCTATGTAACTCTGATACAGACAAATTTTCACAGAGAAAATTCAGCCTTCTGCTCCAAGTCCAATCTCATAAATCTGATCTGCACTTCTATAGGCCAGGTTTTCAAAATCACATACAGTCCAATCTCTTAGGAAGAGAGATAACCAATCAGAGAAAATTTGAAAATTTGAAATCAGCCATTTATGCAATAATAGGGCTTTCAATACCCAGTGAAATTTATTTGCAAAAGATTATTCTAACGAAAAAGTCATTACTAAAATTAGCTTGTCTCTTGAAAAGAAAACTCTACCTCCTTACACACATTATAACACTTTTCAGATCATTATGAGCTTGTCTTGTTGCAATACAGTACTTACAACTGCAATTACATGTTGCTTGTGTGCGATTTTTTTCACAGTAAGTTTTTTAACATAAAATAAGGTAAAGCAGAAACTTTTAACTAGTTACACTTCCGAAAAAAACCAAAAATTGTTGGCCACAGCAGCAGTAGGAGCAAAGGTGGCAGGAATGCAGGTTATTGTTAACCAAGTGTTGTTAACCCATTTAAACCAGTGAGGTCCAGAACATGCTGGAGGAAATTCCTCTTAAACTAACACTTCCTTTACTTGCAAAATGGGAGTTAATGACTTGCACCAGTACTTATATTTTAATACTCTTTTGCATGAAAATATACATGAACAATATTTTAAATTTATAGCAACTATGTATCTCTAACATACTTTCTACCTCACTATGTTAATGAGAAAACAGAGGTGCATTCTGTGCAAGGCAGAAAGAATGAAAGCACTCCACAACTTAAAATGGCATCCAGCTGCTCTTGGCAGAGCTAGTGATTCTGAGAACAATAACCCGACAGCTTTTCTTCTATTAAATTCAAACTGTGCTCCTCATTGTAAAGCAAGAAAGCTAAAGAAACAGGTTCAAGTATTAAAGGTTTACTGTCATGTAAAGTTATGTGGTGTACTCTTTTCTCCGTGATAGAAAAAAAGCACCAGTATATCAGACCACAGTCTGAGACACTGGTGAGTCACAGCACAAGGGTTTTGTCAGAACAGAAACTCCACAACAAAACTGTTCAATTAGTCAAGATGCACACAGAAATCTGCATGTTTTTAGTAAGAAGAAACATTATTGAATCTTCAGTCAAGATAAGCGAATAATGAAAATGTTTCTGGCAGTATTCAGATGACATTTTAAATGAATACTCTGGTTATGTTACATTGGGGTGTTTTTTTCTGTCACCAAGCTTTCTGTCACAAACAGACAATGAAAGTAAAGCTCAAATCACAACAGTTTTTCCTAAGTAAGCCAAAGTGTTCAGCACATATGAATATTGAGCTAAGACATTGCAGTTTTTCAAGTACTGCAGGAAAACTATGCTGTAGATATTCTTCAAGCAACCAACAGACTCTCAGCTGCAAATATGCACTATAAATGAGCAGTGAAAGAGATGTACAAATTTATTTGTAAATAGTTTAAATACTACTAAACTGAAAGCATTATCTATAAGCAAATCAAGGAGCTGAAGTAATTATACAGAATCCCCTTCTAAAGTTGTAAATGTTCAGGATGAAGAAGGAAGCAACTGGGTATGTTGTTGTCATTTTTCCTGATTCCAGAATCTTACGGAAAAACACCAAACTAATTGGGCTATTTTGGAAGTTCTTTTAGACTAGGTTCACAACAGATTTTCAAAGACTCAAAAAAAATTTGGATTTTTTCACATTCCATGTTTCAGAAACGAGTACCTCTCCAGTTTGCAATGAAGATTTTACAGAGATATTTAGCTTAGAACTTACTGGTCATCTCTTTAAATAAACACCTATGTTAATAGTGGCAGCTGAACAAAACTTTCATAATGACATTCTCAACTTTGTTTTGGAAGTGGATCCTAGAGGGCATAAAACTGATGTGATTCACCTGAGACTGAGATAGGATCATCAGTTGCCCCATATCACCTCATTTTTAAATGAAGATCTTCCAGCAGGACCTCATTCTTCAGCATATACATCATAGACCTCTTTGTATATTCCCAAATCTAAGTTTTTGTTCTTTCAGAGTACCATGACAAAAAAGTTTTCCTACCTCCTTCTTCTTGCACATCTACTGGGATTTAACCTCTCCTCCTGTCTTTTTTAACCAGTTATTACAAAATTAAAATATAAAAGCTTTTTTCTACGTCCATTCTAACAAATGGATACATAAAAACACCTGCAAATATTTTCCTGACTTATTGATGAGATACTTGTTTCTAGAGAAAATTTTGGACATCTGGAAGCACTTTTTGTGATAAGAGAAGAGTGGACATTAAACAATATGGAAGAAAAAGGATGAACAGAATATTCCCATGATAATGTTCATATTTATTTGAGCAGCAAAATAACTTGGTCATTACATTTTTATTTGTTGGCATATAGGCCTGTACTAAAAGAATAAATAAAAGAAACCAGGATTAAACCAACATGCAGCCTTCATCATTCTGAACCTTACTTGTCTGTTCTTGTCTCTACTTAAGCTGTTTGAGATTTAAAGCATTTGAGGAGAGTATTTACATCTTTCTAAGCATTTGCAGCAAACAGGATGAAGAAACACAAATCTTTGTATGTTTCTGTGGATTCTATCTCAATAGAATCAATAATGCAGACATTTTATTTGAAGATTTCTACAAATAAAATCTGTTTCTCTGCAATACTGTCTCACCTTGATTGTAATGTAGACTATTTTCTTCCACAAATCTGTTTCACATGAAGGAACAAAATACATGATTTGAAAAAGTAATAAGGTAAAACTCTATAAACTTAACAGAAATCTCTTTTCTCAGTCCAAAAATCCTCTGGTGTGTGCCACAATTCAAAAAGAGACAAATATAAATCTGAAGCCTCATGAACAATAGACTAAATCTCAATGTGAAGCCTAACCTGTCTTTATCTTGCTTTAAAAAAATATAGACAATAAGATAAATGGACCATAAATAACGTTTTCTTCAGACCTTTATTTTCTTAAAAATTACAGTGAAAAATATTTCATTTTGTAATCTAATAGTGGCCAAATAAACAGGAGGCTGAACTCACAGAATAGGAACAGAATTGATCAGTCCTTAAGGACATTGTCAGCTGTGAAATGTTAACCCCACTTGTGGATACTGGAGCCCAAGTCTAATATTCCTTAACCAACAGATGTATACATTTCTGGATGAGTCTTTCTGAGTCTTGCTTAATATTCAGCAGGATATTGAAGACTGGAGTACACAGTTCTTTATCTGCTTTAAAATGATTCTGAATACTAAGGAAGGGAAATATTCTCAGTGGATCCATGCAAAAAGGAAGAGCTCTGGCAGATCACAGTGAGACCAAATAAACTTTTGTTTTGAAAAGTGGAAGGCTGAGCTGGGTCACCTCAGTGGTGAATGAGGTGCCTTGAAATGGACCTACAAAATAAATAAAGATCACATCCTACTGTGGGAATATGGAGAGGTAAAAAGTCCCGCACTGTAATCCCACAATTTCACCCACAGACAGATTCTGGGATATATCATCTTGTGCTTGTGTTCTCCTATACAATATCTATTACCTACCATCTCTCATTTTCAAAGGGTTACATATTTTAATGCTTTATTAAATGAGGTACAGTATCTTGATACCTCTTTTGACCACTAAACATAGTGCCTTTAGGTACAGAATAATGCAGGTGAGTGTATTGACAATATTGGTTTTAGAAAGAAGTATGAATCATATTTGATTTTAAATTTAAAAATATATTTAAACAAGCAAGAATATTATTATGACAACTTGTGATTTGCTGTGATTAGCAATGGTCTTGCTCATCTGAAAAAGGGTGAGGACTTCTTAATGACTACAAGTTACCAGGGTTATAGGTTTATATTCCAGCTGAGATAGCATTTCCAGAAGGCAATGCTGTGTCCTGCCATGCTGGAAAGTCTTTTATCGGCAGTTTCACAGAGATAAGAGTGACACCTAGTGAATCACTAACACTTCCGACATTTTTTCTGGGGATGAAAATGATGGGAAAAGAACCCTTATTAATTTCTCAACCAATACTTAGATAATCCTGTTAAAGATCTAGTGAAATTTCAGCCTTAAATACTTTAACAGTATTACATGACAAGATTAAACATTAAGAAATTATACTAAGTATGACTGTTTTTTTAAATTTTGATAATGCATCTGGTAAAAGGGACTAATAAAATGCAAGGTTTCTCCAAGAAAATAGAAACTCATCATTCCTTTTCAGTAACATCATTATATAAAGAAATACAAGTCCTAAGTTATTTTCTTTTTCATATTATTTTCATCTTTTTCAACAATTAAAAACCAAATTCCTTGTGTCTTACTAAACATTTAGGTTATCTTTACTTTCACAAAACTATAATCAACACATTCTAACCATGGAAGACAATGAAGAGGATGTTTCAGTCCATCTCAGTTTGGGTAATTTAGAAATTATTCTTTGGTAATGCTGACTGAAAAGTGACTGCAGTTCTTCCTCCATTTTGACAGTTTTTATACAATGTTTCATTAGTCTAGAAGGCTTAAATGAACACACAGTTCCTTTGTAATTAGTCTAACATCATCAAAAAGTGTGGGCACTGAAATACTTTTAATGTAATTCAGGTTTTTTTACCTCTTTGTTGTTCAAAGAAAATGAGGAAGCTAAAATCTCTATGTAGGCCAGAATGGTGACCTGCAGTTTCCATATCTACTGATTTTTAGCACTAAGAGTGGATGGATTTTATTGCAAGAATATATCTCTTTTTCCAAGGCAATAAAGTTGTCTAAAAAGTCACTACAGAGCGCAGCATCACTTTATTAATTCACGTTATGAGAAAAGTAAATTTTCCAACTTTTTAAATCAAAAGTATGTTTTAGTTGTAGTTCTGTGAAGACTGTCACTTAAAAATATTGCAGTTATCAGAATAAAATACTGCATTCATCCAGCAGTGTATGTGTTCAGCTTATGATGATATTGTAATTGCATGTCAAATTCAGCAAAAGCAGTAGATTTCCACAATGACCCAGATACCAGCAAGTCAGGACATTATACTTATTTTAAAGCAGAACTTGTATTCAGGAAATAGTTTTGTGACACAAATTAAAAATTAGCTCTCAGTACAGACTGATGTTTATTACTTATATTAGTTGATATCTGTGCTTCGGTTTTATTATAATTCATTATATGCTGATTTGGATAACCGCTAGGTGAATTTTCAAGATCCATTGGGATAAAAATGGTGGTTAGATTTGTATGAATTTTAGTAAAAGCAAAGCAGGAAACTTTTTCAGGAAACAACTTTTAGGATGATGCATGTTCAGCCTAGTTGCATGTCCAGACAATCTTATTTATCAGTGATAGCTCTCCTTTTGCCACTTTTTGAAGAGTGTGTATGTGCAGAGTGGGGATAGTAGTGTGTCACTGCCTTTTTTTCCACCTAAAATACTGATAATACTCCATCTTCAGAGTTACAAAATGAGGGATTACAAAACCTCTTCCCCCCAAAATAATGAAGGTTTTGATTCTGTCCAGTGTCAGTGAGGACTTCTTAATGACAGGACTTTAAAATTGTAGTTAGTTTCCAACTAACTAAGTAGTTATCTTGTACATCCAGGTTTCCCCAGATCTGAAGCTGTTGTTGTGTCTTCCCATGTGTATGCTGGTATACATAAATGTTATATCATACCACAGCCTCTAGCATGATACTATACTCACTGCTTACAAAAAAACCATTTTGCTGCCAAAGGAGAAAAAGGAGATTGAGAGCAAACTTATAAAAGAGTGTGTTGCTCAAAGGTAATCATGGCAAAAACACCAGTTCAACTCATCCAGAAACTGAAAAAAAACCACCCAGAAGAAATTTCCTAAGATGGTCTTAATGTTGAAACCTTCAGAATCTTGTGAAATGTTTTCACACAGCTGATATATATTCTTTTCAAAAGAGCAGATACTTAACAGTCCGAAAAATACAGTTGTGTTTCAACAGGTATTCACTGACATTTTAACACTGGTATTCAGCTAATTCTTCACCTTTGTTTTTGTGATGATACATTTATTGACACATCCACAGACTAGATCTCATGAATATTTTGACATGTGTTTTTTAGACACCACTGTGCCTCACTTTCAATAACATGGCCCACAGCAGGACCAACACCCCACATGGTAATTGTTTGTAGACACATCTGCCTTCAGCCAAGCTCTGAGCACTGCAGAGCATACAAACTTTGACACAGTATTGCTAACCTGCTTCTTCAGCAGCCCTGCTGCCTGCCTCACCTGCACAACGGGAGCATTTGCATGTGTCCACGAGGTCTCTCACATGTTGCAGGTCTGGGAAGTGTTTGGCTCCTTGTGCTGGAATAGTCCCACTCGTAATAGTTAAGATACAATAGAAACTATGCCTGAAATTCTGCACCATTCCAGTACTTGGGTACGACAGAGGTAGACACTTCCACACCCTGCAATTTTAGAACCCAAAATCTGTTCTTGAAGGTAGAGGCAACTGTTATGTGAAATACCAAGCAGTATTCACTGTTTTCTTTTTTAAAATTTAGTTCTATATTTGTAAATGCTCTTATTTTTCTGGACTTCTAGGTATTCTTTATACAGTATTATCTGACAGAAGTGGTTCTTCTCTTTGCAAATCTTATAATCTGAAGTATCTGATTTCTTCTAACAGTTTTGCAAATAGAAATTTGCCTATTCAAGTATGCCTAAATACACATGAGGAAAGATAAACAAATTTTAAATTTTAATTTTGTGTGGGCTTATTGTAGATCTCATTAAAGTAATTTCAACATTTATTTATTAGTATTCCCAGAATCCTTATAAACTAGACAAGAATTATAATCCGTTTTATAGATGAAAACCTTTGCTGCTGTCAAGAAAGATAACTACTCAGCCAAAAATTTTTAGACTTATGAATATAATCTGGATGTCTTGCCTTGCAGCCAGGGTTTTCCCAGTATAAAAAGAAAAAAAATAATGCAAATCTTGAAAGAATATCTATGAATGCGTGGCAATATTTCCTCAGCTGTACTGCATATTGCTGAATAAAAAAGTAAATCAGAGGACAAAAGTCTTTCTATGAAATTACAGGTGAGGTCCAGATGATCCCTCATTGTTTCTCTCTTCACTTAGAAGAATTAGGAACATATCTGCAGAAATTACCAGATCTTGTTGGGGACCTTATGTCCATGCTGTATTTCCTTCAGGATGCTTTGCTTTGAATTGTGTCCAGCCTGGTCCCATGCACTGAGTGTTCTCAGCAGCTGGTGTGCTTCAGATGCAATTTGGGAATGCACCTTCTGCCTTGTCTTATCCAAATAAAATTCAGTTTGTCTGCTCTGAGTCATCCATGCAATGAGAACCTAAGCCCTGCAAATGGGAACAGCCAGGATATTTGTTTTAGTGTGCTTCAGATTATAGCAAAAATGCTGAAGAGGACAAATTCTTTTTGTTTGTTGTGCCAGTTGGGCACTATATCTAGTGTGTTTTATAGCAGCCTGACCCTGGAATGCCAAGAGACTTTGGGAACTCCCTGTCTCCTCTCCACTAGCTACAAGAAAGACAGCTCCAGGATTTTGAGCACCAAATTGTGTGACTCTACTGGTATTTCCAAGCTCCACAGAACCTGTGTTCTAATGTCTCCTTTCCATAGCAAAAGAAGCATCAACTTGGCCTTCAGACTTCTGTGTCCAGAAGAAATTATATAGGCAGTTATCAAATGCTGGTTAAGACAACTGTTACAAAAAAATGCAGCCAAATCAAGCCAAATATTTAATTAACATCTCCTATATTTGATAAATGTATGGGATTTAAAGTATTTGCTACCCTAACAAAAAACCCCCAAAAAACGCAACACCACCAAAAACACAAAAAGGCCCCAATCAAATAAAAAAATCTTCTAGAAGTATAGATTGGGCAAATATCTGCTGATTCTTCTGACTCCATCTGATCAGTCTGAGTCACATTGTGCAATATGAAATGACTTTTATTACGGCAACCTTTGTTATCCCTGATATCAAAGAGAAAAGGAATGCAGGAATTCAGGATTCAGGGTGCCTCACAGCAAGCCAGGCAAAAAAAATTAATCAATAGAAGCAAAATTAAAGTAAAAACCAAAACAACAAACATTAAAAATTAAAATTAAATTAAATTTAAAAAAAACCCAGAGTGTTAACACAGGTTATGTACAGAAAAAGGAAATATTTCTGTTAGGAAGGAGCTAAATGAGAAGTCTATGATGACATTGAAACAGCAAAGCACTGTTCTGAGTGGAGTCAGGTAGGTCTATACACACACTTAAATGACAAAATACTTCTTTGGTGCAGTGATTAGGGTACTGAGGGATCTGTGGATTTTAATGCTGCACATGGACAACTTCCTAGGAATGCCCAATATGAAAGGAATATAAGGAGCATGAGGTTTCCTCCAGCCATATTTGCTCCTCCAACCAGACTCTGATACCCAGACTTCTATGATGAAGGGAGAAAGTGGGGTATTTTTTGTGACCATGTAAAAGAAAATTAGACAGTGGCATATTTATTTAGTACTTTCATTTCTCCTAGAACAAATAAGAGATAAAGAACACAGACATTTTCTGCAGTAAAAAGAAAAGAGATCTCCTACATTTTAATTTTTTTCTCTTTGCATAGATTAATACTGCTGCTTCATCTCTGTTTAAGAAAGCTAAGAAACTGTAAACCAGGTAAGAACCGAGAATTCAACCCTCGGTACTTTTCTTTCTGTTTATCTGCTATAAAATTGCATAAGGTGTAGGATGCTATTCTTGTCTAAATCTTGGGTGGGGGCTCTTCACTCTATCAACTAATGGTAATGGGCTACATTCTTTAATTTTGTACTGGGTAGTGGAATCCTTCTGAAGCCCTTTAGAATAAGTAAAGACATAAGGTGAAGGGCGACATAATCCGGTAAAATAATGATCTAATCAAACTGAATAGGAAAAAAAAACATCAAAGTAAGTAATATGACAAAATAAGTCTATAACTTCAATGTTTGGTCCTACAGTATTAACCCTTGTCTACAGAGTCTAAATTAGGTGCTAACTCTGAGAAAGCCTGTGTTGTTAGTTGTGACAGGAACTTATCCAGCTCAGACTCTAGGAGTCTTACCTAACTCATGTAGAGAAAGCTCTGTTCTTTGGGGGTAGGCTTGGGAAGTGGTAAAAAATGAATCTATTTTACTACTATTTATATAGCTCTTTAAATTTACTTGGGCCTGTACAGTATGCTGTTATGACAGCCTCTGGCCAGGAAATCTTACAGTTAAAAAGCATGAGCCTGAAACAATATGTTCAATTATGCAAATAAACAAAGAGTGGCTCAAAGGGCCAGATGGTGTGAATCAGAGAAGTCTTATACACTTAAGTGGTACTCAGGCAATTTATAGGAGTTAAGAATCTTCCCCAAGATCGGCTCAGATGGGAGGCTTTGCAGAACATCTGCATTTACAGCTGTTTTGTGAGAAAGAGAAGTCACTGTGAAACTGTTGTCCAGGCACCCAAGGAAGAACAAAGGAAATCATTAAAGGTAGAGGAAGCAGAGTTCACATAGTGGAGAGGAAAAGCTCATGCAGTGTGATTAGGCATGCAGTTGCAGTGGCACTTAGTAACTTTAGATGAGCTAATATATCACAGATTTCTTGATAAGTGGCAGTCTATTTCAAAGTCTTCTGGAAGAAAAAAAATTTAAACTGTCATATTTCCTACAGTAGATTTTGTTTGGTTTTGTTTCCCTGGAATGTAAATAAACTTTTTTCTTCACATGTTTGACAGCTGACATACTGCAGAGAAAATTAATAATGAAAGGGGCAAGCAACCAGATCTTTTTAAAAATTAAAACCAGCACTTCTTGGACATGTGGATGGTCTTTCTTTTCCTGTGTAGAGACTCTTCCTGCTATGCACCAATGTCAGAACACACCCCCGTAGTTCACATGGGCACCCCCTAGGTGTGGACCCCTCATTTCCTCACCTACACTGTTGGTCATCTGTCTGGAATGATGCTCATGGTGTCTGGCAGGGAGGAAGCCCTGCCTGGCCCAGACAGGTTGAAATGGTGGTGGGGGCCCTTCTGGCAGCACCACTGCTGTGGCCACTGCAAGGACTCTCTCCGCTGCCAAAAAAATGCCAGCCTTCCTTTATAGCTCTTTGTCAAGCTGACTGTTTTGTTTCCAAACCTCTTGATAATTCTGCAGTTATTTTTTATTCTCTTTTGTGATCATATTGTTCTAGAGTGTAACCTGTTTGGGGAAAACGCCCCATCAGACAGTTTTGTATATTTCATTCACACACACTGATACTCCCTACTTAGTACTGATATTCCCTATGCCAACATAATTTTTCCAAACATAGGCTACACATGGACCCTTCAGCTCTGCTCAGGAAAACAACTTGGTACAGTTCATAGTCACTTGAATGCAAGTTTCTAATGCAAGGCAGGAACAAAAGGACTCAGTTAAATCTCGAATTCATAGGTAGTTACTATGGAAACATGAAGAAGCTATTTTGCTCTTGGAGTAGTCTAGAAACCTGTGTTCTGCTCTACATTGCATTCCAAACTCAAGAAAAGTGGTGGAAAATCCATTGGGTGTTCAAATCTTAATGACAAGAATGACAAATGCACTGAAATGCATTACCTGAAGGTAGAGACATCTGGAATAGCTTAGAGAAGGCTGATCTCAAAGTTTAAAGAGGTGTACGGAGGAAAAAAGAAACTCTAGGAAATAAAGACTTCAGTAGCAGGAAGCTGAAGCTAAACAAGTTGAGATTGGAGGAAAGATAAAGATTTCAAGTGAGTTTCACAATCCTTCCTCTTTAACCAGTTTTATTCTAAATAACTGTCTTTTATAACGCAAATTTAAGCATCAAAGTAAACAATACCCTGAGAATTAAAAAACCACACAAACTCTAGAACACTGTATATAAAATTGCATTCCATGTTTTTTCAAATCTTGATCATAAAATTTGGTAGTGTATATCTATATGCATATATATATATGTAAATTTTCAATGGTACAAATACGTACACATAATAGCTTAAATCACAGAAATAAAATTATTACCTTGTGATATGCAAGTTCAGATGTTACAGTTACTGGAGTTGGATGGAAAATGAAAATAAATTCTGCTGCAGTAACATAACATTAAAAAAATCCCACCTAAAAAAAGTTAAATTTTAGTGTCTCCTTTTTCTTATTAAATGTGAAAGCTGTTGTACTCAGCAGCATGTCATCCACAGACCTTAGGAAAGGAATCGTTGTTAATTAGGAACATAACTGATGAATTGAAGTGTAATTAAGCCTCCCACAAAAATCCCTGTAACTGAAAAAAAAAAGTTAAAAGATCCTCAGAAGAAAATATGAAGAATTGATAAATAATTGGCATATGGGCTGATTCAATTAAAAAGATATTAATATTAAAGAACTGGAATGCCTAGATTAATGTCACTCAATAGACAGCGAATGGAGGTGGCACTAAATATCTGTAGGTAGCAAAAAAGTAGTGGGAGGAAGAGAAGTGCTTGCTTTTTGTTCTGAAATCAGCTCACTGAAGAACCTGGCTACAGGCCTGGCTGCTATCCAACCTACAAACCTCTTCAAGATCAAGAAAGATTACCCACCTCTCTTTCTGAAAGATAGAAGTTTCAGAGTTGGAGATGTTAGGTTTTTCATTTTAAATATTACTTTGATTAATTTTACACTTGTTTTTCTCAATTAATTAATGAAGTTATCTTCATACATTATTTTCATTTGTGCACAATTGAGTTCTTTCTAACTGGTGATTGATGTGGACAAGGAATGCTGAGGCTCCTTAAGTAAAGAGCTGCTAAGGGAAGAAGGCTGTGAAAGGGAGTAGCCAGCCTTTTATTCTGCTAATTAAAGGACATGATTCTACTGAATACAGCCACGGGAGTTCCACTTGTTCAAATCAGTTAAGTGTATGTTTTCTCAGACTCTTCACCCTTTGGACATTTTCTTACTTTCACAACACAGGAGTTTAATCTTCTACTTTTCCATTAGACATAAGGAAAAGTATTTCACAAATTGTGAAATATTTGCTATGATGAAATCAGTCATTTCTCAGCCCACTTTGTGCAAGTGTTAACTAAAAGTCTACCTTTGTCCCTAGCATGAGCAGGCAAGAAGATTAAAAATAATTTAAAAAACCAAACAAGCAATCAAATAAACTTGGAGTTTAAAATGTGGAGCTAAAAACAGCTCTGTAATTTAATAATGGTTGTGTTCACTTTTTGGTCAATATTTAGGACACAATAAAGAGCAACAGCAGGTACTCAGTAAGTACTCATTGAACAGAAACTGCTTGGCTATGGAGTGGAAGAAGAGGGATAAAAGTGCATTGTGGCTGAAGGAAAGCTTAAGTCCTCTGTGCCAGGCACACTATTAGTCAGCATATCTCAAAAGTCATAGCACCTAGAGGAGGACCTCTATGCTAGTATTTTATTTTATTTTTATTTTCTCAGGAACCTCTCTAGAATTTCACTCTTTAATGAATATGTTTCCAGACAACTCTGATTTTCAGCTCATGAGAAGTCCTCTCCTATACATGTAATATTCTCACTGCATTTTCAGTCTGTGCAATAAAAGGTTCTACAGGGTCATGAAATTATTTTAAAATCCCATGGAAGCTGGGAACAGCAACAAATATTATCAACTCTAAATTCTTACTTTTAAGACTCAATTTTTGTGTTCAAACCCAGAACTTTTTTTCAGAACATCACTGTGAGTTTATTTGGTTCTTTTCTTTGAGGACAAATTATTTACTCTTTTGTGGACACTGGCACAAAATTGTTCACAAATGGGTGTAAAAACAAACCAGGGATCAATTTGAAAATTTATTCAGAAATTAAGATAAAAATTGGGAGGGGAATCTGCAGAAAGGTGTAGAAGAGGTACCTTTGATCATGTGAGGAGAGGTAAAGACCAGAGGTCTTCTGCTCACTCTCCAAGCTTGGCAGGTGGAGTCTATCCCTCTGTGTCCCTGTCTGTCTGTCTGTCTGTCTCTCCTCTGTACTGGATGGTGTCTACCAGAATGCCCAATCTAGAACAGCCTGCTGTCAGTAAGTCCCTGGTAAACCATAGTAGTGTAGACAAAGTGCCACGTGAGTGGCTGCTTAATTATCCAAGCAAAAGGAAGAGATTCACAGCTACCTCCCTGGACAAGCCACGCTTGCTCACGTGACAGAAATACTGCAGCAAGTGAAATACAAAGGAGAGAAAATTAATGTGCCTCAAGAGCAATACTGGCACAACAAATACCAATAAACAGATTTGGAAATAAGCTAAAGATGAAACAGGCTTTCCACTAACCTTCAGAGAAGTATCCCTGCCCCAGAGCATCTAATCTTTTCTAGGGGATGCTTGCCATATTTGTGCGTGGGATTACATGAAGCCTCTGAATATGGCAAACCAGACAAGATGCTGCCAGGTAGACACTGTGAGTCCTATACAGAACATTTTTAGCAAATGACTTTGAGAGTGAATAAAATGGGGGACTTTCTAGAATTAATTTTCATTAGACTGTATAATAGTATCAAATTTAAATTGGGGAAATGCATTTGCTTATTACATTAAAAATACAGTTGAATAAAGCAGTTCTGGGTATACCAGAGTAAATAAATGTATTGGATACATTGGAGTAACCCATTTTTCAAGATGGATTTCTGATCAAATAAAATTTCTGCAGTTGGATAAAGCTGCTCCTTAGAATTTCACATCAATCTCTGTTTTTAATGTGTGGTTTTTACCACCTTGTGCATCCTTTGTGTCGTGATTACAACACAGCTCTCTAGACTTTGCCAAAATGAACTGTTAATCAGTGTCTCTCTCTCTTTTTTTTTTTTTTGGCGTGCATCCCTTCAGGTCAAAGATTAAACTTACTGCAATCTTATTGAGGCATGAATTGCTGGAAGTGAATTGGTTTTTCCATGAAGCAAGGACTTTAAAATCTGACACAGAGATGAGTCAGTATAATTGTAGAAATGCAAACTGTATGCCATTTTATTCTAATTGTTCTCAAAAGAAAATTAATATAAAAAGATGAGATTTAACATAGCATTTTGGTGACTATGACACAAATTATGCATAAGTAGGGATGTGGGATTCTGTTATGAAAAAGAAGGGGTAACATCAGAGAAGCGTGATATCACTTTAGGTGCTGCCTGTTAAAAAGAAAATAATAATGTGTTAAACAGGATTTATGAAAATCAGATTATGAAGCTTTCAAGTTAGGCAGTTTTCCAGGGGTGCAAAAAATAATGTCCCTCTTTGTAACAAAGTAATCAGCTTTTGCACTTACAGAGAGTCCATTTACTCACTCTTGTACGAAGGAGTTGTTTTGCTGCTCAACTGAGCTAATTATTTTAAAGGAATAGATTAGTGTAAAATAATAATTCTAATGCCTACTGGTTTGCTTGAGCTTTGGTAGACATTCAAACTATCCATTAATAGGGAGTAAAATATATCATCGTAGCATTAAAAGTTCTTTTTGACGTGTCTGAAATAATAAAACAATGATAGCAATGTAAAACTGAGGTCCTGATGCAACTTAAGTATAATTTCAAATAGATAGCTAAGAATTGAAGATTATAATCTTTCATAGTCAAGGGTTAGATGTAATAAGATATCAGCATCTCTGCATATCGGCATGGCAATGCCTCTGAGCAGAATCCCAATCCCTGAATTACGTGTCCAGGACACTTCACATGAAGAGATTCAGGAGAGGTTGATTCTGGAAAATTATGATCCTCAAATGTCTTACCCTGAAAGGGAAACCTCTGAAAGTAAAGCTCTGGGAAATGCCAACTGTGGCTGAAATCTCACCTTTCGCAACAGAGGCCCAACTAAAGCAAAATGCTAATTCCTCATGGAAATCCTAAGCATGGCTTTCCCACCTCACATTTTCATTCTTTACTCTTCAGGGCTGTCTCAACCAGAAACAGGGGTAGAAAGCAATTTATAGGAATGGATTTTTTCTGGTTTCCTTGCAGCAATTTGCAAATTAGAGTATAGTCTGAGGCTCTAAACCCAAGTCAGAAGAATAACACTTTCCTTCCACGTGGCTTAGATGCCATCTTGGAGATAATCAACGTTCTGCTGGAGAAGGCTTACAGCAACTAGGTCCAGCTTGAATGTCAGTGCTGTTTTGAGCTGGAGGTCCAACAAGATGACTTCTGCAGGCCCTTTTCAACCTAAATTACCATTTGATTCTATGGTCCTCTGAAAGAACAGCCCATAGAATAATCCTCAAGGTGGCTCAAGATGGGGATCTGTGTAGAAGCTGTGGAATAGCTTATTTCAGTTCTACTCAAAGTGAGTCAAGTTACTGTCCGAGGTTAATCATTTATATAGCAAAGAAAAAAAAATTAATTTAGAGGTTGTCTGAAGCTTCTCAAAAGGGTAGGTGATGCCATCTGAGGAATGGCAAGCTCTTTGTACAGAGGAAACATCTTAGCAACTGAAGTCTGCAGACTTGGGAGTGGAAAACTGAAGGTAATGACTTTGTTCTTGGAAGGGGCTTCTCTCACTTCTCCCAGAGCTGCTGCCAGGGTACACACACCAACTGCTCTCTCAGTTGTGGTAACAGCTTGGTTTTCCAGGACCCCAAATATCTACCATTTGCCATGCATAGTTTGTACAGCCATAACCTCCACCTTTGCTCAGTGCTGGCCACATTAAAACTAAAATCAGCTTAAGATCTCTTTCCTTTTATTGATGCTGGGTCAAGATAAAGAAAGTGTGTAAATTCACTCACCAAAACACAGAGGGAAAGGATGCCTATAAGACCAGAATCTGAGTTGTCCTCCAAAGGAAGTTAAATATAGCAAAAGAGAGAAGTACATGCTCATTCTACTCTGTCCTAATGCAATTCAATCCAAACTCTGTGAGAATTATACAAAGCAAGACTTCTTCTCCAGGGTAAGTTGTGTTGATGCCTTCCTTCTGGGTAGTCTAGGCTTGCTCTGAGACCCCTGTCTGAGAATAACTTCTGTGAGGACTGAAACACTATTTTTTAGGTCTCAGCCCAGTAACTTTGACTGCAGTCAAAGTCTTAAATTCTCTCACCTCAAGCTGCCAGAGTAAGGGATCAAATCCAGTTTTTCCGTTCAAATCAAAAACCCTTCAGTGCTGAGAGCAAGCAATAGGACAAACACTGTGTCCTTGAACTCTACTCCCGATGCAGAGCCTTCACTGAGTGCGCTTGCCGTGCACTGTTCTGTCTTTTTTTCCATCACATGTGGATGCAAATACAGGCATCTAAGCAGCATTTGCAAAATCCTGAATAAACACCTCCAGAATAAAATACTGTGCTCTCTGAAGTGCAGTCTTTGGTCCCTCTAATCATCCTTTTGAAAGGGATGCTGACGACCGCCTCCGAAGTCTTAAAATAGTCATGGGCAAGTCACAAAAGGGTTCTGTGGTTAAGAGCCCTTCCACAGTTTATCCAAAACCCAGACTGCAAATGTCAAGGGGAATGTAACATATAATTATTCCAGAAGGACAATAACAATGATGGCATAAAAGCTTTAAATACTCACAGTACCTTTCTTATTTATATATCTGCCATGGTCTCCTACTCTTTCAAGATGAACAAAACTCACAAGCTTTTAGTGGCTTAGTAAAAACAGAGATTTTGGTGAAGTCTGGGTCACAGGTGCTCTATTAATAACTTAGAGCTTGAACTAGTGCTTTCTATTTAATCATCCTACTGACATTTTAAACTTTTTGTGGTTCTTTGCAATAGTTTGAAGACACTTTCCTGAGTGTTTCTGAAATATTAAGGTGCAATAAAAGTACATTCAAAGGATTTTTAGCTTTAAATAGCCTTTGTAGATTCTCCCTTATTAGTCCCTCCAGATTTGTAATGGTTTGTGACATTAACTTTGCATCCCTTCCGTTTGTTTCTTCTTATGCACTCTAATATTTGCTTAGCTTGTACAAATAACTCTGTTATTTGCCTTGAAAATTCCTCATGCTAAATTAAATTGGCCTGCTGATTCTTTATTTCACATTCAAAGATTTTGAAGGAGTTATCACCTGGGATAGCAAAAGCAACAAAGTTACCATAAAAGTAATCACAAACCTTTCCAGAAATTAGGGAAACTTGTTCATGTTTTGAGGGGTTTTTTTTTTGTCATTCATGTACCTTGCAGAGCTTTATGCTTTTAGGAAAGAGCCAAAAGCAGACATACAAAGGAAATTTGCTGAGCTTATTAATTCAGGAAAAATAGAAACAGAGGAAAAAGTCTTCTTATAAGACAAGCAGGAAAATCTGCTTGACAAAGTAATTTTTATGTTTTCTTTTTTTAACATAAAATATCAGACAATTAGGTACTTCACAGACTGTCTTGAGTTTTTTAAATTTTGCATGAATATATGGTAACTTTGCTTACTCTATTTTATTCAGGACACAAAAGTACATGTTCCTTGCAGGCCCTAAGTGCTCAGAAATCTGTTTAAAACAAGTATTTGTCTGCTGAATGTGTAAGTTATTCTGTAACAGCAGCAGTAATTCAGAAGAAAAATTTTGAAGTTGTAGAAACAAACAGACCATGATTATGAGCACATAATCAGTATTTAAAAAGTACTGCTTTTTGACAATTTTTTTTCCTCTTTCTGTGGTCAATTTCAATTTTAGTTTAATTTATATTCTGATCTGGCTTACCTTCAGGGCCCTGAGGCCAAGACCAGACCTGATTGTTCCTACCCAAGCCTTGCAGTCCCTGCACATTACCATCAAACCAGAGGCAGCCACACTGACATAAAGGAGAAATGTAACCAGTTACAAAGGTCATGAAACCAGTGCCTTACTGTAAACACTGTTTTTTATCCTTTGCACTTATTGATGATCTTTCAGCTTGACTACTTTCCATCAGTTTATATTATCAACAAAATTGACTCTCACACATGACAGCTAGATAAAAGGAAAAAGTGTAGTGTCAAAAAAGATATTACTGGATAATGAAAATATAAGTTTTTACTAACTGATGACCAGAAACATAAATACCCTTGCTTGTTTCCTTATTTTAGATTTTAATTGATCAAAGTAGTTTCTATGGTTCTGCAGACAGAGAAAGAGGGCAGCAAAAACACATACCAGGAAGAGATTTATGTGATGCAATAATTCCTAAAATAGTTATGGTTGAAATGGAGTAACAATAGCCTGGTTTTACTGTAAAGAAAATGAAGACAACCCAAAAATGAAACAAGGGTCTTTGGTGACTGCCCAAATCTTAAGGGTTTTGTTATTTTCTCTTGGACTTGCTTCTGCTTTTCATTCTAAAATAATGTTTCTTTTGTTGTGGGTGTTTTGTTTTGTTTTGTTTGTTTTGTTTTGTTTTGTTTGTTTTTTAAGCATTTTTTTGTCCATCCCTTATTGATCAGCCTTTATTGATCATTCAGAAGGCTATTGTTTGGCCCCCCTCTCCCACTGGACATGTGAATTTTTAAGCTTTTTGAGTCTCAATAAAATTGAGTCTGTCTTTAGACTTTTAAATATGATGTCTTGAAGGACCTCTGTTTAACATCAGTCTTGAGGACTATGAATGTCTAATCTGACTGCCAAGGTCCTAGAACTAATGCCTCTCTTCCGGATATATACCCTGAGGATACACATTTTCCAGAAGTCCAGGCATGTAATTACTATGATTTACAATAAACTCTCCAAGGATACTGAGTAACTGAAGCCCATGAAAGCCAAGGGTCTCAACAATTCTGCTATTCTTTTTACAATTATAGCCAGAACAAAAATACAGAGGAGAAAAACGACACACCTTCCCCTTCTTTGTATTCTTCACTATCAGAATAGGATGGAGCTGTGTCAAGTGGTCTTCCCAGATGCATGAGATCGCTCTCCTTAGCTTTGTCTTGCTCTGCCCTTGTTTGCTCTTCTTGTTATCAGTGACCTTCTAGTCTCTGAAACGACTTGTGAAACCTCTTTCCTTTCATGTCAGCTTTTCAGATGAGTTTGATCAATCCCAACAGCTGATCAAAATCTAAAATTGCCTCATCTTCACTAACTCCTTTCCCACACTGACTGTATAGCCTTTGCAGACCTATTGAAAACTGCATGAATGCATCTCAGCAGTTCACCCATCTGATTCTGTTTTATCCACATGAAATAAATATGTTATCCTGTACCACACTCCCAGGTGCAGCATCCTGGGAAAGTACTTAAATCTTTGAGGACAGATAGAAAACAGAACAAGGTCAGAAGGATAAATGTCAATATTATGCTAAAAGGTTAATTCAAACATAAATTATCACACCTTGCACTAGAAAAATACAAAACCTCCCTTTCTCTCTATACATTGCAGGAGTGAGAAAAAAACCCAAAACTTCTTCAGTGGTTGATTCCTGCTTATTGTTGATGCTTAATGAAACATGCTGAAGCTTATTACAATGACAAATATTTGCTATACCATAAGGAAAGTTAACAAATCTGATAAGAAAGAGTTTGAAACAGCTCAAGAGAGAAGCATTCTAATTCAGGCTGCAATCACACTTGAATTTACTACTGATATTGACTGAAATCTTCCAGTGCAGTTACATTGAAGCCCAAGTTTTTGAGAAATTACCCACTCAGTGATCATCAGTTGAGAAAAGTTCATTTGTCCCTACTGAACAAATAATTGATTTTCTAGTTATCTTTTGGGATTTGGAATGTTGCTTTGTTTTGCTTTGTTTCTTTTAATATCCTGGCTCCACAGAAGAAAATAAAAATTTTACTAGTATCTCTACTGCACTCATCTAAATTTCAGAAATTTAGTGGGATAAGAACTAATGTTTCAGAAAATGGAGAAAGTAACATTATACAGGGCACCCAGTGCGTTTCAGATGGCTCTCAGCTTGCAAAAGCAGTAAAACATTTTCCTCCTTCTTTGACACGTAAGACCTTGTTACACAAGGTCATTTTCCAGGCTTGGCAGCCACTATGAAGGAAAAGTGGAATACACAGTTCACTAAGGGAGGCAAGGATTCCTTCCTCTGGGCCACCTAGGGATGTGCATGAGGGGCTCTGGACCTATGTTGTGAACTGCTATGTTGTGATCACAGTTTGGGTGAACTCCAGTCTCTGATAAGCTGCCGCAAGAGAAAGAGGAAAGGCAGTTGCTTATGTGCAGTTTTGGTATAGATTGTCAAAATAAAGCTGTGCTTCTTATAAAAATCACTTTGAGGGGCTCTCCATAGGATTGTGATTTTTGCAGTACTCTAAACGTGAATAGTAGTTTAGTGAAAAATATGAGATAGTTGGTATGTTCATCTAGATTTTTATAGCAAAATTTTTATGCACCATATAAAACAAAAAAGCTCTTTGAAATTAAGACTGGCCACTACTTTGCATAAAAAGTTATAGACCTTTGGGTGAATTTTGAAATGAACTTCTAAAGATTCTTGATTCTGTTTTTTTTTTTTTTTTTAATAATTAGTGTCTAAAACGATACACTGAAAAATCTCAGAATAAAAAAAGGAACAGTTAACTTTCACTTGCTGCTGTGGTACACTTTTTATCATCATATTTCGCCACCACATAGGACTAACTGAGCTATGCCAGTCCTATAAACAATGTAAGAAATAACTCCAATAACAAGGACCCACCTGGAAAAGTGGCTTAAGTGTGACTTTAGTTGAGATTAGGTGGAGTTGGCACTCTGCATTTTGAAATACTAGAGAAGAAATCTAGGCTTTTAACTTTGAAAGCTTTTGCTTTTAGCAGTACAATTATCTCTTATGCTTTTTAATAGGAAATTTTTTGATGTCTTACTATGACTTTGGCATAGGTTTGCTGGTGTCTTGCATGGCTTCTATTTCAGGCACAGCTAAATATAAAAGAATAGCAGAGAGCACTAATTTATTGATGTATTTGTTTTTCAGAAAACCATAGTTTGATGCAGAAAAGTAATGGAATTAACAGGCCTGTAAATAATATTTTATGACAGACGCCAATGGCTGGCAGCTCAGTAATGTTTTTTTAACCTTCCTTATCAAGCAGCGTCTCAGGAAAGGATTGCTACTCTCAAGTGTTCTGGTTGTCTTTGATGCTCATACTTTTAGCTCTCCAGTCTTGTAAAACATGACCAAAAGTATAGGAGGAATTATTTTCCATTGAATGTCCATAAAACAACAACCACTGGTGTTGTACAGTATGTACTCCAGGCTGTCCTGTATTTATTAAAAGTTAAAGATGCCATAATACTTCATACCTAAAATGCCCAAGGAGGAATGTAAGAGTGTGGGTAAAATATAGAAGAGTCATTCACAAGTGACTGAGTGAGGACACTGAGAGGAAAGGCTGTGTTGTAGTAACATTTGAAGTGAAAAAATAAAAGAGAGCAAGGATCATATATCTTCAGTAGAATTTGTTTAGGATATTGTCCTGAAGAACTGCAGAGATCATACAACTGAACACCAGAAGAAACCCTCAAAGAACAATGGTATCAGTGTTGCAGATTTTCAATGCTCTAGAAATTGATGCTCTGGAAGTTGAGTTTAGGAGAGTTTCTCATTAGAAGAGCAAATACTTCCACAAGTTTACAAATGTGTTCTAATTTTCAGTGGATTTTTAATATATTTTTTTAAAATAAAAATATGTTTTCAATCTATTAATCCTTAATAAAACATTAGAGAATGTTTATGAGGGTAATAAGAAAATTATCCTCTTCCCTAACAAAACCTGAAACATGGCTGTACGTTGAATCTCTAAATATTAAAGTTATTTTGCATAGAATCTATATGCTGCCCAGGTATCCTTATGACTGTTTTCTTCAAGAGGGAAGCCCATCAACCTTTATAATAAGCTACTGCTGCCACCTAAAACAAAAGAGACTTTGCCTTTTAGCCTACATCAAGCACAGTGTAAATGGAATTATATTAGAAAGAAAAAACTTACAGAATTACAACTGGGACATAGAAAATGGATGACAGTTCACTGAAAATTGTGAATGAAATATATGTGTAACAAGAGTAATTATTTTTATACATTTCCGTTTATTGTTTCACTTCCTAGTTGTGTCACAAAGGTAATAGTTGGCAAAGTCATATAAATTGCATTCTTCAGGGCAGTCTTTTTTCTATCCAATATATCCCAACCTGATAATGATGATAATGCCAAAATACCTTTAAAATTGAGCTAAACCTCACTTTTTAAACTACATATTTCAGACATTCTCTTGTAAGCTATCTGGATCTGAGTTCAGAAAACTAAATATTTTCCATTTTCACATATTCTTATTTACACTCAAGTGACTTCTGTCATGGTCAGTTCTTCAAACTGGCTGGCACCAAGCAGCAGTAGACTTAAGGTGTATCTTTAGAAAACCATCCTTACTTCTGTAGAATGTCACCTACCCCTGAAGATTCCAAGTGTCTGAGCTACAGGAGAGGCCTGTTAATGATTGTTTGAACAACAAAACAAGATAGCAGGTCGCCAGCTGTCAAAAGCAATTGGCAACTAGTAAAACACACTGACATATAGAATTCTGCCTTGTTTCTGGGAACTTCAGAGATTTTAGTAATTTTTAAAAGATTAACTTCTAGAGAAAATGCAACAGTAATATTGTGAAGTAGACTTTTTCTTGGCATAAACCTAACTACCATCCTTAGCAATGAGTCATGGAGTAGTTTCTCATCTGGTTTTGTAACTTATCACATGATGCCACAATTCATTGGTTGGACATACAGCTTTTCTTCACACAAAGAAACAGAAACAGCTCAAATTGATGCCCCAGCAGCTGTAGTTAATGTCAGTGAGAAGAACCAGAAATAGCACTTGCTACTGCAGAATCGTATCAGGGAACACAGACTGGTGTTGGAAGGAATCAGTCTCCAGTGCAGAAAGAATATATATATGCTTGATAGGTGAGATGAAAATGGCTAGTCTTGAGTTATATGGCATTATTTCACACACCACAATACTTTTAATAGGGCTTTAGATTAATTATATAATTTCTGAATTTTAAAAGGGATAAAAGAAAAATGTCTAGAAAATATACAGGTTGTTAGTGAAGACTTACTAATTACTGTATATGTATTTTGTAGGGTAAACATTGCATTTATTCATACAGTTGAAATGGATCACTATATTTTATAGAAAACAAACTGCGTATCAAAAATTAATGATGTTCCCTGTTCCAATGCTCATGCTTATTTTAAAAGTAAGGACTCTTGCAGTCAAAGTAAAGGGAATGATGATTGATATTAACAGTAGTAATAATAGCAGTACTAACATATGATGGATATTAGTTCTTCTTTATATTCACATGAAGAGAAAGACAATCACAGGAACAGATTGCTTAGTTCAATCTTGAATCTCTACCATTTCAATTCTTTAAAAAGAAGCTAGACAAACATTTGTCAGCTTGATCCTGTGTTGAAGAAAGGAATAGACTAAGTAACATTCTAGGTTCACTGTAGCCTTAGTTCATGATTTCACAAAATTACCAGCAGCAATATTACTTCAACACCTTTCTGTTCTGCTTCTTTGCCTTTGCCTTTCCTTTTTCATTCCCATTCCTTAGACCTGGCTCAGTCTGCACAAGTGTTTGTGTGATCATACTCTGCACAAATGCAAAAAAACTTAAAACAAAAAAAAATCTTAAAAAAAACCCATTAATTTTTTAAAGCAGGTGCACTTTAGACTGCAACTGTTATTAAACATTTTCTCTTTCAAAATCCTGGCCTTATTTTTTCTGTGATTTTCTATAATAATTTCATAAGAGCATAGACATTCTAAATTTCTACAATGCATTCTGAGCCATCATGTTGTCCTAGCACAAGGTTCACATAGAGCTATTCACTCTGAGAACAGCATGGTTAGCAACAACAAAATCCAGCCTTTATCCAGCCCATAAACCTGAAACTAAAGCTTGCAAACTCTTTGTACAAAAAACATATATTATGTAGTTCTTCTCACAAACTGAAAAGATAAGTAAAATGAAACAACAGGTCTTGTTCAACAAAGCCTTTCAGCAGATGTTCAATTTAAAGCATATGAGCAATTCCAAAGTCAAAGCGCCTGATTGTATGCATAAGGATATTTTATTGAATCTTCTGTAGTACTGGGAATGAAGTGAAGGGTGCCATAGCAACAGTAACTCAGCTCTTTCTGAGGAAGGGGGAATTCACAGCACTTTTCCATGTTAAATGCAAGGCTCTGTGTTCATTTTGCAAATAAATTTGCAAGAGATTGACTGAGTCTTTTAATCAGCATATTTATGAGTAGTGTTTCCCCAACAATCCTGAGTCTACAGTGAGGAAACAGCAGGTCACAGTCATTCCATTGACATCATACATTCATTCTAAAGCAAAACAATAAAGAGAGGTTTTAGTCTAAGCAAGCAAGGTACATCAGCTGACCAGTAACTGCCATATTAATAGGTTTTAAGCTTGCCACCAGCTATAAGAATACCACAGAATACTCCTTGGAAATTTTCAGATTCTGGGAAGGTAAAATGCCCAGTGTACCTTTTAACAGTGAGTGAAAGAGGACCGTGTCTGTATATCATTACTGTAATTTTGTCCATATTCATGTGGAAATAGAAAGTCTTTTAGCTTGTGCACCTGATCCCTACAGCATTCTTGTTACTCTTGAAGTCAGTAAAAGATACTTTTACTTTACTCTCTTTTGGCAAAAGAACAGAAGAAAAAAGTTTATCTTTGATATGTATTGCTGGTGATCCACTGAACCTAAACTATCCCGTGTCTCAGATGGGATGACATCTTCTATCTGTTCCTCTGCAATTACTGTTGAAAAAAACCTAGACAACCACCTAAAGATAGCTTACTAAATTTTAAATGTGGGCAAAACACTCAGACATCAAATTTAGCATTTCTTTGGTCATTGCTTAGCCTTTACAATTGTATCATCATACTTGTGCAGAGAAATCCTTTGATGTGACAAAGGATTTGACCTCACAGTTGTGCGCATGGTAAAGTCTACACAAATCACATTTTAACTTGTGGTAGTTTCTTAAACACACTGGAAACAGTATTTTTGCAGGTATCTCATGCATGTGGTGGTAGATTTGCACTTAGGCTATTGAACAGAAAAAACTCATCTAAACTGACAAGAATGTCTTTGTAAAGAAGCAATAAGGATGATGAGGTATAGCTTAGTCATCACTAACAAAAAAATTATACATCTGTGTGAAATGAGATACTATTTATCTCTGTACAGCTGAATATTTTGAAGGCATGAAAACAACACTACCACTTTTGAGTAAATTATTGGAAAAAAGCTATAATAATGTCTTTACTTTTATTGCTCTTTCCACTCCAACCAATGTGTTATTTTCAAGATCTTTCTGTTTCCTCTTGCAGCAGTTACCCACAAAATTACATAAGAAATGCGGGTGAAAAGGTGTTAATTAACTAACAATGAAACGTGATGTCCAAATAAGAATAGCATTCTATTGGAGGGTAAAGGTGGGGGGAGGGGGATGGAAGGCAGCTACATTTAGCTGAATGTAGCTAAACCCAGACCTGCAGAGATCCATGTGCCTGCTTACCTACTGATACGTGGGAGTACTTTGACCATCCACATGAGTTGAGTAAGCATACAAGTAACTATTCATTGCTTCAGTGCCTTGAAATGTGCCTTTGTTCAACATTTATGAGTGCTGTTTGCTTCTCAGGGGAACTGGCACCACTTAAGTCTTCCAAATCTATCTCAAATGCCTTGTAGAGGAAGGAAGGATTGTATTTGGGAAAAGATGGAATCTAGGTTTTTTCTTCTACATTAGCATCAGACAGTGATTTACTCCAAATTTCATAAAACACACATTGCCATGCTATTTCCATTCCTGCTGGAACAGAATTTTCTTCTGAAATCCCCTCCTCTTGTTTCTTGTTGCTAATTTCACTGCAGTTTTGAAAATGCACTAGTTACATCTTGTTAAAATGATGAAATAACTCACAATCAGTCATGCTTAAAGCAAATTTAACCTTTAAAGCAAATTTAACCCTTCACCATGAAGCAGATGAGTGATTTGGAAAAATGCCTGCTTGTATATATTACCATGGGTCTTGTCTTGCAAAGCCTGGGAGTTTTTATTTAAGAGCTGTACTGGTGGTCAGCATTAATCCTTTCATACAGTATTTTCACTGTGTACCAAAATGTGGGATCTCTGTCTCTCCTAGGCTCTTTTATCCCTGCCAGGGGTTTGACAGTGTTTCTGTGAAGGTGTAACATGGAATGACACCAATTAATCTGCATTCTAAAACTGGAGACATGAATTGTGATTAATCTGTGTCAGAGATTAAGTTTACAAGCACAGGCAAATATGTTTAACACACTACTAGTAACTGTGTCCCTGGGTGGACAGCCTAACAATATGTTGCCATTTCGGATCAGGGCTTCCAAAAAAAAACCCAAAAAAAACCAAAAAAAGAAGTGTGACCTGAAACATCATCTTGACATTATCTGTAACTTCAAGTACCCAAATGAGGCCCCTAAACCTAAAACTAATAGTCATTAACTCCTTATTGACTCAAAGCAGATACATATTCAATTTTATGTGAGCTGATATTCCCCTTCCATTCACTTTATAATGGATATGTCAATATCTTGGGCAGAGCAATTAGATGTGCAAAATTATATGGAGCAAAAAAGAGTGTATATAAATAATTTGATGCAAATCACTATTAGATGTTTTCTCTTCCTTCATCTTTGAATCTCCCTGCTCAACTATTCTTTTCAAAATACCAGAAATGTGTTTTAATAAGGGACAAGTTAAACCTTAAGACTCACTGTAGAATTATCACACTAAGAAAAAGCAACACTCAAGTTTCATGAAATTTATTTCATGTGGTTGAGTAAACATATTTGAATCTTCTCCACATGTCAAACCTGAGAGCACATTTTCCTTCTGAAAAAGGAAAGATAGGAGACTGTCATGGTTTAGTGTCTTAAAAACTCTTTTCTGCAAAGTTGGCTTTACATTTTTGTATCAAAACAGCACAAAACCAAAATATGAATCCCATAATTCTTAGAAAACCTATCTTAATATCATAAAATCATCATGTAAATAATTTGTCGAGAAAGATCTGAGAAAGCAGGAGATTAGAAATACTCAAAGGATTTTGCAACATGCAAAAAAAAAAAAGTGAGGTCACCAACCTCATGTGTTAGTGAGAATTCCTTGTATAACAAGATTTACTACTTCTCTTCTTATTAAGATCTATAAATTCACCATAAAATAGAATTTTTAAAATTTTGGAAGAAAATACTTCAAAATGTTCTGTTTGCCATGTTGAGATTTTTAAGATTGTGCATTTATTATGTATGCAATACCTTTTTTTTATGTACATCTTACTTCTTTAATTAATTCCCACCTATTAGCTTGTGAATGCAAGCATCAATTTCAAATCTGTTGCCTAGTTCAAGTGTGAATTAGCACTCATTCTATTAGTTAGATTGATATGAGCAAATATATGTCAATACATGAGAATTGCATATCAAGCACTTATATTCTGCATATATGAAGTATAGAATACATTTTAAGGATACATTATTTAGCAGCACAAAACCACAAAACAGCAAAATAAAATTATAGAGATAAACAACTATTATCCAGATCCATCCATACTCAATCTTGCAAACAATTGTTTTTGTGACATTTGACATAACTCACATGTAATTTAGTCAAGATGAGAACTAAGAAGTAGCTGACAAGTTAAGAATAGTTATATGCATGTTTGAAAGCTGAAACAAAAACATACAGATTTTCCAGTCAGAGCACTACTGAAAACAACAAAAAATATCCATGATAGTTGATATATGATAGCTAACGAGCTCCATTCTAAAAGCAGAAATGAAAGAATTATCAACATAAAAAGCAATCAGTCTTCCACTCTGCTTGACCAGTCTTCTCTGCTCCGCTCTTGTGAGGCCCCACATGCAGCGCTGCATCCAGCTCTGGGGTTCTGAGCACAGGAAAGCCATGGACCTGCAGGAGCAGGGCTGGAGGACAGTCACAAAACATCAGAGGAATGGAACATCTCTCCTGTGAAGAAAGGCTGAGAGAGTTGGGGTTGCACAGTCTGGAGAAGAGAAGGCTCTGGAGGAGATTTTTTGCAGTATTTCAATTCTTGAGAGGGCTTGTAAGAAAGATGGGTACAGACCCTTTTACAGACAGGACGAGGGGTAATGGCTTTGAACTAAAAGAGGATCAATTCAAATTAGATATAAAGAAGAAAGTTTTACAATAAGGGTTGTGAAACACTGGAACAAGTTAACCAGAGAGGTGGTAGATGTCTCATCTCTGGAAGTGTTCTGAGCCATCTGGCCTAGTTGAAGATGTCCCAGCTCATTGTAGGGAGATTGGGCCAATGACCTTAAAAGATCCCTTTCAACCCAAATGATATGGCGATTCTATGACTTTTAAATACAGCAACACATTCTTGTTTAAATCTCATTGCTACTCTTGTGTGAGTTTAAATCAAACTAGAACGTTAATTTCCAAAATAATTGACATAAACCATGGTTCATTGTCAGAGTAAAGATACATATTCTCTAAAGCATATATTAAAGACCTCTGTGAATACTGGGCCTATTGTTTAGTACCTCAGCTTCAAAATGCAACTTAAGCATTCACACAGTCATTTGTACTTAGTCTCTTATTTTTGCATGTTTTAAGCTAGATTAACAAATTTTCAAAGCATCAGCTTCAGAAAAGAATGAGTTTTACAGCTGATGCATTAGTACCTTCTCTGTGAAGAAGATGTCAATTCCATAAGATTATCCTAATCCTCTAGTCAAACAAAGAATTAATTTTTGTTTTTTAAAGCAGCCTTAGACATTGTAGCTTAAGGGTAAAAGTCTCAGAGTTATGTTTCTGAAGTATTTCAGAATAGGTGTGAAATATGTTACAATTCCCCAATCGTGAGGGAATACAGGAAGAATGTTTGCTAAACAAGAGCCCAATAGAATACTGTGAAACATCCTAAAACACACTCTTAATGGGTGCAAACTTTTGCAACTATTGTATTATAAAATATTATATATATATATATATATATATATATATATATATATGTATATAAAAATGTTTTCCTTGATCAGGGAAAACCCCATATAATAGTAAGTCACAGAATGGTGCATTAATGAGTTGTTGGTATTGTCCTTGGATGTGTCTTCAGCAACCTGTGCATATCTGAGATGTTACCATAAACACGTCACAAAATGACTCAAAATTCTTAGGCACGTTTCCCTTTTTTCTTCTTAACATAACTGATTAGCCTATGGAAAAGAATTAAAGGTCGTTCCCAATGTAAGAATAAGTGGATGACAGAATTGCTGTGGGGATACAGGTCAACCTTGCATGAAAAGAAGAAGCCAAACTAACTGCAAGACAGTAGACAGGTCAACGTGAAGGTTTGAAATGTGGGGATTGGTCTGAAAAAACTCCACTCCTTCTCAGAAAGGCATCCGGAAGCACTGAGTGTTAAAATTATGGTCAGGAGTTACGCAAATGAGACCTTGCCAAAGACATTCTTTGGTCAGTCAAAGGACCCATGTATCAGATATGAAGTAATTCTTTCAGAATTAATAGAAGAAGAGTTAATCCAGTAGCAGCAAACATTACTGAAAATAGCACATACGGAGCTGTTCTAGATCTACGCTTAGAAACCACAGTCTTAGGAAACAGACAATTCACATCAAGTCATTTTCTTTATTACTTGGCTTAGCCCCTGAAGTGCTGCTAACTAGCAAGTAGTATTTAAAGCAATTTGATCTAGCTCTGTATTTTTCTCCTGCAGATGTTTTTAGAACATTTCAGTGAAGCTGAGGAAATTGAGAGTGGTCACAGTTTTTAGCCTGAGAAAAGAGAAAGCAGAAAAACCCTCAATTTGTTTAACCAGAAAGGGAATATATTTATACTAATACATGTTTTGTGAATAAAACTTCATCTCAGTGGTTATGTTTCCAGAAGGAAAACTAATTTTGTCAGTCAGACTTCTTACTCTACCCGTGCCTTGCTCTACTGTGAAGTATATTTACCTTTTAATGCAGCATTGTTCTCACCCTATCTGTACCCCTCAGCTCTTGCAGAGTGCAATGCCTCCTCGACCTTCTGTTAGCAGAAGGTGAAGAAACGAGGGATGAAGGTACCCCTTGCTTCCACTCAGTTTGTTAAGGTTTAAATGACAACACAAACGAAGGCATCAGAAAAACAGTCCCAATATATTATCTTCTTTTGGAGAAAATGAAATCCTCCTGAAAATAATTTGTTTAAAGGGTTTTTCCCGTTGAAGTGCTGCACTTTCATCAATATGAGTTCCTTTGTTATGGACTTCACTAAGAAAGATGTTAAAAGCTTTAAATTTGTGTTAAAATTTTAAAAAATTGACTTTCAAATGACCTAGAGGTACCACAAAATTGTATCCTGTTTTGTTTTTTTTTTTTTTCCACAAAGAAAGTATATTACAATTAACTTCTAACTTGCAGTTGAGTGAAATGACTACATTTTTTGCAACTAACAAGCATGGAGGAAAAATTGCAAGCGCAATTTGTTCAAATCAGCCTACATGTGATTGTGTCAAGGTGCTACTGTAATGCATATGTGCACAGGTTAAAAAAATGCTTCGTCTACATTACTGAAAATTCAAAATAAAATATAAGTTTATGCATGCTGGTGAATCTCACAGTTCACACTCAATGCAGACAGAAGAGATCGTCACTTAAGAAGAAAAAAGATGCTTCAGATACCAAGAGAAGAATGGAGGAAAGTGCTTAACAATGGATGAAGATACAAAGTTGCAAAAAATAACTACAAAAATAGACTGTGTTAACTGGAAGCAGAGATTTAGATAAGGATAGCACCATGAATTCACTTACGAGCTGAGAATGAGGTATTTGAACTGCATGTGGAATGAAGGAAAAAAGATATGAAAAAGAGCATAGGAGAGTGGAATGGAATTGTAATGGCAAGCATAAAAATAAAGAGCAGATTCTGAGATAACTGAAAAGTAAAAATATATGCAGAGAGACTAAATGTGATGAAAATAAGACAGAGGAGATGAGGGGTTTTTTGCTGTTATAAATTTTGACTGACACTGTCTGATAAGCACACATTTCATGAGGAACAATTATTTTAGAAGACAAATTAAAAACCAAACGTGTAGAGGTTTCTTATTGTCTTGCTGTTGTGGTTTAAGCATAGATGGAAATTAAGCACCATGCAGAGCTCACTCAACCCTCACCTCTCATCTCCCCCAGTGGAGAGGAGAGCAGGATCTAAGTAAAACTTTTATGGTGAGATAAAAACAGGTTAATAATTGGAAATAAAGCAAAATACAATAATAATGGCAAAATTCAGTAATTATAAAAAAAGAAAACAAACAAATGATGTACAATGTGATGGCTCACTGATGCCAGGACCCCACTCCTGAACCCAGATTGGCCATGCTTCCAGCTAATTCCTTCCAGCCTGTGATGTTCTATGGTGTGGAATATCTCAGCTATGTTCCCTCCCAGTTTCTTTTGTGTACCTCCTCATTAGCAGAGCATGAGAAAAGGAAAAAAGTCCTTGACGTAGGATAAACAAGTCCTAGCAAAAAAATTCCAAAAACATCAGTGTGTTATCAACAACATCCTCATTCTGAATACAAAACACAGCACTGTAACAACTACTGAGAAGAAATTAACTCTACCCTAGCTGTAACCAGGACACTTCTTTTTTAAGAAGGAAAAAATTAAAATAACTTTGATAAAGAAGGTTGATTTTATTTTAGAAACCCAGAAATAACTACTTGATGAGTGGTTATGACTATATCTTCTGCCATGACAAGAACATGTGCCATGGTGCATTTCATGAAACAACTCCAAAACAATCAACTAACCAAAAATACCACAGATTGTTTAGAATATCCTGTGGGACTCACTGGAAATATGTTTCAGTCAAATTACGAAACCCATCTTTTGTGGTGTAGAACATTTGAGACACCGGGCCAAAGTCCACTGAGTATCTTGTCCCTTCTAAGACAAAATATTTTCTACTAGAAGAAACACTGAATTTTAGTGATTTCATTGCTAGAAAAAGGAAGGGATGGAGCTGGGAATTTTCTTTGTTAACTGTTGAAGGTTGGATCTAGTTCTTTTCCTCAGGAATTTTTCTCCCATGGGTTGCTAAGACACAAATGACTGGGTACTTAAGAGAAACAAAGCACAAGGCTGTAGCCTTTCTCCGTGGCAGGGTGGGGCAAAATTGCCCCTCATGGAAGCAGAGCCTGGTAATGCGAGATTTGGAGAGACTGAAAAGCAAGGGCAGAGGGAGGTCACGCCCTCTTGCTCGGGACCCTCGGAGCGGGACGGTCAGAGCTGCTGTCTGCTGAACCCACGGCCCCTGAGAAGCCAGCGTGGAGCTGCCAGTCTGTGTGCTGTGAGTCTCTGCCCTCTGCCCCATCCGGAGCCGACCTGCCTGCCACCAGCCCGCTTTTCTCCGCTACATTGTAGCGGGGTTTTTTCCCTGCACGTGGAGACCCCTTACCGTCCCAGCTCCCTGTGTCCGGGGATCCTGCTGTGGCACTGACACCAGCTGCCCCTCCCGAGGGTCTGTGGAGCAAGGGCTCTCCTCCATCCCTCCGTGCTTCGGGCAGTCGCCATTCGCCGTGTGCTACCTGAGCTCACCCAGAGCGCCCCCTGCAGGCACCGGGGAATCACCGCACCCAGAGCGCCCCTGCAGGCTGTGACTGGAACTGCACCGAAAGGGAAAAGGTGCCTGAAGCCGAGCAGGCTGCCACTGGGTTTCTGGTTCTGTTTGTTGGTTAACGTTATAGTTGTTGTTATTTGTTATCCTTGTTTTAGATAGTAGTAAAGAACTGTTATTCCTATTCCCATATCTTTGCCTGAGAGCCTCTTGATTTCAAATTTATAATAATTCGGAGGGAGAGGGGTTACAGTTTCCCACCCCAAGGGAGGCTCCTGCCTTCCTTAACAGACACCTGTCCTTCAAACCAGGACATTAACCTAGAAGAGAAGAGTGACAGAACCTGCTTTAAAACATTTTTCTTAATATGGAGAACAAAGAGAGCAAGCAATGCAGCAGTTTTAGAAGGAAGAAAATGCTTTCTTTCCTATCAACAGTGACCAAATCCTAAACTTACAGGAATGAAGTCAGGATGTTTCATTAAAGGTATCCCTCCCCTCATACTTGTACTTTTGGTGAGAAATTCCTTTGCTAAATATGCCATTTGGACATATTGTCCCCAAATGGTTTAACCTGTTCCCCATTAGTAGATGAAAACTAATGCCATTAGTAGAAACACTGGTTATGTCAAGTCTGAAGCTCTGACCTCAGACAGCAAGTCAGGAAGCATGGTATGACAGACACGTTACCAGCATTCCCCAATTATCCAAAACACAGATCTTTGCTGCGCATTGTGCAGCCTTGTGCTCAGATAATATTTCCACCTAGTTCCACCTTTCTATCTAGACCATGAGAGCCAGTGTCTTTGGTGCATATATGCACACCCCTCTGCACCCTTTGCTGGGTGCTGAGGCATCCAGAATAGCACTTCTGTGTCAGACACTGCCTTCCCCTTCACTGGTGAAGGCTGTGAACAAACTGAGCATCCAGGGATGCACACAGTGGAATAAGGGTGTGATAACATGGAATGGAAAGTCTTTTTGAACTGTAGAAAATCCAGTGGTAATATTACTAATATATCTTGGTATCATCTATTTAACTCCCTGCTCCCAAAGGATCTGCAGTGTCTTCATAACTTCCTGAATCCTCTAATGCTTTCCAGCTTCACCCACTCACTCCCTAGTGACATACAATCCATGGCCCACTGCTGCTCAAATTACATCTTCCCTGACACTGGATCCTAGCAAGTTTCAGTTGCAGCAGATTGCTTGTTTTCTGCTTTGCTAGGAGATGACAGGAGTCAAGGTGAAGGGAAGGAGGCAGAGCAGAAAGTGGCTTTATAAGTAGTTGCCTTGTCTTGGGGCAGTGAAACTGTAAGGGCGGGAGAGATGAGGACCAAAGGTGCCTGATCAGGGCTTGCATGAAGGATAACACCACTGTGAAAATCTCCTTTCCCTTCCTGCACTGAGCCAAGAGATGCTGTTCTACACTCTTTCCACCCACTCCTCAGGGACCTTCTCCTCCATGGTTAGGCTTTTGGTAAAAATGCTTTATTCAGTGAGTGATAGACTTTCAACATCCCAAGACCTATAGTCCCCACCCCATTGCGTCCTCACAGCCAGATCTCTTGTCCCTCCAAGTAACATCTCTGCTCATGCAAAGCACACTAACCCTGTTTCTTGTTACTCCTTGTGCCCGTATCCTCCATGCATTCCTTCCAACTTACTATCAGTCAATGCTTTTACCTGACACTTCCATATCTGTAATGTTAACCTGTAATAGGATATCAATTCTATTTTTCTTCTCATGTTGTCCAAAAAAGATATGCAGTAACTTGCAACACTGATCTCAGAATTATTGACTTGATTTTAGAGCAAACCTGAACACTGGAAGAACACTCACTGAATTATCTTTTGATGATACTGGTGAAGACTTTGTTCCATTTCTAATCATTAGTGGAATATGCCTGCTAATACTAGTTAGATGTCTCTTTAATTCTTCACACTCAAAACACTCATGATGGATCATCAGTTAGCATTTTTATTTCTCAGTTCTTTTTGCTTGCGCAGTTGATGTTGGTCGTACTTTTGCTGTTATTGTTATTATTACCATTAAAGCAAGCTTCTGCTACAGGAATGGAATTCTGTGATCAAAAAGTCTCTACAAGAATACCTAATGAATTCAGCTGATGACTGAGAATGTGTGAGCTATAGATGTGTCAAAAGCAGGCAACGATTCTTGACTCTCCTGATTCATTCTGTGACAGATGTTACATTCAAGGAGTAGGGGAATGTTAGAAATAAGCATTTATTTATGCATTCCACAGTCTCCTGCGGCAAAAGAAACTATAGTAGTGACAGTGCTCACCCACACTGAACAGCTTAGAAATGCCAATTTATGATTAAAAAGAAAGCTGATTGTTCTGTTAACATGGAAACCTTTCAGAGCACAACAAAGGAAAAAATAATCTGCCTTCAGGGCCTTAGTGGCTACACAGTATGACATGTACCAGAGAACATTACCACAAGCTTTATTTATTCCAACGTGCAGGTTGGGATGGCAGACATTTTTCATGCAAGCCTAAAACTCACACTGCTCCTTTTCAAGGAGTTGATTGGGGTCTAGGTTATGAGATTTCTCTATAAATAACACTAGCATTTCTTGGCAAAGAGGTGAATTTCATCCTGAATATAGATGTTACTTCTAGAAGAATGATGCTCCCACCTCTCCAGTCTCTTCCTGGACTAAACACTGCCACAGGAGGGTGTTACTAATCAAATAACATCAGTGCAAGGTCAACTATAATTCTCTCACTCTCCTCAGTATCTAAAGAGCCAGCAAAAGACAGTCACATGGCTTTAGCATTCAGTAGCTTTGTATATTTTGGGATATCAGTGTTTCAATTCTGTAAAGTTTGTGATCTTTGTGAGGAGGCAGTGGCATGAAGTGGGTGGTAAAGAAGGGTGCATTTGAAAGAAAACCTTACCATTATATTAATTCCTTTCTTTTTTCCCTTTTTGAACTTTTTTTAAAGGGATGAACAAATGTTGAACAGAAAGAAAGATCTTAAAATCTTACAACACACCACTTGCCAGAACCTCACCCTTTGCTAGCCCATCTTGCCTTCAGCTTCAGCTGAAGCTCTGGAAACTGCTGATGATGGTATGGCACATGAGCTGTGAGTGCCCACATGGCCTCCACTTTAGCTCTGAGCCATGGACAGACAGCATTATCCAATCTGCTGCTTCCAAACGTTGCGGGAAATCTGTCATTGATCTGTTTAGACCATTATACTATCTAGAAGCTGTGTCAACAGTTTATAATGATATTCCAACTATTCTTCCGTTTCCATTTCTTCCCTGATTTCCTTCACCAGCCATGAAGCAGGAGATTGGAGAGGAGAACTGGAGGCACAAAATGCAAAGATTGAGATAAGAACAAGTTACCAGAAATAACAATGAGAAATGAAAACGGACAGCAACAATATTAATGACAAAAATCTAGAATATAGAGTGAAGAGCTCAGCCCAACTGCAGCCACTCATCCAAACTGCTTCATCCAGCTCAGGACATGTGCCACCCCACTGCTCTGTCCACCACACTTGCTGGATCCAAAGGAACCTCTTCACCCTGGAACAGAGTTCCAGCAATGACATGAGGTGATATGGAGTAAACTCTGACTTCTAGTAGCCACATACCCTCCTGACTAATGCTAAAAATTAACCCTGTCCTTGTCGGAACCAGGGTAGATCTCTTACAGAAAATCATTATTTTTAAATCCAGGTAATATCTCTATGTATACTTATTTGCTTATTCCTTTCATTATTTTTGAAGGGCATATACAATGCTGTCTCCTGTCAGCTATGTAGCTTTATTCTTCAGTGAAATTCTGTTATTTGGTTTGTTGCTTTATGCATTCATTAGTCCACCATTTGCTCTGTAGCTTTACATATTCATTAAATGTCTGTGAAACACACTATCAAAATGTCAAGCACCTTGCAGCTCTGATTCACATCTGCTCAGTATTCAGGTATTAGTTCCAGCAAACCTTCTGTGAACCTTTAATTGCAGCTGGTACAAACTTTGTGCTCTCCCTGCCTGTCTGCAAACATCTTTTGATACTGCTCTGTGATGCATCTGAAAGCTGAATCTTGTCTTTCTATAGAAAATCAACACTCTTCTTTCCATTTCCCTGACTGGATGAAAGTGCTGTCAGAGCCTCAGAGGATCAATTAGAAACTATTTCACTTGTATGACTATAGAAAGACAATCTGAGCTCTTTCTCCAATGGGAAAAAAAAATCAAAGTACTAATTTATGTCAGCCCTTCTTTCTGAATTAACGAGAGCTATGAATTAGGGGAGTTCTATTTTCAATCTCTCAGTAAGCCCACATGCAGACAGTGCAGTATGACAGCAAGGCCACAAATGGTCCATCCCTTAGATCACCACTCCTAACCATGCCCCACAGCTGGTTTGCAACCATAGCTCTAAACCATGCCTGACCTCAGTACACAAGTACCAGAACATTACTGACTAGGTATGACTATGTAGCACACCAGCATCGGTGTACATGTGCAAAATTCCACGTGCCTTGTCCCTTAGCATGTTTTTTCTTTATCCTTTCAACCCCGATGTATGCAATCATCTACATCCAAAAAGACAGTAAGATCCTATTCACCAAGTGTTAGCTTTTCTGACCAAAGCACAGTGATTTTTGAACAACACAATGTCTTAAGGAATGAACAAGACATCTGTGGGAATGTCTATTTAACTGGAAATTAGTAAACCGCAGCGACTCACGAGGCACACATGGAACTTGTGATAGAGTATAAACATCCCTGAGTTATGCAGCCACCCAGAAAGTATAAATGAAGGTTTTAATTATCCTCTGCTGTGAGCAAGCAGATTATTAGAAATAGCTGTTCGAAAACTCTATCCCAGGTAAAAAAAGCAACCACTGGTTCCTCAGAATAGATTTCTGTGGTACACATTAAGGAAGGTTTTGGAAACAGAGACTGTCAGTCATGGAAAGTAGAAAACAAACCAAGGAAAGCAAAGCTTCTTCAGCTTTAACACAGGGTTTTCACAATAAAATCAGTAGCAGAAAGTGCAGTAGAGGATACTACAGATTTCTAGAAAGTGTGTGTTCTCCTCATAGAGAAGAATCTCAGGGCTATATAACTGCTTGTTGTGTATTTTGGTACACTAGATTCCTGAGTTACAATGAATTAGCAGAGATTATGGCAGGCAGGATGCCTGCTCTGCCAGAAGTGGCTTGTGTGGCTATTAGCTGTGTCTGGTGGTCAAGCCTCTGGTGTCATAACAAGCTCTCCTGATATGGAGTTACTGTCTTTCAGCACAGTAGTGCTCCTTTTCCCCTCCACCTCCACGATTGCTAGAACAGTTTAAAATACTGATAACCCAAAGCATTTGTTTGTTGGTTGAAAGGAAAGTAGAACCATGGGAAAGGAAGATGCAGAAGGAACTCTAAAGGAGGAACAGTAATGAAAGTACATACAGCTCTCCAAGCTGGAGCAGAAATAGAGCACCTGAAGTCCTTAAAATCAAGAGGAGAGAAAACAGGTCAAAAAAAGTGTTTATGAAACTATCGTCCAGTTGTGCTTTGAGCAGCTATGAAGAGCAATCTCTAGTAAATAAATTACTGTAAAATAACATGCAGATCTCCTCCTGTACTGAAAAATAGTTTTTGAAAAGGTAAGTGATTTCCCACTTCATAACAATACTGAGTCAGCCTCTTGTAGTTTCTCAAATGGAATGGGAATACAGAAACTGAAAGTCTAATTACATAGCTTCTCTTCTTATGAATCTACCTTTCTTTCTCTTAGTATGCAAGCATAAATTTAAATGTAAGTCTAAGAATCATCAGACCTAGTAGTCAAGACTGCTATTTTGAAAAGGTCATCTTCTTACATGCAAAGCATTTAGAGTGAAATCCAAGGCTTGGCAGCTCTCTTATTGATCTCATTTATTTCAGATGCATATACAGATCAGGAAAAAACACTTCTCAGTGAGAAAGGAATTGAACTGAAAATGCAACTTTATGAATAAAAATCTTACATATTTTTGATACAAGATTTTCCTTTTGTTTTTCAGGTTTTAAATGGAAAACTACTTTTAAAAATTCTCTGAATAGTTGTATTTAGTTCACCTACGCCACTTTACGGCACTTTCTTCAAAGCCAGCTTCTATATTGGAAAAACTCTTCCTGCAGACATTTTAAATTTTATCTTGATTAACTCAGTTCTTTTGATTTATTTTTTGATTGCCTTCAGGTACCTGACCCATTCCAATTAATTACTACAGATGATAAAAATAATCATCTTATTAGCTAGAAGCCACAGCTACCTTGGTACCCTCATTTAGTATGCTACAAGGAAGTCATGCAGAAATGAAAAGTTTTGAGAAGTTTTAAACATACGCAAATTGTTGGAAATATAAGATTAACTCCCAGATCTCCAAAATCTCTTTTATAGCCGAATTTTATAGAGTCTGAAGACCAGGATGTCATAGAGAGTAGACCAGAATTTGAACAGGAGAAGTGCTACTGTACTTCATAGTTATCAGCAAAAAAAGCCTAGTAACAAACCCCCTACAGCTAAAAGTAGAAAGACAAAGAAGTTAGAGTACTTTTGAACAACCGTGTTTCATCTAAATCTACTGAAAGGTCCCTGAGTTATTTTTTCTATTACTAGAAAAATTAAAAGGCTAAGATCTCATTTGTATGTGATATTTCTACAAAACACATTTTTTTAATTCAGAAGTAAATTTGTCACACACTAAAGTTTAACTCTTTACAGGTTTCTTTTCAGTTTGGAGAATGGTTTGGAAAGGAGATAGTTACATCCTCTCCATCAGACTGGGTGAAAACTATATGGTCTATGTCAGGCAGAATGTTGCGCTCTCAGATGGTGAACATCCCTCTATTTCAGGATCAGCTAAAAAAAGAATTGGATGATGAAAAAATTTTGAAATGTCATAGGCTTTTTGTTGTTGTTGTTATCTTTGGAATGAATCAGTTCTGAAGGTTTTTCATTTACAACTTAAAATGTGAGTGAAAGAGTGAGAAAAAGTGTTTTGAAAGTGTCAAATACCTTGAATACTAAGAGAAATCAGTTTAGTTTGGCTACACAACATTTAAAAAAACATTTTCACCAATTAGAAGTATCAACTATTCTAAAAACTTTTTGTGCAGCAGAAAAAAACTATATGTGTTAAAAAGTCAGGGTAATGCCCCTGAATTAAGAGTCTGAGTTGGAATTTGAGTCTGTCAAAGAGGTCTCTCAGTGCTGCTGGAGAATTGCTATCTGTTCACTGGAAGCACATGCTTGTTTAAAAATATAGGGGATCAAAAAAGAGATGTTTTTCAAAGTTCTTAGGTTATTCAGTTTCTTCCTCTATATCCAAACTGAAAGTGTCTCCTCTGGTTTATGGGAAATATAAGTCTATGTATGCAGGAAACTATCAGCTCTGCTTTAACTTAATTTCCTTTCTCTAATCATGATAGATATCAAGATGACAACAAACATTCCTCAAAATAGCAAGGACCAAATCCATTATCCTCTGAGGAAAACTGCTTGATGTTTCTGACATTTAGACCCCATTCTTAAATGTAGTCAGGGAATGTGGTGAGGCATGATTGCTGTCAGTCAAGCAAGATAGGACATCACAGTCTGTAAAGGATGGGGCAGAGATGTTCTGTGACACACAATGTGTCTTAAATTGCTGACAGTCACATTTTGCGTTGGTGAAAAATTATGAACTCTTTTGATTTTCTTTCTTTTTAATCATTAATAGCACAGAACACAATCACCTAAGGGTGTTCCTCTTTTGCAAGGACTAAGGACAATGCTGTTTCCCACTTTTCACAGGCCTTCTGGAGAAACCTGGAATGAAATAAATCAGAATTTAGATTCTCTACCTGTAGGGTTGTGGCTGCAGTTGCTACAGTCTTACTTCCCCTCAACAGTGCAATATTAAAAATTATTTCATTTTTAGCAGTTTTCTGAAAAGTCTAATCTTCTAACTACAATAGGAGTATGTGGCAGATGTGCTAGACCAGTGAACTCCAACTTGTGAGCAGAGACAGTGAAGGAGGCAGCTCTGTGACTGAGGTCTGAAAGTGATTATGCTGCTGACTCAGTTTTGAAAATGGTACATGGAAATTTTCAATGCTCTTGACCAAGATCGTGTGCTATGACTCCACCTTAGAGAAATACATCTTTTTCTTGACAAGCTAGAAAGCTCAATCAATTGCTGTGAATCTAAGAAGAAACATCAGAGACTCATGTAAATGCTTTTACTATTTACAATCATAGATTTAATTATATTACTCTTAATTACAGTGAAGTACTGTTGATGCCTGTCTTCTCTTCATCTCTCTCCTATCAGTCTTAAAAATATTTCATTGACATACATGGAAAATAAACTTGTTTTTAGAAAACTCTTCATATTAAAGCTGAATTAATTTGATTCTAAAGAGAAAGGAATGACATTAAAATAGTCAATTATACTTCTAGGTTTTATAGCATACACAGTATTGATCAAATTTAACCTTGTCAATAGTAATTATTTTGTTTTGGTAATAAAGACAGCACTGTCTTTTCTGTGTTACCATTAATTCTTCAATCTCAGGACTATCAAACCATCAAATCTATATATGTGATATACCTCTTCTATAGCACTTATTTTTTTTATGGCAGCTTTATAGGATTTATCTTTAAAAACCCCCATGAATCTTATTGCAGAAGAAGAGCTATTGAGATGGATGCTTTTGCAGCCATTTCATTGCTCCTTTTCCTTCCTTAGCATACACATACTTCATTTGGTATTTTGCAGGAATTTGAAGGTGTCTTGTCAAAGAAATAGCAGTTATTTTTCTATAATTACATATGTATAGTCCAGTTCACTGTCCTTGCTATTGTTTGTCAAGCTAAATTGGGTTAAGTTCTAGTGGTGGTTAATAAATCTTTGAATTCTTTAATGTAGAGAGGTGCAGTAAGAAAAATCTATGGCACCACATCACATGAATTATCTGTCAAGACACTTCAAATCTCTCTGAAGATACAGTGGAACTAATGAGTTACTAATATTCACTGTTTCTAAGGCATGTGTTTAAAGCCCTATCTATGTCACAGATCAATACTTCAGAGTTACAAGAAAAAGGAGGAAAGTATTTCAATGATGGGACCAAAAGTCAATTGTTTTCTGTCAGACATGATCTATATCAGCAAGACAATTTGTGATGCTCCAAAATGTTGACAGAGTATCTTTGAACAGAAACCAAAACCAAAATAAAACATTAAAGTAACTAGAATTTGAAACAGAAAGATGACAAAGTCATCACTGATTGCCATATTAAAGACTTTTCTTTTTAGCTTCTTTTAGTCTGAGCTTTCGTTCATAGATACACTTTTTAGTGGTTGCTCAGATGTTATTTAGCTCTTTTAGTCAATAAATAAAAGTGGTTATATCTCCATTGTATCAAAAGGAAAAAAAACCCAAAGAACAAATCAACCCTAAATTAGCTTTAGAATTTAGTTTGGATTTGTAGTGATAGAGAAGGAAATCAGATTCAGTTTGTAGTTTATTGCATCTGACACAGGGATTTCTAAGTAGAATTTCAGACCTACATTGTGCAAAGTGTGTAGACTGCCATTACACTGGGGAAATTTACATACTATTGAGATCTTAGAAAGCAGTGGGAGCATAACATTTAGGTGTTCTAATCTTTAAACTATACTTTAGCTATGTTGCTTTATGTACATTATTTGTCTTGATGCTGAATGGTGATTGTTTGAGCAGTCATGGAAACAGTCTCTGGTTCCTTTAAGGAGGGGTAAATAAAAGGTTTCATGAGATTGTTGTGATGACCTCTCTGAGCCTGGATTTGGTAATTTTTGGCTGTCATGCAATTTTCCTAATTCAGTTTTTACTGTGACTGAGAGAAAAGAAAAAGAATTGACAAAGGGCTTGAGTGTTGACTGGCTTTCAGGCTATGTACGAGGCTTTCAGACTACAGCTATCAAAACACTATAGACATTAGTAACCATCTAGATTAATGAGCTGAACGTATTTGGGACCATCATCTATGGTACTAAACTCTTATCTTCTAACCAGAACAGGCTTGTAGCTGCCTAATGAGAGTAGTACTCAACCCATGTTAATGCCTGAGCAGCGCTCAGGAGGTGTTTGGAGCAGGGACAGCTGACATGGACCAAATCACCATGGCACCTATTCAATTCAGAGTTCTACATTGATTACTTCAGGGCCTGGAAATACATCTTTGTACTCTTCTGTTTATTGCTAAAGATATAGCTTATATGTTTCTCTAGCAATGCATTTATAGAAATGTATAAAATCCTGAGTGTTCCTATGCTGTGGCTGAAGACATATTTGGATGCAAGAAGACAAGCACACCAATAGACATTTCAGACATCTCTTTAAAGAAAATGAGCAAGACTGTGACCCTATCTAGATGTGAAAGATTAAATATTGTAGAAGAATACTACAGAGGGGAATCAAAACTACAGAGAGAACATGGTTTTGAAGGAAAGATCTTGGAAAATACCCAATTTTCAGTTGCTTCAGTAAAGCCAGGATAGCACTGCTATGATCCATTTCTCTCCATAGCCCTAGACTGATAAGAAACAGAAGATGTCTAATATATGCATAACTTTGAACTGAATCTTCCTTTCAAAATACCCAGTAATTTCAGGAATTTAATCTATAAAATGTTTCACATTGATTACTTTTTCATCCTCATATGCCTCATCATTTGGTTGCTTTGGATTTTCTTTTTAAAAGTTTTTAATACTTTATTTTTCAAGTTGTACTTAGTTGGAAGGATAACATACTTAGCAATATCTATTTCTGTTCTCCTGAAGTAAAATAATTAAAACTTGCTGCACTTTCAGTTTGTGTGTTTAGTCGATATCTGTCAACATTCCCTACCTGTATTTTCTTTTTCTCTCCCGTGTATTTTAAGTGCATATTTGCACTCTGCAGGAATTTGAGCAAGGGCTGAATGTTAAGCAGAGAGAATGTCTGTCACAAAATAAGGATAACAGATTGGTTGAAGCTGGAAGGGATCTCTGGAGGTCATCTTGTTTACAACCCCTACTTAAGAAGCCATTTGCCCAGGACCATATCTAGATGGTTTTAAATACCTCTTTCAGTCACTGCCCTTAATTTTTTAATAAACATTTAAAAGATCTCTCCAAAGCCTTTCCTTCTTCAGGCTGAACAGTATCAGCTCTCTCAGCCTTTCCTCATATGTTGGATGCTCTAGTCCCCTAATCATTCATGTGGGCCTTCATTGAATTCTCTCCAGGATGTCTTGTACTGAGAAGCCCAGAACAAGACCCAATACTTTTGAGATAGCCTCACAGCCATGAATAAAGGGGAAGGATGGCTGGCTCACAATCCACATGGTGTTCACCAGGACCCCCAGGTCATTTTCTGCCAAGCTACTTTCCTGCTGTGTGGCTCATGGCATATTTGGGTATCTGGGCTGGTTCTTCCCTAGGTGCAGGCCTTCACAATCCCCTTTGCTGAACTTCATGAGGTTCTTGGCAGCCCATTTCCCCAGTCTGCCACGGTCCTTCCAGGTGGCAGCACAACCCTCTGGCATATCAGCCATTCCTCTCAATTTGGCATTTGAAAAGTTGCACTCTGACCAATCACCCAGATCATTAATGAAGAATATTAAACAGGAATGGCTCCAATATTGATCCTTGGGGTACACCACTAGTCACTGCCCTCCAACTAGCTTTTATGCCACTATTCATCATCTCTAGGGCCAGCCATTCATGCAGTTTTCAATCTGCCTCACTCTCTGCTCATCCATCCGTGACTTCACTTCGGTGAAGCCATGCTGACTACTTTTGATGACCTTTTCATTCTTAATGTGCCTGGAAATAGTTTCTGAAATTACCTTTCCAGGGATCAAGGCTGACCTGTAGTTCCTCAGGTCCTATCTCTTGCCCTTCTGGAAGGCACTGGGAACATTTGCTTTCCTCCAGTCTTCAGGCATTTCTCTCAGCCACCATGATCAATGCCAAGTTTCTTAACTATTCCTTGGCCTGATCCTCTTCCACTAAGAGTCCAGCTCTAACTTTTCCTCCTGGAATTCCGAAAGGTCAATCTTGCTAGTAAAGAGTGAGACAAAGAAGATATTCGGTATTTCCATCTTTTCCAGGCCCTGAGTCCTGTGTAACCAGGTCCCCAACTCAGTGAAGAATTACCCCACGTTTCCTAGTCTTCCTTTGGTCTCCTGTGTTTTTCAGGTTTCTTAATTCCAAACGGTGAAGGCTCTCTCTATAGGGCCCTTTGCACCATCATAAATTTCATCTTAGGAAAGGCTTAACATACAGGAATGTAGCCCGGGATACCAAAATGCGGGCTGTAGTACAGCTCTGAAGTCCTGCTTCTTGCTTTGTGACTGCAAGTTCCAGCTCCTGCTGCTTCAGGGTCATATCCTGCACAAGGACAGGTTGTGATGGTGGAAATGGTTACACGTTCTGCTGTCTGAGGGCCAGGGCAAACCAACAGACCTGTGCAAGACCTGGCAGTGACAAATGGTCTCACCCCAACATACAAAGGTCCTGGTCTGGCCCTCTTGGAAATGTCCTCTGTGAGACTTAGCACCATCATGGATAGTGGCAGGCTCAGTGGAGGACCAGACCAAAAGGCTTTATGGGCAGCAGGTCCTGGACACGTCTGTCTTCTCTATCCTAGTTTAGGGATGATTCTTGGCTGAGGCCAGACAGGACATACAGCTGGGAAGGATTGCCCACAACCTATAACTTGTCCTGAATAACTTCTGTATTATAAACACAGTGATGAGCACCACATGCTTGAAAAGAATTACAGGAGTGAACCTGAAAATATAATTCTTCAAAGTATTTTGCTTTGATGAGTCTGGTGTGCCCTAAGGCTGATGATGTCAATAGACAGGTTTCTATAACCTGGTTGTGACCAGAACTTATTTAATTTTTGGTCATGACAAAAAAAAAAAATAAATCACAGTTATGGTAGTTGCAGTCAGTGCTGATTGTTGGTTTTTTGTGTTTCAGTGACCTTGTTCGGGCAATTAGAGAAATGCAGTCTTTGTTAAAACTCTAATAACTAACCAGTGTATTCAGTGTGACATTGTTTACTAATAACCCCAGCAAAATAGGAAATTCTGGAAACACTGAGTTGATTGGAATGATAGTTTGTATTAGCAAAGAATGTCCCTGATACACACATTGTTAATGTATATGCCACCACTTGCAAGAACAATTTGCTGGAGCAGGTGTTATTTGTCACACAATGTACAGCACAATTTTCTTTTTAAGGTAATGAAAAAGTAAATTAAACTCCTTGGAGTGGAATGGAATACAGCCTTTAAATAAGTAAGAAAATAATTCTTAATAGCTTTATTAACTCAAACAGTGGCTTCAGTTATCAAAATCTCACACTCAAAAGGGAAAAAGATTTGCATCTGACCTTATTCTTTATTTTTGCCTTTATGAAAAAAAAAATTTAAAAAATCTAGCCATCTGTTCCAACTGTTCCAAGGAACAGCCCTTATTAGGTGAAGATTACTTGATTAATTAAGACAGACACTTCAGAGATTAAGACAGACATTTTCAGTGATTATTATTTGTAGTTCCTTTAAAATAAGTTAATCAATGATGTGATCAAAGTTTTAATTTTCTGACACTTTTTATTGAAGAGCAAGTTACATGTAAAAAAATTAATGTCAGACATTTATAATTTTTTCCCCAAAAATACCTTCCAAGGAAAGTAGAAAAATTGATCAGGGATTTTCTTTAGTCATATTGATAGGGTCTTGCCATTTGGCTACAGAGTTTGATTTCAGAAGAAAAACTATTACATGGTTCAACTATCATCTCTGGAGAAAAAATATTGATTTTTCATGAAATTGCAAGGGTTTAGTGCTGAAAATTGACAAAAAAATTTAACTTGTTTTTAGGAGTATTGTGTACTGAGACATTCATTAGAGTGCAAGGATGTGCTTCAGGAATTTTGTATCAAGAAATGACTTAATATTCTAACTCCGAAATCTTCTGTTCTTAGTTCCTTGAAATTGTCGAATGTATATCTGTTCTCCTTGTAAATAACTACTGAAAAAATATAGCAAAAAGAGATGGAAGGATTGCAAAAACCTGTTAAATTATACGTTTCTTAAGGCTGAACTTCAAGTTAATTCTATCTGTGAGTTTAAAGAGTTTTATGAATGGATTTTAAAAAGTAAGTATATCAGTATTAAATTAACCGCAGAATTGCAGGTTGTGCTAACCGAATTGTATGAAAAGTATGACATTTCTTTTCCTTGAAAGCTACATATAGAATCTGACAACAAAAATGTCTAAAATTTACAATTGTCCCTACATGATGAATAGTTTCTCCTTATTGCTGTGATATAGTCCTCAGCCTTTCTGCCATAACATCCCAAAATCTACATTTTGTGATCATATCATGTTCTGATGAGATATTATCACAGTGGAAAAAGGACAAATAAAACTGATTTTGGAAAAAAGTACCCTGTGACACAAATAGAAAGAAATTCCTACTACTATGAAGTTTGAGCAACTCTTCAAAATGTGACTGTATTTTTTTTTGTTAATAATAATCGTTTAAATGTTACACACACGGTAAAGATTTCCTTAAGGTTTCAAAATAAAACCAAACACCAATAAATGAAGCCAACATTGGTCCTAAGGATCTCAGCCTTACCTGACATCTCTGGGGTAGTACCTCAGAGTTCTTACCAGAAAATCCACAAAGTCCTTATTTTCCATGTTAATTATGTCTTACCAGTTTTCTGAACAAAGGACAAAATATGTGCTAAGTTTTATCAAGTGTTGCATAGAAATTGATACAATAAGGACACTTTAAAGGGGTTTTGTTTGCTTATTTGATGACAAACTTGCTATATATAGATTTTGTGTTTATTTCATAAAATATGGTGGTCTACAAATAATGCTGTACATGTACAGAGAAAATATTCTCAGACTTTCAACAAATAACTTGATTTTTATTTAAAATGCACATTTGAATCATGGCCTGCTGCCAATACATATTAAGAAAAAAATTTCTTTTGCAAAGCATCCACTAACCTTTCTCTAAAATATAAGAAGTTCATTTTCACATTCTCCAATAAAATCTATAAAAATAGAATTTCAACCGCGTTCCAGAAAGCCATCATTCAATTCAGAGCAAGCACGTATGAACACCTGCTCTTCCACACTGGAGAAGTCTCAGAGACAGGAAAAGAGGCTCTCGTGTGAATCCAAGGATTACTCAGCAGTGCCTGCTGGTGTCTTGAGCAAACACGTTAGTCTCTTGCTTAAAACAGCTGCAGGTCACGTTCTCTGGGCCAACATGTGCAGACAAGGCTGTTGAATTGCCATCTGTGCTTAATCTGTCACTGAAGAGCAAACAAGGCCGTTCCAGCCTTTCAAAGGAAATGCTGACTGGTAGGAACATGTGCAGCATTAAAAAGCCCTCCAGTCACAGGACTCTGTTCACTTATGCCTTCTCTTTGATTGCTTTCTTAATTAATTATTTGGTCAAGATAGCTATCTTAATCAGTATAGGCATTTATTTAAAAGATTGTTGCTAAAAAGAAGGAAAAAGGTTCCACTTTTTTTTAAAAAATAGATTTCTTTTTCAGTACACTACAGCAATTATGAAATTTCTGGACATGTCTGTTCTAATTAGCCATCTTCTACTTAAAGAAGTCCAGGATTTTTAAAACATGATTCTCCAAAATTACATGCTTAGGGATGTAAAAATGTACAAGTACTTTCAAGCTACTTTAATATATTATCTAAGGGGTTTTTTAGAAACTATTCGCACTGAAGTATGTTTCCAGGAGAAATGTTCTGCCAAAACCATGCCAGTGAGTTTTCTAATCCTCTTTTCTACAGCAGAGACACTTCTGTGGATTAAAAGTAGACTTTACCTTGCCAGAATCTTTCTCTTCTCTTAAACTCTCCTACATATATACTAATTCATGCAGCTCCCTCTATCTTATTGCCATCACCAAAGAAAGGATGTAATTTCACAAACCATGTATTATGACTCAGCTACTGCAGCAACTAGAAAAACATATCAAATTACTTTCTCTCTAGGGGCAAGACATTACTCTGATAATTAGGCAAGACGGCAGAAAAAGCTGGTTGAAAGATCAAGACAAATCTGCCTGCATTTTAAATAATATGGATGATATGTATATCTGCATAAAGTGACAGAGTTCCTCTAATATAAATGACACTCTTATTAATACAAGCCTGAAAATTAAGCTTGATGTGTTTTGGATTTTTTGTGATTTATTTAGCAAACTACTCAGCTGCCTGCTATCATGGGCTGGGTGCTGAGGGCAGGCAGAGAAGAGAAAATATAGCCAGGCACTTTAGTTCCCCAGGCAGTTAGAGGATCTTCCTTCCCATGAAGTCACAGGAATAGTAAAATAATTTTTTTGCACCTTCTATTATGCCATAAACATACAGCAAAAAGGACAATTTGCTAGCCTTTAAAAAGTCTTCATAAGCTTGGTTACCTATGGAAGAAGCAATACTATGAAGACAAAGACTTCTGAGAACAGTTTGTTGTTTTTACTTTGCCAGTAAAAACATGAAGTCTTCATGAACCTTTCATGATCTCAGACATTTTCTGGCCAAGCACCCCCTTTTTCTGAAAGTTACTGTTATATTTTGATTTGCCTCTGTCTCCTCAGATATATAATAGGTTTTCTTCTACATTTAAGAGCAAAGTATCTCTAACCTTTATTTTACTGAGCCTAAAAAGGAGAAAATTAAGCCCTAGAATGGTAAAACTGTTTTTTTGCATCAAACTGCCAAATTCAGTGGCATATTGCACTTTTCTAAACAAATCTCTCTCTTTTATTTGGGCTGTAGGCATAAAACAACCACTGTATATAAGGAATACAGGATGGTTTCATGCTTTCAAGCTCTATTCCATAGAGATAATGACATTAAAAAAATCAATGTGTGGATTCTTAAGTCTCCAAAACATTTCTAAAGCAGTTTTTATGCACCCTTTGTGGCATATCCAGATAACATGTCAGTGGAATATAACATTCATTTTTATCAAGATTTTGGGGTGTATGGTGTAGCCTGATGTTATCATTTATAGATAATTCAGCTTCTTAAAACTCATGCTAATAGAAATGAAAAATTATTTGGAAACAAAACCATAATATGTTCCATTTTGCTTTAAGCAGAATCTGCCCTCTGTCACCATTGTTATTTTCTGAACAGTAACAATTTTTCATTGTGAACCTGAACTATTCTTTAACTTTGACAAACTGTGTTTTCAAGCAGGAAAATGCTCTGTTGGGCTCTCTGACTAGCTCTGCATACTAGAGATGAGCAGATGGAAAATCTTGTACTACTCCCACCAGCAGTGAGATTCAGGGGGTTGATGCTTTTCACTTCCCAGGAATTTTAACTGGCTTCAAATTTTTCCCCTCCCACTCTCAACCCTCAATCCTCAATCCTCTTTGGGGCTGAAAGCAGCCTTTTCTCTTGTTTTTCAGTTCTTGCTTCTTGGTAACAGTTAAAAGTACTCCCCACCTGAAACAAGAGCAGGGATGACCCCCAGATACACAGACATTTTTATTTCTTTTGCAGTGTGCATCCAGAATTTTCTAAACAGTTTATGAATGGATTAAACACACTGGCATATCCAGCAGCCTCAAGTAAAAGACTTCTGTTTTGTCTGCAGAAAAATCAAAGTTTAAATTTTTGGCAACTCATTTATCACCATTCAGAATGCCAGAACTTGAGTGGAGGTTGAAATTCAGGGTTTGCATAGCTGAGGGTAGATTATTCATGCTTTCTTGAAGTATTTCGTTTGTTAACCATTAAGGCTATTAAACTATTTAAGATTTGTCCTAAAATGACTGTCCCTTTCCTGCCCAAATAATGTAATGCCTTAGTGCCCAGGTGCCCTTTGTCAGGGAAATTGAAAGGATATTTTGAGTTTAATCTGTTCTTTTCAGGCTGCCGTGGCTCGGTGCTAAAAGCTCAGCTGAACAGAGATGGTTTCAGCGCCAGGAATGAAAGCTCGGATCTGACAAAAAGCTACAATCACAAATAAAACCTTTTTGCTGCAAAAGGCCTGCCACTTTCGTGGTGACAAATATGTGTTCAATTGACAGTGACGGAAGGCCGCCGCTGCTCTGTTTGCAGCGCCCTGAGTGCAGCGGAGCGGTATCGCTGCTGGGCAGCCCCGGGGCTGGCGGTGCGGCAGAGGCAGCAGCGAGGCTCTGCTCCGAGCTGGCAGGAGAAGCAGGAGAAGAGAAGCATGAGGAGCAGAAGGAGCAGCAGGAGCCGGAGGAGCAGGAGCCATCGCCTTCTCCTTCTCCGCGCCTCCCCCGCCTCCTCGCGTTCCCGGGCGCGCAGCGCCGCCGGCCGGGAGCAGCCCCGCCTCGACAGCCTCTGCACAGCAATCGGGCAGCGCCTTCTGAAATGCAAGAGCAAAATCTAGGGGCTGGAAATTACTCATATACAGAAGGAATAAAAGAAAAACACCAAAACCCAACAACACAGCACCACAACAACCTCCCCCTCCCCCCCAAGCCCGTCACATTTATTTTGGTTAATGCATCCTTCTTCTTCTTGTGTCGTCATGCTGGCTCTATAATTACTCAAAGTTTTCATCCAAATGTTTCCCATTCAAAAGGATTTTAAAAGATAATAGTAGATAATTTAAGACACCGTTTTGAAGAAACGGTACAGTACTGGAATCTCAAATTTTTCGGAGCTGAGTATCACAACCTGTCCAGTCCTCTGACTGAAAATATCATAACTCATGGCTCTGTACAGCTTACAGTATTCGTACCTAGAGTATGAAAATTTTCTGTGGGCATCTGGAATAGGGGATAGGTAAACACCGCATTTCCATAATGTGTGTTAGTCTGCTAAAATGTTAATTTGAACTCCATAATGCCTCAGAAACCACCTTTTACTCCTGAGGCTAAAGCCAACCATGTTGTGCATGATGCATGGACTCTCCTCAGTGTGACCTAAAGAACATATCTTACACTTTCAGGGCTGAATATAATTTTTGTTTTCATTTGTGTCTGGACCATGTTCTTAAAGCCCTGGAAGGGCCAACTGATGTTTTAGATGCCTGAAGATGTGGGATAATTCCTGTCACAGGTTTAGGTATGGAGAGTTTGGCACAGACCAAAGTTGTTTATTCCTCCTGTTGTGTTCTCAGAATATGTTTTTATTCAGGTGTCATTTCATGGGGGAACAATTCTTTCATATATGTACAGTTTTTACTGGTAGTTCACTAGTTTGTAATTTTAAGCATTTCCTATTATCAGTTGTAATTGTCACTATAGTACCCTGTCTTCAAGTGTTTGTAACTGAGCATGGACTGAAATTTTCCATGTTAGATATATTCTTCAGTTTTAACTTTTGGAAAATTATTATCAAATTTATTGTAGATGTTTCTGAGAATAAGACTATGAGAGTGTCATGTCCCAGCTAAAAATCCTTATGTTCCTTCCTTTTCAACCTCCTGCACTTCCTCTAAAGGGCAGGAATGTTACGTTGAACTGGAGTGACTTTTGTTTTAGGATACACCTCTTGTGAATGAAAACTACATCAGAATTTTTTCTTCCATTTATGAACCTTTAAAAAAAGTCCAGTTTAGTTATTACTGCAAAGGTTTTGCAGTTTGGCTGAAGATTCCACTTGGTCTGAGTACATGAGTGCTATCCACACGGACACATGCACCAGCTCATATTCTAGGGTAGGGTTGGAAGGGGTACAAAAGGATTTGGGCAGCTCTGATCTTTTGTGGGCTGAGTTGAGGGTGTGGACAAAATTCAGAATAGGAAGCTTACTACTGTGTTGCTGCCAACAAGAAAATTTGAACCAGGAGGACAGAAAAGTTGGCTCAAACAAGGAGAGGAAAGACACAGATAGCAACAAAGTATCTGAAATTTCACTTGGATTTGAGGCATACTGACACAGCATAGGTTATTTCTATATAGCTCCCAACCCTTCCCACCCAAAAAATAGGATGGCCTCATCTAGACTGCTGGCTTTGAGTGGTCTTCAGCCCTTGCTGACTGTAGGTATTGCATAGAAAATAGGTGAAAAAGATGCCAAGCTCCATATTGAAGGTATACACATATTCCCAGCAGTGCCCTGCGCATTTTACTTTTCTCATGTAGATGAAGGCTTTGGTGGTAGTGAGGTGGGAACAGAGAAAACACTGAACAGCTCAATCTGGGTATGTTAGAGAAGATGACTGAGTAAGAAGTCTAAATAGAAAACATAAGACTGGGAGAAAGCTGACTTTAGAGAAAGTGCTTACCATGGACGAAGTGCTCCAAGATGGGGAAGGCTGAGATCTGAAAGTAATTTAATTGCAGTCTTTGTAAACAACTATATCATCTTCATATACTGGATTCTTATCTCCTAAACATTTATCAAAGCAAGGTGCCCAAATCTCTGTTCTGATATAGCAACAACAGCAGTCAGACAGAATGATAATCAGTCTGGGGCTTTGCAGTCCCAGATTAGATTTCATGGATTTTGAAGGATGATGCATTCTTGTGTTTTTGTAATTATATCAAATACATAATAAAACATAAATCATGTGGATATCTCATTAGCAAAAAAAACCTTAAACAAAACCAAAATTACATGGTTTGGATTTCTTTTAACCATGTCCTTAATGTTGCAATTTCTTAAATCTATGTGGCATAATTTGTTAAATGTTTACATTTCAGCTGTATATTCTAAGCCACACCTCCCATTTAAGCTGTAATTCCTATGGGAATTTTGTTGCTTTTTGAAAAGTTCATTCATGTTCAGTAGGAAGGTAAATGCAAGGGAGAATTTCTATGCTCTCATTAATGGCGTGGGACTGTTTTTTAGTAGAATCACAGATTTACTAAAGTAGTGCTTAGCAAGTAATCTGTGTTTCCAAAGAACAAAATTACAGCCAAGGTAAAGTGCTCACAGAATCACACAACGGCTGAGGTTGAGACCCATTTGGAGGTTGTGAAGCCAAACCCTAATGCTCAGAGCAAGGTGTGCTAGAGCAGGTTGCCCAGGACAGGTCTTGAAGATCCAGAGATGGCAACTCCACAGCCCCTCTGGGCAACCTGAGTCAGTGTTTGACCACCCCCACTGAGGTGGTCAGTATTTATCATATTTACATGAAATTACTTATATCTCATTTTGTGCCCCTTGCTTCTGGTCACGACTTGAGCATTACCAAGAAGAATCTCCAACTCTGTCTTCTGTACTGTCCTCCTTGGATGTTCACACACTCATGAAATCTGCCTCAGCCTTTTCTTCTCTTTAGCAAAATGCTATACTAGTGGCTGCAAGGTTCTTCTCAGCTTGTATTTGGTCATTCTTTGCATATAATACCTAGAATGAAACATTGCTCTCTTGTCTCTGGCACATAAGACCACGGAAAGGAAGAGACACTGCCTTGCTGTGCTGCTTGTATGACCTACTCCCAGGGAGAGGGAGCAGAAAAGCGTAACTGGTTGTGTCAATGTCCCATTCAGTAAATGAAGAATGGGCCTCTCTCTTGTCCAGCACCTTGTCCACTGCCAGGATATAAGGAGTAGTAAAAATAATCTTGCTTCTTCATTAGTGAGCAATAGAGAGATACTGCCAGGTCTGTGGACTGCCATTAATGGCATTCCATAGCAGTACGCTGCCAGGCTCATTTGCTAAATTGAGTATGTATTTAATTATGTACAGTAAAAAGATTAATGATTTATATTTTTGTGTAATGAGCTTTTTTTAGTGTAAACACCAAGTTGATATTTATGTACCATCGGATGTCAACAGAAATACCTATTAAGACACAAGAAGTTGACAATAAATTCATGTTTCAGGAAGTGCATATTTTGAGAGATATTACGAAGTTTTATTTGAGAGGGCTTCTGGTGCTGTGCCACATATTTGAAAGTATTTCAACAACTTGAAATTATTAGATACTGGTTGTCTGGAGGGCTTAGATTTAAATTGTGGTTTGATAAATAAGATAAATTCAAAATGTTGCCATAAAGTTAGGATTGTTTCATCCTCTAGAGTAAACTATTTTTCTATATTAGCCTGCATTAAAAGAAAAAGGCGGGGAGGAAGTTTCTCTCAGTTATTGTTTTTTACTAGAGATCATATATGTAAGTCTTCTTGGGGTACTGTTTTAAATAACAAATCCCTTTAACAGATTTTGCCCAGACTCTTTACTATTAAAGGAACATTTTCTCCTTTCTGTCTTTTTTATTTCTCCAATTTACAGCAGTAAATTAAAAACCCACAAATTTTTCCTTATGCTCTTGAGATAAAATAATATTCCTGAACAGCTCTCCTCTAACAACTGTGGTTTCTTTTGTCAGAAGATGAAACTTTTAAAAGTGCAACAAGCTGGTTTTCCTCAGAAGCATTTTAGACAGAAATTCAATATTTAAACCATTTTCTGCCATATTATTGAGCAGTACCCAGAGCTGCTTTTCCCAATTCTATCACAAAAGCAGATTAAATAGATGAAAAATTCAGATATTCAAAACTTGGGATTTAAACTGTTTTATTGCCTGATTACAAGTACTTCTAAAAGACTAATTTTTTATATATACAAATAATGGCAGAATTAATTTTGAATGGAGGTATTTCAACCTTATAACTGAGCTCATATTCAGTCTTTTAAAACAATGTCCTATGAGCAGTACAGCATCAGTGGTACACCCCTGAACTCAAAAAAATTACATGGAACTTGTACACAGTGAATGGAAAAAATATTCTGTAATAATTTTAACTCGTTTAACTGTGTATCAAAATGATAAATATTTTGTACTAACTGTAGTGCATTAAATTGTCATCTTTTCTAGTGAAATAACAAAACGGAGAAAGGGAATAAGCAATTCCAGCTTTATAGGACCTTAGTATTGCAATGATCAAGAATTCTTGAGTTAAGAGACCAACATTTTTTCCTGAATTGTGAAAGCTAATTGATGTTGCTTGTAATATAAATTCGGCCATTATAAAAAATTAAATAAATTGGACAAATCTTTTCTTATCCATAAAAGAAAATAAAGATATTTACCTTAATCTTTCAATTTAAAAACCAGTAAGAAAATTTGAATAGAAACAGTCTCAATGAGAATGTGAAATACTTGAGAGCTACATTTGAAGTGCCTTTGGGGAAGCTACGTTTTTTGTTCTTGTGATACTGCAGTTCTTGTTAACTTTCCAAAACAGAATAGAATAGAATAGAATGGAAAAGAATATTTTCAGTTGGAAGGAACCAACAATTATCATCTAGTCCAACTGCCTGACCATTCCAGGTCTGACCAAAAGTTAAGGCATGCGGTTAAGGGCGTTGTCCAAACACCCCAAACACTCACAGGCCTGGAGCGTTGACCATCTTTCTAGGAAGCCTCTTTCAGTGTTTGACTGCCCTCGCAGTAAAGAAATGATTCTCAATGTCCAGGCTAAACTTTCCTGGCACAGATTTGAACCGTTCCCATGTATCCTGTCACTGAATACCTGGGAAAAGAGACCAGCACCTCCCCCTTCAATTCCTCTCCCTGGGAAGCTATAAACCTTACATTTATTAAACTGTTTTCTTCGTGATTAGTGAATTTGAAGTCATTTTTACAGGCAGTAAAAATATACAAAATTGCACTGATTAAAGAATAAATTTAGTAACATGGTTTTCAATTTAGCGAGGGTTTGATGAGTCTAATATGAATTAATAATTTCTGCTTGTTAGTTTATGGCATATCAAATCTTTTTTTGCTTGACTGCCTTTATCTTACTCCCTCTCTCTCTCAATACCACTCGATCTTATTACAGTCCATGACATCATCTTGTGGGCTATGACACGATTTGGGAGCTAAAAACGAGGCTTTCTGCCAAATAAGAGATTTGCATCCTGCTAAATGTTCAAGTTCTAATGGTTTAAGAGGATTTCTATTAACTGGCAGTGAAAAGAGTGTGAAGGAGGAAGACCAAAAAGTATTAAAGCATTATGAGATTTAAAGGTGAACTTCAGGAAGATAATTTAGGATTTTTAAAAATTAGTTGGAGAAAAAAGTCCAAAGAAGAAAAATAGGTCCACAGGTCTAGGTAAGCATTTAATTTTATGAAGTACTCAAGAAATTAAATATGTATATTTACATATACAAATATGTACTTATATGCAGATGCTTTGCACAGAAAGCCTATCTTTATCTATAACAACATTGTATTTAATATTGATTTTATCTATATTTTTTAGTAGTTTGTTTCACTAGAAACATGAAAAATTAAACACTTTTATAACAAACTGAGTTTTAGATCTTCTCTCAACTTAGAGCAAAGTTAGAAAAGGCTTATGGCACCTTGTTTTATCTTTGGCTACAAATATAAGGGTCAGATCCACAGCCTTTCCCACTAACATTTTTCCTTCACCCCACTTTAAATTTCTAGCTCATATCAGCATCTTTCTCTCTCAAGCAGCTTCTTAAGCCAAGAGTTTTTGTTGTTGGGAATACTAGTATATTTGTGATGGTTTCCATAGCTATAATTTCAACCACCTTAAAAAGCAAAGCTATGGCATATAACCAAGCCTCTGCCTCTTCTTGACATCTTCTAAAAGGAAAACCATTATTAGCATTCATGACAGGTCAAGGTGCATGGTCTGTGATCTAAATGAGATTTTTTGTTCTCTTTCTCCTATTTTTGAGATGCATTTAATTTGCTTACTTGTATGCATGCAAATACACACTTCAGTCATGGATAAACAAGTTGTAGTGTCTGTTTATAGCAAAAAGTATATTTATCTACCAAGTATTCTTTTTTTCCAAATGCTCAAAAAAAAGCCTTCATTCTAATGTTTGCTAAAATACATGTTGGGATTTTTAAAAATTTAACCATTTAGTTAGGCTTTCTCTTTTCAGTATAACATAATAATGTACTTAAAAACCTTCCTGAATGGGATATATGTACCTGACGGGAAATAAGGGTCACAAAAAATAAATCTCCGGGCTAGCAGTTTTGATCACTTTGGCATATGCGATGCTAACCTTTTGCTGGTTCTTATTCTGCCAGGCCTCTCTTCGTGTATGTGAATCATTAGACAGTAGGCAGAAGGGTTAGAAGTACACATATATATATATTTATTTAGGGAGTTGAATGTCAAGCAGTTCCCTGCTCTTAATAGCTGATGATTTTACAAGTCAGACACTTTCCTGGTGCGGTCAGTCCGGTTTGGGTTTCACACGAGATATCGTCTTGCCACTTGCAGTCTTGGCAGGCAGGCTGTGTGCTCTCCTCTTCCCCTTCAGCTGATGTGCCTTCATCCTACTGGTCAGGGGAAGGGGAAGTGGCCATCAGAGGGAAGTCCTCACCTTCGGTGGTGCTGTTACTAAATTCTCCAGACACCTCCATTTCTGCCTCTTCTTCATCTATCTGCGTGTACTTGAGGGGGCCCGTGAAGAACTGGTTGGTGCTGTGGGGTGTGCACATCCCTGGCAGCCGGTATCCTGCCAGGTTCATGGGCCTCAGGCGCGTCCTTGCCTCTCGCCGTATTGCTGCTGGCAAACGCGAGGCTGTGATCCAGCAGCGCTTCTTTGAATTCCAGAGGAGTTCTGTCCTTTCATTACTGCCACTCTGCTCACCTGCCTGGTCTTGGTGGAGGGGCTCAGTGGACTGTAGTGGTTGTTGCTTCCAATTCCTGCTCCAGCTGTGATCCTGCCACTGCGCATTCCCAGGCTGCTTCTGCTGCAGTCCATGTGCAGGACTGCTGTGCTGGCCACCCTGCCTCCCACAGCCGCCTGAGGACGATGCAGAGGGCTTCTGCTCCATGAGGTCCTTCTCTCTCTTCTGTTGCCCTCGCTGATCGTCTCCGTTAACGTGTCTTCTGCTCCTGTGCTTCCATTCCTGTTCTTGTCTCCTGCCCCTTCCAGCGCTGTTGCTACACAGGAGCACCATGAGCATGTCATCTGCCTGTATTTTCTGACACTGCTTTGGTCTCTTGTCCCTGTCCTCAGCTTGCTGTGCCTTCCGGCGCTGCCCAGCAGTGATCGCAGCCAGCAGCAAGGCACGGCTGGAGGGGCTGTGCTGGGGCTGGTTTCCCCTCCAGCTGCGGCCTGGCCCTGCAGCAATGGCCCTGTGGGGGGTGTTGACCCGGCAGGCCTGTGAGGAAGCCTTGTACCTTGCCCTCTCCATGCTGACACCCTGCTGTCCTGCAGAGGCTCTCGGTGTGGGCACATAGTGACAGACTGCCTTGCCAGCCTGCCTGGAGGAGCCAGTGGTGCTTGGCGGTGACATGGAGCTGGTGACAAGGGCACAGCCCATCAGTCAGTAGGGGGCTCCCTGTCCTGTGGGCCCTGTAGGCCCAAGCCAGGCCTCGCTGAAACAAATCCCATCTCTGGCCCTGATACCATTGCCAGCCCTGACACTATCACTAGCCCTGGCCCCTGCTTCCCTCCCAACACCTCGTGGGACTGAGGGAAAGTTGTTCTGCCACCTGGTGAAGAAAGATGTGGAGGAACTAAGTATCTGTCATGAGCCGGCAAAGAAAGTCAGCATCTTCAAAAAGCCTTTCTCACACTCCTTGCTCAAAATCCTGCATCTAGCCCTTTATGTCAGCCATTGAAATGAATTCCCACTTTTTCAGTGTAGAAGGTAGGAAGATAGATATCTCAAGATTAATTTTCTATATACAGTATATTTATATAGCACCAGGTGCTATTTGTAGCATCCCTCTTGTTGGCTTTTTGTGATACAGAATAAAATCTAATAAATCAGAGAATCACAGAATGGTTTGGCCTGGAAGGGACTTGAAAGATCATCTAGTTCCAACCCCCCTGCCATAGGCAGGCACATCTTCCACTAGACCAGGCTGCTCAAAAGCCCCAACCTGACCTTGAACACTGCCAGGAATGGGACTAAATAAAATTTTTAAAATAGACTAATTAATTAATTAATTATTTTTCTTAGAAAAATTTGTGTCTGTTATGGCGAGAGAAAAAGCTTTACAGAAGACAGCTAGATTGAAGACAAATGTCCTCATTCTCACTACACAGTGATAAGGATGGTATTTTTCGGTCTGTGTTTGTCATTGGAAATTTGCACATTTTGTGTAGCTGGGAATAGGTGGGAATTTGTTTTTGACTCCCCCTCCATCCGCTAATATTGTCAGATCAGGCTTATGGTTTCATAGGAAGTGATACATATACCCATTTAGATCAGAAACTGTGTTTATCTTTGGCTGAGACATATCACTAAGGACTCTGAATTTTTGTACTTAATGATTAGAGCATCTGTATAGTATCATGCTCTGCAACATAAATTGTTCTGATGGCATTTATAGTCTACTTATTTAAATACAACATAAGAAAAATATTAGATTAAAAATATATAAAATACTTGTTTACAATAGTCTGTACAAAAAGGAGACTTTCTTCTTCTTAATATTTTTTTTAATTTCTAAGTTGATTAAAAAACCCCAAGCAAAATACCAAAACCAACCAAACAGCCCCCTCAACAAAAACAAAAAAAAATCCATGTAATGTTCCTTTGTTGTTATCATCAAAGAGTTTTCCATTCCTTCAGCTTTCATTAAAGGTGAAAGGAAAAAAAAATGTGCATGGGGGATCAAGTTTAACAAACATAAATAAAATGTCTTCAGATAAATTTTATAAAGTCGATTCTCATCTCCCGTTAGTGTTAGGCTTTCGTATGGTTTCAAGTGTCACTATTAATCAACACACGATGGCAGTAGCGGTCCATGAAATGATTAACTGACACTACATTAGTGAAACACAGTCTGTTTTAGGCCTTTTTTTTCTAGAGATAGCTACAGTCTTTGCTTATTAATATTGACAGTTCTGAGCCCAGCTTCACAGAGAAATTTAAAAAAAAAAAAGAAAAAACAAGAAAAAAAGAGGAAGGTTCACAGTCTTTTCTTAATCAAGGTGACCCTAGATGTTATCCCAGATACAGTTTGTGATCCCAAACTCCATGTAAGAAGTGACAGTTTGGTGCTTTCATTAACCATTATGACTTTTTGCAAATCTTTCTGGTTTATCATATTAACTATAGCAGGTCATTCTTTGTCTCCTGGTCAGATTGTTTCATTTTGGGGATCTACTCAAATCAAAGATTTCTTTACCAAAGCTTTAGCTAATAATGCTCCATTATCTGTGATCAATTGTGAGTGAGGTATCAAAGGTGCTTACTGGAGAGCCATATTGAGTAAGCAAATACAACTTCTTTCAAACTACATTGCCACTTCATTTTCATTGCATCTAGGAAAAGTCTTTTAGACATGTAGCTTAATACTCACAATTATCAGTTTGATTTTATGTCATTACTTGTCTCCTTGTTGAACACTGACAGCTTCCGCCTCTCTGCAGAACATGTCTTCAGGGATTTCCTTTTGGTTGAGAACTTTACTAGAAACTAGATATTTATCATCAACTCCCTGTAACTTAAAGTAATTACATGGTTGAGATTCTTATGGGTCTCTCAAGCTGAGTCTGTGGCTGAAGGAATATTTGTACTGGTCAATGGGTTATGCTGCTGAGGTAACCCTGTATGCTTCCCACTCCAGAACCCAGCAGCACAAATAGCTGCATCACTTCAAAAAGCTTAAGTTAACAGGATTTGCCAAGAAGATCTCAAGGGTAAGATAGCGCCGCTGTTTCAGGGACCTTATATTCTCCCAGCACTGTTCAGTTCCCCAGGCCAAGAAATTATTTACAAGTTCTTAATTTCTCCTGTGATAGTCCTTGCAGATATTCTTGTACTGCACTGAACTATCTATAAAATGTAATAATAGTATTTTCTTTTAAAATCAGCACTGGTTTTACTTTTGTGATTCACTGACAGGAACTTTTCTAAGAGCACTGTCTTCCCAGCAGAGGCCAGCTGGCAGAAATTACCCCTGAAGAGACAGGACTGCTCTCTTCCATGACTTTGGCATGTGTCTGGACAGGAATGGTAGAAAGCACTAGCAGATTGGCCCGTACATCACTCAAATATGTAACCCTGTCATTGTTGCTGCTAACCTCTGAGCCGTTATATGAAGTGGGAAGAGCAGCAACTGTATTACCTCTGATAGCACTCTAAAGTGGTAAGGGAAAGCACACACACACACACACACACACACACAAAAGGAAAATATGCACACAAAACCTGCGAGCTCCCTGGCTAGATTTCCACACCTAAATAAGGTATGCATTAGATTAGTACAGTTGACAACTGCGCAAGAGAGGGAGCTCTGGTCTGTGGGTTTGGAGGTTTCTTCCAAGTCAAAGTTTAGACAGATTGTATTCTATTTAGTATTTTTTGACTTCTAGAGCACAGCAGTTGTTTTTTACCTACAATGTATCCTTTTCTTACTGTCCTTGATCTGAAAGTATCTCGCAAAGCTGTCTTTACATTGCAGGTTTGCACCACAGAATATTCTTGGAGACCAGACATCGGGAGCACCTGCATTCCTTTGTATGCGCACTATACTCTTCATGATTAGCAAGGTTTGCCCTCTCCAACAGAAATAAATCTTCCCTGAAACAGGTGTTGTATGGGCAGCAAACCCATCACCATGGCATGGAGCTTGACCTCTGTACAAGAGCTCAGGGGCTGATTTAACCTACTGCAGCAACTGTAGAAGGGGCTTTAGCGCTGTCCTTCGTCTCCCCCTCAACCTTTGAATTTTTATCTTTCCCAGAGCACATGTTCTGCTGGGAACATGGCAAGCTGATGACGGCATGAGAGGTGGTGTTTGAATGGAAAGAAAAGGCTGGAGTTTCTTGAAAATCAAACAAAATGTAGTTAGTGTCTAAGAGTTTTGGAATTTTGCTGCTCTCCCTCTGCCTTTCAGCAAGACAAGAGAGAACAAGATCTGTCTCTACTGTCAACGCCGTTTGCTTTCTCTCTTGCTTCATCATATCGCTCCATATCCTGTCCTTACCTCACCTCACCTTCTTCCTCCCAGCTCAAACTATGCCGATGTTAGTCTGTCTGATGTTCTATGTGTGTTCACTCCTAGAAAGTGGCAGTGAGGGTGAAGAGTGAGGTCTCTGTGAACAGTTTCTATTGTCTGGCCCAACAGAAATGTATAATTTATATTTTAAATGAGCATATATGTTCAGCTAGATGAAAGGGAACTTAGATATTGAACAAATACCAGATTGTCTAGGTGGATTTGTTATGTTTAAAGGGATTTTTTTTTTGCCAGTCTTTCAGCAAACCTATATCAATGAAGATATGCAGCTATTATTTGCTTCTTGTCACCATAATACAGAATGAGCAGGTACATATGTTGCATCCTAGTGGATCTTCCCTGGGGGCTTTCCCTAGAAAAATGTGTTACATGTCTTCCACTGAAGGAGAAGGGTTATTCAAAGTATCCCAAGAGGGAAATTTTCTAATGTTTACCTGGAAAGGCTGTTAAACAGTAAAGCAGAGATTTCTTTTGTGAAATTGTTTCAAATAATTGGAAATTGAACTCCACAAGGTGATTTGTGACTTTTGTCTCTGAATCCTGGTCCTTAGTGTATTGAACAGCAAAATTTTGTCTATGTAAATATGACAAAGGAAATTTTTTTTCCATTTTCTATGCAGAATAAAATCTAGTATTTCTCAAATGGGGTATTTTTGTGAGATTTTTATTACCACATAATCTGTCAGGCAAGTTCATCAAAGATACAGAAAACTGCTTTGAGTCTTATCAGCATTACAAAGATAAATTATTGCTGAAGAAGTACAGATAGATTATGGGAGGGGAATCTGATACAAATTTGAGCTCTAAATTTCATTGTTGATTCAAGGAAAGATTCTGTTTTCTGAAGAAAACATGTTTTTTGGAATATTGCTAGTACTTTTTCAAAATGAAGGGACCTTTAAGGAAAGAAGTGGAAAAATGGATGCATCTCAGAAAGAATAATATTTAATTAAAATAAAAGCCAATAAAAAATAAATTGTGTACAGATATTCTATATTTATTTATTTATTGTGTAATAGACTTTCATATGCAAGATTATTTAATTTAGAATTCATACATTAGATCTGAACAATTCAGAAAAAAATTGGAATTTGCATTGTTTTTGTAGTAAAGTATTTTTCTTGATACTGCTAAATGACTTGCAGTTGGGTAGATAATGGATTTATCTTTTAGCATTTCATAATCTTCTCAGTATCTCAGTAATTAATTCCAATATTTACAGAAGTATTTCCGAAAATGAATGATATTTGTAAAAATTCATCTTGGTTAATGTAGCAGTGAGTTAATGATTTCTCTTTAGAGATTCTTACAGCATATGACAATTTTGGCTGCTGTCAAAGCTTAGATGAGGTTACCAACTGGCAATCGGGGTAGACACATGTATGCATAAGGTGTTTTGCTCAGGTTGATGGGATTACCATCCAGTCTGATGTCTTCAAGGGCCCTACGCACATAAGTAAAATCTCTCATTTTGCAGAAAGTATCCTCATGCATCTCTTGAATGTTGTTGTTCTAAAAGAAAACAAAAAAAGAAAGCAAACAAAAAAAGAAGCTGTCAGAGTAGTTGCCTAAAAGTAATTTTAAGTCCTTGAAAAACCATTTATGGGTGTATTTTCTGTGTCTAGAGAGATACTTGCTTGAACTCAAGGGCCCAGATTGTGGCAACAAGTCATCAATAGAGAAATCTTCCAAGCAGGGGAAAATTTCTCGGCCAATGCAAAGCTTCAAAAGTAAGTAACTCAAACTATGTAACAGAGACAGGTTTTGAAGGAGGAGCCTCATAGAAGCATAGATAATTTTCATTTCCAGATCATACTAGAGAGCCTTATTAAGATACACTTGAACCACAACTAGCCAGTCCAAAAATCGTAGAAACATAATTATCATCCTGACATCTTAATATGCTTCAACCTGCAAAGGTGCAACCCTGTAATTTGATCTGTGACAATTTCTTTCCCCCACACCCTCTCACATTAGTTTAATTCACATCTGTATATGTACTGGAAAATTGAATGCGTTTAATTTTATTCCTTTGTTTTAAATTGCTCTTACATGCCTTATATTCACTGAGCTTCCATTCTTGAAGTGAACCATTCTCAACAGTGAATTTCTGGAATAAAACATTGTCAGGAAACTGGGTCTAAAAAGTTCATCACCTAAAATGAGGGCTCTCTGAAAATTCTCATCTTTTCCATTCCTTTGGGAGTCAGAAATCGGTGTGGAAAAAGTCCAGTTCACCAACTTTTTTCTGTAGCACATAACACTGAATATTTAATTTACAGGCACAAACAGGTGGAAAAACAGTCAGCTAGAGGGCAGAGAGTTTCTATAACTTTACTTACTGAAAGGTAGAGGTTAAATGATGTGCATTACTTTACATTGCTAACTGAAATGTTTTTTCTGTATGATGTAATAAGTAAAAACACCTGGTAAACAAAACTGTAAATTGGTACAAGAGGAGATAAAAGGAACGAAGCAGAGCTGGAAAAGGTTAAAAGGAAGAATTCAGAAAGAAACTATTAGATAAAAGAAAATAGAGAACAAAAGGATTACAGAAGGATGATGGAAGGGGTATTCCAACACAGTCAAATGGAAAAACTTGGCTGAAAATGGTAACTGGGAATTGCCTTTATTAAAAGAATGAAATGCCCTGAGTATAGGTACAATGAATATGTAAAATAACTTCCCCATGGTATTTAAATTATTCCTGTTGGAAGATTTATATGAGCAGTGTGAGGGATTTGTCATTAGTCTCACAGACTCTTAGATATGTCTCTCAGACTAACATTGCACTTCACAGCTGCGAATATAATTCTAACTTGAGCTAATAGTAATTCTAGAATTTGATTTCTGAAAAATATTGTATTACAAATTCTGAAAATTGGTGCTTAGCTGAGCTAAATTCTACTTTTTTGAAAGATTGCATTCACTAGTTAATTTTATGTTTCCAATAGCTTGTTTAGTCAAGTAAGAACACTTTTAGATAAACAGAAGAAACACTACAAGGCAAATGTTTTTGAGCATGATGTAAGGGGCCATTTCTTTTGTAACCTACCTGAAGATGAAGAGCTTGGAGGCTTTCAGGCAGCGGCAATGGAATGTGATCCAAGTTATTGTCAGTGATATAAAGATGTTGCAGTTCATCCAGATTCTAGAGGAAGTTGGAAAGAAACGGGGAAATTTGAAAATCTCTGGCAAGTAAGTTTGAAATCTATCATTACAATGAGTACCACTGGGTAGCAAAACATTTTGTTTCAGCATGATATGGTGAAAAGACAGAAATTCAAAGACAGTAATAAACTCCTATTTGCATAGGCTGAGAATATTGCTAAGGGTTAGGTGTACAGATTATAATTAAAAGGAAAAGGTTTTTCAAATATCTACAGAATTATTAAAGATGTAATTTTAATGATGCTGTTGTTTCTTTTGTGAAAAGGCTACTTAATTTTGCAGAAGTGTATTGTGTTGAAGCAAAATATAACTGTATAAGAAATACCTGAGCTAAAAATATGTTTTTCATTCCATTTCAAAAGGTAAATAATTTTCTCCCTTGGCTTATTGGAGGAATGAGTGCTGAGAGATCTAGCAGACACCAAAGCCAGGCTGCTCAAAGTGGTCTTTCAAAGGTCACAGGGATCCAGAGAAATGCCTGAATACTGGAGGTAAGTCAGTGTAACCCCCATCTTCAAAAAGAGCAAGAAGGAGGATCTAGGGTACTATCATGCAGTCAGCTTCACCAAAGTCCCTGGAAAGGTTATGGAGCACCTTGTTCCAGAGGCCATCTCGATCCACAGGGATGACAAGAAGGCAATCAGGAGTAGTCAGCATGAATTCACTGACGAACAGTAAATCATTCTTGACTAACTTGAATGCCTTCTAAAATGAAACAACTACTAGAATGGATGAGGGGAGAATATTGAATATTGTCTACCCTGACTTCAGCAAGGTTTTTGGTGCTTTCTCACATAGTGTACTCTTAGCAAACTCAGGAAGTGTGGACTGGAAGAGTGGACAGCGAGGTGGATTGAGAACTGACTGGACAGCAGATCCCAGAAGAACATAATCAATGGCACAGGGTCTATGGGAGATCTGCTGCTAATATTGTCCCTCAAGGCTCAGTACTGGGCCCAGTACTGTTTAACATGGTCATCAATGACTTGGGTGGAGAGACAGATGCTTCCTCAGTGAGTTCACTGAGGACACAAAGCTGGGAGGAGTGGCCAGTATCCCAGAGGGCTGTGCAGTTCTCCAGAAGAATCTCAACAGCCTGGAGAGATGGGCAGAGAAGAGCCATCTGAAATTCAACAAAGGCAAATGCGTTGTCCTGAACTTGGTGAAGAATAACGCCACACAACACTACAGGCTGGGGGCCAACCTGCTGGAAAGCAGCTCTGCAGAGAAGGACCTGGGAGCCCTGTTGGACAACAAGATATTCACGAGCCACCAATGCCCTTGTGGCCAAGAAGGCCAATGAGATCCTGGGGAGGAAAAGCATTCCCAACAGGTCAGGGAAGGTGATCCTGCCCCTCTACTTAGCCCTGGTGAGACACATCTGGAGTGCTGTGTCCAGTTCTGGGCTCCTCAGGACAAGAAGAGCTCCTGGAGCAGGTCCAGTGGAGGGCCGCAAAGATGATTAAGGGACTGGAGCATCTCTTACGAGAACAGGCTGCACTTCTAATCATGTCCCCTGGAGAGAGGAAGAAAAGATTTTCCCATCACACCCAAACTTACTTTAAATGCCTCATTTGGTATCCCTCTGCGACCAAGCCTGTTCTTACTGACATCAATGAACGTTAAGGTAGATGGTAACTCAGGGAGTTGCCTTATCCTATTGTCACGGAGCACCAACTCCTGAAGCTGGGGCAATCTTTGGAAGGCATCCTTGTGGATCTCTGATATAAAGTTTGCAGTCAAATCAATCCTCTTTAAATGGTCTGGCAGAGAAATAAGATACAACAGACTTGTAAATATCTATTAACTGAAATTTTAACAAAACCTGCCTGTGTCATTTTTTATACATCTTTCAATGAAAGATTTCGAAGGTGAGAGTTTTAAGATTTCCCTGTGTTTTGGGAATATTTTAAGTTATCATCATCTTTTGAAAAAAAAATGACACTTAAAGGGAAATAAACATAACCTCTACTATCTTGTTCCACATTTCTTATTTCAACATTTTCCTATATGTAAGAAATTTGATATATTGAATTCTTTATAAAATACATTCAAGCACTTTTTCCAATTAAGAAATGCCCAAAATTAAATTGAATATTTGGGGAGTTTTATTACTTTTCTAAAGATGATTGCAAGAAACGGAAGAAAGATCAATGGTCATTGTTATTTATAATAATTCAAAAAGTTGACAAACAATCTGCATCTAATGTATTGACCTTTATGCTCCAAAGTAGTAAAATGCTTGTGTATTTATGTGCAAAATTTACCATCATCAAACTTTATATAAAATATTTTGCTTTGCTTTAGGTTGATATGACCCAGAAATAGTCAAACTTAAAGCTGATTTAAATAATAGTGCTATCCATACTTAAGTTAGCAAAGTCATTTCTGCTGATCTTCCTGATTCTGTTGTAGCGTGAATAGAAATACGTGGTTTTCTTAGGCAATGGTGGAACAGCATCAAGCTCACGATCATCACAGTAGACAGTGGTGCCTAGGCATGTACACAAAAGGCAAGTGGGGAGACCTATCAAGGAATTTAAAAGAAAACACTTTGTTAGAAAGGACATGCATAACAATGATACACAAATTACTACAATGAAATCCTCACATAAGCACCTAATGATCAGGTTTTTTCTATGGTGAAGGTCACTTCCCATTCTGCTTTGAACACCAAATCATATAATTGCAACAACCAAGTGATTAAATTATTTAAAAAATTAATTTATATTTCTCCCTGTGCCTAAAAAAACCCAATTTTTTTTTTGTTGTTCTAATAAATTGTTTGTCAGACTATAGTAGAATATTTGGTGACAGCAACCAGACAAAAATGGATTTCCCCTTGAGCTAGCAGGTGTATACTTCTATCTAGATGGACGAATAACGGCTAAGGAATGAAACTTGTTAAGATTTCTGTTTTGTTCTGGAAATTGTAATTCTGAATATTTTGTAATGAAATTAGTAGTTTCCTACAGAGCTGTGGAGAAGAACCCCTGTTTCCTTTGCATGTTGTTTAATTACGTTTTCAGATACAGAAATTTTGCGTCATGACAAATGTTTCATTATGAGTCTGAGTTAAGGTAACTTGGAGACCATGTTAACAAAACATTTTGTTGCCACTAGAAGTTTGTGAAAATGAAAAATGGAGCCATTTGATCTCAGCCATAAAACTGCATGAATATCATGAAGCTAAAAGTTTATTTTGATAGTACTGTTCAAATTTGGTGAGACTTGTGAGAGACTAAATCTTATAGCTAATGGCTTAAAAATTGTTGTGAAGGACTTTTTGCCCATTATGGCAAAACTGTATAAAAAAGATTTGACCACCAAAGCCCACCCCTTCCTGAATGTACCTCCTAACTGGAGCTTTGGATTGTGAGCTGAACCACCTAAGGAAACTTGAGATAAGGTAAAGGTGACAGTGTTGTTCAATTCTCACAGATCTGGGGAGAAATAAACAAGGCTGAGGAAGAAGACCAAAACCTCAGCAGCTGTCCTGAAAATCAGCTCTGGCTAGGTTCAGGATGGGGGAGGCACACACTATCCTCCAACCAAGGTGGGAAGAGGAGAGGTTTTGTGTGTGAGGTGTAACCTCTGATCAGAGGCAGTGAACACCCATCCTCCCTTACACAAACTGGATCAGTTGTATACCCCCAAACCTCAGGAGGGCCACATCCATGGGACATTCACATGAGAGGCAGCTAAGGAGGTGGCATACTCCATCAAAGACCCCCAAAGTGCTCCCAGACTCATTCCTGAGGCCTTGTACCACAGGACTACCTGTGATGCAAAGGGATGCAACAGATCTAGAGTATTTTGCAAGAGCCTGTCTCAAACCTGTCCCCCATGAGGAGAGCTACCTGGGCATCCCCACCTGGCCTTAATGTACATTAATCCATTGAACTCTCTGTTTTCTGGCAGCCTCACCACCAAGAAGACCAGAAAATGAGGAGCAATGGGATGCCATCAGGATCCACAGAGTGGTGATATTTTCTATATAATCTGTCTCTCTGTCACTTTCTTTCTCTCCTCCTCCTCCTTTTTTCTATTTCTTTATAGCTTTCTCTCCCTCTACCCCTCACATTTACTATTAAATAAAATCCATCCTATTGACTTTGGCATATGCTCTCATTTTCACCTTAATTCAGGCAGAGGTATCTCTCTAGCAATTTTAATAAGAGAATGGTAACACTTGTGACACTGACTTTTTGGTTCATCCTTTCCTTGATTATGAGTATAAATCAGCATATCTGTTTGTCAGCTTTTAATCCAACAGGAATACTTTTCTGTTTCGTATTTTCCTCCTTCTTGTAGAAAATGGGGTTATTTGCTCTCACTATTTATAGAATTGTAGGATAATTCAGGAATATGAAAATGTTGTTCTTGCAGATTAGTTTTTCCTCCAGATCAGATGTGGCTACATGAGAGATGTGCCTTCTCAATCTGTCTGTATTACCTGGGGGTATTGAGGTGCCTTTTGAGACAGTATTAAAGAATCAGTAACCAGAGTACTCTTTTATTTTTATTAGATAATCTCTACTTGGACATCTAGGAATACAATTTATGGAGAGAAAAGAATCTCTTCATGCTTTCCCTAACTATCTCCACAGGACAGATTAAATTGGCTACAGAGAGCAAGCCTGACACAGTAATAAAAATATTCACACCTTGAACAACTCCAGCAAATCTCAGCCCAAATGCATATAGAACTGAGGATGGCTGATATATTTTCATAATATTGCAATATAGTACCATAGTACAGGGAAAGGGTTTCACCCTGTCCTATTTTTGATCTTGGAGGAGTGATACTTGTCACCTAGATCTGGTGGACACTGAAAAAAACCAGAGGTAGGGGAAGGATTCAAAAAGATATCAAGAAGAAAAATGAGCTTGGCTTAATGTTACTGAGCCTTGTAGTCTTCTATTCAGTATCAGGCCAATAACAGCAACATCTGACAGGAAAATATGTTGCTAAAAAAAGAAAGACACACGAGAAATCTGATTTGACAGGTTACTGTCTTGAGCACATCTTTAACTGATGCACTACTTGATTTGCATTCAGTATTCAAAAATGTTGACAGATGCAGAATTCATCATATATATTTACAGGACATATTGCAACATCTTGTAGTTTTCAAAATTGAAAAAAGTATCGGTCTTTTTTTTTTTTTCTTTTTTTTTCTGGAATCTCCTGGGAAGATCTCATTTCATTTTTATTTGTTTTGACAGTATATTTTTACCTGCTCAAGCTCACTTGTAGTATGTACCAAAATAAGACTATGAATTATTGATTCACTAAACGTACAATTTTGGAAGCAGGAACTCTAGGGTTCATGTTTGATTTTGATTTTATTTTTTTCATTTCATTTTTCTTCTATGGCACTCAGCTGCAGCGTTGGGCATAGTAAAAGAAGGATTTTCCTGTTTCTGTGTGTGGATCATCATACAACACAAAGATCCCTTATTGCAATGGATATCTCTAGTGAGCTTTACCTACTGTAATTTAGAAAAGCTTCTGACAAATGCCAAACATTGGCATTGCAAAGTTTGTGTGGGAGAGGGACACATTATGTTTTGTAATTTTAATTCCCTTGCAAGATTTGTAAAGTTTTTATTTCACTATAGATAGTCAGAAGAACTGAAAATAATCTTCACTGAAAAGTTCTATCTCCCTTTCCTTAAGTTTTTCAGTTTATAGTTTTCATGGTAAAAAATTCTTCAACATTTTAATTATAAATTGTATGAATACATTTATAAAATACATGTAGCAAAACATTATAAATAAAGACAGTTGATAATGATATTGAAATCTAGGACAAAAAAACAAGGACTGGTAGCATTGCCAACCATCAGCAAATTTTTAGGTTGCAAATCTTCACTGGCACAGTTGTTTTCGTAGTGAAATAGTATGGAAACCTTTCGGCAAGGCACCTATCTGACTTTGAAGCATTCAAGATAGGCATGTTGTATCTTTCTTCAGAAAGAGACAAGAAACTATGTACTTCATCTTCAGTAAAAAAGAAAATAAAGTGGGCTTGCTCAAAATCAAAGCTACACACCAAAAACTAATTTCTCTTTCCTACTAACCATCATGAGTCTGGGGTCCAAGAACCCCTGACCCATGTACTGAAGACCCGTCAATTAATTTTGGCGTTGATGCTTCATCCTCAGTTTCTTCTGTCAATGGTGCAGAAGAATAACTCTCTTGAATTACAGAAGATAGTTTTGTCTAGAGAAAATATAAAAGGCAACGTTATTGTTTACTTCCCTTGGAAGCTGTTTCTCTTCCAGTTATTCTTATTCTCCCACTAGAGGTCACATATTTTCTGAGATTTAGTGCTTGAGCTGCATTTTATCCAGGAGTTATAATGAATTCTGATGATATAGAAACAATTAATGAAAATCCAACAGACTTATTCACTTTTTATCTCAGTGTTTTGAATATTTTTTATGTAGGCACACATGTGTATACTTCATTACTGAGAATACATGCAGGCAAAATTATTTTTCCATATTTATTTACAGGTAAATTTGATTTGTGATAAAAATTGATAAACTCTGTGTGAAAAAATGAAAATTTGCTGTGAAATATTAGAAAGGTGCAAGCCATTTACCATAAAATTGTAAATTGTACCATCATAAATCCAAATCCGATATAGCTGTGCAGGCTCTGCTTAGAATGCTAACATGATTTGAAAATATTATTAAATAATTCCAAACTCTGACTTCACATACAACTTTCTAATATGTTAAACTCTAGTTAACTTCATTCATTAGTAGCTGTATTATGTAGTATGAAAAAATGATATATATAAAAATATTGGATAAAATCTTGGTTTTCAAACACTTACAAAATTTGAAAGATCCTCGCATGGAACTAGAAATCTTGTTTTTTTTTGTCCTTCACTCAACATTTTTAGTCAAGCAGTAAATTTTGTCAGGTTAACTTTAATTCTAAAAATTCATTCTGTTGATTTTCCTATAGGACAATTCCTATATGACAATTAAGATGGAGTAACTTCTTGTATCATATCACTGCTCGTAAAAAGAGTATTGCAGACTTGCCAGGCTTGTTGCAGAGGGGTCTATACCAGCACAGAGGTAGAGTTGTTTTCTGTAATCACCCAGATATAGTTGTGTGACCTTTGCAAGTTACTTTTCCTCTGTATCTTCATTACACCATATGTAATATTGTTCAACTGCACCAGAGCCCCTTTTGAAAGTACACTTTTTATTCTTTAAATCCAAAACAATGAATTAGTGTCATTATAGGATTTTGCAGATCAGAAGTGCTGTTGAAAATGTAGGTAGTGTGTCTAACCCTGTGGGTACTGCATCCCTGTGCTGCAGTTAGCATTCTTTATCTTTTTCTAAGGCAGGCCAAATACAGGAATTTTGTCACAGTATCATTATCCCAATTGCAAAGGCATCAAAGCCCAAAATTCTGCATCAGTTTTCAACCACTGCACAACACCACCACAAAACTTTTGAATCCTGAGTCTTTCACCTGACCAAGCATCTCATTTTATGAGACCATCCCAAGACTACTGCTGTCTTTGCTGTCTCCATGGAGAACCAGTAGTTGAAATCCTTCACAGCAGTGTTCATGAATTCTTATCATAGAAGACAGGTAAAATGCAATTGCATCTAGACTGGCCAAGTAGTTAGAATTTTTAAAATTTGATGTTGTATGTAGACTATAGAATTTAAAGGAATGAAAACACCTGACATTTGGATTCCAAGCACAGATGAAGTTTTTGCTGTATTTGATCCCTATTTGAATCTCTTTGTATGAGTATAGCTGTTTCATATGTAACCACCAGCTCAAGGGATGTGATTCTGCCCCTCTACTCTATTCTTGTGAGACCCCACCTGTGGTACTGCATCCAGCTCTGGGGTCTCCAGCATGAGGAGGACATAGGCCTATGGGAGCAGGTCCAGAGAAGGGCCAAGAAAATGAAGACAAGCTGAGAGAGCTGGAGTTATTCAGCCCAGAGAAAAGCAGGCTCTGGGAAGACCTTATAGCAGCTTTTCAGTGTCTAAAGGGAACCTACAAGAAAGCTGGAGAGAGACTTTTTAGAATGACATGTAGTGATAGGACAAGGGGGAATGGCTTGGAGCTGAAACTTTTATATGTTGCTAAATTCTTTACTGTGAGGGTGGTGAGGCATTGGTAATGGTTGCCTACAGAAGTTCTGGATTCCTTTGCTCAAGGCAAGGTTGGATGGGGCTTTGAGCAACCTGGGCTAGTTGAAAGTATCCCTGCACATGGCAGGGGCATTGGAAGTGGAAAACAGTGGTCTCTTCCAACCCAAACAACCCAATGATTCTATGATCTGCGAAAATTTTGGAAAAAAAAAAAAAACACTTTGCAGCTCATAGTAGACTACCTGGATCTTGCAGTATAGCTATATATCATTACAAGCAGTATTAAGTATTATGATTCTGGACTTCCTTAGAACATCTAAAAAAATACCTAAAATCCAATTTTTTGTATACAATTAATTTGGTTTAGGTTGTGTAATGACAATAGGTTCAAACACTTTGTACCAACTAGTTTCACTGAAGACAGAGAACATGGAAGCAATAAATACAAGTAAGCACTCTGAACCACACAGGCTCAGATTTTGACTAAGAAAACTTAGGTTTTCTGTATATTCTTTAGTTGTATTCTAAAAAGCCACAGATACTAATTACAGGTTCATGGATAAAAGTGCCCCAACACAGTTACCAAGATCATAACCTCACAAAACGCTAGGTAATCAAATGAGCAAGATGACCTTCAGCTGAACTGAGTAACTTGAGTTGATGTAAGTAAGAGTAAGGATTTACCTTGTCATTTTGTGCAGACAAAGACACAATGTTACCATCTGCAGCACTGACAGTAGACAGATTAACCAGGAATGGACTTGGGGACAAATCAAAAGAAGATTTTGGGAACAAAGGAAATGGGACAGCTGTTCTGAGAATGGAGGAAGCCTAGAGGGAGAGATACATTCCAGACTTTTATTGAACCAGGTTAGTACTGCACTAAAGTTCTTGCACATGCTGTCTACTTCTTCACCATATTTGCGGAAATCAGATAAGAATCCCTTTTCTGAACTTTAGAACTAAATCCAGAGATTTTAAGATCTGTTAATATCTTCATGTGCAATTTTTGTTCTACTGAAAGTAGTGTTCTGAAGAAGAGTATTTTCAAGATAGACTTTGTAAATATACTTCAGACCAAAGATAGTTTTCCTTTCACTTTTTATGGAATTTGAGTCATCTACACTGACTGCCACCCCTCTGCATATTTGGGGACGTACTTTATGGAACTTAGTATCTTGGGATTTGTGGTTTACTTCATGCTTTCTGAAGATTCTTAGTTGATTAATCATTGTAGCTGTTGGGTGGCAAAGCAGAGGTGTTAACCTCTAGTACTTCCATGCCTAGACTGTTATCTCTTTCTTACTGTAGGATGTTATCTAGATTTGTAGATGCACAGTTGAAAGTCTCCCAGCAGTTTCCCTGCGAGTGCACTAAGTCTAGGGTTTAACAAAACTGTTCCAAGTAGTTAACATAATCTATTCAGTCTCCTGCAGTTGTAAGTGTCATAAGAAAATAAAAATTATAGACGTTAACTTAATGATGTTGTAATTTTTATACTGGTAACAGAGTAGAAGTTCACTGATATATGTATTTTACACACCAGACCCAGAGCATGAGCAATATTTTCTTGCTGTACATAACTGGGATTTGAACCAGTGACCTAAAGGTATAAGTCTGTTTCCCATTATTGGTCATCTGATCCATGCAGTTTTGTATCTTTTCCAAGTTTGATAAATCATGCAAGATTGTAACAAGACAAAGATGTTCCTTGGACTATATACTGTACAGAATAATCCCTCATCTTCCAGATGTTTGTTTATTTTTGGCAACTGGACTGACATAAAAAAATTGAAACATAAATGATTGTGTATCACTTAGTGGCATTATTTTCCATAGGGTTTTTGGAGGGGGGAGGGAGGCTGGAATTAGGCAGGGAATAGACTTGTATTTCATTTGCTACTTTAAGAAATATTCTTTGCGAAAAATCACAAAACAGGAAGAATATTGTAGAGAAATACAATAAAGTATGTTTCTTTTTGCCAATAGTTACAAGTCTTCAAATAATCTGCCTTCCAAGACAGTTTTAATACATGGCATAAGAAAAAGCTGAAGTGGTATCACATCACCTATCTTTGGACATCTAAATATGTGGTTAAAAGTTACCACTGTCTTTGGAATCAATCAAGAGATTTAGAGAATACCAGTGCTCTATAATACAGATTAGTCCCAGAGCATGCCAAAGGACAGTGATCTCTTTCCTAAGATTGCATGGAGTACCTATTTTTTTCCCCATCCTATATTTATCCAATTTGACTCCATTTCCAAATGAAATTGCATAGTGTGGCTGGTCAATTCAGAGGCACTTTCAGATCAGGAAATTACAAAAGTCAAGATGGCAGAAATCAGAACACATCAGTAAGTGATAAAATGCAATTGGTCAAATCCAGCTTGCAACTTGCCATCCATAGTCTGGGCACTTAGTTTATATTAGCATCACTTCACAGTCAGTACAGAATGAGACAAAACTTCTGAAAAACAGCTGCAGACATTGGATACAGAAATTCCTTTTAGGGTGGGCTCTTTAGGTGTTTGTCTCCAGCCATTGATAGTAAAGGAGGTGAGACAAAACAAAGACTAGGAGAGGCTCAGGAGTTTATCTTATGTGTCTGTTTTATGTGTCTATTTTATGTCTATATCTTTTAGGATCAAAGCTGATGTATTACATGTGATAAGTTTAAATCCTCAGGATAAGCTGAAGTGTGTTCTGTTTCAAGGTTTCTTTTACTGCAAAAAATACACTTAATACACAAATAAAAATTCAAAACTTAAAAAGAGCCATTTTAACCTTGAAGGGACAGTTATTCCACACACTGACCCATCAAAAGGAACTGGTTTCCCCCATAGCTGTTCTGAAACTACCAAAGACTTACAAGAGAATGTCTAATTATGGTAGGAATTATTCATAGAATCACAGAATGGTTTGGGTTGGATGGGACCATTAAAATCATCTTTTTCCAGCCCAGTTGCCACAGGCAGGGAGGTTTGTTTTCCTTTCCAAAAGTGGCCTATACTTGTTCTAGTATTTCACATTTAAAGACTTCTTTTCTTCTATTGTTCTATCTTAAAAAGAAATAGAATTGTTAGTCACTGGAGACAAGTGAATAACAAGAGCTGTAATCAAAACCTTTCTGAAAAAACTATAAAAATTCCTATTTGAGGATAAAGCTTCAAATTATACTTTTGATTCCCTTATCAACAATGTGGCTATCTGACTTGTACATTATTTGTACTAATAGGGGTTTTTTAAAATACATATGATTCTGAAAAGTCACTGTATATCCACTTTGAAGTCTCATTCAATTAGATATCTACCACACAGACAGAAGCAGCAGTGTAAGCCTATCTCAACTCTCCAGAATGGCAAGTTCTTCTTCAAGTGTGGCCCCTCTTCATTTGTGTTATGGCAACAGCAGAGATGGTTTGTGTGTATGCACACAGACCCAAACACATGTGTGTGGAACTCAAGTTCTGAGCTTTGTGCAAGCAACCAAATGCCCTATTATTAGTTTGATTCAAATTCAACAAGCTAATGCTAATCAAAATGCCTCCAATACTAGACTTTCACTATGCTTCTTTCTGAATATTTTGTGGATCATACTTTACAGCTCACTTCTTTTATGAAACAGACCCAGATCAAGCTGTATTTAACTCCCTTGATTTCTGCCTATTCAGTGCTAGGCAAATCATTCTTAATTAAGTACTCTTTTGCTTTTCAGCCCCACTGATAGCCTGTCTTAGCAATGAAAATATTTTTCTGATGCTCCTATATTTTCACTTCTTATTTTTCTATCTTAGTTTTTCCTACCTAAAGGAAAATTGACTGATTATGTTTAACAGACACTATGATTAAATTGCAGTGCCGTTTGAGTAGACATTAGTAGCTGATGTACATAAGAATTTCTCCATAATTTGTTTTCTTCGCACATTTTCCAAACAAAGTTTTAGTTTCAAAGAGGGGAAAAAGTGAGTATCTCACACAATAATTTCGTTGAGAGTCTGGTTTGATTGCATTTACTTTAAAGAAGGAAATCTGTCTTTGTATATGTTTTCAGAGCAGTTGGGAGACCCAGTCTTGACTGTGGCCTCTGGACCCTATCATGATATAAATAGTAATACAAAATACTAATGAACTGTAAAGAATAGAGAAGATACAGCAGCTCATCTTTATCTGTTTCAGAAGACAAATCCAACACACAGACTATATAGTTATGGTGACATTTCGCTGCCATATCTTTCTCCTTTAGGACTTTGGAATTCTTTCCTTGATAACAGGCTTTACTTTTGCACTGCCTTTTTAGCCATTATCTGTGAAAGAGTTGATACTGCTATCTTAATGTCTCTATGCACATTTTATTTTTGGGTGATATATCTTACTTTACTTAAAGTTTTTCCAGTAATAGTTTCCATTTGGAGGCAAAGCATTAGCTAGGTCTTCTGTGTCTCACTAACCTGGGATCTTGGAAATCATAGATTTTATAGCCCAGGTTTGACGCACCTTTGACTGAAGATTCAATACAATTCTCACAAGTAATTCACAGCTACAATTACTCTTCCCATGGAAATATTTGCATTAAAAATGTACACATTAAGTAACCTTTCCCAGCCTTGTGATTAATCTAGGATCTTTGGAAAAAATAGACTTCAAGTGGAAGATTATCAAGAGTCAATATCTAGAAATGTTTTCAGAAAAATGTTTTCCATCCAATGAAGTGTGTGTGTGTGCATATACACACACACACTCTACATAAGAAAAAATACTTCCAGAGTATGAGAAGTAATAAAGAAGTAAAGAACTTGGACTCAGCCACTCTTAGTTAACTGTATTAAGATGAAATTCTCATACTAAACCTGAAACAGATGTCTAGGGTTCATCAAAAATTATTGGAGGAAGATAGGTGTATGGGGTCAGGTTGGGATGGAATTAACTTTCCCCATGGCATCCCTCAGTGTTGTGCTTTGTGTTTTTAGCTGCAAAAGTGTTGATAATGCACCACTGTTTGGCAGCTGCTGAGCAGTTCTGGCACAGCACCAGTTCTGGCTGTCTCTTCAACATTACCCTGTCAACATTAAGTCAGGGGTGGTCAAGATTTCAGAAGGAGACACAGCCAGGACAGGTGATATTCCACATGGCATCTGCTCAGCAATAAAAGCCAAGAGAAAGGAGGCAGTGAGGGTGGGAGGCGGGCTTTATTATTAAGATTTTTGTCTTCAGGACTACCTTCTACACATATTCAAGTTCTACTTCTGTGGAAGTGTTTGGCCCTCACCTGCTGATGGGAAGTAGAGAATAAATCTTTAGTTTCCCTTTGTTTCTGTGTGCAACCTTTGTTTTTCTTCATTAAACTGCCTGTGTGTCAACTCACAAGTTTTTAACCTTAATTTCTGTCTCTGTGAGAAGGGGGAGTGAGAAAGCATCTTGATGGTCACCTGGCAGCCAGTTAAAGTCAACCCACCTCCACAGGTATCCCAGGAAAATTATTCATACTTGTATTGCAGCATGGTCTTGGGATGCTAAGACTAATTTTAACTAGATAGAATGAGTGGAAAGAATCACACTCCAATTACCTTTAGGTCTTTCCTCATTTTGGTGACTACACATTGAATGTGTGATTACAGCACCTAATGGTCTGGTAAAGGACCTGCTGACACAGATGTTTTAGTTTAACTCTTTGAGGTGCACAGGTGATTAATTCACATTGAAAGTAACAGGAATAGCACACTAAATGCATCTGAAGTATTAGAAACAGTCAGCCTCCTGGACCTTCTGCAAATCAGTTGTACACACAACCTTGGTAAAGTTTGCATTTTGCCAATGAATCTAAAAATATACTAAACAGAATTACTTCAATTTGCACATAACCGATTTTTAAAATCTTAAATTGAAGGCAGCAACAACAGAAAATGGTATTTTAGCTTTTTCTCCACTGTTTCAGAAGTCTGAAGACATGATTGAGACCTCTCTAAAGGGAAATTTGGGTCTTAAAGAGTTACTGAACACAGGCTAGATCTGTTGAAGGCCTGCTGTTTGTGTGGATCTCTGTGGTATTGCTCATCATGTAAGCTATGCATAATAAAAACTAACCTGTGCCCTTGAATAAATATTGAATTGTACACATAGACCCACTTGTGTCGTTCACATCATTATGATAATAAGATTGTAAGCAGGAATGTCATAACCACCATCAAGAAATCAAATGTATTCTGTTTAAAGCTTGAGTGACATCAATTATATTCAGTGACTAAAATATAAATTGCAAGACTGACATGCCCTATCAAATAATACACTGACATGTCTATAAAATTTGCTTGGTTTGTACAGAACTGACCACTTATATCTCCTGGGATATGGGGAACTGTGAATGCTTAGGATTCTCTTGGGTGGTACATGGTATTAGGAATGTAAGCAAAAAAAAAAAAATATTTTGGCTAAACGTCTACAAAAAAAAAAGGCTCTCACAGGGAGGTCCATCCATGTGCAAAGCAAAACTCTGTTAAACTGCTGCGATGGACGAACTTCACCAGATGAATTTTAAGAAGGCTGTCTGAAGAGCTCAGTAATGGAAGATAATCCTGCTCTGGAAAAAAGCTTACCAGACAGTATGAATAGTCTTTCTGGACTCTGCCTAGTTAATGCCTTCTTAAAAAAATCCAACCTGTGTTGGGATCTCTTGTATCTTTTCTTGCTGGGTACAACATGAGTCATCCTGAATTTCCTTTCATCTGGAAAAGAACACCGAAGCCTAGCTTTAAATCTATCCTTCACTCAGAAACTTGGAAAGGGCCATCCCATGCTTTAGTGTTATAGGACCTCACAGAGAGAGCACAGCACAAGAGAATTCCACCTACCATTCAATGCATTACTAAGAAACCTGTTGTTTAAATGAGAAAAACTCAGTGATGAGGTGCATTTAAAATAGCTTCTTCCATTTCTGGGAAGGAATGATAAAGGCTTCATTTTTAACAGCAAAGAAAGACAGAAACTTATTAATCAGTGCTAAATAGACAAAGCACAGCAACTAAAACTGGTAGTTACTTTATCAGAAAAGCAAGCTCAAGCAGAATCAAGTAGAGCACAAGAGTGGCACAAAGGAAACATGCCAAAGGCAAGGTGAGTTCCATACAGCAAAGTTTCTCTCAATCCCACTTAGACTGAAAACTTATTTCCTACAAACTATAAGGTTCTGATTTTAGCGCTAACTTTGAGATTATTTTTTTTCTTTTCAGTTCTCCTGTTTTGGGGTATATTTATTCTTAAATTGTCTCTGTCCTTTGATTTCAAAGCTGTTATCCAATTTTTATCTCACACTGATGAAAGACTAGCTCCTGTCCCTCCTGCTGTAATCATGAATCTTTCAAAGGAATGTATTTTAATGAATTAAGTATTGTTAGGTGAAAACATGTTAAAATATTATGTATAAAAATGAAAAGATCGTATTATTTAAATGTTATATTTTTCACTCAATTTTTATCACACACAAGCCTTACATTATCCTTATACTACCTATACAATGCTTATATTGCCTTCAGAGAAGTTGTGCCAATGTCAAATCAGCAGGGTGAGAATAAAATTAATGTAGCCTTTTAGTAATTTTAAAGAAACAAAGGATTGTAGAAGAGTAAGGAAGCATTTAAGTCAACAAGTGGAGTCCCTTGCTTCTACAGGCAACATATCTAACTGGCTCATACTGTATAAGAATTTCAACAGTTTTTCTTCAGAAATTTTTATTACTTTCCTGGATTTAAATTCAAGTGCTTTCCCTTTCTTTTTTCTTCCTTCTGCCACTTTCCCAACAGCAATAGAAAACATTATCATTTGTAGCCCGAAATACTTGTACTGAACATAAGCCTAAGGAAACAGCACTTTACAACCTCATTTAAGGGGAAATGCTGGAAGTCCTGTCTCAGCTGTCTCCATGCATCACCCAGAGAGATAAATCACAATAACAATCTCCAACAGAATTTGTGGGATTGCATGGAGACCTGAAGAAAGCATGGTACCTTTCACATACTCTTAAAGATCGCCACAAATAAAACCCCAAACAATCAGAATGTGTTTTGGTTGTGTTTGTAGTTTACTGAAAGAGTGAATGAATTGCAAAGGCAATAGAATCCATGTGAGGAGATTTGTCTGATAAGTATTTTCATGGCAAAGAAAAACTGGTCATTAACTACTGCATTTATGCCCTTTGGAAAGACAGAATATATGAGTTCTAATTACCTCTACTTGGTCAGACTGCTTGTTTTCATCATAGGCAAATGGATGAGGCAGCTCTCCAAATGGTATGTCATAGAACTCAGAATCATAAATTACGTTATCACTGATAGGAGCAGCTCCAACAGACTCAAAGATAAAAAATCCCAGAAAAACATTTACAAAGGTCCGCATTCTGTTTTCTTTTCTGAAAGAGAATAACATGGACAGATTGTAGGTACTCTGGTATTCACAGGCAATCTATGACAATTTAATGTCACAAATAGAGTACTTATATATAAAACCCACAATATTTCTGATGAATAATTCATATTTATTTATGGTGACTGAGTGGTTTAGTCTGGTTTTCTTCATGAAGAGTCCCTGGATCTGAGAATTCTGTGGACTGCTTTGGCCATACTCATATTCATATACATAATCCAATTTAGAAAAGATCTATTGGATTTTATTGGTGTAAAAATTGACTGACCTCAATGAAAAAGAGTCTGAACGGTATTTTCCCCCTTTCATCTAACTTCACATATTTTCATTGCACTTAGACAAGAACTTTTGAAAAACTAGACAAAAGGTAAGTTATTGTATTACTTGTCTTTATCACAATAAATACAATGTTTTGGAATGTATAATAATGTAATTTTATGTTTCTCCTCCATCATAAAAAAACCTAAACCAAACCAATCAACAACAAAGACAAACAGACAAACAAAAAACCCCCACAAAAACACCAAATAAACAAAAACCCAAAAAAACCCAAATCCAAACAAAACCAAACCAAACCAAAATAAAAAAACCCAACAACCTATTAGAAAACATTAGAAACTCTGTTATCTCTGGATAAGCATAATCAAAACACTTTTTCCATTACTTGTGTTGTCAGAACATAATTTTAAGTGGTGTGGCATATTTGGACCATACTTTTATGAAGGCCTTGGGAGCAAAATAAAAAATAATATGTGCCCTCCAGAGCAATGTGGACAGTAGCACCAGTCCACAAATTCTGAATTCCTTCTTTATTCAATCAACACCATTTTTAAAGTAGTGAGAAATTGTAGTGTAGTGTATTCAGGAGTTCTCCTTGGAAAATAGAATTGCAAAATTGAATTATCACCTATTTAAAGTTCTGTAAAATAGAATTATCACCTATTTAAAGTTCCAGAGTTTTGTACAATAGTAGAAAATTCATGCTAAGCTTGAGCACCAGTGTTTATGCATTCCCTTTCCACTGTAAGTGATGCATTCACTATTAGCATATAACATGCTTGACACAAGGCTCTATTCAGCACTTTTTATGTACACCTTGATTTATCTACGGCTCACATTAATTTTATCAAAACCCCAGTGATAGTAAGCAATGCATAAATCTAATAAATTGTACTGCTTATGTGATGCCGTGATACGCACTCTTTAAGATTAGATTTCCAAAGTGTAGCTACTTATAATAAAGTATAAGAAATGCATGAGACTTTTTTTTAATGTATGTACTGAGCAACAAGCTAAATTTTAGGTTCATGAAAAGAGGCCTTTATAAAGCTAGTTTAGGCATGAGGATATGGAATTCCTCTGGGGATGGTCAGTAACACAAGGCGTTCATTTTTCTCTCATTTTCTTTATTCAGAAAGATTTCAGCTGCTGCTGGAAGAAGCTAGAGTCACTAGGTCTTCTCTTTGAGAAAGTTTAGATGAATTTCACCTTTCAGTATTAGCTTCCAATATTACTGAAATTATTCTGTTTTATAAAAAGAATAAATAAAATAAAATAAAAATGCAATCAATCTCTGAAATAAGCAAGTATGCTAGAATTAGCGGGGTTTTGTCTTTATGTTTTCTGCTGCCTATTTTTGATGGAATCTGTTTTGGTCTTGCTTTTACTTTCTATGTCATTTATCCCAGATGATTCAGCTGTAAAAGGTGTTATCTATCAACCCAAAATGTAGTACTAACATATGTGGTGTAGTTTTTCCTCTGAATAAACAATTCTTAAATAAAAAATTGCTCACTATGCAAAACTGTTTTCATCCCACAACTCCTAAAGATAAGAGATTTTTAAAGGGTATAAGGCTTGATAACTATTAAATTTTGCATATATAGAGACAAAACCAGCAAACATCTGTGGAAAAAAATAACGTTTACCTATGGCTATAGTATCTGCATTAACTTGCAGGATTTGTGTGTCTCTATTTCCCTTTCATGCAATATATTGGAGCGCACTGTAGAAATACTGGCATCTGTAGTAGCTGTAAGATCAAATATTTTGATGAAGATTATGTACATCTCTCACAGGAAGGAACTAAGACATACCCAGGGAAAAATAAATAGCCTCCACAACCTGCGAGCTTTGAATCAGTATTAAACATGATAAAATAAAACAAATACTAGTATTTCCAGCGATAAAAAATTCAACTAAGAGAGAAGTGCCAAAACTTACCTTTAGCTTCCACTGTCTCAAATGGGATGGAATTACTCAGAATGCAGAGCCAGTGCTATTAGACCCTGACCAATGGCAGTAGCATTCTGGGGCTGTGGGAGGTAGTACAGCTTCTATCCTCAGCTGAAGACCTCAGCCCAGGGAGTTTCTCAGACTTCAAAAACCTTTATATATGATTTTGCTGAACTGATTGGAAGGTCAAACAAAGATTTGTTGTAAGGAAATGGCATTTATTTCATGTGACAGTTTTTTATTCTTTCCCATCAAATTTCTTGCTGCTGCTACCAATATACCAATAACACTCTCAGTTTTATTCTGGAAACTACTTTTTTATGTTACCTGATAACATACAAATACAAATTTGTTAGTAGTTCAAAATCACAGCTTAAGCAAATTATATATTAATATTTTTCCTATATGTAACATCTCTATTTTGTGGCTTGTTATATGTGATAATGTTTAAAGCATTTCCATCTCCTGCAGGTATTATGGTATGTATCCAGAGGCACTTTTCTCCCTCCTTACTTTTCTGTAAGTACTTATGGGGCAATGTTCATAGAATGTACTATTTCCAGTATATTTTCCTTCCGAGAGGAAATGTCACTTAATAGATATGAACCTCTACCATGTGCTGTAAATGATGGGCATACACTGTGCTATAATATGTGATTTATTACAACAGAAAAAGTTTTTACTTTATTAGCATAAGTCAAGCTATCTCTTTTCCTAATTGATTGTGTTTACTTTATTATCAGTTCCTACTTAACTCTGTACTTTTGTATTATCAGTATTTATTCAACATGTCCCTATTCCTCTGAAGTTTTTCATCCTTTTTCAAACTCTTCAATGAAATATACCTCCTAATACTGTCAATTTCCAATATTAACAGCTAGGAAACAACAGAATCTCTTCTGTATCTATGGAGGCATGTAAGATTCATGTAAGTTTCATGTATAAGGCTCCAATGTGCAAAAGAAACTTTATTCCTTTTGCTTTACATAACTTCCAAAGCAATTTTTTTCCAATAAGGTCATCCTAGTAGTCCAAATTTTCATGAGGCACTGAAAGAACATCAAGAATTTTAAGCCACATGCCAATAATTTGAAGGTCCAACATCCAGTTTCTAGAGCCCAGTGAATCCAAGATGTTTGACAGGGTTTGGCCGATAGGTCAAAGGGTAGAAGAGCAAGAACTCTGTTAGCAGATAGGTAGAGGTTAGGGTGTAGTGGGACATACCAAATGGCTCAAGGTATCATGTGCAATTTTGGCAATTGAGTCAAGTTTGCAGTGGCTTATATTATTATGACCACTCCTAGATGACCAACTTCCTTCTAAGGAAGATTTAACATGAATTGCTTCTATGAAAGTAGGGGTTTTGAATCATTAAATCAGGTGTTTTTAATTTCTTTATTCACTACCCCTTCCCATTGCAAACACATCTTCTTCCACAAAGAATCAGGGTGGTAAGTACAGTGAAAACACCACACTATTGTGTCCTGTTGCTCTTCCGTTTCTTCAGGTCAATAGCCTCAGTTTAGTCCTTAATTTAGTGATCTAGTTGCTTGCAATGTCTGTGTGTGTTCCTTCCTGATAACAAACACCTGGACCTTCTGCAACAAAAGCTCATCGTTTCACCTTCCCACTGCTACTTATAACTGTTATGCTGCTCCATTTGCAAGTAGTTAACATTATTTCAGTTTTAAGTATAGTATTTTCTGCTGTGCTTGCTAATTTAAGATTTACTCTGCTAAATCCTCTCAATGTGTCTCCTTCACTTACAAAACATATCCTCTCTAGGCAGGTCCAGTATTCATTGCTTTCACTTGTGCAAAAGATCCCAATTTCTTATTCTTTACTGAAGGAAAATTCTTATCTATAAACAATTATCCATATTGTTACTAATGTTTTTCTTCATTCTTACATAACTAAGTAGATTTAGGCAGACTGAGACCTAGGCCCTGAAGCTTTTGTATCTTTTGGTCTGTAGGTTTGCTTTTTTTGTTCTATAAGACCAATGAAGTTCAGACCATTTTGTGTCTTAACTTTGATTTTAGTGGTATACTGCATTCCTGTTGGGCTACAATATGATTTGCTAGCCTTGTTTTCCAGAAACACTAAGCAAGTAAAATTAATTGAAGGCAAATATTAACTTACAAATATTGGAATTCTACTTTTTGTTAGAACTAGGGAGATTTATATGAAAAAGGATATATTTTATAAAAAAATTACAAGCTTATGATGTTTTCATAGCACACAAATAAGAAAACAGTGTTGTTTGTTTTTCTTTATGCTTTAAAGAACAAGAATTTGGAGATTGAGTGGTGTATCTGTAGGGGACATGCCTTAGTTGATGCTGAAATTAATGTTTGGCAGTTTGTTTGAGCTTGGATGACAGAAGTCCTGATGCTAGCAATCCTAGACCAGTTAGAAACCCAAGAAATACAACAAAAAAAACAGATAAAAGGAAAAAAAGACTGCTTAGAGGCCTTGTGGTATTGCTGAGCAAAAACCCAAGCATTTAAAAAAGCTCAAAGAAAATTTGTGCTTGAGTTAGAAACTGATTCAGACCACTGCTTGCATTTTCTGAATCCTGTTATCACAGAAGATAATAAAATTCCTGAGACTAACAAAAGGACATTTGGGAGTGAGCTTTTCATGCCCTCTAATTAGTCCCTTCACTGACCCTCATTTTTTTTCCAGATCCTCTGGCCTTGTGCAGTCTAAGTTACTGTCTTGTGAACTTCCTCAGTTGTCTTTAAATCTTGGTGTCTGACTTAGCTGGGCTTGATTAAAAGCTCACAGAAGTTAATAGAGAGTTCCATCACATTCAGTGGTTTCTGGGGCACTACTTAAACTGGAAGCATACCCAGCTGTGACCATTGCCCAACACATTCCTAGTTAGAATGCATTCCCACTGCATAATTTCTGGCAGTAGCAAATGAATTAATTTATTCCCCTGTTTTCTTAAGAGGGCTTTGTTTCCATTTCAGTTCTCCCAGTTCTTGGAGGTGCAATGACTCCTAACTGTGTTCTTGAACTCAGTGCCAAAGCCTCAGGGTCATCCTATTCTTGTTTTTCCAGAACTTTGATTATAAAGCACTGAGCCTTTGATTCAGACTGTCAACATTCACTTGTTATAAATATAATTTTTTCTTTGCTTTCTTTTCCTCAGTCCTTCCAGATTCATCCCCAGAAACCTGCGATAAGAAAGAATGTGTGGAAAAAATGCTGGCTTTGACACAAAATGAAAAAATCCTGTCTGACTCTCAGAAAGAGCTTGGGTATTGTACCAACTTTCCCTCTTGCCAGTTTCTTGGTCTGCCAGTCTGAACAGAAGCAGTGGTCTTCAATCTACTGTGTCAGCTCTGGAAAATTCTAGTACTGATTTTTAACAAGAAGAGCAAGATATGTCCAACTTTGAAAGCAGTGACAGGAGAATCCCAAAATAACTTGTTCCTTTTGTTGCTTCACCTTGGCACCCAACTAAAAGATTTTCCTGGTCCGAAACTATAGTGTAAGGGTAATAAAGCAAAATAAGTTAACATGATGATGTATTCTCATCTACAACAAGAGTAACAAAATAAAAGATCACCTTCTCCTGGGCTGGAGACCAGTCCTACATAAGGGGGAGGTAATACATGAGTATTTCAGTAATGGTGAGAGTAAGTTCAACTGTTGGCTTACTTTTCCATATTCTGTGACCAGAAATGCATCTGACAGATGAACAAAATAGGGTCATCTACATATATGCACCTTATCTAATTCAAATTTATTTGATTTAGTTTTATAAATAAAAGTAGTATTTAGTACTTCAGATTATGCCCACTGAATGAAGAATTTCACTACACTCCCTTTTTGCACCTGGATCAACCTTCTTTGACATCCTGCTTCTCCCAGGCATTTAATATGAAAATCCTCCAACTTTTTCATGGATGTTATGTGCTGTACCAGTGTGTCTGCTTCATGTCCAAATAAAAGTTTTTCTCACTTTTTTTTTGGTCTGTGACTTTATTATTTCCCAAATCATTATTTATTATTCATTTTCCAATTTTAAATATCTGTTCAGAATTATACTGAACAAAGGAAAAGCACAATGTGAAATCCTGGAATCATTACAGTTACTATGATCAGTTTCAGGGCTAAAATTCAGGCCAATGTTTTAGACTGATTCCTTCTGTGGTACTGAAGACTCTTGACAATTTGTTTTTTTGCTTATTATTTGTTTGTTTCTTTGTTTGTTCTAAAGGCATAGGGAGAGGATGGAGAGGTAGGAAGCTGCTTTCATAGATCCCTTGCCTGTCTCAGTATCACTTGCATTTCGTGAATTGCTGGATTGTGGAACCTCGTTCACCCTAGGGCCCTGGGAACAGGAGAGCATCATATGAACCTTGCTGGGACTAGGGAACAAAGGCTGGATAACAGAAAAACAAATATCTCAGAGAGAAGGAGAAAGGAAGGAAATCATGTGTCTGCAGAAGGGATTAGCATTTCCATTCTGCTCATCAAAGTTAAAAGAAGTACAAAAGAAGGATTTAGAGCGCTCCAACTGTTCCATCCCCTGTGCAAATCAGCATAAACAGCAGGGAAAAGAGAGTTAAACAGAAAATGTGAGATAGCTACAGTTGTTTTTGCTAGCAAAGCCTTGTTTAGATTTAATTATTTCTGCATAAACAGTGAATGCAAGTAATAAAAAAAAGCTTTCTAATGAGTCACAGAAATAGCTACCCATTACATACAGATCTATTCAAGTGTCTTATTTCTCATGTCTGCCTGATTTTTTGTTCTTGATGGCAGATTCTTTTTCAATTCATGTACTCTTCAAACCTGTTATTTTTTTCCTCTATGGTTACTTTTATTTTCACCTCATACTTCCATAGTTGATGCAGGCAGATAGCACATGACTTTTTCCTTGTCATGCAAATATTTATTGTTGCTTTTTTTGTACTCCCTGTCCAGCTGTTTGATTTTGGATTTGGAAGTTTTTCAGTTGGTTTTTTAATTGGTCAGGGTTTTTAAAATATTTCAGAAAAAAACCCACCAATTTAAAATTTTTCACATGTATGTTAGATCATCATTGCATTCAGTATACTTGGAATTTCTTAGTTGTTAAGAAAAAGAATTAGTTTCAACAGAGATCATGCACATTTACAGTAGAATCAAGCAATCTGTAGTTATAGCAACAGGAATGGATGGCTCCTACTCTTCTTTCAGAAAGGGTGATTTAGAAGCTTCAATATCTGCTTCTGAAATTACTAAACTTTGTTGCAAACTATGAGCAAGATCCAAAACCTATTACTTTTAATCATCTTAAGCCAGGCTTGCTGTAAAATTCAAAGATCCTCCTTAAATACATTGCCAGTTTTACATCTCTAACATTTGTTTGTATAATAAGCCCACAAGCTAAATCCACCATAGCATGCTATTCACTCTTTCTGTATGTTATAAATTTTAAAGCAGACGAAAAGCTTGTCAGATAGTTACTGTATCTTGTATATGAATGAACCATACTGTTAGCCTTGAAAAGCACTTTGAAGATTAGAGAACTTCAATTATTCAAACTCTGCTAAAACAGGTCTGAAATACCCTTTATGATACATTATGTTCCTTGCATTTCTATTTATTTTGATTAAAAAGTATCAAGAGACTATATTTTTTCTAAGGATATTTAGTAATTTTGGTTTAGAAACAACTGGGAGGTAATACTGAAGTATAACCTAAATTGATGTTGGTGCCTAAGATAAAAATTTTCCCTGTTTCATGTAAAGGTGTATATAAAAGAAGGAAAAATGTTTTTTTCTGAAGATTTTGCTGGAGAAATCTTAATGAGTCAATTTTTTCTACCTTGTTACTACTCCTTTCATACTTTTGAAATGACTTGGGTTACAGCACATATGGGTTGGTCTATCAGGTACGTGCATGAACACAAGTCTTCGCAGGTTGTACCAGAGCTCATTAATGAAGGCAGTTTCAGAAATTCCCAGTGAGGCCAAAGGCACACGTCAGAGCTTCAGACTCACATATTTGTGTTCTATGCCACTCACATTAGACAGACTGTCATTCTTCTGAAACCAAATTTACAGTTTGCTGTTCAAAAGGTATAATTTACATCAGGTTTGAGAAAGAGCAGGGAAAGAAATCGCTGCTCTTTCTTTAATCATGGTTGAATATAAGATAGCACTGCTGAGTATGCAAGCATGTGGTGCTGCAAAATGCTTTTTATTAGCTGTTGTCTGCTGTTCCTGCCCAGCCTGTGGACTGATGGTGTTAGACCCTTTCAGGAAAATGTAGTTTCTGGCCCCAGAAATGGAAAATGTCAGCGTGTTTTTACTTAGCTAAACAAGTACAGTTCAAAGCTGGGTTGTCATATTTATCCCTAAAAGATGAATGATTTGCTTGGGATTGAAAAAATAAACCAGAAACAAATTTCAATAAGACAAGGATTTGGAATTCAGTAGAGCACAATTTTTGTGTTGTATGTTGACATACTCATTTGTTCAAATGAAATTATGAACATTATTATACTAAGCTTATCTCATGGAGAGAGATTGTGTAGCATAACGTCCTCAATTTCCTAAAAATATTTGAAATTGATGTAATGAATTAAAGCCAGTTTTCTTATTAACATAAATATTTCCCAGTTTCCTCTGAAGTTTGAATATGAAATTGTGCGTGTTCTTAGCTTTGCATTTTGTGTTATGTGTGGTTTATAGCCTCTATGTGTTTCCAAAATGTTACAAAATGTTTGTAAAGAAGACGGCATGATCGTTTGCATTTGAGTGCCTTCAACTAATCCTACATTTGCAACATAAAGGTGTTCTCTGCTTTTATTGAATTTGTTTCAAAATGCATGGATATTAATAACTTGTAGTATCTTAAATTTTATAATAGTGTAACTCACTAGCAAATAGTTTTCACATACAGTGGTCCAAAAAAGCTGTAATTCATCCAGACTGCAGATCACAATCTGGGAATTATTAGTGCAGTGCATAAACCAGTCATTTCATGACTTTGCTCAGTCACCAGTGTGTCAGACATGCAGTTAGTATTCACATTTTCAAAATATCAGTTGCACCCTTCAATGCCATATATGCATTGTCTCCTTTAGATTGTTTCTTCTAGCAGGAGCCAAGGTAGTGGCTCTGAGGGCTTTGATCTCAAGGGAAGCTCTACTGACCTTAATTTACATTATTCTGATCTAGTATATTAGAAATATATGAACTCTCATAATCTCTTATGGAATCAATGGTTGAGTATGGATCCTGTTAGAAGATCCAACCCTGACTGTAGCATGAACTTTCAGGCTCTATCCAGATTTTGGATGCTTCAGCTTACAGAGCTGAGGGTACAGAAGGAATGGTGGAACTCAGTGGGTGCATGGGGGTGGGTGCTGTGGTCAGGGAATGCAGGGCAGAAGTGAACGAGCCAGTTGCACAGAGTAAGACAGACATAGCTGGTCTGGGCCAGGGCTAACCACAGCCTGACTCCAGGACCTCTGGCACTGTAAATAAGAGACACATCACCCTTCAGCCAATAGTTCTGTTTATTTGGTTTGAATTTCTGCTTTAAACGGTTTCTTTTCTGAGTAGATATGGGAACATGTCCTTTGAGACACTAATGTACAAAGAATGTGAGTATCCTGGTTTTTCTCATAAGCTTTAAGGAAGACTATTAATTTGCTTTAGCTTTTAGAATTACTATGGATTTATTTATTACTGATAAAATAATGTGGCTGTGAACAAGAATTAAAGATGTTTTTATTCAGACCTTCATTTATACAAATTAAATATTTGGAAAACATCTTTAAAAAGTTTGGAGAAAATATGTATGTTGACATACTCATTTGTTCAAATGAAATTATGAACACTATTATACTAAGCTTATCTCATGGAGAGAGATTGTAAGATTTTGTGTAGCATAATGCCCTCAATATCCTAAAACACAGCAGTTCAGCAAAAATGCAGGTTGTTATAAGCATGACAATGAAGGAAACTATCATTTGTTAATGAGCAGCATGTGAATTTCTCAGCAATTTTACAGGTCAGACAGTCATATTTTTAAAATGCAGGTATCCAAGAAAAATACTTAAGTTAATACTCATTGCTTATGTGTGTGGCTGAACTGAAGTGTTAAAACATTGTTTTTCAACTCTATTTGAACTATAGGTGGCGTTTTCCAAAAGTGTTTTTCTAAATTATACACACACACACGCACACTCACACACACAGAGATCCAGGTAGCTTCAAAGGATCTCAAGACAGTGTGATCAAATGGCCTTTAAACTTTTGATTAGTGGCACTGTCATTTAGGGGGGCTCTTCGTTTTGCTTCATTGCCTGCACGATGTGTCCTTGACCCTCATTGTTTAAAATCAGTATTTACTCAGCTCACCATCTGCATCAAGTTACCACGTGGTCTCTGCTCTGCAATCTTTGTCATCTCTCTGTTGCTGTTAACAGAAACAGGATCAGAATAGGCTGATGAAAGGCCTTTTATCTAGCACAGTCAACACAGATAAAATATTCAGTGAAAAATATTTCACTGAGTGAAATTTCACTATGAGATATCCAGAAGAGACAAACAAAGCAAGACCTGAGCACCTGATCTGAGCAAGTGTTGGGAAAATACACAAGGAATGGATGATACACAGAAGGGAAAAGGAAAGTGTTAGGTTTCCACATAACTGCAAATGTAGTGTGTTTCAGTGCTATTTCAGGATTGTTTATGTCCTGTTTTCACACAAAGCTGTGCTGATGAATGTGTGAAGGAATCATTCATGGGGAAGTTCCAGCTTGCGCAAGTTTCCTGAAGTTCGGAAACCTATATTAATCCAGGTTCATCTAGCTTTAGGCTAAGGGAGTCACTCCAACTCTGTGCAGAGGAAAATTCTCCATCCAGGCACATGGGAAACAGTGTTAAATTTCATTGTATAAATGGTGCTTTCATTCTTTTTCTTTCCTTTGATGAGCAGTGCAGTAATTATAGTGCTGCTTGCCCAGATGCCCGCAGTTATTTTGCTGATTCCTCTGGTAGTCAGTTGGTCCTCTGTAAGTAACTGGGGAAAAAATTATCTGTTGGCACGGTGGCAAATGACCTTCTGTCAGCTATATATAAATTCAGGTGGAAACTTTAAAGTTTTGTAGCTGCAAGAGCAGTAGAGGAATTGTCCTATGATGGTGAAAAGCCTTTAGTTGTTTTAGTGTAAAATCACAGAAATGTATTAATTATTAATGTATTAATTAGATGATGTGATAACAAGTAATGGAGATTTTTTCTCTAAATAAAAAACTTTTACATGAAGATCAGAAGGGGTTCTTTTGCCATCTAGGGAAAGAGAGTAAGTGGGAATATTCAGCTACAGCCTGATGTGGTCAAAATGGCAGGCAAGAAGGAATATTTGAAACTCAGTGTTTATAATGTATGAAGTGTATCTGAATTACCATGAGTGAGAAGAGGAGGAAAAAAAATTACTGTACTGGAGACCAGAATGAAGATATTTCAATAATGGAGCTTTATAAAAATACTGACAAGAATCACGCATAGGAGTAACACTTCAGGTACACAAAACAGCATAGCATTAAGTGACAAAATTCAGACCACAGAATTGCAGTGTCCGAAAGAAGAGTGGGTGAGATATTAGCATCAGTAAGGAAGACACATAGATGACACTGTGGAGAATTACAGAAGAAAAAGAGTAAGCTCCATTTTCACCGTACAAAATTTCTTTAATATAGTTTTCAGCAGGAGACTGGGGAATCCCTACAACAGAGTTTAAAAATCAAGTAGTATGAATCAGTAAACTTGCCCAAGGAAAATGAGCAATAGGAGATCAGCAAGGAGTGGAAGAGATTGAGGGAAGGACTCAGAGCTACTGAAGATTGACCTGAGAAGTAGGAGGACACCCAATTACTGATGTTGCTATTTAACCCATAAATAAGATCCTGAAACACCACTTTTTCACATAATCATTTCCTGGAAGGGAAAAAGACATTTCAGTTTATCTCTGTTATGCAGACATGTAAGTGTTCATCTCATGTGTAATTTCTAGCATTCACAGATTTTCTTTGCCTTAGTAAATTCTGAGGGACACAGCTGCAGCTGGTGAAAAACATCAGATTTTCCTGTCAGAATACAGATTAATGAAAGTTGAGCCCTGAACATTTTATAGTGGTTTATTGATAGCTAATATATAAGCATGACATGCCAAAACTTAATATAAATTAAAGAACAGTGCAGTGTGACTTGTAAAACTACATTACTGAAGTAAAGCCATCTCTGAGGTAAATCGCTTGGAGCCTGTGGTGAACTTAGTCTGCTGGCAAAAGTCACTGCTTTCATTTACACCTCTGAAACCCCTTTAACAAAGGCAGATTTTGGCCCACATGCTACTTTAAATAGAATTCAAGGGCAGCAAATAAGTCAGACATTTCTATCAATAAAAAGAATCCAACTGAGGGGACCAGTCAGCTTTGGTTGCTACTCTATAGTGCCAGTGACTGTCACTGTATCAGCTGCTACAGAGAAAAGTTTGCTCCTGAAGGACTTAATGCAAGAGCATTTGAAATGGTTTCATTTCATTATGTCTGGAATTTTATATCATTGAATAAAGATAATAAAGGGAGCAGAGGAGAACTCCATAATATATAGTCTGAGAAGAATAACCAAAGGCAACAAAAACTTTCCCTTTGGCAGCTATTTTCCCTTTTAGTCCATGAAACATGAGAACTTTTATTGTATAAAACTGTGCTTTCTCGTGAATTTTTCCTTTAGGTTTGCCAATGAGAGATGATGATTTAATTCTTTCCAGATATTCAGTTGATTTAATATAATTTCTTTCATGTGGAACAAAAGGGGATAAATGGGCACAGATCCTAGAATATCTATTCTTTTTCACAAATCCTTAAGGGCACATTTCATGGAATCACAACATATTTTTGGCACTCAATTCTTGAAATAATTACATGCTGTTTGATTATAAGTCTGTTTATTGAAGATCATATGGTGTTTGTCCCGTGTGCTTACCCTGTTTTCTTTTCTTTGTTTTAATGGACAGAGATGTATGCTTGAATCAGAAATACTATTAAAACAGACATATTTGAATAAGAAGCCCTCTTGCCCAGGTTCTCTAGACACAGCTGTTACTATTTCAAACCCAGAAGCTTTCATGTGCCTCATTCTCATTTCATTTCTCTTGGATTATTTCCAGAATGGCTTGAAGCATTGATTATGGTTAAAAGCTTCATTTTCCTCTAACTAAGACCAGTTTCATGAAAGTCTTCATTTCACAGTATGTTTTATTCACTCTTGTGCCTTTTCCTCTATCCTGTGTCTTTTATGTGCATGGAGTGTGTTTCTTTTTTGTGCTACACATATTTAGTCAGAAAAAACCATGCTGAAATGAGCATAGGTATCATTCAATTGGGAGCTATTGACACAAAGAACAACCTTGCCACTGTGGAATTCTGGCAAGAGGATGAGTCAGTATGGAGAGGGAATGAATGATGCAAACCAACATTTTATTCCCTAATTAGATTGTGTATTGAAATAAAAATGTGTTGTGTTAGGTTTGAGCCAAAAAGCAATTCAGGGATATAGGGATTTGGTAGGAGAGCTGCTGAGTATTTTCTTCTTAGCTTTCCCTTTCCTTTGAAATTCACTCTCAAAATTAATATCTTTTTCTATTGTTCTATATATGATTTAGGTAGAAAAGTGCTTAGGAAAATTTGCAGGGTTTACCTTTTAGCCCTTTCTTTTCCCTTAGTTTATTAATAGGACCATCAGACCATCCCCCCTGTCTGGGAATGGCTGCTTCACTGACTTCACTGTCCGGAATGAGGGAACAGATGAATTTTGTTGCTATTGCTGTCATGGCCATTTCAAAACAGTGCTGCTGTTCTCACAGTTGAATTGTTGACCAGAATCCATTTGGGACCAATGTAACCCAATCTATCTGTATAATAAGAAATTTACTTTTACGTTCCTGAAACCCCAGAGGATACAAGATGAGATGCTTATCTGCCTTTAAAAAAACAAAAGAACAAACTGAAAAATGTATATCTTGAAAGGTAACTTGTTCATCAGTGAAAAAAAAAAAAATACTACAAGTCGAATTTCTGATATTCTAAAATATGAATCTAAATTTAAATTTGGTGTGAATAAATCAACTTTATGTATCCAGTTGTTTTTCCCATCATGAGTAAGATGACTTTACAAAGCCATCCCATTTAGATGGCCAAAGATTTTATAATTAAGCAGTGTTTGGACAGGTCTTAAAATTTCTTTAAACATTTTTTTTTCTATAACCATGAAATACTGACTTTTCTTCTTCAGCACGGGTGATTTTTTTCTGGTGGTCCTAGAAAAAAAATAGGACTTTTTCGTTGCATGATGTGAAATGGAGGCTAGAAAAAGCAAAACTTTGCTTTTGATCTTGTAGTACATCTAAGCCATGATTCAGCACCTGAAAGTATTTAGGGGTCCATAGCACTTCTGTAAAGCCCAACAAGTAAACATGCCTCTGAAAATTAGTAGGCCTTGGATCTTACATCAGCCAGTGTCTGATATGTCAGCTGATAAAACTAAGCATATAAGCTGATAAAACATGGAGAAGCATATGGTTTACAGGATGAAGAATAAGCCTGAGAAGCTGCCAGAGCTGATTTGCCAGCTGACATTTCCCCTTCATGTTGTTTCCAACTAATGAAATTGATGGTTGTGGCATATTTACATATTTCTTCTGGAATTCATTCTAAAAGGCATGAAAAAAAGCATGAAACAGTGCACAGAATACAGTAATTCATGATCTGAAGAAAGCTTATGGGTGTTATTCACAATCTGCACAGTTTCTTGGTGTTTGGACTGGGAATTAGTGCTTTAGTCAGCATCACAAATATTGAACACTAACTCTTAGCTGCTGCTGTTGTGCCAGATCCCAAAATAAGTAACTCTAGAGCAGGCTGAAGGATTAGAGGTCTCAGGCTATAAGCAGCATTGTGGACTTATATTTCCAAGCTTTCCAGCTCCCAGGTTTCCTCCCTAAAAGTACCTGAGCATCTTGTGTCTCCTTCCCCATTCTGTTAGTGTCATGCTAAGGGATGCCCAGTAAGGAAGGCCTCTCTCAAGCTGCCTTCTTTTGCAGAGGTTTTCCCTTCTTCCTCTTTTATCCCCTCATCACAAGTTTTTCCTCTTCCCTTCCTAGTCATCTTTTCCATGTCTTTTATTTTCTGTCTTCTAGTATTTGACTTCTAGTTTTCTTCTTCCTTATCAAAGTATGGTTATATTGGTTACATGAAAAATGAAAGATAAAATTGTTTTGTTACTTGTTCAGACACTGACCACAACAAATACTGGAAATACTGAGTAAAACTGGTAACAACTAAGGCGCCTGCAGAGATTTTTGAGATCTCTAAGAACTCTTCCTAAACTGTCAATTTTACAATTACAATACTGTGAAAGGGTACTTTTAAAAAAGTGGAAAAAGCCATCAATATGGCTAAAGTAAATATGCCTTTCTAAGTAAAGAATGCCATCCACAGCCTTGTCAATTGTGATCTGTTGACTTATTTTTGATTTGTTCATATCACATCACTTTCTTTTCTGCACAGTTTGTGTCTGCTCCCTGTTCTACAACTGACAAAGTACTCCATGATTTTGTGATGCAGAGGAAGAAGTCCTACCTAACCCTGGTCAAGGGCTGTACAAACTGCCTAATTTGATTTCAGCTTTTTTCCACCTGTAGAAAGGATAAGGCTTCAGTATGTTCAACTCATCTTTAGAAAAGTTAAAAGGCTTCAGTCTGAGGGCTTAATATCTTGAAAGAATAGGATTTTATATTCCCAGCAAGGAAGTTAGCTGAAGTTAACAGGTCCAGTGATTCCCAGAATGTCAGGCATTTTATTGAATTTTAAGAGACTCTTAAAATTATTATATGAGTCACTACACACACAGAGAACAAGACAATTTAGAAATATTAAATGTTTGCACTTCAATGGGAAGCAAATATTTCATACAAAATGTGTCTTCTAGAAGATCAATGTGAAAAGGCTTATCTAAAACTTTTCAAATTGTCTACTAATGATATGCTTGTTCTAAATTTATTTTCTTTTACATAAGGCACATGAATTGCTCTGAAAATAATTTCTGAAATAATGAAAACTTAATGCAAACTGTAGGAGTACTTAGTATATTCTCCCTGTAAACAGCAACAGCTTTCAAAGGAGAAGTGTTCTTTTTAGTTTCTTGGATTTTTTTTAAACAAGTTAAATGTTTATATGAGCTTTCAGCAACACTTATGACTTCTGCGCTGTGCCCAAACTTAGTGCAAAAACACTTTCTGGAGATCTAGAAATGTTGCCCAATAACTGTTTAGACCCGATCACGATGATCAGTATGGAAAAAAATAATGTTTCAAACTAACCCTGTAACAGCCTACTGTTTACCTCTGAGCAGGTAAACAAGTGGCAAATCCTTACACATTATCAGAAAACTCTGTGAGTGTTAATTCAGCCAGTGCAATCAAAAGAGGCAGTTTGAGGGGATTAAAGTGTTTCCATTTCTGCATTCAGAGCTTTCCACTGTTTAATCTCCCTGAAGTCCCTCTGGGTTGATGCCTTAGCAGCAAACTGCTCAAGCTTTATGCATAGGTTTCCAAAGACCTGTACAAGTAATTGCACATACTTTTAAGTTTGATAGTTTGCCCCAATTGCATCTTCATCTCCATCTGTCTTGCTCTGGATGATTTTCTGCTGTGCATGTTTGTGATAAAATTGACTTCACTGAGTTGTTGAGCCCATTTTTCCATTGATTCCTACCACAGAATTCAATGCCTTCATAAACTATGCAGCTGGTTGTTTGCTTCAGCTCCTCAGACACAAGACACTCAGGCTGTCATTCCTTCATCAGGCCAGATGAACCATGTCAGGAGCAGCCCACCAGCAACAGGACTTATCCCAGTCCATGCCTTACAGTTCTAACATTGCGAAAATCCCAGTATGGAGCCAATATAAAACCAGCAGGGATAAAACCACATGAGTGCAAGGAGGTAAGCAGAGGATGTCAAAATATGGGAAAAGCAGGCACCACAGAAAGCCTTGAATCCCTGGGAACACCTTTTTTCCTGCATAGAAAAAGGGGTAGTGCAGGGTATTCAAAAGTAGGAAAATACAGCCACAAGTCTTATTAATGCTTTGAGGAGAATCGGAAGCGTGGATAATACTGCAGCTGAAATCATTCTCACTGCTCCTTAATAAGTCTGCTACTTTGATCCCAGACAGAATGCAGATGTAAGTAAAGAACTATGAAGGAAAAAGGAAAGCATGGAAATTTTGGCTTGAGGACAGAAAATTTGCTTTTCTGATTGTTTATTTGATGGCCAGTTCAATGTAAAAATATTTATATTTATTTGAGGGAGAATTAATTATTTTAGTCTTCTTAGTATAAAAATGAAAAATAAACCTCACACTGTGTTTATATGTGGTATTTTAAACTTAATGTTAAAGAACTTGCACCAAGTTAAAATAAACTCATAGATAACTAGCTTTTTAAAAGATCCAAACCACCAGGACTTTCAGAGAAAACCTTCATGCACAGCTTTCACTTCCCAGTTTGGTCAGTGATTCAGAGGCAGGGAATTTGGAGACCTTGTTCCTGGCAGATTTGTCAAAGACATTTGAAGTGTAACTCACTTCTATTCTGCTGCTAAGCAGAGTTGAAAAGTGTTGCCATCAGTCTTTTTCATTGGAAGCAGTTCCAGTCATTAAAATAAACAAATCTTAGCATTCACAAAACAACATGAACCTCTAGTGTGGTGCTGAAAACTGTCTCCTCAGAGAAAAATAAAATCTACAGCCGAATTCAATCTGTTTGTGATTCAGGCAAGGACTTGAGTCTAGATCCTATAATACCATGAAGCCTATCCTCACTGCCAGGAGAGAGAATCTGTGATTATTTCAAGTCCTGTAACAAAGGAAAGCATCACTAAGAGATTACCATCCTCAAAATAGGCTTCCTAGCAGTGGGAACATGATTTCAGACAAATTCAAGGATTTCCTTAACTGGTGGAGGGCATATCATGCTCCATGGACATCTTAGCAACAAGAATATCAAATAAGAAGCATGAACACTAATTTTTTTTCTTTCCTTTCCTCTGGCTGAAAGTATTTGCATTTTTTTTCTGAATCCACTAACATTTCAGAAAAATGGTGATAGACCATTTTGATGAATAAAAAATTAAAGAAAAAACCTAGCTTCACTGAGAGGTGCTGAGACCACATGTCACTTTCATTGCCCCAGCCCCTAATTAAGAACAGCTTTTCTTTGTGGAAGATGTGATTACAGTTTCTTCACAAAAAGTATTAAAAAACACTGTATTGGGAAAGGTTTTGAATTCATTGAAGTGTAGATTTGCAGGAGCTAGCACTGCTAGAGCAAGCTCAGGACTTAAAAACAACATCACTTCTGCTAAAGGGTGAGATAGTAAGTTAGCTGGGGCAGAACATGATATGAATTATGGATACTGCTTCATACGCTTGACCTGAAGTGGTTATTGCTGTTCCTGAGTATCACTACACAGACAGTGTGGTGCCCTATAGAGCCTCTCTTCATGTTTAAATGGGTAAGCAATTCTGGGTAAAAAAAAACAATTATGGAGGAGACTTTCAGTCAAGAGAAAGATATTAACTTGCTGACTTAAGAATGCCAAGGATTCTCAGCCATGCTTGGCAGAAGAGGGATATTAGCTGTTCAACAATCAACACAGAAATGCAGATGTTACAGTAATCTGATTCCAGGTAATTAAATTAGCTGCAATTTGATATCAGCAAATTGTTTTTCTAGGCTGGAAAAGTGAACAGCAACTACTTGTAACAAACATTGGAAGCGGTTTGGGTGCAGCAAGATGACTGAAAATCTCAATGTCACAGAATATGTGTGGGAGCTAGTAATTGCAAACATGCAAATTAGTTTTCTAGTTGTCTTCTGCAGTTTTACCTCAGTGTTTGTGTTTCTTCCTTCAAGTGTCATACAGGCTGCTGTGGTCACTGGTGTCCATGCACAAATGTTGTGGTGGTGTTTTCCCCCAAAATGTTGAAGAAGAATAATGTTAGCACACTGGACTCTTGAGAAAGAAACAGAAAATGCCAGAGAAGAGTATGGAGCAGGGACAATCACGCATGTGGCCAAATTTTTAACTATGCTGCCAGCATTTGAAAAGGACTTTTCTTCCTGCAGAGCCAGCTGTGTTATAAAACCCCACAGCCTTTTGATAGATCCAGCATTCCAGCCTCCAATCTTGCTGGCAGACACGTCAGAAACGTCTGGGTATTTTTCAGTTCTTGAGTCTCTCACTTTGCTTTAATGCTTTTCTTTACAGGGCAACTCTCTGTACCCTAGGTTGAGGTGATAGCAAATCTGTGTCAACAACCCTAATTTCAAAATTACCTAATATGCAATATGGATTTCTGTGAAAAACACCAGATGTTTGTGGTTTGGTTAGTGGTTGACCGTGACTGCAGTATGCTTTTGGTGACCTATTCTCAGCTTCTCCTACTTGTAAATGTCTTTGTTTCTGTACACGGTATTCCATTCAAAACTGTTTGCAATTTGTTCTGACAAGTAAGGGAAGCCAATGGCTGCTCTATGATGCCAGCTGCACTTTCAGACAGGACAGCTGAGAGGTGTGTTCCTCCCTCCTTTCAGTGGAAAAGAACACAATTTTTTCTGAACCAGGAAATATCAGTGGGGAGTCTTAGAGCAATTTTGGATTAGGAAGAATTAACATCAGATTTTCAAGCACAGTGATGCTTTTTACATTGTGTTAGTGGCTCTCAACGTTGGGAAAAATACAATGTGTTTTACATATTCCTTTATAGTCTTCTGGCACAATGAATGAACTGACTGTGCAGTGGCTGAAAGCCTACATTGTTTAGTTCCACACAATAATGCAATTTAGGCCTGCTATTGCAGCCTGAAAAGAACTTTCACCAACTTTCCCAGGACATTTAAGAATATTAAAACTGTTGCAAATGGCCATGTACATGCAGTAAAGAAGCTTAACCCCCAATCAGTATTGATGTATTTTGTGAAAGTCACTGCAGCAACATAACTATTTTATTCTACTTCGTAGAGCTGGTTCTAGGAGAGAGCATCAAGATGGAACAAATTAACCTAAGTGAGAATACTTAAGATTTTCTTTTTATTAAATAGTTCCCTGATGTAGAGTCAGTGCATTGCATCAAAGGTGTAGAATACAGAGCACTTGGCAGCAGCAGCTCTTCTGCCCAACAGAAGTTTGTCCTAGGATGTATCATGAATTTTCATGTCACTCTGATTAACTGGGATTTGACAGAAACAAATCTTGAGCATCAATCTGCATGTGCTCTAGAATTGTTGCATAGGATAGTACCGACTATTTGAAGGACTAATTTATAAGGATTTCCACATTACACTGTATTGGAAAAATAGCAGGACATCTGGTGAAAATAACAGTTAAAAATTATTTCATCAGGTCTTGTGCTGATTCCATCATATAATGTCCCTATCCAGCAAATGGACGACCTTGATGCTCTAGTATCCCTTTATGATTTTATATATCAACCTTTCTCATATGTAAGCTTGACACCTCTTTGGGGAAGGTTTAGTCTTTTCTGCTTTAATGTGTATATGGCAGCTGAAAGTGTAATAGTGTCTTACTGGATCTTCAAGATGCTTTCTTGTATGACTAGAACTTTAAATATAATTAATATACATACATTTGTGTGAATATTCACGTTAGAGTACATATATTTGCTCTTTGTTTAAAGTAGAAATTAATTTCCAAGTACAAGAACATAACTGTTGTTATAATTTAATTAGTAGTATTGTCACTTTTTTTTTTTCCAAAAATAAATTACTATGCTATTATTGAGAAAAGAACATAGCTAAACATGCATACATATTGTAAAGACCTTTTAAATCTCTATTTTTTCATATAGGAAGAACACAGAGGTACAGAAAATACCTTTTCTAGAAGGGCAGGAATTTCTCAGCAATCACATAAAAATGACAGCAAAAATAAAATTTTTAGTGATCAGATTTCTGAATGGGTTATTCCTATGCTAGGTTTCTATGCTAGGTTTTTTCCACAAGTTCTCTGGAGCAGAATGAAGCCTGATTTTTAGATAAAAAGGATTGATTGTTGGAAATTGTAGTTATCAACACCTTAAAAATCCACTTTTAAGAAAATACTAAATCTTCAAAGCAAAAATTATACCATATGCATAATCTTTAAATGCTTGCTACTGAGGCCAGTCTTTAAATGTTAGCAATGGAAGCAAGATATCAACAAGCAACTAATTGCTTCTATCTAGAAATGCCAGAAGACTAATAATGACTGATGGATAGTCTGTTGTGTTGGCTAGTAGAAACAAGAATATCATACCCTCTCAGTGAATAGTTGACTCTAATATTCAAGTAATTTATTGAAATATAGAAACAGAAAATAGAAAAAAATCAACTAGTTTTGATGAAATCAACTGTATTTCATAAAAAGTTGCCTCCTGATATCTCTCTTGTTAGTGAATTATTAATGTATTGTGTTCTAATTATCTGGACTTCTCTAAAATCCAGTATTATTTTGTGCATGTATGTGATTAGCAGATAGCTGAATACTGCTCTGAGTTGGTTGTATTTGCTTAAATGATACAATTCCTATGGAAGTTCTTTCCTAGTTCAGTAAATAATTGAGAGGGGATGTATGTCTTGATTTCTTGATTTTCTCTTCATCACCATTGCATTAACTAACCATTCAAATTTTTATGAAGTACTTAGTTAATGAAATATGTAAGCATTACTATTCTTGGTTATATCTCTCTGCAAACTAAAATTAACCACATATTCAATGACGATCCCAAAGTTGCAGAAAGAAATGGTGGCAAAATTAGAAATGGAATAAAACAGCAGAAAACTGGGACTTTGAGAGAACAAGATTGCGTCTCATGTTCTCTTGTCCCTGGATTTGAGTTGGATCAGTTTATTGAAGTTCTGAAATTCACTGAATGAATCCCAATTCAATGATATATATTCAATATACTGCTTCGGATACTAAGCCTCCTGTACTTTCTGCCTTAAAAATATTAGTCTTCAAAGGATGACAGCAATTTATGGGTTATTTGCGTGTTAAGTGGTTGCTCACCACGAGTCACTATCTGAAATGTCAGTGGCAGTTCTGATAACTAGTAATCATGCAGCTCATGATTTCATTAGCATATGCTTTTGGCCAAGTGCACCCAAATTCATTGTGTTAGTTACTATGTAACAAAATAAGGACACATAATTTGCCTATAAGAATGATGTTAGCAGGGTAGGCATTGTCGCATTTGACAAGAATGGAGTAGATAAGAATTTTCGTAGGAATACTTGGGATCTTAGACTGATGATTTTCAGTATATTCACACGATGAATTTATAGGATAAGTTGTTAAGCACGTGTTTCAAGCCCCTACAAACTCCCTTCTGAAAGAACAACCTTTTCAGTTGTAGAAAAGATACAAGCAAAGAAAAAAAAATAAAGTCAAATATAGCTGTTACTTCTTGATTTATGAGTTAGAACAAGTTTCATTCCAGCAAAACTTGTATCTTAGCACTCTCACAGTACAAGAGTGACACTGCAATATCTTTATATGACAACAGCTTGAAGTAGTCGGAAACAAATCATGATGTCCAGTGGGATTGGCGGTTGGATTTCATTTCCATCCAGACGAAGGTATCGGAGGCGAGGGATGTTACCATAATAACCATAGTCTTCTTCTAGGGCAATGGAAACTGGGCATATTTGAGTACCATTGACACCTGAAAATGGAGATCAACATATTAGGTTATTTCCATGGGAAAAGTTCATGAACATAAAATTCACTTATGACACAAATAAAGTAAACTTCCACAGATGTTAGCGTGAGAGACTGTTGCTTTTGTTATCATTTAAATACTTTGTTGATGGAGAAAAAAATATTCTTCATATAATGTGATCTGGATTAGTGAATCACATATTTACTGTGTTGCAATTATGAAAAAAGGCCACTAGATGCATAATTTTACCTTGGACAAAGAGGATACTAACTTAGACAACATGGTAAGTATTGAGAAATTGATCTTTATACTCTGAGTGAGCAAGGCAAGATTACTGCTGAGGGGTTTTGAGCATCTTGTTTCAATGACAGTACATTAATTTTAGGTTGATAATATTCCCTAATGAAGATCTTGCTTTCGAAATGATAGGAGTATTGAATCATAGGAACTTTTTCTATAGTGTTTTTAAATTCTAACATCTGTAGTTTTCTCTCACATTATTAAGTAGAGCTGGTTTTAACTGCAAGAATATAACTTGTGCAATGAGATTTTTTCCTTCCTAAATTTTTAGGCCAACAAATCTTTAAAATTCTGTATACATCACACATAATTTGCTTCTGTATAGATAAAAATTGAAACTATGGCTTAAATCATTCCCCGTATTTGTAAATGTTGAATAGCTTGAAGTATTTGTCTCCTCTAGGTTACCTCTGCACTATCACTTGGCTAAAATGCTTTTTATATTTTGTGATTTTGTCTTCAGTTGTTAAATAGTCAGGCAGCTGCTGCCCTATTTCAACCTCAAAACAGCCTCTAGAAAACACTGGAGTGGTGTTTATTTATCAAAGATGTCAGCTTCCTTGGACAAAATTATGATATTTTTTGATTGGTCTGACTGCTTGAGGATCTTGGCCCCAGACACTGAAAAAATTTGAATGGAGAACATATATATAACATATTTTATTTAACTAATTTTTTTACTAACAAAGAAATAGGGAAAAATTTTTCTTCCTTTATATTTAGTAATGATACCATGCACAAATCTTCTGAATACAGTCCCCAAAATCAGCTAAATTTTATGAAGTAAAAATAACAATATAACTTGCTCTCTTTTTTCCTCATAACTTACCTTTTTCCCCCTCTACTCTATTTTGAAAAACTGTTCAGATGTTTGCAATATCTTGAAAGTGAACTTAATCTTTGTCATGGAAATTAGATAAATGTATCAAATTGGTCAAGGTCTGAAACTTTTATTTTTATCTGTGATATCAAAATGTATTTGTATATCTTGTGAAATTTGATTAATGTTGGCAAAGCTTTTGATATTCTTAAAAAAAATAAGCTAAAATTTATTTTTATTTGTGAATTTACAGCATAGAAACCTTAAGAATTTTCACTAAGAAAGCAGATATTAAAAGTTTTAAGTGAATCAACATTATCTAGGAGAAAATATCTGGTGTTTTTAGTCAGCACTGTTGTTCATAGGAGACAAGATGGCTTCAAGTGTATCCTAAATCTCTGTCTTCTCTGACCTAGACACTATCTCACTGCACTAATTTTCACTGGGTTAATTACTCCTGCCTTGAAGTGAGGCTGTGGTTATCTAACCACAGGCCACCTAGGAAGAAGTTATTTCCTGATGATGTGTGGTATGAAGTGGTTTGGGTTTTATGGTTCTCTTCCCATAAACAGTAAATCCTACCCAAACTATCAGGGTGTGAAAACCTCTCTCTCTCTTTCTTTGCTTCAAACATCTCCACGGAGATATTGCTGAATTTTATTTAAGTAGGAGGAACAGGTCTTTCCTTCCACAGGTACAATTCACCTTGCTCAAACTGATCCATGTAGAAGCGTCAGCCTAAGTGAATAATTTAGACTCTGTTTATAATCTATAGAGAGAGATGAATGCCTCCAAAAGGGGAGTGACAGCTTCTTAAGATGGGATGAATTTCCCTATGCAATTGTTTATCCCTTTCCATTGAGTAGGAAGTCTGTACCACTATCACAAAGTAGATAAAAAATTATAGGATAGTTTATTCAAAGAAGATGAACTCCATTGTTTGTTAACAAAATTGTTATGTCCTACAACATTTCAAGATGAAACTCTAGAGCTGCTGTAAGGGAAAACTGCCAGAGAGGTTCTCATTAATGGCTAATACTTTATATCTGCTGAAGAACTGCAGAAGATCCTGTTTCTTTTCCAGTAAAACTTATAATTTAGAAACACAGTCTAGATACTTGGCCCAAGGATTTCTCCCTTTCTCTACATGTGGAATAATATTAGCTCACAGTATCTATCTCATCCTACTGGTGTTCTTCTAAGGGAACTTACTGCTTGCTCCCTTTCATCTGTCCTTTGACAGCACTGTGATACCACCTCTTACCCTTGATCACTTGCTAAATCATCATTTCATACTTTCTCTCTGCTTACTTTAACATTCTCTTTTCCACTATTTAACAACTCACCAGAGCCTCACAAGTGTATCTCCTAGGTAAATATGTAGGCATGTGTGTTTTAAAATACCATGGAACAAATGTGATGCAAATCTGGTGGAGCCATAATTAGCTTTGGTTATGAGTTGATTTTACTTCCAAAATTAGAATAGGTTTTGCCTCTGTATATTAGATCCTTAGGGAAGGGACTGCAGGTAAAATTCTTGTTCCACTGAGACAAATGACAAGGCTATCATTGGCTTTCCTGGGCTCCAATAGAAGGCCTTATATATTCATAAACACTCTCTGGAGAAATAAGGCTGTGCACTTATATGAAGAATAGATATTACAAAATAACGTGCAATAAAACATAGACAAATGGCATTTACATAGAAAGGCTGATTTCTGAACTCTTGAAATGATAACAGTGTAACCATGATTCACCAATAGAAATTACAGCAGTGATTTGCAGTTGTGAAGGAATACCTAAGAATTAACATTATAAAAAGGGCTTGTCCTGCACACATAAAAGTAAACCTTCAGAAGCACTCTTTTGTCAAGAAACCAGACCAGGACTTTACAGATATCTTTCTTCCAACCTTTTACATAGATTAACTTAAAATAATGACTGATCTGCATTTAAGAAGACAAAACCAGTCTGCAGAATTAATGTCAGCTCTTATTACTGGGGCCTGATTGAATTACATTCCTTGTTTGCAATCCTAAAGGCCCTTTAAGATATTATCTATTAGAACAGTGTCTCATGAAGACTATTTTGTTATCCCTTACCTCTCGAAGAATTATGTTATGTGGTAAAATGTGCCTTGCATAATACCCAATTTTCATTTAAGGTATCAGGTTGCAACTATTTTATATTCAGTTGCTAGTAATTACTTTTTTTTTTCTTTTGGCTAAAGTCACTTTTGTGCTTAAGTTGAACATTATTTTTGAAAAGTGGCAAAGCCATTAAAGAATAAAAGCCTTGTGAAAAACTACCATAATTTAGTTTCACAGGTACCCATGTGTTTTTGGGAACATAAGACTTGATTGTGCACATACTACAAAATTTAATTTTCATGGTCTTAAGCTTTGTCAACTTATTCAGGGAAGGAAGAGAACTGGACAGCTCTCTAAATACTACCTAGACACAAAACTGTGCTCAAACTGGACTGGCTGCATTCCATTGCTTTCAAGTTTGTGTCCACTTGAAGTGCAGAATAGTCTGCACCTGAGGCCTTGCAGAGAAGCAATTAAAATAAATCCCTCTGTAACTAGGGGGCAGTTAAATATGTTCAGATACAACATCTGTCATAACCTTTAACTCTAATTAACAGTTAGAACTCTTGCAGGTCACTTAAATATGTGCCAGTTTTACAATTTTTCTTTATTTACATGATTTGACACTTTCATTTTGCCAAATGCAGTGAATTATCAATAGGTATCTTCCTTTCATAAGTCCTCGTTTTGTGCAAAAGCCAAATCATTATTTTTAGTATATTTTTAAACTACAGTGGTACAAAAGTGAGTTCAATGTATTCAATCAAATCTCCATGATGGGAAGATAAATATAGAAACTTGGCTTCCTTTCATGCAGTGGTGAATAAAAAGTAATCATTTTTAATTTGGCTTTTGGCATGAAACAAAGTACTTACTGAGTAGATATTTTCATTATGTAGAGTATGTGATGTCCCTAACCGCCACATCCCCACTCTACCTGGATGAATTTGGAAACAGTCCTAGAAGTGAAACTTTGAAAACCAACAGGGTTCTGTTGCCTTGGGTAAAACACATCGTCTCATTTACAAAAAATGGTAAACTTTCTAGGACATAAATCTTAGCAGAACAAATACTGTAAAAATCTGTAAAACACTAAATCTGTAAAACACTAAATCTGTAAAACATTTTGCTCAGAGAGGTGGTGGATGCCCCATCCCTGGAAAATTGCAAGGTCAGGCTGGACCGGTCTCTGAGAAACCGCATCAAATATCCCTGCTTATTGCAGGAAGGTTGGAATAAATGAGGACTCTAGAGGACTCTTCCCTCCCAAATTATTCAATGATTCTATGATTTTAATCACTTTTTCTCAAAGAGCATTTTTTATAGTTAAGTAGACATTTTGAAATAGATATGGTTTTAAAGGGTCTCACACTGGTAATACACACTTACTTTTGATTTTGTTGTGATCAAGATGAAGGTGCTCAAGGTGAGCATTGATTGGTGGAATTTTAGTGAGCTGATTGTGAGACAGCTGTAGGTCTAGAATAGATGAAACATTAAACCCATTTGAAGGGATACCATCATCAGATAATTTATTGTAGTTCAGCCTAAGGAAAGTCACTTTGGGTATTGCATTGAAGTAGTTTTCTGGTATAACTTCGATGGAGTTGTTGTCCAAAAACAGCTGCAGTGTATTAGCTGGAATGCTTAAAGGCATTTTCTTGAGTGAATTTTTTGCTATGTTGAGTTGCATAAGATTGTTGAGTCCTTGGAAGGTGTCACTTTGAAGGGCGCTGTCCAGCAAACTGTTCTGGTGCAGGTCTAACATAGTAAGGTTTTCCAAGTGACTGAAGACTCCTTCTGGGATTCTGGAGATTTTGTTCCTAGCTAGTCTTAGCTGTTCCAGACTCACTGGTAATGGGGCAGGCACCTCTTCCAATTCATTTTCTTCAAGGAATAAGTAAAGCAGTCTTTTCAGCTTGCTCAGCACACCATTCTCAATTCCATTGTTTGTGATTCTATTCTTGCTCAGATTTATCCATCTCAGATGAGTGGCATTCACAAAAGGCTTCTCTGAAAGTGTTTCAATTTGATTGTTTTGAAGGTAGAGGTACCAAATTCTTGCTGGAATTGGAGGTATTTCTTTAAGTCCTTTGTTATCACAGTATAATGCATTGGGAAAATTAGGAGGACAAAAGCACTCCTGTGGACACTCAGAAGTATAGTGAGACCAATGGTCAGGATCCAGATCATCATAAACTTGTCTCACAGTTCGAGTCCACACGGATTTGACCAAGAATAAGAGCAAAAGACTTGTACAGACTTTTAGAATCATGGTGTTTGCCTTGGAAGGGAAAAAAAAAACAATTAGCTGTTTCTCAGCAAAGCTCCCTAGCAGCATACTAGATTAACAAAGCAGTTTTGCATATAAAATAATAATTCCTTTATAAACAACAAAATTCTGTTCTCCAGGGTATTATCCATGGCATATTAAGGAAAAACTGAAGAGTAATATAAGAGGTATAAACAATTCAGTGCTATATGTTGATATAAATTTCCCTGATTCCACATTGGCTACCAGTTTAACTGATGTTCATGCAAATGTCATTTCAAAGAACGTGAAAATATGGATCATTTTTAGAGAATAAATCAGTGCCTCTTTTAAATTTGTGTTTTTAAATAAGTTTTCCTATACAGATCTATAATCTACATTATATAATGGATAATCCTCAGAAAAGATGTTATTACCACAAGGATATAAATACTACTGTACTCAGTGTTCCTCCTTTTAAAATTAATCATACCCTCTTTTCTGTTTTTGCTCTCTCTTAAATTATAATGGCATCTGGAATAGATTTTCCAGGGTCTTTTGTCTCATTGAAGAGTGGAAGATCAAATAGTGTTTTAACAGCTGTTTGTTGGGCATGTTCTTAAAAAGCTTGGAGGGAATATGTTTGACTAATCCATTCCCCGCCTCACTCTCATATCCAAAGTTACAAATCTCGTTCCCTAAAGCAAACTGACAAAACAAATGCCTGCTCTAAATGACACAAAAACAAGTCCTAACCAAATTATAGCCACAAAAAGTAAATGCTGACCAAACTACTCATGTACACTTACGTATTTTATAACTAATTTTCCTGCTCAATTATTTGCTTTTTTTAGCCTCTTCCACCATTAAATGGTGAACAAAATCATCGCTCATAATTTGCTCCAAAAGGAAATACTTGTGTAGCACAAAAACAGTGCTTTACAAATTCTGTTATCTTGCTTACTGCCTCATGGAGATTAACAAGCATTTTGCAATGTAGAGGCAAAAGACTGATAGCTGAAATTTCTGGTCAGAATTAGGAGGTTGGTTTTGACAAAAATAGTATTTAAATAAAAAGCAAATTCTCTCATAGGATTAACACATCAGAAAGGTTAAGAGCTCAGTTAAGTTGCTGCATATGATATGTAGTAATTTAATAGTTTTCGACATTGTTGTTAGCAGTAACAAGTGAAGTACCATATAGTTTTTCCAGTCCCAGAAACTGCTATCTGGAAGCATTCCAAAGAAAGGTACAAATAAAGTATTTCAAAAGAATAACATTTCTATTTCACACAGTGAATTTGCAATCATCTTACTCTGTAAATGTTCATAACCTTAATAACATTTAAAAAAAATAAATATAAAGCAATTTACCTTGTTAGTCAAGTTCCTGGAGCTATCTGAAGCCAGTTAGAAATCACTGCAAATTCACCGCTTTTGGCTGCTAACCACTGTGTTTGTTTCCTGTCCTCCTAAGAATTAGCAGCATATAAAACTGGAAGTACATACTAGTATTCCCAGATGTATTTCCATGCACACCTTATTAGCTATTGCTTCTAGTTTGACATTGTTTCAGAGTTTGGGCTTACCTCAGCTTTCTTGGATCTTCTTCTCTTTCTATTGGTCCCTGTTGTTAGACTGTAATAGCTTGAGTCAGGCTACAAGCCGTGTTCTAGGAATACAGCCTCATATATACGCATCAGTGCTTACAGCTTTTAACCCCTGAAACAGCTAAGGCACCTCAGCACCTAGGCAGGGAAAGCAGGAAATCCTGGCCTTAATATGGAGCAGCCACAGAGCTGAAGGCATGTGATTTTTTATGTTCTATCAGATGAGAGCAGCTGGTCTGGATGAAACAGGTAACCCAAAATGTACATTTATTCAAAATTTTTGTTAGAAGATACTTTACACACAAAGCTCACTTACATCATAACTCATTCTCATAATACCTGAATTGGCCACAAAGAATTAAAACCAGTGCCATCTGTTTCTACGGAAATATTTTATTTGATTTTTATTAAATGCAGATGCTGTCATGCAAAATTCTTGAGACAAGACAAAATTCTTGATTAGGAGAAGAAGACAGCAAAAGCATTTGCTAAGAATTTTTTAATAACATATCTTCAGTTCTTTAAAGATTAAATCTTACCTTTTTCTTTTTGCTTATAGAGATATTTACATATATTTCTACCAAGCTATAATACTTCCCAGTGCCTCTTGCAATTTTCTTCTATTGTTGATCTAAAGCAAACTCTTTGCAGCCAACTTGCTCTCCAAAGATATGCACATATTTCTCACATTAAGTATTTTGGAAGATTTCTGTTTTCCTTTTTAGTCCAAACTTAAAGTAACAACTTCATATCAGAAAAACTATTCATGTTCAAAGCCAGAACACTGACATAAATATCTTAAGGGAAAAGCTAATGAAAAATATTGAAAACATAAAATATATCCTGGTACTCTTAATGAGTTATATTAGTTTTAAAACTTGGTTGAATAATTATTTTAATTCAGTTTCATCTGATTGATTTTAACAATAAAACCTCTAACTCCCTTCATAGTTTTTAATACCTTGCTTCTTAAACTCAAGCATCTCAAAAGTTTAGAAGTAGAAAAGAGAAAAATTAGTCATAAAGAGGAATGCAAACCTTAAATACATGGGCAGCTTTTGTTGACTTCAGTAAGGCTAATGTTAAACTTGTTATAAATTTTTTTCATGAGTGTATGTTTGTACTGCTGTGTTTCTTGTTTAGGAAAAAATGCATCCTTACCATCAGTAATTTTTGCATTGTTTATGTGCTTAAAGATAAAATAAGTTCTTGAGTATTTTACTCTTCTAGAACTCTAGGCCCTTCAACACGTCCTAAAGGTTATTAAGGATTTCTTACAAAGCAGGTATAAAACTGATTCCTTCATTTATACTAAGTAGAATATTTTAATAGTTTAAATTCAATTAAATTCATTTACACCTATACCTAAAAATAAAAGTTCTAGTTTTAAGCAGATGTACTAATTATAAGACAAAAGTATTTAAAAGACCCTATTTTCATTATGAGTGTCACTTTAAACACCTAGAACTCAAAGTGTTTAAGATTAAGATTGGACCTTGTGCAGTAGAGCTGGTAGCCCACATCAGTGACAAGGATACTTGTCAGCTGGAGTCCATCCAAGGGAGTTGGGGAGAGGCAGAGGCACCACTGTGTAAAGTTTAAAATAATTGTACATCCTATTGTGAGCCATTTAAGGAGGCTTCACCATGAAAAGTGCAGCTACGATTCTTGTAAACAACAAGCAGTGCAGTAGAAAACTGGTTTGCATTTGTGCTAAATTTTCAAAAGTGTGTGGAGAGAATATGGATGCCCTGAGGTCTCTTTGCCACTAAAGAATCAACTGAATCCATCCTGAATATTGTAGTGAAGGGTCTAAAATTGCAACATATATCTGCTGTGACACACTTAAATGCATGTTACCAGATGTCTACATTTAACAACAACAAAAAAGATTGATTTATCTTATGCTTTATGGTGGTCTGAATTTACCTATTATTTTTACCTGCTAATAATGTCTAGATAGTCATTATGTTATCACAGAAGTCCCTGGCAAAGGGACTTGCTGTTTACCTTGTGGCAGGCAGTGGTACTATTTGTATGAAATACTGTTCAGCAGGGGGTCATAATCTGCCCTTTGTAGATTTATCAAACACATGTATTTCCATTCCATTCAAAGGAGGAGCCCTTCACTAGGGGAAGAAAATAGCAAAATACATTTTCCTAAGACTTTCTAAATAATGTGAATTTCCGTTTCTTCTGATGAAAACAAGGAGTGGGAAAAAATGACAAGAAATGTCCCCAAAATCAAGAAGCAAGGGTGTTACTACTGCAATATGTATTTATTTATTCACACATGCACTGAAAAATTTTTGAAATATCTCTGCAGAAAAAAGTGGTTGCTTGGGTGTCTAAGCAGACTTTGCAGAAAGCCCACTTTCCATGAAGCCGTCATGATTAACACATATCATGCATCTGTTCTGTTCAGTACTCCATCATCTGCTGTAAATTTTTCTTATTTAAAGGTTGCACTATATGGTGATAAAGTTTTACAGACTAATAAAAGACTATGGCCAAGATTTTCAAAAATGACTAATGATTTGGGAGACTTTCTGTTTTGCATATCCAACCTGAGACTACTTCCAGGACCTTATTTTCAGTAAGAGATAGTTAAGAATTTTGTGTTAAAGAGGTAAATTTTAACTTGAGAAGCTGAGCAATCAAAGGCAAACATCAGTGAAACACAAAGTGCTCCTGAGACCATGAATAATCTCCTAAAAAGTAACAATATGAAAAATATTTGTACAACAATAAAATTAAGTGGAAAAAAAATACAGTAAAAATACTGTGGGTACCCACCCTGAATTTTGGAGATAATTTCTGAGATATCTTTGGGATCGTCTTAGTTTGAGAAAGATATCTCAAGCTATTACAGGATTTTTACTCCATGTCTTCTTTCAATCCACACTATTAATCAGGATAATTTGTATTAAAAAGGTATAAAAAAGTGAGGAACATCCACAGCTGCAGGGGGTGGTAACATCTCCTTGGGAGGAGTGATGTACATACTTGAAAATAAAACAACTCTCAACCTGGCAAAAGACTAGAAGAGTAAAAAAATATAGGCTAGAAAGATCCATTTGGAGGAGAAATGGACACCTGGGAATTCTGTTTGGAGCTGTTGTTCTGTTTCAGCATCAGAGTTGCTGACAGTGAAAAAATGCATTGCTTTCTTTCGGTAATGGCAGCCATATGTATCAGACTTAATTCAAAGCAAGGTCTGTTAAGCATCAAGCATGTGTATAGTTCATCACCAGCAAACCCAGAAGTATACTGCATGTAGAGCTTATTCATTAGCCTTGTGGAGTGCTCCATTTAGCAAAGGCTGCAATCCAAGGTGCCTAAATTGGGGCAGTACTTTACTAAAAACAGTGTGCCTTGCTCCACAGGACAATCAGTTCATCTGAAACAGGCTCTTGAATTACCTTCATGTTTACTAGAGAAAAGGTAGCACTTCAAAAGCTGAAGACAGTAAGTCCAGTTTGTGTATCCTTCATCCTATATTCCAATGGTAGCTCCAGACATCTTCGGGGGGTGCTGACTTTTACTCAGGGCTCAGTCTGCCTCTTTCACTTCTGATAACAGGCATGTAGTGATCTCTCTCTCTTTCTGCATTGCTGCTCTGAGTTTTGCCCAAAGTCAAAAAGACAAAACTTCTATTTCCAAACAGTTTCCTGACCACCAGGCAGTGATAGATCTCAATTAATAATATCTGCTTCTCCTCTGAAAAAAAGCCACAAAAGGTCAACAAGATCAAAGAGTCTAAAAGAAAGCAGATGACTGAGCCCTTCAGGCTAGCCCTAGGGACACTGAAGACAGATCAAAGGACCAGCCCAGATGTTCCAGACCCTGCTCCTATGGATGCATTTTACTCTACATCATTCCTAGTGAACAAAAGAAATTAAAACAAAACAGACTTAGTAGTAGGAATGCTGCACCTCTTCTAGAAGCCTAGAATTACCTGCTTAGACATCTCAGTAGAAGAAATTGCATTTCTTATTTAAACAGGCATTTTTTGTGCATCTGCAGGCAGCTGAAGTATAGGGAGTTTATGTGGGCAGCTTTCAGTTTAGATCAGAATACACTGCTGAAAGAAACCCTGCGGAACAGTTTGACTAGCTTAATGTGTTAAATGGAGATGTCATCTGACCTCTTGTTTATATAGGATTTAGGAAGATAAGATCCTATTCTAAAAGTCCAGAAACAGAACTTTGGCAGTTTATTTTCTGCACAACTTCACTCCCTTGTAAAAACTACAGTGGGAACTGAGTGGCTTTGCTAAAAGAGATCATTGCAGAGCTACACATTTCAGAAAAGAACTATGGAAAAGGGCTCAGCTTTTATGGGAAATATACTAGTCTCCTGAATAGGCTTCATTAAATAATTTTTTGGCACTTTGTTCCCTTTCTCTCTGTTTTGAACTCTTTGCCACAGTGACACCATAAATGTTCCATGACACAACGCCAAGATCTGGTATTTGTCTTGGCTCGCTAGGCTTACTTTACCTACTACGTAAATGTTGCTGTCAGTCTTTCACTTTAGTTTGTTTTCATGCTTTCAACAATTTCAACACTAAAACAAATCTATCCTACCCAGGGACTCGATTTTTAAAATGCTAAATGCATCTTAAATTAAATATCAAACATGCATTAATCAATTGCTCACATATATTGTGTTGCTGGGAGCATATGTAGCTATTTAGAAGATGTGTGTTTTCCAGACAACTAATGGTAAATTAAAACATGTATTACTGATCTGATGCCCATTCTGTAAACCTGCAATTTTGAACCACAGCCCACCAAGGATTAAATATTCTGAGATAACATAAGGATAGTGAAAATAAACTATTATCCTTATCCTTAATTTATGTTAACTTTTGTTTTCTTATTTTCTTGTGTTGCTAAAGAAGTCAAAAAATATTTTAATTAATCTTCATTTTAGATCCCCAGAGTCAGAAAATGGATTTCAAGAAGTTTAAACTTGTACAAAGTTCTGTTCTCTAAAATTAATGACAAGGGTTGCATAAAAGCAAACTCCCACAACTTAACGAAAAAAATTATTCCCCTTATAATAATGTTCTGCTATAGTGATTTTGCCATATGAGAAATTCAAGGTTCAGGGGCTATTTTAATATCCAGAAAGAAAAGCCAAATGGCATAAGCTGTATGAAAACTCAGCTCTTATTTTCCATTAATTGTAGTAATTTTTGTTCTAATTTTTAATGCAGATACTCTTGGGAAATACTGAAATTAAACATTAGACTATGTGATTTTTATTTTCTTAAATTGTGATATCCGTCATCTCTTTCAAGAACTGGCATTTCCCAAAGCACTTGAGTTTTCTTCCAGAGTCTCAACACCAAGCTCAAATCTCACTCACCATGAATACTCCAGTCACTGATTATCCTTTCAGATGGAACATGTTGAAACTAAGTCTTCATAATGTAGATGAAATTCCTCAACACCCAGCACCTCGATGCAAACTGACACCACCATTTTCTTTGAAGACAGCTCTGGAACCCAGCTCCAGGGAATTCATCACCCATCCCTGTTCAAGCACCATGCTGCTCTCCAGAGCCCTAAATGATCAAAGGGGTGTTCTTCAACTCTACCTGCCCTTTTCTTAGATGATTCCATGCTCTTCATGGTGGCAGCTGGAAACCCCAGCTGTAAATGCTTAGTTCCCTTCTGCATTCTGTGTATAATATATACCTCAGCTCAAGGCTGGAATTTTCATTAGGAGCAACACACCTTTCCTTCTTTTGAATTGAGAGTGGGAATATTGCAAGGGATGATTCTGCTTACCCAAACTTAGGAGCCTGAGTTAAAAAAATCACTTTTTTTTTTACACAGATAATCACAAATTCTTCTTCAAATCAATGCAGCATTGCACATAGTTTTGAGAACTTATTAGTCTTACTGTTTATTTTTTTGACAGCAAAATGGCTGTAATGACCAAATCTAAAAGTGAAGTTCAGGAAAAATTTGTTCATGTAGTTTGGAAACCAGTGTGCATAGTAAGATGGCTGGTAAAATCACATGATGTGATTCTGGAAAGATGATGGGAATAGAAATTTCGAAAGACTTGTTTATCTTCAAGACAGCTTACTACTAAATTGGTTTATAAAATATGAAATTTCTAAAGACTTCCAGTACTTCTGTCTGAAATATTATTCTTGTTTCAATGAAAACATTAGCATCCACAGAAATATATTTTTAAAAGCATTATTTAATAGATTCCAAGGTGTCTTTGTAGTTATTTGAATGTGTGCTCCAGGCAAGTTGACCAAATACCATGACAGACTTGTATGCATTGCCCCACACTGGGACTCACAAAATAAAGACAAAGCTGCCTTTTTGCACAGTACAGCAGCCCATTTGGTTAAATTAACAGCACATTCTCTTTGCAGGTGCAAAGGCTGCATATTAACTCAGTCACCCACAGCCATAAACATGTGTCCTAACCGAGCAATCCAAGAACCGACCAAGCTGCAGGAAAGGTAACACAACAGATAGGAGCTGTGTGAGATTTTGCGTGTCTGATGAAGAAAAGAACACTAAAGTCAGCAAATTATTTAGTATTAAGCAGCTAGTTAAGTTCTCTGGCAAATAAATGTACTAAAATTTAACCACTTTAAACAATGTAGGATTTTGTAGTGAATATTTTAATATATTTCTAAGCATCTCATAACAGTGGATTTAGACGCTATAATGCAAAATATCATCAAAGAGTGCTTTCTTGGAGGAAATTAAAAGCTCCTTTAGAAATTCCTTGTGGGATGGGTTTGCTTTGCCCTGTTTTGTCAAAATAGTAGTACTTTTTCCAAAATAAAGCTTTCTTCTTCTCCAGAAGTCTGGTGCATTTGACCACATTTCTTTGTTTCTACACTGTCATGTGGAATATAACTGATATTTGTCCTCTTATGTATTTCTTCACTGCCTTCTTAATTAGACTTTTTTTTCCTGCTTTTCTTTAGCAATTTCAGAATAAAAAGATATGCTGTATCACAGAGGTACCACAAAAGAGGCATTATACTTTAGAAACAATTGTTCTAATAATCAAAACTTGCTAAAATATTCTGTTATCTAATTTGTAAATTAAGAACTCAAATTATGAAAATGAAGATAATTCACCTCTTAAAAGCAGTAGAAGAGGCTAGACGCACAAAGCATCATATTTATAGCACTAAAGAGTAACAATACACATATTTTAGCCCAAAACAATCTTATCTCAGAGCAGGGGTATAGTGTGATAAAAAGTGTTGCAGCCTCTAAAGCAGCTTTTCTTTACATAATGAAGTGATAATTTTCTCTGATACTTGAACCTGACCTTTCTACATTCAAGGTGAGTGTCCTAAAGTGGAGTTAGCACTCCTTTTCTTTCTCTGTGACTAACTGATGCTAAACTGTTCAGACTATGTAGAAAAGAGAGTTATTTATGTATGAAAGCCTTAAGGCCTACTAATTAAATTATTTTCTTACAAATGGAAAGTCTTTCAACCAATATTTAAATATGAAAAAAGGATTCATAACCAAAATGTCCTCCATGCACACTCTGTCCATTAGGATGGTAGCATGCTTGCCAGTGCTGTCCCACATGGGAGAGTTAGATGGGATGGATCTCTGACTCCACTGCCACTGCTCAGTAAAACACAGGTGTTAAAATGGGAGCAGATTTGTACAAGCCAGCTAAGGAATAGAAAGAAAGATTCCACAGTTCCTGCCTATGGAATCTATATCCAAATGTCAGCTGAGTTAAGATTTTGTGAGTATCATAGGAGTTAGAATTATGGACTGGAACCTCAAACAAGAAATTTTTACATGAATTTCATGCTAAACTCTTCAGCTGCAGAACTGGTTCTTAAAATTGATATTGTTCCCCATTGGTCACTAGTATTCTTAGAACCACAGATTTACAGAATATAGAGATAAGTTTGAAGAAACATCTGAAGATTTTTTAGTTCAAACTCCTTCTAAAATCAAGGTTAGCTTCAAAGTCAAATCCATCCCTCAAGGCACTGCCAATGCAAGTTATGAAAATTTCTGAGGATGGAGAGTCCACAGCCTCCTTGGGCAGTCTGTGACAGTGCTTTATGAACTCACTGTGAAGAATTTTTTTTTAAGTTCAGCTCAAATTTCTCTATCTGGAACTATTTCTTAGCCATCATTCCCTTTCACCGTGCACCCCAAAACCGGACACTTTTTCTATAGCACTCTTTTAGGCAGTGGAAGACTGCAATAAGACATCAACTGAGACATATGGTATATTCAGAGAGGCTGAGGGAAGTACCTTGGCATTACCTGGAAAGAAGAAGGTTGAGGGAAGTTCTCTTAACAGGTTCTAATCTATCATAAGACATACTGTTCTCAGTCTCACTGTTCACACTCCTTCATTTTGCATAAAAGTAATTGGTTTGATGAAACAAGCTGTAAAAAAGAATAAATTTCTGTTGTGTTGTTAGTGTACAACAATCAGGTGACAAATCTCATTATCAGTTTGTGCTCTAGAAGTATTAGTGTTTAGTGTATTTTGCTATGAAGGGAAGAGTTGGCTTAAAATGGTTAAATACCATTTCCCATACATTATTTTTTCTTTGGGGAGTTTTCCATGCACTTCCTTCTTCTTTTTCTATGCCACAGTGCCTAGATTCTATTCCATAGTGATTCCCACTCTGATGTGTTCAGAAAGCCCCAGATTTAGACTTCATTCTCCGATGAAAATTCTAGCCAACTTGTAACAAATTTACTGTCGATCCCTCCTGTACGTAGGTAAAAAGGCAGCAACACTTATGAATTCCAAAATGAAAAAAATGAGGAGGGAAATATTTCTATTGTTTTCTGAATCTTTCCTATTGTTTTAGTCCCAGGTTTCTTTGTGAATTGTGTTTTGATTTTGAACATCTGGAACTGGCAACGTGCTGACTCAATGGTTTGGTATGAATTGGTTTGGGGTGTTTTTCAGAGGTGATAGTTTCTGCTTTTGCTATAGAAACTAGCAAAGTTTCTGTTTGAGTGCTTAATAGCCTAGTAGTTGAAAAGAAAATAGTACCCATGGGATGATCTGTGCTTGCAAGCAAGCCACTTACAGCTCTGTTACTAACACATTTATTTCAGTGTGTTCCAGGATGCTGACTATATTGGGACTATTTATTCCTGGGGTAGAATATACTACTATGTCTTTACCATGTGAAGCTGTATTTTACTCACCACCTGTGGTTTCTGAGAGATTTCACAGTTCTTTTGACAATTCTGAAACATTAATTTGCACGTTTTCATGGTGCCATGATTCCCATACTGCAAACTTCGTAAGACATCCATTTATAGTAGTGGCGCATTTTAAATTAGGGGCACAAACATATTTAAACTTTAAAGTAGAGAAAACAGTTTATTTAACCTTACAATAAGTTTTAATAATAATAGAATAGATTAGATTTTCTTAACCTGATTTTTTTTCATTTTATAAAAGAAAGAAACATAGTTGACAATGATATGGACAAAAGGACACTATTTGATATGTTTTATTTTCTACAGTCTGGTTAAAGGTAGCATGCAAGTAATTGAATAAAAATATTTGTATATATGATTTATTTTGAAATAGCTATTATACCAGCAATGAATAAAAATCTTACCTTGAAAGTTAAATGAAAGTATGACAAAAAGAAGAGTAAACAATTTTTTAACCTGAATATTTTTTCCCCTTGTTATCTTTCACGTATTCCATTAATTTAACAACATCATAGGCTCTGAACACATATTTTCACAAATTTTAAATTTTTTGTAGATTGTTGCATCATTTTTTCCTTTGTAATTGGTAACAATATATAAAAGCATGATAATTAGGAGAGTTGGACAGGAATCTTGTATTTACACAGGCCAGCCCATACTGCTCACTATAACCCACAATGAAACCCACCTGACTTTCCTGTGAGTCTGGAACCTGCTGGCATGTATTGCATGCATGGATATAGATTTTTGTGAAGTTGAATCTTTTTCATCAACTCATTTAACCAGAAAAAGGCATGTTTTGCACCAGATTTGGTAATTCTTGTGCTTTCTAAATAGAACCATTTGTAAAAATATGCACACATTCCCTTAAGGTTGCCGAGTGCATGCTAATTAACAAACAGAATGGATAATATGCAGATTGACACTTGCTTTATGGCATATCCTAATTTTAAAGCACTATCATGGTGTGTTATTCCTGCAGTTCCTGCCCCTGGAAGGGAACTGGGTGATCCCAGGTGTCTCACTCCAGTGAAATCTCAGCGGCCACCCGAAGGCAGTTGTACATCTCCTGAGGCAGGTCAGCCCGAGTGAGGTTGTTTCCATCCAGGCGCAGATGTGTGATCTTGGAGTAAGTCATTGGACCAACTACCTTACAGAAGCTGCTCAACGGGAACTCTGAAGCAAAGGGAACAGAAATAAGAGGCAAACATGAATAATTAGGACAAAACCATTCTTTTTCTGCTTTTTCTGATTTCAGTTGGAAATTGTGACCTCAATTCATTATACTATTTTCAATGTTTTACATTTACATGGATGTAAATCCCTATAAATTTATTGGAACCTGAGGAACCTGTGTGGGGAGAGGTTCTTTCTATTAGTTGTGAGAGGTTCAGAATTTCAAAACTGAGTTTTTCAAATGCCATTTGTTCCCAGTACAAATTTGACTTAGACTTCAGATTTTGTACAGAGGTCTAGCCTGGCATTTAGATAAAAGGAAAAATCACTCTTCGGTAAAACTGCAGATGCAGAGAGAGGAATCAGTTGTGTTGGGTATGTTACAATGGAAGGGTAAAACTGTTACATAAGATATTGACAGAAGTAAAAAGTTTCTGGAGACATTGAAACCATAATACAGGCTTACCCTAAAGAACAGGCAGCTCAATGGATGTCTGTGTATATTGTATGTATTTTATATGTGCCATTTTGATTTACCTGTTTCAAAATGAAATTTGGGTCTAGGGTTGGAGAAGAGTTTTACATTTAAATTGTGCATCTGAACCTTCCCACATCCAGATTAGAAGGTGAGTATAAATACAAAAATACTTACAAAATATTTATATTTATTGCAATTTATACATCATGTTATTTATGATCTCTATTCAGTTAAGGCATTATTTGGTTCACAGAACACCAGATAGATCTTGAATAGAAATCTGTCTTGTATCCTATGGCCAATATTAACTGTAAGCTAGAAATTCAATGAATCACTGAAGTTCTCTGCTCAGTATGCAAAGTACACACATACCTATATGACAGACCTCTTTCATGCAGAGAAAATCTATCCTCAAGAGAGAATGTATGTGAATAAATCTGATATCCCCCGCATACCACATTGTGCAATTTTGCAAAGAGGGTCTTCATTCCCACCTGTGTTTCTTTTGTGCCAGACAGATGATTAGTCTATTGAAAAGCTCCATAACTACTAAAGAAGCAGTCTGAGAGACTGCTTCTTCTTCACAACACTGATGTCAGATGGATTAACACAGAAAATACTTTTGAACGTTAAAGGGACTCCACCAATGAACCCATGCATCTCATAATTCCTGAGATATCAAGTTAGTATTACCAAAATCAAATGCCATCTGATTTACCTATCATAGGTCACCTTACGTATCTTTTTTACGTGTCTACTTAACTCATCTAAGAAAATATGACCAAATTGTAGTACTAAAGGACATGGAGGAAGTACCTTTCATACCTCCTCATTAGGTTTTCGATTAACAGTCTTCTAACTGGATTCTTCCAGGACTTGAATTACAATAATTTTCTATCACTAATGAAACAAGGTTTTTTTTAAACTAAGTATAAATGTACAGGCAACTCTTTAGAGCATAAGAGCTTAGATAATTTTTTGGACAGAGATATGACATTAAGAGTGGGTAAAGACTCATGTATCTTCCACAAATAAGTTGTTTTGGTTAGGGGTTAAGAAAATATAATTTAAAAATCAGATCTTTATCACTGATTTGATTAAAGCAAATCAAAGTAATTTCCTAGATTTTGTGTAGTGTGCAGCCTTCTTTTGGAAGGGTGAGAGATGACTTGCATCCTTTGGGCAATTCGTGTTGTCATATAGTAAAATTTTAAGACTTCAAACCAATTCTGATACTCTTTTGGTTCAGAATGTGCCAGCAGAAGCAAACTAATGATTCTTGTGCATTAAGATCATATAATCTGAGAGATGTTTATAGGATTGTGTCTATGTGGGATTTTGCTGAATGAAAACCTAAATTCCTGGGATTTAAACTCATTTTCTTGGGCTATAGGCTATACCATTGCCTATTTAGTTCCAGTTTACTTCAGATAACTTGGGTTTAATTTGTAAATTTTAAAATAAACATGAATTCTAATAGTGATTTTTTCCATCTCCTTGTCATTCAGGAATGACAGGGTAAGTCTATTTTTTGCTGATGAGAAACATTTAAAAACTTTATAAATTTAAATTTTAAGGGTTTTTTTGGTGTTGTTTCTTTTGAGCATAAATGTTAACATTTGGTTGCAAAACAAGATATTATTATACAAACTGGATAGACAGTTAACTACTCAGAGGACATAAATTTCATACATGTAAACCACAAATTTTAACTGTGATACCAAAATTCAGATCTGTGCTGACTATTTATGAGACTAAAACCTCTTGGGAAGCGGATGGAGATCTTGTCCTCACAGAAGTCAAATGAACTCAGTCATGGACTTCAGTGGAATTTTGTTCCAATATTTGCTCCACACAATGTGGGTATTCATTTTTTATACTCTTCATGTAACTTTCAGTTGTTAAAAGCATATTAGAAAATGTTTAATTTTAATTGCAGTCTCTACTATCAGAAAATAAGACAAGAGGGTCTTGTGAGTGCACTTGATAAGCTGTTTCCTGTGTGATCTGTATGGGGATCTGCAATCTATGACACTAGAGCACAGTGGCATAAAATATCTCAGTAGTTTACTTCCACTTTTGTTACACTTATTAATGTTGCAGGTGAATTTATAAAATTCAGATTCAGAGACAGTGTACCTGGAATTTTTCCCACATATTTTCCAAAGAGAGAATCCTGCATAAGTCAGACACTGAGAGAATAAGTATTGGATGAAAATTGGATGATCTAACAATACAGTGGGCATTCCTAACAGGATGTGAAGTCCTGTTTCCATTATTGTTGGTTGGTTGCCCAGTAATCACATGTGAAATGTTTCTAGACATGTTAAAAAACTCCTTCGGGAATTGATGCAGTGAACCAGATAGAAGACCATAAAACACCTACACAATTCTGATTAGAATAAGAACAATTATGGTGTATTCCCTGATCTAGTAGATGGACTGGAGATGAATATATAGGCTCTTAACTGTCCTCTAGAACATTTTCAGATATACCCTTTTATACTCCATTTACATGGAGTATAAACCCATTACTTCCTGGGTTTTCATGTGGAAGCAACAATTTTCTCCTTAATTCTTTACAAGTACAAATGAAATATGGAAAAGCCCATCTCTTCTTGTTTCACGGAACCTCTTTGGTTCTTGCATGTTTTTTTTCCCATCCTGCAGAGTTTCATTTTGCCTGGAGGAGTCTGTAACACAAGTCTGTGCGTGTATGTTTGTGTAGGTGCAAGAGTGTGTATATAATAATAATGGCATCTTAAAGCATGGCAGCGAACCACTGCTGCTATCAGACCAAAAATTCCACCCTTAAATCACCATTGATAGAAATAGTAAAAGACATTTCAATTTAGAAAGTACAGTTTAGGTTTGAGGTATGGAGAAAGTAGTCTTTTCTAAACCTTCCATGGTTCTATTCTAGCTTGGAGATCCAACCAGCATCAAGTACTGTAAATAAAACTGTAGATTTGACACCTACAATCAATATAATGGATGTGCTTCAGTTTATTTGCTAGAAATCAGAGGAGTTACTATGAAATTGTTTTCTTAACAGTTTGCTATCTGCTTCACCCACTGCTTCTTGCAACACAGAGGGAAGCACAACCTACGGAAGGAAAGCCTATTCTGCTACATATTTTAATGTGTTCATTCATCAGTTCTTGTTCAAAAAACTCAGTCACTCAAATGAGGGTATTTCTCAAACAGATTTTTTTATGAATTATTGTAGCAAGTCCATGGTGAAACTCATGGACAGTAATTTAGAGAAATATTTCCTTTCTTTCCAGTAATATCAACAAAGTTGGAATCAGTTTAGATTTTCTTAGACAAATATAAATATTGATTGCAAACTTTCAGGTACCTGAGATAAAGGGAGACATAGCAAGTTAAGAACTTTGGAAAAATATCTTTATGTTAGGTTTCAGTATAATGGAAACTTCAAACTAAGTAAGCATAAAGTGAATTTTGTGTATTTTAGTACAAATTATCATTACTCCTTATACAGAAGTCTTTCGCTGCATATGTGTACCATAGGCCATATATGGAATGGAAGCTAGCCTTCTTTACAAGCATCCTTACACAAATCACTGATCAATTATAAAAAATTATTAAGCAAAGAAACTGGTCATTGGTTTGTGGCTCAAATAATCAAAGTTCAATCAACTCAGTTTTCCAAAAGACTAAGCACTCTCAGCTATACGTCAAGTGTCATGAATGGTGAAATCCAAGGGGTTCAGTTGCCCTATATTAACAATTATTTCTAATTAACTTTTATCCCACATTGTCAATCATCATCTTAGGGAACTATATATTACACTTGTGAAATTAGATAGCTGAGAAAATTTATTATTGAAGTCTGTTAGATTTTATGGTAAAGAAAAAAACCCAGTAAATCATAATTCTGTTGCATAAGTCCATAGGGTACCAATGACAGTGTAGCAGTAGCTGGTGAACATCCACTCCCCACACCATCCCCCTGAAAATGCAGCTTTCCACGAAAAGCTAAAATTGTTGTCATAGTCCTCGACTCTGAAGTCCTTGGAAAAGTGAATAGCAGCCAAGCTTGATACCTGGGTAACTTACAGAAGGCTCAGATCTATGTGGAAAGAACTGCTTCATATATCTCATGAGAAATTAAAAAACCATCATTATTAGCTATTTTAAGAGTGGCAGAATATCTGATAGAGTTCCACATGCCTTAGGTGGGAAGTAGTGCCTTAGGTGGGAAGTATTAACTCATTATTTTCCCTCTTCAAACAAGGAGCTGAGATGCACTAGAGAAAAAAAGCCACTGAGAAAAATTAAACATAGTAAATATAAAACATCTCATAATGTCTTGCCCTCTATCTGGTAAGATCTCCACTAAAAATATTTGGTTTTAAAGGCTACATCTCCATGGTGTTAGCAATGTACGGAGCAGCTAACACTGATACTCTTAACCCTTGATGTATACACGTAGGCAAACAGAAGAGGGAGGATTTTGTGGTTCACTTTATGTCAACGAGCCAGATGATATAAATCCTCCTGCAGAACTGCTGTTACGTGTGACACATCTCCCTCTCCATGTGGGACTACCACTGACAGAGGTGCAGCTGGAGAGCTTCCAACATAGTGAAGCCTCTCCAGCTCTGCAACACCTCCTTGTAAACCCAGGAAAGGGATCTCCTTGTAAAAGCCCTGTCTCAACAGAAACCTTCATGGTCTCATGCAAAGTGTGGCATTTCTTGACCTCGCAAGGAACATTATTCAAATCATTAGTAAATGGAGACAAGTTTGCCACATGGTCACATGACGTGCAAAATGAGAACGAAAAGAAAGAACAGGGGCAGCACTTTGAATTTCAAGATAGGTTCATCTATAGTTTCAGATACTTGCATTGACCATCAGTATCTAGTCTGTGGTAAACACTAATGAATATGTGCAAATTTAACTCACTGTTGATTTTGTTGACTTGGAGGTAGAAGTTTTCCAGGTTCTCACTGACAATTGGAATGCTCTTCAGCTGATTGAAGGAGAGATCCAACTCAACCAGGGATGTGATGTTGAAGACATTACCTGGTATGCCAGAATCTGTTAATTTATTGTGGGATAAACGTAAATATTGCAGGGCTTTAAAACCCTGGAAGTACTCATCAGGAACATTGGAAATCTGGTTATTATCAAAATACAGCATGAGCAAGGAGTGAGGCAGTCCTGTTGGTAACTTTGTTAGTTGATTGAAGCTTAAGTCAAGATACAAAAGTGAATTCAGGCCTTTAAAAGCCCCAGAAATAGAATCTGCTTTCAGCTGGTTGTTCTGGAGGTGAATGACAGTCAGGTTCATCAGCCCCTCAAGTGCACCAGGATTGACTTTTGTGATCTTGTTGTGACTTAATTGCAGGTCATCTAGAGTTTTGGGGAGTGGTCCAACAGCTTCAGTTAAATTGTTGTAGTTAATGTGAAGTTTCTTCAGGTTCTTTAGTTTAGAGAAGACTCTTCCCTTAATTTTTGAATTTTCCAGACGGTTGTGATCTAGGATCAGCCACTGTAGGTCTGTTACATTGTCAAACGTGTTCTCTTCAATTCCCTCAATCAAATTGTTTCGAAGATAAAGGTATTTTATTCCACTTGGTACAATTGGAATGGTTTTCAGCTTAAGATTGTCACAATACATGGCAGTAGGGTAGCTTAAAGGACAATTACATTCTGGGGCACAGACTGCTGCAGATGGCCCAAAGGGATCATAACCGTAATCATCTCCAGGACCGTAGTCATATTGGCAAAAAATGCCACTAATCAACAACAGAAAGACAGGTAGGGACTTCAAAGTCATCTTTCTAATGTGTCTTGTCCCTGTAAGGCAAAAGGGAATAAACAAGATATAACTTCAATTGTTTATTCTTTCAGCAAGATTTGAAATTTTACCTCATAAAGATCATAATTAAAAACTAATTACGGTTCCTATTTAAAGTTTTTAATTAAGGAAAAAGTATTACATTGTCACTATTGTATTACTGCCCCTGTCTTGGATAATCTTCCTTTTTGTAATGCAAAATTGCCAGTCGTTTTTCTGTTGTAAGTAAAACTTTCCTTATATCTTTCTGCATTCATTAAGTCACAAGAAAGATGATGAAGCACATGGTTTTTAAAGTTGGCACGGAAGTTTTCACTTTTGCTGAAGGCCATGTTCAGAGGCAGTTCCGTCATTTAAATTCTATCAAGCATTCCTAATGTGCAGAATTGTCTCATAACTAAACATGTGGCTATTTGACTTCAGTTTTAAAGAGACAGGGAAGTAAAACAGAGGGTAATGCTCTGATGCTTCATGTGTTATTAAGATATTTGTAGCTTGAAAAATCTTTTCCTCATGGATTATGTTCTGTAAAGCATGGTCCACTAAATTTCACAGTCACCTAAAAACAAATTAATAGAAATATAAAGCATATTATCTTTAACATGCCAAACAAGTAGTATTGCATGTGTGTGCATTCAATCTGAAATGATTGAATCTGACAGTGGATGTGCAATGACTGAATTTCAGATAGTGAAAAGGTTCTTGCAAATTCTCCATACAGCAGAAGTGTTGGTTACATTGTAAGCCATTCTAAACCAATTGAACAATAAAACACTGGCCTCACACAGTTAGTCCTTCATCTCACATACAGCAAAAGGACATTCAATGTCCTTGGGGATGTTTGTGATTCAATAGAAGTGGTGTCACTTAACCTTTTAAAGCCATAGCTTTCTCATCAGATACTCCACAGGATGCCAGTTAATCTGTGAAGACTAGGATCTTGTTTATTGTACCTCTTTCTGGCTAGATAGATGTTCTACTGGAAAATTAGGTATAGAATCAATAAAGTCAGTGAGCTTACTTTGATTTTCACCAGTAAAAGACACAACTCCAAGTACTCAACTACTGTTCAGAGAATGAGAGGATTAAGAAAATCCTTCAAACCTTTTTTTTTCTCAAGTAATTTCAGAAAGTATGTGAAGCCTGTAAACAGACCACAAGACATTGATCTCAGATCTGGGCAATCTTCCAGCAGAGTAAGTTAGTCTTGCAGTTGGAATTGTTTAGTGTTACACAGAAGACTTAATGTGCAGGGCCATAGCTACAATGTTTTCCCTAATTCTAAATGTCTGTGCTTCTATTGACTTGATAAAAGTCACATCACATGCTAGTGAGATAACAGTATCATTTAAAGTACCTCTAGGCAGGGCCTATTGATCTCATGCAGTACAGCACAAAGAATTTTTTAAAAGTGTTCTTATGTCACCTCCACTCAATAACACATAAACTCCCACTGCTAGATATTAAGCTGCTGACCCCTGAAAAGGAATCTGATTGCATATCGTCTCCATGATTTTGGTTCCATTACATTTAACTGATTACAAACCCTAGGATAAGCATAGAAATATGAATTGACAGTGTAGTTTTCTTTGTCTATCTTTGATTACTGTATAAGAACATGCAACATGAACATGAGCTCAACCTTTAGTCCCCTGCTGGTACAAATAAGTACAGCTCGTCTGAAAGCAAAGACTGCAGTAACACAATTCATCCCAAAATCTGGTCCTATTTAGGTACTAAACATTAAAAAAAGGAAATCAAGTGCTTCTGTATTCAAAGTATAAAAACAGAGTAATAAACTTCTTGGACTACACTCTTTGGCCTTACAGTGACTTTTTTACAGATCTCCTTAATTTTATAGATTTAAAATAACAGACATTTAAAATTCAAATACAATTTTCAAATTATATTTGTAATGCTAAGTTTCATTATTGATATCATAGTCTAACAGTCTTTTAAATACTGTGCAAAGTTAAACTGCTCTGCAGAACCCTGTAAGTAATTAAAATAGTAGATAGCAAGTGTTTTGAATTAATTTATCCAAAATGTTTTAGAATGTATGTGACAATTCTGTAGCTCAAGGGCATATGGGCTTGAGTGTGACATAAAATAACAAAGTAAATAGGTAACATATCTAACTTCTTTTATTCATGCATTTCTCACTCAGGTATTTGAATGTTTCTCTGTCAGAAGTGTAAAAGGTTAATAGACCATGCTTGTTTGTTGCACAGAACTACAATGAATCCAAAAGATAAAATCAGAATACACTCTTAGACGTTTATCTTACAACATAAACATGCTTTAACTAGTTGTCGGTGCCTGTTCTAAGCAGTTGTGTTGTAAAATACCTGTGAAAATATTTGTGAAGTTGTTCAGGCAACTTGCCAAAACATACTAAATTGTAAATCCATGATTTAGGAAAAAAGCTTGCTACATAAGAGTAGACACACTGTTCAAACTATGTTTGACCTTGTCTATGTTTCCTTAATTATAAAGTTATTGTGAAACAAAATAAATATAAAATTAACAGTCAATCAACCTTAATTCTGTAGCTTAACTTCTTACAGTATGCAAAAGGTTAGATTTTTTAAAAGTTTCACTAGTACAGTTAAAATGTTCTTTAAAATTGATAAGAAATTTTAAAATACCTACTATTTCCCTCACATCATTTATGCGATTAATTATTTAAATATCAGGATACATTGTCTTTTTGTAGAATGAAGCAAAATGATTTAACATATGGGATTTACAGAGCTCTCACTAATATTATGAATGAAAAAGTAACCAGTGAGTACTCTTACAAACTTCTTTGTACTGTATATCAAATCTTATTCACATGTAGAAGAAAACAGACTGTAAAAAAGTGCAACACTGACGTACAAAATATGTGAAGTTGTTTTAAGGAAACTGGGAAAGTGAATCGACTAAGCAACTGTTGATTTGTGCTCAATTTACAAATTGGCAAACTTATCCTGTCATGTTTTCACGTTCCCATTGCAGTTACATTTAAACAGCTGAACATTACAGTTAAAGCATGCAGCAGCACTTACCTTACTGCCTTGAAGCTGCTTTCCTTAATTCCCAGAGCAGATGCAATAAGAGACTGTATCAACCAATATATGCTCTAAACAGTGTCAGGAGGTAAAAGTCTGCCAGATCCTCTGTGTTACAAGAGGGGAAAAAAAAAGCCCTAGTCACGCTGCTCTCTGAAGCTGCTATGTCATCATGGTGATCTTGTGGTGTGGCATGTACAAAAATGCAGCTCTCTAATGAAGTGCAGGTGGATACCATATTCTGTGCAAGGACAACCCATCTGTTCCTCCTGTGGGATCAGAGAATGATATTTCACAAACCTGAGAAAGTTTAAATGCCATAGGTTTATACAAGAGTTTTTTTGTATTTTAGAGGGAAAATGTTAGATTGTAAAACAAATTGCAAACAGGCTTTTGTTTTCCAACTTATTTTATACTGCTAGACATGAGCTAACACATAGCACTCAGACCTCAATGCTGCTGTTCTTCTTCAGCCAAGTGACTCATTCATTTTCTGCCTTTTTCTTTAACTATCTTATGACCACAGTAAAATAACCTTAATAAAAATTTTAGCCTAAGGATCAGTTTCAAAAATTATCTTTGAATCATACCCTTTTCCAGATTACATACTTGAGTTCAAAGATTACATACTTGAGTTCAAAAATTCTTCTGCAAATCATTGGAATTGATTTGGCCTGGAGATTTTCTTTGGTGGTTGAATGTATGTTTGTTTAATAAAAACACATCCCAGGAATGGGTTTTCAGCAGTTACTGTAAACTCACTTCATACATTCGCTCATTTTTGCACTTACAGCTTTCTCCTGCTTTTCAGAATCTGGAACTACTCAGCTTTATGTTGTCTGTTTCTTATTCCATGGATGTAGTTCAAGAATGCATCTTAAGGCTTGGATGAGATGTTACTTTCACCAGGCAATGTCGAAAAACAATACATTAAGAAAGCAACGGTTTAAAGTGGATCTTACTGCTTCCATAAGAAACTTCCCTTATCTTTAAATGGAGGATGTCTTCCTTTTTATGAGAGGCATTTTTTTAATCGATTTGGGTAGGGACAAATGTCAAATGTGCATATAGAAAGCATGCACAAGCTATTTTAAAATGTCTTGTGTGTTTAATTACAATTGACTGTAATTGTTAGGCATAGAAATTCAGGGATTTTTTTACATTTTCAACCTACTATCTTTATGAAAAGTCATGGTACAGCATGTGTCTGGGCTCAAGAACCCTAACTGTTTCCTGTAGAGGAGCCTGGATGGGAGATTCTCCCAAAATCTGCTGCTGGTGCATCTCAGCCTCTACAGCAGTGAAGGTGACTGGGAGCTGGGAAAAGCCAGTGTCCTTCACCACAAACAGGAAAGACACCAAACAATTACAGACTTCTTTACTTCTGTAATACTTCAATTAGCAAACAAATTTGCTCAACAAAGAGTGCCATGTACCAGTGCAGCCCACAGGGAGTGAATGTTATGCTTTTGATGTTCTGACATCATGCCTGTCTCCCTGGTGTGGGAGAACCATTTACACACTGGGTGACACGTTGGTGACAGATCATAACTGCATTACAACTTGAATGGTGCCAAGAAGTGAATGTGAAGCAGTGGGATTACAATAGTGAATTAATCTAAGTGAAAAACTGCATGGTATCAGGACTAGAAATATAGAAGTGGACAAAGCTGTTGTTGTTCTGCATGTGGACAAATGGAGACCAGATGGAGTTTCTCATGCACAGAAAGATATTTATCTGAAAACTACTTCATTAGCTTTAGTCGACCAAGGAAACCCAAACTGTGACTTGACTGCAAATGTAGCAACAAGCAGGAGCACACAGCAAGAGATCAGTTGGAATAAAAAAAATATTTTTCATACGGAAAGAGAGAACCTTTCAGGTAATATCAAGGTTTGCTCTGTGGAAGAACATATATCAAGGTGAGCAATGAAGCATAATATTTGTACAGGGAATTTTAAAAATCACAGGAAAGGCACTAATTGTGCTTTCTGTGACTATAGATTTGTTTTGAAGGACAAGTTCATTATGATAAATTAATACATATTTTGAGCTTGTAGTTTTGCATTATCAGTACAAATAGAATTGTACACTGGCTGCAAGTACAGGATAACCCAGGCTTAATATGCTTTTGGCACAGTTGTATCGATGAACCAGTTTTTCTGAACATTCAGGATATATAATTTTTCTCATTCTGATAACAGAAATGCATATATTAATAGCTTACAAATCTTATTAAACAAACTGAAGATATTTTGAAATTAACATATGGTAAAAACTTGGGTCCCATAAAGTTCAGCTGAGACTTGTTCATTCATACAGTTCCTGTCTTGTTGACTGTTTTAAATTAGCTATGGAAATTGCACAGTCGAGATGAAGAATCACATGTCTTCCAAGGTTAAGACATAAAGCAATAGATTTTCCTCCCTTTTTAATAAGATTTTTCCCATCTCTCCACTCTGTTATTTAATACTGTCCCTTTGGCATAATTTTTGTGCTTTGCCTAATCTTACTGTTGTGACTCATGAAGCTCTCACCTCATAGGCCTCTGTTTGGGAGAGCAGGTAGGTCCTACAACCTGGCAAATGAAGGTGTTGCTCCTTGTGCAACAGAGGGTGGGAGTGTGGTTGGACCATTTCTTTTTTTCTGGCCCTATTTTGTGTTCTGTGTAGGGGGTCTTTTGGTTGCCATCAAAAGTCAACAAACAGCACATAAATGAAATCGAGCTAATTTCCAAGGAATACACAAAATAATACATTAATTCAACTATGTAATCTAACTTGTCAACTGGTTATGAATATGCTTCACACTGATGATGTCAGGGCATATTAATATTTCACCTTTATAACTACTGTGCTCCAGTTTTTCATCAAAAAAATTTTTTTTGTACCTTATTTATTCATCTTTCTTTGATGGGAAACCTGATAAAAACTTATTATAATCTAATTTTCCTCCTCTTGTGACACATCAATAGAAATATTTCTTTTATGTGATCCAAAGCTCCTTTATTTTTTTTTTTTAATTAATATTTTTGTGGCTGGAGATAGCCAAGTCTAATAGGTTGTAATGAAAGAGTCTGAAAGCAGAACTCACTGCAAGTGTATAAGTTTGCAGTGGCTGACATCTAGCCCTCAAATATTGTCAAGTTACAGTGTCACTATTCTGTTTCTACACTCATCAGTGATAGCCTCTGCTTTTTCTCTCTTGTAAAACTGTCTTCTTTATAGCTTCTATGCACTTCTGCATAAATGGAAGTGCCTCCCAATCTATTTACTTTTAATATCCTTTTTCCCAAAAGATTCAGGTTACTGAATCTTAATAGTCACTATCTAAACCAATTGCTGCTTTGTTTTCATCTTAAACCTGTGCACACATCTGGTACACAGAACCAAGAGGTTTGGGTGCCCAGTACCAGGAGAAGGGTATTTGTGTCATGGGAACATATAGCCCCAAAAAAATTCCTTGTGGAGCTTTGCACACTGTCACATAAAATGAGGTTTTTCCTCTGATTACTCAGAATTTAAACTAAATATTACTCTCAAGATGAAACGAAGGTTAGCAAATTTTATTTGGCTACTTTCAGCAGGGGTTTAGAAACCTCCGTTAAGAGAAAAGGCTGTTCCACAGACACCATGCAGCAAGCTACTTAATTATAAATAGGTAACATAATGTTTATGCGTGATATTTTCTATGTCTCTAAACAGTGAATATACAGCCTATATGTAGTGAATAAACAAAAATATGATATTGGCTCAAATCTCCAGGAACAATTAGTTAAATATGTCCATAAAGTTCTACAGCATTTTGAAAATATTACTGAAGGCTGACTCATATTTCATGAGTTCCACTAAAAACAATTCAGTTCCAGATTCTGGAGGTTGTAGGTGCTTATTTTTTCATCTGAATACTTCCATTCCTCCTAACTGAAATTTTAGTTTTCTGCTTCTACACTGGACTTACATGTTAAATGGAAAGTGCTAGAGCACATACTATAAGCATTACAAAATTTGTGGCAATCCAAATCCTTATTTTCCTTTTTCCTAAAAAGGAAATACTAGCTTTGGAAACTTTCAAAAATGGCAATAGTGTTACAACCTATTAGCAGACCGCAAGAGATATTTTAGTTGAACATGAATCTTTGTTTTTGTCCTTCTGAAAGACTGCTCGCTGTTTTGCTTCAAACTTGACAGTGTCTATATTCTAGCACTGTTATCCTTCCTCTCTGTTGCTTTTCAGACTGTTTTTTATTTTATTCAAATAGTCAACAGCAAAATTCCTTTGAGTTGATCCAAAGTTTGATTAAAACTTTTTTTTGATGAGGACTAAACATGAAGGCAAGAATCTGTTTTTAAACCAGACTCCTTAATGTACATTGTGTGTTTTGTCATAGGATTTAAAATCTACTGATCCATGTTCAAAAGAAAATTAGGTGGCCTTGGAGCATGAGACAATTCAAATGATTCCTAATGTAAAGAATTCAAGAGTATCTCAAGGAGCTGTTGAATTTGTGAGAAAGCTGTGCATCTCTATATCTCTGTATTGTAAACAGTACAGACAATTTATGGAAAAGGAAGGGTTGGACTTGCCAAACTTGGTTTGTGCACTGCCTATTGTTTGCAAATGTTAATGCTGAGCCACTATGAAAACCATAGGGTGCTAAACACCTTCCCAGGATCTAATCATTATCAATGTCTGTCTGCATTCAGATCACTACAATTTAAGGTCAGAAGGGATGTTAAATCACCTGGATTCTGCTGTATAACCAGAATACAGCATTTGGCCTTCTGCTAGTTTATGTGACCCTGGATTAAGTCATAAATCATCTTTGCCATGAAGGTGGCACAGTTTGGGAACCCCTTAATGTGCAGCTTTTTAAAGTACTGCCCATTGTAATTTCTAAAATGAAGCACCTAGGACAAATCTACTGCAACTGCAGAAGATGCTTTTACCAAGTTTAAAATCTCATCAGCAAGTAAAGCTTGATAGATAATATCTATTATAGCACTGGCTACCTATTAGGATCTATTTTGTCATTAGTCGACACTTAGTTCATTACCACCTCAAGGCTGTAAGAGATTTTTACATTATTTCCCCTAGGACACGTGCCAGGTTAATAGCCTTGAGGCAGAGAGAGCATCTACCTATTTAAAGTCCATGAACAGTAACACCACATCAGTGTTCTGGTATTCCCAAGCTCATGAACATGGACTGAAAATGAACCATGCAACACTTACATGTCTTCCTGAGATATTTAAGTACAAATTATTTTGGCAACCAAATCTTAAAGTTTTTGTCACTAACAAATTTTTTTTTTCCTTAGAACATAGATGATAAAAATACATCAGACTGAAGACAGCAAATTTACTTCTCTCCAAATGCAGAAAAAAAAGATTATTTTTATTCATATTCCACCTCTAACCATTGTCTTGTGTGTCTTCAGTTGTGCTTCTATAACATTTCTAGAATTTATTTTTCTCATCAAAAACTACATCTTCTTCCAACTATCTTCAGTCATGCTATCTATGTATCTGTGACTGATATATTCAGAGCAACTGCTTTATATTTTCCTTATTATTAGTATGTACAGGGGCACTATTTAAGCTTAACCTTTCTTTTTTCTTCATGTCTCTCTTTTCTTTCCTTCTAATTACATTTTACTTTTCAACTGAAACAAAGCAAGTTATGGTTAAAACTGGCCCTTTTTAGGTGTTATATCAAGAAGCAAGAGGTATTTGAGGACACACTGTTAAATTCTGTTAGAATATAGGTATTTTTATTTTTCTTACAATTTTTTCCTTCCAGACAAATTTGTTCATCCATTTCCTGTTTGGAGACATTGAGCTCCTCTGAAAGACTGGCTGGAAATATGCTTTTGGCTATATTAAATGGTCAGCCTTGGCAACCACAGATTCCAATCCAGTGATTTAATTGCCTTTATTTTTTATTAGGAGATCCAGAGTGGATTAACCTCATGCTGTATGAAACACCTTTTGTCTTAGGAATTGTGCAGTGTAGAGAAACTTTACTAATGCTTTACTACAGGCTGCATGGCACTGATAGCAGCATCTCACAAAGTCAAATTTCCCATTAGAAAAGACACTAGTTTTGTAAGTTACTCCACCTTATATCTCAGTAAGACTGCCTCCACTTCTCTGTGAGATGCAGACCATCTATTATTATAAATGGTGTCAGGTATGTGATGTGTCTCATGTTTTGGTCCTGAGAGACAGCAAACATAGGTGTCTACACTTGTGATAGGAGTCCAAGCACTCCTCACGGTCAGTGGGGATCAATAAATGGTTGTGGAGCCTGGGGAGTGATTCAATTCCCCAACACAGACACTATAACAGTATTCAGCTACCTAAAGGTGGGCACCCAGTATTATTTGAGAGGCTCTCAAACTCACCTTTACAGATTGTGGGAGACGACTTCAACTCTTGCGCCCTTTTCAAATGGTAGCTGATGTCAAAGCAAAGAACTTCACAGTGCTTAACAGCAAGATATCTGTATTTAGGCAATTACCCGTGGTCAAGGGGTTTCATTCAGGTGGTGCAAGGACATCTAACTGCTCTCTGTCGTGCCCTGGGCTGTACAGCATAGTCAGGGGCATCTGGCTACTGTGACTCAGGATTCTAAGCAGACTTGTCCTGAAGTAGTAGCAGGAGATCAGACACATATAAGCAATCCAGAATGATATTAGACACTTATCTTTTGGAACCTAAATTGTGCCCTTGGAGCTCCAGTCCAGGAAATAATCAGTCTCCTAAGTAATATCCTCACTTTGTGTAAACTGTCTGAATAGTATTTTCTCCAATAATTTTCTCTGCAGTCTTCTCTAAGCTGAGTACTCTGCAGAATATCTGCAACAAAATGTCACAGAAATAAAGCCAAGCAAAATGGGATGTACAAGTCTGGAAACAGTCATGTTCTATTAACCCACAGGTATTTTCCATTTTCTTACCACCTCTAAAAATCACCACAGTAAAAAAGCCAAAATAAACAATTCTCTGAAAGGTCAAATAAAAACTTATAAGGCAGTTCTCTGATTCCATTAGACCATCACCTGATGCCTCATTGAACAGTTTTCTTTTTCTTCAGTCAATCAGAGCTTTTCATATATAACTGTGTAAGTTATAGACATTGTAAAAGAGAGAAAATATTTAAGACATTTTTGTGTCACAGGTGTTCATAAACTTATTTTGAATGGACACAAATGTGCTTAAGGTTGAAGCTGATTTCTGTACACCCAAGAATGGTGCAGCTGCACTAACTTTTCCTTCATCCTGCAGTGTTTTAAGGAGAATACAGCATTTCCCAAATAAACTTGTTCACCTTCCATAGATTTTAGACCTCTGTCTACTTAGCCTAACTCTTTTTTCTTCATTTCTTATTTTTTCAGACTTCAGCAAGAACCTAGCAACTGTATTTGGACATTTCTGTATCTGTATATTTATATGAATGTCTGCCTGTTGGTTAAATGGTAAACTTCATTGTACCAAAAAGTGGAATCGACATATGGCCTTTTATATTCCCAGTAGACCTTTTAATGTTTTCATAATATTTATATGTGTGTGTCTGTGTGTCTGTGTGTCTCTGTGTGTGTGTGTATGTATGTATGTATGCATGTATGTATGTATGTATAAAAATACATTAAGCTACAAAACAGAACAACATTTTGAAAGATGCTACATCTTTTTGGAATAGTGATAGAAAGCTAACTCAGAGGGAATGTCTTCCCTTCTCTCTTCTCAACTGGATTGCAACGGCTTTTGGGTTCTGGGCATGGAAAGCAAAGTACCGCCATCACATACTGTAACTCTTCCAAAGTCTCAGTCAGATCAGAAGTCCTTATTATCAGCTGTTCAAAGATATAAAAAAATCCAGAGATAAACAGGATTGCAGAAAACATTGCAACTGACTGAGAAGAAAAAGTAAGGAAAGCATTCAGATAGCAGGCAGACTAACAACATTTTCAATATCTGGGTAGATAAGTGCAAAATATTAGTGTCACAAAAAAAAAGAAATTATTGTATAAAAAGAAATGACTTCTCTCCTCTTTAGGCTTTGCCTACAGTAGTAAATCACATAATGCCCCTGATGCTGGCAAATTTTTCTTGCAGTATTAGTATATTAGAATGGGTTTTTCCATTATTCTAGCCTGAACTAAACAATTCCTAGCCAGAGTCTGGGACTTATCACTCTCAACAAAGAGCTTAAATGAAGACACTGTGTTTCATGAGGCTTTAGACTCTGGAATAAGACCTAAGCCGTCAATAAGAAAGAAGACATTCAGGTACTAAGGTTTACTAACATGCCCTGATCTACAGTTTGAATTTTATCAAATTATAATTTCATGGTTTCCACCATTTTCTCAAAATTTATGTGTGCTTGTACGTGTGTGGTTTTATTTATCTATCACTTTTGCATTACACTAAGGTTCTGAAGAAGATACATGGACTATGTTTAATGTTCAAAGGAGAAACAAATATGCTCCAGAAAAAAGATCTGATTCTAAGATTCAGCAGAGTAATAATATTTAAATAGAGAAGTTGATTTCACATAGAACTGCTGACACAGACTTAGCTACTGCAATACTGGTGAGCAACACTATAATTGAGGTCATTTTCTTACCTCACAGATAACTTGTAGATAATATGATTAGTTGTGGTATAGCAAACCCATTGCTCCTATTCAATCTCATGAAAATAGAATGAGACCTAGGATCACATAAATGTAATAACTTCAGTCATAAAGGGAAGGGTTTTAGACTGTGTTTTAACAGTTAAATAATTTGCCATTATTATGGACCTTTTAACACAACCATAATTGAATAACCCTGAAACCTGTCAGATACGTGCTGTCTCAGAATGGTTACTTTTCCAGGGAGCCCACATGAGGGTCATTCTTTCAAGCAAGTAGGAAATAGATGTTCAGGGGATAGCCCACAACATTTTGATTCAAAGCTTGGTGAAGGGAAGAAAGTGTTTGCCTTAGCAATTAGCAGGAAATACTTCTAAAAGCTACAGCTAAGGACTTGTTACATACATCAAAACATTTTTACAAATGTGTTTTCCAAGGCCTTGGAAAACAGGGTTTGTGCTCTTAATTAACCCAGGTGATGCTGAAGATTTTACTCCAGCCTCACCCACATTCTCCAGCCACACTGCCTCCACCCATTGTTCAGCAGCTGTATTCAAGCTGAATCCTGCACCTAGCTCTGTTGTAGGTATGCTGTGCCTAGTTTTGTACCTGGCATTATATTATTGACTTGAAATCTGAGTTTGATCTTAAGCCTGCCTTCTCAGTGGACATCTGTTGCTGGAGGGTTGGCCCACCATGGTTGCAGTGCCCCAAACATCTTTGTTGTGCTTCACTGGGTGCTGTGGCACTGTTACCTCTCTCCTGAGGATGCTGCCCTGCCTTGTGTAACTGCTGGCTCCCAGCTTGCCTTTCCTTGCTTCTATCACCTACTGAAACCCAGCTATAAGTTCAGGGAAAGGACAAGGACTCAAGGTTAAATTTAGCTCCTGGACAATGAGTGATAGAAGTCTAGGTGGAGAGGTCCAGGTCTAGAGGCTCTGGAAGAGACTGTCATGGCAGCAAGAGCCAGCTCAGGGCCCTGATATGGCATTTGGAATCACAGAATAGTTTGGTTTAGTAAGGACCTTTAAAGATCACCTAGTTCAACCTCCCTGCAATAAGCAACACCTTTAATGAGGCCACCTTGCGCAAAACCCAATCCTACCTGGCCTTGAACCCTGCCAGTGATGAGACAACCACAGCTTCTCTGAGCAACCTGTTGGTGTCTCACCAACCTCAATTTAAAGAATATCTTCCTCATATCCAAACTAATTCTACCATCTTGCAGCTTAAAACCATTGTACCTTATCCTGACACTGGTAAAAAGTCTCTGTCTTCCTTATAAACCTTCTTTATATAGTGAAAGGCTGCAATAATGTCTCTCCTTAGTTTTTTTCCCCCAGAACAATTCCAGCTCTCTCAGAATTTCTTTGCAGGAGAGATGGTCCAGCCCTCTGACCCTTTTGTGGCTCTCCTATAGTCCTGCTCTATCAGCTCTTTCCTGTGCTGGGGACCGCAGCACTGCATGCCTTACTGCAAGTGGGGGTTCAGGATAGTGGAGGAGGTCACAAGTGAACATTGCTGCTCATGTCCAATTTTTCATGCACCAGTATTCCAAAATCCTTGTTTGCAGGACTGATCTCAGTCTGTTCATCACTGTACTAATGCTGAAATTGCTTTGATCCTCACGAGGTTCACATATGTTCGTGTACTAGTTCACATGCTCTCATACCAGCCCAGAAGCTGCCCATGAGGGAACCAAGGTGCTAGAAAGCTCATTTATCTCATTGTCCTCACTTGAAATGTGAAGGAGGGTGGAGCCAGGCTGGAGGCATCCTTGGCTTCTCTGTAGGACAGAGCTTTGGTAAATGGGACGTGTATTCTTCAATTCTTATTAATGCTATTCTTTTCTCAGCTCTGCAGAATAATCTAAAATCCTTGTGCTGTTGAATTTTTTTTCCATAGTGTGAGACAATTCCCACTCTCTAAGATGTAGGAAACATGACAATCCATTGTGTGTCCAGAGTGTTTCAGAATTCCAACAAGGAAGTTCAACGGGAATATTACCACTTCATTTTAATTTAGTATTTTGACAGCAGTAAAATGCTAATATATTTTTCCATAACAATCCAATTATCTGTATCTGTTAAAGAGAAATTCACACAATCTTCTCAATCTCTTTGTAATCAACACATGTGGAGGCTTCCCTGCATATAAAAAAAAGATTGGCATGTCTCTAAAGAATTTGGTACTGAAAATGAGCAGTTAAGGATAGAAAACTAAAATATATTTGAAAGGCTAATTTTTTGTTTCGTTTTCTTGATGGCATGATGGAATATTAAGTCACTCGAGGTTTAGGCTCTCAATCACTCTCTGTTAGTCAACATTTCAAAGTCAGTGCTTTGTTTCAAGAATTCATTGCAGTTTATCCATGCCTTCCTTCCATGTAGAATGATGTGTATGGACAAACCTCTAAGGGTTTATTCTCAGAAGGGAATAAGCCTTTAGAAGCATTTCAGTTGTCTAGAGTTTCTAGCATAGGGAAGCAGTAGTTAGAATTATTCTGTCTTCCATGGTGAGATTATTTTAAGTATCTTGAAATTTCTTTTTTTTTTTTCTACACTCTGGAATTTGGTTTATTCCTTACAAGCTTTTGGTTCCTGCAAAGATTCAATACCTTGAAATTAAAAGATTAAAGGATTCAGCATCAGAATGCTACATGATTAGCTCTAATTGGTTCTGAGTCTTTCCTGTTGAAAGGGTTTTCTAACATGTGCTTAGTAGCAGACACATGGTCCCTATTTTCCATGACTTTAGGGATTTGAACACTTTCAAAAATTAGTCTGTAAAGCAGAACTAGCCTAATTTATCTCAATTAAAGTCTTCATCTGGAAACAACAATGTAACTTGTATAACCCTGTAGTTTCAAAAATAGCAACAAAATCTGTAAGGTTTTTTTATTCAAATATAATACATATTTAATTATATTACTTGAAGATGAACAAGAGGTGTATGATTTATCATAAAATACATACTTCAATGCTGTTAAAACAATAACATAAAGAGTTGGGAAAACTTTGCTTAATTTCATGTTAAACATTGATATAGAAGGTTTTGTAAATTGTAATCATTTATATAGAATCACAGTTGGAAGTGACCTGTGGCTATCATCCAATCCAGTTCCCTTGCTAAGGCAACTTAGACCAGGTTGCACAGGAACTTGTCCAGGTGGATTTTGAATGTGTCCAGAGAGGGAGACCCCACAACCTCCCTGGGCAGCCTGTTCCAGTGCTCTGCCACCCTCAGTGAAAGAAGTTTTTCCTTATGTTGAGGTCAAACCTCTGGTGGTTTAATTGACGGCCATTGCTCCCTGCCCTGTCACTGGGCACCACTGAAAATAGTCTGGCACTATCTTTTTGACACCTCCCTTTGAGATATTTAAGGGTGTTGGTGAGATCCTCTCTCAGTCTTCTCTTCTCCAGACTAAACAGGCCCAGCTCCCTCACAAGAGATCTGCCAGGACTCCCATCACCTTTGTGGCCCACCACTGGGCTCTCTCCAGTAGCTCCTTTTCTTTCTTGTCCTGAGGAGCCCAGAACTGGACACAGCACCAGGAATGGTCTCACCAGGGCTGAGTAGAGGGGCAGATCACCTCCCTCAGCCTGCTGGCCACACTGTTCCCAGTGCACTCGAGGATATCATTGCCCCTCCTTCTTGCTAGGGAGCTGCTGGGTCATGGCAGCTTGTCATCCACCAGGACTCCCAGGCCCTTTCTTGCAGAGTTGTTCTCCAGCAGGTCAGTCCCCAACCTGTGCTGGCACTTTGAGCTATTCCTCCCCAGGTGCAGGACCCTGAACTTGCCCTTGTTGGACCTCATTGGGTTTCTCTCTGCCCAATTCTCCAGCCTATCAAGATCCCACTAAATAGCAGCATGGCCTTCAGCTGATCAGCCAACAACCCCCTCCCCAGTTTGGTATCATCAGCAAAATTTCTGAGGGTACATTCCATCTTCTTATCCAGGGAATATCCAGCATAACTCAGTCCATATTCTGCCAAAAGCCAGGAGCAACACAATCTATCAATTAACATTTGTGCATCTAAACAAAATGCCATTTATGCCTACAAATCATAATTTTCAAGTATTCACCTTCTCTCCTTCTGGGTGTGAGCCAAAGCAAGTACCTGAGACATTTCTTGGCATGAATTTTTCCTGGATGGAAGTGCTTTAGACAGTTCAGGGGTTTTTTTTTTGTTTAAAAACAGCCTTTGGTATATGAAGATTGGACAGCATCTTTTTTTTTTTAAATTTCCCTTCAAAATTGATGCCCATCTGTATTTTTTCAGTTCTTCCGAGTGAAAATATTGGAGCTATTCATGTGGGTAAGTGTTTGCAGATGCAAGGCCTACAATTATTGCTGCTTTTCAAAAGCTTCTTCACTGTGTTTCATGTTGCAGAAATACATGTGGATATAGAAAAATGACCATCACTGCTTCTCATCACGCTATTTTAATTTTCTAATTAGTTTTCTGCTGCAGTCTAAAAAGATGTGTGAATTTTATATATATAATTATAGCAATAAAATTTCTTGTAGTTTTTTCCATTCTTTCTCCTGCAGATTTAAATCCAATTCAAGCAGGCAGTAACAGAGCATTAACATTCTTCTGGTCTACTGACTTAAGACACCCACATAGAGGTAATCTCCAAAGCTTTCAAGCAGCATAATGTACACACTGAGAAAGAAAACTGCCTGACAAAGCAGTTATGAAGAAACCAAATCTTTATATCTCAAAAAGGAAAGTGTGGTGTTTAACAGGCAGGGTAAACAGCCTTCTGTAATGACTGTATGCAGACTGATCCTCTTATGCACTTATGGCACACTAACAGCCCTGAACTTCCAGAGCAGGAAGCAGGGCAGGAGGCCAAAGGCTGGTTTGTGTCACTTAAAAGGCAGCCATTGATGAGTCTAGCTATTTGAGTGTTTGTGTTGAGTGTAATCCAAACAGCTAAACAGTTTTTGTGCCTTTTCAGGACATCCACAGAAACTTTGTTCTTTTGCAGATGGAGCTACTGGAGCATTGTTAAGATTATGTTTTATGCTAAAAATTATCAACTATTTTCAATTTCACAATTTCATTTTGAAGATGAGTCAGTTAATATTGAGCATCTATCTCACAGCCCATGTTTCCCCTTCAGTGCTCTGCAACTTTTCACTAACATGACTCTTTTTATTGAATGAACTACTTTCAGCTAAATTAGGGCAACTCATCCAAAAAAGCCCTGGAAAACACAGATGTAGGCAAGTCTCTGAAGCAAATGTGACTTCAGAGCAATGTGTGCACACAGAGAGAACGAGAAAAACCCATCCTTGTTAAAAGCAAGCATATTTGATATTGGGTGTACGAAAAGGCTATTGATTTCACAGCTCTGCACCTCTGACTTAATAAAAATAGAAAACCAAAATAGTGGAGTATGTGAATTTCAGTACCCTCTTCTCATAAAGCCTCATAAATCTTTTTCTTTCTGGTTTTCTCTAGTCACAGTAACTTTGTCACTGTCCCTCAGTGACACTAGATGGCACTTCAGAGTAGTGGTGGGATCCGAAAGTCTGTCATCTCTTTTAGTTATTTTGCGTATGATATTAGAGATGCATTAAGCTAATATTTGCTTTGAGCAAACACAATTTGTCAGCTTTCTCCTAATTTTTCCATATGAGTGTGAGGTAGAAAATTCTGTCTGTTTTCAAAAACAGATAACGTCAACAGAAATAGATTATAACAGAGTGGTTCACTAGCAGCTCAAAAAAATCCAAACAAACCAATCCAAAAATCCCCCAAACCAAATTATGGGCCAAAGAGCTGTTGCCAGATCTTGTGCTTAGATGATTTTAGAAACAGTTTGTAGAGGCAACTGAAAAAAATGAATGATTCTGGGAATGAAAGCAACACGCTGACTGGAAATGAAATTAGATTTATTGTCATTAACACATCAGCAGTTGAGTATCTGATAACTGTCCACAACCTGGTGCACTTTAGGAGAAACCAGACTAAAAGATGGCCAGACCCTTGCCAGCAGTAATAAGAGACTTTAGGCTGCACCAGGAAACAAATGTATTATTCTTTATGTGTTTGAGTCCAACAGTTGTGACCATTTATTATCTTCATACTTTACAAAGTATGTGGGGCCCAAAGGCTTTCTACTTTGGTTCTCTTATTTCTTTCCACCCAATTGTTTATCGATTATTTGTGTTTGTTCTTTTTTTCTTCTTTTTTTTTTCCTTTTTTCTTTCTTTGTTTTGGTTTTAAGTGGAAGAACCATCTGTTCTGTATTTATATGAAAAGCAGTTTTAAAAGTATTGGGCTTCCCACTGCTTTGAAGTCTCTGCAGATGCTGTGTGTGGATAGAATCCCATCAGTCAAATATTGCTGTTGTGGCTGCACAATTTATAGAAAATCAACAGTGTGTTTACCTTTCAAATTTGTCATTATCTTGCTTAGGTCTCTTGTTGTAGATTTGCTTATTCTGTTTCATTGAGAAAGCCTGGGAATCAGGAAAGTTGTGTAATCTTTGCAGCCCTTGGTTGTTAGAAGGGAACGTATTTTATGAGGAATAACTTATGCTTTAGCAGCAAGCAGCAAGCATGATAGGGGACATATCATGGGTATTACAGAGGAGGATCAGACTCAGATATTTTCTTCTGGACTTCAAGTTTGTTCTAATGTGAAAGAAAAACCTTAGTATGTGAGATTTTAAAACTATGGATGGAGAAATGGAAAGTATGTGCATTTGTTTAGATGATGCTTTATGTAATTGTAAATACTTGTTGTATTTACTCTTTCTGCAACCATGTATATACAAGCCCTGTGGAGTTTTTCAGGCTAACACAATGCCTTTGCTCTCACTTGAAATGCCATTGCTTAGTTTTCTGTATTAAGTCTCTGCCTGCACAATAGCTGATATCCAATCAAGAACTAAAAGGAAAAATAACATGACTGATGATTTTCTGGAGGGTTTTCCCTCCTGTCACAGAAAGATATCATATACTGTTTGTTTTATTTAAAAAATAACCCTCTGAAAACGTGAAACCCAGCAGAAAAACTGATAGAAAGCAGAGAAATCATTGGCTACTAAATGAAGAAGATAGCTCAGAAGAGTGCAAACATGTTGTTTCTGTGTAATGGTTATAGTGAGTCATAATTGTTTCCAATTATTTACTACTGAATAAATGACAGCTATAAAAAGACTATATTTGTTTGCTCAAAAAAATACCTATGAGAGTTAAGCATGAAAAAGTTCCTTGAGGCAAAAGGATTTCACACAACTTATTCTTACTTTAGCTATCAGCACGACAAAGACGTTCAGTTTTCAAGACTTAATTAAAGTTCTGACACACTGATGTCATTATCAAAACAAAAGAAGAAAGACAAACACTTTGGAGCTTGCCTGTATTACATTATTCTTTAATATAAATGACATATAAGTTTTACAAATTAAAGAGATTGACCTTGGAGTATTAAGAGTCTGCAGAAGATTCTTTTCAGGTGATGTTTTTGTTGAGTATATGTTTAGCTTTGAAGATTGACAGCAGAAATGTGCAGCCTACCTTTGATGTGCTTGCTACCAGCTGGTATGGGTTGAAGAATCCCAATTTACAGAGGGCTCCAAATCATTCTAAATAGATACATCTACAAATGATGTCCCAGTAATGTCCACAATAGCAGTTATTTCATTTCATATATTTCTATACTTATGTTTTTGTTTCTATGGTCTAAATCCCACAAATTCATCAGATGGAGGAGCCTGCATATCTCTACTTCATAATACCTTTTTTTTTAAACCAAAACTAGTAAAAGATGCTGACAAATGTACAATGCAGAACAAGTGAAAAGTGAACTGCTATGGTTTTCTGTTTAGATAAATACATGGATTGATAACAATTACTAAACCCTTATACCATACTCTGCAAGGCAGTAAAGTCATAAAAACTGCTCTTGTGACTAAGGTGAGAAGGATTTGCACTAGAGAAATTTAGTCATTGAGCTCCAGATATAGGTTACACATTTTTTACTGCAGACTACTCAATATTTTGTTCATTAGGATGACGTTAGGCTAATTCTGAATAGCATTGCTCTAGAAGAATGGCAAACTTTAAAGAACTATGTGTACAATATGAATTTATTTTATTTTTCCAAAAATAATGACATTAGCAACAACTTTATTTGCCTCTGCTAAATAGATACATTCAGAATTATCTTAGAGTTATAGTGGATATTTTTAAACCTCCAGGGCTTGAAATAAATTTAAAGGAGGTAACTCTTACCTTCTCAAGTCTCAAGATGATTTGAGAGTCTTTTTTCCCTCTACTAATTTTCTCTGCGTGTGGCTATAAAAATAACCTCAATCACTATCTTTTTTTCTTTTTTATATATCATAACTTGACAAATATTTACTCCGAATTTCATATACAGTGGAATCTGAAAACCTGTAGCATTCAGCAAACTGAAAAATGCCACAGAAAGCATGCTGGAAAAGAAGGCTGAAATAAGTCAGTTTAAAGCACACTTGGCAATTTTTACTGATGGTATGCTCACTCTTGTACATCTGTAATGTCTCATTTACTCTACATCAATGGATCATCTCCACTTTAAAGTGAAGTTTCTGGCATTTGGCGTTAATTGTTAGCAACGATTTTTTGAACAGGCCTGTAACGACAGATACTTTATCTGGAACACAACCGAGCCCCATCTTTAACCATCTATTTGTAGTTTCCGATCTGTACTGCAGAGCGTTCATGGATACACCGGAAGGCAGAGGGCTGGATCTCCCAGTACTGCACAGGGTTGCTGAAGAGGCTCACGCCGGAATAGCTGGCCTTTTTGGTGTTGTAGCCAAGAGGGCAAAAGTCGTTGATACCAATGGAAGCAATGTGGTTGTTGTGAAGATAGACCACCTGAAAAGCATACAAGTACTGAAGTGAGAAATTGAGCTACCATGGCAAATAAGATAAATTATTTCATATTAAATGCTTGATATGCTTTTTTGACAATATTATACAAATATGACTTCTTTCCGAACAGATCCTTGACTCTGTTTACCTTTTGAAATACCTAGTGTACACCAAATTAAAATAATTTCTGCAGAAAGTGCAGAAACTATGCAAGGCAATGTAATAATGTTAGTGTCAGCTAGTCATACTGTAACCAAAAAAGGAGCCAAAGATGTGAAATCACTAATACAGTGCTGTGGCTCAGGAGCATGCACTGCATACAGAGCATGTATTTGATTCTGATTGGTTTCTCTCCAGCTCTAGTGCTTTCATTCTCATGAGTGCAGCTATACTGGACTCAGAGCCAAAGTAACCACTAATGATGATTTAAAGTAGCTGATGATTATTATTTTGCTCCAGATTCACTATTTCTGGAGAATTTTTCCAAGCTATATGCAGGGGATAATTTCCATTTGGGAGTCTTCATTCTTTGGGAGTTTTCTTTCCTGTAAAATCTTAGCCTGGGTGAAGACAGATTTAGATTGCTCCCAAGAGTCAGTATTTCCAGATATCTGGCCACAAAGACCTCAAAAATACCGGTGATGTGAAATGCCTGTTTTGTCTGTTTGCCCTCCTGATGGCACTGTTTTGTGAGATAACAAAGGAAAGGTTATTAGGAAAGGTTGCAAAATGTCACTGAGTAGGAATGGAAAAAAAAAATCTATAGAAGAAATGTTCTTAGAAATTATTTTTTGAGTAGAGGAAACCAAAGTACACAAATAATCTCATATTTGTTGTGGTCCCTCAGACATACAGAGACAACGAATGTACACCTCCAGATCCATACACCTCCATAACTGTTTCCACAAAAATATCAGAATAAGAGTCTTCCTGTTATATTCAAAATTTCCTTGATAATTCAAGCATTTATGAAACTTGTATCAAGTCACAAATGCTATGCACATTTCTGTTCAAGATTGAATAAACACACAAATGCCATTAGGACTCTTTCAACTATTGCTCTCTGAGACAGTACGATAAACTTTACCTGTATATATTTGTGATCACCCAGTCCACTGGGTACTCTGACAAGGTCATTGTTGTTCAAGTGGAGCTCCCTCAGATGAGGTACATTGTTAAGAGAGCCATTCTCAACTGAAGAAATGCTGTTGAAACTGAGACCCAGTCTGAAAAAAAAAAAAAAAAAGAGGAAACCAACAAAAAGTATGTTAAACTTGCCCACAAAACTCTCTTTCTTGGGTTGATTGCTTCTCTACATTACTGTTGCAGAACAGACCAGGCTAATTTTCAGAATTATATGTTAGCTAGATAGAGTTAGGTTAAATAAAAAAAAATCAAATGTTTGACATGTGATGTGAACTATCATAATTATCATTATATCATTCAACTTGTGCTTATGATACTGCATACTTTGATGAGCTATATGACCAATCCTGGTGCAGATATGTACTGTGCACCTCCATAGGTACCAGTTTTTCTTAAAAGACTGAAACACTGAATTAGTGATACTTGCAACTTCAGGAGCACTGTCTGAAACTTTTTTTGCCAAACTACATAGCCCATGTTCCCAGAACTGTTAAGCTTAAAACTCCACCACATCCTTCTAAGACACTTAAGTAGTTAGAGCCCTGTTACATATCAGAGCCCTATTACATACCAGGAGCAGGAGCTCAGCCATACTTCATGATCCCTTTTAGCAGGACACAGAAGTGGGATTTACACATTTATCCTAAATTCCAATCCAGATTTTTCATCACAAAATCATCCTTTCTGCTTTACACATCCACATACTAGGTTTACGGCACAATTTAAGTTCAATTTGGAAAGTCAGTTTCTATCTGTATATTTCTGTCTTAATAGTATTTTGGTTTGCAATTACCAAACTACAGGAATTTTTCATGACATTTCCATAAATTATAATACTCTGTGTTGCAGTAAAGAAATCAGTGACATTACCTCAGGAGTTGTCATCATCAGGAGTATTGTAATTTGAGAAAGTTATTTCTATAAAGGCTAAAGCTAGATCATCAATTTTGCTCTTTTTTTCTTTAAGCAATTTTTTTTTTTACTATTGAGAGGGAAAATGCTCTGAGATTTATTAATACCTTAAGAAATAAGAGAATTTAATACAGGTAATAAGAAACCTCATGTTAAAATAATTTGCTATGGAGGAGTACTGTTAAAGAAAGCCTTCTTCAGAGTCATCAAATAACCTGTAATTCCTTGAAGCCTGAAGCAGTTTCAGAAGTCAGGGGCTGAAACTAGAATAAAATCACAGAACTGAAAATTCGATCTTTATGGCAGAGAGGTTTCCTACTATTAACTAGTATTACATATAATGCAAATAGTCTTATCATACTCATTTAAATATGGCAATGTTTTCAAACTACTTAATGACAAAGTAGAATTTAATGAGATCTCCCACTTACATCCACAGGAATTTACTTCACTCAGAAATCAATTCACAGTATCCCGTCCCCTTGCTAGAATCTGATAATGAAGAATTTTCATTAAAAAATTAGAATGAACTTTCTTTTGAATAGAGTATACCAAGATTTTGGAAAGCATGGTGGATTGGATCCTCCAGAGCAATTCAGGCTGAAGTTCTACGGAATGCTTACAAAGAACTTCAATGGTGGGTACTCATAGTGAATGTCTTTGAAAGGATTGGGAAAAAATCCACCACATTTTGTCAGAGGGCTATAAGTTCTTGTTTGACACATGTCTAAATACGTGCTCACTACATAGGTAGATCTACAAGAAGACCCACAAGACAAGGTGTCACACCTGGGAGATCAGCATGAAAAAAAGCAGTTCTGACTCTCATATTAGTTTGTTGAAGAAAAATAGTCCCTTTGCACAGTCTTTTAGGAAAAGAATGAAATTATAGGGGCCTGTAGTGAAGCAGACCTAAATCCCAGGAGGAGTGAAATTATATGTAATTACATCTCTTCCAAATGTCTTACAAAAAACCCTCAGTCACTTGGGGCTGTGCTTACAGATGAAATAAGTCAATATTATTGTGTAAAACAGAGAGTGATTTAAGAGTTTTTGGAAAGAATATGGTCTTCATCACCCTTCCCATAGGAAAAAAGGGAAGAATTTGAAAAATCAATCTTGCTTCATACATTGATAAATTACTTCCTTTTATATTAGTGAATAAGTAACATTTTCCCAGTGTTTCAGTAGATATCATCCCAGTGTTCTAAATCATTAAAGAGCACAATGAGCAACATATCTCAAAGCTGAAGAAATTCTCAAATACGTTTTCACCTTTTCTATCCAACATCCCAGCTGGACCATTTCCACTATTTTTTGAAAGAAACTTCATGATGTTCAACATCATTATTATCATTATCGGCTTAGAATCATAGAGTCATTAAGGTTTGAAAAGACCTCTAAGACTACCAAGTCCAAATATTAATGCATCCCCACCCTGTTCACAAAGAAACCATGTCCCCCATCCACATGCCTTTTGAACACTTCCAGCATAGTGATTCCACCACTTCCCTTGGCAGCCTGTTGAAGTGCCTGACTAATCCTTTCAGTTAAGAAATTTTCCCTAATATCTAGTCTCAATCTCCCTTTTTTAGGTTCAAATTTCACTGTACGGAGCTAGACCATTTCAGTAAGCATTAATAGGATATAAACATTAGTAACATCAGATGTGTGATGTGAATATCCTCTTGGAGCTCATTCCTGCATGTAATCAGCAAAGTCTTTGTTGGGTTTATTTTCATAAGATTATTGTTTTTACACTGAAACACTCTATGAAGGCTTATCAAAGACTTAAGAGTAATTTTACAAGGAAAACAAACATACAAAAAGGAAAAATATTGCACGTCGACTAGAATGCAAGATAACTCAAAAGTGAATGAGCAATAAACCTACACCAAGCTCTTGCATGAAATATTTTACTGTTTAAAATTCCTTAACACAGTCAGAAAAATTACCTCTTTCTCAAAGTTTAACTGAGCTTTAGGGTAGCTAAACTTTGAGGCTGTTGAGCTTGAGTTGACATGAGCAAGTTTGTCTGACCCTGTCCTAATATCTCTGACAACTTAGATGTGTGAATAAAAGTTGGGGTTTGGTATGCTGGTCTGGTGCTTTTCCATAGCTTCCCCCTTTCCCCATCTGTCTATTTTGTTTTGAGCAGTGTGCTCCTTGTTCGTCAATCTGTGTTCTGCCTTACCCCTCACCTTTGCAAAAGAGGACCTCTGACTAAGCTTAGGCTACCTGCTTAAGCACAGGGCAGAGGGTAGTTTAAAGTTTGGTGCCTACTCTGAGCAGCTCCACATTTCCACGTCATGATCAACAGAATATCTTGTTGCTCCATACAGCCACAAGAGAAGCAGCTCAATTTTAGATATTTTTAGGAGTCCATTGGCACTTGCCGTTTAAAACTTTATGTCTTAAGGCAGACTTCCAACAAGGTTGTCCACATGATGCTGCCTGTAGTGTTTTCCAAGTGTGGATGTGAAAAACAGAAAAACTGTGTCATCTGCAGGACAGATTACATGCCCCACAAACCCCACCTCCAGTAATGTAAATTACTCTCTACCTGAGTAGTTATTGTGGTTTGGTTTTGGAAGTTTTCTTCACAATTTGTCTAAAATATGTTATATTTTGTACTAAGCCTCTGTAACAAGCAATAACTGCTTCATAGTCCTCTAATCCATAATTATAATATTGTTATATTTTCATTAAAATCTAGGACAGATTTGTTTTTTACTCTGTGATGAAATATGAGCATCAAACATGGGATGAAATGTCTTAATTTATAAGCTCTGAAAAGCTTTATATCTTGGAATTCTCAGATCCAAAATATGTGTTATGTTACTATATACTTCACTGCATTGAACTGCTGTCCAAGCTACTATAAAGAGTAGTAAACTTAATTCCTGTCACTCAGTAATCTTTCTCTGATTTGTTTTCTACTCTCATGACAAGCAGAATGATTATGATGAAAATCCATTAATTAGATCCAGTAATCTGATTAGCAGTCTGATTATCAGCACTTTTAAAGACTATTTTATAACAAATTTTTAATATATTAAATTATTAAAATAACGTGTAGTAAAGGCCCATTTTTCTATGCTATGTGTTTTATGATGTGAACAAATTCACAAATTATTCTGTATAGTTATTTTTTGGGAATTGTCCTTTTATTTTCCTACAGTTAGAGAAACTTATTCAACAACATAGTCACAGAGTGGCAGAGTAAAATTGCTCTGACAGTAACGTTTCAATTAAATTTTATTATTTTTTTTCTTAATCATGTTCCTGGACTCATTGCAGACTTGCCTTTCTTGAGAAACAAAGGAACCACTGTTGAAAGTAGTTTTGGTTCCCATGTGTTTTTTCCTCAGTTTCCAGGCAAATTGCATGAGCATTGCAGTGTACCAAGAAACTGCATAAACCAAAGATGGATGTAAAATGAAAGAAACATGATATAATTTAAAAAATCAAATTGTTCTTTTTTTTTTTTTTTTGATAAATCAAATAAACAGTTGTCCTGACCATATATCGCTCATAATTGAAAACAGACAAAAAGTTTTGTCAGGAAAAGTAAAAGAAGTGTTGGTTCTCATCAATCAGTACACAAATCCTTAGAAGCCTTTCCTGCTAAGTTATGATTATTTCAATGATTCTAATGCTGATGAAGCCCAGACTGATGTTTTATAATTGTTTGTGTGGTGATTGCTATTTTAATTGGTTTTTTATATGAAAAGAAGAAATTAATTCTTACTTTGCCAAGTTGGTTAGTCCAGAGAGACTGTCAGCATCAATTTTGCTGATTTTGTTGCCATCAAGGTGAAGTTCAGTAAGGGATGGAGGAAGGCCTGAAAGAGAGAACACCATCAAATTACATTTGATTAAAGTGGATTCTTATATTTTTAAAAAATACTCGTATTATACTGAGGCTCTTTTACAGTTGACAAAAGATTTTTTTAAACATGCCCGTGAACAATTTACTAAATGAAATAAAGATCTTTCACAATCAGGAAAACTCAAAACAGCTAGTAACAATTTATTTAGCATGAAATAAGATCAAGCTCCTAGAGCCATTATAAAACAGTTAACTCTTGAAAAATATCTAAATTAAATTCTTCTCATTTATTACTCCTAGCCTTCATGATTATGTAAATGGGACATATAAAGAGCTCTCATTTTAGCCAGACTATCCTCCTACATAAATGTGCAAACATGTGGCACCTAGATCCTTAACAAGAAACAGCAATAGGAAATGCAACTGTAAGTATGAGGCAAAATAATTTTAATGTTGTTTTAGTTAGGGTGAATACTAGTTTACAAATTATGTTTATCGGAAAAAAAAAGAGGGAACATATTTTACCTATCTGAGGTCCCTCAAAAGAACATCCAAAACAGGAAATATGGGAAAAAAAATAACAACCAGTATTATCTTTCAAAAAGTTTTCAGCTATTTCAAAACAATCTGTTGGCTGAAGTATGAATAAATTGAATATAATTTCCTCTGCATTAGAACCATTCCTGTTTGTTTGTTTGTTTTGTTTTTAATAAATTACAATGAAATCGTTCATATTTTGTAGGAATTTGCAATTAAGAATTTTGAAAAATACCAAACGTTTCTGTTTTGTCACAGGGACAGTATTTTTGGCTTCAAACCCACAGACTTGTGGAGGGCTGAATTTATGGTTGTACAACTTTGGTTAATTCTACACGAGTTTACAATTGTGTAATGTTGATCAGGCTCAATAACCAGGCTTGGAGGCTGAAAGCATTCTTCCATTTTATATTTCAACTATGAGACAAGAAAAGCAAAAAAACATAAAATGACATTTTACAGTGCACCTCTCATGGAGCTTCTTGTAACCAAAAGCCAAAATTTTCCAAACTAATAAGAGTCATCTGATCTAAAAATAGATACTCTAAGGACTGACTCAGAAAGCTTCCATAATATTTTTTTCTCCATCTGAGTAGAAGTTACTACATTGTACCAGTGAAAATCTTTGAAATACTAATTGTATTTCTTACCTTTTGGGATGCTTGTAATGTTGGTGTCTGCAATACGGATGTAGGAGAGCCTCTTCATCCCCTGAAAAGCTCCATTTTCAATGCCTGAACTCTTGATTGGATTGGTGCCTAGTTCTGCCAACAAAACATGGTTGTGAGCTGTGCTGCAGTGTAGGTACCTATATTCTTCAGGTCAAAGCTAATTTGGAGGTACAATTTATTGAGGCATTTGTTGGCTTTCTACATATAATCACTGTTCAAACTAAAAACAACACCAGTTGTTTTTGTTATGATTTCTCATGCTCATACCTAAGACAATCACTTGATTCAGTCCATTAAAGACAGCTTTCCTCAGCTTGGAGATCTCATTCTCATGAGCCCGTATCTCCTGGAGGGACTTTGGCATGTTTTCTGGAAGTTCCTTCAGGTTGTTCTTGGACAGGTAAAGCCTTTCCAGTTTCTTCAGAGGAGCGAAAGCTAATGGGCTTATTTTGCTGATTTTGTTGTTGACAAGGATCAATGCCTGCGGAGTAATAATCAAGATCTCAGATGATCACAAGGGAAATTATTTTAGTGGTGAAACATTTAAAAAATATTATCATTATTTTCTAGTGCCTCTTGTTGCCTACTGATGGCAAATGTGGTGAGTTGAAGAAAATGAAATGCAGTACTAAAAAAATATTTATAAACTGAAACAGTGAAAAACGAGTCCTATAGAACAACACACAGTAATGGAGAGTATTTCAGATATAATGGATACTTGAATGACTCTTATCATTCCATCTGTTTGGCATCTACTTATCAAATTTACAGTGCTGCATGTTTGTGCACTGGATTACGTAGAATGGGCCATATAAATATTGATATAATATCTACTTATATTTATTATTAAAGTATTTTTTTCACCACCCCCACTATACTAGTTTCGGAAACAGAAGACAAAAGTTGTTGTGTATACTGCAGTGAACATTCAGAACATTTTCGTACACTTTAAATATTTTCAGAATTACACTTTCGTCTGTTTCTTGGAGGAAGATGGTGTGTTCAACTTTTACCACAATCAGATAAGTATTAAAACAACAACCAGATTATCAGCCTCTGTGACAGCACCTCCCCATCATGGAAACTGGAAGACAAGTGGGAAGGCAGTTTAAAATGGTGATGCCTGTTTCTCCCCCAGTGGACTCCTCTTGCAGATCACCCTGACCAAAACCAGCAGTGTGTACTGTACATGGTTTCATCGAGTGCATGTAAAGCTGAACATATCTGGTTTTAATTTTATATGCTAGCTAGAGATAACTCATATGAAAGAGGAGGTAGATGAGGTCACCCACAGTTCAGCAGAATATTTCCCTAACAATAAGACTGTCCCAAAATAAATATGTTGGTCAGTGGAAGCTGTGGCTCCAACTCTTTTTTATTTGGGCCTATACTATAAAATCTGACATGAGAACACATGAATACACATCGGGAGTGGTTTTCTGATTTATGATTGCCAGAATTGTGATACAGATGTAGATTCTTCCCATAGTGAAATTCAGCTGTCTGTAGGGTATTAGGAAATGGCAATCAATCCAGTTATTTAAAAGTGGTATGGTTTGGAATTATGCCGATTAGTTTCTTACATTATTTTTATTTCAATAATAGAATGTGCTACTGGTAATCATATTGTTTATTTTTATTAATTTCACCATGTATTTCTTTTCCATAGATGTCTAAGTCAACATTCAATGAGTTTGGATTCATGTTATGAGTATTTGAAATTTTTATCCTGCATCTTGTTTTTTGCTGCTTAACCACTTTTTTCAGCTAAATGTCTGCCTTTTTTTTATTTCTTTTGACTTTCTTACCTTTTAAATAAAACATTTTGGGCAACATTAATCACAACTGATGATTTGGTGTGAAATATTTCTTGATGGAAATAGGTAGGTATACGTTCAGCTAGGCACTGTAAATATTCTCTGACTAGTTGATTGTTATATCTCTTCAGAGCAGAACTGATACCCCTGACCAAACCCAGAAGTTATCCAGGTACCCAGGATTATTCTGTCCTGCTTTGCCAATGCTTTCTCCTGAATATGCTAATGTTATCTTGGGGAAACACAAAGAATTGTTGCTTTATTCAAACACTCAAGGAGTCTCTCACTTAGAAATTATGGTCTCTATCAATGGTATGTATAAAAATACTAATTTCACAGTGGGAAAATGTGTTTGGTGGTATAATGTGGGAAGGTACCACAAGTCAGAGTTTGCAACTTTTTCTGTACCAGGATATTATTTCCTACTTTCTCTGCAAGTCCCTGCTTCTAGTATTTGAAACCTGCATTATTTTTCCACATTGTTGTACAGCTGTAAAGAAGGAAAAATAAACCCACACTCTAGAGTTTGTCAGAGAAGTTTTACTGTCTCCCAGAGCAACTACAAATGATGAGGATAACACACCAGTATAGCACCTGGCAAGCCATAGCCCTGGATTCCTTTCCCACTTCACAATACCTCTATTATATCCCATACTTAAAGGACTAAGTTATTAGCCTTGCAGCAATGCTGTGTACTTTCCTCAGAATGTGTCCCGTATGGTTTGCATGTAACAAAAGCTAAACCAAACCAAAATATAATAAAATTAAAAACTCAGGGGATTTAGAGGTCAATGAAAACAGGAACTAGGGGACAAAAACCCAGGGAAAACATCTGCAGGCAGTGTTACGGAGGAATGGATCTTAGGCAAAAACAGGTCACATGGACCAACTATCCTGAATAAAGCCCAGATGGCATGATGAACATTACATTCAGCATGTTAAAGGACATATGAAATTTTTGTACAGGGCAAAAAGTACTTGGAGAGAAAAATTAGGGTCATCCTGAAAGCTCTCAGAGTGCTGGAGCCCTCAGTCACAGACATTACTTGCAATGCTGCTGGTGTGAAATGATTTGGCAGAAGTATGACAGCTAGAACTGTTGTTTTTATTTGAAAATCTACCTTCTTCCACACTTCCACTTTTAGTGGAGGAAAAAAGACATTTCATTTAGAATAAATATACTTCTTAATCCCTACCTCTTTCCCCCCTCTTCCCCCCCAAAAAAAACCCAATTGAATCACATAATGAATTCACAATACAAAAGACTGAGCAAAGGTACAGCTTTCAACGTGATCAGGTATGGGTGCAAAGATACATGGCCTTAAGTTTAAAAAAAAAAGCAAGAAACAAAGAGAAAATAAAGAGGCAAAAATATGTCAAGTATTAAGACATCAGTTTGTTAGGCTTAGAAGTTTCACAGCAATTTCCCATGGATAAGAGAAAACTTAACTTCCATCCTCAGTTTCCTGAGACAAAGCTTTTTTCCTTTGTCATAATATAGTATGTAAAGTATAGAGTAAACCTTGACTCAGTTATAATATTGCACCACCTTATCATGACCAGCAGTTTAAGTGGTGTTCAGACAGGAAAAAATATTAAGCTTTGCTCCAAAGATTACTTCCTTTTTTAGTGAAACACCTCTGGTATTTCTGTAGTCAGGAAAAAAAATAAAAATCACTGTATGACAGGAATAGATGCTGGCTCCATTTAAGTCAGTGGGAGTCTGGCCATTTAGATCCCTCTGACCTGGTTTCTACATCAAATATTTATTACCAACACAAAAAGGAGGATTCACAATTCAAGAAAATTTTGGAACCCTTGTTGGCATGCTTTTGTCAAAATACACCCTAACAAACTACAGAGGCCGCGTGTGGCAGTCAGGCTGGAATTAGCATAGGGTTGTTCTTCTTGCAGTTACTAAAACTTACAGGTTTTGCCCTGTCTAGGGGTGGGGAGCAGGGAATTAAATTTTCTGGTGTAATTTCATTCTATGAGAATCTCAGGAGACTGTTCTGAGGGGTTTCAATCTCCATTCATCTTAATTTAGTATAGTTTGAAGTGAGAGCCTTGCCAAAACCAGAATTAAAATGGAAAATTACTAGCAAACTTTCATCAGCCATATTGCATAGTGATACACCTGTTTTGCCAGCTGGGGATGGTACTCTTATCTAACATCAATTCTTTACAGATGCATGCATCCTTCAGGGTTTAAACTGAAAAGTCAATCCCTGACCCAATGGAATTTCTTTAATTTCCTGGGTTATGCATTATATTATTACCTGTTTTTTATTACAGTTCTGCTAGGAACAGTTATATCTTAAGAACTTTAACCTCAGGAACCAGGCATCCCAATAAAAATAATAATAAAATTCATCCCTTTTGTTTACCTTACATTTTCTGTTAAGTCATACTTATGACCTGGACATAGAGTCAAGGTTTTCTTTCAAACTGTTTAGGATGTATGTACACTTATGGAAAAAAACAAAAAACCAAACAAGCCAAGAACAAAACAAAACAAACAAACAAACAAACAAAAAAACCAACCAAAACCCCAGAACATGACATTTTTATCTAATCATCCAAACCTAGCATCAAGAGGACATAGCAAAGAAAAGCAAGGAAAAAGGGATGACATGGAAGCAATAGAGAAGAGATGAATGAATTGTGAAGGAAGGAGACGTCAAGGCACTGAAGAAACAGCGTGTCAGTACAAACAAAAGAAGCCTGTGGAAAACAGTTTGTTCACATACACAGGACCTTGTTGAATAATCTCACAAAACAAAGGAGCCTGCTGCAGACTGAGTTTTCCTGGTCTTTGAGCTCTCAGTGGTACCTCTCACCCAACATGAATTGCATGGATGATGAGGGAACAGGTGGTTCTACATTTTCCTTTTTCTTTCAACCCTGTCCTTGTCTGTTATGACAAGAAATTTTGGTCATTCATTAAATTTATTTTTATTGATCTGATTTGTTTATTGTTATATTCTATAAAAAATTCCTTTTTTCATTAGCCTAGTGTGCTGACTCTCTCCAGAATTTTAAGGACCTCAAAATATTTTGTCCTGTTGTTTTCCTCACATGAAAAAGATCTTTTCCTACTGCATAGGAGAAATGTTTTCTGTGCATGTGGTGTGTTGCATGTTTTTTTCAGTGGAAAATCTCATTGTGTGTTAAGCACAATGCAAAGGAGAGTCAAAACTCTCTTAGGGAGTGCTGTATTTCATAAAGACTAACTTTTTTTCCTCTCACTCTGAATATTTGTTGGAAACATAAAGCTGCACCTCAGTCCTGCCACTGATGATACTAGGATCTGAGTTCAGAGGTAGAACCTGTACAGAGATATCTGTCTTTGTTTTTATACAGTATGATGGGGATTACTGATTCTTAAGTCTGTGATTTGCAGAGATCTTTTTATGCCTGGGGAAAAGGGAACTGAATCTGTAAAGAATCTGTAAAGAGGGGCTAATATTTTTTGGTACCTTAGGAGCTTTTCTGTATCCCTGAAAGATTTCCTTTCTTCAGGTTTGCTTTGTTTCGTTTGGGTGTTTAGGGGTTTTCTTGTTTGTTTTGTTTGCTTTTAAAAAAAGGATGGCATGAAATTTTCAAATGCAATACATTATTTTTCTACTTGCTGTTACTACAGAGACTGCTTCAGTTTCTCTGCCTGCATATTCAGTGTTGATAATCCTCTAGTGTGGATATGGTCATAACTTTAAGTTCCAAGTTTAAATCTTTTATCTCTTTGGTTTTTTCCTTCAGTTTATACAAAGCTGGTTTTAGCACTGTTGTATGTACCATGGCTTTGCACAGCTCTGCTAACTTCAGTTAAGTAATGTTTCATTTGATTTCAGGCCAAGAGAGCATTCTTCTTCTTTCACTGTACCAGCACCTTGCCAATTGAAAAATTCTTGTTGGAAAAGCATGCAGTCACTATTCTGTTGTTTGTGCTGTTCTTACAGTGATCTAACCCAGAGCAGTTTCTTTCACCTCTTTTTCCAGGTGCCAGTCACTCTGCTGGTTTGCTTTGGCTTTGCCACGCAGCCTCTGCAGCTCCATGTGCTGTTTGTGTAGGCTCCTCCTTCACTCTGCATGAGGGCTTGCTCATGTAGTATTTTGGATTCTTTATTGTGTTCATGGGGTCAAAGTACTGAACTCCATCCAGAAATGTCAGTCTGCCTGGAAAATTCTGGCAGTTTCATAGAAATAGAGACTTTTTTCCTGGCTTTTCCAATAGCTTTCCTGTCTGACTTTTTTGCCACAGGTCTAAGTCACAAGTAAGTTTTTTACATAATATCAGACAGTTTTCTGAAGCTGTGAAATTCAGTCCTCAACCCTTAAGAAAGATTGCCTTCAATTTTTCCCTATTCTCTCAAGTCCTGTGCTGAAAAAACCAAACCAACACAAAAAGACCCCAAATCCTCCCAAAACCAAAAAAAACCACCCCAAAACAAACAAACAAACAAAAAATCTTATCTTTCATTTTCAGATAGAGTGCAGTCTCACTGCGCTTTTATAGCACAACATTAATAATTTAGCCACTTTTTCCTAGATAATTTAAAGCTATAAGAATATCGAGTGCACTTTAACTGTTGACTCTGATGTTTCTTGGAAGAAATCTATTATTTGCAGGTAAATATTCCTTTAGCTGCATCATATTCCAAGTGCTTGCCATATTTCCACAGCTGCAAATTTTAGCTGCTCTCGGGAAATCTACTTAGGAAAATTTTCAATACAAAGAATATTTTGGTAGGTTCTAATTTCTCTTTCTTCTCCAGTGCTGTGTACTACAGTGATGTGTAGCATAAGAAGCCACATTTGTACTGAAAGAGAAGCCATTAGCAACTTACAGGTAAATGGGTTTTTTTCCTGCTACTAATTCTGGGTTTTAGTACCAGGTGAACCTTAGGTTCAACTCAATTTGTTCATGAAAATCTCTTCTAAAAATAATGCACCTGTGGTTGGACAGCTGTAAGTATTAAGAAGATACTTAAATGGATTATTCAAAAGTAACAAACTGTATAAACTGCTTTTTTTTTTTTCAAGACCTGTGAGAATTGGTGTTTAAAGAATTTTTCCTTTAAGTGATCATTTCATGTAAGACTCCAGCTTCTCATTTTAGATTTTGGAACAATACTACTGTCAATTTTTGTAAATCTTCTTGTTTTAGTAGAGTATAAGAAAGTTTAGTAATGTCTAAGAAATTTCTGAACATCACACTGTCAAATGTGACATTAACCCCAGCCATGTTTATCAAGAAATAATATTAAAAAGTACATACATTTTATATATGTATCTCACACACTCATACATCTTTAAAATAAATGTCATAATAGAGCTCTGTCAGCAACAATGCTTTTGAGTTTTACTTTCTCAAAACAATACTCCCTCTGAAAAATATTTAATTGAAAGTTGGGGAATGGGAATCGTTCCCAGATATTACACAGGAATATTCCTGCTGAGAGCAAAGATGGTGCCTAGTTACATAAATATACTGCATGACTAAATTATTATTTTGGGGAGGAGATCATAGAATTGTGGAATGGTTGGGTTGGAAGGGGACCTTGAGTGATTCATTATTTGTTCTTGAGTAAATCCATGAAAATTGCAGTTTTGAAGGTTATTTGTTAAAATTTATGCTAACGTATGATTTTCAGTGGTCCCTAAGCATGTACTAGGTACTTTTGAAAGTAAACCAAACAAATAATTTCTTCCCTGAGGAGTTACTTATTTGATTCACTATTGAATTGTATCTGCTGTAAAAAAAGGAAAAGGAAATTATAAACCGAAACAAAATAAAGAGAACTCCTTAGAGTTAACTTCAATGAGATAAAATGGTTCACAACAGCGTAACTCACAGCAGGATGTGTAACTGAGACCTGAATCAAGTGCCAAGTGGGTAGAACTCACTGGGAGCAGTGATTTTCATCTGCAATGCCATGCTCTGATTCATTTAATGTAGTGTCATGAAGAAGGATTGCCAAAAGATTCATTTCACTGATAAGAATTTTGTCTCTTTTAGCACCTTGTAGGTAATCTTCACTGAAAACACAGGACTTCTTTCCAAGGTGGAAGAAAACCAAAACAAATGGGCAGGAATTAGTGTCAAATCTGTCCTGTAGCCAAAGACGGGAATTGAAAAAAAAAATCTGGGGAACAAGTTATCTCATTCTTAAACCTAGCCTACTGAAATGTGTCGAGGAAGAGCGTGTTTTGTTGACTTTGGAGGTTATTTATGGAACCAGATCAAGCATAGACACCTATGCCAAAATTAGATGATATGAACCTCATCATGAGTCCCTCATGCAGATCCCTTCACTATGGACAGTCTGGTATTCATATTTTTAAAAAATTTTCTTCTTGATGTTGCATTGAAACAAATATTTAAGAAGGACTTTGGAAGGAATTAAAAGAGGAAAATTTTGTAGGACTTTTTTCCAAGTGGTTTAATGCAGATTCTTGTTTGAAACACTGCTTCTCTGGGTGATGATATTGGCACCAGTAATGGGTAAAAAGAGGGAGTTGGCTTCTTGTTTGTGAAAGAATAGAATAGAATAGAATAGAATAGAATAGAATAGAATAGAATAGAATAGAATAGAATAAGGCTGTAAAGAGCCAGGCAAACAAAGCCAAATAAGATATTGCTTGTAATAATAAAGCATAAAATGGAGGAATACACAGAATAAAATGAGTTGTTGAAAGGGTAGAAAAATAATGTTTTCATGCATATACCCGGATTAGGGTATTACTTTCAAAGACAGAGAATAGCCTTTTTCTTCTCTGTAAAGAAAGAGAATCCAACAAAATTGAGGCAAAAGTATGAGGTATGAATTTTAAGATGTTGATAAAAACTATAGACAAGGAGGAGGACCTCAGACAGAGAAAAAAAATATTAGAAGTGGAGGAAGGTAGCTGTCTGATGGAAACTTGGAATAGAAGAGGTGAACCAGAATTAAAAAAGAAGCAGTCACAGAAACCAGGAAGGAAAATATTTCAGCAAGGAGGAAACCAGACAGCAGTGTTGGAAGAGACTGGCAGGTAAAGAAGGATGAGGATGGGGCTTTGCTAGGAGAAGATTATTGCAAAAACAAAATTTCATTGTAGTGTAGGGGACAGAAGAGTAATTTGGAAAGATTCTTGAATTAAAATTAGTTCAGAATGTCCACTGACAAACGTGGCACATACAAATCTCTGTGAGCTCAGAGGTGGAAGGGGAAGGAATACGGTAATAAATGAATGAGGTGGCAGGATTGAGATGGAAATAACCAAGTAACTGTGCCAAAGAGGCTGAAAACATGACTAAATATGTGAGAGAAGTTATGATGGAGATCAGGAGATTGAATGGGCAGGAGACAGGTATGAAGAGCTGAAAAGAGGGAGAAACATCTGTAGTTTGACAAGTTCACAGGAAAGAAATGGGAATAGACATAAATAAGCTGGGCTGATGGTGGAAGATCACAAAATATTTAATCAGTTTTCATTAAAAAATGCAGTACCAGGCCAAAACCACATTTTCTCCTCATTTTTGTTGGCAAATATCAGTTCGTTTATACACTTACATGAAGATTCTTCACGTTCTTGAAATCTCCTTCTTTAATTTCAGTGATTTTGTTGTTCTGTAAGTCCAACAGGGTTGTGTCAGGGGGAAGGTCTTTTGGCACCTTTTCCAGACCTAGTGACAGTGAAAGAAACTTTAAATAAGGGACAGTGCCTTTCCTAGTTGCATTTTCATTTCAGTAAACACCATTTATAGAACTAATTTCCTGAAGCAGTTTACAAAGGCTTATTTGAAAGTGTTTCTGTCTCCAGCCAGTCAAAGAGAGTTTTCTTTTGCTAAGTTGAACCAACATTTATTTATTCACATTTCCATTATGCCTTTTCTGAGAATATATCTGAGTTATAGCTTGAAGCAAAGGATTTAGTTTGGAAAAATAATTTCTAACATGTTTTATTCCACTGTATTGTGTGAATAAAAATTTATTTTGGAAAGAGATATGGCATTTATTATTTTCACTGGGTGTTAGCTTTTGTGGACAGAGAACATTTCCTGCTTTTAAAAGGTACTAGGTTTTTTGAAAGAAGTACTATAGTTAGTTATAATAATTTACAGAAAAAATACAGTTTGTTTGACAGTAACTGAGTAAATTGCAGTAAAGTCCACCTTAAAAACAAACCAAACTACCAATCCAGCTCCCCCTTTTCTTTGAACTGAAACTATGTCCAAGTTTTCTGGAGAACAAATCTCTTGGTTTCACTTCAACTGCCAAAAGAACATCAGACAGTTTAAATTAAAGACACTCTTTGGGACTATTTTCTGAATAGCTGATATGTAAGCCTGATGAAGTCATGGAAATGAAATTATTTGGTGTTAAATAACACTTGCTTTACCCAGCTTTCCTTTCATACTGTGACTTGGAATAAAACATATATTTTATAGTCATTCTGATTTACCACAAAATTAAAATGTTCTTTCCTAACTAGCCTTTTTTTTTTCTTTAACAGAATGTGAAATGCTAGTTGGTAGGAAAAAAATTCTAGACACTAATAAAGTCTCTACATGGGCATGTAAAAGAAGTGGATTTCTCTGGGTAAAGAGGTTTCTCCAGTCTTTTTACCAGTAAAGGTTTTAACTAGTGTTCCTGAAGCTGTATTTGAACTCTTCTGGGAAAGATCTCTTTGCAAGTATTTCCAGTGTCTCCCCAGAACGAAGGTGGACTGCATGATATTCTTCTCAGAGGAAAGACCTATACCTATATATGTTATCTTTTTAAACCTTTTTAAATGCATGGCATTGCAAAGACAGTGAGATATGCTTCCCAGAGATCAGATGCTTTGCCCACCATGGCTATGGAGATTCCATCCTTGGAGATACTCCAAAGTTGTCTGGATACAGCCCCAAGCAAAACCCTAAGCAGGGGAGTGGCCAGATGGTTTCAAGGGTTGATGTGCAAATTCAACAACTCTGTGATTCTGTGAAACTTGACGCTCATCAAAAATGTTATCACATACAGAATGTAAGTTTCTCTGTCAAAATCCTATGTGTAGCAAGACTACTTCTCTTTCAAACCTTTCTTAAAATATGAATATATAAAGCATATGTAAAGTAAAAATATGGTAAGATAAAAAATATTAAAATATTTGGACCAGATTTTTCTAAAACTGAATGCGATAAAAATTTACCTGCCCAAGTTTTAATTACACCAGAATTCAAAAGTTTTAACAAGCAGAATTGTGCAGCCTGGAATGAATTAATAAAAGCTTCATAAATGGCCAACAGCCAAAACTCACATCTCATCCTGTTTACCTTACTGATATTCACTGCACAAATATTTGATACAGATTAAGATTCTTCATATTACTAAAATAACTTTTCCTCATTTAGGCATAGACTTTGTTTTTACTTCAACAGTTGCAAAACCCTCATTACTTTCAGTAGTGTACTAGAGTCCCAAATATATAAGAATGTGATACTTTATAATTTGTATGTTGGTTGTCTTTGGACAATATCTGTCTTCAGTGAACAGGATTGATGTCAGCAACTAAAAAATTCTTTCCCAAAAAACACTGCTTTTTCAAGAGCATAATTTTGTTATAACTTCCTACAGTCTAGCAACATCTACAGCGTTCATCACATATAAATAAAAAACCCCAAGGGTTTAATTACTTATATTCAAAGTGACTTTAGTATGTTGTGGTTGTCAGCATATTTATATTAGTAGGCTGGTACCCCTAATAACTTTTATGGCAGACAATAGGGTGCCATACTCTATGTGATGCCCTTAGAATATACTTCACAGGAGCTCTTGGGGAACACTTGGATAGCCACTGAAGGGATAATTTGCCAGATACTAAACTTCAAACACAATTTCCAGTATTTTTCAGTTTCTAAAGGCTCGAGTGTTGTCCATGAATATAGTAGAACTGATAACTTCTCAGAGCAATGAATTTAGACTTTCAGTGCTTCATATTAAAAAGATAAGACAAATTTAATAATCAGAAATTCATTTCTGAAAGTGATTATAACATCATTTTCCTGTCTTGTACTAGAAACTAGAAGGATGTACAATACAATAATTAGCTCTGCATGTAGAGTATAACTGCCATCACTTGAAGAGTTGAACTTATTTTATTACCTATCCCATGCATATTGTAAAGCATTTCCTGAAGCTGTTTTCAAAAATATTTTCAAAACCAGCTATAGACATTATATTTCTTTTTTTTTCTTGACTTGTGTGGGTTTTGAAGAGCAAAGCATAGAAGAGTACAGGATGCACACCAGCTGCTGAGGAGACCTTGCATTATCACTGAAAGCAATTTAATACATCCTCCAGCTGAAACCTACATCATCTGGAGCTTCCCAGTGGGGAGTTTATAAATGTGTAATTCTGGACACTGATTTGCAAAATCGGCATCTAAATAATTCAGGACTAAACTACATTTGAGATGTAGACCAGATCCACATCTGCCTTGGTTTGTGCTACAGCTTGCAGCTCTAGGCCTCTGTAAAAGTTGATGTATCTCCAGACAGATACATCTGTTTTCAGATACATCTGAAGGCTCCCAGCATGGAGAGCAAAGCTTCAAACCTTCCTGATCAACAGCAGCCAGTTCAAATGAGTGGGGGAGCCTGAACTGATGTGACAGTGTGACAGAGTTTAAATTAAATATAGAAAATTGTAATCCCACTGGGAGCTCAAAGGGCTCCTGGGGCAGAATTATCATGTCCCAGAAAGACTTTTTTTGGTTCTTCTGCCCAGGAGATAAAAGTTTGGGGGGAACTGTGGGCTGTCCTTACTACTCATTTCTGAGAAACTCAAGTGATGCCTGTGTACTTGCTGTAGTACAGTGTGATCACACATCCACCTGCGAGCGACTTCCAGTAGTGTCAACCAAAAAGATAACTGGTGTCAGAAAATATCAATTGAGTCACCTCTCCATCATTTTAACAACAATATACAAAGATATTCCAGCTCTTGGCTATGATGTTTTTATACGTTAAAACTTGCTTCTTGAAAAGCCATATGAAAATCTCTCGTAGCAGTCTGAGTTTTTATGTGAACAATCAGTGCTACACAGTTTGGTATGCAGCTCCCTGGAAGCATTTCAGGCTTCTAGTTCCTAAGACTAATTTATAACTGATTAAAAATTTAGATTCTTCTGCCTTTCCTGCTGTATGTTAAATTGTTATTGTATGTTATTTATTTTGGTTGAAATTAAGTCAGTTGTTATTAAAGTTGGTAAATAAATTTTTTAAAAAATCACTTTATTCACAAAGAAGAAGAAATGGTATAGCTCCACCCTTCCAAAATCCTTATTTACACTGGGATTAAGAGCTTAAAGAGATTTCATTAATCAGTGCATGTATGTTAGACAAAATACCCTTTTGATTTGCACTAAAATATTTTTTTTTGGAGAAATCATGACCTCCTTATAGAAACTAAAGAGCCATAAGTTCCTGTAGCACAGCTCAAATTTGCATTATCCCTTATGAAATTTTATAAGCAGAAATTTCCTACTGTTCTACATTATCAACCTGGAGCTAACAATTATTCCCACCAGTATACATTTATGTGTGTAAAAATGTATGCACATTAAAACACACGAAGAACAGAATAAGCCATAGAACTACAAAATGGCAAAAAAGTAAATGTGAGTATTGTCTTTTCTTAGCATGAGCTTTAATTATTCGTGACAGAAGTTTTCCTAACTCTTCATACACTTCTTTGCTACACAACAGATTTTTGAGATAATATACACCACTAAAATGTATTCAGTAAGAGCCAGAATGATTTGATCATTAACCAATTTCTTTTTCACACAAGAAAGGCTCATCCACAGTCACCTTTGGTGGGGAGATGTTACATGGACCAGGAATCCCTGCTCAGTGGGAGGTTGGAGAATGTAACTTTGCAAAATCAAGGTTGTCTCTGTGGGATCTATTCCTTGTGGAGTGTAGCCTTTTATTATAATTTCTTAAGCAAAAGGCAAATCAGTTTAGCAGTGATTGCCTCACCTCCTGGAGAGGACAGAAGGCTGATGGGTCTGGAGATTTTATGAGACCAGAAATTAGACAAAGAGCCACCAAGACTGGTATAATTCATCCATGATCTGGTCCCTGAGAGAGAAACATTCAGTGGCCAGCCATCTCCTGTGTAGCACTGCACCAGCCCAACCAGCACATGCTGCTCTTTAGCCAGCCAAACAGGTGTAGGAGATGTAGCAAAAACTTGGGAATAGCGTGAGGATGTTATGGGTTTGGGTATACACAGCAGGCTTTATTATTCCTGCAGGTGAGGGAATAACCGTCTCAGCTACAGGAGTTGTGATCAAGTGGCCATGGAATGGTTTAACCCACAAAAGAGAAGGGTGAATTTTGAACCCTCCTTGCTGTGCAGAGGTTTCAGTCCACTGCTCCAGCTTCTCAGCAGTGAGAGCCACAAGCCAGTCTGCATCTTGGCACGGAGCCACATTTCTGCTGAAGCCATACGACTATGCAGAAAAGGAATGTAAGATTTATGGGGCCAGCAAGGGAGACTAAGCAAATGGAAGTCTGAATCTACAGCCCAGAGATGAGGACGCTTCCCTGAGAATTGCATCTTTGCCACACTGAGACCATAAAGTCAAAAAATAAATACGTGAACAATAAAAATTATAAACAATTTTTACAATAAGAAAGAGCTTGTGGTTTGATTTTTTTTGGTGTGTTTGGGGTATTTTGGGAGATCTTTCCTCCACATATACATTTTACAAGCAGCAGGGATGGGGCTGATTCCTCTGAACAACCCTTTGCTTTCCCAGCTGGAGAGCATGGGCCAAAAGGCAGAGAGACATCTGAATGCTGTAGCTCAGCTACATGTGTTATTACATTGCAACACTTAGGATTATTATCACAGGGGTCATAAAATGGGGCTCGTTTCAAGACTCTCTCAGTTTCCTCAAACAGCTGCTGCCAGCTGAGGAATTTGGACTGAGCTCTGTGTAATTCCCAGCCGTGATCATCAGTGGCTGCACTCCCAGTGGAGGCAGCCTCTCCAGCAGCTGCCTGGGCTGTCTCTGCACACTGCTGTGTGCTCTCCTTGCTCCCAGCCCAGATCTGCTGCATCCCAGTGACGGGCAGCAATCCTCCCAGGGGTGGGTGACCTCAGCAATGCCCCGAGTGGACTCTGGGGCAGATGAGGCAAAAGGCAAGTTTACAGGGTCAGGACACTTAGTCACGGAAAAACAACTGGATCCAAGGACTGCTTTCTGGAAGGATGGCAAGGAACTGCCTTGAATGCTTTGACTTAGGAAAGTTTACTGTTACTTTCCCAGGCTATGTGCTTCAGTATTTACTGGAAATTTGTTCTCTATTGTGTGGTATTTGCAAATAGGAGTAATTTCATTATTTGCATCTCTGAAATAAAAAACAATTGTCTTTTTCTACAGAGAAGTACCCATAGCCTCCTTCTCTCTCCCACTTTCAAATTAAAAGTTTGTTCTATACCGTCTCCTCTCTTGCTATGAAATCAACAGTAATTTATTTTTTAACAGATGTGAAAAAAATTTTGGAATGCATAAGACTCTTAAAATATACATTATTAAAGGTGTTTCACAACCATTTTTAGACCCTTTTCATGTTCTGCAGTCTACAAGACTCATAAGATCCATTTTGGGCTTATTTTTATCACAGATTAGTGTTTTGGTATATGTCTGACCCTTCCCATACGAAAGAACAAGAAAACAAAGTTCATTTCCTGCTGAGGTGGCCCCTCACAAGGGTAGACCTACTGACCTATTGCTACACTGGGTTTTTTCCCCCCAAACATTTGTAACACTGCTTCCCAGAACAGAGCGAGGAACACAGAAAAACAGAAATTCACACACATTGTGATCAAATGCATAGTTCTCCACTGTAAGAGTACTAATAATTGTAAAAGTCCTAGCAAAGATATAAAAGTGAATGTATTGCTTTAACTGCTCCTTTCCACTTCCACCCACCCTGTGTAGTGAACACATATTTCAAAGTATAACGCATATTGCAGGCCACAGCTGTTATGAATTATTTTTCAGTGCTAGTCACATTTTTGGTGAAGATAGAGTTAGTCTCCTGGCTCCAAAAGTTAATACCTAAGAGTAATGGTATATTTTTGAAGTTAAAATTCAAGCAACTTCTACTTCTGACTTTTAATTAGAATGATCTCAAATGTATATGCCTTCTGAAGAACACTAGCATTTTAGATAGGGAAAAAATATTCTGAAATAATCTTTAGACTTCAGGGTTCAAGACATTGAGTGAAATAAAAATCAAGTACTATGAGTTTTCTAGTTAACTCCAAGAATCATCAGCTTTACATTTCCCACTACCATGGCTGCAGACATAAAACATCCCATCAGAGATCAGCAATTGACCCATGTGATTCATGCAATCTGCCAGCACCATGTGCACAATGGCTTTACTCAAAGTGGATGCATTGCAGATGTACTATCTGTGAGTACTCATGCAGTAAGGTGAAACATTTATTCCTTCAGTAGTCATAAGAGAGCATTTCAGTGACTCAAAAAAATGAGTATTATCTGACAAAGTATGTTCTGAATGACCCTTTGGAGTAATGTAATTTGATGTTTACCTATGTTGCAGCTTAAGTTAGCAACAGGCAACAGATGACAATTTGAGAATAGTTCCCTCAAGTTTTACTTCGGGATTTACCAGAATTGGCTCTAACATAATGTCATAAAGAGTCATTTGGGGGAGGTCTTCTCTGGTTTCAAGTAAACTTACCCTTTCCTGTTCTGACCACATGGTCATTACCGAGCCCTAGTTCATAACCTGAGGGCAGAGATATGTTCCTGGTTATTTCAGGTACTTCTAAACATAACAGAGCCATTTTTCATAAATATTGTAGAATTGTTGTCAACCTACTCTCATGCAAGCATAAAATGGAAGAAGCTGCTCTGATCATGTCTGGACACAGTGAATAACAATTAAACAAATTTTTGGAAGAGAATTTCCTGTCTGAGTCAGGAAATCTACAGACCTGCTAGTTCCCTCGTTCTGCTACAAGATGTTATATATACCGTTGTAAATCTTAGACATATCTTCTTTGTAACTTCTTTTGTTTTTTCAGCCATTTAGTGATAGAGTTTCCCCAGGTCTTTTATAAATCTAGCAGTCATTTCCATCTTAGAAGATAAAAACTCTCTGCCACAGAGTGAAAGAATAAAGAAGAGAAAGTAAATTTGTTCCCCTAATCCTGAAAACAAGATTTTAATTCAACTCTTTGCCTTTGCTCCTGTATCTCTTAGGCAGAGATACTCAGCAACAAGTTTGATTATTGCACCACTACAGACAGTTTTCTTCCATGTTGCCCTAAAACATGAATTCATTGAAAAACTCTTTGGTTTCTAAGGTCCACTCTGGAGCACTAGAAGGGAAAGCACACACTCCAGCATAGAAACTGAAATTATTCTAGGCTTTCACTTTTTAGGTGGTAGAGGAGATGCAAGCTGAAACTGGTTCTGAGATGCCTCATTGCACATTTCTTTGTGCTAATATTGTACTACAGGACCAGATTGTAGCCCCATTTACACCTGCACATATTTTAATAGCTGAAACATTTCTACAATCTGTCAGTTTGGGGTTTTTTTATGAAGTCCTTAAAGTTACCATCCGGTGGGCAGAAATGGTTTCATGCTTTCACTGCCATTTTCAATTTTTAAAATATAATTATTGCATTCATTTTCTTATTGAAATTAAAACTGTAAGCACCCTCTCCTTAACAGAGTTTTTTAGAAACTAAAAACACTTCAAGCAGGTCCCAAGAAACAAACTCAAAGATGGCATGGGATGCTCTCCTGGGTGCCCTCTCATAGGAGTGTGCTCGCAGAGAGTATATAAATTCTTTAAATACTGCTTTTCCCCTTTTTCATTTCCTATTGACTCCATACGAGGTTTGCAGTAGAGTTGCCTATATAGCAAATGCAACGTTAATAAAATCAGGGTCATTTGTAGAGAGCTGCTTGAATCTTATAATTGGCTCCATAAATTGAAAGCTACAACACAAATCCCATCTTTTTTTTTCCCAAAAAACCCATGCAGGCATGGTCCTTACTATAAGGTCCCTGTGTATCTGTGTTTATTTTTTCCCACCTCTATCCCTGCAGAGAAGCCCATAAGCAAGTTCTACTCCTTTGTTCAGCCTGGAGAAGAGGAGACTCAGAGGAGACCTCACTGCAATTTACAACTTCCTCATGAGGGGAAGAGGAGGGGCAGGCACTGATCTCTCCTCTGTGGTGACTAGTGACAGGAATGGCCAGAAGTTGTGCCAGGGGAGGCTTATGTTGGATGTTACAAAAAAAATTTCTTCACCCAGGGGGTGGTTGGGCACTGAAACAGACTCCCCAGGGAAGTGTCACAGCTCCAGCCTGAGAGAGCTCAAGAATAACTTGGCAACACTCTCAGGCACATGGTGTGGATCTTGGGCCTGTCGTGTGCAGGACCAGGAGCTGGACTGTTGATCCTGATGAGTCCCCTCCAGTTCAGAATATTCTGTGATTCTGTGATTATCTACCTACTGTGCTTTCATGGTGTAAAGGACAACAGTTCTCTGTGTGACCATATTAAATACAATATAGCCAAAGAGACACGTAATTCCAGCATTTGTCAATTTTTTTTTTTTTGTCAGAGCCGGCATGGAAAAAAAGGATTAATAAATTTTTTAAGTAGACAATATATTTTGAAGAATATAGTTTTTGATTTCAACTTTAGGAAAAGACTAAAGTATATTCAGAAAATTACTTTTTTCCCCCTGTAATCTAATTATCTTCTTTTGGACCACTTCCTTTTAATAAAAGATTCAGGGTAATCTCTAAAGCAAAATATAGACCATTGAGTCCAAATTTGATAAGGGTGGTACACTCCAATCTGAGTTTGAAACTGGTATTTCAAAAATCTGCTTAAAACTAGAATATTTTCAAAATACCATGGTAACTGGACTGTGTCAACAGAGTTTTCCTGAAGAGATGAGTGCAAATACCAGGAGATACTTGCTATCATTGGTGACTTCACACAGGACCCAAATTCCTGGATCTCCTTCCTGTTGCTATAGATTCTCAGTGAACACTGGGAAGGAGCTTTTGGACTCTTTAGCTCTTCCTTGGCTGGGAACCTTCCACAATTAAATAGCAGAGACTTTTTGTTGTGAAAACACAGGTACTTTTAAAATAGTTATATGTCTTACCAAGCAACACACCATCCAAAGGTGTTAAGAACATAATATGCATACCAGTCATACCTACTAGTCCTTAACAATAGGTCATGTAAGGAGTGATTATTTAGCATGTTTTAAGTATTGTAATCACCTATAAAGACTTATAATTGAATCACATTTTACTAGCTATCTATTAGTCATGTATTTTTGTACGGGGAGATTTTAGTAATGAACCAATGTGACAGAGTGAGCCAGAAAACAGTCACTTCTTGTATCACTTAGATTTGGCAGTCTGGATTTCTACTCCTGCCACTAGGCTTTCATAAATGGCATGTCCAAGTCCAAAACAAGCAAACAAATCTAAAAAACTAAGACAAAAAAAGAAAACATACAAAGCTGGTCACTGTTACCTTGGAGTAAGCAGTAAATAAGGAAGGGATGTACTTAGAGTGGTTTAATTTTTCATTTAGGATCATGTTCATCAGCTGAAACTGGAATATCAGTAATTCAGGTGGTGATGCAAGAAGGCCTGTCTTTTACTGCTACACTGGCTTTTTGTTAATATAAAGTAGTCTACATTCAGACCAATTTTTTTTCTTTACAATTTTTCAAGAGTTTTTTCTAATTATTAGGTTCTTGATTTAATAATTTTTCAGAATGTACTAAGCATAGGGCTTTAATTCATGTTTTTCAAACTTCCAGGGCATCCCAAAAGTTGTATCAAAGCAGAATATATACAAAAAATGTATTAATCCATGCCAAATTTATCACAAAACAAAGCTGGCAACATTAATGCCTTAATTTTAGCACACATAACTTCATTAATCTGAAAGTAAGTTGCATAGCCTCGAGTGGCCACTGCCCTGTAAGTTTGGTTCTCCAAGAGTGATGTATCCTTTCCATCACTGACATCTGCCTCAGGCAGGATGAACCCCTGCATGGGCAGCCTAACTCACCCCACCTCTGTGAAAGGAAACCAGACCACTCTTAGATTACTAGCACCCTGTGACAGTTCATGTAGATCCTCCAGTCTGGCCTCCAACACTTTAAGAGTATTCCGATACACCCAGTCAGCACATGGAATACCCAATGGCTTGTGCTTGATGACAGCCTAAGGTATTTTGGGGTAAAAAATGCTGGTTTTAAGGCCAGTGTCTTGTGATGTAGATGCTATTGTCAGTATAAGTGACAAAATCCTTCCTCAGATTCCATGGCTCCTTTTTTAATCATAATAATTTTGTTAAATGATCCAGTTCTATGAAGCCAGAGGATTTCATGAGAGCATCAGCTTCTATTAAACATAAAAGGAGTAAGACATTAACCTTTATTGTAAGAAGAAAAAAAAAGATGCACAAAACATGAAATAACTTGTCCTAAAGGCTCATCAGTGACAATGTAAATTCATAAAAATTTTTTTATTTAAAAACTGTATTTGTTAATATCTGGCCATTTAAGGATACTTCTTCTTTTTTTTTTTTTTTTTTTTTTTTTTGTTGCATGTTTAGTAACTTATAAGACTTTGAGCTGAATGTTTACCTTTAAAGATTTTCTTTCAAACCAACATATATTGCAAAGGAGGTAATTTCCTTTTAAGTGAGAAATGAGATTCTCACATGGAGTCAAAATCAGAAAATGGGTGTTCAGATATTTCTGGAAGATTTCATACAGTGAGATATATCATCCTTTGTCAACAAATAAATTGCCATGTTACAATGGTTCAAGAGTTGAAGAGCTATCAGTTAATATATTGATACACTCTACGTGTTCAGATAAACTGCCTCATGTTACCTGACCCCAGTGATAATACTTTACATATCTGTGATCAAAATTTGAATTTTTGCTGTAATAATGCTTGAACTTTGCTGGCATCTCTCTCTCACATCCTTTTTGGAAACCACAAAACCTCCATGGATACTCCCAGTAAGAGAGACGGAAAGGCTCCCACTATGTCCTGTAAGGTCTCCAAGGAGGGCAATCTCATTGCATCCTGTACAGACACACTGCTCATTTAGAAGGGGCTGCCAGACTTATCTGAAGGTGAAATAAAGCTCTGACCACCACCTCTGAGTGTTCTTAAGAAACATTCTGCATCTGCTGCAGGGATGAGTAATCACACATGCATCCTCCTGCCCACCAGGGCGCTCTGGGGTGAACTTTACTTGAGACTCCCATTGGGATGATGAGACTTTAAATGGAACTGTTAATTCTTGCTAGGGTTTTTAAGAGGCGTGTTTGCCTGGCCAGCTGACTGCACGTCTTCCCTGTCCATTTTACTTTAAAACAGGAAGAGCAGAGTTTGAGCAACTACATCAGCTGCTCCTCACCTGCACTGTGCTCTAATAAGGGAAATGTCAGTGATTCCTATAGAAAGCCTGGATATAACATAGCAATGCCTCATACTGAAGCTTGACCCTGTTGCTCCTTTTAGCAACAGGAGGCAGATTCATAAAAGGCAGCACTTTTATAAAGATAGCACAGTGGCCTTCCTTGAGCCTGTTCACAAAGGTAATACTTCTCATGAAATGTAGGCAATGGGGTTCAGCTTTTGATCCATCAGTAACCACAACTTAGAGAGAACTCTTTTTCAGGATGTGAGAAGGCAGCATTCTCCTTCTTGCCAACTCAGCTCTTGGCTGGGAGGCAAGATAAATTAATTTTTAGGTGTGTGCTTAGGAAGATGTGACTGAAGTTTAAGAGTATAGAAATATAAAAATTCAGCTGACAAGAGTGTAATTGGACCACTGGGCATTTTTTTTTCCACTGTTTTTATTGAACTTGGGTTTTATTTTTTTGTTATTCCCATCCAGTGCTCATGAGAACAGGGGCAAACCTGATCTCTGGACTCTAGATCCAATAGTTCTTCTGTGGTTTATACACATAGCCCTGTGTCAGATAGTTGTTTTCTTTATGAAGTAAGAGTCTACAAATAGCAAATGCCCATTTAGGTACAAAATAAACAGGCTGAGGAAGAGAAGGCCTCTCCATATGTTGCTCATGTTAGGGTCCACCAGCTGCCTTGCTCTGCCATGTCCCCTGCAGCCATGGGCTCGTGGCTCTAAAGACTCCTTCCATGCCAGAGAAGAGGAAGGATCCACGCAGGGGAAAAGATCCTGATTGGGGTTTGAACATTCCTTTGTGAGAGTTTATTTAGGAAGGTCTTAATATGTCCTTGTGAGTAGCCTTGTTATTGCATGAAATTTTTCCTCAATTAGTACCCATGGGACTAGATTACTAAATTCGATAATTTTGGAGGACGGATGTAGCTAATTTGGTTGGGTTGGAAATGCCCAGAGCAGAAGGGAGAGGCAGGAACACAGGTTAATAGGGAGACAGAACTGTCACTGGTAGTTTCATGGCTTCCGTGTGCAAATTGCCCTCCTGATCCCTGAAACCCGAGCACCCTTCATCCCACAGCTCAGGAGCATGCGAGGTCACCTCCACGGTTTGCAACAAAAGGCCAACAACTGCTTTCCCTCAAGTCTGTAGGTAAATATGACTTTGCCAGGCTCTGTCACACAGAAGTGAATTCAAGGCCAGAAGAGAGTAGAGGGCAGGCTGAGAGCAGGAAAGCCAGCAGACCTGTGTCCTCATGAGCCTCCCAGCTGGACCATGTCCCATCAGGGGCTGTCACAGCCATACACAACAAAGATAGGTGAAATTTAATGTCAAGGCTGGTACTGCTTGATAATTACTTCCTTGAGCTCTTCCAGGGAAATAGTACTTATTTATTTTTCAGGGCTGCATATTTTGAGCCCAGGGATATCTCTTTTCCTTTGGTACCCAAAGCTGGATGTTGTCAGCCCAGCTGATCCAAAAGCACAAACTTTTCATTGCATGATATGCAGCATGCGGGTTTAAAGAACGCTCAAAACATCTCTCTTTTTTTTTCACCCCACTAGAAATTTTCTGGCAAACACTGACTTGGGGCTTTAACTGCTGTATTTCTGAGTCTCCTCAGAATGGGAGGAGTCAGTATGGGACTCTACTAACCCAGAAGTATCTTGTGCAGAGCATGCAGTGCAACCCTTTGCAAACCACCTGTGCGTGAAGGAGAAGTGCATGACCACAGGAGCAAGCACAGGAGCAAAGGGTCCCTGTGTGAATCTCCCTACTTTTTTACCAAGAGAAAGCTCATTACATTCTGCAGAATTGAAGCAGACAGAGAACAAGTTCTCAAAATAACTTAAATTCCATCAGCATTACTAAGTGTAAAAACTAAAACCTAAGACTTTCATGGCATGTGGGGCAACCTCCTCCCCACTCCTCATTCCATATTTGCTCTCTCTGGCACCTAAATGGTAAAAAAAAGAAAACATCTTTCTAGAGGGACAGTACTGTGGAAGGTTTATGAATGCATGGCTAGGTTAGCCCACACTCATTTGTGCAACTTGGCTTGCATTGTTCACTGGGTCCTTGCCAAACATATCTGTTGCATAATTATGTGGCTCACTTTAATACATTCACAGAAGTTTCTAGGGGTGTAGAGAAAGTTTCCCCACCTTTTTGCAATTATACAACCCCCACCACAATGAGACACAGGTCCTAATTGGTGGATTTGTGCCATGATTTACAGTAATTACCAAAGCCAGTGTTATAACATTGGAAAATAGAAACACCCAGCTCATCATTTAAAGAGATGAGAGAAGATTTAAAGAAAAAAGCTCTATAAAATCATGAGAAGTTATTTGTCTCTTTCCTTGTGAACAAAAGCAACTTTAATTGATTTTCTGCACTGTACACTGACTAAGCCTGAATAATACTGGCTTAAACCAAGAGCAGTGACTGAAGTCAACTTCATTACGTGAGACTTCTGCACAGAAAAGCAAAATACAGTGATGGCAGACATGGCTTCATATCCTGCTACTCTGACTGCACACAAGCCGTTCCCTTACATGAGGGAGTTAGGAAAGTTTGTGAGAAATGTTCTCATGGTTTCAGCTTATATAGTGCCTAAGAAAGATATTTAATAAGGAATTCCATAATGTGTTCATTATTTTGGAGTGTTTCCAAGCTCTTTTTTCCAAAGTTCCAGATTCCAGGGTATATGACCCTGTCAGTTATTTCATACTCATGTATTCCACTGGAAATGGGATGACTTCTGTGTTGAGGTACTAGACAGTAGGATAAAAGGTGTTGGACCTTGGATGATGCAATTTAGAACCTTTTAATGTGTTTCCATCTCCACATCTGACCTCACTGAATTTATTTAATACCTGAAGGAATAGCTTTGAAAAGCTGTTTTCTCTACAAGAGAAATCTGTGCTCTTTCAAAGAACAAATGAAATGCACACATTCAAAATATACATCAAAAAAAATCAAACATCCTTCAAGATCACAACAAATTCCCGTCTTGCCAGGGCTTTACGGCCTACTTTGTATAGTAAATTCTAGTTAACTGCAGCATATTTCTTTGGAAAAAGCCAGTTAGGGAGTGACAGTCAATAGCAGCCTCACTGTCTGGGCTGCTAGCCTGTGACCAGAATGTGAGCACAGAGCTTACTCCTGGGCTTACCTAGGTCAGAGCACTGCACAACGCGGAGATGGCACTGGCAGCGGAAGGGGCACACGGGTCCAAACCCGGATATGACGGGATCATCCGTAGGAGCCATGTCGGCCGATCCCTCATCCTCCAGCATGAAGTCAAAGAGGCCCTGCTGGTGGAATGGCTTGGCCAAGCATGCTGGCAGCAGCAGGACAAAGAGCAGAGCCAGCCTCTTCATGGCTTAGTTCATCAACTCCCAGCAGAACCTAGGATTCAATGGAGAACATTAACAACAAAAGGAGCAGTTTCCCATAGCTGCACAGTTCCTCCTGAAGGAGGTCCAGCACATCCACCAATTGCATAACTGTTGCTTTCAATAAAAGAAAACTGAATTGTCAAAATAGGACAGTTATGTGATAGTAGCCTGGTAACTGCTTGTCAATAGGCCTTTTTTATTTTTTTTTTAATGAAGTAGTTTGTAGGCAACTGTAAACACATCTGTTTGCATATTTAGAGTAATATTTATTAGGAACAGGCAGCGCTGTCAACTTTGTTATGCAAAAGACTCAAAGCAATAAGCCACATTTTCCATGTGCCTGTTTTCTGCCAACGTAACAGTCTATTTGATTTCATTAGCATTTATTTCATAGCAATGGCTTTGACCCCTGGGGACAAACCTGAGGTTCCCAAACTCACTGTAATTCAACACTTCATGTCTTGAGAAATATTTTTAAGTGTCAGCTTGCTGTGTGTTTTAAATTATAGCCTAGTAAAACTGACTGAGAAAGAGTAGAATTTAGTGACAGGATGGAAAGTGAGGGGAAGATCTTTAGTTGTTTAAATGCACTATACTTCTTTCCTAGTTTAAACAGCACAATAAAATGGAATACAATGTTGTGCTATATTGGATATTCTTGGCTTTCTTTCTAAATTTTGACCTCCACCCTGAGAATCCTCTGCTTTGTGCTGCATAAACATTTGGATTGGTGCTTGTAGTGTTGTGTGCACACTTTCTAATAGGACTTCAGGGCTTCATTCTGCAGACTTTCATGGTCAGGAGCAACTTTACACAAGTATGTATTGCCATAAATATTAACAAGAAAAGCTGCTTAAATACATGTTCTCAGGATATAGGCCTAGATGCATTTCAGTGCTCTGTAGGTTGTTCTACCCGTTTTGTTGTTCAATAAGGAGAAATTACACAACTATTTGCAGGTTTTTTATCAAGGCTGTACAGACCAGCTAATTTTCTGAAAGTTCTTTTCTTTTACTCTGTATTTTATATAATGAAATTCATACTTTACTAACTTTAATTGATCTAAAAAACCCACCAAAAATTAAATTAAGAAATATGCCTTCAAATTCCCAAGTGACACAAAGGCCAACTTGTCATTTATATAGGAGCTTTTTCTTAAAATGGATGGCATAGTCCTGAATACAGATGCTGCTCTTTGTAATGAAACAGAAATGTCCACTTGCTTCTTCAGGTGAATGTCTTAGAAATGTCTTGTCTGGGTGCTGGTGGGATTATTTATTTTTCTAGAAGAAGTTATCTGACAATTAGGGGTGTGGTAGAGCAGTTTTCATCTCCATATGCTCATTGTTGGATAAAAAATGGGAGGGGCAGAAAAGAAGGATTCATATGGAATCTACCAGGTAGATGACAAACAGGAACAGGTGATATTAGGTGAGAGGGGTTTACTGAAACTTGTCTTTCTAAAATACTACAACCAGGTAGTCTAACGGGAATGGTTAGCGTTAAGAAAAAAGCTAAATACATTAAAAAGCCTTGAGATTAATTAGATGCAATTTATATAGTGCCTGAGTTAATTTTCCTTTATTAATTTCTGCCTACAGTTACCAATAATGCAGTTCTGCAGAAACCTTCAGGTCTATTTCCTGAGAGGATAAGGTTACCTTATAAAATATTCTGGTGGCTTAAAATCATAACCTACATTTCTGTGATCTACCTGGCAGGAAGACATGTATCTAACATCTTCATATATCCCAAAGACTTCAAAGTGAAATCACATGGAGTAAAACACTATTTATGTTGTCTTTTTAAGAATCATATTTGTTTTCTTAGTTGGACATCAAAGCACTTCTGTTCCTGGAACAGACACCTTCCTTACTGCATGCACTGAGGGGTATCACAGACCCCAACATCAGCAAAAGAGTTTTTAGTATGTCCTGTGTAAACTCGTGACATGTAGCAGGGGCAGGCTGTGTCCCCATGTGGGTCATGCTCCTGTGCTTCCTCCTGCCCTGGCTCCCCACTGACATGGGGACTGTGTCCCTTTGCTAACAACCTCCCCATCAGGGCAGGCAGAGTGCACAGGGACACCTCAGGATGTCACAGCAAAGTGCTGTTAATGCATGGTGGTGACCTGTTACCAGAGTTTAATCTAAAACATGATTTTTGAAATAGCAATTATCATGTGCAAATTACTGCAAAATAAAAATGCAATTTATTAATAATCTGAAATGAGAAGAAAAAAATTGCTAAATTATCACCATACATCACACTAAGCTGCGTTGTGAAAGCGATCAATAAAACATTACGCCAGTACAAATTATTTTTCAGAATGTATATTAATAACAATAAACTTTGGGAATGCTGCACACTAATCCTTGAATAACAGTGGCAGTCAGGACTTTTTAAAGGCCTTCCTCAGCCTTTTTTTATGTATTAATATGACTTTAAAACATTTTAAAATATTTAAAACTTCTTTGTTCCCTCTCAGGGTCACTGCTGAAGTACCACCCATCCCAAGAATGCACAATCAGGATCTTATCCTGGAGTTTAATTACTACCACTCAGAGAAGTAAAAAAAAAAAAAAATGCAAAGCCACTTTGGAAGTGTCTTCACATTTTGCTTCTTATTCACATTAATATTGATGACTTCATTTATCTCAGTTAAATCCTGTAACAGGCCTTTCCTTTGGTCCCTGTTTCATAAGAACTGTAATAAAATCAGAAAGAGCTGGCTATAAAGGAAAACTGTAGGATAACAAAGGCTCTCGAGTATATAATCTGAGGATACAGCAGAGAAAACAGGAGACACAAGCCACGTATTAATCAGAATATAGGAATAGATGTCTTTAGTCATATACACATTTATTCTGCAGACACATGTATCTGGTCCTATTGTTTGCATGTGTAATTGAACATAAACAAAGGAAAAGATATACACAAAACTGCACTACCAAGAAATGTTTACACTTCACTTACAAAAAAAAGTAAAGAGGACAAAAAAATCTGAATTCTGTGACACAATATTTATGTCTGCAGAACATAACTGTTTAAAACTCCCTTAATTATGTGTTTACAATGAAGAAGACTTTTCTACAAACAGAGGAAACTATACCATAGGCTTGGCCACATTTCTTTTTAAAATACCACTGAAAATATGCTTCATCAGTTCACGTCACCACTGTATTGGTGGTCTTCTTGTCAGTTCACCTTAATATTAAAGTTAAATTATTAGTTCACCTACTGTCAGAAATCTCTCAGAATTCCACAAAGACAAGCTAAACAATATTTTCCAGCTTCAAAAAATCCCCTCCATTTTATGTTTTGCCCATTTTCTGCAATAAAGTCTAGATATGCAAACATAGGAGTTGGAAGTTTTAAAGAGAATAAAACTCTGTTAACAGGAGTTTCAACTACAGAAATTTTCTTTTCTACTATTTCATTCATAAGAACCTTCTTTAAACATTATTCCCTTGTTTGTACCCTGTAACATAGCACTTTCTAACATTACAAAGGCATACACAGAGCCCGTTTAACTTACTACTACACATTTTTTTCTCCGGAATTGAAATTATATTCATCAGTGTCTGAAACATACATGAAGAAACACATGAAAAAGAAATCACAGAGTGCAGTTTAAAGCAGAAATTGTAATCATGCATGCATGTTTTACACTCCCTATACCACCGATTCTAAACACTGGATCGCGGAGAATATACTGCTGCAAAAGTTTACAGCAAAGAAAAAGAAAGGACTATAGCAGTGCTTATACAAATCAAAACAAGAGACAGAACAGTCAAATAAACAGTAGGAAATCTGCACAGTCTCTGAGAATGTATTCTCATGTTTCCAAGAAGCAAAAGTGCTGCATAGAAAACTTAACATTACTAAACATTTAGTAGGATTTTTAACTTGTTTCTCTTAAAATTCAAATAGTTCTTGCCATAGACTTGCCCGAAGTTTTATTAGTGCAGCATAGTTCAGGAGAATTACTAAAAACCATACCTTTTAATCCAGGGATTTGCAACAGGAGCTCTCAAAGCTGAGATGTAATTAAACTAAATATTCAACCCAGGCAGAAGGCTTTGCAGGTGTGGAAAGGAGGAGGGGGTAAATTCAGCTCAGTGACTGTCACTTGGTGGAAAACCCTCCTGCTTCTATTCCATAGCACAGTTAAAAAATGTTTCTCTCAATGAACACAATCCAGGCTGACACCCACATTAGATCATATGGTAATGATATGTCTCCTGTATTGTAGCCAGAAACTTTATCAGCTCTTTTGCTTTCTTTTCCTCCTTTTTCTTTTTCATTTGCTTTATTTCTCTTTTATCTGTTTACAATGCCAAACTACTTGTACATTGTAAGACAGATTCTTAGCTGTAATTCATCCTACTTATTTTGTTTATGTCCCTACAACATATATTTAGGAAAGTTTTCTTGGGTTTAACTATGAGGGTATGTATGACTCATTAATGAAAAAAATGTTTAGCTGTTCCTCTTGTTTATAGTATCTGGAAATCAAGGAAATGATGTAAAATTTATCTTTGAGTTAGGCAAAGTGTAGATTAATATCAGAAGAAAAGGGTTAGCTTTAAGTAAAACTATTTAAACAGATATCAACCTGCCTTTGCTTGTGCTATAGTCATTGTCAAACTAAGAAGTATATAGTCCAATATATCATTATCTTGTCTAATAATAGAGTTTGTATGTATTTTTTCAAACTACAGCATGGTTTTGATATATATGAAAATCATGTTTTCATTAGTAAAATGATTCTAACATTTGTGGTTAGAGCTGCTTTATATAAACTTTGCTCTTTTTTTTTTTTTTTTTCCTTCACTGCCTTCTCACCAGGACAGCAAAACAGAGGGGAAATTAACTGTTTGGGTTTAGGGATGGTGGGTTTTTTGTGGTTTTTTAAATTTTTTAGTGGTTTGGTTTTTTTGGTTTTTTTTTTTATTTTTTTAGTTGGGGTTTTTTAAGTGACAGAGGAGATTTTTTTAAAACATGGAAGGAAAAGTGCATCTGACTATATTGTTCAGATTTATATATTATTTTAGTAATTTCCAGTTTTATGCAAAATTCAGTGAAAATGTAGTTTCTTTATTCCTGCATAATTTTGAAAGTCTAGTGAACTGAAACAAGAGAAAATACAATAATTACTATTTATTTAGCAGTCCAAACACATTGTGAACATGTGTAGCTTCACTGTGCTGTTAGCTGCCCTATCCAAATACTGAAGGCTTGTGTCTCTGTGTTTTGACTTGTATCCTTTTTAGTTCTGCCGCTAGGCAAAGACCAGGTGCAAATCTGAAATTAAAGCCTGTAAAATGATGTTTAAAAGAAGTCAGAATTTTTAGGAACACAATAGACTCTTGAAATTTTAGCTGCCCTCTTCATTTACATGCAAGAAGAGCCCTTCCAAGAGATCATATAATTGTTCTCCTTTGGTGGAAGAAAGCTTGGTAGAATAATTGTCTGTTAGTTTTGGTCTCTGTAGAACAAAGGTGTAATCAGACATCTGACATTACAGATTCCTTATATAACTCACTCTAAAAGTTCAGGATCAGTTATTCACCCCTAGTCCTTGAGCTAACTTCTTTTCCATGCCTCTCCACTGGATTCAGGACTGCTAATGGCTTTTGTTGTGACATTTTTCTGCATATGATTAGTGGTGTTCCAAGCTTTCATGCTTACAACAAAACCTTATCTTTGTCCAGAAGTGTCGCCATGAGGCTTGCTGAAATCTTGGCTGCATCTTAGTAATGTCAGTTATTTGAACCTTGGTCACCAGCTGCATCTGGTGTTTAAAAACATTTCAAAGCAAGATTTTGATGAGGAACAGGTCAGGGTAAACTTGTTGTCAGTTTGCCTCACAAAACCCATTCATATCCTTTCCCAGCAAAGCCTTAATACATTTGTTCTGATATCTGTTATGGGGTTGAAAGGTGTAGTGATTTAATGCCTCAGTAATTTCTTTGGGGGCAGAGGGGGAGATGAACTGTCAGTTCTCCTTCTTTTTGTCTTTGGCATTAGGGAGATTCAAACAAAAAAATGAAGAGAAAAGTGGGAACAGGTGGAGCACAGGGTGTCTGCTGGGTGGACTGGGGGCTCCATTTTCTTTCATGAAGTCCATTCCAAGAGGTTCAGAGGGCAAAAGATGTTACCAGTTTCAGAAATGATGAATGCTGCCTGTTAATATCCAGAAGTAGTGAGGTATGTGTTAGGTGTCCAGCCCTTCCAAATGGAAAGTGGAATTAGGTGGAAGACAGAGCAACTCAATGGGAGAGGACTTATAACATTGAATATTGATGTAACACCCTATCAACTGCTTTTAATCAAGGAATCACAGAATTATTTAATCTGGAGAAGACCTCCAAGATCATTGAGATTGACCTTGGAGCGAACACCACGTTGTCAATTAGACCATGGCCCTAAGTGCCACGTCCAAGCTTTTCTTGAACACCTCCAGGGATAGTGACTCCACCACCTCACTGGGCAGCCCATTCCAATGCTTTACTACTCTTTCCATTAAGAAATTTTTCCTGAATATCCCCTGATGCAGCTTGAAGCTATTTCCTCTTAACCCATCACTGACTGACTGGCAGAAGAGACTGAACCCCACCTGGCTACACCATCCTTTCAGGTGGTTGTAGAGAGTGATAAGGTCACCCCTGAGCCTCCTTTTCTGCAGCTTAAACAGCCCCAGCTCCCTCAGCTGCTCCTCTTAGGACTTACTCTCTAGACTCCTCACCAGCTTCGTTGCCCTTCTCTGGACACACAATATTTGCATGCTTTCATGGGAATGCAGATCCTTTCCGATACAAATATTCCTTTAATCCCACTCTTTGCCCCCTGCTGTGTCACTCAGAAGATAAACAACCTTGAAAAAAACTAACAACCAAAGAACAATATTAAGTGATTATGTAATTTTATGGCCCTTGACCAGGCTCAGGGCCTAGCATCAATCAGCTATCTTTCTCAGTCTGACCTACTTTGACTACTGCTTAGTCAGTAAAAAATCATTATTAGAACAGTCTTAGTTTCAATGTAATTTTATTACTCCGATTTAACAAACTTTCAGGGCTACATGCTGCTCCAAATACTGATTCCAAGAAAGTTACAGGCAACTGCATGTTAATGTTATTTATATAACAATATTTTTATTAAATTTTGATGGATAGCATCTGCTTCATTTGCTCTTAGCTTATTTTGTGGACCTTTCAAAGGGCAGTGGTGGGAAAGAAGGCAGGAAGCCTGCCTGCTGCTGAGTGCTCTACCTGGGTCCAGTGGAAATCTCTGCAGGAAAGAGATGAACACTGCCCTCTAAGGAGCAAGCATTTCCTGGGGAAATTGCTCCTGGAGCATGGGGCTGAGCTGGGAGAAAGGCATGTCCAGCAGGCATCCAGTGCTGCCAGAACAGGTTGAAGACTCCTCAGAGGAACTGACATAATCTGTGCCTGGGAGTGGAAAGAAAGGCTTGTATTTAGGGAGTCTGGGAAAAATGGGTCGCATAATCTAGAAGGTTACTGGAATGAAACCAAAGAAGGAGGACAGGATCTGCAGAAGCATGTCCCAGAGATTCAGATTCTTCCTAATTCTCAGTTTTCACTAGAGAAGAAGGCATTTTCTTGGGCTGCCTTCTAATCAATCCCAGCTTTGATGATCAAAGACTGGTTAGCATCGTTGTGGTTGTTCTGGTAAAGAAGGGCAGGCAAGTCTGCCTCCAGATCCTCCTAAACCAGCTGGGTAAATGCCAATCCCCATCAGATAAGTGCCAATCCCCAACAGGAAGGGGTGAAAACAGGTCCCCTGCTTGGCTGCCTCATGGGAAACCTCTCCACCTCCTTGGTATCTCACACCTGGGTTTTACTAGCATTTTCATCATCTTCCATATTCTCTAGGTACTTCTTTCTATACTAGAAAATTTTAGGCATAATAATTTCTTCCAATTAAGTAAACTGTTCTTCACAGTTAACAGTGGAGTTCTTTACTAATAATGTGAGTAAATATGTACCCCCACTTGGTAAACATTGATCCCGGTAAATATTGACCTAGGCACAGCCTAACAAGGTAGTTAAAGAGAAGAAATGTAATTTGGATACTCTGAGTATGAAAGTTTCCTTCAGTGCTCTGTGGCCTCAGAAATTATCAGCCTGAACTCCTTCACATTTCTACAGATCAAAAGGGCTAATGTATCAGATTTTGGATATCTGCAACCAGTAGCATTTTATTTATGCTTCCATGAAAAGCAATTCTTGTGTAACTGCTTGAACAAAATGCAGTCAAACTTCAAAAGAGAGAGCTCTCTCTTTGGAGGAATAGTCCCTTCTGACACTGTCTGTCTTCCCATCTCTCCCTTTCCACTCTGCAAGAGCATGTACTGTTACCTTTCATTGTCATCTTTCGCCTCTCCCCTGAAGGGAGTCTGAAATCTACAGGTCATTCTGGGAAATTAATTCAAATTTTCCTCAGCTGAAGTATCTGACATGTGATCACTTTGGTCACTTTTCTTTGGAAAGGCCTATCTGTTCCTGTAATTGACACTGGCTTTCATTTCCACTGGCTTTTCTATTCTCTTCTGAATCAAATAATGTTGTCCAGGTCTATCTACATCTGCAGATGTTAACCACATATTGATGTAGCCCTACTGTTTACTATGATTTCACGTGCACTGAACTGACTCCTACCCCTGAGGAGGAAACATTTCCTGCCTAATCCTCATGTTTTTGTAGTGGAAATGTACACTTTGAGATTGATCTTACCTCTCACCCTCAAAAATGCAACGAATTGGTAAAACTAGACTTTGCATGAGTCCTACCAACTCCTAGCCATACCACAAGCAAAGAATGGGAGAAAAGTAAAAGCAATTGTGGACCAAAGATCCCAGAACTTCACTTTGTCTTTGCATCTTCATCTTTAATTAAAGAAATTGAAGAAAACATAGGCAAAAATACTTGCTATCACACACATTGATAGAACTTTCTTTCAGTACTCAGGTGCTCCCTTTGCTGTGCTTCAGTGACAGTCAGCATTAAATTTTGTTCCTGCCTGTTTCTAGGTGAGCATCAGCAGCCTCCTGTCCTTCAGAAAATCTCATATGAAAGAAGGAGTGTGCTGACATCTGCATGGGTTCCAGGAATCTACAAGGCCCTAAGAAAGACACTTTCCCAGAAAAGAGTGTCACTGTGGGAGTGTGAGCTGTGAAAGAGGAAGTGATGACTGAAGAGGAGAGAGGATTAGTTTAGGTAAGAGGAGATTAATTTTCTTCTCAGTGATCAGCCTTTTCATCAGATTTTGGCCTTTCTCTATATTTTGCAGTATCTTGAGTTGCAGTCCAACTATTTCCAAGGTTCAGATGAAAGAGCCAAACCTTAATTCTCACTTTGATGGCCCTTAGATCATGCTCTGGACAAGTTTCGTCATCCCAGCTGAATTACACAATGCCCTAGAAAAGGATGACAGTAATTCATGCAAATGCTGTAACTGTATTCCTTGTGTGTACTCTTTTAGTCATGGATTATGAACCAGAATTTGAAATGAGGCACATCCTGTGCAGCTCTGAACAGCCTATTCCCACATTATGAAAAACATGTGAATACAAGGGTCATCCTTGGATTTCCAACTTAGTCATCACAGAGAATAAACATGTTCAGGTGAACTACTGACTGTTTTACTGAGCAAAGCCCAGAAAAAAATGAGTGGAATAGAGAAAAAGGGCATTTTTATAAGGTTTTGTCTCTTTTTCTCTGTATTAAAATGCTAATTTTTGGCAATCTGTTGAGGAAAAGAATTCTAACTTCAGCTAAACATACAAAGTGGTAACTTTGAAGATATAAGCAATGTCATCACAAAACTTACCAGGTTTGTATGGACTGTGTTTCATCATTATAGAGGAAAGAATGGTGAAATGGATGTTTATAAAAGAGTGCAGTAGTAGCTTTCAAATTTATTTTCATAATATAATGACTAAAAATTAAAAATATTGGATATTTTGGGAAGAGTCCATTGGATATTTTGGGAAGAGTCTTTCTATTGTATTTCCTTAAACAATCGAGTCATTCACTGTAACTTGCCTTAACAAGGTATGAGCTTTTCTTTGACTACTATTCAAAGTATATATTTTCTACTTTTATTCTTATAAATAAGCTCTTCAAAGCATTTCTGACTAAGAAATTGCACTTATGCTCCTCAAGAGAAGTCTTCCATAGCCAACTGGATAAAACATAGTGAGGTTTTCTAAAGAAAATAGAGTTTAATTCTACGTGGAAAAACTTTAAATGTGATGGAAGTTCCTTCAGCTACTGAATTACAGTGGAATGTTAATTGGTAATCACAAAAAATGAAGGCTATCCTTTTTCTAGACCTTTTTGTACATTATTCATTGTTTTATTTCTTTCTTTACAATCAGTTTCTCGTTTACCTTTGGGAATATTGTGTTCCAAAAGACCAGCTACATTTTAATTTAGAGAATAACACACATCCGTTGTATTCCAGATGAACAAAAGTTAAACTACTCTTATTATGAATATTCTTGTTTAGCATTTATTTGTCTCACTTTTGGTATTTTGGTTGGTTTTTTTTTTAGGTCTGCATATGTAATAGATGAGTTTATGAGCATGCTGAGCTACAGCTCCAGAAGACATAAATCATACCATGTTATTGAAATTGCAGCATCCTGTTTTTATGCCATTTCAGAACTTAGCCACTGATTTTCTTGACTCATCTCCATCTATCAAAATATATGAGGAGCCCAAACCCTTAGTGGTCTAAGTAAAGATCTGTAAAAGTGACTAACAGTTTTCCAAAATATCTCTGATAGATTTGATTTTCGAAGAGTTTTTCAAAGTGCAATTTCTGAAAATCAGGTGTTGCATAATGCACTGGAAAATGGACACAGAAAACAGCTAGGCATCCACACTATCTAACTTATTGTGCTTTAAACATGAAGATTAAATAGGTTGTTTCAAAATGAATTATCAGCTTTTTATTGCAAGATGGAAAGCTTTCCTCTGAAGAAGCCACATGTGCCTGCAAGGAAAAATCTATTCAGAGACTGTTCTTCATTTATAAAACCAAACCCACTCCAAAATGGATCTTGAGATTTGGATGGGTTGGAACAGTTATTTCTCATCACACTGCTCACTGTGTTCCTGCACACTGTATCTCCTCCAAATAATTTGGATCAGCTGCACAAGAGGAATTGTCTATCTTTCAGCTGCAATCAGAAAAATCATCTCTCTGAGGAGTTCACACTGTATCTAACCCACTCACAGCCTGCAATGCCATTCATTCTGGTGTCAATTTAAAATGAGGAAGAGTTTGCAAAAGAAACCATGGAATTAAGTCAGAGAAAATAAACAATTATTATACAAATTATCAGAAGTGAGGAAAACAGGTTCTAAAAATACATCCAAGAAAATACTAGTAACTCATAAACTCTGCAGAACCTTTTAGACCTCACAATATACTTATTTTTGTGGCCTTATTTTGTTTGGTTGGGGTTTTTTTTCCACATGTCCTACTACAGCTATAGTTCAGGTCATATTTTAGCCTAAAGAACACTTGATATTTAAGGCGAAATGCCTAACTAATCATCACCATCTATTTGTCAAGTTCACATCCAGGATGGAAGCATATATGGTTTGAAAGGAATCCATTTTGCAACCCTCTCTTCCTTCCTGTGTCCCAAAGATGTTGCATTCTTGCTTCAGCAAAATAAACGTCTGGATTATGGACTACAGCAGGCTAGCAGGAATGAGCTAGGGTTACTTAGGGTTAGGAATTCTTTAATACATTTTTATATTGTTTTGTGTCTTGGTAAACCTGAGGCCACTGGGATCTCTTCTTCTCTTTGTTATAACTGTTGCCAGGACACACAGGAGATGGCATTGCCATGAGAGGCTCCAAGGTCTGATGTAGCTGTTAAGACCAGGTATCCACCTAAAATGACAACAAAACCTGCTGCTGTGTGTTTAGATCTCTGTTTCACCCCTTGTTTCTGAATATTTTCTGACTCCCATCCACAAATGTTGCTGGTCAGCCATTTTATATTAATTTAGTGCAGAGTTTTGGACCTGGCACATCTACTGAAATTCTCCCTTTTTTCCTGCAAGTCTCCCCACAGCCTGTCAATTTTTGTGTTCATTGAAACAGTTTGTAGCTGTTTTCCAAAGCAAGCAGCTTCCTTGTATAGTTTCTTTTTTGAATAGTGAACTGATAATTTATTACAGTATGAAACAATATTTGTGATGCCAAAAAAGTATGAAATGTAATTGTCAAATACACTGGACACAGCAAAATGGGTTTTGTAGTTCTTAAAAGTACTTGAATCCTGAAAGAAGGTTCAGTCTGTTTTAGATTACAACTGTTTTATGGCTTTTCTTAAAAGAAAAAGGTATATCTCAGTATATTTTATTTCTAAAAACCAAAACCATAATATGACCTTCTCTTTGTAATAAAAGATCAGTGGCTGTCGATGATGGAAATCCACAGTGTTGTATTTCAGGTCAGAACCTTTTAAAAATAATATTAGATATCTTTCATCAATGAAAAGGGCAGTCAAATTACAGCTTTATGATGAAAGTTTGTACAATATTTACCAATCTGAGAATTCCTGGGCCTATTCTGAAAAATGTGAATTTTACCTTTTACATACTCCAGTTTTTAACCAATACATAAGGATATATTTTCATCTTATGTGGTTAAGATGTGATGTGCATTTAGGGATTTGCCAGTTCATAGTCTAAATGAGAAGGAATTGTGTTTAGGTAGTGAGGATAGATAAGCCTTGTGATGGGTGCTAAGTGGGACCATAAAAAATATTGTGGTGACCCTTTGATTCGTATGATTGTGAACTCTTGACTTAGGGCAGCTGGTAATTATGTAGTAAATTAGTACAAAATGTGACTTCATTAAATATGACATTTCTAGACATTCAGAGTACTTTACCCTCTTTTTCCCTAGTTTCATTTTGTTTGTTTAAAGCTGGTGAACAGAAGTGACTGATGTGACATACACGACAGCTCTGTCAATCTCTGACCTATAGTGTGCCCTTTGCCCAGGCTTCCCAGGCTTGTCTAAAGTTTAAAAGCTTCATTTTGGTTTAGATCTACTGCTTACTGAGTTTTGGATTTCTGTGTTAGCTTTTCAGATGTACAGGACCCATAAACTCTTGATTACATAAGAAACAGAAAACTGTGCATCAGTTTCTTCTTTCCATCTCTTTGCTCTTGGAGAACAACATACTCCCTATGGGCTGTAAATCGGCAAAAGGATATTTTCTATCACCATGAGCAATGGTTTCACATCCACAAGTATTTTGCTTTAGAAATTTTCGAATTAAACTATTTTATCAGAACATCATTTTGTTTGTCTTTTTAATCATACATCTCTTTGATGACAAAAAGAAACAAAAGCATCAGAGAGGAAATCTGATTTTCCAAACTGTGTGTAGAAAAAGTACAAAAATATTTAATAAAACCAAAATTGAGGTTGTATAGTATTTTTAAAACGACCAACATAATCAAATGGGAAAATTAATGGAAAATTATATTCTTACTACAGGCCACTGTTCTGCATCTTGTTCCATGTAAAAATTCCATGGAAACAAATTCATTCAATATTTGTTTCTCCTGGATTCTGAGTAATTTCTGTGCAAACATATTTATTTTATTCCTATTTAACACAGTTACTCAGCTCTATTGATGGTTAGTAAAGCTTTCCCAATATCAAACATGAGTATCTGCTGCAAATTAAGCCAATTACACTTTCTTCTATTTTCTGTGAGACATCTCATGACAGTCTTCTTCATAGCAACCTTTTGTGTACTTGAAATGTCATCACTTCCTTCCTGTTCTCCAAACTATTAATCCTCTAATCCTTTTGCTTACTACACTTTTCATACAAGTCTTCTGATTTTTCATTTATATTATTTATGATTTTTAAGGTCTCTTCCAATCCAAACCATTTATGATTCTCCCACAGAGTCTCTTAATTAAATCTTAAAATGGGGTACTGGAAGACTGTTGCAAAGTCTCCACATGTACTTGATTTCAATAAACACTCACAGTACCCAGCAAATCAGCTCTGGCCAGATTTGAGACAAACTCCATTGTATGTGTCTTGGAAACAGAGTAAGAGATCAGCAGCAAAAATTTACATATGGTGGGGAGGCTATTTCTGAACACTTCTGTGTTTAACAGCAAATGAATGACAGTGGACATTTACTTCAAGTGTCTGGAGTACCAGGTCTTTCTGAGCCTTCACAACAAATAAGTCATGCACAAAGATTACTATTCACCTTGAGGGATTGCAGGCTTGCGTTTCTTCAGTTTGGTGTAAACATTGCAGAATAAAATTTAATATGAGGCTATGTCCAACCTATTATAACTGGGTCTGCAGGCATCATTTAAATTGAACTGATTTAGTTCTTTTTAGCCTTGCAGAGATTATTCGTAAACATTTCATGGAAAGCATGAATTATTTCAGAGAAATCTTGTGGTTTGGTTAATTTGGTAAAAAAATTATTCCTGTCTGTTAATGTGTCTGAAGTAAGAAATTATGGAGTAAATTTGCAATGCTATTGAGCTTGGATTTTCATTTTCATTGGTGCAATGAAAACATGGATGCAGATTTTGTAGCAAGCCATTTCACATGAACCAGTTGCTGAGGGAACATATTAATGTTGAGACACACAGTTATGTGATTTGTAGCCATGAAAGAGTAACCAGGCAACTTTAAAATTTCAGCTCAACTGGACTGTAGAATCATATAAAGACAGCACAGTTTTTTTCTGGCATCAAAGAGACTTTGCAATCCAGATATTTACTTTTGAAAGCCCTTCTTGGAGGGTGGATATGGAAAAGGCAAAGTAGTTGTATTCATTATCTTTTGTAGAAAATGTCACTAAATGTAAGGCAGTCCAGTAAGCAAAAATATGTATGCCTGGAATATCTGAAAAGTTTATGCTTTAGCACATAGTGCTATAAATAATGAGTGGTATCTGGAAAAAAGCATCTTTTTTGAAAAAAATACATCATGCAGATAATTGAAAGTGAATAAATTAAAATGTTAAATAAATTAAAGGAAGAAATCAGAAACATAAGACAGAAAAAGGAGAAAGAAGAGTACTAGATAAAGATTAAAATCCTAGCTATGCCTATTGCTCACCAGAATAAGTCACTTAAAGTTTTCCTCCCCTAGAACACATATTTTTCTAATTTTTTCTCCCATTATTCACCAATGAAACTTTAATAATATGTACACTTGAACATTCCCACAGGGTAATATTTCTTTTTACTTTCTCTTGCACTGACAAATTTCTTTGGTCACCCCTAGAAAAAGGAACCTGTATTGTTGCAAGGCAAATTCTCTGTTCCAGGTTTCTTCATTTAGAAAGCGGACTTTGTAAAAATCTCAAAAAGACAGGTAACTGACAGAGTGGAATGAACACTGGAATAATGTCATTAAGCACTAGACTCCTTTCAAGCCTGCCTTTAGCACAGAAAGCAACCTGCCTGTTCACTGACCGCTGCTGGACAGAGCTTTCGCTGGGCATTTCAGCTGGGTGCCCTGTCATAGATTTTGGGTTTCTCAGAGTATGATAAGAGCAGAAGAGTAAGAGGCTGTCAGAGGTGTGTTGGAAAGCTTTTGTAGCTTATGCAGGATGGGCCCCAAGGGAAGCAGAAGTCTCATGGGCATTCATAAATTAGTAAGCAAATCTGCTTACTAGATAGGCATGGCATGATTTTTTTTATAAATAAGGCTTTTCCCTCAAATATTTATTTCCCATATTTAACAACTTTTATTTGGTTTATTTAACAAATAATCCTGCTCTTTAGAGGAAATTATTCACTGAGTGACTTTTTTCCTCCAAACTCCTCCAGCTTTGCACATAATTTAAAAGAAAACATTTTTTTTTCTGCAAGCCACAGGAAGTTCTAAATGCTTATTTAAAAGAGGGCAATGAACGCTTCCCAGTATGATATAAAAGTAAAATAAATACCATTCTCAGTCACATATTGTTCAGACAGACACAAAACAGATTATATGAGAGGCCATGAGAAAACTCCCTGCATTAATAGACTGAGAAATTAAAATGGTTTGAATAGTATTATTATAGTCCATTTGATCATATTATTACAGTGCATTTGCTCAAGACTATTTTCATTATTCTACAGATACACCTCTTTTGCCTGATGGTAAAACACTGAAACATTTTTTTCCTCCCAAATAGTTTGGAAGGAAAATTTTTGTGTGAGTGTGATATTCTGAATAAGAAATATAGTAATATAGAGATTCTTTTTGCCATTGTTCTTCATTAACAATAAATTATTGTAGGAAAATCCTAGAAATACATTTCCCAAAATAAGTGTCAATAATCAGAAAAAAAAAACATTTTCCTCCAAACCCAAACTATTTAACCAAATTCTTCTTCTAACATTTTAAAGATTTCTTTCAAAAATTTTTGTGTGAGTGGGTGCCTAAATTTAAAGGATGCAGCAAACTCTTTCATCTTGCTGCACATTTTCTTCCTTTATTTCAGTTGATGTTGGATAGGACCATAAATAAATAGGTCAATTTTGTGCATCAGCTCAGTTGTGCTTGTTCAGTGGGAGATGTGTGAAAATTCAGTACTTCTAAAATGAGACCACAGATCTGGATATAAGCATATATTCTGGGAATTGTATTAGAAAATGTAAGCTACTATGAAATCATGTATGGATAAAATATTACAGGAAGAGTGAGCAGATATTTCATCTACTGAAAAAGAAAAGTGTTGGCTTGCATACACTTTATTCAAGATCTGTACTTTTATTTCTGTAGAACTTGTTTACAAGGACCATTAATTTCACTAATATGGATTTAGCCTAGATTGCATTCGTCTCCACTAATGATTAAGAAACCATTTCACATCTCCAGTTCCAGAATCTAATACCTAATCTTTCCTTGGCCTGACGTTCTTCATGTAGGGAATATTTTTGAAATAGCATGTAATATATTGCTCTGTGCTTGTGATGGTGAGTTTTATATTATTACCATGGGCAGAGTACCAGGCACTTATGGTGAAAACACCTTCAATAAATTAGCCACACAGAATGTACATGCTTCTTGGCAGCATTACTTTTCCCCTTATTGCTTTTCAGGGTATGAGGAGTACTTCTAAATATCAAGTAGAAAAAGTTTTTATGCCAAAAAACGTATTTCTGTCACCTAAAAATTGATACAATAGAAAATTTAAGGCTGCAAACCTTTTGGGTTTTGACTAGAAGAGTTTCTCATCAGGTATTTATCTAGTAACATGAAAACAGGGCTTATTTGTCATTTCAGTTCTCTAGGAGCTATGGTATAAATCTGAATATTAAAATTATATATATTTAAGTGACATTTGAAAGGCTGATTTTTATGTTCCATCCTTGTGAACTTTTAGGAATATATACTTTCTTTGCACTTAGCATTACTCATGGAAATACAGAGATATTGACAAACACAGCAACTGGAAACCAGCAAAAATCACTGAACTTGAGTAGCATTCTTGGTATATGACTTGTCTTTGAAAGATGGATCATTTCTGCCTTTGAATTGTTCACTCTCAGTGATTTCAAAATATATTGACAGTTGTTGCAATTTCTGCAGGAGGTAGCATCCAGATGTCCATTTGAACCAGCTTCCATGTGTATATAAGTTCAGTAAAAACCAACAGCAAAAACAAAAGGAAAGTAATTGACAACATGTTTGAATACTCGAAAATACGTTGCCCTTATACACACCTAAATGTTGTGCTAACTCAGAGCTCAGTCCTGGCTAAATACCTCTTAATTCCCATGGGTGTGTGCAATTTCCAGCTCATGTTTTTCCATACAGAGATTTCTATAGACAGGTGCTGAATCTTCGGAACAACTTCACATTTTCTAAATACACTTACAGCAGTTTGAGATTTTGGATATGATTCATGGAGACAGGCAACCCCTAGGATCCCACAGATAAATTATTGCTTGCATAAGTCTGGGTTAAAATTATACCTTATAAGATGGTCATAAATATTAGTCAATCCACTCACTGTAAATATTTGGTAACATACTGGTTTTGACATGCACATTCATATTTTACCTTGTAGATATGTCCAAGTGTGGACACAAACTGAAATTGAAATTATTAGCAGGGATTAATTTTCTTCTCCTTAACACTAAAACATAACCCACATCTTAGATATATTGTCTGAAATCTTAGCCCAGTACTGGTTTGCTCATTACAAACAAACCTGGTGAACTGTATCTGTTCAAATTTGAAAATTAGGGAATTTTCCTGGGGCTTGCTGATGATTTCCCAGCAGCTGAGTATGCCATTGCATTGATTGTTTCTCTTTATTTTACTTAAAAGCCACAGAATCAGTCTTCAAATTGCTATGACCACATCAGTGTAGGTTTAAAAAAAATAGAAGGCTGCAAACTATTAATGATTTCATGAAATATATGATTTGCCTGCTGATAAGTGTTTCAGACAGTAAGACGCCTGTTTTAACACCTTTAGAATTGCAAATATGCTACCTTTATAAAAATCCTTTGGAAGTGTTTTGCTGCTAATTCTACTGAACCTTCATAAACATAATTTGTATACAAATAAAAAAGTGAAATATTTGAGTCACTAAAAAGTGTTTGGGCTTGCTAACTAAAATCATGTTAGCATTCTATATGCTTCCTTAAAATTAATTATTGGACAGATAGCTGACAAGTTAAGAGTAAAGATAAAACTTTGGGAATGATTAACAGAAAGCAAATGAAAGGCTGTTTTATGCATCCCCACTACAGAGAGTCATAAAATACTACTTGTGCTATGACAGTTCCTTAAATATTTGACAGAATAGAGCAATTTATGAATAAGAGAGTGTAAATATAAATACAACTGCAGTCAGGAAACTGTAAAACTAGAAAAAAATGAATTTAAATTGAAGCCAGAAGTATGGAGATGTCCTATTGTCCTTTTTTTCCAGTGGGGGATTGTTTTTTCATATGTGGATATCAGCAGGGAGTCTTGGCCTCTCCATGGGTGTAGGGGACTGCCCCATCTTGTCATTTTTCGGCCAGTCGCCAAAGAAAGACAGTTTTTCATCATTAATGACAAACACGTTTGTTACTGATTAGTGATTTGGGCTTCTGTCACTAATCGCAAAATTTTATGGTTATGGTTTTTCCAATGTGTACACAGACTGCTTTCCATTGTTTTGTGTTGTTATGGGAAATGGGACAATTTAAATTATCAAATACAGGAAAAGAGAAACCAGACATGAAAAACTTCAAATCAAAAAAGGAAATGGACTGAAAGTTACTTCAGTTTCCTAGAATCATAGAATCCCAGTGGTTTGGGTTGGAAGAGACCTTCAACAGGATCTTGTTTCAACTCCCTCCCCTGCCATGGGCAGGGACACCTTCCACTAGACTGGGTTGCTCAAAGCCCCATCCAACCTGGCCTTAAACACTTCCAGGAATGGGGCAGTTACAGCTCCTCTGGTTAACCTTTTCCATTGTCTCATCCTCCTCACAGTAAAGAATTTCTTCCTAATATCTAACCTAAACCTACTGTCCTTCAGTTTGAAGCCAATCCCTCTAGTCATGTCACTACATGATCTTTAATAAAAAGTCCCTCTACATCTTTCTTCTAGGCTCCCTTCTGGTATTGGAAGGCTGAAGCTAAGTTACCCCAAAGACTTCTCTTCTCCATGCTCCCAATTCTCTCACCCTTTCCTCACAGGAGAGGTGCTCCATCCCTCTGATCATCTTGGTGTCCTCCACTGGACTCTCTCCCACAGGTAAATGTCTTTCCTTGTTCTAGGAACCCCAGAGCTGGATGCAGCACTGCAGGAGGAGTCTCACCAGAGCAGAGCAGAGGGGCAGAATCCCCTCCCTGGCCCTGCTGCCCACACAGCTTTGGATGAAGCCTAGGACACATTTGGCTCTCTGGGCTGTGGGTGCCCATGGCTTGGTCATGTCCAGCCTCTCATCCCCCAGCACCCCCAAGTCCTCAGCAGGGCTGCTCTCCATCTCTTCATCCCCCAGCCTGCATTGATACCAGGGGCTGCCCCAGGTGCAGTACCTTGCACTTGGTCTTGTTACAACTCATGAGATTCCCATGGACCCAATACAGAAGTCCAGACAAATTATATCCTCCACCCTTCCCTTATCCACTCCACCATAGAAGGTCACTGGGTTGGTCAGACAAGACTTGCCCTTGGTGAAGCTGTGCTGGCTGTCTTGAATCATTTTCTGGAAGCTGAGTAGAATATTGCCTTTTTAAGACAAACATTTTTCCTTATTTCAGGTAAGGTGAAGCATTTATAGTCGTTAATGTGAAACAGTTCTTGGTGTTGTGCTAAGTTCCAAACAAGTGCAATGATCAGAGGTTCAAATTCTTCCTTATCAAGAAAGGAGTTAAGATAATAATACTATCCAAACATGACAGGCTAAATTTGGGCCTCAAAAGGAAACTGAAGTTGCATTCCTGTGAGAAAAACAAACCAACAAACACAAGAACAAACTTATTAAAAAATCTTTTGTCACAGCAAAAATGATTCTTTCAGAGTAAGGCCAAGGGCATTTTTGAGCCCAGGAGAAAGGGAATGTCAGTAGCAGTGACAACAACTCTACAAGCCCCCTAATGAATCATTTCTGAAGAGCTAATTTTGGTGAACTTCCCAGATATTTCAGATTTCACATCTATTTTCATAACACTTTCTCTTTTCTTTCAGAAAAACATCGTATTTTGTTTAAAAACTATCTGAACTCTGGACAAAATGGCAGCCTTAATTCTGAATGTTCTGCCTAGTTTTTGGTTTAAAAGACTTCCAGATGAAATATAAAGACATTTTGTGCCTCAACAACATGAATACAATATTCATTGTTTTGAATCACTTAGATGTCAGAGGATTGTCTGAGCATCTGAAAATTTGAAAAGCATATGTGAAAACATTCTCTAAGGAGTAATATCATATATTTAGGCAAAAAGTTCATTTAAAATCAAACTTGCAGCTAATTCCTGCATATAAGTAGTAGTCAGATCTCAAGATGGTCAGTAGACATGAAGGCAAAAAGTCCAGTAAAAACAGCAGAATAGGCACAAGTTCTTTGTAAACCCAGTATTACCCAAAGCCAAAGGAAAAATATACTGTTCTCACTACTTATGCAGCATTTCAACTCTTAAAAAAGCAAAATAGTACTGTGGTTTAGATGTTACACTGTCATCAAACAGCTGGGTTTGCAGGTTTTTTTATACTGAAGATAAAGAGATCTGCTGCTGTTTTTAGGAATTGCCTCTTTTCTGCTGTATGCCTATGTGCAGCTGCTAAACTGTAAGTTCTCCAAAGGGATGAGATTTTTGATAGAAAACCATTGAAAAATAAATAATAGTTTATATATCAAGTGAAAATACAAAAAACCCCAAACTTGGTGCAAAGGCAAAGAATGATAAATTAAGTACTCCTATTTAATTGGTCCCAAGCTAGCAGAATTGATTCCTCTCAAGCCTGAATTAGAGCTCACTATACTGTAAATCTTGTTCTAAGAAGGGATAGTTGTGGTAGAAGGGATCAAATCACTGACACAGAAACAGATTGTAGACCCTCCAACCAATCCAGGAACCTGTTACTGTGACATGAAAAGGTGGAGGAAGGGTAAGATGAAGTAGCTGCCATGTGGCAGAGTGTCACAGTGTGAAGAATTTATGAGAAGTGTCACTGGAGAAGTGGGTCCCTTTAAGGCACCTTTAAGGCACCTCTGCTGCATTAAGCTAAGCCTCACAGACCCATACTCAAAAATTGTATTGAATGTGGATAATTGCTAGATGCTGACAGACAAGAATTTCCAAGGTGCTACCAGTTGACTTCACAAGGCTTTGGATGCTCCATGGTTAAGTGAGAAGTCATATCACATTAAGAAAAAGCAGCTATAAAAAATAAACATAAATAACTTCCTTTAAAAATGCTGTCTACTTTCACACATACCAGTATGGAAATGGTTACAAGAGGTGTGCTTGAAGAATATTTGCCACATAAAGAATGTTATATTTCAGTGCCAAAGATCTTTACTCTGTCTTTAAAATCCCATTAAAATATTTCCAAACAATGGTGCAGAGTAGTGTACAGGAACCAGGAAAAACAGAGGAGAGAAAATGAGGAAAAGATTCCTAAACAGAGACACAACCACACATTATTTTACTTCTTGAATTATGAATTAAAGTAAATTTTTTTATATGACCAAATACCATTTTCCTGTCCTGTCACCTAGAAGTGCTATTCTTGTTAATTGGGTTGTAGGAGTAGGATATTAGTTTGCTCAACAGTATTCAGTCTTCTTGCACTTACTAACCTGTTTGCTTTCTTAACATATTCTACCAAAACCAATTCTCTAAAACCACCAGTTTTAGCTTCAAATATTACCTTAAAATGCAAATGTTTGAAAAAAATTCCCATTCTACTTGTACTGCCTTTCAATCAGAAGGCGAATTTTGAAATATATTTCCAATTTCCAAATACCCAAAAATGAATTTTTATATAAGAATTAAATAAAGAAAATATGAGGACCTTGTTGCCATAACTAACAAAATACTAGAATTTTTCTCCTTTTTTTCTTTTTTTTGGTCTCTCCAAAGAATTTTGCCACTCATAAGGTTAGTAACCATACATATCTGAGCAGATTTGGTCAAAGCTGCCTGCTATAAGCTGCATAATTTCTGATTTCTGCAATGCTCTTCCATCCTAAACTGATTATTCCAATTTGTGTTATTTCTGAGTACATTATTACCATGGTCTATTTTTTTTTCCACTAGGGTAGCTGTGTCACTACACAGACAAAGGTAGCAATCACACTGCTTACACTGTTGAATCATATTTAAATAACCACATTTTAAAATGTACTGCAAACTCTTTGCAAGCAGTACAGAAGAGGAAAAAATGCCAAACCAAAAGCCTTCTCAAGTCTTTCAAAACAACATGCAGAAGTAATTTTTAAAAAAAATAAAATGCTGACATAGGAATTCTGAAAAGTGAGTTTGCCAAAGAATTGCTCTTATAAAACTGAAATACTTAAACTGCGTAGTTAAAACAGGAGAAATTATTAGACATACAGAATTCTATTTATTCTATTGTTGTAGCACATAGCATACATCTTAAATAATAAATGATCGATATGTTCCTGAGACAAGATTCTCAACCTCAGCCTAGCATGATGACCTACACAAGTACTAATGTTGCTCCCACCAGTTCTTTGGGGAAGGCAGTGAGAACACTAACCTAGGTGTGGAGCAGATGCTGGTTTCTGTTTGACATCCAGGAACTGCAAACTTTCAACACAGAGATGCAGAAGAGTGATGCCATCACCCTTAGAAGGTGTATGATCTTCCCAGTGACATTTGCACTCACTGGGTTCTCACACCCCTCATCGCTTCCCCAAGCCACTAAAAAGTGTTTACTGAGAAGCTGAAGTAGTTCCAACTCAGTCTTTCTGGTTGGGAAAAGCTATAAGTAACATCCCAGAAATCAGGAAATCTTGAATCCAGGTTGGGTGTCCCAAAAACACTGGAAGACTGCTTCCTGAGTCATAATTGGGTTTTGGCATGACTTAAACTTTGAGAAATCACTTTAATAATTTTAGACTTTTTATCTGCAGCCTTATAGGGTGCTGCCCATGACAGGAAAACCAGTGGGAATGTCCCATGTGTTTCCTTCCCTGCATTTCAAAGTCCATTGTTACATTCAGGTTGAAAAATAAAAACATTACTTTTTCTCTGAAATGCTATTTTTGGTAGTTTCAGTGAGATATTTGTCAACACTAAGACCAGTTGTAGCCCTACAACTGAGGAGAGAGCACAGGAGAGGAATTAATGGCCAAAGGCAGTACACAAGGAAAGAGTGTAACCCATGCTGTTTTTGCAGCTCTAGCCACCATCTCATGAACCTATTGGCTTGTTTCTTTAGTAAACTTTGCCCTTAATTCTGTCTATTCCCATTCAAATTTCTCAAAGCATAGGCCCCGCCATGCCCCATGGTGTATTTTGGTACAGAGCAAATGTCTTCACTGCTCTCTACATGCTGTCACTGCTAATTAAAAGAATAAGATAACCTTTTTTCCCCACAGTCAAAGCAAGAATATGTCCTACAGCTGCTGATGTTCCAGTTTAATTAAAAAAAAGCATACATGCCACTAGTTCAGTCCATGTTCTTTACATTAGTGCACAAATCATCTGTCACTCAAACATTGAATTTTGTTCTCAGAAATCTCTGGAATTCCCATCTGCCATGTCCACAAATATGAAAACTAAATTTCTCAGTCACAGCTGCAGGATAATTTTCAACAGTTTTATCACAAGTTTGTACATGTTAGAAACAATTCATGCCCTGAAAGCGGAAATTATTTTAAGCAAGATTTGTGAGAATTGAGAGATAATGCTTATTTCCTGGCTGATGGTTGGAGGATGCAACTAAAGGCAATTCTATTAACTGCATTACCTTTGGGTTTAACATGCTGGAAGTGGAAGCATTCGGTCATAAGTGTCTCATAGGGACAATTTGGCTTTTGGAAGAAAGTAATATATTAAAGTCGATTGCTGTAGTTTGAGATTTTCAGAAGTTATGAGACTCCAAAAAGAAGAAGATATGTGGGAAAATTAAGGAATGCAGATTCCATTATTTAAGATGCTGGCTCTCCTTTAATGTGAAGAGAGTGACAAGTGAATAAAGCAATGTAGCCTTTCCTTCCTTCCTTCCTTCCTTCCTTCCTTCCTTCCTTCCTTCCTTCCTTCCTTCCTTCCTTCCTTCCTTCCTTCCTTCCTTCCTTCCTTCCTTCCTTCCCTTCCTTCCTTCCTTCCTTCCTTCCTTCCTTCCTTCCTTCCTTCCTTCCTTCCTTCCTTCCTTCCTTCCTCCCTCCCTCCCTCCCTCCCTCCCTCCCTCCCTCCCTCTTTACTTCTTTGCTTTACTTTGTTGTGTGCTGTCTTTTCTTACAGTTTTACATCCCTTGGGATGGAAATCATCTTGGAATATTTACACAGTACTTATATTAATGTTTCAAGACCTTTGATCAAGATACCAAGTACAATTTTGGTACAATTTCACCATAATAAAAATAAATAATACAACAATATCATTAGATGGTTACATATGATAATTTCATATTGCTAAGGGTAACGATATAAGAGAACCCTGACAGTACAGGACAATGGAAACAAAGTATTTCTGAAGAGTAGCCCCTGGGTCAGCAGATTAACAGAACAGAAAAAATAGGCAAGCACAGGGAACAATAAAAGAGGAGTATCTGGTTTGGGTGGATTAAGAAAGCAGGAGTGACAAGCATGGTGTGACTGAGCAGGGGTCCACTAAAGAGAACATGTCAGAGATTTTAGTAAGAAAAGTTTTACTAGAGCGGAAAAGGGAACAAGGGAATCTTGGATAGATGCACATCAGTTCCAGTTCCTCTTGCTGCAGGGCAGTACTGGCTTTGATTGACCTTGGCTAATTTTATTTTCACATGAAATGCCCTGAAGTAATTAATATTTAGTGTCCTGGTTACTGAAAGTTGCAGATTAATTCAAATTACTGCATAATTAGATGTAATTTTAGTACATCCATTGTTCCTGCTGTATACTTAGCAATATTTGTGAAGTGCTTCCCAAAATTTATACAGTATGGTACTTGCAGGTGCTGAATTGCTAAAGCTATGTTAAACACTCATCATACAGGAACCTTGTAGTCCAGAAGTGGATTTATAAAATGTTTTGCATCTTTGCAGAGCTTCAGTGTCCAGATAGAGATTGAAATATGCAAGATGTTTCTTAAAGTGCAGGTTGGAACTTTAGGGTAGGGTAGTGCTGCAGGCACCCACAACAGAGGAGGCTTGAGGCCTCCCTGATTCCTAAGATGTAGAAAAGCTCCTTTCTTCCATTCTCCACCGAAGTTAAATGGGGTGTCTGGCCTTTATTTGGAAAACAAAAATGTGTGATTCGTTGGGATCTGGAAGAAATCTCAGAACTGCCCCTTCTCTCCATTTCAATTCCTACTTCTAATCTCAATACTAATGTATTAAATTAATGTGGTAGTATCACTGATGCCTGGAGTGTTCCTGCACAGGGCCAGGAGTTGGACTTGATGATCCTGATGGGTCTCTCCCAACTCACACATTCTCTGACTCCATGATTCTCTCAGTCATACCAGGCACCACAATTGTTTGCTGTTACAGCACTGGAGCACTGTGCTGCTTTCCTCATGTAACTTGGCAACAGAGGCACTGTGTGACAGACGTGTCAGCCAATGAGCCCTATGAATATCAACAGCATTGCCTGGATCTTCTGGTGAATGCAACCCTCCCTTGAAAACTGAGAAGATCACTAGAGTGTTCTGTAGCAGTGAAGTCATCACCAAACCCAGGTTTCCATGGTTAAAAAAATATTTACAGTTCATTTGCCTATATTCAAATATACTTCTTCTTCCCAACCATTTGATTTATAATGAACTGGTTTATAACTTCTTGTACTAACTCTCAAAAACTGCAAAAACACACCTATTAAGAGAAAGGTTAACGGTGGAAAGTGAACTTCCACATTAAGAAATATACTTGGAAAAGAATATTTTCTATTATTTCACCACATCTAACAGCACTAACCATCCAATGAGATATCCAAGGTGATTCTGGAACTGAAAAAAATAAAAAAGATTGATTTCTTGTTTATTGATTCCTTGTTTATTTAAGTGTTAACAATGGAGAATGACTACACATTAACATCAACCTAGGAGGCAGCCCTGGAAGGATCACAGCTGCAGTTTGCTGCTAAAAGCATCTACTCTAAACAGACAAGAATGGATTTGAAAACACAAACATCACCCCTGGAGTGGCAGCAGATCTCAGACTGCTGATAGTGTCAGAGTGAATGGTGATACTTGGGAGGAAAACACCAAGTAAAAGCAAAGATAAGAAGAAAGGGGACATTGAAAGGAACAGGGGATAATGAAACAGCGTTAGAGGACAGGCAGCTGTGGTTCAGATGGAGGTGAGCTAATAGTCATTACAGGTCCCAATCTCCCCTAGGCAGGAATGTCTCCAATCCTCACAGGACCCTCCTTGGGCTACATCTGGAGCTGCTCTTGTAGCTGAAGTTTCTGGCTAGATCTTGCCTCTAAATTTCACCCTGAAGGATGGGCAGAAAAGGAAGGTGACCTGAATTTTAGTTTTCCCAAAACTCTCCTTTGCATAGTTCTAGGGTCAGAATGATACTTGGGAGTTCGAGAGTTAACAGCTGGGCCCTGTCATATCCCTTCTCCTCCAGGAAAACTGCCCATGCCATCTGGTTTATACCTCACACAAAGTGTCTCTCTCACCACACAGTTACTGCAAGGCCTGCTTATTCCACTGTTGCAGCATATTCCCGCCTTCACATTTTTCTGTTCCCACCCATCATTTATTCATAACAGATGACATTGTTGCTGGACAAACGTATGGTGAAGGTGTTTTCAGCCTTTGTAAAAGCTCTAAAATATGTGCAGAAAGTCCATTATTAGTCTAGGTTTCTAAAAAGTCCTCCCTCCCTCTTTTATTGTTTCCCTTTGGTATATTTCCATATAGCAAAGTCTGCATACACATGACCCAAATATTTAGGACCCAAAGCTCTCAAGTGCAATCCATGCCTGTCCATTTTCTTTACAGAGAGTAAGGCTGTGATTAGACATGAAATAACTGTAGGTAATAAATCTGCTCCCAAAGACTGAGTAATCTTATTGCAAGTGGGAAGTGACACTTTACTCATCAACATGTGGAGTGCCTTAAAAGTGCTGTAATAGCCAAACTAATGTAGAGAGGCAGAGAAAGTCTGCTTGAAGAAAAGAAAGAACCTCTGGTGATGTTTTACATATGTAGAGACTTATGTTGGAAAGAAGAATAATGTATCTTATGTCTATCCTAGAAAATAGCTAATTGCAAAAATATTTGGGATGTGAGGCCTGCCTAAGTGCTTCCCATTAATATTGCACGATCGTTTTGATGTTCTTAATAGAGGCAAGAACATACGTTGTATGTGGCGGAAAGGAGATATAAATTCATTTGGAAGTGCATTTTCTTTCTGCTTGGAAAACCTCATGGTGAGGTGTCAGTCTAGTATAACATGAAATGTAAGATTTGCTTCCCAAAGGGTGTTCTTTTGTGGTAGTTTTGGGTGTGTTAGTATAATTCAGTTTGGGACAAAAGGAAAGCTACACAATTTTCCAGAGACAGAATCAATTTTTCTCCTGAGCTCTTCTCTTCTTTGCATGATTCAATACAATACCTATAATGACAGCTGTTTCCACTGGGATGGAAGCTGCAAAATCAGTCAAAAAGAACTTGTAAATGTTGACACTCAGCATGGTTTTAAGAACCTCGATTTCCAAACTTGAAGGCTTAATTGTCACATTTTTTCTCTTTTCATCTGTGAAGTCCATGTGCAATTTTTTAATTCACACAATGAAATCTGAAGAAAAATCAGGCCCTAATCTGTCCTTCATGGTTTTTTTGCTGGTTTTTTTTAATGATTGGCTGTGGAGGAGTGTTTGCTTTCAGGGGCTAGAGGTGGTATTCATTCATCAACAGCTGAGGAATTAAAATGAAGTTTCTGACTTGAAAAAAACCACCCCGAACATCTCTCTCAGAGCTAAATTAAATGTTGGCTTTATACCTGCTAGCCTACATCTTCCATTCAGTAATCACAAACATGTTCTGAGAGCTGCAAGTGTCTGAGCTAGTTTATACATCTTGAATATTTGAATTATTCTTCATTCTGGCCAAATAGAAGAAACCACTGAGGTCCTTCCCAGAAAAAGATGACTGGCACCCTCAAAGCCAGAGCTCCAGATGTCTGCAATGTCTCGGCAGTAGTTGAGCAACACTGGGGAAATTTTCTCCACAAACTGATGATAGTACAGAACTGGGTGGTTTTTGGGTTGAAACTGTCTGCTTTGTCAGAATGAGATAGAAATTAAAAATATGGGTTCTACCATTTGCAAAAATCAGTCTAGTTTTTTGTACTTTCAAGGTGAATATGAAGCCTTGGTTCCTCCGTAGCAAAGAGAAAAATTCTGAACTACTAGTACAGAAAGATATCACCCCAATGTTTGATAAAAATACATATTAAAAGATGAAAAGAATGTAGCAGTGGTAAGACAAATACCAAAGAAAAATAATGACCAGAAAAATGAGTTAATGGTTTCAGCAAATTGAGTTCAAATTAAGAATTGACCAAGGTAGTATTTTAATAGCTTCCCATTAAGCAAGGACTCAGGGACATTTAAAACCAGGGAAGGAGACAAGACAGTGTCATCAATGTGATAGCTCTGAAGCTTGTCAATAATTTCCAGAGGAAGCAGAAAAAAGCAACTCCAGGGACAGAAGGAAAACTACTAAGTCTCATCTCATGATGTAGACTAGCTGGCTGAGCTAATACTGCCCTGAGGCTGCTTACAGCACCCTGATGAATGCAAAAATGGCTCGGAAATTTGGAAGGTGTTTTATTTAGTGGTTTTTAAGAGCATGCTGAGCTAGTACACAGTGCAGAAGGCTATGCTGGCAATCACAAATATGAACTCTCTTGTTTATGAAATAGAAAAATACACTACAAATAAGTGTCTGAAAAGCCCTGGTGCTTACTACTTAAATGCTTGAGTTGGTCTAGGCAATAAATAAATAAATAAATATTATTACTCTTTTCCAAGCTGGTGGGTAGAATGCTCTCACAATGTTTCCAGTACTTTATGCCTATGTCTTGGTCATAGACCACAAGTAAAACTTTTCCATGAGCGTTTTGGAATTTCCACTTCAGTACAAAATTGGGAAATGCAGTCATCATAAGCACAGGAGGAATAAAAAAGGAGTTTCAAGAAACTTCTACCAAACTCCTGCACCACAAAATTGTTTGAGTCTTCAAGTTATTTTGTTCTCACACAGTGTGCCTCCTATAACACTCCTTAACTCATTATTGTGACTACAGGAACACAGCACCATCCATAATGGGACAAACCTGAGAACTCCAATCCAGATAAGATCCAGAGCATTCATAAGAAGAGTCTGGGGCTGTTCCACAGAGGTTTCACAGGACCTCAGAAAGTGAAGAAATGGTGGAATGATCAGTGGAGTCTGTGTGAGGAGAGGAGGGCAGGATGTGAGAAAGATGGGACAGCCACAGTGACAGAACAGGAACAGGGAAGGTCTTTGTTTTGTCTGGCATCAGAGCTACTGATGTGAGCTTTGGTCAGACTTCTTGGACAGCCAGGGCAGGGAGAGAGACATTTTCTCCTTCCAGTTGCTTCTCCCCATTTGATTTGCTATACCCAGCTCCCACGGTGCATGGACAGAACAGAGGAAGCAATAGCCTGTGTGAGCCCCACAGGACTGCAAGACAACTGCTCCCTGCTCTTGGCACACCTGCAGCAAGCTTCACCTGCACCATGGACTGCAGGCAGCTGAGCTACTGTGCTGCTGGCACTCCCTCTGATGACTATCCTGGCTACTCTGGCCATCGTGGCCTCCATGGCTTCCTCCCTTTCTCTTCTCAGGATGACATCTTCCAGCACTGGCAGGTTTCAGGGGCTGTCCCTGAGACAGTACCATAGAAGCAGGTGGCTGGAAGGTGTCTCAAGAGGGCAGACATTCAACTTATCTTTGTGTTTGGGGGCAGCTTCAAGCATACCTGCACCACAGAGATATCTGTGCGTTTGAATGAACATACCCTAGAAGTTTAAAAGTATTCTGCAATTTTTCTAAGTAACCATACACATTCTCATTTAATGATTGATCTAAATCTGTCTTGATGCAAAATAAGCCAGTTTCTGCACATCCTATTCCCTGTGACCCAGGAACGTAATCAAACACTGTTTTCTGTGTAGCTGTCTTGGCATACCTGTTATCATTTGCTTTTTCAACTTCTTATTTCCAGACTAAACAAATGGAGTTCTCTCAGCTTTTCCACATAAGTCTTATTTTCTGTCTGTCTGTTTAATAGAAGACCACAGACCAGCTTACAGGCTTAACTTTGTAATCCACGACTAAGCTTCCATTATCTGCATACTGGAAATAACAAGGTAATATAAAACATTGCAAGACAAGTGACAGAAATTTCAGAAGGGAGTTTCATATCTTGATAGCATCTAAAAAGCTCTTATATGCTAAGGGATTTAGTGCTATGAATAGTTTCAAATGGATAAGTGGTGAATATACCAGGGAACTTTGGAACCACCATGTTTACTATTGTGTAAAATAATCTCTCCTCCCAGATTCCTTTCTCTCTGTAGAGCTCTCCAGACAATTTTAATTGCATGAAGTAAGGGAAACTTATGTCTGAAAGCAGAAAACTGAAAAGATGCATGACCTCATAGGTTCCTACTTAATCTGTCCCAATATTTCCCATATTACAGCAAGTCTCTTGCTTGGCATTTACAAGAGATACTTCACACTTTGTGGCACAATTGCACTTGTGGCGTCACCAAGGGTGGTGTTTGTCATTGATGCTGCAGCTACTTTCAGCAGTTAGTGGCACTGGCACTGTCAAGCACTTACTGCTTCATTGTTCCAATCAGGATGTGTAATTTTACCCATTTGAGATCACCTTACAACCATTTTTTTGCTCTTGCTCTTGCCTAGAAACCATGAGCAGCAAATGGCAAGTGTGCCCATTTTGTCAGGAGTGGGCAGGAGCCCTCTCAGGGAGCTGTCAGTGCTGCAGCAGCTGCTGGCAGGGCAGGGCTGGTCCAGCCAGTGACTCTTGAGCATGGCTGCTTCCAGTGAAACTGTTCCAACCCACAGCTCAGCATGCGGTGTCTCCAGAAGCTTGCCATGGACAAGCTGCTTTTCAGAGGCTGCCAGAGAGCTTCCCGCAGCATGAGCAGAGCCTCTCACTGAATAGAAGTACTGAGAGGAGCCAAGTGGGGAGCCACTGTCCCCTCCCTCCTCTGTGGGTTGCTCCACTGACAGCACCAGTGCCAGTGACAGCAAGAAGAGACAGTGTTTGTCCCCTGGCCCCAGATCAGCACTGTGGAGGGGATAAAAGGATGCCCCCAGTGTGACAGAGAGGCATTTTCTAAACCCATCACAGACTGGGAACAGCAGGATAGCAAGGAGCTGCTACTGCCATCTTTTACTGACATATGGTCATGCTAAGTCCTGGAGGGGAAGGCCTGGGATAACATTCTAAATGTCTTAAGAAACTTGCAAGGGAAAGAGGTGTTTGATCCAGAAAACAACATGAACCTTCTCAACAGAGCTTCCACCTTGTGCCATATTAAAAAGAATGTATGGAGGTCCGTGGACTGCTGGACCAAACACTCTTCCTACTCAAGAGTGACTTGGGGAGCTGAAGGACAAATCCCTGTTCTCACTGGAAGAAAATCACATGTTTCTCACAGGTTGTAAGCACCTTCCACCATGGTTAATTCAATGTTTCTTCAGGGGTCAGGCTGCTAATCTAACATTTCTCATTCTAAGGCAATATGGTTGCTATTGGGAGACCTAATTACTTCTATTCCTTCCAATATACCTTTTACTGTGACAAGGGGTTAAGATGATAGGGAAATGCCTACATTTTTTACTTTCTAACAAGGTTTTTGAGATAAATCACAAATATGAAGATAGTAGTATGGTATAGAATAAATAGTAGCTATAGCACATTAAAAGGCTTGGAAGAGAAGAGTATATGGGGCTGCCACACTTCTCTTCAGTCCTGGTGTGCAGCTGTCTGTGCTAATTGATGTCCTCAAGATGTGTTGGATCTACTTACTATGCACATTTTACAATATTAGTTTTGGCAGGGTGAATCTGATGGTTTCAGGACAGTGATGATGAGCACAGTTGCCCACCTAGGAAGCAGATACAAAGTAGGTCCAGTGCTTTTCAGATCCATGTATGTGTATTGCACCATGTAGTTGCTTAGAAACATACCTGAGATATTTGGATGTAGGGCAGCCTCGGTTTCTGGCTGAGAGCAACCACACCTCATCTGCCAGCATTATCAAACAGCTGTTGATCCGACAGAAAATCTGTACAACCCATACAAACACTTCCAGAAAAATTTCATTTTTGAAAAATTGATGTGGTAGGGAAAATACAAATACATGGTCTCCCTCCTTCTTCACCTTTCCTTCCCTCCAGACAAGCTACCTGAAATTTGTCTATTTTTTTTTAGTTGTTTCCTCCATCTCCCCCTCTCCTTCCTTTACTCCATGTCTCCTTGCATAATTAATGCTGATGAAGCCAGCTAGAACATAACAGAGATTCTTCTTTTCAGCATCCTCTGTTTTAGAAGATGCTAGAAATAACACAGGTTTTGAGGTTCTCCTGGATTGTGGAGCTGTCATTCAAACAGGTCGTGTCTAGGACATCATTGAAATGAAATCCTGCAGCCTTATCAGTCAGTTTTCTTTTTTGTTTGGTTTATCTGATCCATGCACCTGCAAGGACTTTCTCTGCTCACAATATGCCATCTAGGCCACCAGCATTCTTCTGGTTGTCCATGCCTTACCTTTAAATGACCTCCTTTTCTAATGATTAAACCCATATGATCTTTCTCTCTTTGTTTCTTACCTAGCCCAATTTCTGACAAAACTGGAGACAGGAGGAGGGTACCATTGACCCTTGGCCAGTTTCTGTAACCCAGAACACATGTGGGAAGGAAGAGCAGAGTGATCGCTGGTCCCAGCCACATCCCCCTACCTCCTTTGTCTGCTTCCTTCCTCCTTCTGCTGCCCTGAATTCCCAACTCCCTCCTTTACCTCTTAGGTGCTCCCTGACTTTTAATTCTGTCTCTGTGCAGTTCCTCCTCTCCCAAAGCTGCTGTTGGATATTCATCCAACACTTCCCATACAGCATGCACATCTTGCACTTTCTTTTCACAACTAGCTTCCAGTTAACTGAAAGATCCTGATTACATTTCTTCCATGCACATATACCCGCTTCAGCAGAGCTGCATTTTAGTAAAACAACGCCTGCAGACGTTTCTCAAATTTCAGACAAGAGCAAGGTTCAGATTTACATTGCTTGGGTGTGACATGGAATCAGCAACCAAAGTATGTTCCCTTAAGCAATTAAGTTCATATAACCCCTGGCTCGTGGGCAGATACTTGCTGGGATATTCTGCCTGCCAGTGCTCGCTTTAATTCATCTGGTGCCTTGCAGCAAAGTATAACTCTCTGCAAAGACTAATCTTTTTCCTTTTTTTCTTCTTTTTTTCCCCTTGCCTTTTTTTCCTTTTTCTTTGTTTTTTTTTTTTGTTTGTTTGTTTGGTTGGTTGGTTTTTTTGTCTTTTTTTTTTTGTCTTGTTTTTTTTTATTTTTAGTAATTAAAAAAAAAAGGCTTTCCTGGTCTTGTTTTTCATGGAAGCAGCAGCTTTATAGTGAGCACCTAGGAGATGCTGGGATAGGAGTGAAGCTGGGCTTTGCTCTGTGGGCAGTTACATAGCAATTCACATGTAGATACAGCAACAGTATTCATGGTATTTCATGGTATTTTATTCAGAAAGTTGTACCTTAAGGAACTTTTTCTTTTTGAACCAGGTCTGGACCACAAAACCAATCTTGCATCATGAGAAATTCTAGAGAAGACCAGAAAGAGTTTATGGTCTTACATGAAAAAAAACCCAACTTGCAGATGTAAGGAGTTCTCCACCTCAGTTACAACAAAACTGGCAATGTACTATAACAGAGCACTTGAGGGCTCTGGCAGTCACAAAGCAGAAACATAAATGCAGCCCTGCTTTTCTAACATAAGAACTATAAAAACAGTTCTACTGTAATGGGTAAAAGAGCTGTTAGATGAGATCGTCTTTGATTAAGAAATCTCAGACCACATCAGACTACCCTATTGTCTCAAAACAACTACTTTCAGAAAACTCACAACATGGACTGGTTATGCCAAGTAGGACACTTTTAGATGACCAGCCACTATCACTGCCTTCCCTTTGTGATCTGGGACTGGGGAGATCAGCTTCAAGAGAGTCCTCTCTCCTTCTTCTTAATGACTCACAGATGACTGCTGGAATTTCCTGCAGTTCCTCCCAGAAGAAATTTACGAAGTGTTTAGGGTTCAATTATTGCTGAATCAGTGCATCCTCATTCAACAGGAAAAGAGAAATGCACTTCCATTATCATCTTACACTGAGGTTAATTAAAAACAGCTCTTCAGCTGGTTGCAGCCTGTTTGCCAGTTGTATTTTGTCATGTTTTGCAGCGATGCCTGAACGCGGTGGTTCTGCTTGTGTGTTTGTACACATATTTATGTATTCTGGGGCCTCAGTCCCTCATGCCCTATAATTGACCCAGCCATTCTTATCAAGCACAACATATCCAGCCATTTTTCCACAGCAGATGTGACCACATTTCTAAAAGAGGTCAGGAAAACCTTGCTGTAAAAGAGCAGATCCTGATATTCTTATTTCACAGTTGTGGCACCTCAGCTACTTTCAGAATGCCACTTCCAGTATTGTCCTCAGTTGGGACTGACTGGTTTAGAATATTCTTGAATACTTCCTGTTAAATGACAATCCAGAAATAAAATCAAAAAGCCCCACATTTTTTCACCACATATCTTTTTCAGGGCTACACTCTGAGGTGTTTTTTTTCAGAAATATCAAGCTGTCACAGTGCTGTGGTAGCTTTTTTCAGAGGTTCTACAACACAAGAACCAAAACCCCTGCTTCTACAGTTCTCCCACTGCCTTCTGTCTGGTTTCCTTGATTGTTGTTGGATATTTGAAAATGTCTGCTGAAACTCTGATTACAACTGCAGTAAACATCAAAGACTTCTGCAGTTAAATTGCTCACATAGCACTGATTTTGGTTTGGTCTTATTTTTAATATGAAAACAATAAACATTCCACAGCCAATTATACATACTTTAAATAAAGTTCAGAGCAGAGAAAGACCCTGATCACTGATGCTATTTAACTCCCTTTATGCAGGCAATCACAGAACTACAGAAGCAGATAAAGAAAGGCTACCAGTAATCCACAAAAAAGTTGAAAACAAATGCTTGGTCAGCCAATTAGTCTAGTATCTGTCCATAGTTCATGTCATAGAGTTAAAGGCTGCTGCTAGTTTTACAGTGGGGATCGTGGTGAAGGTTACTCAAAATCCAGACCCTCCCTTCAAAGAAAATCCCACTGATTTTTGTCCTGAGAGGGGTTAATCAGCCCCTGTTTGACTGTGGGGAAAATCTTCTACCATCCAAGCTCATACGATGAAAGGTATGAAGAGCATTAAGGGAGTGGCTTCAAGAATGAAACTGCAGAAGATCAAAAGGACACTGTTTGGATTTGTCTTTAGTTGAGGCTTGACTTGGATTCTGCTAACAAAGAACCTCTTTGATCTAGAATCTTTTACTACTGCATAGAATAAACGCAAGGAAGAAAATATTCACTTTAATTATTTTTCTCTGTTCCTCTCCCCTGCCCCAGGAAAGTGAACAACCCAGATGGTGATACAGTTCTGGAAGTGAAGCTCTGTACTGTATTTTCAAGTTCCTTTTTAAACCTATATTTCTAGCAACCAGCCACAAAATTTATAGATTGTCAAAAAAACCCTGGGTTTGGGCTGATGCTAAAATGAAAGACCGATTCTCTAGAAATCCCTGAGGCAAAGCAAACTGTGCCAAATGTAATTTTGCATCCTTACTGATTGTCCTCTTTCTCCAGAGCAGTCATTCATTTGCTCTATCACATGTTCCAAATTGTAAGAATAGTATAAATAACATTTATCAGAACACTTCTGGCCTGCAACTGTCAATGACTCTGTGGGTTTCTCTGAAAGTTTCCAGACTTTTTTTCTTCTCTGTTCCAAAAGACATTGCATATTTCTATTTTCACAGAGGAACTGAAGTGTTATTCCTGTAATTACAGGGATTATTACTGTGTCATTCATACTTCATTTTTTTTTGCTAATGCAGAACTACCTGGAACATATCTTTTTTTTTTTTTTTTGTCAAGTGTGGCTTTAACTGGTCAGTAAATCTAAATAGGAACCACCTGATTTTCCAGGGGTTTGAGCAACACAAACTTGCATTTGAATGGGATAGGGCTGAGGCAGAGCCTCTACTCCACCCACTTTATAAGTATGATTTATTAGTAATTTTTTTTCCAGTAAAGCTTCCACTGCAGATCAGAATGTATCCTTTTTTAGGTTTAGAAATTCCAAGAAATTTAATTCATACTCTTTAGCCTCAGTGAGACAGAAGACTTGCTCTAAAAACAGAGTAACAGATGAATGATGCTTCCACCAGGGCCACAAAGTCATTATACTCTAAACTACATAAAGGAGAAAAAAAAGCAGGTTTTAAAATAAAACCATACAGGCTTTCTTCTCATACTAGGAATGAGCTGGATAAAAAATCCGGAGAGGAATTTGTGGTTTTTTTTAATATTTTTTACATGTTGTTCTACAAAACCATGACCTCTTAGAATCTTCTTCCAAATTTTACTTTATATTTACTCCTCTGTTGTCATGTCCATGATAGCTGTCACCCTTCAATAAAGTGTGATATTTTCAGGATTAAAACTATTGGCCTGAAGACTCTCATGAAGTGGGTCTTTTGAGTGATGATCCTTGGTGTCATGTCGTCTCATATTCAGATACAGTTTCAGACAAAAAGCAAATAAGCAAAGGAACAAGAACATTTTATGTTTTAAATGTGCAGCAGGGGAATAAATAACACATATAGTTTTACTACATCTGCTTTAGTGTTTGGATCAGCTGCTGCCATAGCGGGAGCACAGTGCTCAGGACAGCTCTGTCCCGGAGCAGGTATCAAGGTGACAGGGACATGGGAGAGCAGCCACACAGGAACTTCCATTTTTAAAAACATGAGTGAGGAGGAACAGTCTTGACAAATACTTGGTTCTAATTCCATTTTGGTCCAGACACTAGCCAATTGTAGTACTCAATTTTCTTCTTACTCTGGTTCTGACAGCCACAGACTCCCCCTGTAAATGCCAAACAGGAACTGTGATGTAACTAATAAAGTCTGAGTCTTCATTCTTTCCATGCTGTTTATATAGTGGACTTTTGAATAAATTGAATAAAATAAAGCTCCATGGATTGATCTTGGCAGTTAATCACAGGATATGAGCAAGAAGGAAGCTTCTACTTCACATTTCTTCAGTTGCTGACTCCTATTTCCTAACAACTGTTCATCTACTACTGCCAGTGTTACGAAGCAGATCTCTCCAAAGAAAATATCTCACTACAAATTTGGGGGCAAATGGGTTTCTTCTCCTCACCATGATACTGAGAGCTTCACTGTACATAAGAGAAAACCTGAAGTCTCCCCAGAGTTATAAGGAGCTCTGCAAAACAATTTACAGTTATATTAACCCATGGAATTGTTTCTGGAAGCAGTTTCTGTGAAGGACTATGAACAAAGAGAACGGAAACATAAAGAATTTGGGGCAAGTTTTACTCAGTCATATTTGAGTTTAGACTTGCAGATTTTTGTGCTTTTCCAAATAGAGTTTGATGGCATCACTAATGTGTAGCATAACAGGAGACAGAGACCAGCTGTGCTTTGAGAGTTAATCTCATAAACTGCTTCCAGAGAAGGTCACATTCAGAGCCCTGAGGGCTTCCAATCTGTTCAGACTTGAAAGGTATGTCAAGGAGGAATTGACTTTAAACCATCCAATTTTAACATGCAGTTGGGCCCCAGCACTGTGAATCCCCCAAGCACACAGCAAAACACCAGAGGTCTTGAATTTTGCCTCTCCAGGAGGATATATGTAATAACCAGAGATACAAAACACTGAGTGATTTATTTGACACAGTACCTCCTATGACCTTTAAGATAAAAAGGTGCATTTCCTCTCACAACTGTCATATTGCTTGCAGTGCAATACAATGTACAGCACGTAGGGCTCTGATTTGTTAACTCCCTTGCTCTGTGTTTAAAAGCAAAATGTCCCTAAAACTGCTGGACAAAAGTTCACACAGCTTCCACATATTTATTAAAATAAAGAGTGAAGGGGAGGGAAGGGTAATTGGAAGTTCTTTAGAATATTATAACTATATTGTGAAAGACCAGCTGCCAATCCAAGATCTAGGGTAATTTTACTCAATAAAGACATATGTAGACATCCCAGGAGGTTTCATACAGTCCCTCTCTTTACTTGCTTTTAGATTGCTTAGAATTTTAGTAATGGTCATTTAGTAGCCAAAGTAAAATATCCAGAAAAGTCAGTAAAGTTCATTCTTTCTGAGGTTGTGATGTGCTGCTTATTAACACCCAGTCCATCTCATTTAAAGCAGAGGTAAACTATTAAAAAAAAAAATCTTTCTCTATGAATCAAAATGAGACACCATTTCACAAGGACTGAGAAAAATCTCTCTTCCATCACAGAGTGTGGAATGTGACTGGGGAACCGTCCCAACAAAAACACACTTTTCTGAATGAGATTTCATTCATTCTTGTATTCATTTCTTTTAACACCTCAGTTGCCCCAAAACAGAATAAGGAACTTCATGTGGGAAGTTTGAAAACTTTGTCTTATGGCTCATTGCTTTTTGCAAAGACTGAGACACCTTGTGCATGCATTACACAATTACAAGTTACAGTGCTAAGGGAAAAGGATTTAATTTAATTTAACTTCCTTTATGCACAAGTGAAGCATCCAAAATAATCAGATATGTGTGCAACTTTGCTGGTGCATGGAGAGTGTTAGGCTGGTATAGGAAGTGATTCACCCTAAATTATCATCAGACCTATATTAAGATGATTCAATGACCATGTCGCTATGCAATTTCTTTCCACAGGCCACAAAAGAAGCCTAGATGGATAAGTGAGGTAATATATCTAAGACCCATAAACCACATCCCTCAAGTAGTGTAAACCCTTTAAAATCTGTCCTTTCCAACATCTTGCCATCCCATCCAGCATGGCACTTTTAAGCTGTGGGGAACAGTCATTATTTTAGCATCAATATCTGCATCGAGGTCCTCCTCCCATTCACATACTGTTTTTTCCACATGTGGTACCCGCTCAGTCACAAGAACCAGGCCTTCACCAATTTATAAAAGGAAGGCAGTAATCCACTCACCTATCCAGGATTTCCATCCTTTACATATATCTAGCCAGAGTATACAGTATAGCTAGGGTAAGGACATTATATGAATCAGTATTTTTACTTAGGGGATAGTGTGAGGCTGCTGTTTCAGAAATATTTTTCTGTGAAGTCAGTTTATTCTTGTCTGTCTTCAGAAAGTGCAAGTCCATGGCAGGTTTCTTACAAGTTTCCAGAATATGAGAATACTGTATTTAAGCCCTATTTCAAGCCTGTGCTTTATGGTACTCTGCATAATGAAGATAGATTCATCCGTCAAATACTCTTCCAGAATCCTGAAACCCACTTTGGTATTGGTCTTTGCTTTGTCTAAAGACATTTAAAAAAATATCTTAAAACATCCTAAACTTTATAGATATTGCAGCCTTTGATTGCTGTCATTAATAGCGGCACACTGGGATTTTGACTTTTCCTCTGTTCCCATGAAAATAACATGTTGAAAATGTTGCCACTGGAGTTGGTCAACTTACTTTTTGTATTTCGATATTTGCAAGCTTAGAAATGCAACCGAGTGGAACTGCATTTCATGACGTTTCATAATGGTTTTAAGACTTCATAAATTTTCTCCTTATGCTAAAGAGCAATAGGAGAAATAACTACATCCCAAAATAGTCACTTTCTGTACAGCTGAGGCTGTCACCTCTCATTCGACAAACTCAAGTTCAAGGATCACTTGGGACTAGCCCTGGGACTAACACAAAGCTCTTGCATTGCAGTGTGTGCTTTAACCACCAGGCAATTGAGTGTGTAGGGGAGATCTCTTCGTTTTTTGTTTTTTCACACTTAATCAACAATTCTACCCTGAACATAAAAAGGCTTTCTTAATAAATTTTGTTTAAATAGCACATTCCTGTGGAAAGACTCACTGACAGCAAACAGATATTTTCTGACCAGAAAAAATATCTTTTCTGTCAAAGAGGTTTCTGACAGCTATATTAGGGCACGGAAAGTTAATGCCACTTTTCAAATTAGCTGAGTGTGTTATTAGGATTAATCATTAGATATATCAGTTTACACTCAAATGGGTCCCCTCATGCTCTCCTTGCAAAATTACATTTGGGATCCCCAAAAGTAGGATTTGAAATGATCATCAAAGTTTTCAAGAATTGTCAGCTTTCATGATATTAATCACACTTAATCAACAATTCTACCCTGAACATAAAAAGGCTTTCTTAATAAATTTTGTTTAAATAGCACATTCCTGTGGAAAGACTCACTGACAGCAAACAGATATTTTCTGACCAGAAAAAATATCTTTTCTGTCAAAGAGGTTTCTGACAGCTATATTAGGGCACGGAAAGTTAATGCCACTTTTCAAATTAGCTGAGTGTGTTATTAGGATTAATCATTAGATATATCAGTTTACACTCAAATGGGTCCCCTCATGCTCTCCTTGCAAAATTACATTTGGGATCCCCAAAAGTAGGATTTGAAATGATCATCAAAGTTTTCAAGAATTGTCAGCTTTCATGATATTAATCACACTTAATCAACAATTCTACCCTGAACATAAAAAGGCTTTCTTAATAAATTTTGTTTAAATAGCACATTCCTGTGGAAAGACTCACTGACAGCAAACAGATATTTTCTGACCAGAAAAAATATCTTTTCTGTCAAAGAGGTTTCTGACAGCTATATTAGGGCACGGAAAGTTAATGCCACTTTTCAAATTAGCTGAGTGTGTTATTAGGATTAATCATTAGATATATCAGTTTACACTCAAATGGGTCCCCTCATGCTCTCCTTGCAAAATTACATTTGGGATCCCCAAAAGTAGGATTTGAAATGATCATCAAAGTTTTCAAGAATTGTCAGCTTTCATGATATTAATCTAAACTTATAACACTTGATGATCTCTGGGAAGCTTCAGTTCTGCAACTTTCATATGCAAGTTCTCTTGAGGCATGATCTAAGAATTGTATCCTATTTCTTAAGGTAAGTTTTGGACATGTTGAAGAAAAAAATCGACATAAATTATCACTAAGGATAAATATGAAAACAAAAACCCTAGAGGATAGCATGGACTTTACATCTACATTTTCCTTTTATTTTTTCTTCTTGTTGCAGTCTGTTATGTTTTTTGACCACAAATATTGGCAATTCCAGGGGTAGGGGGAGGGGAGAGGGATTTAGCAGACTTTTAACAAAGGCCTTTGGGTACATCTTGTTAATAATAGAGACCACAGAGCATTTCACAATATTTATGAAATCTGGACAAGGACATTTGAAATTTTGAGACAGATGTCATCCAGCCCTCTGTGCTATGTTTCTTATTCAATGAGAACTTTCTTCACCCTTTGACTTCTGTCGTAACTCCTTGTGTATTTATTCCTACCTGTGTCTAATCCAATAGTGGATGGCATGCTAAGGGTATGAAGGAGCAGCTATATATTTGCCTATATCTCTCCAGACTCAGAGATGTCTGAGAGTTTATCAACAGTTATCCCAACCCAGCTCCAAACAGCTTGCCTGAGACACTAGAGAGTTTCTGCTTAAGGTTATATGAAAGTATTTCTTCAGTATAATTCTGTATCTATTTTTGTCATGGAAATTCCAAAAGCACTGCTCTCATTGCACTACACTGACTCTGCCCATACAGTCCTGGTTTGAGTTTCCTGTGAGAAGACCAAGTTCCTTACTCTCAAACCCAGAAAACTGTTTTCTTCCTCCTGTGATCATCTTTCTTGTCCATTGTATGTCTATTATTTTCTTTTCCTGAACACTTTTCTGACATTGTGATAAACACAGAACAGATATTAAGTTATGAAGGAATTAAATAATGAATACTTTCTTATTGTCTTCATGTCAGAAACTTCACAATAAGTCTGAGAAGGTTGCATTGGGCAGATGAAAGAAAGTTTGGTGGAACAGCATACATTGTAATTAGCCAATGCTTTATACAGTGCCCTAAAATACTTATTATAAAGTATTTTATAATACTTTGGGGTTGGGACAAGCACATGTGATATCTAGCCACAATCTAGAGAGCTCCTCTAGAAACCAGAGCTATATTATGTAGTTAGAGACTTCATAGTTTTATAATACACTACTAAGATTCTTGGATAAAAAGGCAGAGAAAAGTACAAGGATAAAATAAGAAGATTACTAACTTTAAATAAACAGGTAAAACAAGGGCAAACAACACTTTTTCACTGCATTAAGTAGTTCAGTGTTTGTCCAGATGCTTTGAATTGATGTTCCTTATTGGCTCCTGTCAAACTGTTGTCAAAGCACTTTCCTGCTGTGACTATTTTCTTTTCCTTTTCCCCAAGCTAAAACAGGGATATGAGGTATCTGTTTTGTTGAGCTGATCAAGATCAGATTGGTGAGATCAGCTGCCAGGCAATAAAAGCAGCAGCAGTGAGGCAGCTGGGAGAAAGGTGTTATCCCTTATAGCTTTGAAAATATGTGTTCAGACCTAATGGTTTTTGGCACCAGAAATTCTTGTGTGAGCCTCCTAGAAAGCTCCAAAAGGCCAGGATGGTCAAACTCCATGAAGAAATGGAAGCAAGTTACAGAAGAGGGAAGTGGTATTGCTGTTGAATGGGTCTTGGGCCATGCTATTTACCTTCAACAGGTTTTCAAAGTGGAAGGAGAGAAAAAATTTCCTCTTAAAGTTGGTAAAACTTACATATAATAACTTTTTTTTCCAAGGTTTTTAACACTGCTTTAATAAAACATCTTTCCTATCCGTTTTCCCTCACCTTGTCTTAGGAGTCCCTGCAAACAGCTTTACATAGTCCATAGGAAGACACAAGAAAAAAAAAAGTAGCTGTGGGCATGGGGTCTCCTTTCATCAGTTTTGAGGCTTTCCCCACTGCCAAGATCCTGACTGTCTTATTTAATTAATGAAAAGTTAAAGTATCACACTAGGGACAGAATTCTGACAGTGAAATTACCTGGAAGAAGAAAATTATAGCCCTCTACAAAAGAAAATTAAAAAAAAAAAAAAACAAAAACCAAAGAAAATTAAAGGAAAAAAACCCCAAACAACCAGGCTTCTTCCACCATGCCCAGAGTATCTGATGAAAAAAACGAGCAAAGGCTGTCTCAGCAAGGCAAAGGGGTCCAAGTGTACTGAACTGGACTGGAGGTTGTCACACAAAGAAGTTTATAGCATGGCACTTTGCAGGGAAAGCAGCATGTAAAGGAGCAACATCAAACAGAGAAGGATGAGACAGGAAATATGCTTCTGCAGTCTCACAAAAAGCAGTAGTCCAGCATTCACCAAAGAAGTAAAGTGCTACCATGAGTCAAGTCACAATTTTCAGGAGACACCCTACACCTCAGCCATGCCCCTACCCACATACCCAACCCCACAACTTGTTTGTGATGCAGCTGGGACACTCTCCAAGCTGGCCTGAAAGCAGCACGGGGCTGCTCTGAGCGTGGGCTGGGAGGTGGTGTGGGCTCCATGGCTCTGGACACTGCAGCCAGCAGCCACCTCAGAGCCAGAGCTGCTCCTGCAATCCCCTCTGCTGAACACACAGAACTGGGAAATTCAGTAACCCCACCATTTCTGAACTCGTCAGCACAGTTTATATAACCATGAGCCATCAGCTCTTTTGCTTCAGATACTGCCTCCATTTACGTGGCATAGCAGCAATCTGGCTTTGATGGAGAAAAATGTGAAGGAATGTGTTCCCTGGGGAGTAATGCAATACACAGACAATGTAAGAAGGAGGCTGTGCTGCTAAATGATACACATTTCTATCCAGAACATTTTCATTAGTCTTGGAACAAAATTAAAGTTTCCACTCTCATTTGCTAAAGGTTAATCCAGATTTCCATGAGATACGTCCAGATACAGATGCAATCTCTTTAATGAAATGCTCTGCCCATTCATTTCTTCAGCTTTTCTTTTTTTCTCCTGCATTGAAGATACCACAGGCATATGGAAAAGAATGACAAAGAAAAAAAATATGGAATCAGAAAAACTTCAGACTAAGAGATAAAATTCCTTTCAGTTACAAATTCAGTACAGGACTGGCTAATGTTTAGACATTAAAAGGTAAATGAAAACTATAATTAAAAATTACATGACTGTATTACAATGTTATTTTAAATACCTATTTTTCAACCTTTTTTTAATCTTCTAATGAAGAGTTATGTTTTTTTCTCTTAAAATAGTATCCTTTACGACTTAAAATGTAAATAAATTATTTGCTACAATCCAATTTCCTAGCGTAGCAGCTGATATTATGTAGCTTGTATTTTTACTGTCTGTAACTCAGGAAATCCACTGTTGAGTCCTTTAAAAATTTCCAATTGTATATCACTCTCTTTTTTTTTTTCTGAACTTGCTAATTTTTTTCTGTCATTCTTCTTTTGCACATCATTGATCTCATGCTCATTCCCTTAAAACATCTCAACTGGTAAAAACAGATGTCTAAAACCCACCTATCACTTGCATAAATTTGTCCCCCTTCTTAAATGCTTATTAAGATTCCTGAGGCTCCAATACAGCTGACTTTCTCAGACTTCCTGAATTCTTTCTCAGACTTCCTGATTCAGAGACTGAAATATTTAGGTCTTCAATAACTTTCTTAAACCCTCTTTATTTTCATCAGACATCCTATGTCTCATGGCATACATTCCATTTCACTGATTTCATCTGATGGGATTTCCAATTTCTGGAATATTATTCTTTGCCTCATGACATTTTTGATGTTTTGATTAGCTATTCTGGATTTGGTGTTCTTCTTTCCTGATATAATACCTAACAACCCAGCAGCATTTATATCTCCCCAATCAAGCAGAGCTCAGGAATAAACCAGCACCTCTGCTAGTAAGTGTAGAACAGCACAAGAGAAAGAGAGAAGATATTTCAAGGGAAGTCTGACTAACTAAAAAAGAATAGATTCCTGACCTTTGACAAGTCACCAGTTTGCATGCTATTTGCACAAAATACCACAAGTAAACTGAAAAAACACAATTAGTGACTTGTGAATTTATTGCCTCAAATCCAGAAAACAAGTAGAGAACGAAACTCATCAGGGCTATTATAGTTCCTAGAGCAATATGGGATTGGTGCTTAGGTTTTGCAACCCCCAAGCTCATGTTGTATCTGTTGTTATTAAACAGTTATTTAATAACAGTTGTTATTAAAGTTGTGGGACTTCAGCTGACCTAAGCATAGGGGTGATCAGGCAACCAGATCACTGAGTGTCTGTGACTGACCTTTTACCCCTGCAATCGATGGTATCATTGCCATTAACTGCAGGAGACACAGAATCAGATCCTGATGACAGAGAAAAGTATTTTACTTACTCAGAAATTAAATTCCAGGTATAGATGAGGATGGCGCTGGTGTCTACAGTTGTTTCTTGTCATCTGCATACTGGGTGTGGAGGGTAAGCATGGAAGATCTTGTGGGCTCTATTCCTTACCAAACTGTCATGTCCTAGAAGGGCTTCTAGATACTGCTAAAAGGACACTTTGCTACTCCCAGCTTATTTTTTCCCACATATTCTCTGTTTTCTCCCCACTCCTATATTGCTAGCTTCCAAACGAAGGAGCATAAGACAGCTAATGAACTAGTGACACTCTTCTGCATCACAAATATCCCAAAATCCTAACTGGTCTCCATTTCTTCTTCACATATTTTACATCTCATTCTGTAGTTTCTGCATCTATGAACTAAATCCATGAACCAGAACACAAGCTGGCTCTAACATTTCAAACCCAATGTTTGTTTATCATACTGAAGAGGAATAAGAATCCCTGCCTTCATACGTGCCCTTTTTCTTCAGTGTTCCATTTTAAAAATGGATGATCAAAAGATTTCATCCAGAATTTTCACATTATATGTATATAATGTCTAAGTGGATTAGTTCTTTAAAACAAAAAATAGAGAAAATCTGAGAGAAAGATCATTTATTTCTTTTACTCAGTGGGAACAAAAAATGGCCCCAGCATTCTTGCATTGTAGACAAAAATGTGGACAAAATGTGCTTATTGTGAAACTTTCCATCAATTTCAAATAAATGTCAGGTTGTATTATGACCAACAATTTATGTTCCTATTACTTCACAACTTCCCTGTGTTAACTCGACAGACTACATTGAAAAAACCAATCTATTTGTCAACATTAACAGTTTGCCTTATCTGTTCTTTTTCCCATTTGGATTTCTTCTCTTTTTGGAAACTGATCAACTTCTGACTCAGAAGTTTCCCCAGATTTTCAGATAATTGACCTTAGGGTTTAATCAGGACTGAAAGCAGAAGCAGGTGGGAAGAATCTGCAATTTTGTTTACAAGGACATATTTCCAGAAACCTCGCTTGAACTTGGGGGAAACATAGCTTTAATTTTCCTTCCATAAATGACAGATTAAGTGAGGCTGCCATAAAATACTCTGCTTCAAACATTTGACGGCATGCTCCAGTAGCCTGTTAGAGGCCTGTTAAGGTTATGACAGTAATGTGAGTTTGTGTGACAGGTTTTGCCTTTGCATCTGCATTGTAAACCTGAGGAGCTGGAGCCAAAAGGAGATCATCCTCAAACAGTCCCTTGCAACATGAAATGGTAGGAGGGCCTGGAGATGGTGCACCTGCTTGCCAGCAGAAGTTCCATATTCAAAAATAGCAAGAATGGCTGATATGAAAACAACAGTGATTCAGATAATAGTGCACCATTCAAAATTCATCATAGGCAGAGCCTTTCCATAGCCTTTGCTCTAAGAGCACGAAACAAAACAAGGTAAGAGTTTGTACCATTTTAAAAAGAAAATTATTATAGTCCTAGCTAGGAGTTTTGTCTTTGCTTTTTCCGCCAGAAACACATGCTAAAGAATAATTTTCATTTACTTCAATATGGTAAGCAAGCTTTCAAAGTTTAAAGCAGTGGATGATTAGAACTTACTGGAAAGGTGACTGGCTGAGTAAGAAGAAAAAAGTGCATTGTATTTAGAAAATACAGAGGGCCTAAAGAGTTGAGGGTAAATTTTGGGTAGTCAAAAGGCTTTAGATGTTTACATCAAGACTGGGTTTTTGAAGTTATCCATCTGTTCTTTGTGCATCTACTTAAAACACAAAAATATACAAGATTTAGGAAAAAAAAAAAGGAAAAAAATTCACTCATTGCAATATCTGCATAAATGATTATTTAAAATAGTCTGAAGTATTTTCTTATATTGGTATATTTTTATATGTTATGTCTCTCTTACAAAATATTTCTCCCAGGGCTATTTACAGAATACCAGATAAAAAGGTCATGAAAATAACTGAAATATGTTCCAAAGAGTGGTAGAGATGCCAAAGCAGAACAGAGTTCTTCCAACACACTTATATTATGATTACTTAAATATCACTGGCTAATCACTAGTGTTGTGAGACATTCCTGTGTGGGTCAGTGGGACTATTGTTGAATTAAGCATCATAAAGGACCCAAAAGGTGTTTTGAACTATCAACAAAAATGAGCTGAAAACATCCGTAGACACAAATTAGAGAAAACAAAGCTAAAAAAAATCCCCACCTTTAGAATGTTGCAAATATCTTTTATTCTTAGGTAGAATAAAAGCCTGTACCCTTACAAACCAAAATATTTGGCTTTATAGGTGTTTTCCACTTGCCCAAAGAAGTGCCAGCGGAATGGGTAATGACGACCTAATTTATCACTTCATTAGACAGACTGGGATCAAAGAATCCTTTGGTGGTTTTCTGAGACGTGAAAAAGAGGTAACTAGGAAAACTAACTCCTAACTTTCCACTATTTTTACAGTTGCTTTTTCTTGTTTTCATTTCTCAAATATGTGCAACTATGTAGATGATGAAAATAAAATAACTTTGGTACTTTCACAATCAGAAAAAAAATAAATCCGTATTTTCCTGTTTTCAAAGTACTTTAAAAGGCAGAGGAAAATATTGAGCATGAGAATTTTATATTATTGTTGCTGATGTTGTTGCTGTCACTATTATTGTTTGCCAGACAATGAGGTAGGTCTGTGTCATTTTCATGAAATGAGACCTCAGGACTAGCAGAAGGATTTTTAAACTCAGAAGATAGACTTTTTTTAAAAACAAAAACTAACTTTTCTTTAAAAAAAAAAAGAAGACAGAATTCAGAAATAGAAGATCATAAATCCTTTCTCTTTATCCATCCGTTCTCTCCTTTCATGGCAAGCCTTTTGCTCTAGACATCAATACCAAAAACTAAGGAACCACCAGCGCTACAAAAAATTTTAGAGTCTTTTTGAGTCCTTAGTAAAGTGTAAGGAAAAGCCTGTGGATGTCCTGATCCTTCTTTTTTTGCCAGCTTCCATAGACATTGTAATTTAATAATTTTTGATTGACATTTTTTCTGTCCTTATATGCTGTTTTTTACTAATTTCTATGTGATCTTTTCTGTTTTGTCCTAGCCTTTTAATTCCATTTATAAAACACACAAGAAATAGCGGCACAACTGTCTACAGTCCCTTTTTAGGGGGCACTTCACACAGCCAATAATCTAGTCCCTTGTGCAAGGGAATTCTGTACTAAGATGGTTATCCAGGCATAGCCTATCTGGTAGGAGAGAGTAGATGGAAGGGCAAAGATGTCGAAAAATTAAATTAATGCTTCTCAGTCCAAAAATGCCTAATATTATACTTAAGCAAAATAATTCTATAGAGGCCTGTCTCTCTTGTAAGGAATGCTGAAAGCTGGAACATCATAGCTGCTGCAGAAGAAATGAAATATACCTGGTTCATTATTTTCTTCTTTTATAACCTTCACTGGGCAGAAGAGTACTGAGCACCAAAGAGGAGCTGGGACAGGCTGTCAGAAGTGCCTCTGCACTTTAGCAGGAAAAATGAGCACAATTGCTGAGGTAACATTGTCTGAAAGGCTTCTCCCCCTTGTTGCTTAATAACTTCCTCCCCTAAGGAATGGCAGTGAATGGAAGAAAGTCATGAATTTACCAGCTTATCTTAGAATAAGGTAAAATAGCATTAGTTCTTTTGGAAATATAAATTGCAAGTATGTAAAACTGCTGTCTAGATATTCATACATATATGCTGACATATCTTATGTATATTTTGTTTAGGTGAAAGACTTGCCCAGGATTCTGTCTGAAGACCATGAAATTCCTAAATTGCACTTTTTTGAAATTTACATTTAAAATTTACTTTTTCTAAGGAAGGAAAATTATTTCGGTGCACCTTGAACAATGGAAGCACTGCTGTTACCTCCTTTATTCACTGGAAAAATACCAAGAAGCATATAGAGCTTTACATAAACACTTTGCTATTTTATCTTGTCTATGCTTAAAACTACTCAAAAGTCAGATACTTTCTCTCCACATTATCTTTTGGAGATTAATAATTTATACATACAGACTCAAATTATAATTTATCCTAAAATTTCTCACTGTTTGCTTTTTTTTAACCTTGGATCAGCCTTCTCACCACTAAGATATGCACCATCTCTAACTATTTGAAAACCAAAAGACTATTTTTAAGAAGTGCAAAATAAAACCTCACAGGAAACAAGTGGTTCTCACCACTCCTGCTCTGATCTTGGATACATTCACTCTCTGTGCACATCATGGCTTGGTTTATTAGGCTGTAGATATGAGATTGAAGTAGTTTTCTCTCTTTTTTTGGTGTGGCTTTACTTCATATCAGCAACTAAATACAAATTGCATTCGACAGCTAGAGACCAAGTCTGGATGGTGGGATTGGGTGTAATTTGGTGTACAAAGCCATAGTTCAAGACCTTGCTCTGTCTGATTGGGCAAGCCTGTTTTACCACATACCTGCCAAATACTATAATGACCTCCACCCCACAACCACAGGCAATTTTAGGATAAACCTATCTCTCTCTCTGTTTCTCTGTTTCACATTACTTTCATTAGAAATTCCATCCAATAGAAAAACATGGCAATATACTCCTTTTTTCAACTACAAATCTGCTTCCCAGAAGATTTTCCCAATGAAATGATAATATTATTATTAATAATAATAATAATAATAATAACAATAATAGTAATAACAATAACAATAACAATAACAAGTTTAAAAAACCCCAAATAACAGAACCAACCACTGTCAAGACAGGTTAGGAGCTTTTCAATTGCCATTAATGGTAAGAAAGTGAAAGCTTATTTTTAACTGAAGCTTTTACTGAAGCAAGCAATTCTTTTTATTTTCAACCAAGATGGGAGTGTCTGGAATGTTACTTTTTATTTTTGAAATAAGTCATCATTTTCACCATCAGCACTCAGATAGGAACCACACTGATTGCAATACTAGTGGTTGAAAGGTCTGAGCATTTTTGTGGCTTGTTGAATAAATATCAGTAATTCAATTTTGGTGTTCTCAAATTTGTGGAATGTGATATTTGGAAGGGTATAAGAATGGAAAATCATTCCACTCCATGAAAAAAATGCTTTCAATCTTATAACACAGGATGAAAGAAAGGCTTTTTGGTGTGCTTTGTTTTTTTCACATAGAGGGACAAGAACAACACTTAACAGTGGATAAAAGTGTCTCACTGATTAAAAGATTTTGTTTCTGATCACTCTTAGCTCATCAATACTCTGTGCTGCTGTCCAAGAGCAGCATTCAGTCCTGATATTGTAAAATGTTTTCTATGAGGGATTCAAGTGAAACAAGCTTGCAAAGTTCTTAATTTGATTTTAATTTTTGTAAGGCAAGGGGCAAGGTGGTTTCCAGCCTGACAGTCTTGATTGTCTGTCTCTGCTCAGTGTGTCAAGTTCATACTGCAAAAATCCAACTCCAGGAACTAACTCAATAGTATGGTATTTATTTTCTCTGTGAGCTCTCCAAAGACAAACAAAAGATCGCTTCAAAAATAAAATAAAATACAATTTATTTAAAAAAAAAAAAAAAAAAAAAAAAAAACCAACATTTGGCCAGAACTCAGTACACAGTTTATGCTGTGGAGTCTTCTTTATTTTCTGTTACTAGGATCATGTCACATGGAATCACCTCTGCTGCTCTACCTACTGCCAAATGGGACACATTCACAAGGAAGACACATTTGAAGTAAACAACATCTGGGAGCACTGCATACAGTAACTGTTCTGGTCAGAGGCAGAGTTTCTTCCCTTGGATGATAGCTGTCATGTAAGTGCCAAGAATGCCTGTAGCTGGAAAACTGTTATATTGCCGAAAACTAGGACGACTAACATTCTCTTTGGTACTGCTTGAAGGATCCAGGACCCTTGAGACCCTATAACCACTGAAAATTACTATTTCTGGAGTACTGTCCATAGCATTTGTATCTTTAATTACATGTCACTGTTGGAAGTGTTACTTATGAGGTTTTAGTTTGGCCTAAACTGGATAGAACTGGTGATCCAAAGGAAAATGAAAAAAGACTGGATGGATCTGCTATAGTACCTGTATCTGCTAGAGGAACTGAGACCAATGCCTGCAGTTCTGGTGCTCCCAAGGTAAGAAGGACATGGAACTGTTGGAGCAAGTCCAGAGGAGGGACAGGAAGGTGATCAGAGGGCTGGAGGACCTCCCCTATGATGACAGGCTAGGAAATCAGGGCTGCTCAGCTTGGGGAAGATGAGGTTGAGTGGAAATCTCATGGCAACATTGTATAAGGCCTTGAGCAACCTGGTCTAGTGAGACCTGTCTCTGCCCATGGCAGGGGGAGTTGGGACTGGATGATCTTTAAGGTCCATTCCCACCCCTAAACATCCCATATTTCTGTAGTCACTGAGTTTGGTCCCACAGTGCCGCTGTTCCTTCTCCATGCAGCCACCTCTGTAAGTATCTCTCGCCACATCTAAAGAGCAATCAGTCTTTGCAGCCACTCCTAAACCTTCAGAGCATTCATCCTTATACTGTTCACATGGCATATTTTCATGTCCTGTTTTTGCAACCTTTTTTTCTGGTGCCAAGAAACAAAAGTGCTGACGTAAGGGAAGAAGCAGAAGAAAGTTAAGAGAGGAACCAGACTTGCACATGCACACAAAAAAGCAAATAAAGAAAGAAAAGGGGGAAAAGAAAACAAAGAGTAGAAGTCAACAGGGAGACCATATGTTCAACCAAGAGTGGCAGGAAAGATAATAGTATCAATTTTATTTTTTCAATAAATATGTAAATTCTATGCAGAGGAGGGTTTCCCTACACAGCAGCCCAATCAATGGCTTTGTATTTCAATACAAGAACTGACAATAAAATAAGTATCTGCCTATTATACAATCCAACTAGAGGCTACTGGCAAATACAAAGTTAAACAAACTCAGAAAGCAATAAGGTCAGTTATTAAAAAAATCCCTAACATTCATATGGTGTGTTGATTTCTATATAGAAATAATTCCAAATAAAAAGAAATAAAAGCCTGGTTTTGTGTGTGGTAGAGCTTAAAGGTTTTTGGAAGGATTTTTCTGTAGGAAACATAAAGAAGCAACCTAGCCAGATGCATGGTTGATGTAATTATGATCTTATGCAGAACTTATATGCAAAACTTCCCTCCCAGATTCTTAGAGGAAGAATATTAACCTGGCAGAAGATAAATCTGGCAGCTAGTCAATCACTAACAGGGAGATGTGCAAGCAGTGAAAATTGCGGGTGCTGAAAGACAAGACAGGAGAAGTCAGGGGTAGGGAGTGATTGTGTAGTTTATGATTGTTAAACAAACTGGATTCCAGAATGAGGGGATAACAATGTGAATGGATGCTATATGGGACTGGTTTATTCATTGATTACTGGGGCAAACACCAGAGGAGGGAAAAAATAGGACATCTTTATAAATTCATCTCAAAACCATTTCTGGAATTACAAGATGCATTTGTTTAATTGCTGTCTTCCTTCTCAGTTTTGTAAGGTGTTCTCCTTCCTTGACTTTAAAACAGACAATGAGAATCAACGTTCTCAAAGTATGACCAAGATTTTAGGATTTAACCTAGGAGTGAGTCTGGTATGTACCTAAACACATTTACTGAATTAATCTCGATGAAAAGATTATATTACAGGGGCATGGGGAGGGAGAAAGGGAGGAATTCCTTTCATACATACATGAAAATTGTGGTGATAGGGAATCACCTCTTTCCAAAGACAATCTTCAAAGCCAGTACGCACATTCAAATTACAGTCATTAACACATATGTTCACCAACAAACCACTTATCCCTGAGATGTCCAGGCCCTCAGCCCCCCAGACAAACAAACAAAATGTGCAGAATTTCCTGCACAGGCTGCACAAAATCACACATTCCCTTTCAGTTGAAGAGCTTCTCTGTTTGTATGAGGCAGCTGCCCTGGGCATGAGGGCTGTGTGCATGGCTTTGCAGCACTGTGAAACCAATGCCTGTGCCTCCCTCTGTGGCTGGTTCCACAGAGCCAGTCTGGTAGAAAATAATGTGCTAGAGGTAATCACCATGACTATTACTGTAGTAGAAACAGTAACCGTGATGTGGTTTATTTCCATTCCATTGAAATGTCAAGAATCAGAATTACATGGCTCTGAGGAGTAAACAGTATCTGTGGCTATCGTAGCCTTTACACAGGGTCTTCCTTTGTTCCTTTTAACAGAAAAGCTCTGAAAGCAATGCTCCTCTGGCACTCCAGCCATGCGTGTGAGTACGTGTGCTAATGTGCCTGGAACAAAAGGGTGGAGAGGAGCTCTGGGCTGTAGTTACTACTTGGAGTATGTCTGCTTTGTACTTAGTAACCTTCTGCTGCTTCCAAGAACAGCTCGATAAATCACGCCTCTTCCACTGGAACTGCATGCACACACCACTGTACATTTTCAGCAGGGATCCAGATGTAAGCAATTAGGCCACGCTGGGCTATTCTGCTGCCTCCCATCTATGAGGCATGTCTAAATAAGAATAATCCAGCTCCTTCTTAAAAAACATGCACAGTTCTTCCCAGACAGGCAGTGGTTAGCCCACGCTGGCAGATCCAGTGAGCACTTTCCAAAGTCATGGTCTAAATAGATGTCTAGACAATGCTCTGACTGCATGTTGGGACAAGGTCCTGTAGTCCACCAGATCTCACTTGCTTCACTGATATGAAGAGCTCCAGCTCTGAGGTGCAGGGAGGTTGGATCAGATGACCCACTGTACTCCCTTCTAACCTGACCCATTCTGTGATTTTGTGAAGCATAATGTACCCTAGGGGTCAGGCCCCCCTATTTGATCTGGACCCTCCAAGAATTGTGCTCAGGATTGCTCTCAGTTCCTCTTGGACACAAGGTTTGCCAGGCACCTTGGAGGATGCTGTCATTTCCACTTGCTGTCTGTTCTGTGATGAAATTCCAGCAAAAAAGAACAGCTAGGGAAAACTGGTATGCTGAAGAGAAAGGTTTAAGCCTTCAGTAATGTCTAAACAAATGGCAACAAGCCACTTGGGTTGAGTTTTTTTTCCTCAAGAGATTTCAGACTGCTCTGAATACAATAAACAACTGCCACTGGGGAAGGCAGACATATTTTTCTTTTCTTTAGAGGTATTGTAGATGTTAGTCTATGTTCCGTGGTGGAAAAAAATGCTTCTTGAAGCAACTGGAAGGTTCCCATCAGTAAGATGCAGAGAGAAAAGCTCTAAGCAAGCTATTTGATTGCTCTTTGAAAAGCCACCAGAGGTGGACAGCATTACAGAGAGACACTACAGGAAGGCTTTAGGACATTAAAAATAATATTCCAGCCCTCTTTCAACTGTAACACTGGGTTAACTACTAGTTGGTTCCTATGATAACTCAAATGTTGTTCTAGTATTGAAATACATGACAAGTCCATTGGACTGGGCTGCACTGACCCCAAGGGATGACTATGGTAAAGACATTCAAGTCATCCTACATTTCTGTCCCTGGATTTATTTTTGGAGTGTGTAAACACATATTGAACTTTGAAAGGTATAACCTTGTCTATGATAAAGGGGGATTTTTACAAGGAAGTTTGACACTCTTCAAATTTCTTCAAGCTGTGAAAAAATTCCTGAGAAGCTACTGGGAGGAAAGAAGCATCCACTTACTGGGTGGGGAAGAAAGGAGCATCCACTTACAGGGTGGTGCAGCTCATGACTTGTGGGGTAGGGAAGAACAGCAACCATTTAAATGGAAATAATGTCTTCAGTATTCTGGAAAAGCTGTATTTAAGCTAAAAATAAATTAACTAAAAATTTCATACACACAAAGAGTACATATGTAAAAAGAAGGGAGTACTTTACTTCCGATCATATTTACATCACTTTTGTACAGAGTCTGACACACAGTAATGTCCTAAATATTTCTGGCATTCAGGCATCTTATAGGTACTTTTATATATATATATATATATATATATATATATTTGTATGTATATATATATATACATAATCATACTTTTTTGCTAGATTGTCAAACGCAAGAAAGCATTCCATTGTCTGGCCTTTGAAGGTTGGGGTCCCACAAAAAGCTACAGAAGAGAGGTTTGGCTTTTCCTGCTGGCTAATGTGTCACCTGTCAGAAAGCCCTTTCCATTTGTTGCAGATTCCTGGTTGACCTGGGCAAGCAGCAATGCTGAGTGCTGCAGGGAGAACTCTCTGCATTTCAGTTCCCCCACAGGAATGTCTGGGGCTGCTCCTCAGGAAACATCCTGCTCTAACCCTGCAGGCAGCCAAGGAAGCAGGGAACATGCTCCTGATGGCCAGCACACCCTTAAGAAACATTCATCTGCAGGTCTGGCTGTATTTATTTACTACTTGTCTGTGATAAAAAACAAAGGCTTCTCAGTCATGGTTTCATTTACAGCACCCTTTCCTTCTCTAGACTCCTCTCAGTCCATCTCAGCATGCAACCCCGCCAGGCTACTCAGCAACAACAGCAGTATTTGTTCTTATTCTCTATCTGGTCTTTTCTTCTTTTGGTCTTATACCTTTTACAGATAAAGATAAGACTGTTATCCAGGAAGGCATAAGCAAATAGCTTCTACTTAATTTCCCTTTCTTGATGCTGGGCTTAGAGGGGAAGAAATGCAGGCAGCCTCTCACTTTGACCACCATGAGCAAACTGTTTGCATGTCCGTAGGCAGCAGTAAGAGATGACTTTTCAAACCTCCTCATCCTGAGATCATGGCCAAAAGCAGCATGAGGATGTATTTTCTCTATCTCAGTGGACTGTGAACCAGAGAGATGGACCACATGTCCATGGACATGGAGCACAACACAGCAGCGCTATCCCCATATGTTCTAATCCTTGGACTTTCCCAACATTCATTGGGTGACCAGTAAAGAGATCTTGCCTTCCTGACAGCCGCACAGCACACCTTTCCAAAAGTTCTCTTCCTCAGCAGCCACTTTCAGCGCTGGTTCTTTTGTCATTGGGTTTCTAATTTCACTTAACTTCCCAGCTACCCAGAGTTTTTACCTCGCAGTGGTCTCCAAGACGGGCTCACCAGTTTTTCATCACGCTCACTCGCTTTCACACAGCCAATCCTTCCCCAGTCATTTGGACCTATATTTGAACCCAAACTTTAGGGGCAAGCTCTGACAAAAATTTTCCTTAAGACAAACATGACCACCCCTCAGATTCTGCTAACAGCTGTTACAAGAGAACACAATTCCTCATGTGGCATGACAGGACAAGCTTGGATTTTGAGTCATCTGGCAGATGATGGAAATAGGGGTTTGATATGTTGTGGAGGATTTGTTGTTTGTTTGTATTTTTTTTTTTGTTTTTTGTTTTTTTGGTTTTTTTTTAATTTCAGCTGCAAAATAATGACTAAAGTGATAGTTTACAAGCTCTCCAAAGCTGAATGTATGGAAATGTCTCATAGTGTATAAAAAAGCATTTTTTTTATCTCAAGAAGTTATAACATAGGCAGTAATTATCAGGAACCTTCCTCTGTCATTCCATGTACAATTCTTTCCAGTCTCTGCTACATGGTATATTAACAATCCCTTTCTATCCAAAGCGGTGGTGAGGCATGCTTCAAAACAGTGCATTTTTTAAGGCTTTTTGTGACCTTTTCATTCTGTTGGCCTTTCCAGAAAAGGATGATGAATACAGTCTAGCTTGTTTGAAAGTTCCAAGTGGTCAACAATGTTTCTGTGGCATGTGGTGACTACAAAGCCTACTATAAAATACATGGAAGAATGTTTATATGAGAAGTTACAGTGCTGGTAAAACTGGACAGCTGTACCTCTGAAGAAGGCATCTGCAAACCCACAGCAGGGAAAAAAACACACATTGAATCCAGTTAAAAGCTTTCTGAGACTGCCTTGAGACCCTAACTACAAGAGTAGGTGTATAGCAATACTTTTAATTTTTGACCTGACTCCTGGACTGACAACTTGGACACTAAGCAGCTGAGCAGAATGCTGGGGATGTGGCAATGGGGTGACTGCCCCAACTTCCTGCCCAGTGACCCACAGATCCAGCACTACTCCCCCGTGGTCATGATGCAGCAGCCTCTGGGCTAGGGACAGGCCACCAGCTGCCTGTACTCCCACAGGTTCATTAAAATAGATGCTACAACAAGCTGGGGAACACTGGTGTTCCTTTGGACACCATGGCTGTGCAGCCCCTGGGTCTTAAGCAAGTGTTTTCTCCTCTTTTGATCAACATCCATGTTCTTCCTTCCCACTCTACATCTCCTTTCAAGATCTGTTTTTGTTTAACCCTGAAATGTAAGGGGATTAATCTAGGTTAAAAAAAAAAAACACAAACCAAAGAAAAACACAATGAAGGACCCCCTCCCTATTCCATCTTCAGACACTTCTGCAGATGCTAACTGTTGCAGCTGCAAAGTGCATTTTTTTTTTCCATTCCAAGCCGCAAACTGGCCTGAATTTGCTAAAATGCTGGGTTTGTGCACGTGAAACCTTCAGCATGCCTGTGAACTGTCCCGCAGCTGAAGAAATTCAGAACTGGTGCGTCTATTTTCCCCCAGGAGCCCCCCAAATTTGCTGCCAGTGCCGCCAGTGCTGTTGTGAGCCCCAACATCGCCCCTTCGTGGCTGGAGTTGTCCTTCATGTGGCTGGGCCAGGGGCCCCTCCAGCTGCTGTCTTGCACACTGAAACTGAAAAGCACTGGCATGTTTACAGAAAGGGGTGGGCTCCCCCTCTCATCCCACCCTCTCCCCTTAAATTCCAGTCTGAGCAGGTCAAACTAAACTGAGGCTGTGTGTCCTCCAAAACAGACTTTTCCTACACCACCCTGCATTCAAGCCTTAGTCCTGTGTGGCCAGGAACTGCAGCTGATCACATAACTCTTTTATGATATTTTATCAGCTTTCATTTTGAACTCTGAAAATCAAGGTTATGTGTAAGACTACTTTCTCTTGCAGGCAACATGGTACAGCAGTATCAGTGCATATGTGTATGGGGCAAGAGCAGGGATAAGGCAGGGCATTAAAAAAAAAAAAGCACCTGCAGCACCCCTTTGCACCTCCTTACATTCCTGACAGGACCATGCTGCACATAAGACCACTTACAGGATTGCTTTATTCTGCTTTTCACAGCAGACAAGAATACTCAGCATTCAGCCACCTTTCAGCCGCAGTGTGACCGTCAGTCAATCCCTGCCTGAAGACTGCTCGAAGTGTGGACAAGAGCCATTTTCCCCACAAATCCCTGCCTAGGATTCCATTTTCTCTTCATCGATCCCAGTATGAATTGCCAAGGAACACCACCAGGCAGAGTGGTAGAAACACAGAGCACTCAATGACTTGTTCAGGATTCCATTTCTCCATTGAAAACCTTTTTCCTCCCCGCGCCTCACCCCCCGCACCCCCCACTCTCCCAAGAAGTTCATGGCTCCTTTATCGGAACCAGTCAGTGCAAACTGCTGGATGACACAAACCAGACGGCCAGCATCCGCTGCAGACTGGGACAAAAGATGGAAGCAAAAGATAATAATGGAGCACAGCTGGCTGATAAGCATGTTTAAATTTTGCAGAGATTAGCTGTGAGAACAGGAAGGAGTTCTTTCTCTCCCTTCTGTTTGTTTAGCTTTCTTTAATTGTTTATTTTTAGGATGAAAAACATGCCCGTACAGACTTATCAAGCAAGTTAAAGCAAGGCAGAGGGAGAAATTTGTCTCGTTAGAAACATGAAAGCCCCATCACAGCCAAAAGTAAACAGGACTCTCCATTTTGCAGAGCCACGTCGGCTGGCGAGGAGCAGCGCGGCTCCTGGCTGTGCTCAGCAGCGCCGGCTGCGAGCGGGGCCGGGGTGGAGCGGAGCGCTCAGCCCCTGGGTCCGCCTGGCTCCCCTGGCTCCGCGACAGGGCGCGGGAGGGAGCAGCGCTGCACAGGCGCCTCCTCGCCCGCTGAGGGGATGGATACGGCTGAGCTGGCGGGTTTCACAGCTCCTCTCACTCGGCAAAACCTTTCCCTTATTTATCTGGGCCGTCAGAGAGTGCGCTCTAAGTATAGGCTATTCAGCAGCAAGCCTCTCCTAAAGTCCGTGAGTGCCTGGCTTCCACAGATATAAAAACAAGCTCTGGAAAATAAGGCTTTTTGTAAGGGGAACCAGCAAACAAAACACATCTGAAGGAAGAGTTGCAGCTTAAAGGGACTGATGCTGCTGTCACAGGATGAAATTAAAGTTTTCCTCATGTATCTCACACAGGGGAGACACAGGTTGCCACCAGCAGCTAAACTGTCATAAAAAAATAGGGTGTTCCATTGCCCTTCTTCCGCTGCCTGCCCTAAATCTGAACCTGCCTTTGCTCAGTTTCCACACATGCAAACCTGCAGCCCATTCTGTGGATCCCCACTGGTGTGAAAACTACAGGATCACATCAGTGGTATTACAACATCTCACTTCTCCCTTCTTTCTGACTGACAGCGCACACAGGAGGTCCTGCATAGCACGCTTGTACAAAGATTAGGCTCTATCCGAGCTTCCTGTTCGCACCTGGTAGTGCTATGAATGAAGAAAGAGGCCACAGGGTCAGCTGTACTCGGAGTATTTCATGCCGCCCTGAAGCAGCAGAGCTGTGGAGGAGCTGGGTTTGCTACAGCTGAGCATCCCCTGGTGCTACCAGGCAGCCAGAGGTGTGGCATTGTATGTCATCACCCTTTGCTGGAACAGCTAAAGCTTGGGCAGTCATCACACTGTGCGAAAAGTTTTTGGTCCAGGTCTGTAGGACTATTGCTTCACTGGTTCCAAGAGGCTGAGACAAAACCAGAACAGGAGAGTAGTTCTGTGCTGCACCCCTCTTTCCTTACCTTTAAAGTAGTACCAGCATGAAATGGAGAACAAAACAGAGCTGTTGAGGTCAAGCATGCTCCCTCAACAGTCGTCCTTACTGGGGAGGGTAGAAAAGTTTTTCTCTGCTTTCCAGAATATATTAAGAGACCATTACATTAATATGTGGACAAAGAAAGTACAACTGATAGAAACAATGTGCTTCTTGTGTTCTAAGGGCTGTGGCTTGCTCACATGAGCCATCCCTTTGGACAGCTACGCAGGCTTGTTAGCAAGACTGGCAGTGCAGATGCACAGAAACCAGCTGTGCTCATAAAGCTTGTTAGGACTTACGACAGTCCCAGAGGTGCTGCAGCCTCCAGAGACTGCTCAGGCTTCACCAGCCATGTCTGTGGGTGGGAATGTATGGGCTGTCTGGATGGGGATCCATGGGGTGTCCGAGTGGTAATGCATGGGGGGCAGAGGCGCTCTGGCTAATGCCAGCACTTCCCCAGCACTGCCCATCTGCCAGGACACTGCAGAAATGCAGCACACGCTTTCTCTTTGATTGCAGAAACAAATCCATGATTTATTTCAATACATAAAGCAACTGAAGTCTCCTAGGTAATTATAATCAGCAGTAAAACACAGTGTTTGTCCTGAAAAGCTTCCTATCTAATTATACATATTACTCCAAAGTTATTACAAGGCCTTTTTTTTTTTTTTTTTTTTTTTGCTGTCTGGGTTCATAAATGGCAAGTATTTTAATAATCACGTGAAGTACATATCAAAGATTTAAAATGTCAAAAGGAATTGCAGGTGCTTTCTAAATGCCTATTTTCTGTAAAATTATGCTTTTATGACAGCTCATGTAAGACAAAAATACAAATGCACTGTATACATAATTTGAAGGCCCGTGTATTCCCAGTGTGAGTTTTTACATTTCTACATTTAAAAAGATAAAAACAGAATGAATCAAATTCACACTGGTGGTTCTTGAGTGTTTTCCTGTAGTGGCTGTCTCAGAACCCAGAATATATTAATTGGCTAGCATGCACTGACCTTTTCCAGTAGTGGGGATGGAATGGAAGGAGCATATTTGAGGTGCCAAAGGTGAAGGATAGCCACTGATGCAGGAAAACAAAGCTTAGTTTAAATCAAGAAAAGCACCAACGTGGCTGCTCTGAGACTGGGTTTATTGCCTTCGTACAATGTGTGCTTCCACGTAGGAGACACAGCAGTAGGATACTCCTACGAGCACACCAGCATGTGGGAAACAAATAACTGCACTGGACACATAATGAGGTACAACGCCTAATAATTGCATTTTTTTTCACTGTCTTAAAATAGGTCACCTCTTTCACTCTGAATTGAATTTTCGTCTGTGCTGACTGCCAAGCATGTGACTTCTCAATGCTGCAAAAAAAGAAAGCAGCAGCAGACCCTTGGGGTATAGAGATATTACAGCAGCCAGGCAACACATTTTTGCATTCAGAAAAGCTTTAGCATTGGGTCAGGTAACAGCTACTAAGCAAGGACATATGAATTTTTTTTCATGTTGTCAGAAGAAAATGTGGAACTGATAGGAAACACCTGTGGAAATGCAAAGCCATCTCAGAACCCAGGGTTTGTTTAGATGATAAAGAGATAAAATCTGAAGGCATGTATTGCAAGGGAAGATAATCTGTAACAGAATGCCTGTTTTGAAGAAAAAAGAAAGAAAGAAGCGGTACGTTTCAGGTAATTGGCTTTCTGTGCAAAGAAAGGTCCATGAGGATCATAAGGCAACATTGGTGCAATATGTAAAACTGTATGAGCTGCACGGATGCTGTTCATTCATTTTTCTTCATGGAAACCTGATGCCATTTACATTTTATTTGCATCTTGTAAATATTTTCTTAGAACCCCAGCAGGACACTGGAAAGCATAAAAGCACACATTACCAGCTGAACATATGTAACCAGAGTTTTCCCTTTGCTTGCAGCTCAGCCTGTTCCATGTGCTCTGATTTAAAGCCCTGTAATACACTTACCACATAGGAATTCTGTTTAGCTACATTTAACATTTTTGAGGGAACGTTTGTCAGATCATTTGTTTTACTTAATGCATACGTATTTTCATGCCTTTGTCCTGCTTGATGTGAAATAAGCATTTTTAAAAGGAAGTCAATCTCGATATTTCTTTTCATAATGTGGAAAGGATGCAGTATTTAAATGCTAAGAAATGTGCAGTACTGTGTGGACTTAATGGAAACATCGCCATGATTCTACGCTTATGTTGTGGCATTAAATCAGTCAGAAAACAGAGGCAAACTGCCAATGTGTGCAATGCCCAGAGGAGGAGGCAGTTCCAGTAATAATTTTAGAGACTGTAAAGTGACTCTAAAATGGAAATAGCAGCAGCAGCTCTAGGAGGGCTCAGCTGCACAAGATGCACAATCGCATGCCCAGTTCTAAACACACAAGTAGCTCCAAAATCAATGAGACCACCCACAGGTTTACAATCCTTTGAAGAATGGAGCCCTTATTTGCTCAGTAACTGCTGCAAAAAGACGTCAAATTTCCTTTGTTTTACTTATTAAAAAGAGCTTTGCCAATATAAAACACCAGAGGAGCCCAACCCAAACCAAATGGATAAAGTGAGGAGTCAAAGCAACCTTGCAGAAGGGTTGCTTTTTGCTGCTATTCTCCTGTTTCAGCTCAGGATGAGTTGCTCCTCCTGCTGTGGTCCACACTCAGCAACACTTTAGGCAGGAACACCAAATTTCAACGCCTTCCACCTTTGGATGATGAGCAATTGACAAGTTCAGAAGGTTTGGCGATAATTTTCTTTGTACACAAAGTCCTACTCAACAATCCTCTGTTAGAAAAGAACATTATTTCTGTTGTAAATCTTTTTAAGACCTACTCGGGGTGCCAAGCTTCTTTGCCTGCCAGGGCATTTCTACAACTTCACAAACTGTTACATCGAGGCACATGAACTTTAACGAGCTGATCCTTTCTCAGTGTACGAGGCAGGGAAGTGTTAATATCTCTGCTCTGCAGAGACAACTGATCTGCAAGGGGTCAGAAACCTCAGCTGCAGAAAATCCGGAAAGCTAAGCTAACTTTATTGGAGCTGTGCTGATTTATACCAGCTGAACATATGGCCTCAGAAGATTAAGTAGTCTGTGTGAGAAATGTGTGGCACATCTGGGACACTCCAGGGCCTGAGTCACAAGATCATCCTTCCTGCCCATAACAATTGCAAACATGCCTCTACTACGCAGGAGCCTCTGCAAACTTTTTCGTTAACCTCCTGGCAAAGCAATAATGAAATTGTTTGAATGACTGAGCCCAGGGAAATTTGGGGTTAGCTTATGCTGTTAACAAAACTGCTTTCTCTGATTGCTTTGTGTATTACACTCTTTTATACAGGTAAGCCAAAACTATATAAAATATTGGATTATTGTACTTGTAGTCATATTTTGAACAGAGACATAGCAGAAGGAATTTGCAGTAAAGCATGGGGGAACAGTCTGTCAAAATCTTACAGAATGGGATCTGGGTTTCCTTTTTGCCTGTACCATACTGGATATGAGTAGCTGAGGACCAACACATCACTGCAGAGATGTTTCCCTGTCTATGCTTTTTTTACCATCAAGGGGTTTATGTCAGGGTAATGGCATACACTCATCTCCCTCACCATCTTTTGCCCATGAAATAAGGAATTTCTGGAAATAAAAAAGATGTAAATAAAGTCACATATATGTTTTAATAGGCTACTAAAGCATGATCATTTTGTAACTGGGACAGGTATTTTAGGCCCAGTAATATTAGGCCAAATATTGTTTCAGAACAAAAAAAAAGAAAAAAAATCAAGACCCAAACCAGAAAAAGTTTAAATCTTATCCAAATAGGTTATAAAAAAATAATAAGTAAAAAAAAATTGGAGCAAAGCCGGCACAGTTTGGGGAGGGGAGAAGTGAAGCTGTTTACCTGCAGGCTCTGACTGATGTTTGGGCTATTGAGATACTCCAGGCTTGACTGCCAAATGATACAATGTAAACTATTAACAACATTCGTGTTACAGTGATAATTTCACATAATGGTACTGCTGAGGAAGGTAATGGCACCCCTCAGTCAAAAGAAACAGAACAATACAATGAAGACTCATTTAGAACTTGATTTATTACTGCAATAATTAGCAAAAGGTTTCATATTGAGGACACCAGAATTGCAAATGATATGAAACAGCCATTGAAGAATAAGCAACACTGCACAGCATTTGTAATTACCAAGGAGAAAAGTAGAATTGAACTGTATTTAAAAAAATACAAAAAAAAAAAAAAAAAGAAAAAGAAAAAGGAGAGAAAAAAAAAAGAAATAAAGAACAAACACACACCCTAGTATAGAAAGTTAATGAAAAATATAATCAAATTACTCCAGATGTTAAGGAATACAAAACCACTTCACCAGCTTTCAGAAAAATATGACACACAGCAAAACTTTTAGAGGGTTAATAACATTCTGTGAGCTATATTTGTCCTAACCTTACAAGTATTTATTTTGGAAAGTTTTATTTTTTACCACACTTTGTTAAGCTACCTGATGAAAAGGGGTAAACATTGTGACTCTCAATAAGGAGGGGAAAAAAATGGAGAAAATTTTGCTTAGCATCCATTTTCTGCCTGTTATTCAACAACGAAGCAACATCTGTAAGCAGTTTCTGGAGCGCTCTGTGTAACCCAGCACCACCACCTGCTGTTAGGGAAGGAAGACTCCATTCCCCTTGTCTTACACATTAAATCTCCAGAACCATGCAGGCAAAGAGAAAGCATCCATTTAAACATTTGAAGATGAGAAGGAGGACAAAGAAACAACACAACAAAAGAAAGCAAACTCCCACCATCCACAGCAGCGTGTGGGAGAGTCAGTTCTGCCCATTCAAACCACAGGGGGATCCTTCCTCAGAAATGGGGTGAAGAAGCTTAGCTGGCCTCAGCAGCCATAACAGCAGGCTCTTCTGCTCTCCTGGCAAGGGCTGCCCACAAAATCTTTATAGACTTTGACACTGCATATGACTTGCTTCAAATGTGCTGCCTGTCTTCCCCCAGATCCTGAAATTTAATGGAAAAAGAGGTTCTGCTGGCTGCACTTTGGCTCCTCTGGCTATGGGGGGCTGCTGAAATTTTCTTGCATGATGCTTTCTCAGTGATGGTCAATTGAATACAGGCATCTCAGGTTTATACATATGGATCACAGTAAGGTCCAAAGCTTTTCCTTCAAAACACCTAGTGAGAAAGTCCCTCCTTCCTTCCAATGGGTGTGACGGAAAAGTGAGCCTCTATCATTTCCTCTTAATTAGTAATGGACTGAAAAGAAAGAAAAATGTAGCTAAGGATGCCCTAGGAAAGCCAAAAGAAGATATTCAATACCAATCTGCTGCCTGTATCCAAAATTGCTGCTAAAAGCTGTGTCAGCTGCACCTGAGAATTCAACCTGTCACCGCACTGCAGGAACAACCGAATTACAGCTGAAAGGAACAACTGTGGGGCACCCATGCACCATTCACACTGTTAAATGACAGCCCAAAAGCTGCTTGTTCGGTCCCTTTAGACAGGTAAATCTCCAGCTTGGCCTATCTGCATATCTAACTCTTCCCAGTACCAGCACTCTGTCCTATATCTTGTGCAGACATGAACAAAGTATCTTCGAAAGGGGCATGTCACTAATTAATGACAAACAGAGCAATTCTTAACAGATAGTGAAGGATCCCCCAGCTGCTAATTAGTGCTGTTGATGATCTATGATGCTAAGCACATGCATTTCTGCGGTACAAGGCTCCTGAAGCTCAAGGATCTGGCTGTTGTGTCCAAAATTCTCATTTATCCCAAAGAGGAAAGGGCTTGGGTGGATGAGGGGTGTGTGTGTACTGGTTTTTGCTGGGTTTTTGTTGCTGTTCCCTCACCCCCAAATGAGAATTTGTTCATGCTTTAAGGCTGCTCTTTCTGCACTGTCTGTTTCCATTCAGCTCCTAAACTGAGGTGATGAGGTTTTAGTTTATTTGTATGCCCAGTGCACACCTGGGAGTTGCAGAACTAAGCTTATTATCAGGTTGATGCAGGCTACATTTTTACCCTCTCCTGGTCTGGAATCCCTGAGCTGTTACATGAAACACAGCTTCATGAAGCTGCATGAAGTGCAGCCTGATCACCTCAAAACATCTGGACCTCGGAGGTTTCAGCTTGCAATTTCTGCCACCCCTTATTTCCCTGCTTTCTCAAACCATTGGAAGAGCTCATGGCAATTTTTAAACTAGAGGGGTTTTTGTGTACTGGCATATTTATTTTTTGTTTGTTGGTTTGATTGATTGATTGATTGATTGAACAGGGTTTTTTAATACAAAATGGAAGAAATATATTTTCTGCATCAACACAGCTGAAGGTACTTGAACTTGGAGCTGGACCAAGTGTGTGGTACTAGAGCTGGGGGAGCAGGCACACAGGACACTGCCTGCCCCACCACTGCAGAGGTGGGCCAAACACCTAGACAAGACAGAGAGGCAAATATGAGACACATGGGTTGGAGTCCCATTTTCAGCCTTTTCTCTGTGCCTGTCTCTGCAGAAGGAATGCACTGTGAATGTAGCCTGCCACAGTAGCCATTGGAGTTAGGCAGGGAAGGCTTTACATCCACTTGACAGCTGAGATATGGATCAATAAAGGATTGCTTTCCTCAGACACTGATGCACAAACACCTGAGCCAATGTTCACCTTCACTAACTCCAGGGACTTCTAGAAAGTGATCAGTTTTTAAGTACTAACCTGTTTTTTTTGGCTGAAAAAGAGTTGAAGGGAATTGCTTTTAAATGTAGGTGCCCCTGTGTGTGCTTTTCAAGTGCCCTGGGGTTAGAGGCTACATCACTACTGGCATCTCAAATTACTACAGGATCAGAGAGAATACACAGATGTTGAAACTGCCATGTGTGTAAAATTAATATGAAACTAATATGTAACAAATACCTGAAATTTTACTAAGAGCTAAACGAACGCAGCAGAAGTCTGAAATATTTCCTAGAATTATCCTTATCCTGGCAGTGGATTTTTGTAGTGGAAAAGCTGTAACATAACTTGGACAATATAGACCACTAAAAAATCTGACAGACCCCTGAAATGATATAATACAGCACTGAACTTATCAGTGGTGTTTAATCTGGGTATGCTGGGAATTCCCCTTTTGACATGTTTAAGATTCTTAAAAAACAAGTCATCTTTTAACTTTAAATAAGCAAGCTGTCAATTGCCTAACATGGACCATAAACAGCAGAGTTCTTACTTCATTGAGGAATTAAAAGATCAAGGTAATTTCAGTTTAGTTACCTCAAAGAGATTCTGAATATAGAGGTTTTTAAAAACACTATTCCTAAATATTCTAAAATAAATCTGGTGTTCTCCTACTCTTTTCCCTGTGCTTAACTATATTTATTTAAACTGCTTATTATTGAATCAGCAGAGGTCAAAAGCTAAGACCTATCCATCCTTTCCACCTAAAGGAAATTCCACTCTGATGTCTCTATGTTCTCTCCATCCCCTTTTCCATATATTTTTTATAATACTGGACTTCCTGAGAGCCTTGGAGGCATCTAAGTGCACATACCCCAACTCTATCCAGGTTTATCTGGTTATTCATTAACCATGCGAGAGGAAGATGGTTCTCAATATTATGGCTGCCAGAGAGAAAGTCCGATGGCACAGACTGAAAAAAAGCATTTAAGAGAAAAAAAGATTATGATGTGAAGAAGTTGGTAATTAATTTCTGGTGACTTGTTATGACTTAAATCTAAGGGAAACAGACCCTACAGGCCCTTAAATCTTCCATACTACATAGAGTATGCTTTTATTTCAGAGATCAATGTGAGATTTTCTAGTTTCACAAGTGCCTCTTGCCTCATTAAATCCTTCTCCTTTTGTCAAGCCTGAGCTCATTCAGAGATGAGTGCAAATTCTGAGGTACTCCATTGAGCAAATACTCTGCCAAGTTCAAGTTTTCCAGCTTAATCATGTTACCAAAAGCTGCTATCTTAATGCCCTTCTCAGTAATTTGATTGTGTCTGAGCTCAAGCTTTTCTAGCTCTGACAGCTCACTGAAGACATCAGTAGGAATTATTAATATTTTACTGGATGCTAACTATAATTTCTTAAGAGGAAGGGGGAGAGTAGAGGGAATGAATGCTCCTCAGTTGACGGAAGTTCATCTTCATCATGTGCAAAGACACTGTGGAGTCAAACTCCGCTCTGGGGAAGGTTTGGCGGGCTACCCTGCTGCTGGGGAGGCTCAGGGCTACCACACACCTGTGCTGAGTCAAAGCCCGGTCCATGATGGTTCAGGTGCTCCAGCTCCACCAGGACACATCTGCTGGGGTGCTCCGAAGATTATTGTCAGCCTCATGAAGACATATGAGCCTTTGCAAGCTTCTTTTATAGTTCCATCCCTGAGTTGTTTGTTCTTTAGAACCGAGAAACCTGGTGACAAATATAGCTTCAGAAAACCTAGCTGAATGAAATTTATCCTGTTATTGATAAGTTGTAAACATCTAACACTAAAGGGAACTCCTTCAGGGTCATCTGACAGTCTTTTGCCTGAGAACTAAACCACTCTGAAAATAAGATGAGAACAGTGACATTTCCACTGTTTTCATCCAAAAAGGATTTTAAAAGCACTTTGTATCTAAATTCCTTTCTAATATTCTGTATGAGTTATATTGCTGTAATAATAGCTGTAAAAGATAATTGTCATTTACTTCTCTGTATCCATATTTGAATTTAAAATTGTTAGTGTTTACAGTTAGAGCACTAGTCGTCTGTCCTCAATATCTTTTATAAACTAAGTTCTCTAGGGTTGCATAATTTGTTTTTATCTTGAGCTCCTTCTCTTGTTTGAGTGTCTATGATGTGTGCTCTGACACCAGTATCCTTCTCTAATGCTTTTTTTGAACATCTGTTCTCTACACTTTCACAATTTTTTTCAAGAAAGAGTAAAATAATAACTCATGTTTTGATGTACCTTGATGCACAATTTGCTTATTTGGTAATCCCATGTATGTGATGAATAACCACGGAGGAATGTTATAGTAATATCCCTGTAATTATTTATATCCTACTAGTGAGTCATTCTTAGCCTGTGACTTTCCTGCATACATCATCATGTATAGCCACATACCTTATGATAATTATTTTTAAACAGCTTACTCTCCAAAAGTACCTAGACAACTTCAGCTGGAGGGCTCAACTGCCAGAGCAGGCACACTGGAGGGCAAAAGTCTTCCTCAAAATTGGCTGTTGATCTGATCGTCTCATCTTCCACATCCTTATGGCATTATTGCTTTTTAAAAACATATTATGCCTCTGCCTTTGACACCCTTTGCTAGCTTTCTGCTTGTTTCTGAGCTCCTCATTTTTGGTTTCAGCTATTTTAAGAGTTTTAATAGATCATAGAGTATTTTCTTTTGCATTTTTTGCTAACTCTTCCTTTTTCTTCCATTTACTAGAAGGAATATTAGTGATCCTTCTCCTGACATTTTCTGGACAAACACTGCAGCACTCTGGCCTGAGAGGACACGCACCATTGTTTGATTTGTGACTTATACTTCTGCCAGCTGTAAGGTGCCTCTGCCTGCACATGGAGATGCTGGGAAAGATGATGGGAAAGATGATGGGAAAGATGATGGGAAAGCTGGGTTGTCCCTGGATGTCACTAGTGATGCTCCCACCCAAGGCACTGGCCTTGATCTCTGGAGGGGACGCCTCTGAGGTGCAGCAACAAACAAAAGAACACTCACCCATGCACAGGTTTGCCCTTCTGCTCTTCTACAGCTGCTGGATGAACTGGGAACTTCAAGACTGAATTAGTGCTAATATGTTTCAAAGGCAAAGCTGTATTCTTAAGGGTCTTATGGAACTTACAGGCCAATTTGAATGTTTTCACTGCAATATTTTCCTGTTTTCAGGGTTTTCCCTGTTGCTCATGCAATCATTTTTGTTAAGGTAAAGACATAAATATTTAGAGAAAAAAAGGCATGAATATGTAAAATCATGAACTACACAGTCTATTAGCATAAAAGTATGTTGATAAAAATTTTAAATGACATAAATTTAGAAAATTTTGATTGTACTGTACTGGGATCCTCGCAGCCTCCTCCCCTGCTGGGAGCCCTGTCAGGGTTTCTTTGCCTCATCCAGCTGCTGATATTTTTATGAAAATTTAAGAACTTGAAATGTAGTTCTCTATCAAATTTAAATGAACTTGGGCAATAGAACTAGGACAGATAGGACTATGACTGAGTAATCTTAGTTTGTTTTCTTTTTTAAACAGGGTGAAAGTAGGATGAAAGTAACTTTAAAATAGTGTGTGTTATTGTTAGTTTATGTAGTGCACCATAGCAGAAGTTTTCATCCTTTTAGAAATATCTGAATTTTCAAGGCAAGACCTCAAAAATGAGATTAAAGTAAAACTCTGGATGTCTATAGCAAGTCAAATATTTTGAATCTACAATTAAAGGAGAAAATTAAACATCTTTAAAGAAATTATTTATCCCATTAAAAAAAATAGATTAAGACATGGGATTTCCAATCAAAAGCAAAATTAACTGCAAAACTTCAAATTTCTCTACCGTAGTTTTATTTTGCAAACTCTCCCCCTTAAATACAGCAAAGGTATCGTTAGGCTTTCTCACACTCTAGAAGTTATATTACTTCTAAGGAAACAAATACTATTAAAATAGCAGACTATGAAAAAAACCCCACTTTTCAATTAATAAAAATTAATATTCTAATTTAGAAGAAAGAGGAAGGGCTATTTTGTTAGCAAGTGTGAAAATAAGATGGAGTTTCACTGACAGCTTTAATTAGTTTAATCTAAGATATATATTTCTGGCTGTACAGTAACTGCCTAATTATTACATGAAATAGATTTCCTACCACTACATTTTTGTATAGATTGAGAATGGTTTTGCAGTGAAAGCAGAGGCTGAGGAGTCATCCCTGAGTGCTCTGTGAAAGTATAGAACTACAGAATCCTGTTAATCCAGCATTGTCACATCCACAACTAAACCTTGTCCTTAAGCACAACATCCAAACATCTTTCAAATACCTCCAGGGATGGTGCCTCAACCACCTCTCTGGGCAGCCTGTTCCAGTGTTTGACAGCCCTTTAGGAGAAGAATTTTCTCTAAATTCTAAATCTAAAGATAATCTAAACCTTGCCTGGTGCAACTTGAGTGTTCTGCTCCTCACTCCTGGAGCAATAACTCCACAAATACATGTAGGCACCACCTCAGACCCAGAGGTATCAGTGGGGCTGGGTACAGGTGACAGAGCCAAATCAGGGGTTGAAGGCACCTGATTTCTTTAGCCTTAAACCAAAGATATAGCCATAGTGCTTGCCATTTTTACAGCTTAATTCTTTAGTACTTGCAAACTGTTCTGGGATCCCTGACCTGAAGGTCTGCGCTAGTGCTTTGATTTCTGAACCATCTCTGCACAGATTATCATTGAATTAAACAAACAAAAAAAAAAAAAAAAGGAAAGAACAAAATCTTTATCCATTGCACATATCCACTAACACCCCCCCAATATTTTATTGATTGACTGAAATATTTAGAAAACAATTATATTACTGCCTTAGAGAGGTAAGATTAAAACCCAGCAATCATTTTCCTCCTGAATGCCTGAAACAGGAAGGATTGCTTCAAGGCTTTGCATCACAATTATTCCACTGTGAATTATTTTTATAATTATTTCCACTCCAACTATGTGCTGACATTTACATATTATGTTATAGGTTTCAGCATGTTCCCAGCTCTGGCTGTGTTTTGCACTGTAGGCTAAATTCTTGTGTTATTACTGGTGTTATTTTTTTCTAATGTGTCTCTCTGAACTGTCCACATGGAAAACATTCTGGCCTGATGATATGCTTTGTTGGGATTACAACTGGGTCAATTAATAATGGTCAGTGATCAGAAGCACCTCTCAGCTAGGTTACATAGTTTAATGTGACAGCATAATTCTTTTGTTTTCTTTGACAAGTCACCTGTCCCTAGAACGACATAGCTCACAAAAATGACTGAAAGACTTCAGCATCTTTTTTTCTAGGAGCAGACTAAAAAGGATTAGTCCGGTGAGAAATACTTAGCTGACATGATCACAAATGAGTCATAGATATGGAGTAAAAAAAGTGATAAAATCCCAAATATTTTTTCTGTACCTCAAGTAGTGTGTCCAGTCCTGAGCTCCTCATTACAAGAGGGACATTGAGGGGCTGGAGCACATCCAGAGAAGGGAAACAAAGCTGGGGAAGGCAACCAGCAACAGGACAAGAGGAAGTGGCCTCAAGATGCACCAGGGGAGGTTCAGGCTGGGCATCGAGAAGAATTTCTTCACAGAAAGGATGATTAAGCATTGGAGTGGCCTGCCCAGGTAGGAGGTGGAGTCACCATCTCTGGAAGTGTTCAAGAAATGACATGCTGGGGCACTTAGTGCTGTGGTTTAGCTGTTATGGTGGCATTTGGTCAAAGTTGGACTCGATGATCTTGGACATCCTTTCCAACTTTAGTGATTCGATGACTGATTCTAGGATTTTCTTATCCCACTTATCAAGAGAGTTCAGCCAAGACTAAGCAGCTGAAAGTTGCAACCAAAGAAGCTTTGAGTAAAAATGCAATACCTATTGATGTCAGAAGGTATTTAATTATTACAACGCCTTATCAGCTGTTGTAGTTCATTCTACAGTGTCTTACTGTGGTTGGATGTTTTCCTAAAAGGCATAATACATTCCATACAGGATTTAATATGGAAGCCCCATTGCTCATGGGAAGATGTTCATCATATTTCTGTTCTTAGAAACCTGATTGTATGATCCTGGACTACAAAGTTCCTTGGAACTCATTGGTACAGACAAGATTCATTCCATATAAACTACATCTGATCGGCTCTGTTTCTTTGACACTGGAATATCACCCTGTCCATTTTCAATAGATTTTAGGTAATGTTTCCCCATTTTTATCAGTGATAGAACTCATTTCCACTAACTCTTATTAATCAAGTACAGGGGCCTTTCACACTTAATGTGATATTCATCCTCAGACAGAGATATTGAAATTGAAGTCTGGATGCGTAAACACCTGCATGTGAGCTGGAATTATCCTTAACAGCTTTCCATCCTAATGTCTGTTTCCAAGAAAGTGGGACTCTGCTTTATGTTCCAAGCTTTCCCCATGAATATTTTACAAAAAGACAAGTGAAAACTACACAGGCTGAGAGCATCCATACAGAAATCAACCAAGTGGATCATAGTCCTAGGATGACATTTTGACTCTCTGGGGTCTTCACTAAGGTTGATCACAGACCTGTATTAAGCAATATCACTTTCCTCTGGCACCTAAAAAGCAGCTGACTTAAAAGTGGATGCAGAGCTCCACAGAAGGTCTTGAGTCACTGCTGAAGGCTGAAGATGTAAAAAATCACCTAGGATAGTCAAGGAAGTTGAGGTAATTAGTGCTGTGAGCACTTTTGCTCATCTTTCCAGGGACTCTTCTATAGGCTGCAAATGAAGGAAGGAGGAGAGAGAGGAGGGCAGCGGCCAACAACCACCAACCACCACAACTTCCATCTTCACAAAGGTTCTGTCAGGGATTTTTAGCAGAATACTTCCCATAAAGTAAACGAGCAACTTGAGTGCAATTTGCACGGACTGAAGTATATTGCTGAAAAGGAATTCACAGAAAAATTATTTCTGACCCAGCACTCCCTTTGTCTGGAGTACTGTGTTTCCAAGGAGACAAGTGGGATGGTAGACATGGGCTTTCTGTTGATTTTCCTTGAAACTTAATTTTTGGCTCAGATCTAAAGGCAGTTGAATGAACCAGAGATTAGTCAATATGTGTAGTTTGGTGATGAAATTTCCAGAGCATTCCTTCTAAAAGCAGCCCTCCAGAATTTTATTTGGATAAAGTGCTAAGGTAGATCATATCCTCACATTTTAAGTCAAACACCTAAGGCTTGCTAGTTGAAAAAAAAGTTGGAAAAACAGAGTGAGCTCAAACTTCTTACTTGATCAGTTTTCCTTCTGTCAGCCACCTGTTGCTTCCAAAATCTGAATAATTTTCCCTAAGTATTTAAAATATAACTGTATTACTGCACAGCACATGATCAGACTTAGAAGGGGAGCAGTACCAAATGTACCCTGGCAGTCACTTGTGATACCTAACACACATTTAGCTGTTAGCACTGCTGGTACCTGAGTCTTTACTTCAGGTCACTGAAGAGGTGTGAGAAGTTTTGAATGGTTAGAAATGATGCTGCCTCATCTCACCACCAAAACACTCAAAACATATCTACTTGCCAAGCTAATAGTGTATCCCATTCCCAACTCACAACTTCCTGTTGTCTTACCATCTGGAAACACTGTTGAGATACCAGTGTTTGTGATGCTGCTTCTCCAGTGAAAACAAGCCAAAGATGGACCCAGGAGCTAGAAAATGTGCTACTCCAGAACACTGGAGTATTGAGTAAAACTAATCTGGCAGCCCATTTATCAGCTAGGGAAATTATATCCATGTTCCCAGACTTGATCCAAATGCCAATAGAGACACAGTAAAAAGCAAAGATTACTGTTCAAAAGTTCTTGCAGAGTTTCCAGCTTGCCTGCCAGTGAGATAGTACTGCACTGTAACTAGAGAGTGCTGAAAGATTTTCTGAGTTGGGAAAAAATTCCAAGTTTCCAAAAAGGACATGCCTTTCCTATTACTTGGGGGAACAGTCAGGCACAACTATACATCTTCTTTAGGTTATATCCTAGCTTGAAGAAGCATAAAGATTATTTTTCTCTAAGCACAGGGCAATACTCTTCCCAAATTTCTCTTCATGAACTTTGCCACAGTCAGAGTAAGAAGTTCTATTTTCATCAATGTTTTTTTATCCTTCCAGGCTATTTCCCCAAGGAATGGAATGCTAACAAACCCCATGTTGTCCATCCCCTTCCACACCTCTGAATTCTAATGCTGTCATGCAGATGCACTGTTTTTGGACTTTCTGCTACTCATCTTATTTGAACCTCTTCTCCACTTACAAATCCTCCCTCCTTTTACTTTTCTTCTTTGCTGTTGACAACTGCACCCTTCCCTCCTTCTCAGACTCTCACATTTTCTTTAATCTTTGATTCTGCTTCCCCCAGCCTCTGTGTTACATGGAAGTTCTGGAAAAAAAAATCTTCAGACACTGTTGAGGTTTCAGTTTGCTGTGTTGTGTTCTTCACTGATACCCTAGGATAATAAATTCCTTATGTTTAGACAACTCTGGCTCCCTATATTGTAAATTTGTCCAGACTAATTTTGACTGTACTGATCCCAGCGCCCTCCAAAGAGCTGAAGCATTCAAACTTCAATCTCAGACTCTCAATAGGGCAAGCTGCCCTCCCCACTGACTTTGTGCTCAATTCAGTCTTTCATTACACCCCATGCAATAAGTTTAAATTCCTTAAACTTGAAGGTCAGCATATTGCAGTCCAGCTGCAGAGTTCGTAACTGATATATTCACTCCTTATGATAGCTCCAAAACTGCTTTTATCATATTTTTCTACCTTGTTTTCAGGATGTGCTTAAGCCTCACGGTAAAATGATGCCTTACCATTTAGTTACAACACACAGACTTCTCTCTGGCCTTCAGAAGGGATCTCTCTGACAGATGCAGGCCTTCTGCTTTTGCACATCATGAATAGTCTCAGATTACACAGAAAGGATTTAAGACCAAGACTGGGATATCAATCCAAGTTTGCCAGCCTAGAGACTCCAAAACCTTAGTGAGATTTTCTAGCTGAAGTCATCAGCACTCAGACCCAGCTCCCCCACTGATCAGTCCTCAGAGAATAGATTCTTGGCCTCTGTTCACTCACTTTCCACTCAGCACTGACTACATCATCCTTGTGGGTCACTCAGGAAAATGAAAATAAATATAGTCCATGGCAACCCCTCCTATATCATTCTGTGTCTGCTTTCTGCATTGCAAATGGTGTGTTCTGTGGCTTTCTCACCACAGCTGCTTTTTCCATCTCAGAATGCTTATCGCTGCACCTATTCTCTCTCATTAGACTAAAGTTTGCATCCAAATGATAAAACTCATATATTTTTTTCTGGATTTAGCCCTCCTCAAGAGCCAGCTAAGAAGAAATGTACTGCTGACAGAAAGACAGAGACACACCAGTGCAACTATATAGGGGTGTTGGAGCAGAAGACCACCTGTATTCAACTTTTTGTTACTCACTCTTCCCTTTTTTTGAGCCAAAGAGTTGTGTAATCATGCACATCTGTGCAAATACAGCATGCAAAGAGCCCCTGACTGTCAGTGTCAGCTCGTTCTCTCCTGCCTGTGGTTTTGGCTGCAATGATGTTTGATGATGGGCAGAGTCAGCTTTGGATAGGAGAGCTTTGTCAGACAACCTTGCATGGAAAGTGTATGCTGTCCATGGGCTTTGAACCAGACAGCTGGACACAGGACTGATTTTGCTTTCAGTTCCGAATCTAAAATAATTTTAGAGGTTACACCAGTGACTACAACTCATTTTTCTCAAGTGTGAAGAAGCCACTGACATGGTGGAGGAAAAATAAAACAGAGGATGACTCAATGTCAATATGAAAAAGCACAGAAATGTATCTAAAGAGTCAAGATTATTTTACCTGTTTCTCTTCTGGGACCTGTGCAGGTGTATGCAATAGGGTGTGATGGGAAGTGGTGGGCATGGCAAGGATGGCAATGTGTGAATGAGTCTCCTGGGAGGTACCTGCAAAAAGTAAGCACTTTTCCCGTATGGAATGTCCTTGAAAATTAGAGCATGGGAAGGCAACTGGTGGCATAAATTGTGCAGAAGTGTATTCTTATAGATGCCCGTGCTGGTATTTGTGAGGGTAGACTGGCCTCAATATCCTGGTGACTAGAAATCTTGTTTCTGTCTTGTATAGAAAAGGCTGCATTCTGGAGGTCCAGGAATATTTCTGGCATGTTTATGGAGAAAAGGATTATCCCTAGGACCTCTGCAGTACTGTGACAGATGACTCATACACCACCAGTCTCCAGGCTGCAACTGAAGGCATTGTTCTGTTCAGCTGACAAAAGTGAGTGTTTTTGTGATGCCATGCAAGATAAAGAGATTGACAAAAGTTCATACAACCACTCAATTGAAATGATTCAAAAGACTCCTTTTCCATCTTGAAGGCCTTAGTGGTTTCTCTCCATGCTATCCATCATCTACATTTCATCGGATGTGATATCTTTCCCTTGCTGTCAGTCAGTCATAAATTTTAAAGCAAACATTTTCAGTTTTCTCTGGTCTGATCCTTATCCATGGGAAAAGCTTCCAGTAATCATACAGAAATGAACATCTGTCCTGGTTTGAAGGACAGGTGTCTGTTAAGGAAGGCAGGAGCCTCCCTTGGAATGGGAAACTGTAACCCCTCTCCCTCCGAATTATTATAAATTTGAAATCAAGACGCTCTCAGGCAAAGATATGGGAATAGGAATAACAGTTCTTTACTACTGTCTAAAACAAAGGATAACAAATAACAACAACTATAACGTTGACCAACAAACAGAACCAGAAACCCAGTGGCAGCCTGCTCGGCTTCAGGCACCTTTCCCTTTGGTGCAGTTCCAGTCACAGCCTGCAGGGGCGCTCTGGGTGCGGTGATTCCCCGGTGCCTGGGGGCGCTCTGGGTGAGCTCAGGTAGCACACGGCAATGGCGGCTGCCCGAAGCACGCGGAGGGATGGAGGAGAGCCCTTGCTCCACAGACCCTCGGGAGGGCAGCTGGTGTCGGTGCCACAGCAGGATCCCGGACACGGGAGCTGGGACGGTAAGGGGTCTCCGTGCAGGGAAAACCCCGCTACAATGTAGCGAGGAAACTCGGGCGGCGAGGAGGAGTGGGGGAGAGACAGGCTGGTGGCAGGCAGCTCCGGATGGGGCAGAGGGCAGAGACTCACAGCAGACAGACCGGCAGCTCCGCGCTGGCTTCTCAGGGGCCGTGGGTTCAGCAGACAGCAGCTCCGACCGTCCAGCTCTGAGGGTCCCGAGCAGGAGAGTGTGACCTCCCCCCTGCCCTTGCTTTTCAGTCTCTCCAAATCTCGGGTTGTCAGGCTCTGCTTCCATGAGGGGCAATTTTGCCCCACCCTGCCAAGGAGAAAGTCTACAGCCTTGTGCTTTGTTTCTCTTAAGTACCCAGTCATTTGTGTCTTAGCAACCCATAGGAGAAAAATTCCTGAGGAAAAGAACTAGATCCAACCTTCAACAATATCATTCCCCTTTTCCTTCCTTCTGAAAGCCTATGCTTTGGCTTGCTGTGTGTTGAGGACAGCCACTCTATATCACAATAACAGGTAAGGTCTTCTTATTTCTCTTCTATAGATCTGTTTGTATGTTTTCCTTGACTAGAAATGCCTTTTTATTTTTTTTTCTGTTTTGTTGGATGCTGTGCCTAATGTTGTGGAGACCTGGTCCTTCACACAACACAGAAACGCAAATAAATATAAAGAAACATGTGAGGGTGTATATGTGAGAGAAGTGGAATACATCCCCCAGATTTCTTGAGTGTAAAGAAGTGAAATCTAACAGTAGTGCAAAATATGGTATTTAAAATACAGTTTAGTTTTGCTTTTATCTGTCAGAAAAAAAAGCCTGTCTGGAGTTCAAACTTTTCCCATTTGCCCAGTGTCCATCAATGTCTTACCAACAACAGAATAGAGGATGAGAGATTTTTTTTTCTCCTTTTTTACTTTCCAACAAGAACACAGAAACTTAACTCAGTTTATTCTCAAGAAGATAGCTCATTAAGCTTCCTGACAGGGAAAAGCACTCTGTTAAACATTCATCAGCAGCACACCAGAGCTTCAAAGACATGGAACTTTTCTTCTTGGAGGGGCCTTATTCTTAAAGTATGCATTCACAAAAAAAGAGGACTTAGCACAACAAACTCCTGTGGCTTAAGAGTTATCTGGAGCTAAAAATGTAAATCAGTTCTATCTACTAGACTGCCATCAGTTAAAACAGCACACTCACCATTGAGAATATGTGTTTGAAGCTTTATTTACTAGGCAAACTACCAGATATACCTGCTATGATGATGATAGAAAGCAATACTCTCAACAATGGACCTCCTTCCATCTATCAAGTTGAAAGAAGAGAAAAATGCACTAAACCAGCCAGACAAACTAACAAACAGCTATTCCTCAGAAAACACAAAATCACATCATGAACACAAAACATAAACTCTAGAATGACTAATGAATACATGCACAGAAACTCATCTGTTAACAATATCAGCTTACAAAATCAACCGGTTTAATGAATGTGAAAACACGTAGGAGGGATCACACACCAGCAGAGATTTTTAAATTGAAAAAACTTGTGCTTTAAGCAGAGAACTTTTTGATCTATGCTAAAAAAAAATGTTGTCCATAATATGACTTATTGTGTTGTCAGTCCTCAGCACTGCTGACACACTAAATCATCTCTCTTGTACCTATTAGACATGGAACAAGAAAACAGAACCATGGTTTGGTCCAAACACTCAGAAATTTAGTTTGAGATAAAGTCTGCAATTTTACCATTTCTGATTATTTGGTTTGCAGGTTTTGGCTTTAGTTTTTATAAACTGAACCAAGAAGTTCTGATTCCACCAAAGTCCCTATCAAAGTCTATTAAGCATGTCCTTGAGTAGTGAAGGACTGCTAAGCTAGTTCATTCTTTCACCCTTTTCAGCTTTTGCTTGATCTCACTGAACTTCTTCATTTATTTTATTTTTATCTCCTTTTTACCACAGGAGAAGATTTATGGATGTCTTACAGAGCTATATTTACCTTTTTAGCATAACCTTTGTACCGACATCCTGGAGCTTCTCTCCAGGCACTGACTTCAAGTATGAATCATTATGAATGCTCTGAGGAGCCAGCCTAGCACAGACTTTCCTTTCTCTTTTTTTTTCCACCAACTGCCCAGTAGAAATGACACCTACAGAAGTCTACCAAATAATTTTTTTTTGTTGTTCTTGCTGTTGTTTACCCTTTGCCAAATGTCAAGTCATGACCTTACATCATGCCTACCACAGTAAGTACAATCTGAATCTGTAAGACAGAAACTTCAGAAAATAAGTCAAATAAATATAATAAAGAAGATACTGCTTTTTTCTTTGTTTGGGTTTTTTTTGTTTCTGTTTTTGAGGGTGTTGTTGTTGTTAGGGTTTTTTTTTTGTCTGGCAAATACATTTACAAGGTCATTTTCTTATATTCCTTATATATGCTTTTGTTGAGACTATCTCAGTCCACAACAGCTTCAGCTTGCCCCAGGATAATTACTGTGAAAACATTAATGCAAGTACAGTCCTGTTTTAACAGTGCCTATGTGAAAGTGCCTTGAGCAGCACATACTGTTCTGTGTGCTTTAAGGTAAAATCATCAAGCAAGCAATGAGTTCCACTGTGTCTTGGCCTATGTAGCAGGTTGCAAAGAAAAGAGAGGGAGCTGGTGCTGGTGTCTCCTTGGATGGAGATCCCACTGGTTTCCCTGCCAATGCCTTGATCCTGTCAGTTACACCACACCACAGGTGCACAAAAATACAGCCAGTGTCTGGAGCCGTGTCAGCATCCAGCATTACTAGATCAATCATTAGACCCTTGGAAATATGAAGATGTCATTAAAATACATCAATGTATATCTATCCAAGTCTGACAAAGAATGTGGAATCTTCTTTATATCAATGGCACTTAATGAACTGAACATACCCAATACAGCCAAATGGAAAATCAATGAACAACGTGTCCATATTTTTAGGGTGGTCTTGAAGTCTCTCCAAAGTAAAAAGGAACTTCCCAGGAATGAACTGTTACTTTTTCTCCTCTGTGAGTAGCATATCCAGGCAATAGAATGAGGCAAAAATTTCCACCGATTTTAAACAATTCTTACTTCAGCTCACTGTGTTCATTTCTTATCTAAATTTGTGGGCAACATTTCAGTGATTATGAATTTGGGCTTTATTTCTACTTAGTGTTCTACAGACTGACTTCAAAGAATTGCTGCACTGCACATTTATGGCTCCTGTGTGAAACAAAAGTGCCAGTGAAATCCTTAGGCAAAAATATCAAGGTCAGAATCACAGATCCAGTAGGAAATTTTGTTTTGAATAGGTTTCTTTTTCCCCTACTGTTTTCTAGTAATAAATCACTTTACAGAATACAAGTAAAACGCAGTCAGTATAGAAACCAAGTACTCTGTATAACACTTTAAACACAGAAAATTTTGATCTATGTATAAATTTAAAATATTTCTGAGAAAAACCAATCATTTTGGCTGTCATAAACATTATGTTTGCCACATCTTAAAAGATGATTCTCATCTTTACCTGAGTGATTTAACTTTAATAGACTCTAAGAATCAGAAATGGAATTAAAAATCGTATTCCCTGGATTCAAATGTTCTTATATTTCTTAGAATAGCATTCTACACTTACTTCTCAATTGAAGGATCATGTTTTCTCCTCTGAATGAAAAATATTAACCTTTGCTTATGTCACATAATTTGCTTCAGTTTCTGTGCACAAAGTACAGTCTCCTTCACATCATTCCAGACCAAATGCAACAGTTGCTCCATGGCAAAACTGCACAAATTAAAGAAACCACAAGAAATTGACTGCATTGTGGGGAGCCCAGAGCCAGGGAAAGGAAAACAGGGCCTCAAGTACATGTTGTTTGCTGAAGTGAATCATCTAAAGGAAGGTTATGTTATGCCTGAATTCAGGAAATAGAGTGGACATAGAAGTCCAACAAAAAAGTACCAACATTTGAGCATTTCAAATAAAGCACCAACTTCTTAACTTTCTCCAAAACAGATACATTTAATTCCACTGTGAACACAAAAAAAAAGATAGCTCTGGGAATTGGAAAGACTAAAGCACTGCACTATGAGTATTTTGGAGGACTCTCAATCGGTTACTTTGCTTCCTGACACTCTTGCTTTCTTTTCACTGCCAGAGAATATTCATTCCAATGAAATATTAATTTTTAGCCTTTTCCTTTCTTTTCTTAAAGTTTTTGCTTTAACAAACTGAGTTGTTTTTTTCCATTCAGTGGAAAAATGTCATTTCTACCGCCCCTTGAACCCTTAGGTTTAGAGAAGACAAACTAAATCTTTGCTGAGACAGCACGTGGTCCATGATATTTCCCAGTGCATCACATGCACCTGACAACGTAAGTAGTCTTGCCCCATGGAAGGATGGTCCTTCCAGTTGTGGATGTCCTACCTCTCCCATTATCCCAAGGTGGTAATGATTCAGGATGGTTCATGTTGGCCCACAAGTCCTACTATCCCCCATCTCTCACTGCTGTTTAAAAGCCCTCAGTTCCATGGAAATGAATCAAAATGAATTTACATCTATGATAAGTAAGATTTATAGAAGCAGCTTTCATTTCTTCAATGAATAATTTTCTCTAACCAAGGACAGAGAGAAATGTTAAGCAATGATTGCTTCAACCTTTTCTCCAGAGAGCAAATCTGTACTTTTTTCCTGCTAATTTGGGAAGACTATTCACAGAAATGGACACAGTTCATAGACATGGAGTTGGCCAGTAAAATAGATGATATTTGAGACTAACAGAGAAATCTAATATTTTCTTACTTTTTTGAAGTTTATAAATTAAACTTGATCAAGTATTCATATTAAATTTAGATAACATTTCTGGCTACAAAATAGCATGGTTATGCTGAAAGGACTAATGAATCCAAATTACAAAGAGAATGTTCTTCCATCTGTAAGAAAGTTAAGATACCTGTGCATTTTGTGGTTTAGAGGCAAGAGACAATTTTGAGGAAGAGGTTGTTTCCTTTTCCAGCTAAAAAGGTTTAAAAATATTTTAATTGTGGCTGTATGAGGTTAATAGCCACAGGATCTGCTTACAAATACTTATATTTGGCTGAAATATTTCTGCTTTATTTTAACGTGTGGCACCAATACCTGTTTGACTATCCAGAGATACTTCATCAGATAGGGATATAAAACAAGCGTAGTTAAAGCAAATTTACACTGGGGTAGCTGAAAAATACAATGTAGTCTTTGATGCTGTAATCTCGGATGAAATGATGAAACAAACACACCGTGTAACTTCAGCCTTGGATGGTGTAATTAAAGCTGGCAGTACCATCTAGTGGGCAGAGAAAGAATTGAAGAGTACAAATACAAGTAGCCAGTATCATGAGAACCTCAGTATTATATTGAGATTTAGGAAGGATAATGACAGTAGAAAGCACTTTTCAGATTGAATGATCTATATTTTTTTCACATTAATGTGAAAAATACATGTAATTTAATGTTAATATGTAAATATGTGAGGAAAAACTTAAAAGAATTTGGTACAATTTTTTCATCACCAGTGATGTACTTCAGCTAAAGATGATTGCTCTAGGGCTTCTTTCTCATAATTGTAAGCCTTATGTTCTAGTCCTTTAACTCCATTGGTTTTGGACTGTCCCATAAATCTGCATAGACTCATTTAACTTTAGATTAGATTCCTTCTTCTCTTTCTTTTCGAAAATAAGTGTCATACTTCTTATTGACTGACTCATAGTTATTTAATGTTGCTCAAGAAGAAGCACAATAGATTTCAGTACTCCTTCCAAATTAATACATGACTTTTTTTTTTTTTTATCATCTGGTTTAACTACTTTAGATTTCCCCACTTTTGAAAGGTTTCTCTGCTCCTGGTTATGTATAATATATTAGTCTTAAGAACTACTGAATCCTTACAGTATGGAGTGCTCAGTACACTTGATATTGTAAAATCAGAGGGTAAAATGCTATTTACAATTCATTATTTCAATCTTTATGTGACTTTGAGTAATCAAATTTATGGAGCATTCTTTTCTTGCCTGAAAACTGATGAATCTTTTTGTCTCTTCTGAGAAACCAGAATTAGGTTTTGATAAAAAACCTTCACAAGATAGTGTCCATTTTCAGCGACTTCTGCTTTTTTTCTTTGTGTCACAGTTCAAGCCCAGTCAACAACCAAGCCCCAGCAAGCCACTCACTCACTTCCCCACCTGCAGGATCAGGGAGAGAATTGGAAGGGTAAGAGTTAGAAAACTCATGAGCTGAGATAAAGACAGTTTAATAGGGAAAGCAAAAGGCATGCACAAGCAAACCAAGGAATTAATTCACTGTTCCCATGGGCAGGTAGGTGTTCAGCCATCTCCAGGAAAGCAGGGCTCCGTCATGCCACAGTGACTTGGGAAGATAAATATCATCAGTCCAAACATCCTCTTCTTCCTCCTTCTTTCCCCTATTTTATATCCTGAGCATGATGTCATGTGGTACAGAATACCCCTTTTGTCAGTTGAGGTCACCTGTCCTGGCTGTGTCTCCTCCCAGTCTCCCAGGCACTCACAACTTCCTTGCCAGCAAGACAATATGAATAGCAGAAAAGGCTTTGGCTCTGTGTAAGCACTGCTCAGCAATAACAAAAACCTCTCTATACTGTCAACACTGTGTTCAGCACAAATCCAAATCATAGCCTCACACTAGCCAATGTGAAGAAAATTAACTCTACCCCAACCAAAACCAGTACACTTTTTAAAAGACACTTACATTTTCATAGAAACCACTACATAAAAATCATAAAAATAACATTCTTTGACAACTAGAGTGCTAGTTACTGGTAACTAGCTCTTCACTTGGGACTGTTTCTCACAAGCAAGGACAATTGCAGAATTACATGAATGTTTCTGTTTCTGAAGCCAATATTCTTCTGTGATCTTAAATTTCTGTCCTGCTGATGGTGAGTCACCAAATTGCAGTGATCTCTAGTTATCCCATTGCACAGGACGACACAGGATGATTTATGAATGAAGTGTATGACCAAAACTCACCTAGAGAGCCCTCCCCTTTTGTAGTTGGCCTGAGGAACCTGAGAGGACTTGATGTTCCTGGCTATCTACAACCAGCTGGGAGTGACTGTGGATGTCAAAGAGAGGCAAAGTTTCTACAGGTTTATCTACGCTTCCCAGGGCAAATTCTTAGCTCATATTCATTGTCGTCTGCTCATCTCAGACAGAGCTAGGTCAATTTACAAGGCCTATGTATCCTCCCTTCTGTTCCCCCACACAGCTGATGCATATAGCTTATATTCCTGGTGTTTAGGGGACTTCCCTTGACAGTAATGAAACAGGACTCAGCTATGAGCAAAAGTACAGAGAAGCGACAAGGGTAAAAATTATTTGGAAGGATGCTACTGCAGATGTTACTGAAACAACTGTGAGCATCTGTACAGCTGTAGTATCTGAATCTGGTGGCACTGGCAAGAAAGCAGCAGATAACGTTTGTCCTGAAAACACCTCACAAGCTACTCACTTCCTTTTCCTGAAACTCAGTGTTAACTTCCAAACTGCAGAAATTTAATAAAATACAAAAGCAGCAGCTGGTGACTTCTTGTGTTGAAGCACAAAATTTGAGTTAGATTAGGTTCTGTGGGTTTCAACTTTACCTTTTGGAGGGACTGGAAGTAAACCAATAAATACTAGTTTTAGCCTGCAAAACAATCCTTTAAAGAACGACCATTTCGTGTCCATTTATAAATTATCCTACAATACCCATATTCTGGTCATAACCTGTCATTCACCACACTGTAGTATATTCAGGAATCTAAAACTTCATGGCTCTTCGTGGTTTATTGCTCAGTTTGCTTCAGGGGAGAGCAAGGGTGACATCCAGTGGTGTATTCAGCATTCTTTACAGATGGACTAAGCCTTCAGTGAACTGAAATCTCTTTGAGGCCTTAGAGACATAAAATGTTACCTATTTAAGCATAGATCAACATGATACTGCATGGTTTTCCACGTGGGTCCCAGACAACATGTTTTATGAATAATTTCCATTTTTCCATACATCTTAGCTGGGAATTAGGAAGCAAAGAGCACTAGTAAACAACAGAACACCAAAGAATATTCTGTAAACTGGACTTTGCTCAGATGAAGTAATAAGAAAATAATGAAATAATAATAATAAATTCCTCTCAAATTCAGCAACTTCCATGGGGTGGATATTCAAGCCAGAAATGTCACTAATCAATGTTATCTGTGGATGTGCCATTAATATTTGCACAGCTTTCCCCTCCCATTGTACAGCAGGGAAATGGTGAGAACAACTCACTATTCCTTTGGTTTCTTCACTTTTCTGCTGGCTTCAAAGATTCCAGTATCAAGGCAGGTATTATGTAGAGTATGAAGAAGGAAGTATTATTTCAGCTTAAGTCACTTAAGTCTTCCAAGCAATGTATTACAGAAGGTTACTGCCTCAGTCATTCCACTAGAACTCAGTCCACTTTACTGATCAGTTAGGCAGTTATACTATATTTATATATCATTATATTTCTGGAACTCATGGCAGCATGCATTCAACATTTAATTCTGGGAACACAAGTAAGCAGAATGCTTCTCCTGATCCACCTGCCTCTGAGCACTGTGTATGTCTCAGAGACAGCCTGCAGCATGCCCTAGGCTGTTCAGGCATAGATTACAGCAGAGACATGCCACACGTGTGGTGCCTCGTGCTCTACAGAGCATCTCCTACTTCTGTGTCAGGTTGGCTTTGGAAATGTGCTCACTGAATATCTTGATGAGCCACAAAAACAGACTGGATATCATTCAGGGGAGGTAGATTTCTCAGTCTTAAGTAACTTTCAAAAGTGAGGCCTAGCCATAAAATTCTGGGGTTATATGAGAGCTTGCCTTTTACTGAAATATAATACAGCCCTGTCCACGTTACAACTCTTTAATGTGCTACGTCTTGTTGTCCTCCCTTTAAGAAAAAAAAATAAGAAAAGGTGGCTTTTAAATCTCAGACTGGCTTTGAAGAATTTACAGTGATGTGACATCAGAGAGAGTTCTTAAAAAACAAAGTACATAGCTTTGCAAAATAATTAATTACTGGAGAAAAAGGGGAGAAAAAAGACTGAAATCTATTTGCCCATTCTAACATTTCTGTTTATCTCCCCAGATCAGTTATGTCAGGATAAGAATTTCTATAACAAGTGGACTGACACAATCTATCTACATAGAGCTTTATTAATTCATGAAGATTTAACAGACAGTACATTCATTCACTAATCATCTGGACTGCATTCACTTTATCAAAATGTCTTTTCTGGTCATGTGACATCGTGATACAACTTCTGATTGCCAGGGTTAACAAAAAAAATGCAATAGCATCTGTAAAACCAAACCTCTAATAAAAAAAGTGATTATGCATGCACCTTTAGGTACCATCTCTGTATGATACAAAAGTACTATGATTCAGATCAACAAAGCTATCTCCACATCCAAAAAAAGGCCCTGATTTGGGCAAGTGGATCCAAATAAAGTGAGGAGGACCACAGTAAAGTGAGGAGGGAATTAAGTAACATTTTTAATAAACCAGCTGATGCTGTTAGAAGCAGATGAACACATGAACCCATGACTTTAGACTAAATTCAGTGTAAAGACTGAGGCACCCTATAAACAGTAGCAGAAAACATCATGGGCTGAGCAGGGATGTGCCTGCACTATACATGTTCAGTTGTATTATCTGAGTTTCTTCTCCATGAGAAGGTGTTACCTGGGGCTGACAGGACGTGCTGGCCTCAAGATAATGAGTTTGAGCACTGACCTTGATCCATGCCTGTCACGCAAAGCCAAGGTGGCAGCAGGAGTGTGCCTCCTCCTTTTGCACAGTGACTCTCTGTCCAGCAGGAGGGACACCCCAGACACGCTCCTCTTTGGTGCCTGCGGACACCTGAAGGTCCATCTCAAAGGCCCCAAGTGGTTTGCTCCAGCAAAAATGACACTCTGAGTTACAAGAGAGAGACAAGGCTCCTGCCTCTGCTCTCACAAGTGTCTGAGTATTTAACATTTAGTGTTCAATAGACCTTTTCCAGGAGTCAAGCCACCCCCATCCTTGTCCCCAGGCCACAGACGCATGCTTTCTCTGCCCTAATAATTACTTAATTACTGCCGCATGAAAAGGTTTCAACAGATGGTCTGGAGCTGAAAAAATCCTATTCCTGCAGGCCAAGGATTCAACGAAATTTGGACCCCACACTCCAGTGAGCCCACTAGCAGCTGAGCCTGTGGAGCTGGCAACAAGCCCTGAACCTTCTACTGAATTATGTACTTTGTGGGTGTTTTCTCTAAATGCCCATCAAGACTGTAGACAAAGGAACACAGGGATGAGGGCAGCAGAGAAAAAAGAACTTTAAGGACATAAGCTTTAGAGACATATGACTGAGGCAGTTCAGAGGTACCTTTATTGATCTAACTGGAAACAGTTAAGGAGTGGGCACATTTGTAGCCTAAATCCAGTTGATAATATTTAGGATAACTTTTTTTTTACCAATAAATAGGTAAAGCTTGCATCATATCTAATCCTATCATTACCTTTTTCCTCCCACATTTCCCTACCCCTACCCAGAGTTTTGCCCCTAGTCACTCACAGTCTCGCTGCCCCTTCTCTGAGTCCTGGGTGTCCTGGGTTAGGCCAGAGACTAAAACCACGACACTGGGTCTACAACATTCTGTACTGGGGAATGATGCTGTTCTCTGAGCTAATTTTTTCTTTTCCTTTTTCTTTTGCCCTTATTTTTTTAACAGTAGTATCTGAACAAAGCAGGATGCCAATTAATAGATTCTAAACTGAGAGGCCATTATGATCAGTTGCTTTGAGCAGTTGTATAAATCATGCCAAGGAACTTCACCCTGCCCTTTCCACAAAGAAATGCACAGGTCAGAGATGGGCATATCACATAGCACAGATCGATCTTCAGCAGCAACACAAGAACACCTCAAGAGGGTCTGACAGGACAAACAAGGCTGTGGGAGGGCAGCCCAAACAGCCAGAATAATACCATGCGGCAGATCAAACAGCAACATTTATTTTAGGACTGACTTATATATCCCAGATATCCAAAAGAAATTAAATTTGTCTTACATGAAATGACAGTAACCATATCAAGAAAGATAACCAGTCTGTCATATATTTTAAGTACATTTTCAGTACATTTTAATTGGGCTGTGACATGGGGAAAGAAAAAGATAAAGGTCTGATATAAATTATTGCTGGAAACACCTGTCAGCATATTCTGCCTATTGGTATCATCCAAGTTACACAAGATATAAGTTAATGCCACTCAGTATCATTTGGAAAACAGCACATAACTGCTACCCACTGAATTTATATATGTCCAAGGATAAAGCAACTTATTTTTAGTTGACTGTGTGTAGCAAACAGATCTAGAAACTGAGACTGAAATATGATAATACAGCATTACCCAGATAAGAGAAATGCAGCAACTAAAAACAAACAAACACATAGTAAGTAATGAAAAATAAATTTAGGATTGACTACTCAGAGCAGGAAACATTGATGCATTCAAAGCAAGGAAGAGTTAAAAAGAAAATAATTTATTAAAATGAGTTTTATATGCTGTGCTTGTATTTTTACAGATCATTAATGGAGCACTTAGAGTGACTTTACACCACACCACCTAGAGAGTTTCTCATCAAGTAGGATTGCTTCATGTTTTTTCTCCAAACCACTTTGTTTCTGACCCCTTATATAAGTTTTCACCACCCAGTAAGGGATGAAGGTGAGGAAAACTTGTCCAAAGCTCTGCACTTTGGCAGACTTAGATCAATTGTATTTCGGGTCAACTTAGAAAGATGTAGCATGTGGGTTTTCCCACTGATTTGTTGAAACTGAAACTTTTCAGTCCGTGATATGAAAATGTAGTATTAAAGTGTCCCACCTGCCTCTGTAGCAGGTGTGTACCGGGATTCCCCAGTATACTCTGCTACAGCCCTTCCCAGAGGTAAAATACATAGGCGGGGTATTTGGCTCCATCAAAGAGACTTCTGTAAATGCCACTTCCGCAAGAGGTGAGGAGTTTCACAACCAGCAGAGGAGAAGCACTCTGCTGCAGTAGGGAAGAGAAGCAGCCCCAGGTTCTTTTGTCTGGACTATGTTGCTTCACAAGCTTTTTCCTGGTAGATGTTGCTCAATGTTTCATGGCATAACATAATTTAAGGTGCAGTGTTTGGGGCAGGTCTCTGGGCTGAAGCAAAGACATCTACCAAAGCCTGCTTTGTCCTGTGAGGTCTGGCCAGAAGGTGGGGACCAAAGGCCAAGGCTGTGCCACCTCCTTCCTGGTCCCCATCCCTTCATCTCTGGGCTCCTGCAGAGGCCTGCTGGTGACAATGCCATTGGACACAGAAAGGAGGGACTGCTCAAACCAAACACATTGCACTGAAAGGCTCATCTTTAAAAAAACTCCTTCCACAGGAGGCAATTAAAAGAAAGAAAGCTTTCAGGGCCTATTATCAGTTCAAACATTTAAGTTAATAAGAATCTCAGTTTTAGTTGTTTCTGTGTAAAGGACACTTTCCAAATAACCATAATCTAATGAAAGATAAAACACGTTTGTACAACCAAATAAAACATAAGAGACACCTTGGGCTCAATAAATGCTCTAACAATAGCAATAACAGAAAAAAGTTGACAGAGGAACTTAAGAATCATTGCAAGTTTTCCAACAGGAGAAAACAAATCTGATAGGGACAGCCAGAAATATCTGAAATCTAAAGCAATCAGCTGAAGAATGCTTTTTCATATTATAGATTTCACTGGCACATCTTTCCACAACCTTACTTATGCAGAGCTACCTGCATAAATAATGAGTGCATTAATTAGCTAGAGGTAAATAATCACTGATATATATCCATATATATTAATTTTATGTAAATTGTCTATAGTACACAGCTTGACTCTTGTGCCTTTGATCTGCTGATAATCTACAAGTGTGGATTCCAGCAGGTCAAATATTTTTTATCTCTGCTGGGAGTACTTTTGGCAAGTTTTCCATCAGTAGGAAATGAGCTGGAAAACTCTGGTGAAACTTCAAAGCAACAGCTTAAGGTGATCTTTCATTTCATGAATTTCAGACTGTCTCTGCTGTTTAACAACATACTGAGTTCTTTCTCATTAATACACTTTCAAAAACTGCAAATAAGATGAATTCACAAAAATCATACACGAGATACGTGAAAGATCCTGTCACTTTGGAATACAGAGCATTTTTTGAATTATGGAGATATAAAGAGATATTAAAGCCTGAAGTGCTGTCTTTTACTAGTGCATTCATTTGTATAAACAAATAGACTTTAAAATCTTTTATACCTGAGTCATATTTGCTAGAATGGGAGGTGCATTTTTCATTTATTTGACTGATTTCTGCTTTAGTTTTTCTCTTAATTTTGTTATAAATATCTATTCTCCATCCTACATTCTATGATACAGAATTTATGAGCTCCAGTAATGGCCTCAGGTAAGTATCATATGTATTCAATAAATTAGGGACAAGGCAAAGCCTGCTGTGTAACTCATACTAGGAAGAGGGGCAATCTAGCTAAAAATCCAAAGGGCACAAAAGCAATCTTTTCCAGGACCTAAATTCTAACGTAAAGAAAGACACAAGTGGATGTAATTAGAAGGAGAATAAAAGAAGTCTCAGTAGTCATCTCTTCAAAAATAACACAATAGGTCATCTGGACTCAGAGGCGAAAGATGTGCAGAGAGCATTTAACTGTGCCTGCTCTTGAAGCAACTGGTCCAGTTATTAATTGTCCAGTCATTAACTAGGGCTATGCAAATAGCTTAACAAGCCAAGCAAGGTCAGAATACAATTGACTTGTTGAACATTATTTGCAATTGCATTTCTCTCATTTTTAGTGTAATGATTATTCTTAAAACAGTCTGCTTCCTTCTCAGAAGTCACTTCACAGCAAAAATGCTACTGAAAGTCACCGAAAGAAGAAGAAAAAAGAACCAAACCCAGAACATTTATATAATTATTGTTCCAATTCTTGGCTAAATACCGACAGAGCAACACGAGAGGGTTTGAACTATTTGGTAGCTACAATGTATAATTCTATCACAAGAGAAAATAGAAACAAAAAGCTTTAAAAGTACCCAGATACACAAAGAAATTGTATCAATATGAACTGTTTCAAGGTCTGTTCATTTGGTGATGGTCATCTCGAAGGAAAAATAAGGAGACGATGCAGCTTAGGGAGACCATTTATTTTTTTAGAGCGCTGGAAGAACATGGGATCTATTGACCTGGAACAACAGCAAGAACAAAAAAACAAGGCCAATGACAATGCCTCTGGCAGTAGTTAAAAGCTGATGTTTCAGGGAAGGGGGAGACCAGGAGGCAGCACACACAAGTGAGCATGCCACAGCCGCAGCACAAACCAGTGACGGGCACACATTTGGGTTTCATCTCAGATGCTGCCTTGCTTTACAGCTGCTTCTGTCATATGGTACAGCATGGTTTCTCTAACCTGCATTTATGTTGTGTGCTCTGCTTCTGCCTAGAGCCATCTGCAGACAGAGGAGGGATTTGCCCAGAGATAACGTTACCTCATTCATAAAAGGCTGCTTCAAAGCAATAAGAAGCAGGCAGATGAGCAAGACAGGTTAACTATGCTCTGGTTAAAAGAATCATTGGCAAGAAAGAAAGAAAGGGAGGAGACAAATCAGACCCCCGAGGCAGAATCTGCTTCTGCACCCACTGAGTTAAGAACAGAGTGGGTATGCCACAGACACTTCATCTGTAGGTATCTTGTGTAACAGAAAAAATTCTCCACTCAAAACAGGAACAGGTCCAAATGTTATTCCTCACAGCTAAAGGACCACTACAGACAGTTCTACTGAACTGGTAGCAGCACGGAAGAACTGAAGGACTCCAGACACCACTGGATGGAGTAATGGACCTGGAATGTGACTTTAAATCTATGGCTGTAGATGGTCAGTAACACAGACTTGCTAGCTTGGGTGAGAACTAACACTAAGGGCAGGTTAGTCAGCACTTGGACATGAGTGGTGGCTGGAAATGGATGAGATTAGTCCCCATCTCTATATTGTGTCCTTTCCATGGCTGAACTGTAAATGCCAATGAACTCATTCCCAGTCCTGAAGGCAGCACACGTTGTCGAATTCTTGCAAACTTGGAGAATAAGAAGCCGACCAAATCGGCTGGCGTAACCAGACCTGTTGGCTCTGTGTCAGAGATAGGCACTGAATGTGGATGTCTGAATTTCCTTCAAAGAACTCTACTCAGAAGCAGTTCAAATGTAGCACAGAACAGAGGAAATTAGCTTCTATTTCTAGTACCAAAATGAATTCTTCCAAAAGATCAACTTATTCTTTAAAGAAATGCTTATCAGTAATGATCCATCATTTGAGGCTGCACATAGGTAGGGACACCCAGAAAAAAACCCTGAAACTTAGACCAGTGTGGTCAGCAACAAATTCAAATATTAATCTCTCCTAAGCCCACACTAACAACTTCAAAAAAACCCTCCCTTCTTCCAGTGCGTAGGATACAGCAATTAATAAGGTCTCATGGCAAGCTGCAGTGGCTCAGAACTAGGAACAACTGGAAGGCACTGTCTTGTCAGTTCACCAGGGGCTCCATTACAATATGTTTGTACAACAAATGCTGTAATTAAGGGTAGGTCAGGTTTACTCATCTCTTACTGCTCAACCAGGAACACCAAATAAGTGAGTTTGCCCTCAGATGACTGAAACAAGGCATTTTTCCTATGAATATAGTTTGCTATGCCTCCATGGCAAAAATAAAACAATCACAGAATATCACATTAGTTTAAAAATTTTATGATGCAGTAATGTTTCTTCAAACTTGAAGTACTTTTAAAAGTAGCTTGGAGAAAAAATAATAGCAGCTTCCAGAGAGTTTCACTTGCACATTAAGTTACGTATGCTAAGTCCTGGAGGTGAAATGTTTTTAGCATTTATGAGAGCTCTGGGCTTCCAGTGCTCATGCTGAGACAACTATTAATACATGACAGAAAGCATCTGTGATATACTGCTTGCAGGGTTCAAACCCCAAAGCATCCAGAAAGTCTGTGCATAATACTTCATTCACATGGCTGATTGACTAAACCACACATAAGCCAATGTGAGGCACACACTCTGATATGACAAGTCCAAAATGAAATGTACTTTACAAATTATTTGATCTTAATTAGAACAAGAGTCCTTTACATGAAAATTTTCTTTTAGAAAAAGGCATAGGGCATTGAGAGATAATAATGCCAGCATCAGTTCCCATAAAACAGAGACAACATCTATTTTAAGCCTTGCAGATATGAAGTGCACATTAAAAATGGGATTATGCTACTTCAAATGGGAAAATGACTGTTCTAATTTCCCACTAAATCAGACTGGAGCATCCTTATGAACACAGCAGTCCTTTACAGGAACAATAACATCCCAGTCTTCTGTTGGAAAATGCCTGGTCTATTTCTTTGATGTCCAGGCTTCTGTTAGACTCTGTGTGAGTGCACAGGCAAGTACACTGGTGCAGGACCAGGGCCAAGCAGCTGCCCTGAAGTCAGGCTTGAACACACCTTTCTAAATCATACAGCCTTCATCACATTAATGTTTCTACCCTGCACTGTTTTTTGGTTTTTTTTTTCACTGGAGGACTGGATCAAAGCTGTCTAGCTGGCAAGAGAGTTCAGTCACTTCAGTCTGCATGGAAGTATGTCTTGTTTAAACTTGAATTTTGAGGAGGGCATATTTTCACCACTCTGGTCTTCCTGAGTAATGTGATTACTTGTTTTCACCTGATGTGGCATTGGCGCCTGCTATCTAGCAGCTTTTCCCTGTTGGTGCAGTTTCTGCAATTAAGATGTCAAGCTGATAAGCAGGGAAATGATGTAAGTGATGTCTATGGGAATTCTGACTGGATGAAAATAAATGGAAAGAAAAAATGTGTGAAGATAGTACCTAGTAAAAGTATGCATCTTATAAGTAGAAAAGCATGTCTTTCTTTGCCAGCTTGTCTCAGAGCACTGCACAGCAGAACAGCCTGTGCTCTCCAATGCTTCACCCAAGGAATGCTTCAGGAAGGTCTGCAGTGCAGCCTGTGAAGTGGCTTGTCACATTCCTGCCACGGGGATGCATCCCTGCCATGCCTCTTGCCTTTCTCATGCAGCTGTTTTAATGGGGGGGTTTTCTTCTGCAGGAGCCCTGTCTTAGGGAGCAGGGACTGCAATTCTGAGCTACTGACAAACTTGTCTTGCTCATCTCCCTGAAGTCATGTTGCCTTTTCCCCCAACCTGGAAAAGAAACTCGAGATCATTTTAGCAAGGAGGTAATATAAAAGGGGATCTTTATTTTGAAGGTCTTCAGGAGCAGTTATGGAAAGGTGTCCATAAAAGCCCACTCCCTCCAGGGGTGAGTACATATTTATAGCTTTTAGGAAATCAGCATAATTGATTAAAAGCACCAATTAAGAGAACAAGTGGTGAGTCAATTCCCCCCCAGGTCCAGTCCCTCTTCTGGAGCCCCCCTCTCAGCACTGGCTCTACTTTGTTTATGAAAATGCACCTCAGAGCTGTCCTTGGCCTTGGTTCCCAGGAAGAACCGAGATAGGACAGGGCCTTGTACTCCCTGCGGCTTGGAGCTCTGGAATTTGTTTTGTCTTTCTGCTTAGGGAAAGGCCATGGAAAAGTACTGGAAAAACTAGCTATTAATACAATAGGCTACAGAGCTACAAATATATGTGCAAAGAGTACAGAGAACATATAAAAGAAAAAAGGCAGAAACCAAATGGCATCAGTCACAGTATGGAAACACGGATGTGAGACCTCATGATCTGGAGAATGATTTTCCCAGGGACATCATTCCTTGCACTTCAGGGGTGCTGACTCTGATTTTACCAAAAGCAGGTAACTCAGCTGGCCTGAATTGTAGGGGCAGGGTGAGGAACTCATGCACAGTCTTCCTTGAAAAGAGACATCTAATGTGCACAGCCATCACACACTCAGCTAAGTGCACTGCACAACTGCAACACCAATGGAGGGGGATGGTTTGCCATAACCTCAGCTCACCTAGAAAATCTATGTGTGTTCTCAGATGCTGGAAACACACGATCTGAAACACATGACAGTACATCTGGGAACACATCAGAACAGCAATTTCCCTTACTGGCCAGATTAACAATTGTGGAGAACAGACATTCATGCCCCAGGATCTGTTGAGAATTCACAAGAGAATTGTGGTCAATTTTACCATATTTGGGCTTAAATTTTCTAATGTGTAGTCTTTTAAACTAACGTCCTATGGGAAGAGCCCTTTATTTAACTCTTTGCTTTCGGAAAAACACATCACATTTGTTTATTTCCACCAATTTCAGTTCAACTCAATGCACAAGGAGAACCTTTGGGTTGCGGCTTGATAGAAACTGCACCAAAAAAGAAAAATTAAAAAAAAAAAAAAAAAAAAAAAAAAAAAAAAAAATAAAAAATCTGCTGGACTTAAAATAGGAAAAAATCTATAATTTGGGTTTGGAGTGCTCAGGCTGAGAACTGAGGTGCTACTATCCATGTGTTCAGTATGACCTCTGTGTGAGCCAGAGGCCATGACATTTGCAGAGAGAAATGCACATCAATTCCAAATAGCACACTAGATTATTTTAATGTCCACAGTTATAAATTGCAACAGGCTCCAACTTGTCCTAGTGACAATCCACGCATCCAGTGCTGTCTGGGTATTTTAGTCTTGCAAATGCCTTTTTTCTCCAAATGGGTTGCTCAGCAGTAATGATTATTCAAAGAAAAGTGGCAGACAGGGTCAGGCAGCAGCAGAATGAAAAGTGAAAACTTGAAAGATGCTAGATGAATATTTATGCAGAGCAATCTTCACTCTCGAATTATGGCACATAATGGGATCAGCAAAGCTAACGGAATTCACGCTGCGTGAACTTCCTCTGTGAGAACTTAAGTTTAATCTGCACATAAGACTGACAACCCGTGAACACAGAGAAAACATTCAATGGCATGTAAAAACTTCATTGAAATAATGTTTCTGACTATATCAATGTTCTGGCAATGACAGAATAAACAACATTTTTTTTTCGGGTAGATTTTAAATCCACAGGCCACTTTTTTGAAATGGCATTCAAACATTGTCACAGCCGACTTTGTTCTTTTGTTTCATTGCTGATTTGGTATGTCCTACTGGCAACTGAAAAGCATCCATGGGGATTGAGTAATGAGGACAAGGTTTTCAGAGCAGCCTGGCACTGACCATCTCTTAAAGGCTGGTGACGACGAGGAGAAGCCAGCCAATGTTCCGCTCTGATATTGCAAGATTTGTCAGGGAATACGTTTTCGTGCAAAAACGAATGGCAGTTGGCTGAGTTTGAAGAATCCATTTTATTTTTGCAAGATTTTCTTCTCAAGGTGTCCAAAACTCAGTGCACATGGGCAGTGAAATCCATCCCTGTGCTGTAGAGTCAGCACAAGAGCTGCAGATCAGTTTACTCCTTTATGGGGCTGCAGATTTAGTGCCCAGATTAGGTCTGCATTTCATACATTCTGTATTTTTTGTGAGCAGGTCACTACAAAGCCCACAAAGCTCTTATAACCCATCACTGTGCACAAACCCCAAATCAGTTGATCACCTGGGGGCTAAGTACTCATATATTTAGACAGATAGCTAAACCTTTTATGTTTGTACAAGAGTCTTTAAAAACTTGCTTAGCAAGACCAGATTTTTCCTTGATATTTCTACAATACGCTGACATTGTTGCTGGTTTAAGTCTTAATTTCAAGTATTAGAAAACCAGTTTTCCTTACTGTCCTTTAGTAATTTCTTTTCTAAGCTAGAGGCCCTGCTTCATCCCTGTATTGAATGCTCCAGCACATGTCTAATCCTTCTGAATTCAAGGATATATTAAAAAGCTCTATTGAATCCAGAGTTCTGTGAGAAACTGGGCAAGAATGCACCTCCAGCTATCTGAAACATCTGAACTCTCCAAAACACCCACTGTATGTATTATCTAAGTGTTTATGTAGGATCTTCTTTTCTCCTCAACTTACACATCTATCATTATCCAAGTGTATCAGAAGCACATAAGAGATAGCTGGCTACCTTATGTTTGAATTTAATTAAATAAGAATATACAAAATAAAAGATGCAGAGTTTAGCCCATACCAGTAATCCCACCTTTCCCTTCTGCTGTTAATTCGCTCAAGAGGCCAAGTCCTGCCGGGGTCGAGGCTCCCGGTCCTCAGCGGGCACACCAACCGCTGTGCACGACGGCCTTACATGTATTTTATTTTATTTATTTACTTAATGTAATACTTTTCATTAGGAATTTGCTGATTTCCCTTAGAACTGCCTGAGGCGGTGGGGCCCGGGGTCTGGCAGTCCCCTCTCCTCCCGGCGAGGAGGCGCACGGCATTCGGGCTGTGGCGCTGACTTTCCCGCACGCCTGTCCCGGCTCGGGCCTCAGCCGGCGCCACCGCGGCCCCGCCGCGCCGGGAGCGCGCTTCGCCCGCGCCCCCGAGAACGCGCGTGCGCGTGCCCGTGCCCGTGCCCGTGCCCGTGCCCGTGCCCGTGCCCGTGCCCGAGTGCACGCCCGCCCACTGCCGCCGAGCGCGTCTGTTTGTGCGTGCTAAAAATAGACGGGAGCGCCTGACAACTGCCTCCTGATTGGCTGCCGCTGAGGGACCGCCAGCCAATCGGAGCGCGGGGCCGGCGGCGCGGGGCTGTGGGGTGCAGGCAAGGGCTTGAGGGGGCTGAGGAAGCGCGGGGGGAGTGGCGGTGCCCCCCGGTTCCCCCCTTTGCCCGCCTGTTCTCCCCTGTACCCGCCTGTGCCCCTTGTTCCCCCCTGTGCCCGCCTGTTCCCCCCTGTGCCCCCCTGTGCCCGCCTATGTCCCCCTGTGCCCGCCTGTGTCCCCCTGTGCCCGCCTGTGCTCTCCTGTGCCCCCCTGTGTCCCCTTGCCCCCTGTGCCCGCCTGTTCCCCCCTTGCCCCCCTGTGTCCGCCTGTGCCCCCCTGTTCCCCCCTGTGCCCGCCTGTTCCCCCTTTGCCCCCCTGTGTCCGCCTGTGCCCCTCTGTGCTCCCCTGTGCCCGCCTGTGCTCCCCTGTTGCCCCCTGTGCTCCCCTGTGTCCGCCGTGTGTGCCCCCTGTGCCCGCCTGTGCTCCCCTGTGCCCCCTGTGCTCCCCTGTGTCGCCTGTGCTCCCCGTCCCCCTGTGCTCCCCTGTGCCCCCCGTGCTGTGCTCCCCTGTGTCCGCCTGTGCTCCCCTGTGTCCGCCTGTGCTCCCCTGTGCCCCCCTGTGTCCGCCTGTGCTCCCCTGTGCCCGCCTGTCCCGGGCTGCGGGCGGGGCCCTCCTTCCCTCGAGGCCTCCCCGCCTCACTCCCTCCGTCCCCGGCTTGTAGGGGCGCTGCCCGCCCGCACCGGCAGGGAGCGCTCCCGGCTGTGGCGGAGCGCTGCCTGCCTCGCTTCATAACAAAGGCAGTGCTCGGAAGAGTTAACCCCTTTACGGGAGTGTGTTATCAGTCTGTTTTCATGTATTTTCATGCGTTCTAAAGATACTTCGTGCACTTTCTTGTGTAAAGTAGTACCTGCAGTGACAGAGTAATAAATCAGGGAAACAACAGGTAGCTGAAAGAACAGGAATTAAATAGAAATGTAATTTTCTTTCCCCGTGGAATTACCAAAGAACAGTGTTAAACCTATTGCAGTGGATAGTTAGGAGAATGTCCTGAAATCTGTGTAATGAATGCATAAAATTATGTGTAATAAACGGGTTAAATCAGTAATTTCACTAGAGAGAGGCATCAGCTTTTTACACTAACATAGTTGTACAGACATAGTAAAAAGTAAATTTCGCTAATAAACAAAATTGTAAGTGCCTTATAGTCCTAAAAAGTGTGCTGGGGGGACTTGGAAGGCAGAAACAGGAGTTGATTAGCAGGGTGATACCTCCTAACTAATTCAACCACTGGATAACACTTCTGGTACTGTTAAAATATCTCACAGTCTTAAGAGGTGGTTTCACTCTTTCCTATTTGTTTCTCCAGAACTTTTCTCATGGATGCCACACACTCAGAGTGTCACAGAGGTGTGAGTCCAAGTGTGGTAAAGGTAAAAACTGTAAAAAAGTCAAAGAAGACTTTCTTCTGAAGAAATTTCTACCTTCTGATTTTCTCTGATCTTGTGCCTTGGCTCGCACTGATAGAAGGAAGCAGGCAGTACTGTGTTGTGGTCCATTTTAAGTTAAATGGTTTGAAACTTGCAAAAAATCATTATTTTCTGTTGCTTCTTCATTATGCACAGGTAGCGTTCAGTACATGAGGATTGTCTTGTCCGTATGAGCTGTTGGTGTCATCTTGTAATTTACATACTAATTGCTCACAATCTTTAGCAGCAGACAAGTTAGCTATCCACAATTCAAAGGATTTCTTAGTTATAAAAGGAAATACTTCATGGCAAAGAGTGTAGCCAATAATTCGCTACTTCCGAGTGCCAAAACACATGTAAAATTAATGTTAACTGCTGGGAACAGAAGGAAGTTGATTTCTTCTGTGGTGGTTTGAGGCTTTCAGCATGAGAAAGAAAAGAAAGGTTTGCATATTCTGTTAGTTTCAAGTGTAATGGTATTTTCTGTGTGGTGATGGTACTCAGGAGAAATAGAGTAAGATCTCTGGTGCTGAAAATTCAGAGGTGCGCTAAGTTATACACAGAGGGACCACTGTCCACTTGGGTTCTGAGCACTTCTGAGGGCTTATATCACAGCTTACAGCCAGTGGGACTTTTCTTTTGTGCGCACACTCACCCTTGGTGTCTATGGGCAGCAGCAGAAATTTGGTGGGTTTTAACCAGTCCCACCACCTGATCATAGCCTCTCCTGTGCCATCCCCTCACAAAGCCAGAATGAAAGGGTTAAAAACCTTTTTAGCAGGGTTAATGTTCATGTTTCTCTTGGATTTGACTGGAAAATTTCTCATGAAAGTCATAAATGTGAAACTTCTTTAAATTTGCCCTTTTGCTGTATAAGAGAGTCCAGCTAGTTTTGGTTTTGCTGTGTGCAGCTGCAGATACTTCCAAAGTAAGGAAAAGCATAATAACTTGGAGATATGTGCCTAAAAAAGTTTATACAGACTCCTAATATGACATTGACAAACTTTTTGTGCCACAGCTTGGAGATCTATCAAAACTCTAGAAATAACTTTTTATATTAGTCCTTCATTGAGAATATTTCCAGCTTTTATTGTTTTATATACATTGACTTAGGACTTTTAACTTTCTGTTTTCAGATTTATCCCACCTATATTTTTAATTTTCTCCCTAATCTTTGTAATGTATTTTATTTTCAAGACTATTTCTTGTAATTTCATGTAGAACTTCAGTCTCTTACCTTGAATAACTTCTGAATAGCTATTTTATGGTGACGTGTCTTGCTGCATATACGCTGTTAATGTAAATGTGATATTTTGTGTTGATTAAGGTATAAAGTTCTTGAGGGCATCTGTTCAGGTTTGCATGTATAATTTCTTTTCCTACAGTGTTTTACTTAGGCCTTTTCTGAAGTGCCTGTACTATATTTTCTTTACCTTTCTGTACTGTGAATCCCTCTGGGCTGCTTTTCTGAGAGTTCTAATTATCATCCTGTCTCTAAGACAATTACATAATTAAGTGGTTTCCATTTTCATTCTGAATTTGGTAATTACAACAAAAACACTGAAAATGCGTCGGCTGCAATATGAAGAAACTCAATCAGTAAAAGAAAATGTACCTAGAAGGGAAACACGGTTGAGAAGGCTCTACTATTAACCAATAAATGAAATGAAAATTTAAAAGAAATAGAAAGATTTGAGCTTTCTGGATTCTATGAGACTGTTACTTTAAATGATAAATTTTTTGTACCTTTGATTATTGCAAAAATGATGTAAAAATTATGCTCCAATGAAAACTTGTAAATATAATTGCAGTAGTTAAACATTTCTCCAAGTAGAACAGAGTGCTGAAAGGACAGGTGTTTAATTGTTTCATAATTTTCCATATTTAATATTTTAAAGATAGATTCTTTTTTTGCTCTCGCTACTTCTGCATTCTCTCAGTCATATGTGTGTACTTTCCATGTTTTATTGAAACAGATGGCATATCTCCTCTTTCAAGGCTCAGGCAAGGGGGGGGGCGTAGGAAATAGGGTAGGATTATATTATTTTGAAACAAGAAGACATCTTTCTTATATCCTATTTCTCATACACCTGTTAGTCTTTCAAGCAAGCACTAACAGTAAACACTCAGAAGCAGGGAGTGTGTTTTGGTTGTGGTGTTCTGATAACCCTGCCCTATTCTTTGGTGTTCAGTTCCTATGACTACCTGTTTTTGAAAAACAGAAAAGTTAGTAGCTGAGCTTGACAGAGCTCAACATTAATACTCCTACCAGCCACAAACGGACCAGATTAGGTGTTTTTTCCAGCTCTATTAGAAAACCTCTCCCCTAATTCCACCAAAGTCACTCAAGGCTCAGTGCTTTTGAGAATCAGGTCATCACTTAAAACACATAAATATGAGTTCAGAGGCCTGTTTATCAGCTTTTCATTGTGAAGTTGCTGGACAAGCTGAATTAGTACAAAAATACTACAAAGACAGGATTTCTAGAATTTAATATATGTACATATGCTCTGGGGAAGGTTTGGAATGCTGCGAGCAAAATTAATTTTTCTGACCTCTGAGTTCTGTATTTATCATACATATATGTATGAAACATTATCCAGCAACCATGCAGTGCAGGGTTTGTGAGTGGAACAGTAGTGGCATGTCTGGAAGTCCAGGAGAAAGAATGGCCTTAAGCAGTTAAGAGTTCCTGATTCAGTCAGAAGTTTCACATACGGTTGTGCTGCACATCGATGGGTGTTCAGGCAAGTGTTTGTGCTGTTTGATGAATTTCCATTGGATCCTGCTGGAATGTCTATTCAAATGCATGCCTGAGATATTTCTATCGCAGTAGTGGCTATGAGGATTATTAATTTTAACATCTACTTTAACACTAACTAAATTAATACAATAGTTGCATAAGATGTACAAGATGTTTATTTGGGGGCTCAGTCCTCACTGACTGCTGGTAAAACAGATTTCCCAGAGTGTGGGGAATTCTCTGTTTGTGTCAGCATGCTTGTGCAAACAGCATAGAACTTGATGACAGAGGAAACCTGGTCAGGCAATCATTTAAAATTATGCTCTTTCCTTATGTGAACATCAGTTGTAGAACTGAGACCTTCAGGACATGTTTTGAAATATATTTTAAGAATGCTATGATTCTAAAGCTGTAATTCACTTCCAGATTCATGTTAAAAAAAAAGTTGAAAATGAAGTGCCTGCCATTTAGCATTTAAATCAATGTCTGAGTTACAGTGAAACTCAGAGTGAAACCTATCCTTATAGTCATGAGTGTCTAACTTCTTCATGTGACATGGGGAAGGATTAAATGGGTCAGGGGTCTCAATCAGTAAAACAAATCCTGTTTTCCCAGAGGTTTCCAGGGAACTTCTTGGTGAATACTGGATTATTTTGAGATGCAAAGCACCAGAAATTGGAGCTGGCATAATGAAATATGTGCAGTCCAGAGCTGTGCATCTCTAACTCCATGGCTGTCACGTGGCTGTGATACATGGCCCATAGCTAGCCTGTGGTGTTCTGTTAAACAACAAAAGTGGTACTGTTTTCAGTTGCAAGGCAGGGGAGCAATGCACAAGAAACTTGAAAACATTCACGGATATTTGGCTTCAGAACCTGGGAAGTTGGTTTGAAGGACTAAGTTCTTGTGTGACTTTTTGGGGGGCCTAAACACGCATGTGTCAGGTTACATTTTGTATCAGAAATTTAATAACCACAACCAAATGTTTCTCTAGTTTTCCCATAGCTACATTTTGAGGTTGTATCATAGTTCTTCTGGTAAAACATACTTCTGATACCAGATTTTTATTCAACATTCACGAGCCCACATTTGCCGCTCAGCTTTCAGCGAGCAGCCGCTGCTGGCGGAGTGCCAAGAAGGTGTCAGTACAAATTCACATTTGAGAAGACAGAAGATTGCATGGGCATGTTACGATTCATTATTGATCAGAACTTCGCCTCCACAAATTCAGGTTATTATTTTCACTGGAGTCAGGAGTCATACTGCTTTGATGAAGAAGTAACTTGGACCTTTTCCAGCTATTGATATTTCTAAAGTGATGATCTGGCTCTAAATCTGGCTGCAATGATGCATTGCCTCACCACACAGATCTTATTACATGTGCCTGTCATTAGTAATGCTTCTGACTTCGACTTTTGAATGCCTTGAATGCAGAGCCTAGTGGTTTTTGTTCTAATAGGTTCTGTGTGTAAGGCAATCCTTTTACTCTTGTGTAGTGTTTCCAGTGGATTGCTTTACTACTGACAATCATGCAAAAAAGTTGCTGGATGTGCAAAATGTGCTGCTTGGGAGAACTGTACAGTACCAGAATACTTTTATATTAACTGGTAAGCTACACCGTTTTTCACCACAAAACTTCAAAATTTAATATTAAGTTCAAAATGACATATCATTGTCTTAAAAAATTCTAATTTCTCCTATTCATAAATGTCTCTGTATTACTTAGCAGTATTATGGGCTAGTAAAAATTTTTACTGCAGCAAAGAGGATTCCAAAGTCAGTGGCCCAGAGTTGCTTTTTTCTTTGTTAGAGCTTGTATTAGTTGATGGAAATGGCAGTAAGGTACAAAATTAGTAATGAAGCCTAGATTTGGTCTGGTGTTTTTGGCTGCCAATGAGTGTAGCTCCCTCAGTTCCCAGTGTGTGACAAAACCTGTACCACTGCAGCAATACCTGTGTTCCTGCAGAGCTCTGGCAGGGCAGCCACTGCAAATCCACCCACACCTCCCGCACTGTGAGGCTGAAATGCAACCCAAGCAAGGCCAAAGGGATGTTACTTGGAGAACAGAGGTGGTCTGAAAACCAGGGTTCACTTTCATGCACATGTGCTGCTATCAGTCCAATGCGTGTCTGACTGCTTAGCCAGCCTAGGTATCAGAGGCCAGGTGATACTCCTTTTGCAGGGCTGAGCAATATTATAAGTCAAAGCTTGATGACTGGGCTATGTGTGTTTTTCCCTTCAAGTGAAATTTTTCTCACTAAATTCAGATGCTGGCTTTACAGATGCCTATTCTAGGTCATAGCCATCTCATTTTAGTGTCCATGTGTGTGTCTAGTGTACTATTGTATGCTACACTATGAAAGGGTTCCATTGTAGATGTCAGTGTTTACCATTGTAGATACTGCATTGATAGTTTGAACGCCATATTTCAAACTAATGCAAAACATGACTGTATGACTGCATTCCACTTTGGATGTTACTTTACCATGAGTAATTTTGGTTTGTTTTTTTTTTTGCTCCCATTTTTTCCATTTGTGGTGTAAAAGCCTGTTCAAGAGTTTGGTCTGCAATCTCATTAGTAAGAAGAGAAGTACATGAGATTCTAAAACTAATTCTGCCTTAACACTTGACCAGCTTAACTCCTTTTCAGGGATGTTGTCAAAGCCTGATTTTGGAAGAAATCTTTTGGATGTCATATTAATTCCATTTGGGATACTTGTGATAATAAGAAAAGGACATTTATTAGTATTTCATTATTTAAGGTTATATCCAGTCTTCCTACTCTGTATGTACCTCAAGATTTTAGTGTATTTTTCATTTGTCTTTATGTTTTCAGGCTCTTGCCTTTTGCCATTTGCCCTGTGTTCATGCATTTTTCATAAACCAGCCAGCAGAGTCATTGTTGTGAATACAGTAATTTTTGCCTTTTTATTTTATCATGAGCAACAAAAGCCCCAAATATAACTCTAGCTTTATATACCTTCCTAAATAAATTTTGTGCATAGTATAGATTCAGTAAACCCTTTGGCCTGGTTGAAAGGATTTTCTTGTTTGTTTTTCTTTCATTATTTTAAATAAAGATAAATTAATACAATTCAAAACTTTCCAGTAAAAATATTTATTAATCATTACTTGGGTGCATAACAAAAAGAATCCCCTCACTTTGGCTTTCTTTTTATTGAAAAGTATTGAAATATTATTTAGTTGAAACCTCAAGCAAACCAAATCATAGCAGTGCCTTTCCTCCCTGAATCTTGCACTTCACCCACCACAGAAATTAGAATATGGAAAAATTAAAAGTCTAATACCAATGAGATAAAACCAGTACAATGCAAAAGAAGATAATTACATTGCTCAGCTGTCACAAGGGCAGCATAAAAAAATGAAGTGACTCACCTCCCTTCACAGGCACAGCCTGCTCAAACATACATACATAACTATTTATTTGTATGGTTTTGATTCTTTAGCCAAATGTGTCTTCTTTATAATGTGGTTTAACCACTTGGGGATTTTTTTTTCAAAGAGTTAATTTATAGTTTTATCATTGAACCACAAAGAACTGTTATACGCTCCAATGTAATTAAGTCGCATGCAAGTGCTGTATGTCATTAAATCTTACTCTGTATGAGTACATGAGTTCAAAGACAGCTCTCCTGCAAAGATAAGATACAATATGCCATGATCAAGGGCTGCTTTCTAGTGAAGTCATATTCCTTACCAAACAAGTGTATCAGGCAAGAGTATGCAGAAGACCTAAACATCAAAACATTTTCATATAGCATTGTAATTTTAACTTTGGAGGTAAGTGAACAATTGATTTAGACAATTTCTTAAATGAAAGGGACTCATATTTATAATTCATAAGTGTCTTTTTGAGAGTTTGACGTCTGGTGTTATAAGCAAAATCTATAAAAATTGCAATACGCAAAAATGTTGTACAGGAAGAACACTGGTATGGAATCTTTGATAATAATTGCCATTGATTAAAAAAAATTGACAAAATGTGATACTCCCACTAGGTGGAGAGTCTGAAATAAGGAAGAAAGATTTTCAGGGTTGAAGATACACTTTGGTGGAGAATTTTTATGCAATCCTCAAGCTGAACAAAGTGTAACAGTTTTGCCTTATAGAACTTAATGTAAAAGTTCACACTGAGCAAATAGTATTCAAGCTAATTTAGCTTTTTTTTTTTTTTTTTTTTGGCTGGAAGTAATTTCTGGTTTTTGGACAGTTTGTTAGTTGATCATGTTTGCTGAAGTTACTTGGATGAGTTTGAATTTTTTAATTTTCTGCCAGTGAGTTATTTACAAATTGTTTACTTTGACTGTTCACCCTGCTCTATTGGTTCATTCTATTGAATCTAATTAATCAGTGTAAATTCCAATATGTGCAATGCCTACCAGAGCATATGAGAGGAACCCTTTTGCTTCTCTGACTGGCATCAGGAGATGCTTTGGCAAATCAAACTGCCCTGGCACAGTCCCGCATCTTTTGTCAAAACAAAAATGAGGAAAAAAGATAAATCTAATAAAAAAGATATTTTTGTGATATTAGTACAAAACTCAGAAAGCTACTGTTAAAACAGGAAACTTCCTCAGCTCTGTGAAAGTCAAACCATTGCAGATAGCAAGATTACAGAGTGAAAATAACTGTAAACAAAAAACTTGCTGACTGCTGTCATTTTTTGTCAATCTCAGCAAATATCTACTCACAGACAAGCATCATATAGTGACCCACTTCCTAGAACTGATTTTGCTTTCTTTTATTTCTTGCAAGTCTTTTGAAAAACTAGTTCAAAGGGAATAAAAAGGGTGACACCATGCTTGAACTTTCTGTAATCTAACTTGGCTGAGGAAATATGGCTGTTTGGTTCGAGTTCCCTTCCCAGTTATGGAGAGAAAACAAGCCCTGTCAGAAATTAGTTCAGCCAGCGCATAGGTCTATGTGATAGGTCCTTTGAGACCATAAGTTTGTTTCTGCAAACTAAAGAAGCAAGATGAGCTTTCTTAGATGTAGATCCTCAATATGGATATGAGATAGTGGCAATGCCAAAAGAGATTGGGAAACTGTCATGGGTTCAGTACAGACTCACTGATGCAATCAGAGCAGATGTGGGAAGAGGCTGAGGAGCTGGAGCTGACTCAGCTGGGAGCAGAAGTGTCTTTGCATAGGCTTATGAGGCAGCCTTGAGAAGATGGAATCAGACTCTTCACAATGAGGTAACATCCACAGACCGAAACAAGAGCAACTGAGATGGAATACAGAGGAAAACTTTTCACACTAAGAACAGTCACGCAGTCCCTTTCAGCATTGTGATCCTGTTTTACTGGAAGATGTTACTATCCAGGCCAAATGTACTGTTGGGTGCGTTGTTGGATCTCCACTGCTGTCTTTATCTTATGAAGTCATTAAAATGAAATTAAAGAAAAGAAAGTCATAATGCTGGTGTAAAAACCATTCACACAGTGCACTATTAGAAGGTACTCCATAGCAATCTATCTGAGAGCTGTTTGTTGTAAGCTCATTTAATATAATTACGAAGGTGTGACATTACAACATTCCATTGTTTTTTTCTATATTTGGTGTGCTTAAGTTTACATTTGAACAATATGCACCAGATTTCACTGACTTTTATGAGCTTTCTAGAAAAAAATGCTGAGCTTTTGCCTGGTCACTTTTCAGTCTCTACACCTGGCCTCTCACAGGCCAGCTGATGTAGCTGTTTGAACACAGCTGTCTTGACATATCTTGTTCTTCTCTGCTTTTCTGTTTCACAAAGTTCCCCTATTTGTCTCTGTTCAGTATTGCTAAGATAATGAATTTAGCACCAACCCAGTAATAGGTCACAAATAAAGCAAAGCTCTTGTGGCCTCTGTGAATCATATCCCCCTTAAAAAATTCTCTACTCAGGATTCTTTGTTCTTCACAATACAGAATTTAACTCATCATTGCTAAGAAAATAGTCAATAGGTTAGAAATGTATCCAGAGACCTAAACCTGTTGACTTTTTACAGCTGGTTAAATATGCCATTTTTATGGTTTCCCCATAGTTTCCATGTGAGAAACCACTATGTACAGTTTAGCATACAAAGATACTAAAAACAGAAGTTACAAATCTCGGACTTTAAAAGAAGGGACAGAAAATGCCCTCTGAAGATGAAAATCACAGTGACAGCTTATCCTTGAATAGTCCATTCCCACTTTTGGAAAGATGAGATTCTGAGCAGAGGTACAGTGCACTCCAACAGGATCAGCTTCACATACTTTCTGACAGCTATATGGCTGATACCTGGGGGAAAAGAGAAAAAAAATCTAAAGGTTTAATTCCACCTTTCAGACAAAACACAGTTCAAATCTTTCTTCATGGGTGGTGGGGTGAAAGGGGACACAGAAGGAAGAACTTCTTGCATAATTTTCAAAGACTTGTGGTGCCTGGGTTCTGGTACAACATAGTCGATGATGGATCACCTGGGGAGGTGAGGCTGAGTCCTGGGTCTGTGAATAAACCTGTATATTACACAGGGCAATGAGATGTTTTACTCTGCTGATTTTCTGTTGCCCCTCTTATAGTTTCCTTGTCTATTTTTATGGGAATACATTTAGGAAAGTGATGGAGTCTGGCTGTGTGTTTGTTGAGACCCTCAAAGGTTCTCTAAAATGTTTGAAAATCATATTCTGGCTATTTCAAAAAACTAACCTAACTCAGAAGAACAACTTGAGTTCTCCATGGCTTGGTGGATTTTACGGTTCTTGATTTGATTGTCTTAATTTCTAATCAATGCAAATATGTTCCCATCATAAATTATCTATGTTAATTTCACACTATAGAAACAAAACATTTATGAAGATAGACTCCAAAATTGTTAAAATATAATTTGCATAATGGCTCAGAAGCTGCATTTTGCATTGTCAGTTCTCCTTTCAGTCCCTCCCTAGGAACTGTGTGTTCACAGCACCATTTGCATGCTTTACATGGAAAAAGGCTCTTCAGAAAGCTGCCTGTGTTAAATCTGCAGGGATTTGTTTCACTTTGTGAGGAGGGCACAGAAAAAGACTTTTGGAGAAAGTGGATATTACTGACTCCATATGCAATACTGAAAGCAAATACAAACTCAAACCATGCTTTCAATTACCTTTTATATCCTCTGTGTGTGTCCCAGTACTACCTGTTTTTTGACATATTTCATTCTTTTATTTCTCATTTCTGCTATTATTGGGAGTTATTTGGAGCTTGCTGCAGCACCAGGATGCAACTGCAGTTTCAGGAAAAACTCCTTCAGTTAAGCAATTCCTTAAGCCTAAAGGAATACGTCTGATGGAGTGCTCGTTCCTGAATTAATATTTTGGAGGCCATACTATTGATGCTATCACTGCCTTTAGGCTCAACATCTGCTGCTTTTTTTCTCATTTGGGGGATTATCAGCTGAAGAGATTCTTTGGGACACATGCTCCTTAACATGTGTGATGAAGTTCAAAAATCTACCTCTGCTACACCTCTTGTCTGTGATGCAGTAGAGGTTTTTCCACAGAGCACCAGTCATGCAAGGTTAGCAGAGGAGAGTTTCTGGATGTCTGCTGATCTCTGCTATCCTACAGAGATCTGTCTGAAGACAGCATGGATGTGCACTGTCAGACACTCTGGTTCCAGTCCCAGAGCTGTCCTCTGAAGTGGTATACAGGGCAGCTGGAGTCTCTGAAGCCCTGTGGGGCTGTCAGTAGGCAGAGGGATGGGAGATGGATGTCAGAACTAATTGATTCTGGAGCTTTCTATGAAAATTGATCCATAGCTGAGAGGGTGTAAGCCCTCACTTCTGGCAGAAAAAACAATTCTCTGTCTCACAAAAAAAAAAAAAGGGAGCAAAAACTACTTTAAGCTGAGATAATGGATGGCATTTCTCTCTCATGTATTACTCTTTTCCAGGGAAGGACAGAGTCCATGATTATAAATCTTGATTTTGAGAGGAATTAGGAATGCCTCTTGAATGTACTGATGTGCATAGTGAGGAAGAGTGATACAGAACACTGAGAGATAGGCTTAGAATTATAAATTATAACTAAACTAAAACTGGAACTCAGATTTTAATTTAAGACTTAAAGGGCTTTTTAATGCTTTGTATTTTACTGAAAGGGAATATTATGTTTGGTAGCACAGGGCATTTGAAGTTAGGGTTTGCAAGAAGCATTGCAAGAGAAAATAAAAGTTTTAAAAAAACAAGTTGACAGAAATAATTGCCATTTTCAACACACTTTTCTAAAGACAATCTGTAGCCAAGAAATAAAAAGGCATTTGAATCAGATGACAAAAAATTTCTTTCTGATTAGAGTCTCCTCTAGTGTCCTTGTGCCACCTATGATTTTTCTATTGTATTCCTAAAACCTCTGCAGTTACCTTTCTGTAATGATGAATTTGAGGGCATGGTATTGCCTTTGCGCCTGTCTTGTTCTTCAAATCTGTTATAATGTCCTGCTCCAAAGTCCAATTTAATGTCTATAGGGTTTCTGAAAAAAAGAGAAAAGAATAGGGAGACAAGAAAAAAAAACACCAACCTTAATTTAAATAAGGTGCAGAATTACTATATGGGGCAACATGAATGCAGAATTCAATCAGAAAACTCAAGGGAAGAAGAATCACAGAGAATGAAAAAGGTTATGTGTGATGCCCGTGTTTTTTACATATGGAAGGTTTTCCTAGAATAACCAACACTTATTTTTCAGACAGCCAAGTGCTTGGCATTACAAAATGCATTATTCAGCATTTGGAATTTGCCAGGCAAGATGAGTTTTCTTATACTAGGTGTCTGCCACAGTCCGGAGATTTTCTTTATCTTTGTATGGTTTAGCTGGTTTTGTAAAAGCTGTTCTCTTTGCCTACTGTTTAAAAATCCATCCATGCTTGAATGTGCTATAAACCTGGTAAAATTGTTTACTTGAGCCCTGCCAGACATCAAGGTACCAGGATGAGGAGGGAGGGCATGGGTGGGAAGGAGGGGGTGAGATGTATGTCTGTTTTAATATTTTTCTTGTTCTCTATTATGCACATGGGAAGAAAGCCATTCAAGTTGGATATCAATGGCACAGAGATGCGATCTAAAAAGATGTGATTCTAAAGAAGATAAGATGAGAAATTGAGACTAGACATTGTTGCTGCAGCAAAAGAAGGCTATAAAAAAGCTACTTTTGAATGCTGGCACTTGCTGAGAAGGAAAAGACAGACAGGTAATTGGGAAGGAGAGCCAAGTGATACTGGGAATCAGTGATGAGGAGAAACAGATAACATACAGATCAGCCCTTGGTGGAAAACAAATGTGAACATATGCTTAAAATTGGTAAATTAATACCTGGTCCCTTGGAATTATGGTGTCTCACTATATTTCCTTAACCCTTGTGACTTTAAGTTGTACAGTTAATGGTCTTTTAAAGGCATTTAAGTGTAGCCTGTCCACGCATGGCACTTTAAAAGAGCCATGTTTTGTGGGGTTTTACCCATATGTATGTGAATTCTGTCCTATCTGTCCATTTCCATCATCTGAGCTGTAATACCTGGAGTGATATTCTTCACCAGATTACATAGCTGAGAGTAAAGAAAATATTCCTAAGTGTTGGTAGTGGTAAAAGCACTACAGAAAAGTGCTTTAACAAAACCATTTCTGTAGAAAACAGGTTTTCCCTCAAAAATTTTAATATAATGAAAGAATGCTATAGAATAATTAAATCTTTAGCAGTACATTTTGAAAAGAAACCTAAATGATTTAAAAAGAAGGGGGAAAGAATTATCATAGCAGCCTTTTAATAATCTCAAATAAAATACAGTGACTCACAGATAAAAATGTCATGAACTTTTTCATTAAATTCATAAGAAGCTCAGAAACAGTTTATGTCATTTGTTTAGTTCATTCATGTTAATAAAGACCTCATTTGTTTCACTATCAAGAATTTTTTAATTGGCTCAAATACACCATTTGTTTTGATTTTGTTTCACATGCTTAACTGTCAAAGGGTGTCTCAAAGTTCCATTCTTTCAGAGAGGAGAAAAAGTCTTTAGAAATTACTTCTCAGTTCTTTTAATAGCAGTATTTGAAAAATGTGGGTACAATGGGACAGGAAAGTTGAAAACCCAAGACCTCACTATGCTTCTTTCACCCAAATTCAGTCATCTTTTCATATCTGAGGAGGGATTCCTGAATTCACAGAATCGAAAAAAGGTAATTTTAAGAAACTCTGGCTTATTGTTGTACTTTCACATAGTATCTTCTGAAAAATATTTTTAATCCTTTTGTATAGTGCATTATCCTTGAAATAAAGAGCTCAAGAATAAGTAATCCATTTCTGTACAAAAAAACCTCGATGTCCCCATAGCTTTCCCTACAATGCTCGATCACTTTGATCTTCTGCCACTGTTTCCTTGTATTTATTTCAGAGTTTAATTCGGATATGGCTGCTGGCTGCAGAATTCACCAATAAAACCCTTCATTGAAGAAGCACATTTTCCTGTGCTGGATACTCACAGCACTGAATATCCCCTGCAGTCTCCAGGTGGACCCATTATTGAACTTCTTCCACTGAACTTCCAAAGTTCTTCGGTTGAACTTTGGGCCATTTCTGGCCCAAACCTTGGACATCTTCTTGCAAAACCACTGGTGACCAAGTGGTTAGCAAACACAGGGCTAGCAAACTCTGCCTGGTTTATGGCGACTGCCTTACTAGTGTTTACTTTTCCTGGTGACATCACTGATAAAGCACTTGTTTTAAACCAGGTACAAGACCCCTTTTGTAAAAGTAATCCATATTCTCCACCTAAGTCTCCTGTGTAGTTCCCTGGTGGTAGTGTCAGGCAGGAATCATCTGCAGGCCCCACTCCCAGCTCTGCTGTGGGAGTCCTGATGCCTCTCAGTTGTTTAATGCTCATGTTTTTATGGACAATGGAAAGGGTAACTTATCTTCCCTTTGCGTCTTACACTGAGGGCTCATTGTAGAAGGGATCACTTGTAAAAGATATCTTGAGATCACCTCTTGGAAATCTCACAGATTTTGTCTCTGGTCTCTATTGTGGCTTTAGCTATTTGGGGATAGAAATGTCATCTTTACGTTTTTTTGAATCAAAATGTAATGTGCTGAGCTCCGAAGTAATATCATTATTAATAAGAAAACACTTCCATAATTAGTAATACTTCCAGATAGCTATTGGTTCCGTTACTGTGAGGTAAAAGTGTATTGTATAGCATATCCCATCCTTCTCTTTGAAGAAATCAATATGTCTGTACTTCCTTGACCCAGTGACAATTTTTTGGCTTTTTTATATGAAGCCTTGAGTGTGAGAAATATGAGCAATATCTCTCCTAGTCTTGAAAGGCCTTGTAGTACATCTAGAGACAAAAATCATATTATTCACAGCAGCCTTGGTGCTTGTTAGTGTGAGGAGAAAATCTATATCATTCCAGCTACCAACACTAACGCAAGAAAATGAGAGAAAAGCAATGTTGTGGATTAATCTTGTTAAACTGCAAACTGCTTTCTCAACAATCAGAGCTGTACAGTGATGCAAATCAGATGCTTATGAAATGCTTTATGCAAGGATGGTGACAAGTGCTGCAGTGATTAAAATACTCTTGCTGTGCTCAGACTGTGTTGTCCTTTCTCTTAAAAAAAAAAACCCACTGACAAATTAACTACTTGAAATGGATAATTCTAAAGTGACCTGAGAGTCAAAAACTCCTCTGTACTCTGCTGACTTTTCACCTAATTCTTTTTTGTTGGGTTTTTTTTGTTTTGTTTTGCTTTTTCTCCCAAGGTGCTTCATAGAGCACACCAAGATGAGCATCTCCTTTTTCATGCCACTTCTTGGGGCAGCTCTCTCATACTGAGTGCACATGCATGCGTTGCGCAGAGTGGCACTTGGCTAAGATTAGGATGTGGTCTTCAGCTGGCATAATGATGAAAAGACAACTCCTAATCTAAGACATGTGCTCCTGCATCACTATGCATCCTGATTTATTACAAATTACAGCATTTATGTCTGGCTGTGCAGTAGCTCTTTTTCAACAGAGCCATGCCAGAAATCCGATTAGAATCTAATTTTGATTCCTTTAGTTAATTAGTATCAAAATAAGCATATGTATACTAAACACATCTAATACTGGTTTAGATATCTAAAGAGATTTTTTTCCTCTTATTTGTTTTCCTTCTCCCTTATCCCTTTGCAAAGGTCTAGTCTCTGGCAGATGAGCCAAAGAGCACATCAAATATTAAAGACTTTGTTGAAAATCAATTTATTTAGAACTAATAAATGTGATATGCTATTAGAAACTGTATTAGAAGAATTTTGTGTCCAACTACATTGTAAAAATGTAGTGTGAACTTTTTAGATTTCATATATTCAGTGGTATTAATGGCAGAGATGATAGAACTACTGTAACCTACTGATTAGAGATATAAAGATATATCCTAGTAACTCTTTTTTCATTTCTAGATAACATGCATAAGCATCAAAGCTGGTTCAATCAGCCTTAATCATTTTGAACTGATTATTTTGTCCATGGTTCTTTTCTTAATCTTACCATAGTATAAGATAAGGCTAGCAACATTTAATGCAGAGTGAATTCAGTCAGAGTTAGCAGCAAATTGAAATAAAAGCTTGTTTGAAGCTTTGTGGTAATAGCAGAAACAAAACAGAATATATTGAGTTTGGGAAGAATATTTTTATACTATAAAGAATGTTTATAAGAATAGTAATCTGTAGAATTTTTTAAGTACCTGTAGCATACTCCTTTTCAATAAAATAAAGCTATGTGAAATTGCTGTGTAAATAGTGTAGCTAAGGCCAAGTTGTGAGCAGGGCAGAATGTGAGATGGTAAAGAAGAAATTGTGTCAGTAATTTGGATGATCTTTTTCTTCTTCCCTATTTCTCCTGAAGTCACCAAAAGCAAGAGTGCAGAGTTCTTTGGATGCAAAGAGTGATAAATGAAGCGCCAATAGCTGCACCAAGCCAGGAGAGGATAAAAGAGAAAACAATGGTTGAAAAAGTACCAGATATATTTGTCCAAAAATCTATACTATCCATATGTCAGTGGTACAATATTGTGAATATTTGCATCATACTGCGATCATGCTGTGTTGGCTATTTTTAAAGCACATAAAAATGAGAATTGGTATCTAAAATATTCTGAGCATTTGAGACAAAGAGGGTTTGGAATAAAAGCAGGTGTCTAGCATACCATAGATTTTGGGTTTGATTGTGGTACTCATCTGGTTTGGGTTGTGGTCTGACTGCTGGCCACGAACAATGTTTTTTAAATGTCTATTTACATGTGAAATGGTTCACCCTATGTCAGAATTCTGATCAGTGGCAGAGCCAGGAATAGATCCAGGTTACCTGGGAAACTAGTTTATTTCCTTATTCTGAGGTTAACTTATTATATATATTACCATCATAAATTAGCAGAGTTAAATTCTCTCCTACCTCCCTTCATTTTAGATATTTGGGGGCATTAATTGTATTTCCACATTATCTGATTTCCCATAGTTATTCCAGTTTTTTAACACTCTCACCAGATAATTTAATCTCTTCCCCACAGGAGAGCTCAATGTAAAATAATGAAAAAAAACCTAAAAATAAATGGCAAGTAAAAGCTTGGTAACAACCATCATATCTTACGTCAAAAGCATCCTCTGACTCATAAAATCACAAATAAAAATAAAACATTGATGAGAACTATAGATATATATTATGTCTTTCAAGACTGCTGCTATAATTGGTGAAAATTATATGGAAGACAGTAAAAAATTAAAGAAGTAAAGATATTCCAGCCTTTTCTGTAGTAGCCTTCTACTTCAATCACAGTTTCAATTGTATTGGGACACTCTAATGTAGCATTTGTCTCCTTTTTTATCTAATAAAGTGTGAAAAATAGTTTTGCTTTCTTACGTGAAATATATTCAATAGTTGGATGCACCTTAACATAGGGTACCATTGTGTATATCTGCTCTTTTCGGTATGCTATTTTCAGTCCGTGACTACCTGGAATATATCGGAAAATGACTAGACACAAAAGGTTTCTGTATTCATGTCTGGAAATGGGAAGTAATTAAGTACCAAGAGCATGGCAAAAATGTTGTTTCTGCATTATTTTGCAAGACTGCTTTTTTTCTGATGGGGGAAAAAGAGGTTATCTTGAGAGGAGCCCAGTCTCAAGAACTGGAGTTCAGCTCTGCTGCCATACAGAGTCAGACAAGCTATAAACACAACTTGAGCTCCTGCCTCAGAAACAGGAAAGGGTATTTGGGACACTGATTGGCACTAACATATAGTCCTGTCTGTAGTCGCTTATTCCAGATGGGTATCTCAGGTGGAGCTGAGATGTGAGGTATATCAGGAGGAGAAGAGATGTCATAATTTAAGATTTTGACTATTGGTTATAGTATTTCTCCAGTGCCACTTTTACTTCCCGTTTGGAACATCAGGATGCAATGTTTTGCTTGGGACAAATTTCACATTGGCAAGTCAAAGCTTTTACTTTTAACTCTGTCTGCTTCAGCATTTGATTTTGTAAGTCAGGGAGTTATTGAACACACTGGGATCAAGGAAGGTGTTTTGCACTGATTTCTGGAATGATTCTTCATTAACTTATTTGTTTGCAGATGAAACCCTGTCACAGATGCATTTGTCATGACTCTGCTGCCAGTGATATAACATTGATTGGCAAGAGGTTTCTCCTAATTTTATGGAAAATTCTGACCCCCAAAAGGATTAATCTTATCTCTAATTTCCTCACAGCTTCAGGAATTTCATAAAATGGATTCTAATTTTTAATGTGCTCTTCTGTTCTTATCACTCCCTCTGTCCCCAGAATGAGTCTATAATGAAAGTCACTACTGTTGTGCTGTTGCTATAACTCATTATCCACAGACAGAAATGAGAACTGACCATGGCACAAGATTAATCCGTTCCCATTCCAGCATCTTTAACTTACATGAATGGAATGGATGGAAGACAGCAGCATGTTTGCTTGTTCAGTCTGTGACAGGAATGAGAAATGGGACAAGGAGGCTCAGTTTCCTTCTAGGCATATGCTTTGAAATGTTTAAAGTCATGAAAATCTCAACCAAGAGATGATTTTATAATTTTTTTCTAATTTACTGTCTTTTAAACCTAACTATTAACAGGGGAAAAAATAAGTACACTTTTCTTTTCACTGCATCTTGATCCCACAAGAAACTGGTAAACTGCTTGTGAAAACAATAAAGGTGGCAGCATACAGAAAAGACACCCAACACATGGGAGTCATTCACATACAATCCGTAAAGCTTTCCCTTCTCCAATATAATGTTGGCAGAGAACTGTGTTGATGTTGTTTATGGTAAGAGTTGTCAAAGCTGGACTGAAAAAGAGTTCATTGTGTGACCTTGGTCCAATACATGAGCATAATTGTCAGGTTTTCTTTATGTCTCCAGATCATTACATCCCAGTTTGAAAGTTTCCCTGAGAGGGAAAAATTATATTGCTAATTTGTAATTGTATTGCTAGATTTCTTGTTCCTTGGCCATCATCATGGCATATGCCAATATTTGGTGACAGTCCAATCCACATAGCTCAGCTCTGTTCCTGTCACATTCTGCGTGTTTCTGTGGTGTTCTTTCAAGAACATTACATAAAATGAGCTGATCGAAAGACATACGATGATAAGCATACATGCCTCAGGCTTCATAGTTGTAAAATGTCATGCTTACACAGAGAGCATTGTTTGTTTGAAGTCAGCAGTCTCAATAACCCGTTATAGCTTTGTTTACTCAAGGGCACACAATAAGCCCTAGTTTCAACTCCCAGCCAAACACTTCTCTGCTGAAACGCACAGCACCCCACCTCACACCCAGGCTGCCATTTACCTCACAGGCAATATTTCAGCATGTATTTCTCATAATATAAAATTGCCAGCCCAAAACCAAAGCCATTTTGTGTCTCAAGAGCACAATTATTTTGTTACCTTGGTCCTGGGTTAAGTACCTTTGTAGTACCATGTTTCCATTGCTCTGGATCGAGAGAGCACAGTAGGTGCTGTGCTCTGCCATGCGGAGAGGAACTGTGAGACTTTGCAGTAGCCACATTCCCAGAACTGCAGAGGCTCAAAGGCAAGAGAACCTCAGAAATGGCTGTAGGAAGACTGAATTGTGTGGAATAATTTTGGTAAAGTACTTATGCACAAGATACTTTCACATATGGAAGGGGGGAGGAAGGAAAAACAGAAACCAAGCAATCAAGCTCCTTTGTTTCTTCACCCTTCCTATCTTCAGCATTAAATACAGCCAACATTAAAAAAGACAGGTGAAAAAAAGTGCACTTTTGTGCTGGTTTATATTCTGAATTCCAGTCCCCGTGTGGTCTGTCTCTCCCCTTCTTGTGCTGGCAATTTTGTCAGTTGAGTCAAAAGTCAGCTGCAGTTTCAAAAGTTTTGGTCGAAAACATTCTTATAACTGCACTGATATTGTTTTTTGGCGCTCCAGCCTCTAATTCCAGGAACTGTAAAGAGGCATGTGGCAATTAAAACATTAGCAGAATTATCTCAACCTCAGATGATGTTTTGTGTGTGTTCAGATCAAGTTTCAGGCAAAGTTACTATTCTTATTTAGTAAGAGCTGGTTTTAGTCTTCCTGTAATTTGGACATTGACTGGAGCTGTTTTTCATTAGCAATATACTGGATATTATATAAAAATAATACTGGTTATGAATTTTGGCAACTTTGATCTTCTCTTATGTTCAAAGGTAATTTGTAGTTTCTTCATTTTCATAATTAAGTTTTAATTCTGTTAACTACTAGAGGAAATACTTAGCTGTGTAGAGTTTGGAGTTTGGGTTTTTTTTCTTTAATTTTATTAAGCTGCAAAATGAATTAATCACTTTCCCTCTAAGAAAATTGGGAAAGCAGGGAAAAAACCTTCTTCTCATACTCAGCTGGATTCTATTATAAGAGAAGCAGTTATGGGATTGCCTGTGGTCCTCCTTGGGGACATGGCAGCTGGTCACTTAAATCATAGATGACCTCTTTCTTGGGAGTGCTTTACAATTATGTTTTAGGAGTACGTTTGCCTGCAGTTGTGTTTTCACATCTTGTCTGTTTTGGAAAGCTTCTCAGTTTCTTGTTTCTGTTTTGTGTCTCTAGTACAAATTTTCCCTCATAGTAGCTTCTTTTCAGTGTTGAGTGAAACAGGATCTCGTAAAGCTTTTGCCATATTCAAGAAAAACAAAATTAAGCAGGTAATAGGAAACCCAATGCCAAAGCAATTTCCCTGGGCAGTAGTGAGTGGCACTGTGACCACCTTTCCTCCTAGCCCACTGGGCATGCTGTAATTGCTCCTGTTGCATAATCTGCATCTTTCATCATGTTCTCCCCTTATTTTCTCTGAAAGACAGTTATTTGCCTCTTTTATTCTTGCCCTGCTCCTGACCTCTTTTTCTGGACCATGATTGCAGCTGAGCCACATTTAGCAATGCAGTAATTTTGCTACATACTTTTTTTCATTAGAAAATATGGTCTTGGCTCTTCTGTTTCCTGAGAGTCATTGCCATTTTTGTCTTCTTTTTTCCAAAATTTTGTCTTCTTCACTTGTGTTATCACTAGAAGTTTCAGGTAATACTGGGATTTCTATATAGTCGTGTGGGTCTTTAAATGCCTAGTTTAAATGGGACCCCTCCACACTGAACTTAGAATTTAATGCTCATTTTTTAATGCTGTTGAGTTTTGCTTTGTGCGCATAGATGAATATAGCAAGAGACGTGGCCTGCCCAAGAAGCAAACAGTACAAGCAGATGTGTAGAGGAGACAAAACTCAGAGGGAGAAAAGCAAAGGAAGCAGCTCACTCCATTGCGAAAAATAGTAGTATTTATCCCTTTATTTTTGTACTTTGAGATATTTCCATTTAATTCCTTCTTTGACTGTCTTAAAATGTTTGGAGGCTATGTCAGGGAATCTGAATTGTGGGATAGAAAACACTTGGAACATAAAGATTATTCAAATTTATGCCACAGACATTTATGTCGGAAAAATGGTCTTCTGTTGCCATCAAGACATTTTAAATGACAAAGTAGTTCAGCAAGATATCGTTATACAAATAAAAAGCTTCCCCAGGCTGGGCAGTCAAAAATACTCTGTTTCCAAGCTACTGGAGAAACTCTTTCTCTTTATGAATGGGTATGTCGTACTGAATAGAACCAAAAGCCAAGACAACATGGTAGCCTGACAGTGATGAAGCCCAGAGCAGCTGCCTACAGAACAAGCCAAGAGAAGAGCTGCTTTCTGCTGTGGAGTACTCTGCCAACCCCTGTGGCCGTGGCCCAAGAGCTTTCTCTGTCTTTGTATTCTCTTGACTTGCCACTGCCAGCTAAATGACCAGACATTATTGAGGTGGATTTAGATCCAGAACAGACCAGAGAGAAAGGAAAGCTGAGGGACAGTGCACCTCATTGCTCTGCCATCAGCAAGAGGTGAATATGTTTGCTCTGTTTGGGGGTGGCAGGTGACCTTGGAGTCTCTTCTTGAGCTAAATGTTTTATGAGCATAGCAGAACACTGATGCAGTGGCCTATACATCTGAGTGTGAAAATAAACACTGATTGTGAGGGCATATGTTTAATGCATGCTATAGTTCACCATCTTTTGAAAAGTTATTTCTCTGATTGCTGAGTTGGCAGCAGGTAAAACGTTAATTTGTCTGTGTTTCCAGAAGAGTATTGAGGACAAGAAGAGTTATTTAAAAATAACTAAATCAGCATAGTGCTGGGCTGATATTGAATCTTTCTGTAAAACGTAAATCTAATTCCTCTTTCTGTTAGGGGGATCAAAGGTTGGCTGTGTGTCACAGCTCACTGGGTGTGACATTCTGAAAAAAGCATCCGCTCCACTTCTAGCAGTCATTTTTGAAAAACAATTTGCACGTTATTTCTGTGGCACCGAGAGATCACACATCAGCCGACACAGTGAGGTATCCGGAGTGAGTCAATGGCTGGCTTACCTCCCAAAGTCTGTCACCTACTTTTATTACTGCTGCAGTGGAGCCACCAGTTAAAGGGCAGCATGAGATGACCAATTTGTAGCTAACACTAGATTTCACACACTAGCTGAGCCTACTGGGGCACAGTTTCCTTTAGAATAATGATAGCATCAAAGAACTTCCAATGTAAACTTGCAAAGAAGCTTCCCAGTTTTATCTGCCACATGAAGCCCCATGAATGCTTTCCTGAATAGCTTTTCCTGAATAGAAAAGACAGCAACAATAAGAGTACAAACCCAATAGGTATATACAAGAAGCAGTGTCTCAAAGAAGCATGCTCTTTAGCAACCAGAAGCAAAAACCCAACATAAACACATAAAGTGGGTATAAGGCATGTGGTAGTGGGATATAATATTGCATTTTCCATCCTCTTTGGGGAAGGCCACACATACTGTCTGTGAATGGGAAGCAGCAGGGAAGTAATCTCTATCAGCCTGAAATATATACTGGCAATCTTCAGAGTAAGCTGTATTTTGCAAATTATGCTACTTGAACTGCCAAGTGGAAAGATGTTTAATGTGAAGAGTTCAATAATGAAAGGACTTTAAGGTAAAAATAAAAGTTCCATCTTAGCGTGTTACTCTCTGATACGGGAATATAAATACTTGTTAAGGATAGTTCAAGACTGCTCCTACTTAAAAAACTGTAGTTCAGTGGCCTTACATGGTCCTATTGAAAGCAGCACTAAATCCCATGTCACAGTCTTCCATCAACTCCTCTGAGTGTGGAATTCTGTCAGAACTTCTCTTATTTCAGCCATATTTTCATAATTTACTGCATTTTGTAACTCTCTGTGGCTTGTACTCAGCTTTGTTTCCCACTTGTTCTGTAGGTCTCATCATCTGTTTGCTTCTAAAGATTTAAATTTTTCCTGGGCATTAGAGGTGAAAGAAATTTCTTTCAAATATTAGTACAAACTAATTCAGTCTCCTTGCTGGCCATGACTTGAGAGCTCATTTTAGTCCCATGGTGTGTGTGTGTGTGAATTAACAGCATTTTAGTGTTGACTTTTAGAAATCAGGTGAAGACTGTTCAGCCAGGACAAGTTAAAAAAATAGATCCTACAAAATCACTCAGCTTTTTAATAATACCTTGGACAACAGTGCTATATTTTTAAGAGACTTTGTACTTTGATGTGTGTTGCATCATTCGAGTTCAAGGAAAAACATATCTGTGTGTTAGTGCAGCTGCTTTTCCTAAATATGGAAATTTGAAGGATCTAAGGTGAAAGTGTCTATCACGCTTCAATCCACAAGCCCATTAGTTATTATCTTACCCTGGCTTTAGCAAAAATGGCTGTAAAATGCAACGCAGAAAATAGAGTGGCTGTGACTGCAGTTGGCAGAGGCTTTGGATGATTTGTCAAAGAGGGGTAGAGACAAACTTTTGGTATTACCCAAACCTGGACAATCTGAAGGGTATGAGGAGTAGTGGTGGCGTGTTTGTGAAGGGCAGGGGACAGAGCTTGGGAGCACCTCAGTCCAGTGCTTATAGACATTGCAATATTCAATGGAAAGGATGTCATCTTCCTCTGCCAACTTTGTGTTTCTAATTTTGCACAGTATGTTTATCTTCCCTTTCTCTTACACCTATAATTGCATTCTTCTGCCTTCCATACAACTAACCTTGGACTTGAGAGGAAAGTTCTGGTGATATCTGAATATGAGTAAGAATCCATCCAAAAGCACAATTTATGTACCATATTGGTAGCCTTGGCCTTTTGAAGAGTTCTTACTAGCCATTGTAGAGAACCAATTTTAAAGCATAGTGTTGCTTTAAATGAATTTTAGGTCTAAAATCTGTGCCAGCCTTCTTGCTGAAGGGCAGATAACAAGTTTGCTCATTTCTTAGTGAAAATTCATTTTTACTGCTTGACTTGATGATTTGAAAAGGAAAATTATTTAAAATAGCAGTAGTGTAGATAATTATGCAGTTTGAGTTCAGGAACAAGTTCTCATCATTAGACAGAGTATTGTTTAAATGCTATGGATGACAATGGTAAGGCAAATAATTGATATCCTCTTTAAAGTTTTGCATTTGTAGCCCTGCATTCTCCTAGGATACTGTCAGGTGCATACCAATGAGGAATTGCTAATAATTGGTGGGGAGTTTGAGTATATGGAGCTGTAAAGGCAGGACTAGGTATAGAAAATAATTTTTTGAGCAGTCCGTATCTGGTTTGAAGCATCAGGTATTTTATTTTACATAAACTGTAATTTCCTGGGAAACACTGGGTACCTGTTTTTAGTTTTTCATCATTTTGATGAATGGTCAGATTCTCAGGCTTCTTTTGGTTTTTTGGCATTTGTGTAATACTCAACCAATCTTTCTTTACTTGTTCCCAACTTATTTCATACACATTTTTATATACATATTTATTCACACCAGAAATGCACATAAATATTTAGACTTTACCATGTATTCTAAGATTGCAAGATGACTTCTCATGCAGGAAGCTACTTTCTGAAATTTCTGAGTTTAAAATGGATAAGGTTTCTTTCAACAGTGTCTTTGCTGTTGTAATGCACATATATAGAGCCAACTCAATGGTAAGTAAAAGGTTATAAATTTCAGGATAAATCTGTTGCTGAACAATATCAAGGTCCTTCACCCTAAAAATCTTGAACAACGCTCTAGGAGCTCCAAAGGGGTCAAAAGTATTCAATTATTTACAGTCCTGAAGATGATGATGATGTTTCAAATAGAAATTTCTCTGTGCAAATAATAGTGCAATGTGCTCTTCTAGAACAGAATAATTAGAAAGAACTTCAAAGCTGTTTTAAACCAGTTCCAAATATCTTCTGGATGCCCTCAAGGGTGAAAGAGCAGAAAGAGGGTAGAAATTCACTGATTGGAGATAAATAAAAAAACCCAAAGACATGGTCTAGTTAGGCTAATTCAGCCTAATGTATAAGAAGATGCCTTTAGTTCTTTGAATGCAGTCTCCAAGCAATCAATTTTGCTGATGCTTACAAGGAGCTGGGGGTCATTCTGTGCCCTCAGAATGGGCATCTCAAAGGGAAAGTAATACTTGCTTTGCAGAAGCCACAAATAAAAAAAAATGTTCAATGGAGTTCAATCTGGGCAATAACCTGTGAAAGAAATTTAAACAGCCATGAAAAGATCTCTGGTGCTGAATTCACATTTTAATTAACTCTGCAGAATCTTAGTGACTTATGTCTTGCCCCCTGTGGCATGTCTGCACTGCTGTCATGCCACTCCTGGCACAGGTAGCCAGCCCAGGGCACAGCCCAGGAGGGAGCTGCTTGCACAGCCCTGCTCACCTCCGAGACCAGCCTGGCCAGTGGCTGGGATCATGAGGACGTCAGGGTTGTGGTGTGGAGCCCATCTTACCCACAGTCTGGATTTTGCCTGATCCTGTGGGATCCTTTATGGGTGTAAGTGATGTTTTGCATCACACTGTAGATCTCTGCACAGAGAATACAGAGCCACAGAAGATGTGTGAGATGGAAGTTACCCAAGGCAATAATTCAATTGTGCAGCATGAACAGATAGCAGGCTACAATGAATCTCATACCTCTCAGAGATTTTTTTGCTGGTTGTAAAATGATATATCAGACACTGGTGAGTAAAATTAGTGGCCTGTAAATCCCACAATATAAATCACTCGTGGGAAGCATTAAAACATATAGTTGGAAACATCAGTATTTCATCTGAGGTAATTGAATTAGTTCATAAATAAAAGAAAGATGTGTGACCCTTCTTGATTTTTTCCTCTTTGAATTTAACAGCTACAGAAGGGAAGGAGAGAGGAGAGACAGGAGACAGAGAGAAGAGAGAGAGGGAGAGAAAGAAGGAGAGGGACAGGGACAGGGACAGGGACATGGACACGGACACGGACACGGAGAGGTTTTTTGCAGACTCAAAGTGAGAGTACCTCAAAAGGGCAGCAGCAAGGAGCAAGATGCTTATGACCTAAATAAAATATCGACAGTTTAAGAAAAACTGGAGTCTTTTCTTCTTCTTCTCTGTGTCCTGTATATGAAAGATTTGAAATATATTTGGTTGAAGAGCAAGGATCTTTAAGTAGTACCTTGATTTTTGTTTTTTGGTAGCAAGCTTTCTGAGTTTATCAACATGTTTATCAGCTGTATTAGCCAAGCTGCCTAAACCATCATTGGCAGAACACGTTGACTTCCCTAGTCATCTAGCAGCACAGAGATTCTTTCTGGAACTGATTTTCCTCGCTGACTTTGTAGAGGTCACTTTTCCCTGCCTCAGAGATCTGAAAGAGTTGGAGAGAAACCAGGAATCTCCTTGCAAAACATAATGTCTGCAAGAATGATGGTGAAAAATTGTGGCTATCTCTGAATATTTTAAAGGAAGGTTTCCTTAATCTAGAGTTATGAAGTTGTTGTTCTGTTGCATTGTAATAACTGATGTTTATTAATTCTTCTTTCAGGACTGCTCCCTTATAGATTCTGCAAATAAGAACTAGTAATTAAAAATAAATCTTCTCTTAAAAAAATCCTGATTTTGTGCATTGATATGTTTTCTGTGATCCTCAAAAGTAAAAGAAATATCTGTTAGTTACTTCTTCATTTTGTAGAGAACATAATTTAATCCTTCGTTAAACAGGAACCTCTGCCAGAGCAAGAAACAGCTACTGAAGCCAATAATAGGTAATAATAAACATGTTTTTGTCAGTTGTGATGAACCACTCCAACCCACCAGTATGTGCTTGTTTGCTACACAGGGCTCGGAGGCAGCCAGGGGCTGTGTGTGGAGGGACTCCCACGCAGCTCCTCCAGGATCTGCCGCAGGCTTGGCTGCAGGAGCTCCCTCGCCCCTCTGTGGAGAGCTGGGGACCACCTGTGGCACAGGCGTTCCTCTGGCACAGTACTTCTGTTCCAGTGTGCTGTGCCTTCCAAACCTGTGGTCCTTTTGAAAGACTTTGTTAAGGTTCTTCAACACCAAAATCAGCTTTCAAACTCCAGACCACTTACTCAGCTATTTTGTACGTTTGTGCTTCTAAAGTTTCCTAGTAGCTAAAATTCTGTTTTCTATGGGACCATGGCATTGCAGTTGGATCTTTCAGTATCTACCTTCCATTCAAACTTGAAGGGAGTCCAGCAACATGACACTTCTCAATGGCACGGGTGTGATCTGCTAACTATCCTTATGACATGTCCAGAGTAAATCAACAAGATGTGACTTTCCATGAAAGGGAGTTGCAACAGCTTATCACTACAAATTACTTCTAATGCTACTGCTTAGTGGCAAGGGCACTTTTCCTAGGATGTGCAGAATTCCTGGCCTGGACATCTCCTCAGTCTAACAAAGTTCAAAGGCACAGTTCTGGCTTCTGAAGTTGTGGCCTTTGCCATCAGGCTACATGAACTGTTGGATAGGGTCAGCTCTCCACAGCTCCTTCTGAAGACATTACTGCCAAGACTCCAGAAGAGGATAAGGAAACAATACAGAGAAGCTAAATTTGCACCTTGGATATTGAGCTCTTGTCTTTAACTGAGGCAGCCTGTGATCCTCATGTTTTAAAGTCAAAGGTCATTAATTAAATAGAACAGAGAAAAAAAAATTAAATTCTGGCATCAAAATCTAACACCTGGTCAGAACCACCACCTTAGTCAGGTTAGTTTACCATATCAGCTTTTATTCTATCTCTTTTTACTCCTCTATCTTTTTCCAGCCTTGGGACCTCAGAGACCAGATTTAAAAATGTGGTAACACCTTTTCACAATGCACGGTTACAATGTTGTTTCCTGTAACTACACTGGGAAAGTGCTTAAGGGAAAGAAGAAGAATATTATTTATAGAGAGGAGAAAATGTTTGGTGAAATCTGAATGCTGTAGAAATAGACACCAAGCTTGACTGCGAGCAAAATTAATTGGATGAAGCGAGGAGGTGGAAAAGCTGTGTTCCTCATCACAACTCTGCCTCAAAAGTCCTGACAGAAAAAAACATGGAAAGCCACAGTTTTTTAGAGCTGAAGCTGGCTTCTGAGAGCAGCTCTTTTATTTTCTAATCATAAAAAGTATATGTTTTGGTTTGGGATTTTTAAAATATGAAAGTTACTGATAAACTCATAGAACATTGCAAAAATGATATCTTGACAATAAACATAAGGCCAAAATATTGGACCATTCCTTCGCCTTAATTCTGTATTGATTCACTCACTGCATAATTAAGATTGACTTACTGAGAAAAAACTTAGATGTTATGAGTAATGTAATCACATTAATCCCTTAGATCAACTAATAACCCCATATACCACATATTCATCTGTTTTTAAGGCACATCAGTGTTACTAGCACTTTTGAGTAGAATTTGTAGTTTTGAGGTTGAGAGTCATTGAAGCAATTTCTGAAATGACATCATCCCAACCTTGGGTGAAGCCAGTGGAGACAGACATTTTAAAGCCATACTGTTTAAAAGCAGAGCAGTAAAATAGTAAGAACATTTGTCAGGTTAAAGGTTCATAAAAATAAATACAGTGTTCTTCAGACACAAATGACTGGATAATGTAAAAAGACTGATTTCAGAAAATACAGTCTGCAAGTATTGTCTATCATGTCCTGAACTTCTGCTGAAAATCATGAGATTATTTACTTTTTCTAACCCTGTGGTGTATTGGGGCCTTTTCTCCTATTTTGATAATTGTCACAATGTTGTGTCTTACAGGATCATTCACCCCCAGAGTATCATCTGTCCTGTTTCCCACAATCACATTTGTCTGTGCTAAATTGCCCCCAGAAAAGTACCCACCTTGCTTCTTTCATACAAGTGCCATTAGCAACCTTCTCACATAGGGTGAAACACAAACACGTGCTGCCAATAGAAGGACTTCTACACCAAGTAACCCCTAAAACTAGTATTTTTCTTTAGCTGATGCTAAGTAAGTGACTTCAGCCATGCAGACTCTCAAGCTCAATTGCCCTAAGCATTTACAAGCTTGAGCTGTTAGATATTTTCCTCATACACCAAAACATCTGCGTATTCTCTTGTAGAGCGGCACAGAGATTAATCTAACTAAATTTGTGAGACTTTTGAGAAACACTTGATTTTGATTAAATTTCTGATTTCTGCTGTTAAACAATGCCTCTTTTTTTAGCAGCTGGCTAAAATGCTCTCAGGTAAAATCCTTCAAGAATCCCATAGCTTATACTTAATAAGATTTAATTATTTTACAACTTCTCTCTTTCACATTAGTGCTCCCCCTGAATCTGCCACATCCAAAGGAGCAATACAAGTGCTGAATTATGAAAAATAATTCCAGTGTAGAAATGTGGGTAATAACACACAAGGTCAAAAAACAGGCAAGAGTAATTTGCAACAACTAAATTGCTCGATGTAATACTTTGGCTTGATAGTCTTTAAGAGGAGGCTTTACATAAGTCAAAGGTCTTTGGAGTGATATGCAAATCAAAATCCTACCACTCTCCTAAACCCTTTTAATCCAGTCGTTAATCTCAATAATGACCTAGTTTTTGGAACCTTTATTGTGTTCAGCTACTTAATCACATTACCTAGTTTGCCCTTTGCAAACTTTTAGAGGAGAAATAAATGTACATAAATAGCATCCTGCTATAATGTAGCCGCAGCCCTCCTGAACAAGTGCAGTTCTATAGTAGAAAATGCCATAACACCTGCTGAAGTTTCATGTAGCCTCTCTGTTTAACCAAAACTCTTAGATTTTTAGAGATTTGCATAAAAGAAAGGAAAAGGTGGATACCAGATTCTTATACTCACCTGACAGTTGTTAGAGAAACATCAAAATAAGAATGAGAAGCCATTACATATTCTGGATCTTTTTGTCCAGTTGCTGTGTGTTGTAGGATCACTGACATACTTGGTTTACTGGAGAAATAAATAACGGAGAAAATCACTGGATTCATGTGAGTTTTGAAATTGTAGAAGAAAAAAGTTATCAACAGTGAAAACACACACAGTAACTTTTTTACATATTGCTCTCACAGAGAGTAAGAACTTGTTTAGACTTAATGGAAGACACAATTAATGTCAGAATTCCCCAAAAAGGGTAGGCACAGACTGGCTAAACCACGGCATGTACAGCACTCAAATACTCTCCAATACCAGGCACACTGAAGCTTGAAGTTCACGTAAAGCAATTGCTGGGCTGGTAAGTGTGTGCTGTGCTTTCTGTCTGGGGAAGCATGTCAGAAGAGTTTTACACAACAGGATGATGCACTTCCTGTGTAATTCCACCAAGATAATCACATACCTACCTGATTGTCAAATATCTATCAGACAAGCTAAGCACACTTTCAGGAGATCTTATAGAACAAGATAGGTGGATTCTATTCTATTCTATTCTATTCTATTCTATTCTATTCTATTCTATTCTATTCTATTCTATTCTATTCTATCCTATCCTATCCTATCCTATCCTATCCTATTCTATTTCAATTTATTTTGCTCTATTTTTGAAAATAACATTCTTGCACCAATCATATTTTAAAAAACCCTAGCTCTTTGATCCTTCATAGCCATCCTGCGCTCAACTTGAAGTTAAATAGTGTTTTTAGCAGTTATGCCTGAGAGAGAATACTAGAGAGTAAAAAAAGAACTGCGCTCCCATGAAGTGTGTATAAAACCAGACAGTAATGTATGCACTCTCTATAAGGAGAGTCACAAAGGCTAAAAGCATTTGCTAGTTGTCTGAAGCCTAAAAGACCATGACAGATACAGTGCATGCTCTAGTAACTAGATACAACAACTCTGAATTGATTTTATTGTTGTTGTGAGTTTCATTTTTTTAAACCAGTAAAAGTAGAAGAAAGCAAAAAGTAGCAATAACAATAAGAAATGAATGTTAATGCTACTGTTGAGGAACTGAGGAAGCCAAGCATTTTCTATTGAAGAGTACAGCTTTACAAAAATTATAGTAGAAATCTTTCACTTTTAATAGAACATTAAAATCTTTGCCTAGATTTTCTGAAGTAGCTTATTCTCATATCTGTGGAAGTGATATAGTATTCCATTGTATTGCACGACCTGGTGTAGAAACCTTTCAGAAGCTTAGCGTTTTCCATCACATTAGTGGATTTTCCAGGAGTTTTGTCTAAAGGACAATTACTTTAGCTCCTAAATCCCACTATTATTTTGCCTTTTTAGCCATTATATTATTTCAAAATAATTCATGGAATCATAAACTCATAGAAAGGTTCCAGTTCAAAGGGAGCTTTAAAGATCATCTAATCTAACACTCCTGAAAGGACAAGGAACACCTTCCACTAGTCAGGTTGCTTAAAGCTTCATTCAAGCTGGACTTAAACATTTCCAGGAATGGGAAGCCACAGTATCACTGGGCAACCAGTCCCAGTGCCTCACCACTCTCACAGTAAAGAATTTACTCCTCATGTTAAATCTAACTCTTCCCTCTTTCGGTTTAAAACCATACCCTCTTGTCCTATCTCTACACACACTTCTAAAAAGTCCCTCCAACTGCCCCATGTCCTTCCTGTGTTTGGGGCCCCGGAGCTGAGCACAGCACTCCAGGTGGGATCTCATGAGAGTTGAGTAGAGGGTCAGAATCGCCTCCCTCAACTTGCTGACCACACTTGTGTGGATGCAACCCAGGACAGGTTTGGCTGAGTTCATGACCATGCCAACCAGTATTCCTTGTAACAGAGAAACAGGGAATGGTTAAGGTTGGAATGGACCTCTGGACATCATCTACTGCAAAATCCCTGTTCAAAGTAGGGATCAGCTTCAGCAGATAACTCTCAGCTGTGACCAGTTGGGTTTTGAGTATCTCCAAAGATGGGCACTCCACAGCCTCACTGGGCAGCCTGGTTCAGTGTTTGATTTCTCATACAGTAGAAATGGACCCCAAGATCCTTGTCTGCAAAGCTGTTTTCCAGCCAGGTTGTGTCCAACCTGTACTGGTGCATGGGGTCATTCCTGCTGAGGTTCAGGACTTGGTGTTTGCCTTTGTTGAAATTCATACTGTTCTTATTAGACCGTTTTTTGTACCTGTTGAGGTCTTTCTGGATGGTAACATGCCCCTCTGGTGTATCAACTACTTTTGTGTCACCAACAACCTGCTGCTGCCACCTTCAGTGTCACCATCCGGATCACTAATGAGGAGCTTCACCTGTACTGCACCAGTATCAACCCCCAAGGTGCATCACTGGCTTCCAGCTGGACCTTAACCTGTTAAACTTGGCAGCTCAGCCAGTCCACTGTCCTCTTGTCTGGCCTGTGCTAAAGCTTATAGGTAGTTCCAATTCCTCTGCCTTCCCATTCTTTTGAATAAAAGATGAGTATGCACCAAGGGTAAAATTAGGCACACATATATAGATATATTTTTATGAGAAGAGCATGTAGAGCCTCTTTATGGTTAGCATTCACAAAATTGCATGTGTTGGTCTTCATATAGCTGAAAATATCCTTTGTACTGGATTTATACAGCTAAGTATATTTAACTTGGTCCTGCAAGGCTCTGCAGATTTTGTCAGAGGCTGTATAGGTTTTTACCACCTCTGATAAAAATTTTCCAGAACATTTAATGTCAACAATACACCTTTGATCATTTGAATAATAGTAGTAAATATAATTTGCATGGAGTGTAGTGTAGGAGAGGGCAATGCTATTAAATGAAAATTACATCAAAGTAATATTTCATTCTATATGATGACAAACAGAAAGGATAACAACAACCTTCTGGCATTTTTAAGGTGGCATTTTCCAGTCCTAGTGACTCATCCTCAAGGCAGTCTCTGAACATTGTTAGATATTGCCCAAACAGTTACCTTTCCTTTTCAAAAATTGCAAGCCACTGCTGAGGCACTGAAAATATGTCTTTTATTCAATAATTTTCAAGATGTTTTCCTGATGAGCATAGAAAAAGATCACAATTTTATTTCTGTATCAGTGGCCACTGCAGAACAGAAATCAGATAGAAAGATAAGGGATGTAGCAGTATGCAAACATAGCAATTGAAATGGAAGTTGGCAAAACCAAAATTTTAAAACTCTTGAAACTTTTGCAGAGATGGGAAAGGTAGGATAAGGAAAAGACTGTACCAATATCCACATATATATGCAGCCCTGTTCCATGAATATGCTTGGTTTTATCCATTCAAATTCTCATCACAAGATCAGTGACCTAGAACACTTAGAAATATATCCAGGTTCAGTGCTGCTGTAAAAACTGGAGGATTTTGGATGAGAGGTGGAGGCAGAGTACCTAAGCTAAAAGTACACTGAACCATGGAAAGACTGAGGCTGGATTTTAGTTGGGCTCTCCAGTCTGACCCCTAGGCTGAGCTGAAACAGACCTCAGGGTGATTTTTGTTTTCCAAAACAGGTACATCCCCTGTCAAAAGTGACTCAAAAATGTCTGTGCCAGTTCTGAAGGACATTAGAGACAGTTTTTTTCATTTTACTAACATCCATCAAACAATGGGAGCACAGCATTCTCCACAGTTCAGCACGTTCTGTGTCTCCACTGGGTACTTGTGAATGAAGATGTCTCTGGCCGAAGAAGAAATGTCTAGTTAACAGTGGAGTAAGTCTGATGCTAATTGATGACCCAAAGTCAAGTGCTAGATGACTCTAATGCTATCTGGCAGATAAAGAAAACTGTGTTGGCTCGTAATTCAAGAAGATATGATTCAGATGTGGAAAAAAATAAATGAGGGAAGAGGGAATCAATATTGGGAAATCTCATCTATAGCTGCCATCTGAAACCTCCAAAGGTTGAGCCCTCTGTAACTTGAGATATTAATCTGGATGATCTGCAGAGGCTGGCAAGATGAAAAGGGAACATCAGATAACAGAAAGAAACCTCTTAATGCTTTTATCAGGCCCAGTTTTCACTGTCAAACACATAAGAATTGAAAGAGCAAGCACAGAGATCACCAGCTTTTCAATACATAAGGTGTTTGAATTATGCTTATAGTGCTCTGGTAAGTTATTTCACTCAATCAGAAAAATAATGGGCAAGGGAAGCTGAAAGGATAAAACAGGTATCAGATGGATCCTTATGAAATTCCACTGTGAAGATACTGGTGATTCCATTATCATCAAGAAAATGCACACAACAGTTGAATTTTGATTGCATCAGGATTGTTTGGGTTTTATGTACAAAATTCTCATCTTTTGATTAGTATTCCTCTACCCTCTGCATATCAGTTATAAATCGCATAATAATCATGACAAAGTTGGTTTTGTTTAAATGCTTATTATAATTCCATTTTGCCTCATTTATACCCTAATCAAATAAATCCCACAGAAAGTTAGCCAAGGGACAGACTGAAGGAAATTACAGTGAATCAAGAACTGACATGCAAAGTTTTAACCTTTGTTAAAGAACATATATTTAGTTTGTAATGAAGAAGTACAAAAGGTTGAGCTGTCTGAACCACTTGGAGTCTGAAAGTACTTCATCTGTAGCCTTCAGAGTCCAGCATCAGCCCAGGACTTTGGCTTACACATTGCAAATAAAAAAGGGCATGGCTCATTAGGGCTTACAGGGCCAGATATTTTCATAGGAATAAAATAAATATTTTTTTAGCATTATCTACAAGTTCCATTCTTCAGTTGCAATGGTTGTGCTGCTGGAGGTATAAACTTACAAAAGTGAATATGTGCCTTGAGGTTCTCACAAGAACATAGACTGGTCCTCTAGTTTTTGAAGGCAGCACAGATGTTTAGCCATGACCTTGAAGTTGCCTGTGGGATCATCTCATGTGCCTAAGTGCCCATCAGCAAGAGTGAATTGCATTCCCCAAAAGACTTAAAGTACTCAGATAAAAATCGTGTTTTCGTTATATATATCATGCAAGTAAAGTATCGGCATTAACCAGTATATAAGAAGTTAGTCAGAATGTCAGAATTATTATTTTTATGCTTAGGCAATTGTTTGCACCCTATCATTTAGTAAATATAGTTGTCCGATTTTGTTTTGCCTGTTTGGTTTTTTTGTTAATCTAGTCCCAAATATGAAAAGGCATGAAAGCTAAAATGAATCTTGATTAAATGTACTTTAGGATATATATAACTCCCATGAGAAGAGCAATTCATGTGAGTGTAATGGGATGTCTGGCAAAACTGTAAATTCTTCAAGGACAGAACAGAGCAGCAACTGTGCATCAGTGCCATTCTGAGCCTGACAACAATACAGTGAGAACTGGAGAAATGTTTGCATGAGGTTGTTCAACAGAAAAAAAAAGTTTCAGGACATTTGAATTAATTCATTATTTTGGTCTTGGATTAACCAATATATAAGACTTATAATGAATCAGTAGATTCATTCAGATGAGCTGTTTGTAAGGTGTTCACGGTTTTTAAGACAAAATTCCAAAATCACATTTAGCCAAATGCAAATTTTCACCCTCTACCATTTTTTTTTATTTTTATTTTTATTGGCTTCAATATTGTCATTGAAACAATGAATAATTTTCATAGCCTTGTTCCTATGCTGCTGTGTGCTATCCCAAACAGGTTTCTTTGGAAGTTTTGAAAAACACCAGGCCTGCTTACCAGTATCAGGCTCTATTCCAATATGCGAGGGTAAAAAAAATTAGGTATAGAATAAAATTACTATTACTATAAATAGTATTTCTCAGTATGCCAATGATTTCTTTGACCTTTCTGGTAATGTTATGATGTCACAACTCTGCAGCTTTGGCCTATTTTTTTGCACAGCCTTCACTGGGCTAGACTTGATGGAAATAAACATCTTACATAACAGTCCGGCTGTGCACTCAGCTTTTTTCCCCGCTCTATTTTTTTTTCTGAAGATTTTCCCAGCATGAATTCTGTATGTACAATTAACATTTGCCAAATTTCATCTTCAAAATCTGTTAAGATTTATAAGAAGATTAAGAGACAGAGCTGATATGTTTCATCACCCTTTCTCTGTAATCACACAGCTTTACACTAGGAAAGAGAGCAAGAGGCAGGTTAAAACTGCAGTAATTCCCTTGAAAGGAGAACTAAAATAGAAGGCCCTGAATGCGAGACTTTGTACTACTGGGGTTATTTAAACCAAACCCTTTCAGGAAAGAGCAAAGATCAGATATAGATTACACTCACAGACATAAAAAATACCCTGACCTGATAGCTTTTGCTGTTATGTTAATTGCAAAGAGAAGGATGAACAGTACTGCACAGCAGAATCTTTAACTCTTTCTTTTCCTTTTTATTTTATCTATTTGGCTGAATGTGTACCAGGTATGTTTACAGACTCAGACTGGACAGGAAATCTTCCTAAAGAATAAAGGATGAAATACACGTGCAGAAATACTTTTACCCAAAGTGAATACAGAAGTAGGTGCATATATACCAAGAAAAAAGTTATGCCAGAGTATATGCCATAGGTTTCATTAAGCATGTTGCATATACAGGTTTTTAAGTAAGGAAAGTTTTCAGATAAAATTTTGCAGAGCTCTCAGAGTTGTTTACTTTCTAAAGTAAAGTTGCAGGAGATACCATCAACCTCAACTCTCAAAATCACTGAAGAGTTTAAAAATAATGACAGTCCTACAGTTACCAAATCAGTAGTGTGAAACTCTCTGTATTAACAAAGAAATATTTGATATGTCACATGGACATGAAGTAGAGCCCCTTTCCATTTTAAATAATAAAGTACTACCTAAGCCTGTGTCCTTTTATTAGCCTAAACACTTCTCTGCTTGAAAGAATGGTCTGTAGTACTACAAACCTGAATCAGATAAAGGCTCACCTCCATCAGCTCAGGAAGGCCCTGATTCCAGGTGCAAATGACAGGATAAATGCAGGCAAACTTCCTCCCCAGCCAGTCTACTGCATTAACAGATGTAATCAATAAACAGCACACGAGACAGGCTTCCCAAGCATTTTTGAAGTAAACACCTCTTCCAGCAGGACATGTTGTTATGTTTAATAGACCTTTTAAATATTTACTTTTCTTTAGAAATAATGCCTCTTCAACTCTACAGTCTCTTTAAATTTATGGGATTTTAAGAATAATTATTAACTGGTTTTTTTCCTGCCTCAGGAATAAAACGATTTCATTTACAGTCCTTCCTATATCAGATAATTTAAATGTTCTTTCTGAGACAAAAATTCTTTTTCACTGTAAGGTGCATTCAAACATGGAAGCATTAGGAATGATCCTGCAAAGGAAATACTTGCCCATATTCTACATGGCCTCCCAGTTTTTTGAGGTGGAGCAAGACAAAAAATTGGAAAGGCAAATAAAACCTAAATATTACCTTAGCTAGCTTGCCTGGAAGTTGCATGAACTTTTATGCCCTTAAAGCATGGAAACAATAGCGTAAAGGTTTGCGTAATAGATGCTGGTTTTACTTAATTTATCCCATGTGTCTAATACTTATAAAGCAAGAACTCTCTGGATTTATTCTTCAGAGAATATGTTTATTGCATTGTATATAAGACACACTGAAAATCCTAATGTTGTCAGAAAATGGAAAACTGCAGACCAGTATATCACATGAATAGAGAATGTATCACTGAGCTTTAGAGTTGGCAGAGAGACGTTTACCTCTTAAATCATGTTTAATTTCAAAGGAACAGCAGTTATTGAAGGGTCCCAAAAATAAGTAAAATTAAATGAAATCCAGGCAAGCAAAATAGCATTCACTGGCTATTAAATAAACCTCTTCCATGCACCAGAACATTCCCAGAAAATTGATGTTGCAGAAAATCCTTGTGAAAGACAACTTGCTGAAACAGAAGCTTCTATTTGGTCTGCAGAGTAGGAATCGGGGGGAAAACACCTGCCAGTGATGTTTATGTAATCACACCACACTGTTCAGTCATATTATGTTCCATAAAAACCCTGATTTCATTTCTACTTATGAAGCTGACTTGTGCAATTGACTTCCCCTTGGGTTTGCATTCCATGTAAGAGTCACAAATAAAAGGGGACAAAGTGTCACAGCTTGAGGTCAGGACCATGGAAATAGTTGAGGGAGAACAACCACTGCAGCTCGATGAAACCATGATCATTGTTCCAGATTGAGCTGAAAAAATAGCTACTCCTTAAAACTGGAAGTCAACCTCCTGCATTGATTATGCATTCAAGAGGTAAAAAACAAATGGGCTCGCAATCATATCTGTCTGAAATGGAAGTAGGAGCTCTTTGTTAAATAATTTGTGTAAATTTCTCATGTGTCAGTGAAAATCTCTATATCTAAACAACTACAGTTTTACAAGGCTTCAAGCAAACAGATATGAATGCACCTTGCAAAACCAAGTACAAGAGGTCCACATACCAGATTACTGGACTGTGTGTGTGTGAGGAACCCAGAAAACATGGAGAAACTGTAATAGTTAATTTCCATTTAAAGGTAAAGGGTGATTTTTTTGACAGTCATTGCTAACCAAGAAAAGGATTTTTCACTTCTTGAGAATAAAAGTGAAGTCTTAAATGTCTTAAAACATTTCCTAAGTTTAATATAAATAGAAGTCCAAAATATAAATTGCATCAATCTCAAAAGTGTTATCAGACTTACTTAGTTTTACCTTAAAGAAGCATTATCTCATTGTTTATGAAAAGACTTTTAATTGATCGCTTCTCCACCCAAAATTTTTCAATATATGAAAATATTTTATAAAAACATTAAAAAATATATGAAAATATATGAAAGAATTTTATGAAAATGTTTTGATTTTTCCTGACAAAATTGATGAGGAAAATGTTGAGTTCTCACAAATGTCAGTAGTGACCTTTTTTTCACATATGCACTAAACATCACACTTGTTCTTCAGTAGGCTGATAAAATATTTTTTAAGTGTTGATTGCAATCAACACTGCTTGTATAAAAGAAATGTCCCTTTCATCTAGAAATAATAAAAATATCATTAAATCATAGAATCTCTAGGAAACTTTCCACTAGTACAGGTTGCTCAAAGCCCCATCCAATCCAGCCTTAAACACTTCCAGGTATGTGGCACCCACAAATTCTCTGGCAAACCTGTTTCAGTGCCTCAATGATAAAAAAAAAGTGTCAAGCTTAGTAATCCTGAGTTTCTAACAAAATGAAAAAGCATGCATTTTGTGATCTCTTCATGGCAAAGCAGATTTTAACGTTTGGTCTAAGTTTAGTAAAAATAAAAAATAAGTGGAAACTATGCCCACATTTCAAGCCAGGTTTCTAGAAGAATTTATGAGCCTCATGAAATTCATAGGTCATGCACCTTTTCCATTTCAAACTGATACTGTGTATGATTTATGAACAGCACTGGTTAAAATTTGGATGCCAATTGAATATGTTCCTTAAGCCAATTTTATGTACATCTATAAAATTGACAGCTACAAGACACAATGTCTAAACAGAAAGGATAAACCAACCAAAAGTATTGACAAGATTTAAAGCATCACCTCCCACTTCTTCAACTACTGTTCAAGAGAGGAGAAAGACACTGAGAGGATAGGGGATGGTATCAGTTCTCAAATTTTAACAGCACTCACTTTCCTGTGGCAGCATACAGATTTGGAGTATATAATCGTGATGGGAAAGCACAAAAACATCTGCTTGTAAAGTGTCATAATTTAAGATGCTCCCAGATTAGCTATTACTTAGCTATTGCTAAGTTACATAAGCTCTGGTGTTACATGAGGACTCTCAGTTAGATCTGTCACTGAAATGTGCAGACTGTCACACTCAATGACTTTGAGCAATAAATAAAAAATAAGAGTCCCCAGACATCATTTAAAAGGTTTTCCAGACCTGAGATATCCTTCTTTGCCTCGTGCTGCCCAGTGGAACAAAGTATCACTCAGTTCTGCATCCCTAACTCCATCCTTTACTGTACATATCCCTGACATTTCCAGGGCCTAAAGGACTGGTCCAGACTGAAAACTTTTGCCTGGTTCCTGTGGCACTTAAGCCAGAGGAATTATCCTCCCATGAAAGCAGAATTTTAGCAATTCCTACATAACACCTTCTACTGCCTCATCTCTTTTATATGATGTGAAGAGGATGGACTGACATGAGGCTCTGACAGTAAATCAACATTAATTCGAACAACATTCTGATTTGTTTTCTATCCTGTTATTCATGGCCTTCCTTCCTTTTTATGCCCTATAATTCATACTCATCACACAAAGATATTAATAGGCAGGTAAAACAGATGCTGTCACCTTTCTGTATCAATGGAAATTTATACTGGGAGTGAAACTGGCTTTATCAGATGATATTAAAAATAAAACCTCTTTGGGGTTTGGTAGCTTTAGCAAAAACCTTGGTGAATTCCCTAGGTTTCTTGTATTTGTTTTTACTTCTGCAGAGACCTAGGAAATATTACAAGAAAAATTATGACTCCAAATAAAATCTTTATGGAAAATAATTCAGAAGATACAGAATAGATGCAGTTATATGCCTTCCATGTGAAAAGCCTCATTTTATACTTTCTTGACTGCAGGTGCCCTTGACAAGCATTTGCCTAACTCTAGTTCATGCCATTGATTGCAACCTGACTACTCCCAAGTTTGCAGTTGAGTGAGTTTTTGGATCAAGAGCTATCTGACTGTATTGCCTACTTGTGTGGGAATATGGGAACAGGAGGCTCAAGAACACCATCTGAGCCCTCCAATCCAATTCTCTCTGTAAACATAGTGTGTAATGTTCAGATGAGCCTAGAAAGAGGGTCTAATTCCCTATGTCACAGTGAGCAGAAAAATCCCAAAGTTCAGCCAGTCTGACCCAAGGCAAAAATACTCCTATGACCACTGCTTGTGGTTTAGCCAAACAACCATTGAAGAGGTGATTTTAGCTTTTAGCTAGCTGTGGTACAAGTGTAATGCTTCATAGGAAGACAAGAAACCCAACAAAAAACCCAACCAAAAACCTTCAAATAAAAAACTCTAAAAGCCCATTTGTTGCATATATTCAATAAAGCTTCATTTTGTTAGTTAATTAAAAAAGAATTAATCAGACTAAAGGCAAATGCTTACTTGTATGACATCATATGGTGGTCAATGGAAAGAAAAAAAGGGCAATTATATTTCTTCCTAAAATAGAAATTTAAAATTGTTTGGTTCACTCAATTTGTTGTACACTGGGTCTAAGACAACTAGCTCCAAGGCAGGTGCTCACACTGCAAGCAATCATTGAATTAGATGAATGCCATGCTTAAACTGTAAGAAATATTTTATTGATTTGAATTGGAATTGCTGGCTTGTTTCTTCCAGAAAAAAAAATCTTGCTTTTTGACTTCCAGTCTGAGTGACAGTCAAAACAGATACATATCCTGAGCACACACATATTTTTATCTTATTCATTCCAAAAAAGTTTAAGTAAAAGACTTCTAACTGAAATGTAATCAAAAATTATAACTGCAAGCAGTATTTACCTGCTGTGATTTGAGCCCAGATTCAACTGATAGAAATATATAGAAATTGAATTTTCTTGAGTGAAGAAGTGATACTGCTCATTATAATATATATGATTAATGTGTGATTATTTTGAAAGGAAAATATCTTGTAATACCAGGGTATTTTCTCCAGGTTCATTGTCAGATAAATTCTTAAAGCTATTATTTGAAGTTTCTCACAGTCATCACTAAAAGCTCTCTTCAGCACCAAATGCCAGCACATGCCTGAGCAAGCTGCACATAAATGTTCATTCCCACAATCCATTCCCTGGTGTTTCAAACTGGATTGCTACTTGCATTAATCTGTAAGGCAAAATTCATTCTTAGTAAATCTGCTGGTGTCTTAGCTCACAGAAATCCAGCAAATTGTCCTATTGCATAATGTAAATGTGTGCAGGCTGGACAAATATGATTCCTGGCCTGTACAAGTACAATTTTCATGTACAAAATAAACATTGTATTTATATACAAAATATATGCACTGATATGGGCTCAAACCTTTCTCATTCCTATACAAACAGAAGTATTAGCATGGTGGGATCTGGAGAGTGGAAGAGATGATTCATCACTGGTCTCTGGGGTTTTATGGGCTCCTTCCTGCATATCCATGATCACAGCCTATGTTGTAAGTGGTGCTGTGAAGGCCTGGCTTTGGTACAAACTTTAGCCCCACAACCTTGGGCAAGATGCTTAGGGCCAACTCTAATAAAGAACTTCAGCACCTAAAACAAAAGGGCTAAAAACCCAAAATTGTATCCTTCAAAATAAACCTCACAACTGCTGCCTAAATCTGGATGTGCCTGGGCCTGACAAGGCCAGCTCTTTTTGCATTGTGAAGGTCTTCACATGCAGAGAAGTGCCCATGCCTGGAACCTGCGTGGATGGGGGTGGGAGGGGTGGCGGTGTGCATGAGAATGAGGATGACACTCACCCCTGCACAGGAGCTTTCCTACCCTTCAGCTCTGTGAAGTTGTCTGCTGTCTAACTGGCTCCAGAGGCAGACCCTTAGTCAGTGTGCTGGCATGAGTCAGGTCTTCCTCACAGATGTTTGGTTATCCCATTGTGCAGTCGTAGGAACTTTAAAATACTTAAAAATCCAAAGTTTTAGCTCTGCTCTAAGTATTCAGATCCTTTCCCACAAGTGACTTCAGGTGGTGAATATTGAGCAAATCCTGCCTGCCCTTTTTCCCTGCTGTGAGGCAAGCATCAGGATGGGTCTGACCTGTTTGCTAAGAAGACAGAATCAAAAATGGAAGCTGCTTGTAGTTAAAAATTATATATCACCAGTAGATCTGCTGCCCATGTACCCAGTTAAAATAAAATAATTGTCAGACATCTGTGTACCTATAAGGATATTGTCCTTTTTTTCTGTTCTTCACCTGAGAAGAGGAAATTTTTGTGCTTTCTCTTGATTGCCCTGTATACCTGGGTGCTCTAAGCTTTGTCTGCCTGGTTTTTTAATTGATATTTTATACAAAGTCTTTACAAATCTTCCTGTTACACTTCAATGAACTTTCAGTCAAAATAGTAGGTTATAATCCACATTACTCTGAGTAATATTTAAGTATTATTCAGAAGAATTGGTATTTTGATCTTCTGAGACGTTTAAGCACATTCCTTAGATGAAGATTGTTCTGGAAAACATTTACAATAAAACCAAACCCCTCCATTCTTAAAAAATTATTTTCTTGTTTTCAAGATGCTGGTTTGGAATTCTGTCCATCATATGTGATATCTCAGCCTTGCATTTTGTATTCTGAACCATAAAGCTAAGCTTTATTAGGACAGCTGAAGGATTTAGATCTTCGGCATTAGGAGTGTGGTGCTTACCAGTAAATTTCCCTAACCTTCTGGATAAAATGTGTTCAGCCAAAGAAAAAGTGGTTTAGTTATGTTTTTTTCAACACAACAGTGACACTTCTCAGATGCTGCAGCAATAGAAATAAAACCGGTAGTCATTCTTTAGCCAAGCTTAGACTGAAGTCTTAGAAGGGAGGGTTTTTTTGACAGAATATTTTATAAAGACATAAACATCTGCTTCCTTAAAATATCTATGGTTTATCCCTTGGCTTATTGTGTTCCTGCCTGGCTTTTTCTTTTCTGGCCTTTCAAAGTTGAGAATGAAAATGTTGTAATGCTGGAAATTGTTGGTTGGCACATGCTCAGTCTACACATTTTGGAAGTCTGGTTTTGGCAAGGCAGTCTGCCTTTGTTATTTAGTAAAAAAAAAAATAAATAAAGCTTAAGAGACCTTAAACCATGCTTGATGAATTTAAAAATAGTTTAAATACATCCATTCTGCTTACAATAGGACTTTAGCACACTGAAACACTATTTACTAGGAGGACACAATTGTCATTAAGAGTATTTGTGGTATTCTCTCAACCTGGTTCCAAATATCTAAGCAGGTACCTCAGGTCTGAACCTGACACTAATCCCTGTGCCACTAGTGAGGCAACACATAACTGCAGTATTTCATGTTTCATATCCTTGAAGAATATGAAAATTAGAGTTTCATGAATGAGCAAATATTAAAAAGTAATAAATAAAAAAATGAAAGCAGATTATGTTTTTATGGCTGTAGGTCAAAATGGTCTTTTGAAGGGTATTCAAGATTAGAAAAATACTGGTGCAGTCCTGTTTCAAAATTAAGGTCAATTTATGTACTCTAAGACAGCAACCTAAATCTACTGTGTTGATTCATGCCACTAATTCATACTTGTTTTATTAGAGCTGTGTTTTTGCAACAGATTTCCCAGCCATGTCAGCTAAATATGCTTTGGTCTGTATATTGGTGTCATCTTGGAGCACCTAAATTAGAATTCTTTAGGATGAAACTAAACTCAGCAGCAGCTGAACACCAACCCTTCAGCAACAGCACCCCTGCTCCATGCCAGCTGCTTCTGGATGTTCAGTCCAGGGGAAAAACTGACCCAAAGCAAACCCCCTGTGTCATGCACAGCGTGAGCTTGGGTTCCTCTGTGTCTGTGTTTCACTCTGTGGGTGGAGATCCATGAGCCTCTTATTTCATGCACATGTGGCCTCTGCCAAAAAGAGCACGGGCCTGAATCTCAGCTGCTGCTCAGTGCAGGTTCTTTCTTTGGCATCACTGAAGTGGCACTGATTAATATGACTTCAGGAACAGAGTCAAATGAAATGTTTTTGAATGGAATATATGGCAGAGAAAAGATGTTACAGCCATTGGTCTGGCCATTTATTTTTTTAAGAGACAATTCTTACTCTTCAGATGGCTAAAAAGTGACTCCAGTGAAAACCACAAAGCAGGTGCTGCTCTGCTCAACACCCTTCACTGCACTTCAGTAATTGCAGGGCTACTTGCTAATCTAAAGCTGTGGTCCTTAAGAGCTTAAATGGTGCAGGTAATTAAATCAAACAGATCAAAGACGTGTACAGGTAATGGGAAAAAAGGGTGTCTAAAAAATATACCGAAAGATTGGATTCCTACAAGCCTGAGTTGGGCTTGCTTTCATTTTGTCATCAGACCCATCAAACACAGAATCTCAGCTGATGTCTGGGTGCATAGTTTTAATTTAAGCCCTATTGAAAATGTAGTTTACTGTAACCACCGAATTGCATAAAGAATCACTGCTGAGTTTCTGATAAAAACCAAATCAAAGAAGATCAAATATATTTCACTTGCTTCTGGTATTGTTCATTGTTGTGATTATTAGCAAATGGCTTGACATCGTAGATTGAATGCAAAGGGATTCATATTCTGCGCGATAGTGGTAGGTAAGTGTTGTGTAGGAAGCTTTTAGAGTCCTTACACTGTTTCACATTTGCTTCCTAAGCAAGCAGGACTTGGATCCTCCTAAACCCCAGCCATTTTGTTTTACAGATCAAAGTGGGTGATTACAGTGCACCTTCTGGTTTTAAAATATGTTACCTGTTTGTATTACAACACCATCAGGACAAAATCCGCTGTGCCAGGCACAGTAAAAGACATGATCAGAGACAGTCTTTGCCCCGAAAGATTCAGCATCTAAATAAATACAATCATTTTGTGCTGTAAAAATCAGCAGAGAATTCCTCTGAGGCCAAGCACAAAATAGTCTAAAATACAGTTATTGTGAATTGTTACATAAAACAGCACTGCATGAATGTGAAATGTCAATGTGTTTCAGGTAGGTTTTGTGAGGCTTGTTTTTAATTTTTCTGTTCTTGTACACCAGTAATATTTTCCAAGCCCTTAAAATGCCCCCGGTACAGCCTATTAATGCTGCAAATAAAATGTGCATCTTTTCTTCAGCATTATTCTTTTACAAAAATGGGTTTTCTACCAGCTATGTGAGCTGGGTGTACATGCTAACAAATTTTCCCCTATATCTCCTAATTTGGAACCTGAACTGATTAGGTCCTTGTCAATCAATATGATGGACTTGTATAACTAAAGTGTTAGAAAGGGCTTTGAAATGAGTAAACAAGCAGAATATGTGACTCTAAAACTGATGGTGTCCATCAAACTTTCCAGTAAGGCATTTTTTCCATGTATTAGACTAATTTTTTGACCTTTCATGCCGTGTATTCCATGCTCCTGCCAACTAATGCTAGCCAAAGTTTTCAATTAGAAATGTAGACCATCTGAAGAAAAGGCTGTTTCTTTTCACTTCCATTTCTTCCTCATTTATTTTTGTATTTATTCAAGTCCTCTGGAGAACTGCAAAGACTACATTCTGCCCAGTTAATTTACAGCCCTCATTTTTATTGGGTTACTGTGAACTCCAGTTTTTAAATCAGCGTTGCTATGTCATAAAAAGACATGTGTGTACATCTTGTATGCAGGGCTAATTTTGTATGAAACTAAGTGTTAGGATGAGGTGCTAGAATGCTAATAGCATATTTGTGAGCTTCCTAGCAGCAGAGCTGACAGGCAAACAGATTCTGGCATGTCATTTCAGACTATTTTGTCACAAAATTAGCTTTGTGAAAATGTTTTTTAGCACTTCCGATTTTTCTGTTTTGATTTTCATCTTTTTATTTTTCTAAAGTCTTCTAAATTGCAATTAATTATGTTAAAGTTTCAAATTCAAAGGAATACAAATAATTTTTTTCCTAGTGTTCTATTTACAAATGTTTCCTAAGTGAAGAACTTGGGAGGCTAAGATGAAATTCACAGTACAAGATATTTGATGTATTCATTTGTTAATAAATTGTCCCTTATTTCTGCTTTGATTTTGCCTGGCTTCAATCTCCAGACACATTTTTTTCCCTCTTTCTTTTTGTAAAGTCCCATTACCTTCTTCTTATGCAGTACATGATGACTAGTCTTTGGCAACTCTGAAGTTTTCATTCAATTATTAATTGATTTTTTTATTCATTAAGATGTCCTACCCAGAGTCACAATGTATTGGGTAAAATACTTTTGGCCTGACAAAAGACAGACAGACACTTCGCAGATATATTAGCCTGAGCCTGGATGGGCACAAAAAGCTGCAAAAACCCAGTCACTTCAGCTATTTTATGAATCCCTCTGCAATCACTGAGGAGTTGTATCCACACCATTTTTTGAAAAGTTGTAAAGGAAGACACAAAATTCTGTTTCAGAGCGAGGAGCACAACCCAGTGTGATGTGTCTATCCTCTTGCAGATAACAGAGAATCTCATGTTGGCTTCGAGAGGGCTCTGATACCTCCCTTGGTCACCTATTTCTCTTTTCATTGCATTCCTCCCTTTCACTGACCATTTCACCTCATCCAAAATTCATGGGATCCCTTTCATTTGTGCCAACAAATTTGATTTAATCATGTCTGAGCAAAGGATTCAGGGTTGGTTGATTTCTTTACCCTTTATCATTTTACTCAACACTGGTCAAGCACAAAAATAAGAATTAAATAACTGACATATAGCCCTTATTCTTCCAAACCATCAATTAGTATTAGCAAAGCCTTCTGGAGCCATTTTTCAGGGGGAAGCAGGTTCCAGCAGCAAAGTTGGCTTATGAAGCTACATTCTTCTCCTCTGCATCCTGTTGCTGATTCCTCTCCCTCACCTCCCCAGTGCTATGGGAGGAGTATTTATGGGTCCATACTGCTTGTCACAGGAATAGTTAAAAGAAAGGCCCTTTCCAAAATAACCCTTCATTTCAGTGCTGAGCTGGTGGAAAAACAAACCATGTAGTGGTGCAACGAGCAGCTGAGGGAGGCAAACCAGTCAAAAACTTCTTCAAAAGGCTTCTACTCCCTCATCTGTGTGACATGGACTGGCACTTGCCCCAGTGCCTACTGAAACAAAATAGTATTGGTGCATAGTAAAATGAATAGCCAGTCTAGAGATTGCTGATGAGATAATAAAATAAGAAAAAAGAATTTTATGACAGTGTCATAGAAGAAAGTATTGCATAGAAACAAGGTCTGACCTCTTCAGGGTATATTATCAATATTTCATGAGTATGTGAGGAAAGGAAACGTTTAGCAACGCAGCATTAAATTTCCATCTGAAAATTTCCATGTCTGGGGCAGGCAGCAGAAACAGTAGCTTGGACACTGAATCTATGGAGATTTTCAAGGAATTCAGAAATTACTTGTGCAAAACTTGCATAAAATTTAGTCAGGAAAAGCAGTGCTTAAAGTTGCTAAGTGGAGTTTTATTAAGCAAAAATTCTTTAATAATGGTTTAAAAAAATTCATTTAAATAGGTTTCTGAGAAGGAATGTACACAATGTACTAAGGCATATTATAAATATCTCTAAGTTTTACCAAATGAAAAGTGTCTGGGACTTGAGAATTTCTCTCCAGTAAGAAAGGATGGAGAATTATACTTTCAGGTTTTACAAAATCTTGAAGAGAGCTGATTAAAAAATGAGGGAAAATGTTTCTATTGGAAAACACAACTTCATTGAAATTGAAATATTTTGAATGAATAAATCAGCTCTAATGAAATCTTCTGGGGTAAATCTTTGCAAAGAGATGCTCTGATAACATAAAAAAACCCAAACCCCTTTATTTTTACTACTGATTCCTTTGTTTAGACTTTTCAGTCATTTTATTAAATCAGCCTCTATTCAGCATGCCACAATATATCAAGTATTATAAATTAAGAAGACTGTTTTTTCCTGGAAAATAAATGCTCCATTAATATTTTGTCAGTATTTATTTTTACACTTCATATTCTTCTGGAAGTTCCTGATGTGAAGTAAGGCATATATTAAAACATTTAAATTTCCTAGAGAATTTTATTTCATAACTTCCACCATCTTTGATTTCACACTCAGTCTTGCCTTAGTACTTTGAGTTACATGCTGTTCAGGATGAAGCCTGATGAATTTTGTAGTAAATGATTCTTTGAAGAAGATACCAAGCCACATTTAGGGGTGTCTATCACTAGTAAATGCTAGGGGATGAGGGGTGAGAGGGCAGAATGAGAACTCAGCCAACTGAGATCTGTCTTTATTTGCCTGGGAACATAATTAAGCAAATATATTTCTCATGACAATGAATGGATTGTTTTACTTCCCTGTATATTCACATATTGGTATTTTTACTGATATAGGCTAACTAGGATGGTCACATAAATATGCCCACTCCGTGGTTTATTCTCCTTTCAGTATAGGAATTTATTTTAGTGATAAGTACATAAACACAGATATAATTATGTTCCCTCAGTGCTCGTGTAACCCTGCCCAGGCTGGAAGGGGCTGCTGCTTTACTTCAGTTCCATCAGTGCACTGTCATTTGTGTCCTGTCTGGTTGTTTCTGTAAGAAATGGTGGGAAGAATGAGAAAATGTCAGCAACTTAACTATGTGCTGATAGGCCAAATTGAGACCAGTCTGTTCATGATTAATAAATGGTGTCTGATAGAAGATGAGTGAATTCAACCTATGCCTTTGGCAGACACATTGATCCATGTGTGTTCTCCCTGTGTGAGGAGGTGTGATCATTCCCCAAAACTCCAGCCATGAGCAGAAAACCACCATAGCGATATTTCCATAAGAGAGGGTGAATGTGTCCATAAGAAATAACCATTCTGTGCTTGTGGTTGGTGGCTCATGCAGGGGTAGCTGCTGCCACAGTGCAGGCAGAGGGCTGAGCAGAGCACAGGTGCTGTCCTCTGTATGTAGGGCTGTGGTGAGGAGAATGCACAGCCTCATTTCCCACATGGGAAGTCTGTAACAAATTCACTGAAAGCTAAATTTTTCTTCCATTTTTCTGCTCAGAAGGTGTGCCCTGTTGAAGAGAAAAAGAGGGAAGAGAAAGCTTTCCTGGTCTATTAAATTAGGGTTTTGTGATTTAAAGCATAGAGAATAACATACTTCCATTTTCCTTGGCATTGAAGGTTGGCAACATGTACTTGCCAAAGAGTGAAGTAGGTAAGGGCACAGGAGAAATATAGATAGAAAGTAATGAGCTTTTTCAGAGTAATTTCTCTTAAATATATATTTCTATCCATATTCATATTTGTTTAGTAACATGAATTATGCTAACTGCATATATCAAATGACTTCATCTGAAAGCACTACCTTGTGCATAAAGTCCTTAAGCTCTGATTGTGCAAAGATTTATGTGTGTATTTACCCTAATGTATCCTGGGCCTTTCCCAGCTAAACTGAGGCCTTTTTACATCATTGTAATGAACTTAAGTGCATTTGATGACTACTTTCAAACCAATCTCCTTACAAGACCGTTTTAGAGAACGCACAGAGTAAATAAATGATAGACTCTGTGAGTAGGCCAATTGATTTCAATTATGCCATTCACAATGGGTTGTGTGTGTTTGTGTGCATGTGAGTATTTATCCATATGCTTCTCTTTGCAGAATCAGGTTGCTCTTACATGTCTGACCTCTATCATTGACTGAACCTAAGTGAGAACTCTGAGCAATTATGTCTTCTAATGCTTCATAATAAGCATTTTATAATGAGTTGTTGATCCCCTTCCTTAGTTATTAGGGATTGTTATTGTCTCTGGGTTGCATGATGAGACAATCACTTTTTATTCTGAAATCTGTTACGTGTGGCCATTACATGTGGTATGAGAAGCGCTGGTAGTTTGCCACTGAGTATGGATTATCTCCTTCTGTGCCTAGATAACTACAAAGGTTGAAGGCAATGTTCCCCATCTGTGACTCTGCAAAACACTGAATACACATTTTCATCTGCATTTCCAGTACAGTTAATCACATTGGGGAAGAGATTACACTAAATATATTATCAAGACCAAACCATTAACCAAATGTCACTCAGATGTGTCAGTGAACAAAGGGTGGAATCCAGAATGATGTGTTTAACAGACCTTGAGCTTTCAAGTCAATAGTTATTCTGATTCTTCCATCCATCAATATGGTCAAAGGCTGCATTTCCAGACAAAGCTTAGATCTGGCAGCTCAATATTTGTATGTGATGAGAATTGTAATTATTTTAATTTGAATGTTAATTAACTTATTTGATAACTGCCTATTGGGCTTGTGCTCCATGTAGCCCAGTTTTATGTGTCTTGATAATATTTATTTGTGGTCCGATGACGAGCACTAGGTGTGTTTATATGCTTTGAACTGATGATGGGAAACATCATTTTTCAGAATTTCTGAGGCAGACTGCTAGAAATTTAACTGTGAATCTACTAATTTCATCATCTGAATCTGTATTTCCATTACTCTTTGCATATACAGTGAAAATCTGAGTCAAGAAGCTTTCCCATATATCCTAGCACACATGTTGTTCAAAAGCACCATGGTTAGACTCAGATTATTACATTATACCATTTCCACAGTCATTTGGAGAAAGCAAGGCCTATGTGTATCAGTTTAGTTAGAAAAAATTCAGTACAAATACAATGGGTTTCTGGGAGAAATAATCTAAACTCCTCACACATGACTGACTTTTAAAATAATGGCAAGCACTTGGGAAAAGTTCTGGAGTCATTGTGGACAGCTCAATAGAAACATCTGCTCAGCACAGCACTGGCAAAATAATGAACAAACAATCATTCAAGCCAGCTCCCCACCTTTCTGAAGTTGCAGAATTGAAATGGGACTCAGCTCACTAACCTCAGCAATTTAGAAGTTAGACATCCTGTGCAAAGTAGTTACTGAAGCTCTTTCTGTGGTCAATGGAGGGAGACTAACCTCTGGAGGACAATCCAGCTTGCTAAAGTATGTCTGCAGTAAGCAGAATTAAGTGTCCTTTTGAGGTGGCATCTTTTCCACCAGCTGTAGAAAGGTAAAGCAGTTGTTTTAAACTCCGGGAGTAGCTTTTATATAGATAAAGCTGTGGAGGATGGTGGCACCATGCATTGCTCTCAGCCCTTAATATTTCATTTATTTTGCTGAGAAATTGTGGAGCTTGGCTGATTAGATTCTTGGCTGGTACAAACAGGACAACATATCTTACAGATACCGCACTTTCCAGATTTTCCATGCTGGGAATTGTGGCTGTCTTCAGAAACTCTGCAAGAAGTCAAGACACTGTTGTGGTCAACCACATAAGCTTAGACTCTCCTGGCTGAGACTTGTGTGACTGCAGTACACTTTCCTCTGGCAGCTAGCATTCCTGTTTTGTCCACATTTTCGTAGTTTAATCAGTGGAGAACCTGAGGACTGACTCATTTTTGTGTTGTTGCGTTTATTATTTGGTGTAGTTGTGTTCCTGATGCCTTGTCTGATCTGATGGCCTAACCCGGTAGTAATTCAGGAACAGTATGCAATTTCATAAGCAGGGGGACAGAGCGCTATTGGAGTAGAACTATTTTAAGAGAGAAACTTCCTGTTGCAAAATCTAATTATAATATGGATCACGGATCAAATCTTCTATATTCAATTCCTCAGTAAAAGTTTCCTTCAGGATCAGAGTGAGCTCCTTCCCCCAGCGGTGAAGCTTTCTCAGTAGCTCCCTAACAGTGAATGCAGACCTTAGGATTCACCTGTTTTCACTTGAATATATGCTGTTTAGGAGAAGCTTTGTAAAACTTTGAAGCAAGTATCTAGAGAAATTTATCCAGGAAGTGAACTTTTTGATTTTTATCTTGCCTATTCCCAATACGGAGAAAAAGATTAACAGGGTTCACAGGAAATGAGATTAATAAGTATGTTTTTAAACTCAAAGCTATCTTTAGCTGTTAACAAATGCGATTTGAAGCTCCTTACCTTTAACATGACGTGTGAATATACTGTGAGTACGTAACAAGTGACACACCTTGTGAATTTTTAAACCTAATACAAATAAACCCAGTGTACTGGGAATATTGACAAAGCTAGAATTTCCATACCTAAGGATCAGACTATTTGTTCCAGTTCAGGTGTAAAAGCTATTACACAGTACAGCCACTAAAATCATTCTTCCAGCTGCTAATGGTTGGTTTGTCTACAAAATGTTCTGAGTGCAGCCCGTTAGAATTGATAAATGCACAACTCAGCAAATTCCATCTGGGTATTTTCAATAAATTGGAGGGCAAATGTAAACAGAAAGTGAATTTCAAGTTATCCAACCTCCCAATGCCCTCTACAAAGGAACACAAGATTGTCCATTTGCATACATTTTCATTCACAAAAGTCCTTATAAGTACCCACACACTTCCTTTAAAATTATAGGGTAATGCAAAAATAATCCCAATTACCAGCCAAAACACAACCTCCCCCAGCAAACCAACTAAAAAACCCAAAAACAAAACCTCAAGGAAAAGAGATAAATTGTATGTAGTCACGGGACTATGGTCAATTTAAGATAAATGTCATTTAACTAGATATGAATCTGATACAAGGAGAGGAAACTTCCATGAAATGTGTATGGTTCCACTCCCATGATACTGGAATTCATGCTGCATAATGATATCACTCAGCTACATGGGTCAAACACATAGAAATGTCTTGTCAGATGAAAAAATATATAGGACAGTAGCACTACAGAGTTTCTTAGATAAAAATTGGCTTATTTTTTTCTGCGCAATGGAATTTCTTTGCTATCTTCAGAGAGTAACTTAATCAGCCCTGAACCAGCTTCAAAATAGCCTCATAACAGAAATAAAAGAGGTGAAATTACAACTATGTCTCACAATGGAATCTGTAATCGAATAATTCGAAATAAATTACACAAGAAGAACATCTGAAAGGCTCTGCTGTCAGACTTCTCAATACCTTCTCATAGGATGGCAGAATAAACTTACATACTTTCATCCCATGCAGAAAACCATCAAAATTCAGATTCACCACACAGGATGTCATTGTCAACTATTCTTTCTTAGACCAGGATCCGTAAATTTGAATATAAAAAGTGACTGTTTATGTGAATCCTAGTTCACTTTTATTCACTTTTATTCAAAATCTGACTTCTCAAGAAACCTCCTGCCTTTGTTACGAATATTAAGCAAAATCATCGTTCCCTTTTAAGAAAGACTAAAAGCTGTAGATGAAAAATAATTCTTTAAGCACAAAGGCAGATTAATTTTGGAAAACCCAAGTGAGCTTTATGATTAGCACATTCCTCTTTTCATTTATGAGTGTAATTTTAAATGAGTTGTGAAGGAAGAGTCCTCTGCCCTATCAGCACTGTAGATAGAACAAGGGCATCCTCAGTTTTTCCTGCCCAGTACATATTCAGTGTTTGGCTCAAGGAGGTTGATAGTGATGGTCCTGACTCCAGAAGTGGAGATGTCTCTTGCATTGCACTGTTTTTATAATAAGAGACGTCTAGTTAATTTTCTGGGACACTAGAAAATAATATGGAATTTTTTTTTACAGTGTATGGGGTAGCCTTGAAATGATATTTTACTCAACAGAAATGCAGTTTCATCCAAGGACTTACATCCAATGAGCAACATTCATTGTTCTACACCAGTGTGGGTACTCTCACACTTGGAAATATCATTTAGTCATGAGACAAAGGTAACATCACAGAGCAGGAGATGACACATTGTACATGATGAATAACCATGGCAAAGGGACAGTAATTTAGCCAAAAATTGTAGTTCACTAGTGTGTCACTAGTTCAGACTTGGCCGCAAGTGAATTGCTTGCCAAATATTTGTTTGGGGCTTTTCTTTTCACTTGCACAATGTGAATTGAGCTGCTGAAGATCTGCAGACTAACAAGACTCTATTTGTGATGAATAATTCAGCTGTCCTATTAACCAGTTGCCTGGTTAATGTACCGGTTGAAATAAATGGAAATTTGTTGACAGTTTAAAAAACTGAAGGGACATCATGGTTGTGACTTATCTAGGCTCCAAGAGTATAATTACCATATCCTGTGAAAAGTTAAAGACTGTATCTGCTGAATTTATTAATTCTCATCTGAGTATCATTCCTCTCATAAACTCCACATGAGCAAGAAAAGATCCAGGTGGCATTGTGCTGCTGGTGTCTCTAATCTCCACTCTGCTGCAAGCTCTTAAACAATTAGCTTAATTTTTGTAATTAGTTTTGATGTGGGGTCTGGGGTCTGTAGAATATTAGGAACTGTTTCAACAGGCATCTATAAAAGGGGTAAGCAGTGTTAGAGCTGGAATACACAACTTAATTAATTCTCTCTCAGAACACCTGGAATCAATATTATCAGCCAGAAACATGTTGTGTCCTATATTTTTTCCATTATCTCAAAATGGTGCTTCATGAACCCTGGGTGGTATAATGATGAATATTGTGACAGGGAAAAGGGGCTCCTATGTTGACGTAACACTGTACAGAGATACTGACAACTCTTTTGTGTGGAGCTGGGACCTATTTATTCATTCATCTATTTCTTTTACTGAATCTATATGCACTGTAGTGACATTGCATTAAACTTTACCCCCCAGTGAACACTATTTTGACAACCATTTCTAATCAGTGAAAATAAATTGGACCAAAAGCCTGTACTAGAAACAGAAAGTGTATCGCACCAAGGCTGGACTCTTCAGTCACAGAGAAAAAGAACAGAACAATTTATGAGTTGCTGGATTAATGTACCAGCACATTGATGGTTTGCTCAAGGTGGTGCAATGCTGGGCACCACTGCCTTCCTGTGAACTTTGGTTGGATCAGCAGTATCAGGCCCTAGTTTATGGCACTGGCTCAAAATGAAGAGATGGTTGGTGCTGTATGTAGGACAGGTCAGTATTCAAAAACACCTGATGGTTCCAAGCCCAGAGGAGATATTCAAATGGTTGAACTATTATACTAGTTGAATGAATGAAATATGTTAAAATATTCAAAAAAATACCAAATATTTTATTTAATTTCCCATATCTTACTACCACACAAATCAGTTTCCTTAAAAAGTAGGGGAAACTGGAAAGTGAGAAATTTCTTTCCCATTCCTTTATAATGCTGTAATTTCAAATCTGTAAATGTGAGAAATTTCCAGGCTTTTAAAATACAATGGCTTTCTGGACATCACATCAGCACAACAAAGAGAAAATCAAAACAAGCAACCATATTTGAAATCAATTAACAGCAGGATCTGAAAACATTCAACATCATTTCAAAATTAATTACTAAATCTACAATAGACCAATTAGTACTATGGAAACACAGCAATGGACTTAAAGCACTTGTCTGTCTCACCCAGCAGCCATTCTCCATTAAGCTCTCTGGATTCATTAGTTGTAGCAATGATTACTAATGCTGCACAGAAACACAGGATTTGCAATATTTTGGAAGGTATTTGATGAGTACACACATTTAGGAAAAAAAAAAGTGGATGTTTACATTGAGCCCACCTACCTTTTAAAGAGCTGAAACAGCATTATTTTTTTTTAATGAAATCTATTTGTTTTCTAAAGTTACAGGTTGACTTTTTTAGTCCATAATGATGGACTATCAAGTCTGCTTTTAATTAAATTTTGAATGTGAAAACATATTTACAAGCAAAAATCACATCAAGTCTTCAATCAAATGTGTTTTTCCAGTGCTTTAATATGTCAAACATGCTTTCCTGCATACTGACCATTAACCATACCAGGAGTAACACGTACCTGTTCTAGAGTTAGCAAACATTTTAAACACACATGAATTTATTTCTAAATAGAGTGAAGTTACACTACCATGCCTGAATTACTTCTAAAGCAGCCCTAGTTGTGGTTTCCAGAGAGAGAGGCCCACCCTGAGAGTGACCCCACCCTTATTAGCCCTGTACAGCCTCTGTGCTGCTGGCCACCACAGGGGAGGGAGGACCACAAATGCTGTCCATGGTGCAAGCCCATTGTCATCTCTCAGGGCTGCAATCTCACCTGTGTACAATTCCAATCACATTCTCAGAGACCTGATAAGAAGTCTGAAGGCTCCTGGTGTTCTTATCAGCCTTGTTGTGTCTTAATAGTACCCTAAGTTTGCCAGTTGGCCTCCAAGTCAATAGTGGGCTACTATTTTTCAGGTACAAGTTCAGGAGTCTGTTCATTCAGCTTTTCTTTGGGGGTTGGCATAGGGTACAGATCGGTAGCTCCTCTTTTCCAGGCCCAGTCTGTGTCAGAAATCAGAATCACCCTTTGGGTATTTGGTGTGACAGACCTGTATGGGAATGGATGAGCAGTTCAGTATTCAAATACTTATGTCAAGTACCTTCTGTTACTGAAATCTTGTAAACAATCCCTAGCTTGTCACTGTCCATGACATTTCAGTCACCATCACTGGAGTCTGAGAGAGTGAGATGTCCAGCTGTACTGAGATTGTTAATGGAGTTTCTCACAGTTCCTGTGATTATTGCAGCTGTAAAGGTGCTGTTCCATGTCAGGCACATGAGCCTCAGCTTCAGAGAATATGCGCATAACACACCCCTCACAGGGATCTGCCTGGCTCTCTTGTGGAAAGTGAAGCAACCATTTCACCACTCTGTCCTCCCACTGGTGATATATGCTAACATCTTGTGGGGACGGCCTGACAAGCACAGAGCCCGAAAGAAGATCCACTGTACTCATATGTCCTCCAAGCTGTCTGTGAAGGGCACTGCCCATCAGAGAAGGTTGGAGGGGAACAGAATCTGGTGACCTTCACAGTCTGCATTAGAGAGAAAGCCTCCCTGAAGGATCCCATGCACCCTCCCTCCCACACCTTAGGCATCTTTGTGGTCATTTGTGTCCAAGACATTTACCCCTTACCAGAGACATGTGCTCAGTGGTGGTTTCCCAGCCCCAGCTCAGGGGGTTCTGTGCAATGGAAGCATTTTCACACTGTGCCCCATCAGCCAGTCATGGTTCAGATATGCAGATTAAGCTGCCTGTGACTTTTAAAGTCTCCCTCTTCCCCTCTACATCCGAACCTGGCTCTGACCATTCCACCAACCATAACCATGTATTGTTGTCAGCAAAATTCTGAGTTTAAGTTTGCTTCCTAAAAATATTTACAGAAGTCTTAAATGTCTTCTGAGCCCCAAGTAGCTCCCCTATGGGGAGCTGACACAACAGAGAAATCACCCATTAAGTAAAGCATAATTACCTTCTCTTGCAGTTCCCAGAACAAGGATTTTCTGGGGAACTAGCCAAAGGACAGAAAAGGAGAGCGGGAAACATGCTGTAATCTCTCAAACCCAGAGCATGTGACAGCCCCTAGACAGATTCACAGGACACTGTTAAACCATTCTGTGTATCCTCTCCCTTAGGATGTGAAAAACTGGACCTGACTCCAGATATAGTTCCAGTTCCTTCAAAGCAGTTCAACTGGTGACTGTATTCTGCAGCCTACATTCCCTGTCAAGTATGCAAATTGAAGTTTAGAGACTTTGGTCAGAAACAAGCTCATCCTGAACTTCCCATTTTGTTTCTGAATACCCTAATGAAGAAAAATTCAGTAAAATTCCATAGGGTAATAGTGGAGAATAAAACTGTGACAAAGTAACATGAGTGACTCACAGACTGCAGTAGGAGTTTTGTATTTTTTTTTTCTGGGCTGTTACATTCAGGCTCTCAATACTGCAGAACAGTCTAAAGGAGCAATGAAATATACTGGGTATTGAAGGTTTTGTAGTTCACAACTAAACAGCTCCTTCAAAAGTCTTCTTGCTGTTAAAAGTAGTGTTGGGGAATTGGTACATAAATGATATACTGTAAAAATAAGTCAGGCCCTAAGAAACCAGGTCAAAACCCTAGATTCCAGAAACAAAAGAACAGATCACTATGAGTATCTAACATGCTCAAAGAAAAAAAATCCTTTATGTATTCTTGACCTACATTCAAGTAAAATGGTACTTTTCAATGGCTCTTAAATCTTTTTTCAGCTTTATTCTAGAAAGAGTATTGCAGTTTGTAAGAAGCTTGACTGCTGGAGCACATCTGCTCCTTTAGTTTTGAAAGGGTTTGATTGCAGAATCCTAGAAACTTGAGTGAAATTTCTGTCTTAAATGGTAAAAATATTTTTAATCTAGAGGACATAAATATTTGCTTCAGTCCTAGAAAACCTGATAAATACAGAGAAATTATTTGCATTTAATATCAAGTGTGTGTCTTGACACTTTAATTACAGTACATTTTTTGCTTTTCCGTTCCTGATCAGTTGGGTATTGTTCCTTTTTGCCCTCCTGTTGTATTTACTGGGACTCTGTCACTGGATCCAATTTGTTTTCTTTGAATTTTGTATGTTCATTCCTTTCCGTATTTCCAGCTTTAATATCTTTAGTCCAGGATTCTGGAAATGAAATGGCACATTCAAAAAATCTAGCTAGCAGAAATAACTTTTCTGCTTTTTAGGCTGAATCTGAATGAGTTCTTTGATGTTGAGATTTCTGACTCATTCACTCTTTTTTTTTTTTTTTTTGGATTTTCTTGGTACAACTTTTCAGTCACTATGAATTTGTCACCACTCCTGGATATTCCATGTTTAATATTAATTCTTCCATCCTTTGCTGGACAGAAAATTACTTATTCAGAATCACAGAGCAAAGCAATTATTCAGCTGTGAGGGAAAAATGAGGATCCAAGGCTGCTCACTCTCATAACTGCACTGAGAATCTTGTGATAACAAGTGGCTCTTTAAAGGCCTCTGTACTTCAAGTCTTGTAAATGTGTGGCAGCACAGATCAATGAGTGAACCCACCTAGGGAGACACAAGTGAAAAAGCCAGATGCCCAAATGTACTTTTGATTGGATTTCTCAGTGCTGTTTGAAATCCAGTTAATTTTTTGGGGGGACTTGACATCCAGCATTCAGGCACCAGGTGTGTGACAATTCTGGTGTTGCTGATTTCAGTTTCCTCTACTGTTGAGACCTTCAGTGTCTGGGAGCCAATGTTTTTACCAGTTCTTCAACTCCACATTAGGATGTACATCTGTTACAGGAGCTGTGGGGGAAATCAAGACAAATTCTCACTCTTTAATGTTTTCTGTTTGAACTTACAGCATTTTATTGCTTATTCTTCTTATGGGTGAGGCTTTTTTAATGTTTGATGATGATTTGTGAAGCCACAAAACCATTCAGCACAGCAAGCAATAACTGATGTAATTAGCACATTTGAGGACAGTGAAAACTGCAAAATAAGAAGGCATCAGTCACTAAAGCAATAGATTGATTTTTCAGTGTGTGTTCCAGTTCTTTTATCAATACCATGTGTTAGTGCTTTTGGACTATGTCATTCTCCATTCTGCTCTCTGCTGGCTAAATGTCAATAGAAAGTGCAATATCTGAACTTATTAGTGCTTTTAAACAACTATAATAACTGCTACTCTTGCCAGATACTATTTAATGGTCAAAAGATAAAGCAAGCACGGAGAAATGGAAAAGGTCATGGACACAGATTATATATGAAACAAATAATTTATCCCATTCTGGGCCCTTTTTCCTTCTTTTAGAGTTACCTTCCTTTCACACACTGCCTCCTTTCCTTCCTTGAAGGGACAGGGAGATAGACAGACTACACACATACAGAAAATTTCCTCAGTTTGCACTCAAACCTGTAAAATGTTTTCTTTGAGTTTTCCAGTCTGGTCAACCAAGACATAATAAGTATCTTCTGCCCTGAATATTTGAGTTATGTCCCCTATTGTCAGTATGTGGCTAAGTTTGACCAAACCTAAATAGGAATTGAGAAACCTAAAATAACATTCTGCAATACATGAAGCAACTTATTTGAACATCCGTCTGTGTTAAAGTTCAGGATGGTGGGGTTTTTTTCTATGTTCAGACTAGAAATGCTATCAAGGAGAAAATCTGGATTTGCGGTCTTCTGTAGGCTATAAACATTTTAATACTTTGTTTTGCTTGAATGTGTCACTAGTGAAAACACAGAGGAGTGTCCTTCATCCACAGTTTCTTTGATGCCTGTGGACTGCTGAAAAAATTATGCCAAGTGAGGAATATGTAGCTTGTTAGCCAGAACTCTAGTCCATCTGAATGTGAAGAAAGCTGATCCAAAACTGTGATAGTACATGCTGGGATTTTTCATCGAGTGAAACCCACAACTTAGGACAAATACAAGATTTAGGAAACAGACTGTTAAAAGTCTTTAAATCAAACTGAAGTAAGTAAAAACCTGTCTTCTCAACACAGAGCTTTTAAATTGGTCTTCACTGCAGATGATTCTTCCTGTGAGACTTTGATTTTCTTGTTGTAACTTTCCAAAAGCATGAAGAGGCTTTTTTATATACCGTGGAGTAGGCTTCAAAATAAGTAATAGTGCTGCATAAATTATTTTTAAGTCTGTCAATTATAGAAGCATTTATTCCCTTTCCACAAAAAAAAACTATAAACAAATAAAGAAAACCCTACAGTTTAATAAATGAAGATCTAGATAATAAATCTCACTTAAAATAGACCAGCAATACTCAAAACACTTTACTTACTGACTGACTGAGGCAAAGCATTATTCTCAAGAGAATGTTTTGCCCTTTTAGTAGAATTAAATAAGTCGTAGAAAAAATATTTAGAAAAAACTTTTGCACAGCAGAGCCAGAAGATGACTTTTGCTTGGTCCTAGTTTAACTAAGCCCAGCTGCTGCCATCACTTGGGAACTGGGTTGTGGGAGGGTAGCAGCAGCTTCTCTTTGAAGTAAGGCCAACCAACCTTGACAGGGACATCTGTGGTACTCAACAAACCCTGAGAGTGCTTTGGGGTGGCTTAAACTTTACCCTTATTATACAAGACCTCAAATAGGAGGTGTTGGGGGGTTCCTGAAGCAGCTTCCATGCAGATATTTAATCTACAAAGGTCAGGTCAGGTAAGTTGTTTGCAAAGAGAAGGTTTTCTCCATTTTTACCTTTTTATATGTTTTGACATATAGTTAAACTAAAGTAGTCTGGTGCTTGGATCACCTCACTGGTTTTTGTACACAGGATAGGTCCAGCAGGGAAATTCTGGCCCCAGGTGAGGTCCTCCATGGTTGGGTTTTGACTGTGTTGTTCTGCTGAGACAAAATTGCAGATCTATCAGAGAAGACAGATGCTGTAACAGGCTCTGTGGTTCAATATTAGGCAGGAAAGAATGAAAATACAGGGCAAGAGAAAAGCTGAGGTAATGGCCAGGTGACTATGGCAGGAAAAAATGTAATCCAGCCTGTGAGTGGAGGTGAGGGAGTTGATAAAGGACTGTAATACTTTACTAACTTCCTTCAGGCTGACAAGGTAATATTATTACTCTCTTTGTCTTTATTGAGGAAAAATGTGAGTGAGTTTTGACTACAAGAAAGAGATTTGACTCCTGAACTGCACCTCTCCAATATTTGTGTGGGGCATCTGTCCTGTGACTTTGATGTCATCCCATGGATTTGTTGTAGTCTGCAGCCCAGCTGTGAATGGCAGTGAGCTACTGCCAGGGGAAAGTCTCAGTGAAAGCACTTAATTCACTGAAGGAAGACTTTTGGTGTCCACCTGGGGAAGGTGTGCTGCTGTCCCTGAACTGAGCTGTGTCATGAAGGCTGAACAGAATGAAGGAAAAGGAACAGTTTCAGACACACGTCCCAGGTGTGTGCCTGAACAGTTATTCTTACTTTCTAGCCCTAGGCAGTGCAGTATGTGGGTTTGATTGGATTGCCTTTCTGAGTCACCTAATTCTCCCTTTTTAATGATTGCAGGCATCTAATTCTGTATTCTCAGCTAGCAGCTGGCTGTTAAATGCAAGGTAGCTCAGAGACACCTCTGTCCTGTACTGCATGTGGCCAATGAAAAGAGCTTGTCTTCTAGTCCCTGTGGGGTAGGCCAATAGTTCAGCCATGCAATTCATTTCACAGCCGTGTAAAGCTCACCCCTGCTGGGCTCTTTGTAGACTAAAATCAGATATTAACCTTAAACTAGCTTGGCCAAATTTGACCATTTAAACAGCAGTAGGCTTTTTATTGGTTTTGTATTTTGCATCAATCACATATTTATATGCTTGTAAAGGCTTTCTAAAAATCTTGTCTTGACTATGATCTGTATTTTTACTCTAAATTCTGCAAACCTGAAGGATAAAGACATTTAAAATATTGTGACTAATCTATTTTTCTGAGGAATTCTCTGCAATTATGGCATTTCTCCTCGGGATTCTACTAAGAATTTTTCAAAATTCTGGTAGTGAACTTTGGAGCAGGACCATTGCATTCTCTGTGGTGGTGAGATTGAATCTTTGCTTTATTTATATTGACTGATATCAGAATTATGTTTTCCATTGTTAGTTTCTCAATGCAGAGAGAAATTAATCTCCCAGCCTATTTGCATCCACTAGCAATAAAGCCCCATTTTAATGAGAAAATGAATATTTGGACTTTACACTTTGTATCTTTTCTGGCAGCTGTGCATTTTATTCACTCTGACTGAAACAGCTTCAATGACAGCAGCCAGGATCCTCCCCTTCTGTTCAGCTTTTCCATAGAAGGCAAAATGAAATATGTCTCTAAAGATAGGACAGTACTATTTTGAGTACTTGCTTTTTCATGGGATTGTGCCAATAAACAAAAGAAAAATACTCATTCCCACCTTTATGCTTTAAAAACCAAAGCACTCTTTTGGGAATATCAACTATTACTTTCTACGTGTTTCTTCAAACTCACATTCTTCCTCTTTCCTTTTTATTTATCTTTCTTGGCTTCTTTCATCATGCAATTGCATAAATGTTAGCTCTATGTTAGATTAGGTTGTTTTTGGAAACAAAAGTGACATTTATTTGTTCTACATGGTTTTAAAGCCAATGGTCCAGCTAACAGGTAGAAAAACAACAGTGATTCATATCTTTCTTTGTAAGCAACATCACCCGAAGGGCATTATGCAGCTCTGGCTTTGATAGGGTTTTTCTTTTTTTCCTCAGGCATAATGACTCCAGAGAGACCAAACACAACAGTGATCAATTGGGCTGCTTTCTTTTCCATTCCAGTTTTACACAACAAAGGGATCCACTGATTTTATTTGTTATTTATTTATGCTTTAAGCAAGCGTGGTTTGGAAAATATTGGCCTGTCCAGCAGGCATTTCTACTATTGGTGCGTCAGCATAAATGTGTTTTTCCCCTGTATGAGATTACTAGGTAAGGTTGTCCATGGCATTACAGTTCTGAAATAAGCAACAATACTGAGAGCTGCAACCTTTTCTAGTTAAAGCTGGTGAGAATTTTGTTGCTGGGAGCTGGCTATAATGGGATACAAATCAGGAGCTGACATGTTGCTTGTTGACTTTGAGCCAAATCTAAAATATGCACCAGTCCAGAACTGCAGTCTTGAAACTTCCTTTTGTGTTAGCCTGAAGTGCTGAGATTTTTTTTCCAGGTGGATGCAGCTGGATCAGCTGCAACCATAAGCAACCACAGTGTGGCTAGATCCATCTAATCAATCCTGTGTGTGGGACCTGGCAAGTCCATGTCCAACTCCTCCATCCTGTAGATGATACTGGGGTGAACTGAAGATTTGTGGGCTGGATTCCTTGCCAAAAATGAAGCTGTGACTCCCCTTGCCTGTAAGACAGAGCCAAAGAAGAGTAAGATGATGATCACTCTCTGTCTACTGGGCATATTTTCAGCAAATGGATGTGCTAAGGCCTACACTCTTTCATCTGCCCAAGAGATTTAAGCTCCTTTTCCAAATATTTCATGTGAGTGCCCCAGTCAGTGGTCTGGCAAACCAACAAGGAGGACAGTTAGAGCATTGTGCTTGAAAGGGGAACACCTGCCTCTGATGCCTTCTGCCAGGACTGTAACATTAATAACATGGTTGAATAATATGGCAGGATGAGTGAACCTGGCTTGGTTAACCAGAAGAGAGTCGGGAGGTTCCTGTTCTTGGAAACCCCTCCAGGCTGGGACTCTGTAGACAGCAGCCTGTGAACCAAGCCATCCTTGCCCCATGGTGGGGGACATATTTGAGAATGTAACACAGGGTACAAGCCTCAGCAGTGGCTCCTGTGGAGTGGCTCAAGGCATCCTCCTGCTCTGAGGCTCAGGGTGCCTCCTCTGGGTCCCACTTCCACAGGGTCAGCGAGCACACTGGGAGCCTTGGTACGATTCTCTGTTCTCCACAGATGCCAGAACAGTAATAAGTGTGTGCCACAGTGACCAACAATGTGATAGCAGGGCAGAATGGTGCCTGTAACTCACTCACCTACCAGTGCCATCTACTCACATGCAGCTGCAGAGCCTCCTGCCCATGGCAGCACTCCCATCCTGTCCTGAAAAATCCTAAAAGCCAAACCATCCTGAGTCATTCTGTCTCTTTGTCCTCTCACCCAAAACATACATGGTTTTTTTGAAGCCTTTTGCTTTGTTGAAATCCTCCACTTTAATAGCACAGGTCTCATTACCACATATTGGTCACAATATCCTCTTTATAGCTCCAAATATCTCTGGCGTAAGAAGCTTTTAATTGCCTTTATTCTCTGAGGTGAATATGTGAAGGCAGTGACACATACATAATTAGCATGCAACTGGAAAAGAAGTTTGGGACAAATCTGCTGCTGATTTTTCCCCTCACTGCTTAAAAGGGGTCTTCCAGTTCACAGCAATCACAAGGTATGTATTATGTATCTAAAAAGGGGACAATTGTGAGTATTTTGCCAATTATTAAAAAAACCCCTCTAACATACAACCTACTGTTCATTAGCTGAAAAATGAAGGTTTCTGTTTCAAGAATGGTACAGTTCATTTAAGATACTTCTGACCTAGATTTGTACTGTACTGAATTGCTTCAAGTGAGTAATGCACAATCTATTTATAGGATCATTATTAAATTAGCACTTGCATGATTTAAATCCCCTTGCAGTAGATTCTCAAGGGAGACTCAGGCACTCTTGTCACCCAGGGGGTAGCAAGCTTGGGTTAATGTTCACAGGAGTGGTAGTCGGGACTACTTTTCTGAAAGGAGTAACTGATTTTGAGATACAGATATTGATTTGAGATTTTGAGATGAGATTTTTTTTGCTGTAAAATGGAAATTCACCTGACCAATTTTGAACTTCTACATTTGTGTGAGATAAAATATTCCTCCAAGTGCCCCTTTTCCACAATTCATTTTTCATTCTGGCTAATTGATCACTGTAGGTTTTCATTATCTGTAGTTATTTTATGTAAACCCCACCACAGGGTCTGAATATAACCTAGGGAGGTCATCCCTAAGTGTTATGGTTGTGTTGCAGTGTTGTGGTTGTGTTGCAGTGTTGTGTCTCCAGTTTGATGAAGCTGGCAGTAGGTACTTGTGCCAGGGCATATTCCAGTGATCATTTCAGTATGTGGAGTTTTCCACCTTCTTTAAATCAGGTAATTGTTACAGCAGCACCACAAACATCAAGGTGATCCTTCTGAAAGGTCTGTGAAGACTACTTCACTTGGAAATGTTGGGAGCTGGGTGCTCATTCATTCATTTCTCAAAAAAACTAAGAGTTTTTAAAAAATACAGCTGAATGTTATTATCAGATGTAAGCTAGGTGTCTTGAAATTTGCCAATTTTGGCTTCCAAGGCAAAATCAAACAAAATCAAAGAGACAATTGACATACACATTTGTCAAATCCTAGGACAGTAGCCATAAGAGATGGAATTAACATAGAATGTAATAGTCCTGCCTTGGTGTTGCTTCCTTTCTTCCTTCCACTCTACTTTTACCTGTTAGCTGTGTGGGATGTTGTTTAAGGTGGGAGCTGTGTTTCATGTGGCACTTGGTGTCATGGGGTTCCATGCTTGATTAAAGTCTTCCCAGTGAATCACAAATGAAAAAATGAGAACATACATGATAGCTGTAGGTGAATAATTACATCTGTAGAATAAACTTACAAAAGCCAGAAAAGTCACAGATAGGACACACTTCTCACTGCTGAATTTACTGGCTTGGGTTTCTATCTCATACTTAATGCTATCTAAATGCTGTTTCAGCCTGTGAATTGAATTTTCTTTTAATTTGAGCAGATCATATATTCATTTGTCGACACTCTATCTTCATCAATCAATGAATTAGGCCTGGCAGCTCCATCTCATCCTTAAAGATAACCTTGGATTATGTCATGACTCAATTCTGTATTGCCCCTACAGAGATAATGATTTCACACATGTAAGAGGATCATTTACCAATGGGTGTGGGATGCTGTTTTGAACATATCATTTCCATCTGCCACAGGATGATTCCATTTGCAAAAATTGATCTCCTGGAGGAGGATTTCTCAGCTAGGGTAAGCACATTGTAGGCACAGCATAGCAGAGTGTGTTGTCCTACAGGAGAGGAAAAGGGGATCGTATTGCTTCTACTGTCCCCAGAAAGTCAAAGCTCAGGATAGGGGCTTGCATCTCTTTACACTGAGGCTGGAGAAAGGAGCAAGGGCAGGGTAAAAAAGTCCTTCCTTCTTGCAGCAGGAGGTTGAAGCTCAGCACGTCTGAGAGGAGTAACAGATGCAGGGATGGTACAGTGCAAGCACAAAGTTAATCCGCTCCTGAAAATTTCAGCCTCAGCTGTGATAAATTGTGTTAGATACTGAAACAGGCACTGCTGTGAGATGACTTCTTTTAAACAGCTTTAGGATTCAGCTTAATGGCTCCCAGAAAAGGATTGAGCTCATATTTTATTATGGTGAATAAAACTATCCATTTCATCAGCTGTAAACAATAGTAATCACATGTATCACAATGAAGAATTATGCAGATGAAGCAGTTTTCCTTGTGTGGAACGGAATTTGACAAGAGGGAGTGCAGATGGATGCCTGAGTACTCTGCAGGGACACCTGGGGTTGATCAGGAACAGACACAGATCAGTTAGATCACTGCACACCTTAGTAACAAGGTAAAGTAGATCTTGCCTATTACATCAATTTTCATATACTAGCAAGACAAAATTACATACGAGGCAAGGGAATTGCGTGATGAATGAGCAGCTTAGGGTTAGGAGTATTGGCAGCCCTTCCCAAAATTCATGAGAATTATATCTCTTCCTGTTCCTTGCTTAGTCATGAGAGGCAAGATAGAGCTGTGAGTTTGCAAGAGCAGGACAGTATCCCTTTGAGTAGCCTGGCAGCTGTTGAGGAAGATGATGTTCCTGTTTAATGCAAATTACTGATTACAGTGTGTTTCCATGTACATTTTTCAAGAAACACGTTTGCTTCAATTTTCCCAAAGTTCATCTTTGCTGTCATGTTTGGTGTATTGTGTGTCACTGTTCCATGTGCATTGTGTCACAGTGTGGTCCTGCCAAGTGTCATAAAGGATAAGCTGCTATCATAACTTATATCCTAATGCAATTTACAAGATGAAATATGCAAAAAAGTAAACATGATTCCTGCCAATGCCCACTGGTCCTAACAACTTCAGGTGTACCTCCCTTTATTAACCACTAGCTAATGAAAGTTTCCTGATAACTGCTAGGAACAGGGCACAGGATGGGTACTGTGTATCTATGTGACATATTTCAGGCTAGCATACACACTTACAGAGATGTTGCCTGTATATCATGTCTTATACCAGTTCTTCTTAGACTATTCTGATTACTTTTCTGGTTCTTGCAAGTAGGCAAAAGTAAAAATTCACGAGAATAGCTTTTTCTTTTTCAAACATAAATCAATTTCAATTCTTTGAAATTGCATTGTTCTAAAGGGTGCTCATAAATCTTGGAAATATAACTTATTTTTCTAAAGATCTATATTTTATGAAGCACAGCTCAAATTTTCACCTGAGACCATTATGGTTCCTATGAAAAGAGAATGGATAAAAAATTGAATGAATGGACTCTCATTAAGCATAAAATTACTCAACGAGAACCATTCTGAATCAATTAATCATAATGTAACAGGACTCTAATTTTATGGCAGTCTCAAAATCAAAAGAAAGTATTGGCATCATATCTCATCATAAGAAATGTGGTTAATTTTGTTTACAGCTGATGAAATACATTATTTTAATCACAGTAATTAAATACTGGTTCCACCTTTTTTATTCTGGGAGCTTCTAAATTGAATGCTAAGGTTGCCTAAAGAAGGCTGTCTCACAACAGTGCCCTTCCACCTGTTACACACCTCCCTACACACCTTCCATGACCATGTGCAAAAAGGATCAGAAATCCAATTTATATGGCATAGCGGGATACTATGAGACACATCTGTGGTTTAAAATAAGATTAGGCTCCAGGTACTTTGCAAGGAAATAGCATCATCCCTTCTATTTATCAGACTTCATGTGTGACTGTTATAAATGGATTTTTTTTAATTTGAATATATTATTTAATTTTTAATCAGTGTGTTTTGGATTTCTCCCCAACTTGTTTGATTTAATATTATCTAAACAGTCCAGATTCTTGACACCTGAATCTGTCAGCTAACATAACAGCCTATTATCCAAGGACAGACAGGTAAATTTCCCATGGAACATTACTTATGGGTTTGGAGTGGGCTGCCAGGACACCAACAAAAGCATTTTACTCGCATTGATTCACTCAGCAAGGAATGTTAATTATTAGGATAGGTATAAAGGAGGTCCCTATTTACTGTTCTACAGAAAAAAAAATATTTCCAAAGACCATTTTGAAGAGAATTTTCTTCATATCATTTCAAATTGCAATTAATTTAAAAATTTGAAATGTCAAGTAGGGAGTGGGAAGGGTTGAAAAATAACACATGAAAGCTGGAGATTAATTCCGAATTCTATTTAAAAAAAAATAAACACATACACACAAAAAAAACCAGCTCTGGTTTAGACCAGCCTAACTTCTGGCATTCACTGCATAAAGTAGAACACAGTGAACAACATAACCCATGCTCTCGTGCCTGGCACACACATTGTTGAGGCAGCTTAAGGAAGCACCAAAGGCAGCTCTGAATCCTCTGACCAAAACATTATTCTAATGCACTCAGCATTTAAACCCCTGTCACTTTGGAGAATTTGGGTTATGAGTCAGGTTAATGAAAATCATGCCTGGCTTATCAAGTGATCTCTCTGTGCAGGTACAGTGATCTTTTCCGTTAAAGAGGTCAGGCTGTCCCTCTTTAGAAGTACAGCATTGTTCTAGAGAAACTTATAGGAGCAACATACCAGCTACATTATTCAGAGAATGTGACAGAAAGGTTATTTACTTATCTAAAACAAATTTCTCTTCTAGCATGCTCAATACAATAATTCTATTTCTATATTTAAATCAAAATAATTTTCTGTCTCTTGCTAACTTCTTCTGTCATGGTGTAAGTTGTTTATTTACTCCCAAATTCTTGTATTCCATTTTTCTTGCACTGCTACTGTGTACGCCCAAGGTCAATATTTTGCACTTTTCAACAAGAGATCTCTTACATCCGAGCCAGTTTCACTGATTATATGTTGTTTACAAAACATTAAGGTTATTCAGGCTGTATCAGGGTGGACCATCACTACACATGAACACTTATTTCTCTGCCTCAAGAAGATAAAAACTAATGTCTTTTAAGCTTGAGAAAGTATGAAAGAAATGCAGATGTTTACAGTAGGTTAAAATTAACTCAGGCACTTACAATGCTGTTCCATCAGCACAAAGTTCTTGATTTAGAAGACCTTGAGGTAGCTGGTTAATTAATTGCTGAATCAGGATCAGAATGCTTATGCAGAAACCTTTACTAATTTGGTGGAGCAACAATTCGGGGAAAATATGTCACTAGCTTTGACAGACGTACGAAACTTTTGACAAAATTAATGGGGAAATTCCTGCAGCAGTGGGAGGCACCATGTTTCCATGGCTGTGGCCCACAGGTTATCAGCAGGCTTTTAAAAACATTTGAACACTGCTCCTCCACCTTCAGTGTTTCCAAAGCAGGACTGTTTGTGGGAGGATAACACAGGGAGTTTACCTGGGTGCAGGCAAGTGTGAGTTTAAAAGGTGTAGAGTAATTAGCTGCAGCTCGTCACCCACTTGCTACAGCTCTCAAGCTGTCTCTAGACCATCAGGTTTGGTGGAAGGGGGAGCTAGGGGATTAAAAAGCCTCCTCACCTTCATTGCAGTAGTATCCCAAGTCCGAATGTGTCAGGGCTGTCCTGGGCAGTCTGAGTCTTCTGGATGGTTGGCCCCAGCTGATGTCCTCCACAGCCAGGTGGGTGCCAAAAGAGCCTTGCCTAAGGCATCCAGATTCCACTCTGAAGGGTTGGCCTCTCGTGGGGCACCAGCCAGTGCTTTGCCCAGGCTGATGGGGATTTGCTGATGGGAGCTCTCCAGGAGACAGCAGCAAGGGCAGGGGAGAGGAAAAGGCTCTCACCCTATGCAGCCTGGGCTTTCCCACTTGACCAAGAGCTCTCTTCTTGCATGGGGAAGCCCATGGGGCTGATGGACCATGGCAGGTTACCCAAGAGCTGGCTTTCAAGGAAAGGTAAATTTAAAGGTAATTTTCTAAATTTTCTAATTAACACATGTATACAATTTTATATCTCAGTGTACAGCACTTCTCTGCAGGCAAGTGACTTAGAAGGAAGAGCTAGGAAGATGTCAGGAAGAAAGGCTTGGTACACACACATCTCATAGCTCCCATCATCAGTGATGAGGTCACAGTGCTGCTCAGCATCACCTCAATCAGAAGAAGAAGCAAAGGAAGGCAGAGGAGACTGCACCATGTGCAACCTTGACCCTGGTTTGTTTAATAGGAGTTTGGTTGCAGAGTCCAAGGAAAATTTTTTCCCTAGAAAGGCTGATCAAGTCATGTCCACTGCTCAGCTGAAAGCTCAGGATCCAGTGGGGTCTTATATTGATTAGCAGAAGATTTAATTTCACCCTGATTAAGAGAGAGATGAAGAAGAATGCTAAATAGTCCTACAGGCACTTATCAACTCTTACGTGAACAGTCCTTTTAATCTACTGTGGTGAACAGCCCATGTGCTCAGTTTTGGCTCTGTTGACATTTTTTCTGAAGGGCTGCTCTCCATAAATCTCCCAGAGTTCTGTTTTTAATAGCAGCATTGTCCCAAGTGCAGACATAAAACAACCTCATTGCTGTTATTCATTAGAATCTATATTTATTTATTTTTACCATCCAACTAGCTTTGTTTTCTTTCTTAAATTTTGTATAAAAATATCGTGTAAACACATTCCTAGTAATGACTCATTTGATTTTTAGGGGTGCAAGTCATGTTAAACATTAAAAAATATTAGTTTGGCTAGTATAAAATAACTCTGCGTACTTTACACCAGTGAATAATATGCACATATTATTAAAATATGTAGTATCTTCCTCTTGTTGGGAATATGACTCAGAAATGAAAAGACTTGGGTGTCCTGGTGGACAACAATCTGTCCATAAGCCAGCAGTGCCCTTATGGCCAAGAAAGCCAATGGTATCTGGAGGCATATTAGGAAGAGCATTGCCAGCAGGTCAGGGAAGGTGATCCTGCCCCTCTGCTCAGCCCTAAAGAGGCACCTCTGGAGTGCTGTGTCCAGTTCTGGGCTCCTCAGGACAAGAAAGACAAGGAACTACAGGAGAGGGATCAGCAGAGGATTACAAAGGGACTGGAGCTTCTCTCTCATGAGGTGAGACTGAGGGAGTTGGGCCTGTTCAGCCTCAAGAGGAGGCAACTGAGAGGGAACCTCATCAATGTCTGTAAATATCTGCAGGGTGTCAGAGGATGGAGCCAGGCTCTTCTCAGTGGTGCCCAGCAATAGGACAGGAGGCAATGGGCAGAAACTGATGCACAGGGAGTTTCTCCTGTACATCTGAAAGAACTTCTTCACTGTGCAGGTGATCAAGCACTGGAAGAGATCACCCAGAGAGGTTGTGGAGCCTCACTCACTGGAGCTATTAAAGAGCTACCTGAACACAGTCTTGTGCCACGTGCTCTAGGATGAGCCTGCTTGAGGGAGGTTGGACCAGATGAGCCCCTGTGGTCCCTTTACAACCTGACTCTTTCTGGGATTCTGTGATTTTCTGTTTGTGAATAACTGTTCAAGAGATTAATTCATATCAAATGTCAGTTGATTCCAACCAGTTGAACTCAAACACAGGATGGCATCCATTTGTTTCTTTATACATTTCCTATTCCTTAGTAGAGCCACTTGCCATGACAAAATTGCTGAAATACATCTCAGCTACTACACAAGAAACTGCTTACAAGGGTTATAAGGGTACACTTTATTAGACACAGATCTTTGCTTTAAAAAGTGAAAGAACCCACAACATACAAAAAAGTTGTGGACTGATGCAATTGATAGAAGCTACTACCCAAAAGTGGACTTTCTCATACAACAAACATCAGCATTTACATAAATCTGGAGGCTTTCAAGATGTGTATTAAAATTTTTCTCGAAGTGGGGTGAGATAAATTCAGGATTTCTTATGTTGTATGTGAGTATAATCAGAACAGCAAGAATTTTTTTTCTCAATAAAATATACAAAATATAAAGGGAAAAAATGCCACAAGACTGTATATTACAATTTTGACAGAATTTCACTGAAGTGCCTTTGACTTTTGATGTTTATCACCATGCTGATTTGTAAATAGCAGTGCTTAGACTCAAAGTTAGCACCCTTGTACTTGTATTAGAGGCAGGCACACTTACTGCATGTCTTAAAAATACAGTAGGAGCACTTCCAAACTGGTCCATGAGAGGTAATGAAAAGCTCCAGGGCATTTGGAAAAACACTCCTAATTTCTTCCATGTACAGTAATTTCTATAATTTTCCTTTTTTGCTATCAGAAGAAACACAGTGCTAAGGAACACATCCAAGTAATAAATACACACCCAATTTGTAACACCAGAAAGAGCAAAATTCACTGGCTTCATGCACAATATCTCAAACAAACATTTGAATTGTTTGGTGGAGTGGTTTGTTTATGTTGGGATTTTTTTTCCCTCTTCAGCTTTTCCCCTTAACTATGGACCTTTTTCTTCATTGCTTTCTTACTGAACTCCCTCCTAGTTTTGTCACATAAGAATAGCTTGGTCAAATTCAAGATGCCAGGTCATCTGGAGAGTTACTCCTGGAAGGGGAGTAAAACTCATCTCTTGTCTTGAAGTCAGGCAGAAAAACACTAACCTGAGTGTCTCTCAGACCCATTTGTTTTTAAACTAGTGTGACTTCATAGTGAATGCTGTCATTGCAATTCTCTCTCAGTGTTTTACAGGTAGGGAAAGAATGTGAATAAGATTCTTCTGGGAGGCTTCTTCTCGGCCAGGGGGAGTAGGTTTGATAGCAGCATAGAACATTACTGCATCACCCACATTGTGCATGCCATGGCCAGGACCAGCCCAAGGACATATATATGGGGGTTTGAGGGAGACTGTCAGCTGAAAAGATTCAGAGCCTCCTCTAGCACAATTTCCCAAGTGTTTCCAAGTTCAGTAAAGCTCTTTACTAGGGTCTTCCTCCCTGTTTGCTCCTCCTAAGCTGGCAAAGCACAGTTGCCAAGACAAGCTGCTGCTCATTGGAGCCGGGAAGGATTGGAGCAGCTGCCATGGTTGTGCAAGGCTCTGGGCCATGCCAGCAGCAGCAGGGACCAAAGTGACCCACTGTTCAGCAGGGTCAAGTCTGGGGGCCAGCATAGCATCCCCAGCTGGTGGCTGCAGCCCACAGCAGGCTCTACTTTCTGTGCAATAGGGGTGTTCAGTCATCGATTTCTTCCCCTTTCCTTCTGTTAATTTAATACAGAGGATGACATTTTGGCTGAAAATTGATAGTTTTAACATTGGTTTCAATGTGGCAAGAATTTCATCCAAACCCTTCATGCCTCACTGAAGACAATAACTCAAAGAACACTGTTTTGGAAAAAGAAAGGCATCAAGTTTGCCAGCAGATTTGTTTATTGTGTTTGGGGGCTTCATGATGTAGTCTCCCACCCACTCTTTTTTTACATGCTACGTTGGCTTTTGAAAGTCTTATAAACTAAATATAATGATTAAAAGTTTGTATGCAGTTTCAAAAGCTGGTTTTAATTCCCTAGGGAGTATTAGTTCTGGTTTAATTTGTTTTTCATCTTCATTGTGCAACAAAACACAGTTCTGTTTTTAAAAGGAGGATCAAACTGATACGGGAATATGTGTACAAGTGTTGGCAGGCATTCCTTGAGGAGAGCTGCAGCCCATGAACTTGGACTTCAAACAAAAAATGTGCAGAGCTCTCATGAACTTGAATTTGCCCTTTATTTGTGATACCCATAAACATTTACAATGCTTTGTTTTTAATCCCAGTAAGCCTATGTTGTTACTTTGGGTCTTTTAATAGTGTCTATTTATATTGTGAAATCATGACAACTGTGTTGTCTTCCCATAGAGCCAAAGGTCAAGGGTCTGCTACAGCAAATACTAACACATGTGAAAACTTCACTCATATGAATAATCAAATTGATTTTAACAGGGGTGTGTTTTTAAGGTCAGGCTCCCAATATTTTGACATACTTCTTGAAGTGTTCTGTGGATAGGAGTCATTGACTTTCATATGGTGATAAAATACTCTAAACACACAAATAACTCCCCTCCAAAAGATAGGAATATGTTTGGTTTATCAAGTTTTAACAGTTACAGTTTTACTTGCTGTCTTTCTTTTCCTGAATACAAGTAGTGTTGAAAGAGAGCTTAGAAGAGATAAAATAGAATTAGTGTTAATGATTCTTATAAGTTAATGAATTTAACATTCCTCTCCCTTCCCAAGTGAGCCTGTGTGTAACCACCAGTTTGGAGACCTCAGTGTACTTTTTTGCCTTAATTTTCTGGTAAAGAATGATGGTACTAATTACCATTACAACAGTGATGTACTGCATTTAGTAATTTATATTGTGTACAGATCATTGCTGTGATGGAATAGACAAATGTGCATAGGAGAATACTCTTTTCAATCATAAGAACTATAAAAAATCATGTTTTATGCAATAGATAGTATGTTTTTTTTTAAGACTATATCTAGCTGTAGTGCTATAGGGCCTCTGTAATGCGTGCCCTGTAAAAGTAAATAAAAGACACACACAAAATTCCAAATATAAGCTGTAGTTATTCAGGATAAGCAGCTTGCCTTATAAATAGAATTTCTTAGTTGTCTGTTGAGATACTAGAGTGACCTTTGGAAAGTTTTTGGTGAATAAGCAAACAGTTCTTCCTGCTGTTTGCACAGGTTCCAACTGTGTTCGAATACAATTCCTGCAAAAATTTTTCTCAGAAAATCACATCAAGAACAAATTAGCTTTCTGTTTTTTATTGGAATATATTCAATGGTTTTCCATGTTGCATTCTGAACCTTGTTCTCAAAATACATATGCTATACCACTGACTTCTACTGTTAAATTAAGGAGAAGCTTTGCATGTTTATTCTTCCTATAAAGGTGGAAAAATTTTGGAAAACCTAGAGTGTAGATGAAAATCTATGAACATCAGTGTCTTTTAAATTTTTAAACATATATCTGTTATTTTCTTCATATCACCTTAAGTAATAATGCCAAAAACTAGCAAAGGATCTGTAATCTAAGTGTCATAACCTCCCTGATAGTGAGAGGAACAATTCTTCCATTAGCATGGAGTTATGTGCATGGTCTGTCCAGTGATATGCAATGTCATTTAAGACATTCCATCATTCCCTGCTTGAGCACTCTGCTCTAATCTCATGAGGTACCCAGGGAAGGAACAATGATAGCCAAGGCATTAAAATGTAATCAAGATATGCAAATTCATATCTGAATGTGGTTTGCTTGGAAAGAGAAATTAATCTAGGCATGGTCAAATAAACAGTGTGTAATATGGATAATTAATCACCAAATTAGCAGCTGTAGTCCCATGAGAAGATTATGCAAATTAAAAAGGCCCCCATGTACAGTCACAATTAGAGTACTTAATACCAAACTCCAAACAAAACAAAAAAAAAAAACAACCCTGAGAGCCTGGGAGCACCACAAAACAAGCAAATCAAACTTAGTGGGTCATCTTCCAAATTTCACAGAGAGATTTTCTAAGTGCTTTATTTTTCCAGGTTTACAGAAACTGGTTTATTTTCCCACTGATATACCAGGCTCATTGAATAACCTGCAACCTTGAAGCACCACTAGTGTTGCTTTACACAACACTGAACTTTCATCCATACAGTGCAAATCAGCAGCTAAAAGAGATGGGAACTAGAGGGTAAATCCTCATCCCTGGGGCCCAGTCCATGGAAAACAGGGATGGATACTGCAGAGGTATGTTAAGTGTCTTCTGCACATGGAAAAGATTTCTCCAGCAATGCCAATTGGTGCATTGCTCTTGTGTTTCAATAAGAGATCAGTCAAACCTCCTTTCGTTTCATTTCTCTCAACATAGTATTTTTCCCTTATATGTAATATGTTCTGAAAAGATTTGTTGTACCTCCTCTGAAAACCTAATCCATGCATTTTTACTGGTTAATCCAACACAGTGACACCAAGGATGCTTCGTATGGACTAGACTGGGGAATGGGACTACCTGGCCCATGGCAGCACATGGCCTCCCCTGAGGCTGTGCACTGCACTAAAGCCATGGCCCAACCTAGAATACCTAAAACATTGTCCAGCTAGGAAGCCTGAGTGAACAGAGCTATTCAGCAGTTGAAACACAGCTTCCTAAAGACACCTGAGTAGCTCAGATGAATTCATATTGACACCCAAAGTGAAATATGTTGACTTTTCTGAATACAGGCTTTAGAAATTTTTAATGAAAAAGTATAATATACACACTCTTGTCTTCATTTATGGTAAAGCAATTGTTCAAATAAGAAAATTGGCAAGGGTCTTGATTTCCATCTCCTGATGAACTCCATGTCACTAGTTCCAAGGGAACGGCCCGTTTTGGGAAGGAATTTTGTACAATGCAGGCAAGAAATTATTCAGTGTGTCCTGAGCCAAGAAAAGCAGAGCTTTTCACTTTGAGTCACTGGGTACCTCTCAACGTAAGCATTTATGGGTGGAAGATACCTTTGAAAACAGCATTGGTATTATCTACCTTAAGGCAGCCTTGTCCTAATCTGTCACTGAGAGTGAGTAGAAGTTGACTTTGTAAGAAAGAGCTTCTCTTCTAAAAGGACTTTTTCAGTCTTCTGATGCTCTGGACCATGACTGGGTTCTAGTTCTGTGTCTGTTCAGAATGAACTTCACTCCTTTTATTTAATTTAAAGTTTTAATTCCTTCTGGTAAAAGATGCTTTTCGTAAGATTTTCAATAACTTATTTAAATAACTAAATAATGGTCATGTTTTAAGGCTCTTAAAGCTGCAGAGTAACAATTGCTTTTCATTGCAGAATAGCCTATCCTCCTCTCAGGCAGTTTGCTGACACACTGCATACAAGAGTTTCATGTTGTCTTATCAATGTAATGAAGTACAGGCTTCTTGCAAACTGCAGCATAAACTTTCTCACTAATGTATATTTCATCTTTGAACCTGAGCAAATGTGAATCAGGAATGTCAAAGGGGAAGCTCCAGCAACACTAGAAGAACAGGATTGCAGAAATTAACTGTGTAAGTTTTAGTCTTCACTGGCGTTTAGCCCCAGCCAAGAGATCATTTCTCACCAGTCCATGTGACATGAATTGAGCCCACATCAAAGCTTCCAACACTGCCTCGTGTTTTGAAAGTGCAGCACCAAACTATACTAAAGGTTTCCCCATGCTGTGTCAAGCAAAGTATTCTGGAAAATGCTGGGTGTGCTGCTTGTATCTTGTATGTTGTAGAAAAAATGCAGAAAATGAGAATGCAGGGAAAATGAAGTGTGGAACTGCAGCTGGCAAATTTCTTGTGCTTTCATGAGCTTAAAGCTGTGATGTGTTTTTAGATGCTGAACAAGTTGTAAGACAAACAGAGAGGAAATTAAGCAGTCAGCTTCATCCCTGGAAACTCACTGGGCTGAACTGTGCCTGGGGATTAAAGTACAGATGGCTGATGACTATGGGCTTGAGGACTATTTGAAAAGGTTTTAAAAGGTCACAATCAACTGTGAATCAGACCAGAGGGATATGGCAAGGTTTAGCAGTCCCATTTGTGAACAGCTACACTGAAGCGGCAAAAGCTATTTGCTCAGTAGGGTTATCACCCCTTGTGGATAAGGTACAATGCAAATTCATTTTTCCTGAGATGGAAAATTTAGGCTCTGCTGAAGCAGAAGGTTTGTGAGGCAGTGGAAACCAGTCTCAACTAAACTTTAACATAATTCCTGGCCTGTACCAGTCCCACTGAGTTTCCTTATACCTGGATGATCTCTTGTGCACAGAGCTGCATGCTGTCCAAGGCTGGCTTTTGAAACGAGTAATTTCAGAGAGGGAGTGCCAGGGATTCTGACAGAAGCACTCCCTCAACCATCCATCTAATATGACAGTCCTGGGACAGTTAATCAAGCAATGCCCTTTCCTCAGTGTTGCTGCAACTGTCACATGTTAACAATTACACTATTATCTGTAAAGGTACAACCAATTACATGATGGGCCAAATCCTGTCCTGTTTTGCCTGGTTTAGATTTAGAGGAACCCTTTTTGTAAGTGAGCCTACCCTGCCACTGAGAAAGGGATCCACTAATGCATTGGTTATATAAACACCAGCAACTGATAAAACTGAATTACTGCCTTTTATATAACTCTTTGTTACAGTTCAGTGAAATGTGACTCCAAATGAAATAAGAAACCTGCAATAAGGACACAAGGGAACAAGCAAAGTAGATTAACTGGTAAGACATTGATATTGACAGCATTTTCTTAAATTATTACTAGAAAGATAATGCCATCCAGCACATCTGAACAGTGTTTTGAGGGAAAATCACTCTCTCTAAGGAGACATTTTAATTAAGATAGAATTGTTAGATTGCAATGAAATTCTTGGATTGACAGTCTTTGTTATAGTATTGTTTTTCTGCTAACAGTGTATGCAAGTTTTAAAAAGTCAACCAATATTTACTTCTGTGAAGAATCCACTACCTTGTCAAAAGTGCAGAGGTAGGCATTAACTATTTAGTTTCTATTTTGTATATCATAAACGCCAACGGGAATGGCAACACACAAAGAGGGACACCTTTTCAAACAGTGTGATTACTGAGTCTGATTACTTATACACATTGACCATTTTCATTCTTCCAGCACTCACATTTTACAATAATAAAGCATCAATGCTTATAGGAAAAGATTGGACCTGATGTCGTATCTAGAAACTAATTTAATGGGAAATTGGATAGTGACAAGGTGATGATGATTTATTTTTAATAGCAGATGCCTCATTAGTTATGATTTATTTAGATAACTTTCCCAGTCCTATGGTATTTTCTCCTCCAGTATTTACCTCCTCTCCTCCAAAATCCTGCACATTCCAAAAAGAGGAGAAGTAAATACTGCTTATCAGGTGCCTGACCCTGCAGGCATATACTCCTGTTGGTTAGATCCATTAATTTCCATGGTCCTCATGTATGGTATAAGCATGAAAGAGACCCTTGGATCATTATTGCAAATCACTATGTATCCCTCCTAGGATGCTATTATCAAGTATCCTGAGGCAAAAAAGAAATTTTGTTCTTTTTGTTTATGTTTTATTTTTTTTCACTTGACTTGCTTGGATTTTCAGATCAGTTGTGAAAGTGACATTTTGTTTCACCTTAAATGCATTGAATAACCTACCTGGCTCTCACAGAAATTAAGAATGCCATGCTTGAGTCATTATTTAAAATGCATAGCTTTTAGTGTTATTGGATTCCCTCTGAAGAAATCAGTTAATGATTGGGTGTTTAAAGTGAGCATCTAAACAAGCAGTCCAGACTAATACCTGGTCTCCATTAAGGTAGAGGAAGAAAAACAAGAACAACAACAAAAATCTAGCTTCTTTGTTCTAGGAGCAGGGCAAGCAGGCTCACAGGTAAGCAGAGGCAGAAAGACTCAGTGTCACCCATGTGCCAGCAGCTCTCTCCAGAGATATGATCCTAGACCCTGCAAATAAGAGAAGTATCAGCTTCCACTGTTAAACCACCTGGGGTTCTTCACAATCCATATTTCAAAATAAGTCTAGCTTTCTTAGTGTCTTTCACTATTTCCCCCCATTTATGGGTCTATCCTATTAAGGGTATTAAAGTGAATTGAAGTCAGCAGAGCCCTGGCAGCCAGGAGGGCCAACCTGGGGTATCCTGGCACAGCATCACCAACCAGGCAAGGGTGGGGGATTGCCCCTCTGCTCTGCACTGGGGCAGCCTCACCTCAAGTGCTGAGGGCATTTTTGGGTGCCACAATATAAAACAGATATTAAACTATGAGAGAGCATCCAAAGGAGGGCTGCTAGGATGGTGAAGGGCCTTGAGAGGAAAGTGCATGAAAAGTGGCTGAGGACACTTGGTCAGTTCAGCCTGAAGAAGAGGAGACTGAGCAGAGACGTCATCACAGTCTGCAACTTCCTCATGAAGGGAAGAGGAGGGGCAGACACTGCACTGTTCCATGTGGTGACCAGTGATAGGACCTGAGGGAATGGCCTGAAGTTGTGTCAGGGGAGGTTTAGGTTGGATATTAGAAAAAGGTTCTTCACCCAGAGTGTAGTTGGGCACTGGAACAGGCTCCCCAGGGCAGTGGTCACAGCACCAAGCCTGACAGAGCTCAAGAAGAGCTTGGACAATGCTCTCAAGCACATGGTGTGACTCTCAGGGATGGTTCTGTGCAGGGCCAGGAGCTGGATTTTGATGATCTTTGTCAGTCCCATCCAGTTTGGCATATTCTGTGATTCTATGGTATTAAAAAAATAAATAGAGATGATGTTTTCTCAAGTCAATCTTGCAGAATTTATGTAGCTGGAGCGGGAAGCCAGGACCTCTCTTGTCCACTCCTGCCCTTACACACAAGCTAGCAGAGTTGTGCTCTCTGTCACACTCATGGTTTCAGCAGATATGATCTCTCTTCCCCACACCCTAGTGCTCTGAGCAGGAGAAATTTTTAAGATAACAGAGTACCAAACTCATATTTTCCTCTACCATGGTAAATATTGGAGTCATTAAAAGGAACAATGTGCTCCAGTACTATTAGGAAAATGACAAGTACATTTTATAATGGGGCCTGATGGCCTCAGAAGGAGGTCTCAGTGCAATCTTAGTCAAATTCCTGAACAGGATTTTTGTCTTTGGATTTTGACTTAGGTAGGGTGTAAAATGCTGGCTACTCTCCAACTTTTTGACTGACTGTCAAAACATGCATGTCTTTCATTGAAATGTTCTCCTTTGAAAGTTTAGTTTTCAATGTTTTGCTTTGCAGACAGCTTGTCAGATCTTGCCAAAGTACCCTTTCCAAGACTCTGAAAAAAAACCCCCACCTGTATGAAAGTGATTACCTGATGGTATTTATGTCCTCAAAGACCTGCAGAGAAGGAATTTTTTAATTCAAGGTGTCTGAGAACACAGACTTACCTCTTTTAAGCGTATTTATGTCTATATTTATTTGCCAAAACCTGGGTTTCAGATCCCTTTTTTTTTTCTGTTGTGGAACCATTGATGATAGCATCTCTTATTTTCCCTGGGGTACTGGTCCAACAGGTTTCACTGTTTATCAGCAGTCCTTTTTTCTCTGTGATCACCCCAGGTTGCCGACTTCATAGCTCAGGCCTCACCTTTGTCACCAAAGAAACACCCACGTACATCAAAATGGGAGTGTATCTCCCAGGCAGGAGCACTTAAAGCAGAGCTGCATGGATTTTCTGCAGGAGCAGCAGTCTTTCCCATTCCTGTCCCCCCATATAGACTACCCCAAGATCTCTTTCTGCAAGAAAAGTGCCACAGCACTCATAGAAGAGGGACTTTGCAGAAATAGTTCTTGTTTTTGGGAATAAAGCTATGAGTTATTCTGAGTGCTGCAAAAGAGATCTACTGGTTTCTCTGTAAGTATCACTCTATCCTTTATTTCTTAGCTACTGTTCATTAAATCCTGGTGCACAAACAGTACTTCCAAATAGAGCTCTGACCCTTGCAGTTTTTCCATTGCAATAGAAACATAGTTATAGTAATCATGCTATAACTTATCACTATAGAAAATGTAAAAGCATACTATATTTATGAAACACAGAAAAATTAAATGTTCAATAGCACTGGTTCTAGCTGCAAAAAATCAATCAGCATAATATAAAACCAGCCATGGCAGACTTGAAAGCCAAATTGGTTTGCTGAGTATGCTGAACATTAACTATTAACACCAATCTTTTTTTTCCTGCCTAGAGTCACTTTTCTTGCAAATGGTAAAACCATTAGTTAACTGCCAAACTATATTTTCCACTTAATTTCAATGTTCAAGAATCTAGACATGACAAAATTTGGATTATCAGTACATACGAGGAAAACAAAACCTCAAGGCTCTCATGCAATTTTCTGTTTCTGTGAACTCCATAAACTTTTCTAATTTGAATAATTATAAGCTTCACAGAGCTGACAAGGTTCACACAGGTAATTCACTATGTTATCTGCTGCATCTGTGATCAGCTGAAGCCTTAAAGGCACAGAACTGAACGTCAACTTTCTGTCCATTCCCCCTTTCTGTAAATCATTGAGTTGTGTAGTCATGTTCAAATACAATATTGAAGAAAACAGTTGTGATCAGAAAGAACTAGAGATATCTACCACAATGAGTTAAAATTTCACACTCAGAAGGTTCAGTAAGAGATCTATTTGGCAATTTCCTCCTACTTAATCTTTGTATTAAAAGCTAGGACAATTTTTGAACATGTCTTTATTAATTCATCTGCCTCTCTCACAGCATGGCTGTGTGGATATAATTATCTATCTTACAAAGTTATCAAGCAGTCTTTTCAGCTGTATATTTTAGAAAGCTCAATTTATTATATCAAAATATGGCATCTGTCCATCCTCCAAAGATCCTTGAAGAGAACATTGGACTCAGCAGCAAAAGGCAGACTTCAGGATGAGTTTTTAATGGTCAGGAGACAAAACAGCCTCAGATTTCCTGGAGCTCAAACTGATTTTATTATTATTTTGATCTTTTGCATAAAAGTAGTAGCTAAAAAGCATAATGTCATTTTAGGTCTTCTTGAGCTGAATATTAGAAGAAGTATAGTGGTAGGAACCTGAGGAATTTGTGCTATACACAAGAAATGCCACATTGAGCAGAAGAATGCACCTGCAAAGCCCAGTGCAGAAATGATATTTGCATGCATGTTTTCTCAAAACAAGTTAGCAAGCTATTGAAACAGCTCTAAAACTTCATGGCAATGGTGGGAGGACTCCCACTAATTTCAGAAGGCTGTGGCTTTCACTTCTACATGTGCATATGCATGCTTCATTCCAACAAAGCAAATCCACAGAGATCAGCACTTGCCTCAGAAGGCCCTGCTGAATGGGAGCTGTTTAGCAGAGTGGGCCCAGCAGCAATTTTGTCACACTCTGAATCCCCAGAACGGGACCTCAGCTCCAGCTCCAGCTACACACTACACTGAGCAATGGGTAATGGCGTGGGACTGGCCCCTTGGCTCTCTTGAGGGAATTGAAATGGTTGTCACAGGGCTTCCCAGACCCAGGATGGTAGCCAGAATATCAAATTACAAATATTAACAGATCTGCCCAGGTCCTGTAATGTTTGTCCAGATGTCTTTTGCCAATTCATATGCATTTTGTTAGATCCTGCAGAAAAACCGGTTGAATCTGGGACGCTCAGTTGGGAAAGGGAAAAATTTTACAGACGAATACTTTTTCCTAAACTTTTCATGTGAAGCTATAACTCGGAAGAAGGGTTTGACACTGAGAAAGCTGTGGGAAGAAATCCACTATTTCTGGGATTAAAGGAAGCCAGAAGTACCTACAGAGAGGATCTGTTCCCTCAGGGAGGACACATAACACAAAACAAGCAAAACAGATATATTTCAGGCCAGACAGTTCATTCTCCTCAGCCCCCAGCATATGTCAGTTAACATTCCTCCAGTTTGGGAAAATATTTGAAGATGGGGTCATTGTTTTAATTTTAGACCTTATACAAAGCCTTACAGGTGCTTTCCAGATCTGAAAAGATAATTCTAATGTAAGGTTTATATCCACTTCAATAGATCTAGATCCAAGCATAGGGCAGGATTTTTCTTTCTAGGTCCAGATGGCAATTTCTTTGTGTCTATATCACGTGGGTTCTTCTCAGGTAGCAATAATTTTGGCAGTGAATACGATACCTCAGATCAACCAGTCAGGAGGTGGACTTTCTGTATGGTTTTAATTAAAATGAGTCTGTCAAGAACACCAAACATACATTCAGCATGTTAGGAAGAATTAACTGTACTTAAATAGAAAACAAAAATGTACTAGGCAGGAATGACAGAATTAAAAAGAAGGAATGACAGTCAGTTGTCTCTCTGCCCAGCATCAGCTTGCTGTCAAGCCAGCAATTTTTCAGTAAATTCCTGCACTGCAATAACCACTATGTTTCTTATTCAAATTCCAACAGAAACCTTATTTTTACTTTTCTGGGAGGTTTGGCAAGGTGTGTCTTCTTTTGCCTGTCTTGCCCTGTACTAAATACAATTCCTCCAATCTTGACACAATAAGGTGCAGATTGCTCTGCTTTTTGGCAGCTATTTGTGAACTGGGACACAAGACAAAGTAAATGAGAGATCATCTTTTGCCACTGTATGCTGTCTATGATACATACTGAACAAGACAATATGAGGGATACCATCACGACAAATTTATTGAAATGCTTTTTACTTCTTCTTTTTCTTGAGTGTAAAAAAATGAGGTGTCTGAAAATGAAAAGGACAATGTTTTATTTATTATTTCTACTAATTGTCTTAATCATTTATATTATGATACTTGACTACCAGGAATAGGAAGTGTCATTGACCACCTGATCCATTCTTATTCCCTTTTTATCATGTGCTGGAAGTACACAATACTGGTTTTGGCACTCATTTTGTCTCACTGGGTATGAATACCCATATTCATGGTCAGCATAGTAACTTCCCACTCTTCTTGTCAATGTATGAACATTCAAGCAACAAATGTCCCTTCCCAGTGCATGTTTCTTAGGTAGGAAGATAAAGCAATACAGTATTTGCTGATTAGAGTCCTAGGAAGGACTGCTGGAGGCCATCTGGTCCAGTCCCTTACCTGGAGAAGGGTCTTGCCATTAGACTGTATTTCTCAGGACCTTGCCCTTTTAACTTAAAATTATTGTATCACCATAAGATCTTCCATTTTGATTTATTTTCCCATCAGACTGAAGAGATTGTAGAAAAAGTCTCTGGAAACTTATGTTAAGATGTGTTAAGAGCGTTAATGGGATGATCTTGCACTTGTTAGAGGACATAAATGTGTTTCCATATTCCCTTCCTCACACACTTTGGTCAACAGCCTTCACTCGCTGTCCCCTTCACTGTCATCAACACATGGGACAAGAGAACGTATAGACATGGAACAAAGAAAAGCAGTTGACAATTATTGTAGTTTTGTCTTCAAAATTCATTTCTGTTCTTGCAGCCTTTCTGATTTGCCTTACAGGCAGGTTAAAATGGAAATGTAGTCATTGTAAATTTTCTTTCAGACAGGCTTACCTGCAATTTATTCCATCTTTCTATGGATGGCTTTTTCATTTAAGGTTTCTTACCAATGTTAACTTTCCTGCCAAAGTCCTCTGTGTTTATGTCAACTGTTCCCATTCGAGACTGGCAAGGATCTGATTCACTGTTTGTTATGATTTAAGTCAGCTCTGTTCCCTTTCTATCTTTCTGTTATGCTGGAGCCAGTAGGAATACATGAAGGGTGTGTCTTGCAACAATCACCGCAAAATACACCAAAAACATACATCCTCAGAGTGACCTTTGCATCCTGATTTTTTTCTTTTTTCTAAGTTTCTATAGAATCAGAGATCTCCAAAATCCAGCTCGGATTATGCAAGTGTTAAGAACAGAATGGACATAAAACTTGTGTAGTTTAGCACTTTCCAATTTCAAAGCACTGACAAATTCAAAAATCTCTGGTTTTGGCACATCAAACATCAGGAATGCTGGGAAAGAGTTGTACCACTTGAGTGGTAGCAGATGGTGGTGTTAAGTTTGCAGATCATACTGAGCTGGCAGTGAGCCTGGTGCCAGAAACATAGGGAAAGCAATACAGATCCAACAGAGACAGTTCTGTTATCAGCTCGGCAGGTGAGTCATTGTATTACTGAGAGCAACTCAAAGGATGATTTCATTTATTCACGTCCCAGTTCTTCTGAAACAAGAAAACAAAAACCTTAGGAATAAGCATAATTTGTAGTAACCCATTGAAGCCAATTGCATTATTTACATGCTAAATTTTTAACAATCAGCGTATACATTTTCTTGAACAAAACTGTATGTTTTCATTTTTGGAAGTGGCAGCTAATTGTGATATGTTGCATGCTTTTACAGCATGAATCTCTAGTTAGACTATGATCAAAACAGTTGAGTACCGAGTTCCATCTCTTCCTCATACATGCAAGGACATTTGCCTTTAACTTTGATTACTTCAGCATTCCATCTATATGTGCAGTCACAGACCTAGACTTATTAGCATCCTTTGAGAATACCAAATAAAATAACCTCAGAGTTGTAACAGTTTTCAGGCACGTGCAAGACATTCCATTACAATCAGCAGGACTTCCATTGGAACAGTTTGAAGGCAGGGCTTTATCCTATACAAAGATGTTCTTGCCAGAGTTATTAATATGGCTAATTTATAGATACTTCTATTGTTCTACAATGATTTTGCTGTAGCTAAACAGATATATCAAGGGTTTGTCTTTTTGCCAAGGTGAAATTCTGAATTGGGGTTCCAGAAATACTGTTCTCTGTGAGCTGATGTGTTCCCTGCTTTTATCCCGCTCTAGTACCGGCGGCAGAGCGCTAGCGTGAACCTGGGTGGCCATTCGCGTTCTGGAAGGCTTCCCCGGTGAGCCGACGATGGGCACCCCTGGTCCGCGTTCGGTCTGGGGAGATGTTGCCCTCAGAGCACGGCAGGATAGCAAAGAACTCCCAGAGAAGGAGGACTCTTAGTATGAGAGTTCGGTAGGTTTATTACCCCCAAGGGAGCTCAGGGACTAAGAGCCAAGAACAGCTCATTACATGGGTATTTAAGGGAGGAACAACATCCAATAAACTGAGGGCAAAGGGGCAATACAGGGGAGGGACCAGGGTGCATGGTCAAATGGGGTTTAGGGAGGGGAGGGGGGAAGAGAGAGCAACGAATGAACAACCGGGTAACAGGGAATTTTCCAGAACTGGGATACATAACAGACAAATCAAGGAACCAATAGCAGGAACTTGGGGTTCGTGGCTTGATGGTCCAAACCACTGCCTCTGGGAGCTCCGGGGGGAAACTCTCTGTCCATGGAACATGCCACCAGAAGTCCTCGTCCTTCCTGGTTCAGAACCACTGCAACAGTGAGCTATATGTGCAAAATAGAGATTAAAGTCTCAAAATCCAGTTTTAAGAACTTGTGCCTTTTAAAATATTTTTGCAATTCACAGAAATGTAGCCCCTAGAAAACATATTGTAAGCCTGTAATTATGGAAACACCCATGGGACTCTATACTTTGATATTCTCAAGCATGAGCATGTGACAGGTGTATACCACAAAAATATAAAAACGAAATGAAAACCACACTGAAGGATGCAGATTGGTCTGTGGCATCTTCTAGAACCATGATTTGCTCACATCTGCAGGCGTTCCCAAAGATAGCACCAGGGATTAAGACAGGAGAGTTCCAAGGCAGAAAGACATTTTTGTACAGTCATTTTTGGTGGGGTAATTTACTCAGTGAGAGGGGTTAGGAAAATGTATTAGTAACTTGAACATGTTAGCAGCTCAGACCACCCTGAAGAACATGAAGGTTCTTCAAGAAGTCTGGAGCTCAAACCGGAAACTAATAAATCAGTGTATATTTCCTGTGTTGCTCAGATCTGCTTTAGTTTTAGAGATCACAGTCCACCAACACTCATATAACCATTCTGCTCACTTAACTGGAAGTTGTAAACTGGTAAAGTAATTGTAGAGAAAGTGTTGGAAGAAGGTATGCAGGCATTTGAGCCCTGCCTGCATCTGCAGAGCACAAGGATTTGGTCTTTGGCCCTGCCATTTCGTTTGGCCCTACTCATATTTGTATATGTTTGTATGGAAATCAGCCTTTGCATCAGCATGAGTCAGGCACACACAGGCTTATCAGACACTGCTGCAGTTCTATCAGAGATATTCCAGCTTTTATGCTGTATATGGCATGAAGCAGCCTCCCTTCATTGCAGGTATGGGAAGGAAAATATAAACTATGCCCAGGTAAACTCCTTGACTTGAACAATACATTAAGTTTTCCTGAAGTGAAACCATTACTGATGGCATACATACAGAAAGGTGTTTCTAAAAACAAGAATGTTGTAGAAAACCCAATTAAATACACTGTACAACTGTTGAACAACCTATTGAATCGCAAAAAAATCCTGGAAGGAAAACCAAAAAAACCTTGCCAATCAATGTTTAGATTTGCTCTTGCATCAGAACTATTTCTTGGCTAGGACCCTAGAAAGTATTACAATAACTTCCATTTGAAACTGCTTCAAACTTTTAAATGCATTCACTGAGGAAAGGGATTAGTGTGCAGAACGCAGGTGAGAGGTTAAAGGGTATGTTAATTTATCATAGAGATAGCACCACTGTGTTTTGAAACTGAGAGCTACTTTTGTATTAATTTCCTTTTATGGTGAAACATCTGAATCAATCAATTGCTGCATGTAATTTCTGTGCCTCTCCTTACTGAGTGCAAATCATAGTGTCTATTTCCAGGACTATTTTAATATTGTCTGAAGTAATAAGGCAATATCATTGTGGAAAGAAAGCTATTTAACTAATGGAAGCATAGAGTAAAATTCAATTCTCAAACCTTTGGACACACAAGTACCCAAACAGAGCTCTGCTCTTACAGTGATGATGTAACCTGTAAAAAAATTGGCATAACTTTTTGTAACAAATTTATCAGCGACCACAAACATGAGCAATTTTTCTCTAACTTCTGCAGATATTCTGTAAATTTTAACCACTTTCATTCATATGAAAGGAAAAAAATATGTTGCATAAAAATATAATAAAAAAGCAAATGTCTTCATCTCATTAATGTAAGCTGAATTAACAGTGCAAACAAAATTGGTATTGAGTGAACAGTTGGAATATCGTGGTATTGGTACTGCAAAGCATTTCTTTAGCAGAACCACAGATTTCAGTTAAAGCCAGTAAAATAAAAGGAAGATTGTTACCAATAGCTCCATAAAATGTCAGGCAATATGAACTTTGTCCTTTCGGCAGGTGAATGGAAAAAGAGAAGCACACTGAACATATTTGAAGGTATAATCACCTGTAAAAGCAGAAACATGAAAATCTTGTGTCTCCTGAAAAAAATTATACTGGTTGGTTTAAATAGCCTTGCATGTTCTGCAATCCTATAAAAAAGAACTTAATATATTTTTTATTTTATTTTTTTTTCCCTGAAGGTTATATTTAAAATAGTTTATTTTCTGCCAACCTTGTGTCTTATAAGATATTTATACTCATTGTATTTACTTTTTTATTTCCATTGCCTTTGTATTTCATGTACATGAACTCTTAAAAAAATACCTGGTTGTTGAGATGCTGTTTTGGTAATTCTCTGAAGTTAATTTTATCAGGATATTCAGTTTGAAAAATCTTTCTGTCCTAAAAATTATTTCTTTCATAATTCTGACCTGTGTGAGGATAACTGTTCTTTTTGAGATTTGGAATTAAGTGGAACATTCCATAAAACCTTTCTATTTAAACCTGCATATGGTTCTCAGTTTGACTCTCTAGCAACCTCAGATTTCTCTTCTGCAATCTGCCCAATGGTTATCAGTTTACCTGTTTATATTACAGTTATCACTGCTGGTCATATGCTTTGACATGGGATTCTGGTTTAATCACCAAACCCCTCTATTTTTCTTGTTATCTTACTTACATTTATGGTCCCAGCTAAGCCTTATTAAAATGGTTTACAGAAATGCTTCATTATGATGGCTGAAAAGAATGATGTTAAATACCTCACCCTTCCCTGCATCATAGGTTCTTTGTACTCTTTCTCCTTTCAGTGGTGGGCCTACATTTCCCGTTATAATTGCTTAAAGTCTGCAATTAAGATGGATGAATGAAATTAAAACGACCACATTTTTCACGTATATTTAAAAGCAGTACTTGCCTTAGACATATATACATACAATATTCTTCTCAATCTTTTCGAATGTTTTCGGAAAATCCTGGGCTTAGAGTTTGAAAAACAAAAGTGTAAGTCAGATTTTATTAGCAATGAAAATATTTAAAAAGCTAATCATAAAAGAATGACTGTCCTGTCAGAGAATCTTCTTGTTACATGTTATTGCCAAGTCTAAAATTCACAACTTGGAATTAAATTTGATGTTCAGTCTCAAGTACAAATTAATTCCCTAGTAAAATAGTAATCCCTAGTGAGTAGGGTGCTACAAGCAGAAGAGAAATCTAGGGAAAATAAATCCAATAACGACTGACATAATAGCCATATATAGGTCAGGAACTGGAAATGCAGAGATTTTATATTACATTTGGATTGTTCTAATAATCCCTTCTCAGATGTGAAATTCGTCTAAATTCTTTTTCCAAAATAATGAATTTTGCTTAAAATAGAAGCTTGTATATGTGGGAGAAAGCTTCTAAAGATAGAGCTAATAATATTTCAACGTATTAATTTATCAGAAATGTTATTTGTGTCTTTTAGGGGTGTTAGTTGTTAAAAATATTCATTAATTAAAGAAGGCTCTTTTTCTGCAAACCATCTGGCTGTTCTTTTCCAGTCTGCCAATGAAGTCATGCTACAGGAATGATGATATGACAGTTATTTCTTTGCCAGCAGATGATACCCTCAAAATTAGATATTATGGCTTCACTGAGAATTTCAGTCAGTAAGAAAGAGATTTATTCCAATGTTTTGGGTGTTTTCCCCACATTTTTCTACTTACTTCTTTAAAAGCAAGCAGAATATTAAATCTTTTCCATACATATCCACAAATGTTTTACATTTTATGCACATAGAAGTCCCCCTGACATTGTGACCACTTAAATGAAAGGAAAGGAATCTGATGTGCAAAGATTTGGTGTGTCTGCATCACATTCATGCGTAGTTACGTGGGTTTTACACTATCTGTAACCCTGATTTGCTATTAATGCAAACTGTTAGGCTTTACTGTCACAGGGATACTTTATAAAAAAGAAAATCAGGAGGTGATGCCAAAACCTTATCTGATTTTTGTGTCCAAATTTGGGGTAGAACCATTGGCTTTAACCCTATTTCAGCAGTGAAACAGTAACAGATTTGGGGTCACAAGTTCTGCTCAGCTGCCTGTACAAACCATGTCACAAAGGAAAACAGTAAAGTTGATGGCTTTAGAAGTCCAGGCAAGGCAGCTTGCATGGAGGACCTGCCATTCAAGGGTGGCTTTTAGTACTCAAAATATGTTTGGTGAAGAGGAAGCCAGCTTGCAATCCATGAGGAGAGACGTCTGTTGAGCAGCTCTTTGCTCCTTTCCATATACTTCGCAAAAATTAGGTCCCCTGAGACGTTTCAAGATAATATTTTGTTTATTTTAAAGAGTTTACTGCGAAGTCTGTTGCACACTGTTTCATCTGACAGCATGAAGATGAATTTTAATGATGCATCTAAGGCTTGTTTTGTTGAACTTCATGACCATGGCATATATCATATGAATGTGTGGAGCTGCCTCCTCTTCTTGTTCACAAGCCATTTCTACTGATGGTAGGAAACAGGTAGCAAAGATCAGTTTCAAGAAAGAGGTAAAGGCTTGAAATATTGATGATGCTTATCTCCTTAAATTATGGAACAGGCACACTCATATCTGAGTGTTTTTTTATTGTGATTGTCGTTTTTGTTTTTGTCTTTTAATTGTGGAAGTTTTTTCCACCCAAGTGCTTTTTTGATTGACATATGAAGCATCATCTTTCTTGAACAGGCTAACTGGTTTTTACTGCTGAGTAATTCACATAAAATTTAATTAAGCCTTTGACCTGATGTCCCAGTTGCTTCTTGGCACAGAAGGAGTCTAGGCCACTTTGTTTCCTAGGAAACAAAAAAGAAAGTCCCTGTTACCATTCCAAAGAATTTAAATTTCCTTGATTTTGTACTGCAAAATATCTTGCTATTATTTTTTGTTGGTTATGCCGTGGGATGTTATAGTTAGTGCTCAAAGACAGGCATTTGTACCTCTAAGTGTTATTTAAAATCCAAAGAAATGATGCCTAGTTCTGCTGGTTGTATGGATACTTGCTATATTTTTCTTTACAATATGCCTTTGCCCATTAAAACATTTCTGGGATTTTACTGAATAAGTCAGTGATAAAGTTGAGTCAGTAAGACATCAGTAAGAATTCATATTCAAATCATCCAAACAGTTCACTTCTTAAAACCCGGGTAATTTCTTTTCTGAGGTCGAGTTACTCTGTGCCGTGTTTCTGTGAACCTCTGAGAAGGTTACTCTGATGTATCTCACGCTTTAGGGGAATGCTAAAGCAACTCAGCAGATGAATAACAAAAGAAGATGGTGGTTTTTTTTCTGTGGACTTGCTGGATCAAAACCACAGCTGTAGCAGGCAGCACTGCTGAATTCTTTATGTAGCTTCAGCTGACATTAGCAGGATTTAGCTTTCTAGTGTCAAAATAACAGAGGAAATTTTTCCTGGGTATCATCAATGGGATAATTTACACTTTTTAGAGGATCAGAATAAAATTAAAGCGATTAGAATAGACTCTATTTTGGATTTCTTTTTGATCACAGTGAGCTGGCTAGAGACCAATATTCTACATTAAAAAAAAAGAAAAACCAGCTCAAATTTTTCCTCAAGTCTCTGTTCAACTGGTCATATCATGGTGCTTTAAATAGGTACTATTCATCAGTTGAATCTTCTTGTACAGTTGCATGTCCCTTATTTAGCTTTATATTCATTATAAATCTATATGCACATAGAGGAAAAAGCTCTACTACATGAAGCAGTAAAGCAATTGCCAGTAAAATGAATTTTTAAACCATTGCATTTTAATGAGTTTCAATTGTGACAACAATCAGAATACTTAACATCCGTAAATACTGCTTGAGTGGACTTTGATCTCTTCCTGAAGATCACATTCCTTTGATTAAAGGACGAAAGAGAAGGCTTTATGTCTGGCTCTGTTGAAATAATTAACCAAACCTTTATTGGCTCAAATGGGCCAGGATTTCATATTTGAATGTCAGGAAAAAAAGGACAAGTCCTCTTCAAGAACTAACCCATTTACTTTACAGTTATAAGAGTATACCTTTCCTGTTATAATTTTAAACAATTAAACATCAGAATAGCATTCAGTTAAAAGTTGGTGTTGTGAGAAGGGACTATCACTATTTGCTCTGTTTAACTCTATGCATAATAGGCCAACTCTTATTTAACAGGTTAGGTGATGACATGTATGATGTCTTTTTACTTGTAGAAAGTCTTTAATCTCTTCTGGACAGGAAGACCTCTGTCTTCTACACACAGTAGAAAAAAGCAGCTGCCCAATAACCTTGAAGTTGTGGATGGCCCTTCCCTGGAAGTGCTCAAGGCCGGGTTGGATGGGGTTTGGAGCAAACTGGTCTAGTGAAAGGTGCCTTGCCCATCTAGTTTGGAACTAGATGACCTTTAGGGACGCTTCTAACCAAACTATTCTTTGATTGATTGATTGATTGATTCATTGATTGATTGTTCTCTTCCATGATGAATGACTTCAAGTGGTTCTACAATGAGAGTGGAGACTTTGTCTCACTGTTTTGAATTTGCACTTGAAAGAGAGTTGATAGGGAGGGAATCCTTATGTTGCTATTTTTCTTGAGAGCTGATTTATCTTTCATATTGCTGTACTCATGGTCTTAGGCAATTGGCACATGTTTTTGTACATCAGTGAAAAGAACATAATGAACGGGACAAATGCTGGCATCTGAATTTATGGTTTGTGTTCTCAGACATTTTCTTTCCACTGTGAAAGTGTCTCCCTGTTCCCTCTACTGCTGTAAACTGTGTTGGCCCCTAAAATAACTTTAAAATAACCAGTATTATTGTAGTTTTCATCTACTGTTATAAATACATCATTCTGGGAAATATATTTGTGTGATTTACCAACACCATGAAAACTAGGATCTTATGAAATCTCAGTTTACTTTTCCTTGTATGGTTTAAAATACTCTGAGCATATTCTGTTTAAGGATAATGTAATTTGAGGAGAAAAAAGATTTCACAGGCATATTCTTTAGCCAGTATCTATATTACTTATTCGTTGTTAATTGCATATAAAATATGCAGATGCTGTGATTTTTATCTTGCAATATTCTTAGTGTAACTATGTATTTCTTCCCCTCCACCCTGAGCACCCAACTGATGCTATATATTCTAAAGCTACATATTCCCCTATTTATATTTTGTATTTTATATGGAGATAAATGGGGATGGGGTGTTTTGTCTTGGTGCTCAACCCTGCAGCCCCAAACAGTTAGTCAATATTTGTCTGCTTCTGCTGCTGTCTAATCTCAAGATGAAGCTGGAATGCAAAGCAAGATTTAAAAGCTTCATCATCTTCTTCTTTCCCCCAAACACATAAACATGTCCAGTACAGTTATTAAAAAATACCCCACAGTCCTTCACCTGCTGTTAGAGAATCACTGTCTGCCCTTGTCAGCAAGAAGATAGATGTAGAAAGAAGAGTGAAGGGTTATTTCTCAAAATCGTCTTATAGATTTGTAAAACAGTTTCAGGAAATTATTCTTAATATTTCACATTATGTACGATGAGCATTTATGAAAACCTTCCCAAGATTCTCTTTCTTCAGAAATGCACATGTTGAGTAAACATTGGTTTCATTTTTTAAAAGCTATTATTATAGAAACATGTTGAAAAAGAATCCTGCAGCTGTTACCTTTTATGAGAAATGTATAGCAATATTTGGTGATATATTCTTTCACAAAATGCTTAATTTTTTAGACAGTTCTAATTTTGTCATTACAGTGAATAAACCAGATATTTAGAGGATTGAGGGGGCTTTTTATTTCTTTCTGTTTATTTTTCCTCTTCCAATTGCATTAACAGCTTCCAAGTTCTGGGATGCCAGGATAATAGATTTTGAATTTTGGCGAGACATGAAACAGTAGTAAACCTAGATTGGAATCAGTATGAGTGATGTTGTTCAATGTCAACAGTGACTAAAATTGCCTTTCAAATCACTGATGCTCTGTGGGTCTGCTTTCCTTAAATTAATTTCGGCATTTTGAAGATTGTTAATTTAAATTGCATGTCATATAGCTAGTGACTCCTTCATCTAATTCACATCACCATTTCCAGAGCAACCTGATGATGCGTGTTGTGGATGTATTCACATTTCAGGGCCACATTTCATATCATATTCATTTCATTTTATTATTCCTACCCTTTTTTCAACAAAGGAATCATTAATGTTAAGGAGACTGTTAGTTTAATTTCAGCCTCTGTGAGTAATCTTGGTTTTAAGCACTATTTCAGAGCCAGAGACTGAGCACATTTCATCTTCCATACAAATTGAAGCCAGTGAAATAGGATACGTAGCATTTGTAAAGTCAGTTAAATACAGTAAGTGCAGTATATAAAAATATAGTAACTATTGCCCTCTCATATCCCTAGTTCTATATTTGTATAGAGATTGTGGCAGATGGGAGGATGGAAAGTCAGAGCTCAGAAACAATAACTGTAAAGAAGAAAAGAAACAGCACAGGCACTGTCTGCTCTTAAAAGAGATGAAGAAAGTTAAGGATTTGTACTGTCTTAGGCAATGCAGTTCCAGAGGTGAGGGGTTGCAAAACTCTCAGATCTGTTTTGAATCCTCCTCCATTCTCAGGAGGCTTATACAGAAACACAACCCCAGTGTTTCACATTTATTTAGTTAAGCCTCCCTTCTTGTTATAGATGAACTTGAGATGAAATCCTGGCCAGACTGAAGTCAGTGAAATATTTCCTGGCAACTGCATGGAACAGAGTGACACTGTATATACAGCACACCCTCTCTGTTGCTTTCCTCCCTTTATCTTCAGCACTATCAAAATGTAAATATTTTCCTCTCTTTAATGACTGTAGCTTCCTGGTAGAAGTTGTATAACAGTGTTTGCGCAAAACCATTCTTTAACAAAATGTAACACACACTTTCTGAAACCAAGGTCTCAAAGATATCTATCAGGAGATGTATTGCTACTTTAACAAGACCTTATTTGAATGACAAGAAAAAACCTTTTATGGTGGTCTGTCCAACCTATTGAGCTACTGTGTTTAAATTTGCACAAAAGCAGCTTAAATTTGTGAAGGATTTGGATCAGAAATGACCTGAGGGCTGAGGCCTCCTTGTGTGACTGGTATAAATGAAGGGGAAGAGGACATGCTAATGATGGTTGGAAGGCATACTGGATTATTGGAGGTGTGAGACACTACATCTCCCTAAATCCCACTTTCTGTTGGGATTGGGAATAGAAATTACTTGTTTAAATGGATACTGTATCTAACTGTTCTGTTTCTCAGGCAGAGCAACCTGCTGTCTGCAGCCACCACACTGATAACTGGAGCCTGCTCAAACTAAAAAGCCTTTTCCCTCAGATGAAAACCAATTTGCTCTGGTTGAAACACTACTGGTTAGAGGCTGAGGTTAAAAGCACCAAATCTGACCTGACCTGTCTCTATCTTCGTGATATCTGTGTCAGGGTTTACCTAGCTGCCAAATAATTTGAGGATTTTGGTTGACTTTTTGATTTTTTTCCATTTTCATGGTCACATTTCACTTTAAGCATAGGAGCAATGTTCAGATTAAAGTTCTTGTCCACTCCAGTGGTTCATTATGCATGTGCTGGTCCTCATTTAACACCTAAAGACTAACACATACATTTTGGTAGAAATTAGGCTATGATTCTTGTATCAGTCAAAACATTAGGAAAGAATTAAAGTTTTCAGTTCCCAGGGAAGATCACAGAATATTGTTAGGCCAGTCACAGCCTGTCACTATCTGATATGGTAAGGATTAAGGTAAACACAAAATTCAGGCTTTTCCAGATAAGGCAGGCTACTTTGTGGAACAGTAGCTTCTTTCTTTCTGTGAAAAAATGAATTGAATGTATTGATTTAATCTTAGACAGATGAAGGGCTAGGGTACAAAGCCCTCAGAAATTCATCAGAATGAGGGCAAAATGTGGTATTTCCTATCCAGTTAGCTGAACAGCAGCCAGAAAGAGTTTAAAATCAACAGATGGCAACTGCTTCACTCCAGCATCTTCTTGTGCCTCATTTTACTTTGTCTTTCTGCTTTAGTTATCTAGACTGCGGGAACATAACCTCTTTAAATCTAGAAAAGGAAACCCTGCAATAATCTGCCATCATCCCTTGAAGTTATCCCTTTTTTACCCTAATATAACACTGAGAAATGTGACATGAGACCATTGTCATGCCAAAAGGCAAATCTGGAGACTGAAAGGGGCATAAAGCAGAAATTTTCAACAAAGAAAAAATCAAATAGCATAAAATCAAGAGATATTGAAGTTCTCTATCCCATCTGCCTGAACTGTGGCAAGATCAACTATATCTAAGGTATATATGAAAAAAATATTTGATTATTTTACTCTGAAAGAATGGCCTGCAGTATCTAGGAAGCCTGGCAGAATCCTCTTCTATTGTAAATTTGAATTTTCAAGACTCCTATCTTTCCAAGAAATTGTAATTTTCTTAATTTTGTTCTGCTGAAATCAGCACTAAAGGTCACATTAGCCACAATGAGAAGTAAAAAAGTAAAAAAGTCTTTGCATATCTAGGAGTAAAATCTTCCCTGTAGGAAAAATATTGAAGTGCATATTCTGGCAGAAGGCTCCTTGAGTTCAGCTGAGATCTGATTCATTACAAACTGATTATGAGCTTCAGGATTTTAGCTGTTGATCCTGATTAGCCCCTTTAGGTAATACACAGAGCTGCACTACTGGGAAGTTTGATTGCCAAGCAGAAAGTCAAATATTCTTCTCTCTGATGCAGTTAATTTCCCTTGCACATTTCCATGGGTGCCTTTACTTTGACCAGTATTATTCTTAAATCCAGGACAAAGCAATATTATCCCAAAGAGCTAATATTTCATAGGAAGTCTATTGCACCTGGTACCTTTGTATTTCCTTATATTAGAATCTCTCTAACTTAGATTCCTTGCCAAAGTGTTTTCTTCAACTTGTTTTCTGCTGAAGCTTGTTAAGGGCAGAACTTGGGCTATTTGCCTGCCAAAATCTTTTGCCCCTGATCTGGTATTCCTAAGAAAAAAATCCACTTATGTTTATGGCGAAAGAAGAAAAAAGACACACTTCTTTCCCTGTCCTTTTGTTTGAATGATATGTTCTTCATACACAGAATTTATGGCAGAAAGTGAAGACATCCCCTAACAGAGGATTGTCGACTATTGGCAGTGCAGGTCTGTTCTTATAAAGAAGAAAAAAAAACCAATCTGGGCACTAATGAATGCTATGGATTGAACTATTCATTCTTTCTTTTTAATTTCCACTGAAGTTCCTCTGTCACCCAAGATTTCCCTGGTAGAACTCTTACTTCTTTCTCTTTAAATTTTTTTGCTTATTTATTCTTCAAGCATAATTTTTTTCTTAGGGGGAATTAATTCCTGTGATCCCATTACGAATTTAAATCAGTACTTTTATGCTAGTTTGCCTTATTTTATGCTAAATTGCATGTCTTAATTGTGATTGTGCAGCCAGCCATTTTAAATTGAATTGGGTACCTTGCTCACTCCCTGGTTTAGCAGGCTTCACAATCCCTGAGATTTGTGACAGGAAGCCTGGATCAGCTATCTGTACAGTTGTGTGTGCTTAGGTTCAGGTCTTGGCAGGGCATATTTTCACACCAGAATTCACCGATTGCCAAAATACATCGGCTTTTGGCCTAGTCCTGTCCCACTCAGGCCACTGGCAACTCAGAAACTCATGAAATGGGAAACAGAAAACAAACAGGTTGTTATTTTAATACAATGCCAAGAAAGAACCCAAAACAGCAGTATATTCACTTCTGCACAAATGGTAGAAGGAATATAGAAAAGAAGGCATGTGGCTTCCAGTGAAAGCACTGGTTGGAGAAACCTTGGGGAAGGGGTGCAATCAACAGGAGATCATGTTATGAAAGTTAGAAGGAACTGTGCCAGGGCCAGCTTAATATTATATGCTAGGGAGAGCTTAAAATCAAATCAAATTACTGCCTGGGCTGCTTTGGTAGAGTCTGTGCGGGCTCATCTGTGTGGAACATGAAATCTGTATGGATTGAAACCCAGGGCCTCAGCAGGGAGAGCACAGTGCTGGGTCTATATCATTGACATCCCAATCAGGCCAGCAGCACTGGCTGCAATGTGCAGAGACAGATCAGGTCAAGGAGGCAGCAAGGACAGAAAGAACAACTTTATTGGATTACTTCTGTTACTCCCATCCTAGCTGGGCAAATGTCACAGGGGAGCACGAAACAGAGTTGAAACGTTTAGGTTCTCTCTGTGGTTGCTGACTGAGTGCTCAAGAGGAAGTAGCGTCCTCAGCTTGATGGCAAACTATATCCAGGGCCATGTTCAAAAATCTGTTTTCAAAAGTGCTGCTCTATAACAGTGGGCATGAGATTCACAGGTCTCTATCCCAGTGGGCTTCTCTATAGGTCCACCACAGCCATGCTTAGCTTCAGAAACAACCATGTAAAGATCAGGGAGTTTGTTTAAGAGAAAAAGGAACAGCTAAAAGAGTATATCTTACTGAGCAGCACTAGAAGGACGCAACCCTGTTCAAGGGAGAAACAGAGAAGTACTTGAAAGGGAGATCTAGGGCTGCTTCCACAGAGGGAACAGCTAAGGACCTTTCAGAGCTGGCTTAGAGGAGAAGTGACAGAGTCACCAAAGCATGGTGGCACTGAGAGGATGGAGGGAGGTTGACTTCATGATCACTCCCAATCAAGAAAAACTGTTGGTCAAATGGATCTAAAAGAGACCAGGTTCAAAGCAAACAATTTGATGTGGTTCTTCAAGCAACAGAGAGCCATTCAGTCAACTTTCCACCAAAGGGTTTGTGGGTGGAGAAAATTTCAATGCAGTTGAAGGGGAGACAAGTCTTGGAAGAGAGGGATTTTTTTGAGTTACCAAGCATATAAATCAGAGTAGGTCCAGGAAACTTTAGCTGAAAGTATCTGGAGGTAGAAAAACTGTTAAGAACAAATATCATGTAAGTTTTCTCTATTTTTAGTCTTCCCTAGGTATCTGTTTATGGCTACTGTTTTATTCCCCCAAGGTACTTTTATTGTGCCAGGGGAAACATAAGAGCTCAGGGAGGCTCAAGAAGGAACCATCAAGTTGCAGGGAGAGCTTATCCTCTCCGATTTCATCAGGGATGATTATTATTAGAGATAGAATAGTGGGCTTGACGAAGAGTTCAGAGGGTCTACATTGCCCCAAATGAGCAAAACAATTTATTTTCCAATCACAAAGTGAAACTGGTGACAGACGAGTTTAACCCTGCAAATATGAGAGAGCAGCTGTACCGAGTCACCTGTCCCTGTGGCTGCTGCCTGAGATCTGGTCACAGCTGGCAAAGGCACTTTGGGGTGCCTGGGAGCACTGGTCAGCTCTTCACTCATTAACCCCATGTTCTTGACACCTGAATGCTAAAAAGGGCAGAGAAATGGGCAAAGCAATAAGAGGGATGAAATTAATATATTTTTATAGGAAAAAAACCCCCACCTGTCTTTTTTGATGAGTCCCCAGTTGTCATGGGTTAGAAAAGCAGGAGAAAAGTGCTGAACACCTGAATGTAAGTCACTGGGCAGACCTTCAGAAAGCAGAATTTCTGCAGCTTTAGCAAAGTGCCAATTTCTGAATTCAGAGCAATAACATCAAAGACATTGGTAGTCCTTCAAGAATAATTTTTCATCTCCAGTGAGAAAAATATGAACACTGCTTCATGCTGTGTTTCAAGCCAAATCAGATTTTTAAACAAAAATTATGTGTAGATTACATTATATTTGCCTTGAATTGGTGTGTATACCAGTATATATTGTCTAAGACACCTGTCTGCCTTTCAGTAGAGTAGAACTTGTATATGTGAATAGTCACAGTCTTTCTCTTTTCTTGTACTATTTTTGACTAACCATATAAATATAGTCAGCATTAATTTGCATGCAACCTAAGAATCTTTGCATGCTTTTCAAAAGGATGAAATCAATAATGTTCTGTAGAAATAACTTTTTGGCAACAGGCTGAGGGCATCAGAGTCCATGTTGCACTGTTTTATATTCATCTTTAGAATGCTAAAGAAGTTTATCGTTTTCTAGTAAGCTTAATAAGGGAGGCCAGAAGTATATAGGAAAGCCCGTTCTTCTTCTAAGTTGAGACCTATTGTGCTTTTCTGCAATGGATTATTTTACTGTTTTCGAATAGCAGACCACACACTACTTTTCTTTCTCAAAAAACCCCATCTCACATTGCATGGCCCGATAAAAAGCACCGGAAAAACGTATCTGCTGCTTGTATATGTTGCTTAACTGTTTTGGAAGAAGGCAGCCTGCATAATCACTTGACCTTTTGAATCATTTCAAATATTGAGTGAACAAGTTGTATCTGATATTTATGAACTTCTAAGGGCTTGCTTCTTTAGTGAGTCATCATTAAAAGTTACAAAAGAATTCAGCAATGAGGTACGACATGTTCTGTTGGTAATTATATCATGAGTATAATTATCAAACTCACTGAATGCACACATGTACATTCCCCTTTATGAGAAGGCAAACATCAATCAGTGTTTGGCCATACTTCATAACATTATCTGTAGGGCTCATTAATTTATTTTTTTCAGCTTTTAGTCAATATTATTGTAACTAAAAGATCGATTATTGCAAACAATGCACAACAATAATTGAACCTCCCAAGGAAAATACTCCATAATTACTGTACGCCTGAGCTGAAGAGAAGACAAAGAAACAAAGCTCTAAACTTGTTTTGTAGTACTTTAATCAGATGAAAGGATATCCCCATAAACACCATAACCAAAAGCTCCTCTGCTGTCTTTATATTCCTAGCCTTCTTGGAAACACTGGTAAAACTCTCTATAAACTCAGTTATGTTCCTGCCAAAATTGTGTGCCTGCAAACATGAGATTCAGTTGGTAATGGTCAAAGTTATGCCAATTTGGCTTACCTTTGTTATAAAGCGCAATGAATTCACAAAAGACAAGATGCCATCTTTTCCACCCATTTCAAAGAAAAAACATTTAGTTTTCTATATACTTTTGATATACTAGGATGAAATTAAATCCTGTGGAAATAAATGGAAGAGATTTCACTAACTTCAAAGAATTTGGACTAAGTTTGTAGTTTGACATCATTAAAGAAAATGTCTGGCCATGAATAAAATGATGAAACAAAATGGATGTAGATCGAAAAGACAAATTTGTAAGGTCCAGGTACTCTCCCAATTACTCAACCTGATTAGAACCTTATTGTTGTATAGAAACATTCATTTCTTCAAGGCTACTCAAGCTGTTTACAGTACTCCACAGCAACAAAGGCAGCAAAATTTCCAAATAAAATTAGCCTGGAGAAGAGAACCTGCATTTTTACTTTTATCAAATTAAGTTCCCATAAACATTGATATGAACAGTGTATTGTTTTCTGGGTTGCTGGCAGGAAAACAGAATGGGAGGAATAATCTTTTAGATGGACTGCCCTGTGACAATTTTACGTAAGCAAATTTTACACTACGTGAATGACTGTGTAAACATAAAACCATCAATTTTTACTTAATAGCGATTCTTTCAAGGACAGAAGACTGAATTCAAAGTTCATTTACTAGACCTTTATTTCATCAAATTTCATTCAGCACAAAAACTAAAATACTTATTTGTTAGTGAGGCAAATGCTGTCCTTTAGGGATATATATTTTAGTGAACTGAATTTCAAAACAAAGTATTTTTTGAGTTCTAAATTTGACACTTTATTTCCATTTCATCTAAGTATATTTGCTAATAAAAAAAAAATCAAAAGACTAAGGAGATATTTTCTGTCTGAAGCAAGTTGTGAAACCTACCCACCTCAATCTCACTAAAATAACAACAGAAAGAAAATTGCAACCAAGTCTTTTTACCACTGCTTATTTCGCACAACAGACTTGAAAGCACTTTGTGCTAGAACCCCCGAGGACTAGATAGGATTTAAGAGACTTAGTGCTGCTTTCAAAATTTGGCTCACCAACACCGGCCCCTGCCACTGACGCTTGCTTACAAATGTGTGCTTCTACAAGGATGTGTACAGAGTCTGGAGGGGTTTTCAGGGAGCCAAAGCTGGTTCTGCTGCAGCTTGTTCATTGGCTTGGGCTGATGCTGTGCTGTGACGAGGCACCGCAGGATTGGGAGCACTGCCAAGGCACAATTCTGCTCTCAACAGGGTTTGGTAGCAGAGGCACAGGCAGCACAGCCACAGTCACACTGCTCCTGGCTCTGTTTGCCAGCCTGGAGACATCACACTGAACAGGGTAGAGGGGACTAGGTGACATTTCTGGGGTGGTCACGAAGGATTGGTAGCAGAACACCTAGAAAGTCTTCCTTGGGCACTAGAGAAGAATTAATGGTTGTGTGAGCAAGGCATCATAAAAGAGCTCTCTGTATCTCACGTTGGTAGGTGCACGCGCTAATGGATTTTATGTACAATAGCTGATTTGAAATATGATGTCCCAGCCTACTACCAGCCCATCTACCTATAGATCTACCCTTCCCAGAAAACCTCTATGTTCTCTACGTTGTAAGTTTTCCATTCTTATTCCAGCCAGTATTTCATCCACTCAATCTCTTTTGAGCAATTCCCATAAATAAATGCCAGTGACTGCCAAAGAAAAGTCTCATAGTATCTTTTAAATGGAGCTAGGAGTTGCTGCAGGATGTGCTGCAGAAACCTGCAGCACAGTGAAAAAAACACACGTGTACTTACTCTGCATCCTTAGAGAGATGATCAATCTTGCCTGTGGCCATTTGCATGGGGTTCCTGCAGATACAGCAGCTCTGTCCACAGAGTATGTGCTGGGATATCTTCCACCCCAAGTGCATGCTGCTTCTTGCCACCTCAGTCTCATTGAGTATCTCAGATTTTCTCTTAATATCTTCAGCATATTCTTGTTACTGCACGTTTCTGTAAGTTTTTGGTTTAGGCAATAAAGACCATCATGGAATTGTCTTATCTCCAGAGTTTTCACTCTTCTCTGGTTCTGTGGTGTAGCCTCCCAATTGCTTTTGTTTTTTCTAAGTTAAGATCAGAGTCTCTAAAGAATATTTTTTCTAAGATTTAGATCTCAAGTTACAAACCAAGATCTGAAATTACAGATTTCTATAATAGATTACAGATGTTTCAGAAACACACTTTATATGCAAAACACCATTTTTAAAGGGGTGTTTTATTTTCATGAATTCATCATCATAAGCAGAAAATTTTCCTGGCTAAGCATCTTTTTCAGGAAAAAAAAACCAAAAACCTTCAGTTTTTCATTCTTTTGCATTCTCTCACCATCCTCATTTCTTCCCAGTTTTTACTCCTTCTGCTTCTACACCTGCTTGTATTTACTGATCTTTCTTAACACCAGCCAGCTCATTGTATGCCTTGCTCTCAGGCAGGATTTAGCAGATGTTTAAACTAGAAACAATGCTCAACATCACTCTACTGTATCAAAAAGGAATTGAGCAGAAAAATAATAAAAACTCTTGTCCCACTTATCAGTGCCAGAACCAATGACCTTTCCCAACAGCTGCTGGTCTGAATCACTTTTCTCATTTCACATGAGGCCTGTGCTGGAAAATTTCTTTTCTGAATTTTCTTAGGTAAGTTTTCTGAAGATCTGGTGCTTTCCTAGTCATGGCAGAGCTGAGCAGCCCTGAGCTAAGGGCTGCTGTCACCATGTGTACCTTCACTCACAGGATGCAGTCCAGTAGCCATTTTCAGAGCACATCTAGTGGAACAGATCCTATGCTAAGTCACAATTTTTCTTGGATTATGCTAAGAAAAAAAATTTTTAAAAAAAAAAAGCTACCCTAACTTACCTTGTATTTACCAAATTAGGATTCTTTTTCTGTGTCACAAAACATCTGTCTCTTTTTGTAGAACAGGGACAATTATATGGATTTTCCTGTGTTTCATCCTGGCTAGACCATGGTGATTTGAAGCAGAAGTGATGTTTATGTATTTTTTTCAGTCAGAGACCAGACAGATGCTATGTCTAAGAGAAAAGTTTAAAATACTTTTGGTTTGCTATTTGTGGTATTGTTTCATCAGCTCACCACTTTAGTGGTTTATTATTCTTCAGACTTTTGTCCCCACAACATGGGATATAATCTCTGATGGCCTGTTTTACCAGAATATTTCTGTGTAAAAGATACATACAAGAAGCATATTTTATGTAGCCATCTTAATACATCTTTCATAATTTAAAAAGCTAGAAGTTTTGTTTTGATTTTAGTTTATATAGAGATGCCTCCTTTTTTTTAGTGATGTAAATAAATCAAATGGAAAAAGTAGCAATTTGTTTATTCAAGTGTTAAAAATGCCTGTAACCAAAAGCTTAAAACATTACCTAATTTTGTGACTTTCGTGATAATTCCAAACCCTTAGTAGGAAAAAAAAAAAACTAGCTGAAATATTTAATATATATTATGTAAGATATTCGTGTGTGTATGCTCTGTTTATATATATATAGATGTGGATATGGATATGGATATGGATATGGATATATATGCTGAACCATCCTGTGTATGTGCACATGCAAATGTCTGCGTGTAAACTCTTATGCTGGGTAAGCATATTTTGGGAAATTTTGAAATTGTTTGAAAAACATGGACTGCAGTTCACATACATAAACCCACCACATGAGATTCATGTTTTATCTGATTGTAGCAGATTCTGAGCTGCATGTTGTTTTACTTAAATAGAATTTGCTAGTACCTTCTTGTCTTCAAAACACAGGCTCCTATTCTTGTTATGCACACTTGAATTTAGCCCAACTCTGGGGAAAGAAAAATTGAAATAAAAGTATTTTCTGCTTAATTTTAAATAAGATTTTTGCTGCCATTTTTAGGTTACACAGTCATGCCTACATAATGCAAGGGTTTTTTTTTTTCCTTTGTGTTCTTTTTTTTTAATAATAGTATAAATGCCCAGAAAGACATATATAACCATAAATAAATAGGAAAGAAATATGGTTTTTCCAATACAAGCAGTTGGAATTTCCTCATAAGGAACAGTTTGGAAATATTACTCAGCTGCATTTGAAATGTATTGATTAAATTATGTATTGTCAACACATTCTGAGGAATATATGCAAGTTACCAAATGCTTGTTTAGGTACTAGAAAACCTCCTTAGCAGAGGAATAAAATAGCTCACAAGCGAATCTCATTATTTTTCTCTCTCCTTCTGCCATGCCAATAACATTTAGATTTCCAAATGACATATTCTGATGTGAGACACGCAGCAGGTGTGTGTGTGATGGGACTACTTCTGTTGGATGTTGATTACTCTCTGTGTCATGTGAAAAGCTTCTCATTTCCACAGCTTTATGCAATATATCAATGGTAATGGATTCATAATCATTATCAAGCTTGATAGAGGCTTGGCTAGCGTGGCAGATGTCTTCTCAATTTCCCTGTTGCATATGTTCTTTTCCCCATGGAACAACGCTTACATAAAATTTCAGTATTAATGTATCCCTTTTATGTTGTTTCATATCAGTCATTGACTGCAGTGATCAATCTTTTAATTCAGATGAATAGGTGATTACAACCAAATGCCAAACACATCAGCAGAAATTCAGCAACTGTCGAGCAAACCATAGTGACCAGAATTATTTGTCTATGCTAAAGATAGCACAGGGATGTTATTGCACATTTATGCAATAGTTATGAATAGTGTTTCCACTGGCAACAATAATACTTATGTGGTATACTTTGTCTGAGCAAAAGACAACAAGTAAACCTATTCTTTTTTGTGTTTATCATGAGATTAGTGCAAACAAGTGTGCAGTAGTGCTGACCAACTGCTGTCCTGCATTTAACACAGCAAATATAAAACAACCACGGTCTATATAAAACAACCACGGTCTATATAAAACAATAGAAGAGCTCAATGGTGCTCTAAGTCTTTCAGGGAAAAAGAAAAAAAATAAATTTCCATGTTTTCTTTTGACAAAAATGTTTTTCTTCCCTGAAGCATTTATTTTCATATATTCTCCATGTCAGTCATTTGATGATGGATTTCCAGAAGACTGCTGTGATGAAAAAGCAGATGTATTCTACATAAAGAAGGCTCTATAATCCCTGCACTTGACATTTTCCCCCTTTCTTCACTTTGGACTCTGTCATTTGTGGTGCAGCCAGGCAGATTCTAGAGAGCTCCTCAGAAGTTCAGGTCACCCATCTCAGCTTCCAGCATCCATTCACACGGACACCAGCTTATATGTGTAAGCTGCATATATCACATATACCTTTCCCCAAATTATTCGCCTCTTGTTTAGGTGTAATCTAGGACTCTATTTACTGTAGCAAACAGTTCTCCTCTGCTGCATACCTACTGTGACCTATGTGAAGTCTGGGCTTTTGTGCTATTCCTGCTTTTTTGGAGCATGCTACAGAAAACCTCTCCAGCTTGGGACAAAAGGGGGCTTTTCATTAACGTCAGTGTATTTTAGACTAAGAGAAAAGTAATATCAGAGGGAGGCCAATGTGTTCAGCTTTTGTGATAACGACTATTGTGTTGTTTCCACAACTTAGGAATTACTTGCAAATGGCTACCTTTTCTATGTGAACTCGTGTGCTTCTGCCATTTCCATACAATAAAGGAATCATGGGATAGTAGGTTCCCAAGAGGGATCTGCTGCACTCATCTATTAGAAGACAGAATCAGCTTTACATTTCTGATGTACAGTGATCTAACTAGTTAAAAATTTCTAGCGGTGGCATATTCAGGGCCTCCTTGGTCATCAGTTCCACTATTTCATAAATTTTCCATGTAAGGTTTGTCTGACATCTAACTAGCATTTCTTATTGCTATTTGAACCCATCCTCTCCTATTTTCTACCAGTCCTGTACATAGATAAATGATTACTCCTGTCTTCTTGGCAAAAAATGTTTACATGCTTAGTCTGGTCTTTTCCCCTATTCCCTGACTAGCTCAAGTCTTCTCTAAGCTGCAAAGAAGCATTATCTGTGAAGTAAGAAAAGCAATGAATGTAATTAAATCTGATTTCTAAGGTTTTCTATAGAATACTTATTTCCTCTTATGCCCTGGAATATTTCCATACATAACTGATCCCCAGATATGCAAACACAGATAGCTTTGCACCTTCCTTACACTAGTTTCTTCAAGACTGAGTTCCTGGCTTGCTCCGGAACATGCATTTAAAACAACTAACTTCAGATATTTGACTGATTGTTCCAGGATCTCACCTGGGAAATGAAATCAAGCTGATTAGTCTTTATCTCCTTGACTTCTTTTAAAAGTTATAAGGTATTTATTTGCCCTTATCTTTCGGCACCTTATCATTCACCAATATTTTTCAGTAGCTTTTTGATTTCTTCAGACAGTGCTTCAAATATCCTGTATGAAATTGATCTGGTCCAACTAATTTGAAAACTCCTAAATTAGAAGTGGACTCCTAAATTAGAAGTGGACTTATTCTTCCTCTCATTTCCCTGTAGCTGTCTACTTTAAGCATCACTTCACTGAACTTTTGACAGGGGAATTTAGGCAATGGTGTATAAAAGCCTCTATTCCTTCTTTCTAGATCATATGTACAAACCAGGATACATGCCAGAAGAATTCCCAAACCAGTCAGGGAGTTGTCTAGTGAATATAAAGAGCTCCAGGGCTAGGCAGTCCTGGTAAAGAGACATGTGGTTCACAGGCTGAGGATTGCTTGGATTCTAAATGCCTGGACTCAAGTTCAGGCAAGATTTAAGCAGATTTAATTCCTATCCTGGCTTTCTTCAGAAAGCCAAATTTCATTTTAAAAAAATGAAAAAAGAAGACATGGAAAATTTTACCAATGATCTACATATAGGCATCTCCTATTTAGAAATTGTAGCAATTCCTGGGTCTGACTAGAAAAAGCTAAAGTGAAAAATTATGCCAACTCTGCACATTGAATGAGTTTAGTATTTTTACTGCTGATAAATGTTTTAATAGCATTAATTAAAATATACTGGTATTTCCATATAAGTGCAAAACTAGAGAGGCTTTAAACACAGAGGTAGGCTGAGCTTAGAAGTCATCATGGCCCTGAGGATTTTCAGGTAAGCAGGTGAGGCCTGCTGTCAACAAATGCTAAGTCTCACAGGCAATGCAGGGAATTAAACAATATACAAAAGTAGAAGATAGAAAAATGTCAATGAAGCGGTGAATTAATTTTTTTTTTCTATTTTGCAACTTTCCTGAGGTTGTTTTATCAGACCATGTGGAGCTGTGACAAGAGAGGGCTCAGCAATTTTTATTTTCCATTGATTTGGAGGAGATCAGACTGGCAAAGTCTGTTGGGGGCAAAGTAAATTTCCTCCTGGACCTGGACTTAGCTTCAAATGGGAAAAGGTGGTTTGGACATGGGTTTCAGTTCAGATTTGTAAAATGCAATTGGGCCAAAACTAGCAGGTCAGGAAGCAGCAAAAGAAGAGACTCTTATGTTGAACCTCCTGAACATGCGTGACAGAACTGATGGGCAGCCCAGGCTGGACTCCTGGACTACCAGAGATGGATCTGTCATTTAAGGGAGTGGCAAATTATTTTCAAAGTTAATTCAAATTTTTAACAAACTACACAGAGGCTTCAAGGAGACTTTCCTTCCCTGTAACAACAAGCCATCACAAAAGGGGCTGTGCTTCAGTATAACCTCTGCATGCCTTCCCAAAATGGCCAAGTGGTTGTTTACATGAGTAGTGTTGGTGGAATCCCCTCCAGCAGTGACAAAACAGCCATTCAAGTACAGATGATTATGTTCTCCACCCCTGGGAACAGCTGATTTCTGGAAAGGAGATTTACATTTGCACCACCAATCTGAATCTGTGCATATGCATATAAACACAAGGTACAAGTTGTGATATTTTCACTTATTTAATGAAATGGCAAGCCATATTCTTAATTAAAAATATACTAAAAAGTTAAGTTAATTTCAATTAATTATTCCTCTCATCCATAAGAGGATGTGTCCTTTATTAATACAATCAGACTCTAGTTCCTGCTTGACTGTAAAAGGGTGTGTGCTATTTATTTTAGATTTTATTTTATCTCTCCATGTTTCACAATCAGTAATTCATGTTTCATTAAGCAACCACTGGCATATTCAAAAGAAGTCTGGTGAGATAGACCAGACTTTAATGTTTGAATTAAGAAACTATATTGTTTTGTTATTTAATCTAAAATAAGACTGAAAAACATTTTTGAGCATAATTGTCAAGTCATCACAGGCCTTCCAGTTTTGCCTGCTGTCAATCACAAAAAATGATGAGTGAACTTTTCTACAATAGATCCAAATCAAACAGTACTAAAATACTTGTTTATGAGGGAAAATCTAGAATGATCTAATGGTTACTAATGATGGAATGATACTTCCATACATGTTGGAAATACGCTAGTGCAGACTCCCCTGATGTCACATCTCTGTTAACTGAGAATGTACGTCTGGGCACAGGTTGTTTCTTTGTTTCTGATTAGCAGCCTCAACCGCTGTCTATAGGGAACAAACCAACACCAAATGATCCTTTACAAAGTAAAGAAAGAACTAAGATGCTATGCCATAATTCCATTAAGCAGTTTCAACAAATTCGTGACTGATGTTTTCATAGCATTCTAAGATACAGTCTAAGATATAGTAGATTCCTTAGCACAAGCCATTTAGGATTTGTTGGAAAAAAAAAAAAAAAAAAAGAAGGCTAAGAAAGAAAAAAAGGATTTTTGTGATTATCATGCTCTGTTTCCCAGTGCTCAAAAATTGAGGTTCTGGCTTTAGTTTGAAATTCAGGATACTGCTTCTAGTGCCTAGGGGTGTAGCTCCATACTGCAATATCTCTGCTTGCAAAGCTGGTTTGAGAGGTTCCCATCCTGAGGGTTAGGTTCCCATCACCACCCTCCCTCTCAGTCTTGTTGATTAAGTTATCTGTGAAGCTATGCCACAAAATAGTATGAGGGATCAAGCAGCTGACAGCCCTGCAGAGACCTGTACATTCCCAGCTGCAAGGAATTAAGGAAGGTAAGGGATTAAGAGAAAGTGGCTTAGGGAATGTGGGACCATCTTTAACCAGGACTGACCCTAGTGAGAGTGGCAGGGGACACAGCACAAGTGACAATCACATATTGAAGCAGGGGGTGGGAAATTAATGTATGATTTCAGGGTAAGGAATGCAAAATGTTATTTTGTATTTCTCTCAGAGCCTTATTTTGGTGAGTTCGGTTCCCTGATGTATTTCTCAGCACAGCAAGAGTGGTAATGGCTTGGGTGAGTAAACAGTACACGGTGATGTGTAGGGAGGAATCCCACAGGCAAATAGCACTGCTGATTGTTTGGGATGTGCAGACCGCAGGGAAAACTTTCTGTGGGAAGCCAGTGAGGCCAACTGCCTGAGGCAAACCAGCAGCAAAAGCAGCATCCCTGCAAAGCCCAGCTCCAGGACATGGGGCAGAGAGAGCCCAGGGCTGATCCTCCACCAGGGTCTTCTGCTCTCTGAGTCACCAAGGGCAGCAGTGTAGTTGATTGTCTCCTGCACTCACTCATCCAAATCCTTCCTGGGTCACATTTTAGCGCGGGGGAGAGGGCTGGGTCTAGCTAGTACTAATCTTTTGAGAGGTTGCCTTGCTGTAAAAGAGGTTTTCAAACACAATAGGTGAGTGTTCATATTCTTATGAACATTTAATCACAGTTTACGTGACAGTTTATTGCACTTGGAACTATTCTATCAGATCCATAATTTAAAACTACCATATGCTTAGAATTATTAAATTAACATTTCATTAAGGCAAGGGATAAGGTGTGAGAGGTGTTTTTTCTTATTTATTTGTCATTTCAAAATCTAATTAGGTAAAGAAAATCTGAAGCACTAATAAAAAAAAAAGCAAACACAAAAACACCCCTAACCGACCCTAGAAACATCCATTACAAACTACCCTTAAATTTTACACCTTTATTCCTCAAACATCTCATCATGGCAAAAGTAAAAGGAATCAAGGTCTTTGCCCTAATCCACCCATACATCCACCCCGCAGAAGAAAACAAATCTGCAAGAAATTCTATGTCATTTTCACCACGGGTTTACTGAAAACTTTCAGTAGAGAGGTGATACATTCTTACCTATAGGATAAGCAATATAAATGATGGCACACTGACTGCTTCTTCAGGGTGTCTCACATGACAGTCTCAGGCAGCTGGAAATATCAGCCTTGTACTTATTTTCAGAATATGTTAATGATCTTGGGAAGCTCTGAAACAAGGTGCTCCTTATGTCCCACAACCCAACATGCCAGTTCTGCTCAGCAAACTGCTTAAGTACACACTTGCCTTTATACATATTTAATATATACATACATAAAATATACATATTTAATATATGCATATATATTATAAACATACATAACACAGACAGATATATAGATATGTAGATACACAGATGTATAGATATAAAAGGATTTTTGACTTTTCAAGTCATGGGGTTTTACATTCTAGTTTCACTGAATCAAGACCTGAGAGATGATGGAGAAGAAGCTGAACCAGAGAGAAAGACTTGAATGTTGAACTTTCCAGGGTCAAATCTTGCAACAAAAATTATTTAAATAATTTTGGCACCAGTTTATATGGATTATCTCCCTAAAGCACCAAATTCCAGTATGAATGCTCACAGACTGGAGTTCTTGGGCTTCTTTCAAAGACTCTCTGACTTGCATTGCAGTTTAATGTTTTCTTGTATTAATATATTCAACAGCATCTTTAAGCTATTTAAATCCAGATTAGTTTTTCCTGATCCTTAATTATATCCTTTCAAAACAAATTTCCATCTGTTCTTTAAAGTTTCCATCATCTTATCTTGGGAAAGAGACATGACAAAACGCAGTCTATTTCCTTGATAACTAAATAAAATAAAACACAGCTCCACTTTATAAATCTACCCTTTCCCCAGGTTTAGAGGAGCCTCATTTCTTCCGTTCTTGACAAATAGAAAGGCAAGGCTTTTGTGATATTTTATGAGACTCCTGTTTTCACAAAAGACGAACAAGGTCTTTTCTCACAGTCCTACATTTAGACACATAACACTTTTTTTGACTGAAACAGAATCCAAAATGAAACACTGTCTAAATATGGTCAGCAGAATCTGACAACATTTTTCCTAGCTATTACCATGCATGTTCCTATCTTGCTTCCTATCTTGAACATATCTCTAAAAAAATAGGTATAACTTGTAAGAAAAATAGAAAAGCCAATAATTTTTTCACACTCTGGACGCCAAACCACCTCTTTCCTTTTATGACTCCTAAAACCCCCTGACAAAGTGGTAAAGTTCTGGCAGGCTACTTATTTATTTATGTAAGTTAAAGCAATGAGATTTAGGTCTTTCTGTGACAAGAGCAAGATAATACTGCCTTCTACCTTCCACGAAAAATATATTTAAAGATACACTGTTCTTCAGCATTTCCCATTTAATTTTTTTAAATGAAATTGAAATCACAGAACCACAGACTCACATAAAGAGTTTGGGTTGACAGGGACCTGTAGAGGTAACGTAGTTCCACATCCTCCTGCAATAAGCAGGGACATCTTCAACTAGGTCAGGTTGCTCGGAGTCCCATCCAAACTGACAGTGAATGTTTTCAGGGATGGGGCATCTGTCACTTCTCTTTCTAGTGTTTCACCTCTCTCTCTGTAAAAAATTTCATTCCTTTTATCTACTCTGAATTTACCCTCTTTCAGTTTAAAGCCGTGCCCCCTTGTCCTGCAACTACATGTCCTTGTAAAGAGTCCTCTCCAGTTCTCTTGTAGGTCCACAGTATGTTCTAGAAGGTGCTACACACTTCCCCTGGTGCCTTTTTTTTTCCAGGTTGAACAACCCCAACTCTCTCAGCCTATTTCCACAGAAGATTTGTTCCACCCTTTGATCATCTTTGTGGCTCACCTCTGGACATGCTTCAATAGGTTTTGCACTCAGGACCCCAGTGCTAGATGCAGCTCTCCAGGTGGGGGTGGCAGCAGAGTGGAGCAGAGAGGCAGAATCACCTCCCTCAACCTGCTGCCCACTCTGTTTTTATTATAAAATAATTTCCTACGTGATATGGTTCTAAAAAAATCTGTAGGAGCTGAAGAGGGAGTAACCAATGCGGAAATGCTCAAGAGTAAAGGGCAAATCTGCATGCAGAAATGGTTAGGGGCAAACTTACATGCTGCATCATAATTCAGTTGAGTCTCACATTAGATTATATGAGCTATAAGTGAACATTATACTGACTTAATGTGTTGGCTTTCAGTATTGGGATGACCATAGTGGGGAAAATATTCAGGATTTCTGCACTGGTTTTCTGCTATAGACTGGCACAGTGTGGATTAACAGAGGGCATGGCACTATGGTACTGAGCAACATCAGTTTCCTCACTTATTTCAGTGAGCTCCTGATGCCCACTGATAATAATCAAGGATTAACATTTCCAGCTGTTGTAACCTAGAGGGCATGGCATCGACCTGCACAGTGGGTGAAGTTTTATTTTGCTGCCAAGTAGGGAATGTTTTGGAAAGGTGCCCATCTATTGTTCCCCTTACAGGAGACAAGCATGGAAAGTGTTGGGCCCAGGGGCAGGTAGATTCAGAGTCTGCAGTGCACTGTCACTGATGTGCTATTTATTATCTCTGTAAGAATTCATATTTCCATGGTAAGAGTGAAAAATAGTAGTCCTTATATTTCCCAAACTTTTAATACAAAATGTGAAAGGCAAAGAAATTCCAGAAAAAGAACTATTGAATCATAAAGACCCTGAAAATAATGATAATTAGTGTTTTCCAACTATCTACCATGTTTGTCAGGCACATTATTTTATCTGAAGTGCAGATTACAGCATTTAAATAATAGCTTTTCCAATTCCAAAAATGCATGTAGACTATGTTAAATATTTGGCAGAAACCCAGACAAATTTCATGTGGATATACTATGGCCTATCATGAAATTGCATTTCCTGCCAGAAAAGTCAATCCATGCTGCAAGTTATTTATTTACTGGTGAATAGATTTTTTTTGGTGTTTCATTCTGAGATATAGGAAATTACTGTAAACAAAACCTCCATACCTCTGTTTGGCCAGTGTTCAAATCAAAATTAAATCTGAAAGCACAACAGATGCAATTCCACTAAAGCTCACCCTGTTACAAGGCTCTAGATCAGCATGTATAGTGGCTGGCTCACAAGTTAGGGAGGTACAGGTCAGTAAATTTTGAGCTCAGAGTGAAATATAAAGTATTTTGTAATGCTCTTTGAAAAATTACAGAATGTGATGCATAATTAAAAGCAGAAAATATACATGAATAGATCTTCACTAGACATAAACAAGTGTTTTCCAGAGGAGCTGTACTGCATTCCTAAAGTTTCTGGCTTTCATTTTATTTTTATGTAGAGCTGTCAAGTGAATTCTGCCTCATTCTCAAGTACTCGAAAAACTATCTGATTTTGTGATGACCATCATTATGAAAATTGCTTTTACTTCACAATTTAGAAAAACTTGCTGGTGCATGTGACACTGACTATGGCTGTAGTGTCATACAGTGCCAGAATGCCATTATTGTGTAATAAAGAAGAGTGTATGGATACTTAATGTAAATCATCTTGTGAATGCAAGGAATAGTGAGGTGATAAAGGTTGCTGATGGCAAAGCTATTCAGAATAATCAGATCTACAGCGAGCTGTGAAGAGCTGCAGAAAGCTTTCACATTACTGGAGAGACAGGGTGATAAAATTGCAAATTAAATTCAATGTTGATAAAAGCCAAGTGCTGAGGAAAAAATAACCCTAAGTCTACATTTTCTAGTGGTACTCTACCTCTACTTCACTGATACCAGCTGTCATTTTTTAAGAGATTATCTAATTGATACATATTTAACTAAATTCTGAGCAATTGGTCTGTGCTTGTCTTTAGCTTTCAAAGTTGAGCTTTTTCTTTCAGATCTAGATATCCAAGGAGTCCAAGAGCTTGGGGATTTTTTCAAACTACACCAGTTGTCTAATGAAAGATATTAGTTCTGCTCACAGATCTCATCCCACTTAACAGAATATGCATAATGAACTCTTCTCGTTGTATCCCTTGAAGACATCCTTGTTTTGTCTAGACCCAATCAAAAGACACTAATGAAATTCGTATATTAATGGTATGTAAATGTTTGCATTAAATATGGCTGTAAATCTGCATATTTTTGTAAAATATCAGTTCCGAGGTACTGGAAATATTCACACACAGATTTATGAAGTGGGTTCCCAGCTGAAAAGAACATTTTACTCTCCACAAGTTAAGAATGTAGGTGTTCTGCTGAGAGGAGGAGATATTCTAGAGAGACAGAGCAGGTTAATAGTGCAGCAAAAGACAGAACAAATTGTCTCTTGAATAAGCCACAGCTAGTGGGTGCTTCTGCAGGACACAAACTCACAATATATTGTTTCAGAACAGCCCAAGAGTAAGAATACACAACCCATGCCATCTGCACAACCCATTTGAAGGGCTGGTAATAAAGGAAGTATCTATGAAAAAACATCTACTGTGTGCCAAAAATGCTCTCCGGCCTCCAGTGATAACAGTGGGAAATATAATCAAACCAAAATAGTCCAGGAGAAGGTTATGAAAGCTCTAAATTTTATTTTATTACATTCATGAAAGTGATGCTAATGTCACTGTGAATAGTTCTCTGAAAGTGGCAGTTCAGTTCTCAATAGCAGTCAGAAAGGCAAATAAAATATGATGAGCTGTTGAGAAAGGAGCAGAGGACAGAACAGAAAGCATTGTCAAGCCACAGTATAAATATCTAATGTGCCCATAGCTTGAAAACTACCCACAGTTCTTCTTATGTCACCTTTGATGGCACTACTTAAGTGCATGGAAGGTTGTCCAGCATGATGAGGGCTGTGGAACTGCTACCATTTGAGGAGAAATGAGAACTTAGTGCAGAAATGTTTGAGGGAGATAAGGGTACACTGCAGACAAACCCATGGAGGACAGATTAAACATGGAAGTCTGGATGCAGTCCCCCACATGAGAAATCCCTAAAGCACTAATTGCTGGAAGCAATCATCTTGGTTCACTTCTCTCTCCAGTAGATGCTGCAGATGAGTTCTGGAAATGAGTTCCAAGGCCCAGACTGTTCTCTGACATGCAACTGCACATCATGCTCCACATGCTGCAACTGAGTTTTTCCCATGCCCAGAGGAGGGGGGCACATCTGCTCTCATGTACTGGGGGAAAACCTGAACTTGGAGTGCTGGAGAGTACTTCTGGATCTATTCCCAGGGTGCCCCAAGAAAGAGAGGTCTAAGCCAGAGAACTGTTGGTCCAAGATCATGTGCCTTCAGTGCAGCACTCTGGTTAGGTAAGTCATCGCTGTGGGTTAGTTTTGCTCCTCCTGGCTTTTCCACCTGGAAAAGAATTTCTCATGTCCCTTGGACAAAGTTTTGGTGCCTTGATGGGAGATCTTACCACATTCCAGAAGATTAATTACTGCATGAATGAATGAAAACAAGGAGATGAGCCCTAGAAACAGAGCTATCCAGCTGCAGTAACCACTGCCTTAGGAGTGGCCCAAGAATGAAGGACACTTCTATTATTCCTAGGAAATCAGCAAACCTTGTTAGCTAACCAAAGAAATATCACTTAGCAGTCTATTTGAAGTGTTGCATGTTCCTGAGAGTAAACTATGTTTCTTCTTCATGTTACCTCCAACAAAGTGCTAGTATTCTCTACAATCACTATTAAAGTATGCTCTTTGTTCTTCCCAAAAGACTGTGGTGGTGGGGAGAATGATTTATTTATGCACTTCCTCCTGCTGTGTGGTCTAAAACACTGCTATTATGCATCATTACAGATAGCTCCTGGTACAGAGGAATAGAAGATTATCACCTTACCAAAACAAAAAAACAAAAAAACAAAAAAAAAAAAAAAAAAAAAAAAAAAAAAAAAAGACGTTAAGTACACATTGTTTCAGAATTTTATGGTTGGGTAATAGAGATGAGACACATGTAAGAGTAATAATGTTCACAAAGGTCTGAGCTCTCTAATTTACACTGTCCTACTGGAGGTGTTTGAAATGAAACACTAAAAGAAAAACAAAAAACAAGAAAAAGAAACACAGCAGTAATTAAAGCCTTTAAATGTTAGGGGTTCATTGGTTGAACATCATAAAGAGCTCATTCATAAAATTCCTGGCACTCAGAAAACAGTCAAACTGTAGTCTAAAGCAGTCAAACTGTAGTCTGTAAAAATACTTTACATTTTACACATTTCTTGTTACATTTTTCCCAGGATATTTGTGTTTTTCTCTTTGCTCTCTTGAGGGGAAAGGAAGGTGAGCCACTCAAGTTTTATGATATAGTTATGCTGTATATAGATATATAGAAGCATAGATACAGGACTAACTTGCTCTCACTCACATTGCTGCTGCAATCTGGCCTAAACAAGGTTCAGAATGTCAATCCAAGCAAAGGCTTAGTTTTGCTTTTTTTGCACCAGAACATTGAGGCTATAATGTATTTTACTTTTCTAAGTTGTCTGTTTTCTTTCTCTTTGAAGATAATATTACAATGAACTAAATCCCAGGTCTTTAAATTAGAAAACAGAGCAGTTTAAACAGTATGAAATGCTTAGTCTATGCTTAAGGTATTTAGAAAGGTCACATTTGCCTGTGCTTAGTCTCTCACACACACATGCACATATCTTCAAGGACTCAAGGGGAAAATAAAATATTTTTAATTGTATTACCGGACAGCAGGAACAATCTCATATCTCTCAGACAGAGGAAAGCTCCATGGCAGGACTGTGACTGAATGGGAGAGAGCTGTCCTTTGTTATGTCTACACAGACTTGCCCTCAAGCAAGACTGAAGCCTGCCTTGGCATTCGACCAGCCACATCAGGGTTGCATCCACTTTTGCTCTTTTCCTGTTAGGCTGGTCAACTGGTGGGCAATTCCTGCTGTTGGCAGGGGCAGCTCTGGGTGAGGGGGATGTGGATCACCAGACCAGGCTGGCACATGTCCTGCTGGTCCACCATCAGCAGTGCAACTCCAGAGCTGAACAAGTGACCACTGTGCCAGCTTGCCCTGGAGCCCCTGCCAGAGACTGGGGGGGTGGACACACTGCAGCTCTGGGCTGGGAGCTGTGCACTGCCCATGTGGACAGAATGGTGTGTGTTTCACATGAACTGCTCCAGCTCAATCTTCTGGGAGTGAAATGGCTCCAGAGTGCATGGTTTACCAATGTTTTCATTTTGACACAGGCCTTGTGAAAAGCTCTTGCAGAGCTCCGTATGAACTAAGCCACCCTTTCTTCTGCCCATGCTTCTTCCAAAGTCAAATTCCCTTCAGATTTTGATATAACTTGAGATTACATGCTGGTCTGAGCCTTCTACAGTGAAACTACAGCAAAAAACCTCTGATGGGAGCCACAGGGTCACTGCTCTCAGGACTGTGCCTACAGTGCCTGGTCAGAGGTGTACAGCTAAAGATCTTTTCACATAAAGTTCTTGTTCAAATCTAGAAAATTTTGACAAATTGTAATTCTTAAACCACTGACTTCATGATATTAAGCTTTTGATCTTCTGGTTAAGATGATTCATTATTATAATTGTGCCAAGTATAAGTTCCAAAACAAGTATACTGGAATATCCTGATGGACAGTTAAGAACTATTTTGCTACTTAGAAGACAATTTTTATCATTTTCTCCTTCATATTTAATAATTGAGCATATCCCCTTTAAAATTTCTTAGGTGAAATTACCCCAGTTAATAAATTTACCTAGTTATTTGACAGGTTTTTATGTAATTTTTTAATAAAGAACAGGTAGTTTTTCCATTGTATCTCTTTTTTTGTTGCTATGGTGGAATTATTCTGTATGATGATGATTTGACTATAGGTGTAATCTCACAATAAGAATAACAACACTACATTTTCTTTTTGTAAAAGTATAAATTTTAATTTTCAGCAGCATGGCAGTCTTCTTTCGCATCAACACCTTCATTGTTGTAGCCAGAAGAACACAATAATCTCCTTCTCCAGATTAAAAAAGAATTGCTGACTTTTATAATTGTGTATTGCAACTGCCCCTCCCCAAGTATGTTGCAAAACACATTGTGAGTTTTGAAAACTTCTATTCAAATGTCTATAAAGAAGAAATGTTTAGAAAGGAAAACTCTCCAAAACAAATTTCTTTGGGGGAGGCTAAATCAAAGACCCATGGTGGTTCATGAGAACAAATATTGTGTAGTTCAACAGGCTCTGAGTCATGGGGCACAGGCCACTGGTACATGAATGAATAAATGAGGAGGTGATGAAATCCATCGACTGCATCTTTCTAGAGCAGGTTGAGGTTTGCTTTCAGATGTGTCAGCCAGCTGGAATACCAGGCAAGAGCCCTTAGGTTCTGCTCACACCCTGTGTTTTTGGAGACACCACCCTCAGTTGTTATTAAATATACAGTCCCATGGAAAAAGGTTTTAACTGCAAGAAGCTGATTAAGAGTCAGATTGTGACATTTAGCTTCAGGCTTAAAATTGTGGCTGTGGCCTTCTCTGAACTGTTTCAGACAGACCATGCCTGAGGTAGCGAAGTCCCTACCCCACAGATTCAAACCATGTAGTGTTGATGGACTGGTAGCTTCCTGCAATCTGGCTGTGCTTTTTTCTATCTAGAATTCCAAATAAAACAGAATTGAATGCATTTTTTGCTTTTCCTTGGGTTTTATTTGGTCATTAATACCTGAAGCAAGGGTGTGAGAAACAAGCATGTTATGGATCAATTACTCCTGACACAGAGGTCTTTCCCCAGGTGTGTGCTGTGTTGCTTCTACTGCTGTGTTAAATGGGACAGTAAACAGGAGGAAGGGGTTTGCCATTATCTACTTCCTTCATCTTGAGCTGAAACCACAGGAGAAATCTTTAAAGCTGTCATTAGGAGAATGATGATAGTTATTAAATCTGATGATTGTCCAGTCACCGAAACTGCTCCTGGAAACTGTAGTGGCAAATGACAGAGACTTGGAGAGAAAGCAGGGGGACGGGGGGGGAGATGAGCGATTTGGGGACAGACTATCATCTTTTAATTAGACTAATTAGAAAACTTCTAAATAGGAGAGAGAAGTTGTCAGACTGCTCTTTTTAGAGAGCAGGTGGTAAGATAAAGAAAAAAAATTACCAGATTGGATCAAGAAATGAAAAAAAACCCTGACTTTCAGAAAATAACATATGTGGTAGAGAGAGAATGTTTATTTCCTTACAAACTTAATCACAAGGAATAAAAGACTGTTGGAAAATCAGGGGTAGAGAGAAGACTAAGGCTTTAGCATTTTTCTTCAAAGTTGTGTACAAGATCATTGATAAAGATTGCAGTTTACTTCAGCTGTAAGGTTGTACCCCTGAAACTGGAATATTCATCATAAAAGAGCTGTGGGAAAGAGTGCTCTGAAGTTGAGAATTTTGTGAGGAGTGTTAGATCTGTTTCTGGGAGCCACAAACAGTTTATTAAAAAGCCTAAAAGAATGCTGGAAACAAACAAAAACAACTAGGGGAACTCAAAACAAAAGAAAAGCCAGAGAAATGGGGAGACCAGCAGCCTACTCAAGTTGAATAATGGTTTGAAGGTGCATAGATCCCATGTGCTGGGGACCTCAAGTCAGTATTTTCCAGCTGGATATTTCTATCTTTTGGTTCCAAATGAAATATTTGTTATTCTGTTCTTGTGTTGAATTATTGTTGATGTAGCTATGCAGATATTGCTTGATCTCCTCACTTAGCATAGCAAAGCACATGAATATTCCCATTCAGAGCAATAAATATATTTGCTTTATTTGACAGGGTTTGTGAACCCAATCCAGCAGCACTTGGTGAGGACCATGAAAGTCTTTCCCCGGCCATGAATGGACAGTGGTTTGGATCTGCTAAAAGTAATCTGCTTACCTGGCTGTTGTGGGAAATAAGCACCATCCTTTTATGAGAAGGAAGTACAATTATACCATACAAAGAAACCATGCCCCTCAGGCTTTCAGCATTCTTCCCAATGAACGAAGCCTTATAATTACCACCTCTACCTGTGACAGCTTGCTAATACTGCATGGGTAAGACTCAGAACTTAATATCTCCCTTTCAAAAAAGCAATAACAACAACAAACAAACCCCTGTAAGCAGCCTGTGGCTTAGAAATGATGCTGTATTTCTGATGTTATTATCTTAGATGCAAATATTTTTATCTCCTTTGCCATAATTTTTTCTTGGTTTGCTCAGCTGATAACATAAACATGTAGCTGATCTAACACAAATAGCTCAGCTATCCGTATAGACATGTCTCATCACAGCTTCTTAAGTAAAAGGATCAGAAGGGGATGAAAAACAAAGGATTTGCTCCTTCAGAGGATTGCTGCACCTGGAAAGACTCAATGGAGGACTGAGAAAATTTTCTAGTGCTCAACCATGACACCCTTCTGCCCAGTTGCTTTAGGCTCATGATATTTACCCTCACTGCCTGAAACAGTAGCAATTATAAACTTATTTCAGAAGAGCTGCTCTTGTGAATAAAGTACCATTTGCTCAAACAGGTAAGGTATAGAGTAAGGTTAATCCTTTTATCTTTATTAGAAGCACATGGATGTCATGTTTCTGGTATTTCTTTTATGGGTTCAAGAGTATTGTATAACTGTGACCTTTGCTTGTTCTGTCCCTGGTTTGTGCCACATTCATCCAAGAAAGGGGATTAACACAACTGTGCAGCATCTGTAATTTAGTTCCTGCAGGACTAGTTCAACAAACAACATGAATTTATGAAAGGAGAGAACCAACAACTGTTCTTTTATGGTTTTATGTAGCAACTATAAAAATTGCTTTTGTCATCTCTGGGTTGTAATGAGAAAACAGTAAGAGGACTCTAATGACCCTGCATTTAAAGTATCATTTGAATAGTATAGAGGATGAGGTCTAGATTCAAATAATCACAAAAGCACACTGAAGAATATCTACTAATAGGGGAGGACTTTGTGTACTCTAGGGCAGAAATTTTTTGAAAAATTAATGTGCAGCAATGATTGCCATAGGCAAAATTTAGTAATACATTAAACATTAAATTACTAGAAACTCTAGCTGTCGCTTTTTCACCCAACAGTACTTGTCTTTGCAACCTTTAGTTTTTCAGAATTTCTTTCTCTTTCTCCACTACTGATGTAGAAAGGCCATTTGTTCTGGAGAAAGGAATTTCAAAAACATTAGAAATTCTTTTTCAGAAAAAATATTTTTCATACTTTCAAGTGGAACTTGAATCCAATGCACATTTTTTTCCCCTGATCTTCTCACATTGCTGTTTAAAATTTTAAAAATGTCAGAAAACAGATTGTATCTTCCTTCTAGATAAGTGTCCTGTCATAGATTGTTTTCCTCTCTTGGGTAGGTTTTATTCTCTTCACAAGGCTACTAATACAAACTCAGTCTTCTACATCAGTATAAGTGTTTCAAAATATCGGTTCAACCACAGAGTCAACATCTAATTATATATGATCTTGTTAAATACCTTCATAGATGGTGTGAGTTTATAAAAAATCTGTGAAAATTATGAAAAGTAAGAGGCTTCCATACCTAAGGTTCTTTTCTTTCCATCACTGGCAACATGTTTAGGAAATATAAATATCATGAGTAATGATTTAAGAGAGTTTGTTTGCTACAGGAGAAAATGTAGGATTGTTTTTTCTCCTTTTCCAACAAATTGTTTTTACAAGTTGGTAGCCTATAAAGATTCTTAACCATTACATTGTTAATTTTTAATTTTTTATATTGTTAATTACTTAAATTAAAATATTTAAATGTTCCTAAGAATTCCTTTCCACAGCTGATATGCCTTTGTCACATATAGTTCATGCTTTGGTAGTGATACTTAATGAGACTTACTTTTCACTTCCTGCTTGAGAATTAGCATGAAGTAAACAAGGAAGATTTTGCAGTCTCTCCTTGGAAAGGAAACATGGCAAGTTTTTGCAGTCTCTCCTTGGTGTGCTCAGCTGAGGCAATCCCAGTGAATTGAGCCTTCCCACACCACAGTCCTGAGCGAAGGTCAGGCACCTAAAGGTCCTGTCCATTTGCTACGTGCCAAATTCCTTTCTCAGCACATGTGCCTGAAACAGCAGCCAGCTTCCCGGGAATTCCCTTTGTCAAACACACGAGGTGATGATCTGAGAGGTGAGGGACCTACTTCTTAGCCCATGCTAGGAAAAGCAATAGAAATACCACAGTTCAGTGTCTCACTCATTTACTTGAAGTTTTGATACTAGTTTTGTCTAAATTGTATTTCTTTGTTCGACCTTGCTCTCCTTACAAGTAAGCCTATTATACAGAATCCATAGCTATTTGCCAGTAAAAACATTAGAAAATCCCTTCCAAGTGTGCAAAAAGGAGGTGCTGCAAACAGTGGGAGAGGCAAAGGTGGAGACAGACAAAACAGAGGATTAAGACTTGTTACTGTAATGTATAATTCCTCTGCCATCACTTTGTTAGCACTGGGGCAACACTGTTCCGCTTCCCATGGATCTAGCCTGGATTTTACTGGCTTCCAGGTCCACCAGAACAAAAAATTTTGAAGACATCAAAGCAGAATAAAACACATCCTATGACTTGTCAAGGCGGAATCTGCATCCATGTGGCAGTGAGTGAAGCAAGCGAAGAGGGCTGACACCAATGCCCCAGCAGTGGGATGGGAGGCGATGAGCCACAGTGCTGCCAAGGGCATGCTGGGCTGCAGCACAGTTCCAGGAGCATCCCTGTGCCCTGATTCCTCAGCCTCCTCAGCAGGAATGGGTACTGACACCCCCTCCAAACAGGCAAAAAGCACAGCAAGCTTTCTCATGTCACCTCCTTGCTCACTGCAGCACTCAGCGTACCTCACTCCTGACTGAGCCTGGGCACAGTTTTAGGCTGATCAGATTAACTTTATAATGAGGTACAAGCAAGCAACCCCTGCTTCTAGAGTTTTGCAAGGTATTCAGTTTTGGAAGGAAATATGGGGTTTGAAGGAAAGGCTGTCTTTTTTTCCTAACCCCATCCTAAATGGCAAGATGTTACATCCTGGTAACAAAACCAGGTATTATTAGCTATTAAACCCGCTTTAAGGGCTCTGGTGATTTGTCCCAGTGCAAAGGCTGTACTGAAGACTGCAACAAGAAAACTTTGCAGTTAAAGCCTTTTCACACTTTGGACTTGAACTTCCATTTAGGTTTTTATTTGCTACAAACTCAAAGAGCCTGCAATGTCAGTGCCTGAAGAAATGAAGCTTGAGAGGTGATTATAGTTTTATGTGGAGCAAGAGCTGTTATGAATTGGAAGACAGATGCTAAAAACTGAGTCAGATAAAGGTACCTACTTTACACTTGCAAGATAGCACAACGCCTTCTGCTGTGTTGCAATCTTTTAATCTCTGTCAGCACATCTTGTACTACAAAATAAGTGTGGATCATGCATATGGATATATGGGAAATATTTATTTTAAGTAGACTACAAACTGCCATACATACGTGTAAAATATAATTTTAAAGTGCACCGTAAAAGAGCTACTTAAGCATTACAGAAGCTTAGCAGTATTGAACCATCATATGCTAAAAATATCTTGCTATCTTGCTGTAGATAACTTTCTGAATTAATTGTGCAGACACCAAAACATAACCTAAATATAATAATATCAGTTTGTTTTTTTTTTTCTCTTCTCTTCTCTTAACTAGTTCCTGAACATTTATTTGGATGTAAAATTTATCCATCTGTAGATCACAGACACATTCATCTTCAGCATCAGGTTTCAAATTCACAACACCTGTCCAAAAGTAAGTTAAACAAAGAGAAAATCTGGACAGGGCACGTGTCCTGTGTAGGTAACCCCAGGGGGAGGAAGGAGAGCTGCAGGGCAGTCTCTTCATGTGTGGCTTTGTTGCATGTGCACTTGCACAAAGGCCTGTCCCTGGGACTGAAAGCACAGCCCACAGGCAGGATGTTGTGCTTGGGGGTGTTTCATGAGCACTGCTGATAATTCAGCCCACAGTGGTACAGAAGAAGGCAAGAGTCATGGGCTTGCACAGGTCACTTGATGGTACCAGGTTTCGAAAGAGAAAACCTGAGCTGTTGCAGGTGGTGAGGCATGGGACAGAAGGAGCTTCATTTGTCTACAAGAACCCTGTGTAACTTTCCTGACTGCAAAATTAGCTTATAAGTGACACTTTTTCCGCAGTTACTGCTGGCCCTGCCAGACCTTTGCTACAAAATCGTTTGTCAAAGCCTAAAATAGTCCCAACTGTAAAGCTGATGAGATGTTGGGACATGCACGTTTCACTCATCAACAGTTTCCATTTATGAGTGACTCTATTTCACACTGCTTCGCTTCTTAGATGTCAGGGGCAAGGGGGCTGCAAGAAGCACAGTGCTTCCCAGAGGTCAAAGAAAAACGTCCATAAGATGTCACCTGCTCCTGCCCACCCATAACAGAAGATAAATGGGGATTAGTTACAGCCTAAATCTGGAAAATGTCAGAATAAATTTTTCTAGGAATCCTTTATTTGAAGTGGGATCCTTCTTGCCTAGCTTACAGTGTCTTTGTCACCATCCACACACCCTTTTTGGTCTCTGACAAGGAACAGGCATTTCCAAAGTATAGTGACTTTTCTCCTCACAGACTCATTTAAAACAGGTCAGATAAATTGCCTTTTAGAAGTGTCTGATTCCAATGACTATAAAGGGAGACTAGACAATTAGCTCAGAGACAGAAGTCTGTGTTGTAAACTTGTAAATGAGGAGGAAGGAATCTCGTCCTTGTATCCATAGGGTAGCTGCCACACTGGACAGACCTTCCCTTCTATCACCTTTTTCTCTCAGACAAATTCAGGAGTGACTGTGATGGATTATAAACAAAGGCTGACGTGAAAGTCCCAGCTCTCACTTTTGATTCCACAGCCTTAAATTCTTCTGAATTCCTGCTTTAGTCACATGTAGCCTTTTCTGAATGCAGCCCTTGCAATCTCTGCAAACTCTCACAACACTGTACAACTAAGACCAGTGGTGGTCTATACACTTATGCATCATGGCCTTTATCTCAGTAAGATATCCATGCAGAAAACTACATCCCTTTGGAACCAAATGTGGCAAAAAAAATTTACTAATATGGATTTGCTTCTCTCCTACAACAATGTTGGTGTAGTTCTGGTGGCTGGGATTGAGGAATGTGATGCTGCTGCTGAGGCACAGGAGCACCCAGCGGAAGGTTAGGCTGCAGCCCTCGGTATGTTGCTTGGTGGGAATGCTGTGAGGAGCATCCAGATCATCATGAGCCTCCACAGCCACTTCTGTTGTGCACTGCTGTCCCCACAGATGTGCCGTGAACTTGGGATCAGGGTGAGAAAGAAAGGCTTCACCAGTGTCCAGGCAAACACTGGCCTGGCACAATGGAGACAAGGGGGCATCCAGAGGGAGAAGGAACAGCTGGGAATAGGAGAGTGAGGATTTTTTAAAAAGTAATGTCTGGCCATAGTCTGACAGAAGAGATTTAGGGCTTATGACTTCTTTCAATGTATGAAAAAGGCAGCCTTAAAACTCGGTCCAGTGCTACATAAATCCAACTAAATTTAGCAAACAGAGCATTTTTTATCTTATTCTCCAAATGGGTGAACTTTTTCTTTTCAGTAACTTGAGATATTGTCTTTCTGATGTCAAATAGACAATGATGCAGTGTGTGAAAGAAAGGTATTCATGTCACAGCTGTTCTCTTTTCTATAGTTATTCCTTTTTCTCTTAGGTTGTCATCAGATACTTTTGGTGTGAAATTAAAGAGAGGGTTGTAAACAGCTGCTGATACATGCAATATGCTGTTGGTATTTCTGTCAGACTGTGCCCCAACAATATTTTTTTATCTCCCCCCTCTCTCCTCCCCACCAAAAAACAACCCAAAACCAAAACAATACAAACCATGTTTTGCAGGAAAATTAAAAATAAGTCCTGAAAAGATCAAGTGTGTGCGCAGGCTCTGATCCACAGTACTACAACCCTTTTAAAGTCAACTGCATCGGAAACAGCCAATTCCTCTTGGTAATCTAGACCTTGAAATGGAAATTCTAACAGAGCTGTGACTATTACTAATGCACTTAATACATTAAGAGCTTGATTTTGAATGCCTTGAGCACTTAGTCCCCCTGCTAAAGTGGATCAGAGCTGTGGTGGTGTAGCATAGCAGGGGCAGTCCCATAGTCTTTGTGACCTTTTGTGAGCATTTGAAACAGATTGCATTTAATGATTTTAAAATGTCAAGGCCCATTTCAGGCAAAAAGAAAGAAATCAAATAGAGTTTCTGGACAGTGTAATCTTTTGAAGCAAGTCCACAGACATCCTCAGACATAAGACACTGGGCTGAAATATAATGGAACCTGAATACATTATATTTCAGAATCAGGTCTCAAAAACAGCAATTTCAAAATCCAGGCCTGCAGAATAATAATGTTACAGTACATGCCTGCCATAATTTGCTTTTTAGCTCATTCTGAATTACCTCAGCACAACCAAGTAATTCATCAGTGCATAAAGCATGCAGAGACTGGATTTGTGAATTATGCATGAAGGATTATTTTGCTCTGATGTTCTTCTGTGCAGTGTACACTAGAAAGCTTCACTCATGGTTCGTGGTGTTGGTTTGTGGAATATACAGGGTCTTGTGTTATTTGAAAGCATCGGCAACTGTGATATGACGATAGTAAGAAAACTGCATCAACACTATAAATAAGTGATGGCTTTAAAATATGAATCATGCCATAAATAAATGATCTCTGCTTCCTCACATTCTGCCTCTCTGGAACACCAGTTAACTGAATGTGTTATTCACTATCCACATACAACGTGACCAAACAAGGGTGTTTACTTCATGGGGAGATTCACCAAAGAGTACAAACTTGTCATGTAACCACTAATAAAAGAAGGGTTGGCAACACAATTTGTCTGTCTGGTTCTGGCACGTCTCAGGTTCGAAGGAAGGTCTCTTATGATTTCAAACAGAGATGCAGAATTAGACTTTTGAAGAAGGCATCCGAGTTAATCACCATGATTAAAAAACAATAATGAGAAATAATTTCTGATGCATTATATAGTAATCACATAATAGCACATTGAGGTGAAGCTAAAGCTGCAGGCATATATTGGTTGATGTGACTGTCTATTAACATTTCACGAACACTAGCAATAAAAACAATAAAAATACAGGAAATGTAGAACTAATGTACTATTTTTTAACAAAAAAAATGACCATTGCAATTGTAGAGCTGGTGGAAGAATATAACTCTTGTATAAAATGTCTTGAAAAGTTCACTAATATTTTTATTTTAGGAATGCTTTAGGAAATTTTATCTTTCTAGTATTTTAAAACTATATGAAGATTTTTGTCTTTTGTTGCTTTGTCTTACATTTTTCCTTTTCTTAATTCCAACTTGGAAAGCAAGATGATTCACACAGAGAAGGAAAACACTATAGATTTTTCTATATTTGATAGATAACTGCATTTAGAAATGCAAGAAGGTCATTCCAGATTAAAAACATCACTTTTCACAAAAGCCTCAGCACACTTTATATAATTCTGACCTTTTGGTTATATCTTGTAAGTAAAAGTTCTGTTTGCTTTTCCTGTCATATTTCAGCTCACTCAGCCTAAGAATTAGTAATGCCAATTTTGAGGGTAAAACATCTGCGTAAATTTTAAGGAGTGGAAAACATTTCAATTTTAGCAGTAAATAAGTTGAGACTTTAACCATTCATCTGCTATTTTCACTCACATATTCTGTTTAAAAGCAAGTGATCTATTCTTTATTGGAAAAAAAAAGGATTGATATCTACTTCTTTAATCTGCTTTGTAGTTTACTCTCAAAAACTTAGTCCCAGATATTTACTGGGAAAAAACCACAGACTCAAAATTGATGTTTCACTGGGATCACTGCCAAAGATAAATTTAATTTGTGAGGGAATACATGAGAGGTATCGGAAAAAAACACCAACAGAAACCAGCAGCACTCCCCAGGATGCCACCTCCAAACCTGCAAGGTGCAGGAAAAAATATCCATGGGATGATGACAACTGCCAGAAATAGCCCATTGCTCATGTGCTACCCTCAGGAGCACAAGTAACCGTGCGCTTGAAGCACAACAGTTTCCCCAGAGCTCGGTTAAGGCCACTCACTGTAGGAATCATTGCTGGATGGTCATCCTGCCCAAGAAAGTCGCTCCAGACCAAGACAAACATTTCAGCACTGTAGAGGTATGGCAGATGGTCCTACACTGCTGTCATTTCAACAGGCAGGAAAGGGATTGCAGTGTGAAAAGGGTTCATCTCCTGCAAATATCCACATCAACAACTACTGGCTGTGGTGGTGACTTCACTATCTCTGGTGAAAGAAGACCAGAGATAGTGTGGGTTGCACTGTTTTCACCATCTCCCCCAAAATAACTGCCAAATTGTTTAACAAATGCCAGACTCTTGACTGGTTTTAGTTGTTTAAGGCAAATTAGGTCCAATCACTTATCATAGCCTTTTCTGGCTCTGGGTAGGATTTGTATCAGCCCTGTTCAGCTCTGTGGAGGCCATGAGGGTGGCGTGAGTCAAGTCCTGGTTTCCACCCTGTGCTCAGTGAGCAGACATGGGCAGAGGCAGGCACTGAACCCTCCCACATACATTAAACATCTGTGATCAGCCAGAGGCACCTTCTCAACTTAGACCTAATTTCTAATGTTTGCATTCCTATAGATAAGCTGGCTAAATTCCCACCCTTGAAAACCAGGCTGGATTTTGAAAACAAACAATCAAACAAACCCAGTATTGGAGGAAAACTTCCCTGCTGATTGTGAATCCTTGAAAATATTTGTGTATACAAATATTTGTGAATATCTGTGATGTGAAAGTTAATAAGTGCTGTTAAAAATAGCTATGACCAAAATACTTTTTAATGCTGCTCAGCTAGGCTCTGAAAGGATGATAGTTGCTCTACAGCAGGTCCTCTAGCAAGGACTGACATTAGCTGTGACTATTCCCGTGCAGAGGAGTCAAGCAGTCTCCTCTTTTCCCCTGCAGCCAAGGACAGAGCTATCTTTTGGCTTCATACATGGAGGAGGCTCCTGCTTCTGATGTTGAAAAGGAGCTGTGACGTATGTCAGCAAGATGAAATTCTGCTCTAATTCCCCTGTGCTCCAGTTAGGCCTGTGAAAGCAGCCTGTGGCTGCTCTTCCTGAAAAGATTATGTGAGCAGCTGTACATTGTGTTCCTGTCTGATCTTCATCTTCATAATATTTCTATCAGTCACCACTGGAGTGCAGAAGTCCCCAGCATTCACGACCCTCAGCACACCAACCCCTCCATCATTGAAATTCAGAGGTGGTAACGGTCCTGGGAAAAATCAATAGATTTTAATAGGTATTTCCTGAGGTTTATTAAGTATGAAACAGAACTGAGACATCCACTTATTGTTTATATCTGCTGTCAATATTGCTTTCATTTCTTTTTCTTTTTTCATTAAGCCAAAGCAGATGTGAGTTAGTCGTTGGCAGACTTCTTAAAACAGCGCTCGCTGCCTCTTTTGTGGCTTGCATAGGAAGGCTGCAACAAACACTTCACATTGTGTCACTCATCCGTTGCTGCCATTGTTACTAATGAAATAGCAATGCTCTGATAGAGCAGTTACCCCTTAGATTTCATTATTCACAAAATAAAGCAGTGTTCTGAGAAGCCAGTTCCACTGAGGCACAACAATTTACTCCAGCTGAAGGTCTGGCCCCTATGCTTGAGGTAGACTTGGACTAGAAAAAAGGGCTGTCTGGCTGATACAAGCGTACTCTGTAGCCTTTGTCAAAACGGTTTTTATTCTCATACCATGCAAACCTCAGGCATTATTACAGGGTTTCATGGAACAGATGTTCTTGGATTTGCATAATGACAGACAGACTGCCTTTTCTTTATGAAAGGTCACCAAAAACCAGTGCTACTGTTCAGCCAGTGCTGCCTTCGTTAAGCAATTTTAGGACAAAACTGCTTTGTCTTTACTTACTGTTTTCATGACCACTGCTTTACACACTTTAGTCAGACAAAATTAAGGCCTAAGCATTGGCTTATGTGGCACCACATGGCTGTCTAGCTGCCCCTAATTCCTAAACATCAGGCACTCTCATACAATTGCTCAAATAACGGGATCAAATCCTTAGCTGCAGTAAGACAGAGAAACTTCAGTGACACTGATAAAGCTCTGTCGGTTGTTGCTGTCTAGAAGAAACAGCTTTACAAAAGAACATCATAAAATGGTGTGTTTGGTCTCAGTTTTAAATCATTTCCTTATTTATTGTGTGGGTAGTTTTTTCCCACTAATAAAACTAAATTGGCATGATGTTTCTAATATTTATTTCTCATAAAGTTGATTTCTATTGAGCAGCATGTGCCCCCACATCTAAGCAAGCCGTCCTTTTATTGTGATTTGTATGTGTACATCAAATGCACATACAAATGGGATAGTTTTAAATCTTGTACATCTAATGTCTCAGTGGCAGACAAATTCCAACATGGAGATTCCCCAAAGAGAAGTGCAAGTTTGCCTTCAAGGTGAAAACCAAACTTTGCATTTTAGTCAGCATGCAGCTGGAGCATCATTGGGAAAGCTCATAGGTGCAAAAGTAGTCATAGAAGGCCAAAACAAAGATAATGTAGTCTTACCAAGTCATTCTGGAATGCCTGAGACAGGAGACAGAAACCCTTTGCCTAAATAGAACATGGAAATAAACAGAATTTCAGGCTGTAAAATTCCTTAAATGACAAAATAATGGAAAGTGAAGCACAAAGTTATGTATTTTTCTCTAGGTAGCATAGTGCCAATTTTCCAGTGTATGTCTTCTTTTCTCTTGACTTGCACACTTGCTTATGCTCTTACACTCCCCCAGCTAGATGATGATGTTAGAAATTATCTCTTGCCTGTATTTCCAGTTGTTCTGATGCAACCAACAGAACCACTGGCTGTCTTCCACACATGAAACTGTGTATGAACACAGAGCAAAGAAGTGGGCAGACAATGCCCAGCCTCTTGATGAAAGAAAAGAGGAGAAGGACTGGGTAGATTTGGTCCTCAAGCTGCTGGACAGTAATTTGGAGAGAACTGTAGTTTAAGTGTAAGAATGGGAAATTACTGATAAAAGGATGTATACAAATATGCTGTCCCACCCTCCTTCCCTTGACGATCCAGTTTGGCTGAGATGAGAGGAGTAGCAACCCTGCAAGCTGGAGTGGACACTGTCCCTCAGGGTGCACAAACACAAAACAGCATTTTTGCTTTCCTGGAAGACCTGATCCCACCAGCTCATGGGGAGCCTGGACGTGTCTCTGCTTCTTCCATGCCAGCCATCTTAGTTCTGATGACCCCAGCTGGGAATGCCAGGGACATTTTGGGGAAGGCAATTTTGTCACCTTATGCATGGAAGGAAAGAGGACACACAGTTTCTTTCCAAATGTAACTCTATAGAGGAGAGAGTTTTAATAACTTGGCTGGTTTATTTCCTGGCCAGTGGTAAAAGCTGTGGCATGGTTATGCATCAGTCAGAGGACTTGAAAACCATGTTCTTTGCTCAAAGGCCATATTTCCTAATTTAGTATTCCTTTTGATAGATCTTCATTTGTCAGACATGAGAGTTCACAGCATCAAAGCTCAGCATGAAACTCTTTTCTCTGAATTATGCTTTTCTCTCCCTTCCACAGCCATTCTTTTCTCCTTTCCATCTACCTCTGTCCTGACAAATCTCCAAGCACCCTTCTAATGCAATTATGGGTCTAGATGAGGAGTGGCACTGAAGCCTAAAGCTCTTCCTGATTTAGGTTTAAATTCCATGAAAGGTCCTCCTTTTCTTGGCTTTGTAAAAGATCAGGCTGTGGCAGCAGCTAGTCAACCCATAGATAATAATAATATCAATTACTTAGACCTGGTCTATGACAAAGATGAGTGAAGATATATCTATTTACAAAAAAAAAAAAAAACAAAAAAACCAAAAAAAAACAAAACAAAAAAAAAAAAACAAAACAAAAAAAAACAAAAAAACCCAGAGTACCTTGGTTCATGCAATATGTATCTTGCTTAAAAATATATAAATGCACATTAAGGCAACCAACTTTGTACTCACTTAGCAGAATTTTAATAAGACATGCTATATAAAAATGTTCTACAGTTTTGCAGTCATTTAAGGATGATTTACACGTTTCATAAATGTTTCTCTGTTTATTCCTTAAGGCAAGTACAGGTTGCACTTGTTCTTCAAGTACCAGTTGAATTTGTTTGTGCTACTAGTAAAATAGATTCCAATAATAGATCATTGGTTTGCATGATAACATTGGAGAAGGAAAACCTCAGGATTTTCTGGTTTCTGATCTAAAAGGCTGATATAGCAGATGGGAAACTGAAATTCACTTCAAAGTTTAGATTAAATTAACATTGTCTATTATATGATGAGTTAATTTCCCTCCAGTATATGTTCCCTGTTTTTTCTAATAAAATGGTCTTGCAAAGTACAAGATGGGAAGTCTGTGACTACCAGTCATCATCACAGAAAAAATATTTCCTTATGCCATGTTTGCAAGTTGTATTTTTTAGCAGGTCAGCCAATATTGTTGGAAAAATTCATGCTTCAATATTTGGTTTATCTGTTTTTATTTCTTTAAAACTCTGTCAGTTGACCTAACAGTAAATATTAGTTGTGCTATTGATTAACTTTGGTGAACAGAATAAGATATCTTTCTGTTTTAGCGATGTCATTCACATTTGCCACTAATCAGTAAGTTGTTCTCAAAACACAAGCACAACCCAGCAATACGACAACGTATTTTCAGCGTGTGGAAAGTTGTCATTTTCTTTTTTCTTAAAGAAAGCTGAGAGCTATTATACAGCAAGTAAATTATCCACCCTTACAAGGATCATTTCTTTTGTTACTGGGTTTTAAAAGCATACAACATACACTAGTTATGTGAGATTTTGACAGCAGAGGAGGCAAAAAGCCAACTCCAGACTGCTATGATATAAGAAAACTGTGCTTATGCTATCCTGCTGAAATTTCTCCTAACATAAGAAATAAATTTTTTTTCCCAGGAGTCTGCATGTATTCTGTCATTCCCATAATGTTCATCTTCCCCTTCTTTTGATGCCTGAAATTTGACTCTGTGTTAGGTTCTAGGCTGCAGATGCTCACTTATGAAATCCAGAAAAAAATCTGAAGAATTTTAAAACTTCATTTTTTTCTTTGACACTGGCAGAATAAAATGGAAATTGAAACAATAATTTACATATTCACAGTATAACAGGTGATCTCACAAGTACAATCCCTGTAGGGCAAATAGGAATTTAATTTTATAGGCTACAGATTTGAGGGTTACCATCTGACTGTAGGCTCCTACTTGAACTACTGAATCTGTGCCTGTTTTCAACAGTGCTGATGTCCCTTTGAAATCTAGCCCCTATAAACTTCCTTAACGATGAATTTCAGAAATTTCCTTTTATACACACCAGTGAAAAGTCTTGGAATTTGATCATAATGCACAATTAGATGATCAAGAGTGATGAAGATTCTTAAGTCCTTTCTATATTTCCTAAAAGTAAGATTTACTATTTTAAATCTAACAAAACAAATCTCTGTTCATCATCTCTCAGAACCTGACTAGCTGCCCTGGGATAGGAATGGGATGTGAAGGCAGCACAAATGATGCCTTTTGCCAAGAGCTCTGGAGGGTGGGCAAGGTAGATAAAGATTTGATATAACCTGAAATTTATCACTGAACTGTGCTGAGGTTAGGAGGAGAGGAAGCTCTACCTTTTTAATCATACCTGAAGCAGGTATTCAGTCAGCAAATAATGCCATCACATCCTAACACTAAGAGAGGTACAAAAATCATTGTGTATCATGACACAGGGAGAGGCCAAGTGGGAGAGATTGCACTGGAAGTGCCTCATTTTCCTGAAATAGTTACACAGAACAATCTTGGGGGGAAGAGGGAGGTACCTGTAACTGAGATGAAATAGTGAAATGGCATCAGCATACAGTAAGAGAATTCTGGCAATATTCCGGTCTAACTGAAAGCACTTCATGAAGAAACTCATGAACATGATCCTAGGACTGGAATGTTTTGCTTAAGAATGTTTATATAAAAAAATCAGAGGAATGTGCATCTTCCATTTCCAAGCTTTGTTTTTCAGGCACTTAAAAAAAATGCAGAAAATATTTAGTGTTTTAGGCACATTCCCAAAAACTTGCAACATTAAAAGTTAAAACATAATTTCTAGCATGCGTGCAAACTTAAAGTGATGCATATAGCAAGCATTTGTCATATACTTGATATTTGTATAAAAAGTAATTTTAAGGTTTGTTTGATAGTTGAAACATTATAAAAATTAAAATTTGTAACCTAAGTATTTCAGATTCAGAAATAATTATGCCTTGCAACTTCTTTGTTTATTTGAGCACAGAAAACTATGTTCTAAAATAAATAAAAATGTCAGACAAACTTCTCATGCGAAAATTGGGCACAACAGAGCCTGAATATACACAGGGAAAACCAGACTTAAGAGCCCTGGTACCCAGTGTGGGAAGTTCATTCAATTAAAGTAAAGGCCTTCTGCTAATTTTTGTACCCAGTTTACAAGTTGGTTAAAACCTAAAACCACCACCTCAAATAAAATCATAAGCATTGTGCACCTTCAAAATGAAAGTCCTCCTGATGCTTCTCAGGTCATTTAAACATAAAGATGTTCAGCATAAACATAATCAATTTTTCATAACAGTGAAAAATAATCAAGGAGTCAAAATAGTCCATCTTTTTCACCCAAGTCCTTCATATTTCAGTGATACAGGATCATATTTCTAATACATGTCCATAAATCCTTTTTTCAAAGCTTCTAATTGTTCTGAAGGATGCTTAAATGCATTGGTCAGTGAGCTCTTCTAACCTTAAGGCTTTTATTTCCCTGTCCATGCTCACCAAGCATGGTAAAACAGCAAGTGAAGAATACAGTATCAAACCTGAAAATGCTGAGAATTGCCATCATGTCACATTTTTTCCATATTCCCCTCCCCTGTAACAGTTTCAACTGCTGTCCTTGGGCAGTGAGATTTTCCATTTGCCTACCAACTGCAGGTTAATATGTGTTGACTTGTTCTAAAGTTTAAATACAGCCTTGTTAATTGAAATGGCTTTGAAGAAAAATGTCTGCTGTCTCGGTTTCTTTAAAATAAAAGAAAGTAAAAAAAAAAAAAAAAAAAAAAAAAAAAAAAAAAAAAAAAAAAAAAGTCAGCATGAAAATGAGTAAGAGCTCTCCTAAATTTTTCTGGCAAATAACTCAAAATAGAGAAGTGAAAAATGTTAACACTAGAGCTGAGCAAGCTAAAGAGTGCAGATCTTCTCCTGAACCCTGGGGCAGAATTGGGCTTGTACAGGCAGATACTGTGTCACTTGCTAACAGAGCTTTTAATTATTAATCACATTACCTATCTGGGTTCATCTTGAGCCTGCAGTTTGTATGGAAGAGAAATACCCATCTCTCTCCCCCTGGCTTTTTGCAAAGCTGAAAGCAGTAGAGAGGAAACGGTTTCCACTAATAGCAAGCACTCCCTGTGGCAGCACAACGAATGATTGCTCTGTGTGTGTGAGAAAGGAGAGGGTGTCTGATGCACAGGATTGGTTTTCACTGTTGTCAGGCATTCTCTCAGTTAGCTGTGCTCTCCTGACCCACAGTGCATAATGGATTTTCCAGCTCCTGATGTGTATGTATAGCTTAGCCTAGAACTTCTTGCTCTTATCGTTGTTTCAACACGGCAGAACACAGGTAAAAGCCACAGATTTTTAATAGATTCTAGACAGGGCACTGTGCAGGTCTGAGCACACAGCCCCCATCATAGGACTAATCTGGTCATGCACTAAGAGCCTGCAATCAGTAATCTGCAGAAGGAAGTCTAATGTTACGCTGACTGGGAGAGTTATGGTGAAATCACTGAATTTCTGTGATAAGAATGTGCATGTTTAATGGATAACATGATATCACACAATTCTCCTTCTTGCTATCTGAATATGAAGAAGGAATTAATATATAGTTACAGTGGCATAGATAATCCCTTTTAGGGGGTTTTGTGTTCCTTTGCACACATGGCATGTTCACTTGTGCTGCTCTGGCAGCTTCAGCCCTAAGTCTATCTCTGGCAGTGACACTGACTTTTCCCGTCTTTTCCATTAGGTCTCTCATTTCCCACTCTACCTGTGGAACAGGCTTTTGGGCAAGTGCTTTGTTTCATGTTGAGTCATTATATTATACTTTAAAGATAAATAGAGGGGTTTCCTTTTGTCATACTTCATAAAACGTGAGATGATGTTCCATACATAAAATTATTATCATCTTTTATAACAAGTAGATCAATAGCAAGATAACTCTAGTAAAAGGCATAAAAATGCATCAGACAAGTGTTTTTAAATATGATGTTATTGATCCACTGGAGTTTGACAGATTAAATAGCAAAACTGAAATGCCTTTCCATGCCTTAGTCTTAACCATTATCATTTATCAAAACAAAAGCAAAAAGCCTTGTAAACAATAAATGGGGCAGTGATAATTTCATAGCTGCATCAAAAGGTTTGCAGCATAATTTAAATGCCAGTAAGACAAGAATTTTCAAGATTTTTTTTTCTTTCACAAAAAACATGCAGAAATCTTTCAGTCACTTTTTTTAAGTGAAAAAGGTAAAATCTTCTGCTAGGTCCTGCTGAATTATTGCTCATCTGCAAAAACCATGCAAGCAAACAACAATCTGTTCCTGTGCAATGGGTTCTACTCATTATATGCCAGAGGTGCATGTCTGTCTGTATACACAGATGTGCAATTGGATTTTTAGACAGTGGTGAAATGAGTAATTTTTCTAGAGTAACAACAAACTAAACTAAACCAAAACACAAAAAGCAGAAGTGAAAAGAGTGCAGTGGATAATATACACAAATATGCACAAGTGCAAGTAGTCCATACATCATAATATGGAAAAAGCAGTTATAGATGTGATTTTCATTATGGTAAATCCTCTGAGAGCCCTCTGGTTGTGTAGGGTGAGCGACCATCAGCACCTCCACAATCAGACTCACAGTTGTACAGAAAGGAGCAACACAAATCCTTAAACACAAAAAAAACCACTTTCTCATGACTAGTCTTGTACGTGCCACAGAGGACCTAAGAATTTAAGTCTAGGATCAAAATCAAAGTTCTCAAAGCCTTCTCAAAGTTCTCAAAGCCAGAGTTCACAACATTTAATACCTGCATCCGGGCCACTGATGCACTTTGAAAGTATCTATACTTCTATTACTAAGGGTTCTGTTCACATTCATGCAAGTCCTGACAAGGCTCAGATGTTTAATCATCAGAATTGGTTGGAATATTCTTCTTTCTTCTTAATCCTCAGATAATGACTCAGGCTGTTCATATCCCTAAATCAGAATCCTGAGAGGATATTAACATCTTTCAAAAAATGCCAAATAAATCTAAGATTTATTCCTGTACTCAGAATTTCTTGCTCACAGTTTGTCTTGTGGGTATTGTGGATTCCTCTCTGAGACACTTTGGATTTCTGTGGGCAAACAGGATTCTGCTCAGGAGCTGAGTGGCTTGGGGTCTTGAGGGCGATTTTAGAGAACAACAGGGCAGAATAAATGCCTAATGCCCAACAGAAACAGTATTTGACATAATTACAGCAGAACTTGTGCTAAGGAGAGAAAATAAAAGACCTATGGAAAAATCAAAAGTCAGAATCAGGATTCAGGTAAGAATCCAGAGGTCTTTGGGATTCAGATCTCATTCAGGTAGAGAAGCTTTATCTCTTGGTGGCCAGTATTGAAACAAAACATTTGGCTGAGGAAATGGATTGCTACACAAAACAAAATGGTCGAGAGGAAGTCCCTGCTCTATGAAATTACAATATGACTTTGGTTCAACCCTCCAAAACTGCACTCTCCTACCACCACTTCTGGAGATCATGAAGATCCATGCTGTTCTTGGTACATTTCATCTTCACAAAAATCTGGCTATCAAACAATAATAATGAGGTCTTTTGACATTAGAAATGGTCTTTATGGTCTGAGCTCGATCCTGCTGCCATTAGTTAACATTATTCTACTGGCTTACTGAAGCTTTATTAATTTAATCAAAATAGATTTTTTTCTTTTCATTTAGAAACAGATATCTCCTGATAATACCTGTATATGCACCATTCGGTAAAGGGTTGAGTGAGTTTACCTGAAATTAGTTCTACAGTTGTTGTGCACTTTGCACATTAGAATCTAAAATGTACATGGATAATTTTACTTTAAAATATTACTCTATTATTTAATTCAAAAATATATTTCATTTATTCATGCAGCATACAAAAATATGAATGTCAAAGTTTGGCAGAAGACAGAGACAATTAATGAGAAAAAAAGTCGTTCCATCTATATGTGAATCTGCAGAACATATTTGAAATCATAGCTTTCACACCTTGCAAAGTTCTTTCTCACTTTAAAAAACTATGGTGTGATGTGCAAAGAATAGATAAGTCATGATGGTGCCTAGAGACCAGCTCTGACAGTCAGTGCAGTCTCAGAGAGAGAAGTAAACAAATATAACTTTTGTAAATAGAAGGTTTTTTCTTCTGGCCTGCCTGAGGGATACACTTGTGAGTTTTCTTCATTTAGAGTGTTTTGTGATATAGAGAAATCATTATTTGCTTTGAGGCAGCAAAGCTGAAAATGAAAATTTTGAATATTACCAAATGGAACACATATATTTTAGGAATTATTAGTTACCTCTGCTGAAGGATAGTATGTTTGTGAAATACCCTCACTTTCAACTGGTTACTGTTGTCTTGCAGACTCTGTTTCTCTAGGACTCAAAAGCCATACTGAATTTAAATGAGATATTTTACTTCTTATTTGGATCCTGGCAAGTGAAAGAATACATTATAATGAATATATTTGAAATTATTTAACTTTGAATTAGAATGTGCTTGAGATACTTTAGAAAATAATTAATGTATTTAAAACATTTTGAAAAGGAAGATGTCTCACCTAATGAGCTTTTATAGTATGCTATGAGTGATGAAATACAGCCATCCTTTAAAATCATGTTAAATACAATGTGGTAGAAGAGACAGAAAAGACAGTAATCCACCAAGCAGAGTGATATCAGGAGGAACAAGGTAGAAGTTCTATATCAGATTCTTTACCTTTATAACATCCCTTTTGAAGCTAAGTTTCTCTTTCCATTTGCTGTCACATGCATTTCAGAAAATGACATTCGCACCCCATAAAAAAATGTGAATTTTTTTGTATGAATCATGAATATTTAATTCTCATTTTTTCATGTTTTTTTCAAGAGCTCTTAACAATTATTTCACAAGATGGATTTTTCCCTAAGAGAAAACAAAAGTCTGCAACAGCTGAACCTGGATACCTGATAAGACAACTGCTGGCAGAAATGTTTGGGGATTCTGCCACGCAGAAATTTTAGACGTGCCATATTTCAGTTGTGATTCTGGATTCACTAAAAAGGCAATTTGCAACCAAGGCCTATGGAGTCACATAATTTACCCATATGTGTAGGTACATAAATGGAGTAAGACATAACCCAAAACTTCTGTTCATACACAACTCCCACAATGTATGTTTTTGTGCAGTGGGATGTGGAAGATGGGCCCGGACATGGATTGGTCAAGGATGGGTGAAAAGCCTGCAGCTCTTTGACATGACTCACTGTCTCACTGCTCCAGGGGGTCACAGCACAGCTCAGTTAGCACAAAATCACTTTTAGGGCAAAACACCTTCACAGAGAAGATGCTGCCCACACAGAAGGCTCTGCAGCAGAGCCTTCTACTTTGAACTGAGCAATATTTAGTTACCCAGAACCTCTTGCAATTAACCAGTTCTCTAAAATATATTTCTATAGATTCTCTCTGAATAGTTCAGTTCTTTCTGAAGCCCTGTGGCATAAGAAGGGACCAGGGACTGACAGGAGAGTTGGCATAAACACCAAGGTCGGCTCACAGCTGCAGAGGAGGCAGGTCAGCAGAGATCCTCTGCTGCTCCTAAAAAGGCATGTTGTTTATGAAGCTCACAAGTTCATCAGATCTCATTCTGGGGACCTTGAGGTTTTGTATCACAAAACAGTGAGTTAGAGTAAGAAAATATTGCCCCACTCCATATGATATATAAATGTCAACCATTTCAGACATATGGTTTGGTCTTCTGCCTAAGACAGGCTGAGAACTCCCTTGAAAATTTAACATATCTCTGAGATTTTCACCAAAAAACTGTAAAACTAAGTCAGGCTTCCATCTGACACAATATAATGTTATTTATTTCTACTAAAGTCATGTCTGGTAATTGCAACTGAGGCAGTGTACAAAAGGGCTTGAGTCATCTCACCTAACTTTATCTATCCATAACTTAACATCTGGTTTAAAGTGTTGTCATCAGGAAGAGGTAGTGAGAATAATGTCCAGAGAGCAATTAATATTATTCCAGTCTTAGACAAGGGAGATGATTCATCCTCTGAAGTCTCTCTCTCTCTTTTTCTTTATTAAATGTACAGGGAGCCTGGAAAACTAACTGAAATGAGATTCTTACTTTTCTAAGGCTAACGTATGATTAAATGAGTCTCATCTTATTGCCTGTAAAAACTTACAGTCTAAATGAAATAGACCTCAGGCAGGAAGGACAGCAATTATACAGAGATAAGGACTGATTTCCCTAGAATAAGGTGATTCTTCCCAGGATCCTGTGGCCCCTTTATCAGGTCTTTCTGGGGAATGTCATACAGTAAAGTCTAACAAACACAGTCCTTCCATTTGTCACATGCACACCTAGGTAGTAAGACAAACAGTCAGTTTTCACAACCATTTCTACAGAGTTTTCAAATAAAACTTGTTTCTTTCCAGGTAAAATAGGTGGAACAGAATAAGCTATAGTAACTTGGTAAGTTTACTGCAGTGTTGTTATGCCTTTACTATTGCTATGTAAGATTTCCTGTCCAAAATTATTTCCACAAGGGAGTTCAATTACATTGAAAATGATGGAAAAAAAACTTAATCCTCTTGGATTTCTGCTTTCCCACAGAATATTTAAATTTTAAAATATAGATTTTCATTTTGTGGGAAAACTTCAGTCTCAAGGCCTCACCTGGAGCTTACTGAAGTTAAATTAAAAAAAAAAATTAATTGAAAAGCTGCAAATTTATTTCACTGACTCCTAAAAGAGACTTCATGTGTTTTCATAAATTCATTGTGGATTTTATATGAGCCATCACACAACTTAGAGGGCAAAGTTTTCTAAATTTTTGCCTGGCTCTCTAAGACACAATTTGTCATTGAAATAAAACCTAATAAACAATAAGAAAATGAATGGAATTGCTTCTCCCTGTGACATAAGATAATACCCTTGCCAGACAACACAAATTTCTTTGTAGAGTGTAAGGAAAATCTAATACTGCTGCTGAATGTGTCATCAAACTACTTTTTCAGGATTGAAAAGAGAAGATTGAAGAAGGAACACTGAGAAGAATTCACAGAAACATCAAAAATCTAAAATAGCTTTATTCACCCATGAAGGTATCTTATCAGTCATAAGGAGTGCTCAAGTATGTGTGCTGAAGACATAACTTCATTTATAAAAACAAACAACTTGTAAACAGAAGGAATGTTATCAAACGAATGATAATGTTGTATAAATCAATTGTGTGTCCTTGGCTGGACTGGTGTGTTCAACAAAAGAAGCTGTACCAGAAATAGATGGGCTTGTGTGGAATATGAGAGAACAATGATACTGAAAATATAGATTTTGGGTGCATGAGAAGAGAATGTATAATATAAAGATACACAAACAAACCCACAAACACCCAACTTCTTACTGAAAACACAAATCACTTTCTGGCTTACATAAAACAGGAATTTCCTCCAGCTGTACTTATATTACTGTAGCATTTGCTTTCTCTAAATTGTTTAGTCATGTAATTCATGTAATTCAAGACTTCTTGTAAGGAAAGGAATGTGGATAAAATACATGAACAACAAAAAAATCAAGCAAATATGATTGAATATTAAGGTTGCTAGTTTTTATCAGCAATCTAGCTTCAACAAAATGTTTAAGAACTGTCTGCATACTTCATAGTTTGGTTTTAGAGGTCTGGCCCTGAGTGTTATCTTACTTAGTCATTTCTGGAACAAAGCTGAGTGCATGTGAGAGGACTCTCGTAGCAGGAAAACTCATTAAGGAATATGAATTCAGATCATTTCAGTGCTGTTCTCATGGTGTCTCAGATCTGAGCATACAAAACAGTGCAATGTGTTTGAGCTTATGCTGGTTTGCTAATATTGGCTAAATAAGTATCTGGGTATGGAAACATCAGCTTTCATTGCCTTCATCAAACTGCAGCCCAGGAGTAGTTTGGAGGATATCGGCAGCAGGGAGGAATCCATTACAGTCTTTAATACATCCCTTCCCTCAGAACCTGTGACTCACAGCTCTTGTTTTTATTTTCTCCTTCACAGCAGCCAATTTAGAGATAGACGACCTCTGATCCAAATGAAAGCAACTATTTCTAGCTGTTGATGGCATTTAGCTGCAGTCCTATGCTGCTTCCCTCAGGCAAGTCTCTCAGCTCTGTAGTAAACACTGGTGCTTCTCTTCTGAACTCTTTGGCTCTTGCGCACCTGCCCTGGAGCTGCCAGCAGGATCCCAGCTCCCTGCTCCAGCAGCTGATGGTGTGGTGACACAGCCGTAGGGACAGCAGCGAGCCTGCAGAGCACAGGGCAGAGCACTTGGTGGGGGAGCCCAGGAGCACCCTCAGGCTGCATCAGGCTCTTGCTGGGCTCCTCTCTCGCCTTCCCGATGCTGGGACACAGCCTGGCACCAAGGGCTGGGCTCCAGGGACACTGCCCGAGGCAGCACCTGGCCGGGACAGGCTGTGCCAGGATCACAGCAAGCTCCTGGCAGCACAGCCCAAGGTCAGGAGCAGAGCTGCTGGGACGTGGGTGTTTCTTGTCCTTACGTACACACAGACACGTACCTGTGTCTGTGTGCTCATGTGCACATAGCTACAGCTATACGTGCACAGGATCAAAAATGGGGTTTGTACAGAACAGCTCTGCTTCCAACCTCCTCTCACAAATCACCAAAAAAAGTGGGTTAGGAGAACTTAGAAATCGCAACAACATACAGGCTTTAGTGCAGGTTTTCTTTTAGGGGTGGAGATGCAGTATTTCACTTAGGAATTTTTGGAGTGAAATAAAGCCTTCTATTTTATTTCAAAAATAGGGATAAAACTCCAGCACTTTTGGTCAAAATTTCATCCAAAAAAGGGCAGGGCTGCTCCCCCTTATTACAGTAGCTAGAACACAGTGATACTGTTTGTTAACTCAGAGTAAAACCACCCTCTCTGCACTACCACTACTACTACTACTACTACTACTACTACTATTTTTATTGTTGTTGTTGTTGTTGTTGTTGTTGTTGTTATTATTATTATTATTATTATTATTAATGCTTTGTTGGTTTTTATCTCTGTTCAACCTAAAAAATCTCCTAGACATTCTTGTCAGTTTCCTAATTTGTTTAACTCTCTTGCCACACTGGAACACAGGAATCCCCCCCTTTCTCTTCCCATCCAAACTAAATGAAATTTTTTAGTACTTTTATTTAATTAATTTCTGAAGACTGAGTGCTTGGCTTCAAAGCTGTTAATACATTTAGATCTAGATCTAAATCTTCCCACCATAATGGGAGGTATTGTTTAGATATGAACTCTTAAAACAAAAAACCTCAATCTTTTTCCTAACAGTTTAAATGGACTTAAAAGAGAAAAAAAGGTCTTTTGGCTAAAGTAAACATTTTTCAAATGTGCTTTTTCTTTACTTTTCTCTTTTGAAAAGCAAAAAACGAAGGCAGTGAAGGGGGTCATAAGAGTAAACAGCAACTATAAAGTTATATACTTAGAAACATTCCAAAACATATTACAAAAAAGGCCCCTTTGCAATATTGATGAAAAATAAATGGACTGTCTGCCTTCATTATTTGTGCAAATGAATCACTGAATTTTCTGCAAATCTTTAGTGAATTTTGAATGGATACTGGGGATCCTTTCTTATTTCTTTTTGGTTTTAGTATGCTGTGGCAGAAAGAGGGCATCGACTGACCATTAGTTAACTGTTTACACCCCAGCACAAAACTAGGGGAAAGTTGCTTAAATTTTCTTTTGAAAGAAAATGAGAGAGTTTCGTGATAGCCCTGGAGTATTCCATCCAGCCTTTATCAATAACAGAGGATCTGCATTTTCCACTCAAAATTACCTTGTTCCATTTTCTCCCAGTGTTCTGTGACAGCAACCTACATTTTTCATCAGACCTGACTTTACCACATGCCAGGCTGTCCAGCTTTCTTTTAAAAACTGACTTGTGGGACGGCAAGATTATAAACACCTATTGTAATTCAATTTTCATCTGATAATATCCTTTTATTTTTAGAACATATTTCTCCTCATATTTTTATCTCATAATTCAGCAACTGCCTGCCTTTGGCCAGTCACAAGAGCTTTCAGCTGGTTGTTTTTTTTTAGCAAGGTTTGGAAATGGATGTGAGCAAGAAAGGACTTCTGTCTGTTCATCTGCTGGTCCCACTCTTTTTGTAAAATAAAGGCCATCTGGATTTTATTTTGCACTGAAGAATGTACAGCATGTACAGAATTTTTTTCCATGTGAGAGACAGCATTCAGTTACAATTGCTTGGATTGTAAGCCTGAAAATGTTTGTGGCAAAGTACCTGGCTTCAAGTTCTGCTTTCTAAAAACAACTGTGAGCTAAGCCTGATCTTGTGGGTGAAGGGGAGGAGGGAGGTGGATGGCGTGTTGAAGAGCCTGAGAGTTTTGAATAACCCACTCTCAGCCATTAATGTACTGCCCTGAACTTCATGTGGCCCATCTTAAAGAAATGCCAAATCCCATGACTCTGTAGCAGTTCTGGTGAGAACAGATCAAAACCTTATATAAGACACATAACAGCTTTAAGCTGGGGGAAGAAAAAAAGAAACAAAAAAAAATAAAAGCAGCTAAAAAGGAACTTGAGGAAAACATAAATTTAGCCTGTGGTGTACTGTGTACTCAGTGTGTGCTGGCAGAGAGGGTGGGGTTTGTTATTGTGAACTTCTCTGCTTTGCAATAACAACTCTCCCAGCTACTGCTGCCTTTGCAATCACCACTATCGTCATCATCATCATTCATTCAGAATGGACAGCTGGTCTCTGTGGGGATATTGTGGATATAATACAGAAGTGAGACAGTTTTGCACCTGAATTGTCATATGCATATACTCAAGAAAACTTGGTCTTAAGGTTGGTGGTGGCTTATATTGAAGGTAATGCCTCTTCTAGGAGCATGGCATGGCTGAAGTGAGTAAGAAGGGACACATGGTCATGTCATGACCCTTCACCGCCAGCATGGTAGGATTTGAGGTAAAGAGCCCAGTCCCAAAAGGGCTTCACTGAGCCAGCCTCTGCATTTCCCAACTTTCTGGGGAAAAACAGACCTTGTTAATCTACCAATACAAAAGAGTAACTCATTATTCCTCTTTGGAGACATGGCAAAATTTCATAATCCTAAAACTGAATCTAAAAGTATTTCACAAGATTATCCCAAATTCTGTGAAGTAGGGGACCAGTTTGTGCTGGAAGACCCAAGGAGTAGGCCCAGGTTCAGTATGAAAGGTTGATGTACAGCTAAGTCTGGCCCAGGTATTTGCACCCAAATTTACCTCTATAAGAAAGCACTGTTTGCAAGTGGGAGGAGGAAGGAATGGTTTGACACATTTCCATTCTCTCTTGAGCTATTTCAGGTCTACTAAATTAATGAGAATTTTAAAAAGGAAAAAGAAAGAAAAATAAACAAAAAATGCAGTTCAAAACGAAGCATTTCAGAGATGGAGTAAAAATTTCTAAGCTACATGTACACTGTACATATTTGAACAGTCCTGAGGAGAAACTCCCAAAGCAACAGCATAGAAGAACTGAATGTGGCAGGCTGAACTCTACTGCACGCATTCCTACTCCTGCTCTGTGTGTCTGTAAGATAGTCACAACATTTTTTTCTGCTAGTTGCAGCCATTTAAAATCCAATTGTTGGTTTACACTGAACATTTAGGTTTCTCCCCACAATCAAAAGCAAAAAAGGCACCTCTGTAGGGGAATCCTGAGACAGGTGTCTGAGCAAGACAGGGTCTGCTGCTATCTGGACATCATCCATAATGGAAATCTTGGCAACGGGCAAGCCAAGTTGTTGAAATGCTCAGGAGGCTTCTGTCACAAAGATACACACAGGATGCAGGACTCACAAAAGAGTTCAGGAAGTTCAGCTGTTGTTGATTATAAGATTTCTTTTGCTTTTCTCAAGTGTATATAAGCCAACAGATTTAAAGCCTCTTTGTTTTCCTTCAGCCACCACCTAATGGTAAATTGCTGACATTCATGTTTCACACACTGTTTGCATAACTTGTTTTCCAAACTGCATCACTTGTTAAGATTGGGTTCTCCTTCCCTCAGTTCCAGCCAGAATGGAAACAATTCTCCCTGTATAGCATATTTCCATTTCTCCCAGATGATTCCATTTATTAATAATTCCATTATTTAATGTTATCTGTCATTGAATATCTGTTTTATCTTGCACACATATAATCACAATTATTACCAGACTACACATTTTAAAAGTATGTTTGATCTGTCCCTTATGATGTGTTCCACAAAATCACTGCCAAAAAATACTGAGGCAGTTTGTGGGAAGCTACAAAAAGTTCACCCTGAACAGTCTGCTTCATTAGGCCTCAGATTATATTTTGATTCTAAACTCAAACAGTGCTCACTGAAATGCCATCAATCAAGATAATAAATAAATTTTTATATGCCATATGTTCTCCAAGTGGAATTTTAATGAGATATTAAAATGTGTTTTAAAGCTCAGGTTATACACAAATACCTTAATGTTAAATATGTCAGTGTCATACAAAATATTTGACTAAGTCAAGCATCTACATTGGAGTTTATGGGTAATGGGAAATGTCTTTTAAGGCCAAGTAGACCCATTCCCCTGAATAGACTTATTCTTTTGTAGAGGCCACCTCTTTTAATACTAAACTTGCCTCTTTTAATAGTAAACATTAACCTGCCAATGACTCCTGCTTTTTTCTGTGAAGAGTTACATGCAATATGTCATATTTTACAGGTTCATCAACCTATCACTTTTGCATTATCCAGTATTAATAGCTTCTCCTTTAGGCACGAAGATTTTAGAGGTGGCTTTCTGTATTTCTTAGATAAAACTGATCTTTAATCTTACAAAAGCATCTTCATTTTCTTCTTTACTTTGTGTCTAGCCATAATAATAGCAATTCATTGCCTATTTCAATACTGGGGTTATTTGTTCATTTGGGGAATTCAAAACCTATGAAATGTTGAGCTGCCATCATCTCACAGGCCTGCCTTTCCTGTCTTTGTTAAGGCTGATGGCCAGGTCTTCTGGTTATGTTAGAGATCCCAGATGGTGGTAATGCAGCAAGCAGAGCTTGCACAGCACCCCATGTTCTGCTTCCAGCCACCAAAGGGTATTTAATGGGGATCCCACAGCTCCTTCAATTACCCAGAAGGAGGCAACTGTTGTCATCTTCCTTTCATTTGTTGTAAGCTCCAATAGACAGCTGTGGGAACCGGACAGGATGCTTTTGCATACTACAACTTATCTCAGCAGATTTGCTGATAACACGAAGCTGGTGATGTGGTTGACATACCTGAAGGATGGGATGCCATCCAGAGGGACCTGGACAAGCTTGAGAATGGGTCCATGGGAATCTCATGAGGTGTAACCAGACCAAGTGCAAGGTTCTGCACCTGAGTCAGGGCAATCCAGGCTGGGGGATGAACAGATGGAGAGCAGCCCTGCTGAGGACTTTGGGGTGCAGGTGAATGAGGGACTGGACATTACTGAGCCATGGGCACTCACAGCCCAGAGAGCCAAATGTGTCCTGGCCTGTGTCCAAAGCTGTGTGAGCAGCAGGGGAGGGAGGGGATTCTGTCCCTCTGCTCTGCTCTGGTGAGACCCTACCTGCAGTGCTGCATCAGTTCTAGGGTCCCAGCACAGGAAGAACATGGACCTGGTGGGGCTCTTTTATGAGGAAAGTCTAAGAGAATTGAGATAGTTCAGCCTGGAGAAGAGAAGGCTTAGGGTGACCTAACTGAAGCCTTCCAGTATCTGGAGGGAGCCTACAAGAAAGATGGAGAGGGACTGTTTATTAAGGAGTATGTAGTGACAGGAAAAGAGGGAATGGCTTCAAACTGAAATAGAACAGGTTTAAATTAGGAAGAAATTCTCTGCTGTGAGAGTGATGAGGTACTGGAATAGGTTGGCCAGAGAAGCTGTGGATGGCCCGTTCCTGGAAGTGTTTGAGATCAGGCTGGAAGGGATTTTGAGCAACCTGGTCTAATGGAAAGTGCAGGGGTGATGGATCTTAAAGGTTTTTTTCAACCCAAGCTATTCTATGATCCTGTGATTCTATCATTCCGTGATTCTATGATCTTACAAAGAGCCTGTAGAAGTCATATGAATCATTGTATTTCAAACTGTGCAGCTCTTGCACAAATTTTCTTACATGCTCTTAAAGGATCTCAAATAATGCCATAAGTAAAGCTAGGTAGAAATTCATTTGTTTATATAAAAATACAAAAATTTTATACTTTTTAGAATCTGAAAATTCAGCAGGCAATTCAGTGAAACTTTATTGGGAAAGCAAGCTCTCAGATTCAAGCTGAAATTTCAAGTGTGGAATGAAGGGAGGAGACAGACTGAAATAATGTTTACTGAAAAAAAAGATTACTTGCTGTCGGGGCATCCCATTTTACGTATGGGGCCTCAGTCATGGAAAATGTGCCTTTCTTCTTGATTTTTTTAATTTCTTGATTTAGTTTAAGGTAGGTAAGGGGAATTTTCTTTTGTTCACTTAAATCTGCCTTTAGTCAAGGTTTTTCACTAAAGCCGGACAGAAAAAACAAAAACAAAAATGAAAAAAAAAAAAAAAAAAAAAAAAAAAAAAAAAAAAAAAAAAAAAAAAAAAAAAAAAAAAGAAAGAAAAGAACCTCCTTGTCCTGAAAAGTTTCATGGGATGTGAAAATTATTTCCTGCTTAGCCCAAATAGTAAAACCTGGCAAAATCTCTACAGCTGCTCTTGAGTGTCTCGATGGTGCTGGGAGTTAAACACATCAGAGGGAAAGGAACGCAGCATGAGTAACATGATGAATATTCATGTCCTGGATGTGGGTCTTGGAGTCAGCAGAAGTGAGTTTCTGCCAGATGTGATGGTTCAGCCCAGACGAAGGAGACTTTCAAAGAATCCTGTGGAAAATCTGTTGTGCTCCTACTGACTGAAAGAGTTCATACTTCTTCCAGCTGATGACTCAATAAAATGATTCTTGCTTTAAATTTGCAAAGAACACAAGTGGTTTTAGTGTGTGTGTGCAAGCTCATAGATGTGTATGAAAACAAGCAGAGAGCCCAAATAAATATTTTTCTTCTCTTTTGAGTGATTCTGAGGTGCTTTAGACATTTATGATGCTTTTTTTTCTGGTACTCAGCTAGTGCTATTGGCAACCTCTAAATTCAAAACAAGCTTTTTACTTGTTTTCTTCACTACATCCTTGCTATTTATTGCTAACCTGTGAGTGCTTTCAAGCCAATAAGACAGAATCTTAGTGAGTGTGGAAACAGCTCTGTTGGCTGAGCTCAAGCAGCTTCCTCATCTCAACGTGCACAAAGACAGCCCTGAGCAGGGCTGGCAGCCCTTGAAACTGCAGAGCCTCCTCAGCTTTGCCTGGTGGAGCTCTGCCTTTCCCCTCTGCTAATCATTTCCTGCTCCCTCCACCCCCTTCCAAGTGTGTGGGCCCAGAAAGTACTGGCAGTCCCTCAGTTCATTGTATGTCTGGATTACATATTATTTACATTGCAGTAGTTGCAAACAGCTCCAGTTGGGACCAGGGCTTGTTTCTTTTCTTTTGTTTGTTTTTTTCCTTAAACATTGAACAAATAAGAATGAAAAGTTTTCGGTCTAAAGAGATCACAATTGTGAGCTATAAGAGTGGCTATGACAAAAAGTCATGTGAAAAAGGAGGGAAAATTAAAATGAGAGAGAGAGCAAGGGAAAAAGTGCCATTTTGGCTTTGTTCTCACACCTGCTCCTAATAGTTTTTTAAATGCATTTCTTCATTTTTAGCATGCTAAGCCACTATTTCTTATGAACTGATAGCAACAATAATGCCAGAATGATTTGATGTGTAACACCATGAACTGTAAGCAGAAGTGAGAACCATGCTTCACCTAAAAGTGCTGCCCATCACATTATTCTTCTTACTCTTTCACAACCAAAAGAAAAACATTTGAGGAACTTATTCTGTGACCTGTCAAAGTGATCTCATGTGTTAACTGTCCCATTCTCTTTATCCACATGGAGATAATGAAAGGAGCCAAAACAGATCAAAAATAGCTCAGGAAGAAGAGGCAGAAGAAATTACCTTTATGATCTGTTCTCATAATCCTTTCAGTCATGGATAAAGGACCAGAAAAATAAAAATGTGCTCCAAAATTTAATGTATGGTGAAAAATTGGTATCTTAATAAAGACCTTGATTTCCTCAATATTATATTCTACTTCATAGTGGTAACAATATAGTCCACCTTGGGAAAACATGGAATGTATCATTGTACATAGGCTTTGCTAACCTTACTGGGATTGTTTTAGGATAAACTGAATAAGACTTCTAAGAACTTGTTTGTCACTTATGATAACAGGATCAGAAGAGGAACAAAGAAAGTGCAGTGCTTCAATTAGCTGAAAACTGTGTATGTGCATAGACCCTACAAGAAAAAAGAGAAATAAATTATACTCAATTTTTTCCTGGTATAATAAACACTTACTGGGGTATATCAATATGCTAAAAAATTACTAGAAGGAATATCAATTCTTCATGAAGGACAAGTGGGGGAAATGAGGAAGGTTGATTACAAATCACCACATCGACCTGATGAAAAAGGGTTAGCAATGGAAAGTGGAATAAACATGGGGACTACAGTGAAGGAGGAGGCAGATCACCATGAGTACCTATCAAGAGGATGAAGCTTTATGTAAGCAGTCCATCAAATAGAGAGAGTCTGTTTGGGGGATTGAGTCACTCATTTTGTCATTGAGAAAATAAACCAAATAAAGGCAGTAATTCTGGATGTGCTGGAAGCAGTGAGAAGGAAGAATTCAAGGAAAACAAAGAATGGAATGGAATGGAATGGAATGGAATGGAATGGAATGGAATGGAATGGAATGGAACAGAATATATGAGAATAAAAACTTGTACGTAACTTAGGTGAAAATCACTGTGAAATGGTAAAGTTCATGATCTTTAGAAAGAAAGGGAAGGGAGTAGCAAAGATGCCAATGAAAATCAAGATGCAGACTTCATACATTCAGTGACTGGAACATAAAACTGCAAAAAAGACAAGAAACAAAAACCCAAAGAAACCCTCAACCACAACCAAACAACAACAACAAATACATAAGGAGAGACAGCACTTTCCTGAATAGGAAGGACTTGGGCGTGAGCTATCTCAGTGTGGAGAGAGAATGACAAGCCTAGATAGAGACTTGCTTGGTGAAAATCACAGTTGTTTCAATAATCCCAAACCTAAGAGTGGAAACCAACCAGAGCAACAAGGATGAGTATAAAAGAAGAGCCCGGGCATGTGGGGACAAGAGAAGAAAGGGCATTGTAAAAGAGAACAAAGAGATGTGAGTCATAGTCATTCAGTAACAAGATCAGGGGTAAGAAGAAGATGAAAAGGTGACAGATGAAATAGGAAATCTGAAATGGTTAGTCCCCTCATCAATAAGAAGGTCAGTAACCATCATGCAGACATCATCTTTAACCTCAGTACCACAGGAATGAGATGTCAGCTCAGGAAAAGAGTAGAGAGGAGTATTTACATAAGTTGAATTGATTTAGATCAACAAACTCAGATGAAATTTGCCCTAGAGGACTTAGACAACTGGCTGAAACTGCCCCCTGGGACATTACTTGCTATCTTATGCAATATGAGGAAAGCAAGTGTGGGTCCAGAAAACTGTAAAAGGCAAACTTTGAACCAGTTTTAGCTGGAAAATGGAAATAAATATGATGCTAGTGGACACATTTTGCCACATTCACTATCACTTATAATCTAATTTAATTTGGAGGACTTTTTCACAAGGGCTGCTTTAACTCAAACAGAAATTACAGGGAGATATGTGAAATCAAGTATGTAAAATGGAGAATTCTTTACCTGGGAAACTATCAAATATTTGGGGTGTTGCAAAAGTGGAGAAAACAAAATCAGGGCAGTAAGTCAATGCAATGAGCTAATCAGCCTGTCTCCATAGAAACGAGAGTGTTGAAGTAGTACTCATAGAGTCCAAGGTACATTTTAAGATATTTATCATAGCTTAATGCAAAGAAAGATATAGTGAAGGGTGATTCATCGGAGATGGCAATGCAGTGATTGAATATGTGGGCTCAAAAATAATACCTGACACTATCTCACCCTTTTACAGTCTCTCTTGATCTTGCAGTTAGTGACTCCACTCTTCTCCAGACAAAACACAGTAACGTTGTCAATATAAGCAGACCTGAAGAAGATGGTAGATAAATGATAAACAATGATTATGTTTTTGAAGATCAACATTTCTTCAAGTTTTTGGTATTTTTGAAATTGTATGATAAAAATAAAAAAGTCCTTAGAATAATCTCTATTCCTGTTTCCTTAATTTTTTTTCCTTTTTCGATTTTCTAAATTAATTTTAGTTTAAAATTGAGTTGCTATAAGATTTCCTCAAGTATACAGTCATGTTTTGAAGTTCTATCTTTTCAGAGTAAGCTGGTTATTTACTTGTAGCCAATAGAAAATTAAAAAGCAGATATCCTGTGAAATTACTTCTATACCACACAAAAAGTAGAAGTGATTTGGGGTTTCAGATGTAACACAAGAAAAGCTTAAGCTGCAGAAATATAACTTACTTGCTAGTTAGTGAAATGCATTTGAGCCTTTGGGTACAGCAACATGTCTAAGCACTCCAAGTACCTCTCTTCTAAGAGAAAAAAATTAATGTTTCTCTGAAGGAACACATATTGCCTCCTCAGAACTTCCAAAAAGGCTACATTAATGCAGAGGAGTCATAGAAATGAGAGCGGCCTTATGGCAGCTACAGTTGATCAGCAGAACATGTTTTCACTTTACAAACATTTCTACTCAACTCAAATCACCTTTTTTTTCTTAATAACATTTTAGAGACACTGCATGCTGTAAAAAAATCTGAAGGTATATTCAGAAAGTAGCTGGATTTTAATAGAAACAGCATTTTGATTTCAAATTTTGAGTATTCTTAGCAAAATAATACTGATTTTAAGGAGTCCATTTTCCTAGTACTTTTGCCCATTTTGTTCAACATGTTTATTTTGTCAAAAAAATATTTTTTTCAAATGAAGACAAATTCTATTCAGTGGACAATCCATTCTTTCGCTGTTTATTCATTTAGCATTACCACATTTCTTAAAAAACAGTACATGCATCTTTCTGGATCTTCTAGCATTTCCCTGCTCTAGAAGTCGTGGAAGCTGATGATCTTTCAGAAAGTGACTGGCTTCTGGAAGCCAGTGCTACCAGCTCAGCAGAGCACCATGCAACACATGTCACCACCTGTGAGTGCAGCTGAGAATGGCCCCAAAGTGGGTTGAAGCTGCTTTGTTCCTCTCTCCCACACTGACTCAAAAGTTTCTTTGTGTGTAGCCTTTTTCTGCTTGCAAACAGCAGGACTAACTTGGTCCTCTTTGAAGCAGAGAAGCAAATGTAGAGGTCAGTGACAACAGCCCGCTCCCCCAGCTGTAGATCTCCACTTCACCCAGCGTGCCCTCTGACAGCTCCTGGCTGCTGATCAGCTGGGGGCTGGAAATGGTCCTATAAAAAATTGGAAAGTTTATTTGTTTTCAGAAAGTGGTGAATTTTATCCTTTTTCAAGCAAGCTTTTCCAGTCATGTCTTCCCCCAAACCAGGGTGCTGTTTGTAGTCAAGGCATGGTTTAAATATGCTGTCCAAATCCAACAAACCTATTACTGTATGTTTTACCTTCCAGCTGCCTCCTTTTGTTTCATAAGGTATCTCTCCATAGCAGAGTTCAGATAAAATATTTTATCTGGCTTAGGTAACTTTCCAAAGTGCTTTTTCTGTAGTATTAAAACCTGTCTGTTAAAGGCAGATGCAAAAATCTACATGTTTGTCTGTCTTGTACTTCTTGTATGAACTTCCTTTGACTGATGTTTGTATGGCTTTATCTAATGTAAGCCAAAGGGGACAACTCCATTATGGAAGAAAACCAACAACTCTAGAAAGAGCTGGCAGATTCCTTCCAGCAGTTTACTTTGATTCATGAAAAAAAAAGCTTAAATGCATACATGCTGATCTTGGAGACATTAGAAATATCTTATTTAAGTTCAAGGTACTGCTCCATATTCATAGGAAATAAGTAAAAAGAAAAAACACAGAGCTGCACAACACAAATGAAAATCAAATTTGTAACTAGAAGATCTCCTGATCATCCTTCCTCCAACCATGGGTAATTTTCATTCACTTTTAAAAAGATTTTTTAAAATATTAAAAATGGTTTTGTTTTTTTTTTCAATTCCATATTGTTGGAAAATCTCTGATGTCCAGCCTTTTGTCAGAATGTGATAATCTATTTACAATGACATTATCCCAGAAGACTCTGAAATTACAAGGATTTTCCAGAGATGCAGATATTTGTGACATCCCAGGATGTTGTCCCTTGGGGTGGCTCTAGGCAGAAAGGAAAGCCTGAGGCTGTTCAGAATATTGACAGGGAAGTGGGAAAATGGAGTGGTTTTAATTCTTTATCTTACCTGACAAGATAACCTGAATCTCGAAGCAGTTGACCTGTTCTTCATCACTGATCACCTGCTGCTGAGCCTCAGTTCCACAACTCCATGTAGAATATTAAGAACCTTTCTGGTTTCCAGCATAAGGTATCATTCATATTCTGAATGCCTTTATCTGTTCATTTGGAGGATTATCCAATGGATAGGGAAAGGGTGAACAAAGATGACACCTCTGAGTAGTGGGGAAGTCAGATTTGCAAACAGCAGTAGCACAAGTTCTGTGGGGGTGCTCTGTTTAAGGGAGGTATAATATACATAAGATATATCACTAAGTAGGTTCTATTAGAAGACCACCTCCAGAAACTGACAGTCTTGTCATGAAGGCCAGCCTGCAAGACCTCCACTCCTCACACGTCTCTTCCCTAAAGAAAGTCCTTTGACACCTGTCCTTTACAATGTTCTTTTTCTTGAATAAATTGATGCAAAAGCTGTGGGCTTGTGAGTCACTCACTCCTTCAGACACACCATTGCCCATGGAGTTTCCAATGGGCTGATAGGCAGCTTGGTTTGCATGGGCACCAAGAGGAAATTTCCTCTGGTGCAGTAGGTGAAGACTACTCACCTCAATACTCTGAATCAGCCCTTGGAACTGCCTTTCTCCCTGCACAGATCTCTGATGTCAATACAGGATAGCCACATGTCTAATCTGGGCTGCCAAAATCAACTTGGTGGGGCCAGACACTCATATCTCAAGCACCACAGTAATGAAATGAGACAGCTGAAATGGCAAAGGAAAATCTGGCCTAAAACCTATTGAGCAGCAACACAGTGTCTACAAACCCTTAGTAACCTGTCACTTAAGGAGTTGCCCAATTTTCTGGGAAGAGAGACACCCCAGTGTCTTCCCATGAGTTCACACATTTTATATTTTTAGAATCACTCAGTCCCTTGAGCCTCTCTATCCAAATAGGTAGAAAGTTCTCCTTGGAGGGAAAATATTCACCTTCAAACGCTACGCTTCAGATCCTCTCTTAAACATATTCAGTGCTTAAAATGTAGTATCAGCCCTCCACCTTTCCATAGATGTATCTGGATGACATGTCACTGTTCAGAACGTGTGATGAAGCCCTGCCTTCCTGCAGGTGGCCGAACACCTGCCTGCCTCTTGGAGGTCGTGAACGAATTTCTTATTTTGTTTGACTTGCACATGTGTGTTTTTCTTTACCAACTAAACTGTCTTGGTCTCAAATCATGAGTTTTTTCCACTTACTTTTCTGATTTTTCACCCCATCCCACTGAGGGAAGAGTATGTGAGAGGCTGTGTGCTGCTCATTGCCAGCTGGGGTTGAGCAAAAACAGCCAGACTGTGCATAAAAACAGTTACTAGGTAGAGTAATTTGCCTGGCATATCCACCACAATTATGTACAGCTGCTGACATCTGAAAAATATTACTGGGAAACAATCACAATCCAGATTATAGATAGAGCTAATGATCGACTTTGTAATAGAGTAAAAAGAAAAATGGAAATCAGCCTAGCTTACATATAATCAAGCAAGGACTCAGACTAACCACTGGGCAACATAATTTTAGCTCATAACATTCAGAAGAAGCCAACCACACTATCTTACATGACAATTTCTTAATTTTAAATACAGAGACAGATAAAGAGTCCAGCTTCTTCTTTTTTAACCAATTAAATGAGTAAAGTTCTTCAGCATAGTGCACATAGTACTTTTCTGCTAAATGTCTTACAAACTTGGTTTTAAATTGTTGCTTTATAAATTTTTCTGAAATGTCTTTGCAGTTCATTTATGAGTCTGCTTAAATATATGACTATCCATAAAGTCAGTGCAAGTGTGGTAGGAAAGTGGCACCAATTGTCATTCATTGACCCTTCATTGACCATTCATTGACCATTACATGAATTTAGGTTTGGTTGGGGTTTTTTTTGTTTTGTTTTCTAACAAATATGCTTTGTGTTCTTTTTGTTTGTCTCATGGCTGGGAGCCTTGAGGATATGAGAGTCATATTTCGATGATTTCTTTATTGTGTCTGGGCAAAAATAATATTCTAAAAGAGAAAGGCAAGAAGAAAAAAAATGAAGGGCAGTTGGAAGAATGAAGAAGTGAAAAGACAGACACTGATAGATGTTTCCAAATGATCAGTGGTCCCAGCTGTTCTCAAAGTAAGTCCCATCCAAGCAAAAGACCTTGGTAACAGAAGGCAATCTGGGACCTTAGTACAGACAGGAGCAGAAAGTGAAAAAATCATAGTTGCTTTCTGTTCTTTAAGTCGAGGAGCGACAGTAAACAAGGCTGAATGTCAAAAGAGATTTAGTGTGGGAAGAAAAGTGTGGCAGATCTCTCTTTCTCAGCACCGCTGCCAAGCCAGGAAGTTACTCCTGACATGCACCTCTCTCACCAGGAGGCAGGAAGCTCCCACCTGCCAGGGTGAGAGTCCATGAAAGGTCCTTGAGACAAGACCAAATTAGTGAACTCTTTTGTGCTTTCCCACCAGTCATGGTTAGAGAACTGTTTATTCACTAAGTCCCTGCGTGCTCTCTTGCATCCCCCCTACTCCTTATTTCAGCCTCAGTTTCCAAGGCTGGAGTTCACCTACTCCCTCCTTTTTTTTTCCTTTCATTGGCCTCCAGATCCCCTGATGATGGCCTCTTCGCACACCAGTGCAGTTTTAAAATTACAAGAAATTAAATTTCAATTTCTCACACAATGGCAGGTGCATTCTTTTCTACTCAGCTGGTGGAAGAAGAATAGCAGCTGCCCCACCAGAACAATAAAGCTACTTTCCAGCTTTCTGTGACTGGCTGTCAGCGAACAGCCATGCATAAATATAATATATGGAGATCCCAGGGGTGGCATTTGTCATCTCTTATCAGCTCTGCTGCACACACCAGAATTTGATAGGACACTTAGAAGGATGATAAAAGCTACTATCAATCTGTCTAAGTAGAACTAATAAGAGCAATCATAACAATATCAGTAGATATATGGAAAATCAGTAGCTATATTATTTTAATGCTCATTTAATTCTTCATTTCTAAAATATTTTCTATTTCTCCTTAAGATAAGGACAGTTAAGATAGCATATCTGAATTTTCATGTTAACCTGGCATATTAATGTCCTTTTTTATGCCTGAAAAAAGCTCAAAATGTCTTCTAATTAATTAAAAAAAAATAAAAATGAAATTAAATATAGTCCTCCAAAGTAACCTCCTGAGCCCTTTTAAACATCCTCACCACAGTGCACATTCACATCCATATCTGGCCCATCTCATCCCAAGTGTTTGCGGAGCAGTAGTATATATAATCATGATAGAATTATTTTGGGACTTATTACCATTGTAATAGTCTGGTGATCTGCCTATTCCATATCCTTTCTCAGGCAATGCTCTATGGCAGATGTTCCAGAGGAAAACATTAAATTCCCTATAGTGTACTTGACACTTGTGTAATATTACTGCTTGAGGGAAAATTTAAAATTTTTCCAGTTGATAATCAGCTCACATATATTGAAGTATGAGGACAGATAATTTTTATCCTACCCAGTGCGACTGCAAATGATATTTTAATTCCTGAGCCTCCTTTTCTGAATCCTAGTGGTTACTTCTTTTCAGTAACAGTGTGACTATGAGTTCCCAGGGCTAACATGTTGCTTTTGATTTTGTTCCTGTGGATCTAAATGAACATGTTTGAGTTTTATCAATTTTTCTTCTCTGTGTATTTCTGGTTTTTGTACAAGTACTGCAAGATGAAGATTCTTCAATCATCCTTAGCTGCCTCTATAATATAGATCATTTAACGTGCCTCCATGACATCCATTTTTACCTCTTTACTCCTCAAAATAAAAAAGTTGTGTAATTAAGTAATTCTATTCAAAAGTCATGCTGTTAGATCTTTCCTTTCAAAACCATCAACAACCCAGATTGGTCTGATCTATCTTTTTGCAAGTGAAAAGAGAGCACTGTGTGAGGACGCAATAATAACACTAACTAACTACAACAGTTTGCCCTTTGTAACTATACCTGACCACACAAGTTTCTTACACAAGTTCCTTACACAAGTTTCTCTTGAATAAATCAGCAGTATTGACTGGCAATGTTGCATGTCAGAAGGCTGCATGGTGTTTCATTTCCAGCTGGGCTTTAAACCACGACATAATCCCATTCAGAGAAGCAGTAGTAGCTGCATGAGCTGGTCATTGCAATATTTTCAGAACTGGTAGTAGAGGTAGAAGCACTACTGCAAAGAGCACAAAGAGACATGCAGTCAGTGGAGGACATCCATGTCACTTGAAAACCACTGGCAGCTGCAGGATCAGCCTCTCTTCTTCACTTTGGTGCTCCGGGAATTATCAGAAGAGACTTCCCTTGTACATCTCTGTGAGACTGTGTGACTGCAGTATCTTAAACTCTGAAGACATGTCAAGAGCACTTCCAGTGAGTCTTTCCACACCATAAATATATAATTACTGGTCTCAGATTTCCACATGTTGAAATCCATTAACTGGAAGAGATACCACTTGAATAGATACTTCTGTAGAAAAAATGTGCACTTTGTGGACAAGGTCTGGTGATATTTGTCCAGTAAAAAGAAAGCTTTTTAAAGCTTGGTTATCCAAGTTATTTCCTTTTGTTTAGAAGGGAAAAGAAAAAAAAAATCCCAATATATAGTTCTGATTCTTTTATTATACAAGTTTGATGGGAAACTAGAAAGCACAAATTCTACCTTTGAAAAGGAGAGGGGAAAAAAATAAGGTCAGCTCTACAGATCTTCTTGATGTATTGGGCAAGGAAATACGCATGAAGCTTTAAAGGTAGGAGGCATAATGAAGCCCCAAAGGGAATAGAAGTCAGTGGGGTGCACGGATGCTTCCTTTCAGAATGATACCAAGGGGGTTAATGTCTGGCCTGGTGATAAAAACCTGGCATCTGTTACAGAAAACACAATGAGCATTGTTGTCATTGAGAGAATGGCTCTGTTTTTCCTGGCATGAGTTACTGTTTGGAAGCTGTTTTAAAATAGAAAAGAAAAAAATCTCACTCTCCAAACTTAAAAATAAAGGGCTATGCTAGAATCGTGTTCTCCACTATATTTCTAGGAAGTGTTATTGGTTCATTGTTCTGACTACATTGTTTACATATCTTAAATACAAATGCTGCTGAAATGCACAGCAAACTGCACAGGCTTTGACACAGGCACCAACTACTGCGTTGAGTGTTCACATGCTCAGAAATACAGGCTAAGTCTTCCCAAAGTCTGGCTTCAGGCACAGGGCACTGGTCCTGCTGGGCTTTCTCCATTGCCAGTGGAGAGACTGACTTCCCCAGTGCAAGATTCAGAGCACCCAGACTAAGAACCTCTTCAGACTGTCCCTAAATAAGGTTCTTTTTTTCCCATTGGAGATTAGTCCATAAAAAAAGTTCATCTTTGTAGTTTTCCCTTCCAAAGCATGCCAAATGTTCACAAGTGAAATGGGATCACATCCTACCATCTTCACTGACTTCCTGTTTTTATGTCATGTTTTTCTCCAAAGATGAAGAAACTCTCTTTGCACCTTCTTATCCATATACATTAACAAGATATAAAATACATCCTTCTACTACGACATAGCATCTCGGTTTATACCCAACTGGACTTTGCACTCATTGTTTTTGGTACCAAAGGCAAGGGAAATAGACAGCAGGCTTTTAATTTTTCCTGCTAACTGCTCCGTCCCTGCTCTGTTGCTCTATGTATTTGTTGTCTATTAGCTAAATAAACACAAATAGGGGGAAAAGGTAAAGCCAAACAGTTCTTAACCTTTGGTTTTGTTGTCATTGATTTCCATGCTATGAAACTTCAGGCCTAATGAAGAAAATAATCTCTGGACATGCAGACCAGAAAAGATAGCATATGTTATTCCCAGGCTGCATCACTTGCCCCTAAACAATGCAGAGGATCCTGTTGGCTACAACCACAGTTTGCAATGAAAACATTGTTTTCCTTCTCATTTCAGACAATACTGCCAGTCTGACCCAATTACAGAAAGCCCAAACTGTTAAAAAGATGCAACAAACTGCACCCTGTAGACTTAGTCAATAGCCAAAAACATAGCAGCAGCCACTGCAGTCCATGCTCCTTTTGCTTTCTGGGAGGTGACAAAGGAACAGAGGTGAGATTATGGTGAGATTCAGAGCACCAGAGAGTCTCTGCTACCACTCCTGGGTGCTACAGCAAGGAAAGCGTTGATGCAGGAAAGACCTACTACATAGAATCATAGAAGAAAGGAATTGTTAAGGTTGGAAAAGACCTCTAAGGTCACCAAGTCCAACAGCTTACCCATCACTGTCATGTTATCACTAAATCATGTCCCCAGAAGCCACATCCACACATTTTTTGAACACTTTATCACGCACAGCCTCTCCAGCTGTAGCCAAGATATGCCCATGCTTCTGGTAAATCTCTGTCTGATTCAGTCAGTCCCTCAGAACAAACTGTTCATTTTTCAGCAAGCAGAGAACTATAACATGGTTTGTTGAAGCCATCCCCAAAAGCTTTATCTAGCTTCTATATTGCCTCATATGAGAAGCAATATAAGCAATACAGTGGGCCTGATGGGTAAGTCAAGGAAAGTTCATTGCATTTCTTTGCAGCTGGAAAATGCATTTTTAATTTTTCTGTAGAGTTAAAACTGAAATTTCAATTAAACAAATTGTAGGAGTAAACAAACAAAAAAATACATTGATTAATGAATTTAAAAGCAAAACAAGCAAAAAACCCCACAAAGACACCCCAAATGTTATTTTAGATTTTCTACAATGATTAATATTGTAAGTAACAAATTTCATTAAGCCATAATGCACTAGACAACACCAGGAAGTAGCACCGTGGCAAAAAGCCTATTTCAATTTGGGCCAGTTCTTAAAAAAAAATTTTTAAAGCCAGAAAGTTCAGAGTTATGATTAAATATATGGAAAATTTTGAATGCCATCCGCTTCATCCATTTTTAAGTGTGCAGAATGCATAAAAAGCCCTGGTAACCTCGAGCCTCTATGTTTTCACCAGCACAGCGCCACAGGAGGCACACTTCAGTCCTTAATCTGAACTGTACATAGATAACTAAATGTGCTTTGAATAGTTTGGATTCATCAGCAGATTCTCATCTCTGGGCACCCTAACTCGCCTCTAGAAACCAGGAGTCCACTCCTTCCCACTCCATGCATCCCATAATCTCTGCCAGAAAATCCAATCCTCATTTCAGTAGTAGCAGAGAACTGTAAGAAAATCTTAAACTGCAGAATTCATTGGTTTCACAGTACTGCAGAGGGGATCACAGAGCCTTTGTTGGTAAGCTGTGGAGTACTGGAAGAAAGACGTTGGCATCAGAAATGAGATGGACCGAGTTATGCTGTCAATTAAGGAAAGGAGCTCTGCCAGTCAAGAAGCAGCCTCAGCTCAAAGGTCTGTCTATCCATTACCCAACATGAGTCATGAAAAGCTGGTAATCCTTCTCTCTCTCAGACACATCTTTCTTTCACAGGGAATACTTTTAACAGGACCATTTTGGCAAAAGTATCCCCACATGAGCATTTGTGGATATATTTCAAGCCATTCACTGGCACCTGATTGTGTCTAGTAATGTGGAGCTGTGGTTTGCTGCTGGCAGCAGGTCTCCAAAACTAGCACAACATGGTGGAGTTCTCCAGGTCACTAATCCCCAACCGATGATCCACAGGCAAAGAATTTACTGCATCCTCTGCATAAATGACAAGAAACTGCCAGTGAGTTTAGTGTGAGTAATCAGCTAAGCAATGTTGATTGGTTCAAGGCGTCAGAGGACAGTAACTTGCCCAACGACATTTACTAGTCAAACACCTTTTTTCCTTTCTGTTTTTTGATCCTTGCAAGACACTGATTTTGTTTCTGTAAACCCTCTGTCAGCATAAGAAAAGGTTATTGGTACCTATGGACCATTACACATGGGTTTCTCTTCACGTGGGTGTTTATGGTCCATCAGAGAAAACGCATTAAACTGCCTCCTTCTCTGGCAGCATCTAGGGCTGCTTTGGGTCTGCCAGACCAAAAACGTTCTTCTTGGCTGTGGGAATGTGTATTATCAAATAGCCATCAAATACTCTCTTGGGCTATAACTAACCTCTCATATGAAGCCAAAAAACAGCTTGAAGCCACCTTGACATCCTTATAATGGCTCCTATACACTGGGAAGCTCCTTGTTTGAACACAGCCTCCCAGATATGATGGCGTTAAATTTTGCCTCTAGTAAGATAACCTCGAGGGAGTTGTTTAGAAATGTTCCTGTGTTTGTTTGATGCTGTTGTCCTTCATTTCTCTTTTTTTTTTCATGTGCTTTGTACTTGAGGAAAGATTTGTGTGACTGTAAATGACTGAAGCACCATTTTCTCAGTCTTACCCGATCACTTCTTTGTGCAGCGTTCCATGTTTTCTTCGTGTGACTCTTCCTTTTGTGGCAAAACCTCTGCTAATTGCACAGATTAGCTTCAAATCCTGGATCAAAGGTCTGGTGTTCAGATTTTTTTGGTCTTCAGGCATTTTCTATTCTTTCTCTAATTATGAGAAATTTGCAAAACCACTAACTACCAAATTGAATTGATTTTTTTTTCTTCCGTAAGTTGAGAGAAAAAGGCTAATTGGGGATATTCTTAGTTGACTTTATCTCATGTTTTGGGAGGTTGATATATTTCATTGTATCATTAAAAATACAGTGATGGTTTTCAAGAGTGTTTACAGACACCTATGGCTGGAAGCCACAGTACTGAGAAAGGTAAGGCTGCCATGGTGTCACTTTTACCATTCAAGAGAGATAAAACTGCACATAGTCTGTTTATACACATTTGCTAGGTTAAATGAAAAGACATGTTGTGTTCCTTGTCTATCAAAAATCTGTACATGCATTCAGAGTGGACAGCTAGCATTTTGAAAAGCTGTTCTGGGCTTTTAAGAAAAAAATATTATACTTAACTGACATGAGAGGCCTCCATTTCAAACACTGACAAAGACAATGCTTGTGAGAATGCTTTGTTCCAAAGGGCAGCAAGGACTGGGAGGTCCATATGCACTTTCCTACCAAGTTCAGCCCTATTTTCTCATCTTTTATTAGACTACAAAAAAAAAAAAAAAAGGCGGGGGGGGGGGGGAGCTGAGTGATCTATTTTCCTATTTTAAATATGGCTTTACTCCTTTTCCTCCTTTGGAAATAAATTTCATCCATGACACAGTTTTGGCAGTAACACCTTGCAAATTGATTACAATTTGAGCAACTGTTTGACCTTACACTTTGCCATGCTGGGCTAAAACAACCCCAGGTGTATTTTTCCTGGAATAAACAGAGTTACACCGAGAGTCAGACTATGAAGTGAAAACTGTGTACATGAAAATAGATATTACTAATGATGTGCTTAAAACTTTCAGCCTAGGTAAAGAATTTAATGACACGGGGGTGGCAAAGATGAAGTTAGATAAAATAATAGCTTTTCACAGCATTATATTGAAGTGATTTTTCTTATGTACAACCACTACAGAGCTTTTCTTGCCCTTAGCAGCAGACAATCAAAAAGGTGCAAAAATGGCAGATGACTAAGGCATCCTTAAAAACAAGAAGCATGCCATGTGCTCAGTGTCTACATCAGCTAATTAAAACAAAAGCTGGAAGAATCAGCAGCAGATACATTACATGGCTTGCTTTTACATAAGCTGGATTTGTGTCCAAGCTTACAGATAAACAGTTCATGATACAAGAAACTGCCTGCAAGTTGTCTGTTTATGTGATTTCTTTTCTTGAAAGCTTCTCATGAGTAAAGAAAAAAAAGAAAAAGCCCGTTCTATAGCTACATTTTATCATCGAAGACAACAGGAGTGAAGAATTATGGTTTACTCGCCCACACACTGAAGAAAATTGTATGTCATTCCTGCATCCTGATTGGCTGAAGATTGCAAGGGTAGATATATTTTCTTTCTCTTTTCTTTTGTGTCTTGTTTTCAGGAAAACTGAACATCCTCTTTTCTTGGTCATGCCACTTGTCCATCCAAAACCTCTAATGGGATTTTACCAAAAGTGCTTGGAAACACTCCCAGACCATGGGAATGATTTTTTTTGTCTGTTATTTCTGTTACCCAGATTTTTTTAAACAAAAAAGAAGCATCTTTTTCTGGTTTTGTTTTTTGAGGCAGTGAAGAAGAAAGGCATTGAATAAACACATGGCATTAAAGTAATAAAATATCAAGTGAATTTCCACTATATTTTAATCTTATTATTTTTTCTACTTTGGTCACACACAGCTAAGAAGCATTTAAAGCAATGCAAATTATTAAAAAGGGTTATTACACAAACCACAGCTTCATCTGCCACTCTTCCACCAGAGAATCATTTTTCCCCCTCAACCACCACTTTCAAGTACTACAGCTTAGCATAACCATTTTAACGTTTTTCTTTCTGGAAGGCATGAAGATAAACCATGTATGAGTCAATACATGAATGAATCAGCCTCTGGTCCAGCTTACTGATGTACTCGTCATTTATATCCTTGCATAATTTACAGAAATTGAAACTGTAACTGGGCTTTCCATTCAGTTGAATGTGGCTTATTCACACAGTCCAATAGGGTTCCACATTCCAAAAAAGCTAATATGTAAGGATTGCTCAAGCAGGATGAAAACACCTAAACCTTTGTGCTAAAGAGATACAATTAAGAACTAAGGCATCCTGGTACTTTAAGACAAAGCTTGGTAGGATCGCCTGTCTCCTGGCTTCACTACATGCTCTGAGTTAATCCAAAGGGAGTTTTGGCTCCAGATTCCTGTAAGGCACTGAGAGACCTCTTACACCCAGCTGATCTCCAGCTCCTGGGCTTGTCCCTCAGATAGCCAGGATTGAGTTTCTGGGACCACTAATGCCTAAGTAGCTGACTTTTGGATCCTAAACTCAATTGTCCTCTGTCAGCAGCCTTAAAGAGAACAACATTTGGTGCCACAAAAGCAGCCACTGTAACTATTCTGAACATTTTTTGAAAAGTCCCTTATTATCAACATGTTCCCTTCTCCTTTCTGTATCCTCTCTTGACATATATCACAGGGACAAGGACTAATGGGAGTACAATGCCTGCCAGATTCCCCCAGAGAGCTCCTCAGGGAATGGTATATGCTTGCTCCATTCACTCCCGTTCTTCACAAACACATCCTACAGTTCTCCCAGGCACCAGTGGGAACAAGGGACTCTTACAGACTGTCTGCCTCCACAGTCTGTCATATTTTGGATTTCACTGGCCTTTTGTAGGGTGACTCTGTTTCTATTATCTCTCTTGGCTGCATTCTCCCAGGGATATATCTTTTATATTCTGAATTTTAAAAGGTTCCAGGGAAGAATTTGTGTCTCTCTCGAGTATCTGTTCGAAGTGCTCAGATTTAGCAGTTACAATTACAAAACAGTAGAATCCTGTGTATGAGGAAAGACTTTTCTGGATTGGAAGAATATTTTCACTTGGATTGTTACTGTCAAAAGGGGATTTCACAGCTCTCCACATTACATCTCACCCATGCAGCTGACATCAGAACAACCTCTGCTGATGGAGTAAAAGAAGACTCAGGGAGATACAGTTTTCAGTTTTGTACAGAGAAGGAACAAAAAATGTGTTTTCGGAAGCAGTCTAGAGCTCCACATTTAATAACATCTGTATTTACAAAGAAACACTGGAATGTGGCCTTGATGAGTTATTGTTATTTCCTAAAGGCACAGATAAAACGTTTGGTTCTGTGAAAGTCAGAAATCTCAAAACAGCCGAGTCCCATTAACACTGCACATCAAACATCTCAGGCTGATTTTTGGTTCAGCTGAAGGCTGAGGATTTACATCACTGACAACAGCCACGCATATGGTCACATACAGTCAGGAAATTAATAACTCTGAATGAACCAAAGGGAGCAATGGTACAATAAAAACATATCCTGCAAAGGAGTCTGCAAAGGGAAGTGGGAGGAAAGCTGAGCTCACATGAGAATAACAAAGCCTGTCTCGCTCTAGACCCTACTCCTCTGCAAAACACAGCACAGGAAAGGGCCCGAAGCTCAAAATATTACCAGGGAAATATTTCCAGGCCAGTAACTCAGCTTGCATGACAGTCTGTACCCAGGGTGTCAAGAGGGCACCAAAAGGTCCCCCTTGTTCTGAGAAGCCTGGCTTCTGAGCAGAGCACCGTCCTGGAGTGCAGGATGCTGACGAATATGTTTGGCTTGTCACTGATGAATAAGTTTTGCTTGTCAGTCACCCAAATGGTGATGGTAACTAAGAGGTCAAGATTGCTTGCTCTGTATCTGCTTGTGAAGTAAGAAACTGCATATTTCATTTGGCCAAGTCAAGCACAGTTTTAATATTTGTTTCTGTAACCACAGATGGATTTTGGAAGCAGTTAAGCAACAATCATGCTCAGAAGATCTGTGAGACAGTACAAGAGCCCGCACTCTCTTGGTATTTCTGATATTCCCAAAGAGAAACAAACACAGCAAAAAAAAAAAAGGTGTGAGTCCTTTATAACATATTATAATGCAGTGAGAAGAAGCATAAATCCTGGTTTGGTTTAGTTTGGTTTGGTTTGGTTTGGTTTGGTTTGGTGTGGGTGGTGTGGTACTTTGCCTTCAGTGTGTCACCTCAGGCAGAAAGAAACCCCATTGACCTGCCTAGAAAGTGTGTTTCCAGAAGCAAAGTAGGACCAGTCAGTGTCTAAGGGGTTAAAAATAAAATATACCTGCTCTTGCTTAAAAATTAAACAGCTTTGCATCATGACAATTTGATGACTTTGGCTGTTTCAGTGACATAGAATATCTAGTGATAACAAGAGCATGCCCCACCTGTTTGCAGAGAGATGTTTGTGTTGTACAGACACATGCCTTGTTGATATCTTTGACCACCTACTTTCTTGCATTATCTGGTTAGTATTTTATTGGGTTTTTGCATCATCAACATATCCATTCATACAGTAATTAAAATCAGAATTATTTTATTGTGTGGATACCTGCACTGGGTTGTGACACCTGACCTAGGCAGTACACATGAACATCTTTTATTCATAAATTTTGTGACCTGGAAGTAGAATTCTTTTGAAGTAAATCAGATGACAATTAAATGAAATGAAAAATAAAATAAGTTGTTTCTTCTCTCAGACTGCCAATAAATGGCAAGAAACTTTAGTGTGTTGGGCAGAGCGCTCCACTTCCTTTTCTTACATTTGTGTGAAATGAAAGGTACATTTTGTATTAATGTAGCTATATGACATCTAAAAATAAATACTTTGTGATCTCACTTTCACCCAGAAGTAAATGAGAGCAAAGCTAAACTTGCATCTTCAGAGGAATGTAGATGGATGATGAAGGCATACAGACAGAAGAGATTTTGGCCACTTGGGCTACTGGTGTGATTTGTAGCACCAATTCAAAGTGCTCTGAAGTCAATAACCACATAATTGGCCTTGATGCACTTCAAACATTCTCTTCTTGTGACAAAAGTAAGAATTTGCTTCAATTGATCTGAGAATTTCAGTTTGCACTTGAATTTCAGTAAAGCAAATTATTTAATTTAAACTTTTTTCAGGTTATCATAATTTCTTTGTTGACAGCTGAGGAAGGTTTGTTCCTCAGATGTAGATGAGATGTATACTTGCATATTTTTGTTAAAGAAATCAGAAGGCAGAGTTGAATTAAGTACATGAAGACTGCTGACAGTAAAGGACAAACAGAGGTTAAGACGCACTACACACTGCAGCAAAACCAGACTGGGCATATGGAAAGAAGCTTTTTGTTTTACCTGTTCAAGAAGAAATCCTTGAAATAACTTTCAAGAAACTAAGCCTCAAAACTAAATTAATGGCTCACACTATCCCAGCTTTCCTTGGGACCCTAGATAACTGTGCTAAATGAACATTTGCTTTTCATATTTGGAGTTACCCTTTTTTGTGTGTCACCACACTTGTTGGGTGATCTTAACTACCTTCCCAAGGGATGCATATCTCTGGCATTCAGCCACCATCAGGACATGGTGTTTCCCAGTTTGGTGCTTTGCTTGCAGAATCTGGAAAGAAGGGAACAGCCGCTCTGAGTCATGAAAGACTTTTGTGCCACTGCTCAGGATCACTCTACAACAGGGACCTTCTGCCAGCCATGGGTCTGCTGCCTCCACACAGCCCCTGTCTTCCCAAGGAGCGCCTTGTGGCTGCCCAGGCACCCCTGAGGTGCACACAGGCAGGACTCCTGGGCCAGCCAGAGCTCCAGCCTCCCACAGCCCACATGGTGGTGGCAGCTCCACAAAGTGGCTGTGACCAAAGTCCTGGATGCAGGAAGGAGCAGCCTCCCAGAGCACCTCCCTGCCGTGGGCAGTGGTGCCTGCAGCACTTCCCACGCTCTGTGTGAAGCACAGCAGACAGTGGTTGTCTGATCTAGCCTCTCTGACCTTGCAACGACGAGAATATGGAGCAGTCACATGGCCACGCCATTGGCAAAGAGGCTTAAAATCTGCTCCCAACTGTTTCCCAGAGGGTGTTTACTTCCTCCCAGCTGGCAGGCATGACTGACTGTACAAACACTCCTTGCCCCTGTGAGGATAAAATGAAAAAGCAAATCTTCAGCAGCAATTTAAGCTTGTGTGACTTTGCTCTCAGACACACTAAGATGTGGCAGGTAGCCACCTCTTAACTGGGAGATGGTAACAAACAGCTGCGAGTTCAAAGACCAGCCACAGTCACCTCTTCAGTTATGGCAATAACTAGGGTACAAATGATAATAGGCTGTGAAACAGAATTGCCATTAAACTTAACAGCAGATGGGCAATTGCTCCCAAATCCCTTCGATATTGAAAAGTGCAAATCAATTATTTTAGCCCCATTTTAAGTAAACAGACTTGGGCTCTTCCAGGCAGGGAGCCTCAGGTATGAATTCAAAGAGCACCAAAACAGGGACCCACCCTAAGCAAAGGTCCTACTGGGTAGCAGCAGCATCTGTCTGGTGCTTGTTCCGCTCAGCAGGTCTATATGAATGATAAACCCTGATTGGAGATTCAAAGGAAAAAAATTGAGACAGTGGGCTGGCCATGAAAAAGGGATCACAAAACCTGAAAGTGGAAAAAAAAAAAAAACAAGAACAGAAAAGGGAAGACAAGTGGGATGTGGAAAAGAAAATTGTCCAGAAGAAATACTGGTGCTTATCAGAGGATGGACATCTCAGTCCTGCCAACCCATTCCCCACAGGAGGTGGGAGTGTCGCAGGAAGGAGCAGGGTGACTCCAAGCACCACATCCTGTCCCTGAGCCAGGACTGAAGAAAGGACTGTGCTGGACCATGGTGGATGAACATGGCATGAGGTGTTGGTTCCAGGGTGAGACAGAAAGCCAAGGCCCTCTTTACTGTCTGTGCATCAAAGCTCTTCTCATTTTCACTTCAGCAGAGCAGGATGTGACACCTGGTTTTCTGCCTAAATTTTAACCAAGTCATTTATTTTTTTCCCCTTCACTGTACACAGTGTTTTGCTTTGTGGTGACATTTAGTGCTGCTGAATGTCCTTAAATGCTACGCCCTTGTTCTCCCTGATAGAAGTCATGGTTGAAGAAAATTATTTTAGCAAAACCAACTATTTTTTCAGCAATATTTTGGTTGAAAATGCTTGTCCACCCTTGTAGACGTACTACCTATGTCTCAGCTTTGATTCTGCAGCAAGACTTCCTGCAATCTCTCCAGCAAAGCTTCACTACACACAAATCTAATCAAGAGAAACTTTTATTGGTGTGAAATACAACAGAGAGAACATTTTGCAGGTCATATAGCATAATCCAATGGATTTTCCTTTCAAATTTCCAGCATGATTTAGGTTTTTCACATGTGTTACTCTGCTGCAAAAATCGTGGTCATGCATGACCAAACTGCATTACGCTTTCAAAATGGTTGCCGTGTTGAAAGGAATATGGAATATCAACAGCAGAGATAATTCAGCAGCAGATCATTCTCCCTTGTGGGAAGAATTGAATTTTGGCCAGCAGGACCAATCATCCATCTCTGCAATAAAATGTAAAGCAGCGCATTAATATATTTGGAGGATTTTGAATAAGTAGTTCCACTTCATAGCAGCTGTTGGTAATCTGGTGTCCTTAGACTTGTTATCCCATATTTATTAACCATCAATTTATAGGCCAGATCTTTAGCTGGCTTACACGTGGACTGTTCTGTTGAGGTTGGTCCCCCATATTACACAAGTGCAATCCAACCTTAATATACTGCTCATTTCCTAACACTTCCATACTTATAAATAAGGTATTTGCAACAAAGAAGAACACTCTTTAATGCTTTGCTCAGCAAGAAGAACACTGGGGTTTTTTTTGACATGAGTGCATGAGAGGGGCAGGGATTGAGGACAGATAGTCACCAGTGGGAAATAAAGTGTTTAATTTTCTTGCAGCCATACATAAATGATTCAAGGATTTTAGATTTTTAAACTTAAAGTATTATTTAGCGCTGCCAGAAGCTCCCTGACAAAAAGGGACTGATTCAGAGCTGCAGAAACAAGTCATATCAAATTCCTTTAGGTGACCTCCCTTGACAGTAAACATTATAGGATACCAAGATCAACAAATTAACAAAATATCTAATTGAAGATGCTTTTGAACCAGAAGGCCTTAGTCGTCTGTCAGAGGTCACAGACAGCCGTAACACCCAGCACTCCCAAGGCAGGAATGAGCCACACAGTCACCTCACATGAGTCAGTCCTGTATGACTCTGCTTGTGACTTTAGATTCAATTTTCACAAACATACCAGTTAGGATCTATGGGGCCAGTCATTGGTACCCCTTAGCTGAGTACAGATTGCAGAGCAGGACCTGATAGGCCTGATGGACCAGCCTCTGTGCTGATGAAACACCACTAAGGGTGCTGGCTGTGCACAGAGGCAATGGAGGAGCTGCCTGCCCGAGGGCTCTGATTTGAGTCAGAAAGATGTTCAGCAGGAATCCTGAGCAGCAAGCAAGGGCTGACTATGCTCCAAGCAAAAGAAAAGGAAGAAAAATTAATGCAGCTGTAATTGTTTTGGTTTCAGAATACGTGTCATTAAATGCAAAGTTAGTTATGCCTTTTTATTTTTTATTTCCCCCAGAGAAATCAGTTTTTAAATGAACCACAGTCCTCACTCCATCGCAGTGCTGGTCAGCTGGGTCCACTTCCAGCCCCCATGCATGCTACTTCACCTTACATTTTTGGATGTCCCATTAGATCTGATGTCAGGAAAGGAGCATAACAGTATTTCTGGGTTTTGAACCAGGTCAGTGGTTTGTTAATGTTTCAGCCATGCCAGTGGTGAAATGTTCTGTACCTTCTTTGAAAGAAACCTCATCATAAATTCAATTAGCATGAAAAATGAACCATGGCATAATCATCTACAAAGACCCTTTGGTTACAAACCAAACACTGAGCTTCTTTGCAGAAGGATGTGAGTGGTATGAGCAAACACAGTTACCTCCACAGCTCCTGTTGCCACTTGCTCTCCAGCTTTGGAGAGGGCAAGAATACAAATTCCTTCACGCTCCCATTTGCTGGGTGATAACAGCACCAATGACAGCAGTGTTGACAAGGCAGGGCCATTTGTCAGTCTCTTGCCTGACCTCATTCAGAGCTCAGCACGAGAGGAACCTGATGTCACCAGGCACTGTCACCTGCTCGCAGGGACTGCCAGCTCGTGACCTCTGCACACCTTCCAATGCTCTCCAGAGGGGCAGAGTTCTTTCCATTTGCCAGGCACATCAATTTGGGTTCAATTTGGGTCGCCTAAGCATGGGTTGCCTCCAGTAGCATCTCAGACCGCTTCAATCCCACCTAGTCTTCACTTTACCTGGGTGGGAAACCCGCCCTCCCTGGTCAGCTGAAAGGAACTGTGCTGCTGCTTACATGATCTTACCTCTCACAGAAAAAAGGGTGCACATCAAATGTGGTTGTCTGGGATCTGTGTTAAATATATTAAATTAAACGAGAAAATGCAGGTGGACCTACAAGTACCATCAAGGCATGTGGCAATATCTGATCCTTCTCATCATAAAACCCTTTTTATCCACTGGCTAGAATTTTGTCAGGCTCTAGGAAAGGCAAGAGGAAGTTTCTGATGCTATTTTTCTTTCCACAACTGAATCTTTTATTTAATTATTTCAGCAAAGTGGTTTAGCCATTTCCAAGAACAAAACTGGGGGCAGAGCAAGAGAGAGAAATGTTGTCAAGGCAACAGTAATCCCATTATTTTTTAACTTCTGAGTGCCTGAGTAGGCAACCTTTATCTTCTTTTTATGCCATTTTTATACATAATAGTAATAACGGTGGAGACAATTATTCTCATCTCTTTTAAGAAAAAAGCATGCCAGGGTAGTAAAGGGACAATAAGGCATGCATTTGCAAACAAAACAAGCTGGCACCTTCACATTGTTGGCTGCTGCATCTGCTGCTATTTTGAAAACAGGCTTTCAGGGCCAAAGTACACTGTTAGCAATATCTCTTTAAATTGCCCTCCACCCAGCCAAGATCAAGACCCTCATTTCCCTGGCCTGAAGTGCAGCTGACAGTCTCCGCGCATTTGGGGCATATGTTAGTGTTCAGTAATCATTGCCCTCCAGATTTTATGGCTCATTGTCATTTCTCACACAACAACATGCTTTAAATGTGGAGAAAGCCTCTGCTTTATGCTTTGAGGAATGTCCCTGGAGAGAGGATTTTAATTTCTGCATGATGGGGGAGACTTTTAAATCATTTTGCATCAGTTACTATTTGTCAGATAAGATGTGTTCTTACTATGAACTCAGCCTACAGCACATTTGTAAAGTGCACTAAGTGAAAGGAACAACAACAACTAAAAGAGAAAATAAAACCCCCAAAACAACTAGCCTTCCAGGAGACCTGCTGTATTTTCATGCTTTCTTTTCACTGTCCTAAAGTAAATGAATCTAGTAAAAAATTTCAAGGGTTTGTTTTCAGGGCTTTTTTTAATTGGAAAGATACGAGTATGTCAATACTGAAAGTAGTAGCAGAAATTATTGGATATTTTTTTAGAAAAAACAAGTAGAGTGGAAAGTGACAGTAACAATTGAATAGATGATTTTGTATGTCTACCCAGAAAATATTTTACTTCCAATGCTTTTTTTACATTTGTTTATTATTTTTCTTTGACTTATTTCTGGTATTTTAATACCATTGCCCCATATTTTTACATTTTCATACTGCAAAATATGGAGGCATCAATTCCTAGCAAACAGACTACTGGGCTACAGCAAATGAAACTTAATTCTATGAACGGTTTTGCCACTGAACCTCTGGCCTCTATGTCAAACCACTTTATTTTTGTTTCTCCATCTCCATGAAATGGGAATTATGTATGATCTCACTGATTAAGCAAATTGCTGTCTATTACAAAGGCATTGTGGAAAAACTAGGGTATGCTATAATAGCATATTATATGTTATATAAAAAATATATAGTATTTTATAGGTAAATTATATATTTTTATATATGCATTTACCCATGCATAAGATATCAGATGGACATGAGAAGATACCAGACAAATTAGAGGAGATGTCAGAGTTATTGATTTTGTTCTTATTCAGATTGAATGGTCTCCAAAAGCAGGACTCTTTCCACTGCAAAGAAGTCTTTCCTGGCTTCTGCCCATGTTTAGCAGCACTCAGCAGGGCCTGTGTGTTTGATTTGCCCTGGGTATTGCCCTGCTGTGCTACCTCCCACACCAGCAGAGCTTGTCACCTTTCTGCTATAGGAAGCTGAGCTCCCATTTCTTTTTCAAGTGTGTTCTGACAATCCGTGCAGCTTTGTACCTTGCTGCCACATGAGTAAGTACTGAATCCAACCCAGCACTGTACCCCAATTAAGTAACTGCTCTTTGAGAACAGATGTGACATTTTAAAAAATCACAGCAAAACCAATTCCAGTAAAACATCAATCAAAACATTAGCAGTGCTATGAAGAATTTCTGAGAATATCAGGGACTATTTTATTTCTGCAACAGCAACAAAAATAAAGTCATGGCAGGAAGAGGAAAACAACCTTGTTAAGCAGCCAGTGGGAAAATCTGTTGAGAAGTTACTGGCTGCAAAGGAGTACGTGTGCATACACCACACCACCAGCACAGATACAGGATGTTATCAGTACAATGCAAACCTTCACTCAGCTGTCATTAAACCACAGCCTGTGCTTGTCTTAAGTTGTTAAACTAATTTTGAGATGCATTTCATGGAATCAGCTGTTCTGCTGTATAACTTACACCACCTGCTCTCCACCTGACAGGGTAAAGTAAGCCACTTCTTGTCATGTGGCAGCACTGAAGAAACAAAGCCACACGTGCTTTCTCCTCCTCCCCAGCCCTCTCAAAAACAGTGTTTTGCTAGTGCATGGACAACTTAGACCCCACACCTGAAAATTCTTGAGTGTGTATTGAATTTTACTATAGAATCTCATAGTTTGACCTAGTGCAGGGTTTAACCCTGCTTGTAATTCTAAAAATGTCAGGATTCCCACCATGAGGAAACCACGTTCTTGTACTTTTGAAGAAGTAGGAATAGGAATAGGGTTTTATGTCCGCAGATGTACATGTGATTTTTCTCACTAATCATGCATTGATCAAACCATCTGTTCCAAATAATAATAATAATAATAATAATAATAATAAAAATGTACACTGCATTCCAAAGCGGTGCAGGCAAGAGTCAACAGAGTTCATGCACTTATAACATGGTCAGTACTGAGTTTACTCAATGTTTGACTTGAAAAGCAAACTTGGATGTTGTATATCTGTCATTTTAATTATTACCATAGCACTGGCATGGTGGAGAAATCCACAGCTGTGAAACAGCAGCTGGCAGCTGCACTATTCCTGCTGTCAAAGAGATATACCACCTGATGATAGTTTTTTAGCTCTTCCAGAGAAAGGAAGAAATATAAAAGCTCTTTGCAAAGAGTGATTTAAGTCTTGTGATAGACACACACATGTACAGTAACATCTCTTTAATTAAGGAGAAACTGAGGGTCAGACACAAGGAAATCGGAGGTCTTTAAAAATGAGACAGTAACCAAACCCAGAAATGGGTTACAGACGTCGTCTCTCACAGCCTTCCTTAGGACATTAGGACACAGTTCAAACAACAAAAAACAGCAAGTGTAGCAGCATCAAGTAAGCATTAAATGGGTTTGATGAGATGGGCTCCCCAGGAATCCTGTGCAGTTTTTGGTCTGGTAAGCATTTGCAACGTGCTGAAATGCTCCAGAGTTGCTCTGTTCTCAGCTCTGCAATGTGTCTGACCTTTCCCTATCAATTCTTGCGCAACGTGGACAGCACAAGAGCTTTAACCAGGCAAGGCAAATGCCAGCATACATGATTGCAGTCACGTCATCTGTCTTGGATGCTTTTGCTCAGGGATTGTCCCAGCCTCATTTGCTGTATTGTGAATGAATGACACTTTTGCAGATCTAACCGTTGCTTTATGTTACTTCTCGTTTCTCTGAGTCACAAGGAGTTTATTCTCTGTGCTTGGGCTCACTTGCAAAGAGCACAATTTCCTTTCTCTGCCACAAAACATGCACATACAGCATAGAGACACAATAAACACTCTTATGATTTTTCCTTGGGTGATTTCAAGAGATCAAGCAGCTAAAAGGAGCAGTGTCTCTGTCTTGTTTACATTCCTGCTGAGCAGGTACAGGCAGGGCACAGATCCATATGTGTCTACCAGGGCACTACTGTGCATGCACAAAAACCCCTCTAGAAACTGAAGCTCTGCCTAAGGGAAACTCAAGGGTCTTTTCAGTGTCTAAGGTGGGGATTAACACTTGCAATTGTGTGCAGCTTTGAATTTCCTTGGGGCAACATTTCTCATGCCATAGAAGCATAATTCTATGGTTTATTTTGCTTCTAGATACTCATCATACCTCTCATAAAAAGCGATCTTGATTTGCTCTTGCTACTTCACAGATCACACTTTACCTGCAAAGCCTTGTCCAGTCTGAGGACACTTTCAAAGCCTTAGGCAAAAAGGACTATTTTCCATGATTTTGTTTTTCTTTTTTTTTTTTTTTTCTTTTTTACATCCAACAAAAAACAGATTTTTTCAGAGAATGAATTTAAGGACATTTGGAAAGTCAGGATTCTTAAAGCATTGCTCACATTAGACATTAGATTTAGACAGAACCGTGAATCCCAAATAAGTTGGCAATTCTGAAAGAATTGACAAAATTTGTAATATTTCTACGGTGGCTTTTCAATGCCAAATGCTTAAATAGTGACTTTTTCTCCCACCATTGGATCAGTGGTGGCACTTGCAGTAAGTTTCAAAAGAACTCTGCTCTTGTCTCTCCTTGTTCATAGAGATCTCCCTACATATAAATTTTCACAAACTTATTTGTGGAGTGATTTGTAATCCATGAGAAGAAAGTATCCCTCAAAATTGAGAAGTTAGAAATATTTTGTTAGCTATGAATCTCCACTCCTTCCCTCCACCAAAAGCATTCAAAGCAAGATGTTGCTTTATGTCTTGAAGACTGTGTATTTTCCCCCAGATCAGTCTTCTGCAGGTCAGAAAAAACCCCCATGGTCTAAACTCTCTAAGTTCCATGTGTAGACACAAAGGCTTGAGTGAGATGGACCCTGTCTTCTCTCCAGAAAGGCCAGAGATTGACTTGCTGCTGGTGCTCATGAGCAGGATTTTGCACTGCACACACACAAACAGCACCAGGGCCCAAAGGTGTAGTTAATAAGCAGGGATTTTTGAGCCAGGACAATGACTTCCACTTGAAGCCCATGTCTGTATGGCTCCTCATCCCTTCCCTGGCCATGCACACTTGATTGCTCCACACATGCAGAGTGCACTTTGCTGCAGATGCTAAAAGATGGATGCTCTTGGGATGGCAGTTCTGAGGGCCAAAAATTTCCACGTCACCAGCTGCAGAGGGACAAATCATCTCTGACTTGTGGGCAGCAAGTGCCAAGGGTATGGACCTCACTGCTGGGGAAGAGAAGTAAACAAACAAAGTGAGAAGGAAACAGGGCATCTTGGCAAACTGCAAACATTTTATCTAACAGGTTCAACACCACAAGTTTGCCACATTGCCACAGATGTCTCTTCCAGTGGCTCCCAGGGTCATACAGCCCAGAATTCCTGCCTTCTCCTACCGCATTGCCGCATGCCTACTTTGCCATGGCACTTAAAAAAGGCCCAGCTGCATCCGTGCGATTCTTGTGAACCCCTGCTTAGTGCCAACATGTTAATTCTCTTGGAAATGTTTGCGACATTTGAATCTAATTGGTCTTGGCAAGGAGGGACAGACACATTATTGCTATTCTGTCAGCAGCTAACATTGCAGTGACTGGTGCAAACTTCTAGGGTTTAGCTGGGAAAGAAGTTGAGGGAAAAACATACTGGAGTTGTAACAGTTTCCAGTGATGCAATTAGTGTTTGCATGAAGCCTGCACCTAAAGCTGCACTCTGACCTTTGCTGTTCAACTGATTGAAATTTTACACAGTCAATACTGAGATCGTTGTTTTTCAAATAGTAATTTGAGTAGCCAGAGGCTCATGATTTCTACTGTAAAATATTCACATCTAAGTTGAGATGCTGTAGCAATCTCCACTGAAGTGGAAAGCTACATGCAAGTGGGGAAGTGATGCCTGGATGAGCTGAAGTAACTTCCTAAACTTACGTGTAAAATCTGTGTCTTCATCTAGGAAATGACCTCAGAAGTTGCAAGTTGTGGCCCAGTCCTTTACCCACGCAGACAGTGGTCATGAATCATGTTCCGAAAGGATAAACTTAAAGAGAAAACGACACTTCTGAGAAACAATGAAAACCAAGCTCCAAAAGGCAAACAAACCTCAGTGCTGTGAAAACCTTCCACAGATGACGTGGAATGAGCACCTGTACATTGCCAGGATTAAACAGACCCTAGAAAGAATTTCTATCTCTAAGCCAGAGCACCCCAGTGAATTCTGACTATGAACAAAGCTTCACAATACTGTGGGCAGCAACAAAACATCCTTGGCAGCTTCAGCTGTGCCAGAGGCAGCTGTGCCTGCTCCCTTTGCAAAGCAAGGGAGGAAGACTTGGAGGACGTCTATAAGAAGCAGGTACAGCCATTTCCTGTCCTCCTGGCAGCACTGGGAGCAGCAAGCTGACTCTCCACAGTGCTCCCCACCTCCATTCCATGTTCATTTTGCCTTTAGTTTTACTTTGTGACAGGAAGCAATTTTTTTGCATTATTATTATTATAAAAATTTGGACATCATTGCCAAGAAGCCTTGAGCTGACTTTGCAAAGCCCCAGTGAAATTCCAAAAGGCATAAGTCTGAGATTTCTGTTAGCTTTGGCTCAGGGAGAAATCTCACCTGAAGCATCCAGATGGCCAGTTTCTGCATTCATTGGATCTACTGCAGTTTAAGATAGCACGTAAGATAGCATGTCCAAAGATATGTCGCAAGGTAGGAGTTGGCCAAACAGAAAACAATTTCATGCACAAGCAGAGACCATATCACATTCTCATCTACCTCTATGTGACATGAAAAGCATTCTGTGCCTGGAAAGCAAAGGGCTGCAGCAGATGCCCCACTTCAACCCAGAGATCTTTTCTCCAAGGCCACTGTTCTGCATTGCTCCAAGAATCGCAGATTTATCTCCTGAGTATGCCAGCTCTTGGCAGACCTACCTAGTAAATATGTAAAACACAGTATGACACTTTGACAGCTGCTCTGCATGGACATACCTTAGAGTCCTGTTGCTGTTCTCCTTCTCAGCTGTAGCAGGGAAGCCTGAAGAACAGTTTCAGTAATGCTGGTGGGCATGAGCTCTGCCAAGGGTCTCCAGAAAGGCTCTACCTCCCCACACCACTGACAGAGTAACTATGTCTATTAAACTGTCAACATTAAATTTATTACAAAAACCCCAAATGATTTAATGGTTTGTTTAGCAGCAATTAAAACAATGAAATAACTCAAACCAAACTAAAAAAACCAGCCAAACAGAAAGAACACTCTATTGGTTTGCAAGTTAATTTTAATTTTTAAGGTCACCTGCTGTCTTCCACTAGAGGAGTGAATACTTTGAGAAATTTAATATATGAAGTTCCAGCCTTTATGAATACTTTTTATTTTTTGGACAACTTTGGGTCAGAAGTGTGAAATGTTTTCTTTTGAACTTGATTTCTCAAATACTTCTTTACCACATAGATATAGATGATAGACTACTTCTGAATCAGTGGATCATAGACCATGTAAGGATATTTGCAGCTGAGAGTAAGAGCATGCAGATTCACAGCTCTGGGTTTCTGCTGCAAGAGAAAGGGTTGAATAGCAGTTGTCACCAGGCTGGAAATAGAAAGTTGCAAAATCAAGGGTCTTTGGCAAAAGTCTGAAAAAACATAGCAAATGTTAAGAATCCAGGTCATATGCAGTAGTAGCTCACTGTCTTGCCTTCAGCTGGTCTCTGTCAGCAAATCCACATGCATCCCACCCAAAATGAGCTTAGTGTTCCCCACACATATGTGAACAAACCCACTGAGCATCCAACAAGACAACCATAAAATTTACCTGGCAAAATGCACAACAACTGGCAGGAGATATCCGGCAGCTGCTTGAAAGATAAATGGCAAACCACCAATATCCTTCATGCCTAGCTTCACACATCTTTGTTTATTATTTATTATTTATGGGGCAGCACAGAGAAAATTCTACAATGATCATCCTCCATTTAATAAACGGTGCAGTGTGCATGAGAGGAAAAAATGGAAATGACCGTGTGCACCTCCTGCATGAAAAAGAGCCTGTAAGCAAACAATTCACACTCTAGAAGCTCTCATGCTGCCTACAGGACTCACAACAGGATAGAGTGAATTTCTTTGTCCAGAAACAAAGAGTTATTGTCTCTTCAATCTTGACAATGTGAAGTTCAAGGATAAAGGTCTGAAAATGCTATCAGGAGACATATTTGAGCAATGAAGATTTTAACAGGTACTTGTGTTCTGGGCTTCTACACTCTTCAAGATCCACACTTCACCTCACATCAAGGGTTGGCAACAACCTTCCAGCAAGCTTCTTTGAGACTCAGGGAGATGAGACTGGATGGCTTTTACAAGAGATGGCAAATAAAAACCACGGACTTACAGAGTACTGTTTACCTACTAAAACTAGGACAGATACATGAAATGTGAAAAGAGAACAGGAAGGAAAATACTCTACAAGGACTTGTCTACTCATACAGGTTACACTTTTATCTGTACTTTATGGACACATACAGTATTGTGACACCCCTTTCCTTATGTTTGGATGGTTTGTGTATCACTCCTTATTGTTTCAAAACAATGGTGAGAAAATGGGGGAAAATATGTTGCTAGTAAAAATTTCTAAGCGTTTCCAGGAATGTTCGCCTTTCCTGGAGGGAAAAGTTCCAGCTACTATTTCAGTAACCCATCCTGTCACACTGTCAGCTTGTTTGCTCTCGTTTTTAGAAAAGCATTGTACAGCAAGCACTAAAATCCTCTCCAGCACAGGGAGCAGCTGTGCAGCATGAACTCCAACTAGTGCCTACTGAGTTAGGCCACTGGCCCATGCTGCATGGCATTCTTTTTCAACAATGAGAAAACAGATGCGATTTGGGAAGTGCATGGGAGCAAGGACACATTCTTCACTCTTTTACCTTTGCTGAAGGTGCTAGAGGCCACCTCCTTGCCTATTACTTCTAGTATTCACAGATGTGTCTTATCCCTTTCTGATCTGCTGGTAACATCTGTAGCAACTTCCAGAAGTTTGATGCCCAAAGAAAATATAAATCTTTCCTTTTACTAACCTTAAGTTGGTCTTCTACTAATTTGGTCAAGTAGCACAGGCCCACAGTTCCTCACTCAATGTATTCACCATCCTCGTTTTATCACAAAACCTTTTGTTTTCCAAACAGAACAATCCCAGATATTTAATCTCTTCTCTCAAGACAGCTGCTCTACCCTCTTGAAAATTGTAGCTGCCCTTTTTCATCTTCACTAAATTCTCCTTTAGATGAGAGACCAGGATTTCACACAATACTTAAGATGAACATACATGAGATTTCAAATAGCAGAATATAAAGCATCACCTGTTCTCAACATCCTTCCTGATGATGCCCAAGATTTTTTGGGCTTATTTGTCTGTGCTGTACACTGAGTTGATTTTGGCAACAGCAACTCCAAGGTCTTTTTCCTGAGTTCTAATGACCATTTTCTAGGTCAGCATCATGTAAGTATGATTTAGATTATAAAATTACTAGTGTAAATATAGAACTCAAGCATATTTTGATATCATGCCTAAAATTAAAATGCAAACCAGCCTTTTTTCCAGTCCTTGGAATATAGATTTATTTCTCCCTTTGACAACTTTTTCAGACCAAAATCTGGTAACAGCTTTCAGGGGGAAAAGTTTATATAGTATCTTGGAAAGCTTTATTTTATAGCATATTCTTAGTTGTCTGAAGCACAGCACCTTACTTTAGAAAAGATCTGCTCACTTTTCAAGACTAAAATTCAGAGCAGACATCCTTCTAAGCTTGGTAAACACTTAGTCGTAAGTTTTTATGTTTATTTGTATAAAGATTATAAATTGATTATAAAATTAAACTTATCAATTTGTTGAGAACTGATTGCATTAGGCATTGCACTTCTTATAACTCATGAGCTGTCACCCTACACAATATATAAATTATATTCTATATAACTGCATCCAAAGATATTCCATCCATATATTGGATGTTATAGCTAAGTTTGGCAGACAATTTTGAAGGATAAGGGCAAAACCAAAGTGGCCCATAGGATGAAATTTCTTTATGTGCTGAAGATTGCTGTCAATGCACAATAGGTCCCACTTTTAAACTTTGCACTGGTGAAAATTCCACCTATTGTAAACTGGAGTTATATATTTGGTTTGCAGATATTTTTAGCAGTTCCTTGGACTACTTCATATGTCTATGGAAACCATCTGTCTCAGATGACTGCTTTTGGTCTACATGGACTTGGCTGTTTTGCTAAATCTGCTCCTTGTTTTCTATCAGGATGTTTTGGAAGTGGACTAGACAGCAGTCCCAACGATTGCTACAAAAACAGCATTTGCCAGACAGAGGAACTGATGCTTATGGGTTTGTGCCAAAAACAATTGACCTGGGTATCCTGACTGGGTAAATACCAGTATATCACTTGTGAGGGTCTGAGAGAAGTGTATTCATGCCTGGTTCTAAAATTCTGTTCATTGATACTTTTGCTAAAGGGAATGAAAAATAAACACACAGAATACTCACTGAAAAAGAAAAACCAAAAACACTGGATGCTTGTTCTACAGTGTGTAAACTGCTGGAATATTCTTGGTCCTTGCCTCTTTATATGACTTCAGTCTACTAAAACCTGTATGAGCTAAAGTCAGCTGTTTCAAAATGCTATACAGGCTGGAGGGAAAATAACCCACTTTAAACCAGCACAGTTCTGTTTCATAGTCCCAAAAAGAAACACCTAATCATTGTACGTTTGTTATTTCCTTTTCTACCTCCTTCTCACATAACAGCTTGTCTCCTGCCTTCCCTACTGAGACCTTGAGCAAGCTCAAGATATGTAAACCAAATCTTGCAGGCAAATCTTCCCTCTTCTGTGCTGGGACCTTGGACCTTTGTTGTTTCAACACTCAATACGTCTGGCAGAGGTCTCTTGCCAGCTTTCGTGCTAGAGAACTGTGTCTTTTCACATGAAGACAGCAGTGAGAAAAAAACCCCATGGGGAGATGGTGTCTGCCTGTTTGGTTTATAATTCTGCCTGGGCCAGCAGGTCTGTGCTTTGCTTTTTCTTGTGGCTCAGATAAGACCACTCATTACCTGTCTGCTGTGTAAGCAGTACAAGTTTGGGGTTGCGTCGTTAAAAGATAAAGAGAAACTTTGGCAGAATATCCTGAAAATCTATTTGAAAAATCCCATATTTGGGAACAATGCAGACAATTCCACTGCCAAGATAATGACTGCTGAAGCAATACTCTTCACCCGAAGTACAACTTGTCTCTGTTGGGTAAGTCTGCTGCTGAAAGGGTTTGATGTGAGGGTGACAAGGAGATAGAATTAAAAAATCACAAAATCATAAAATTGCTGATGTTTGAAAATACCTTTACAACCATCAAAGGCAATTGTTAAACTGACACTGCCTAGTGCACCAAAAAAACATATCCCTTAGCACCACATCTACCATGTCTTCTAAGTACCTCCAGAGATGGTGACTCAACCACTTCCCTGGGTGGCCTGTTCCAGTGCTTGACACTTGATGAAGAGATTTTTCCTAATCTTCAATCCAAACCTCCTCTGGTGCAATTTGAAGCCATTTCCTCTTGTTCTGTAGCTTGTCCCTTGCAAGAAGAGACTGATCCCCACATGGCTGCGAGCTCCTTTCAGGTAATTGTAGAGTGTGATGAGGTCTCCCCTGATCCTCCCCTTTTCCAGGACAAACACCCCCAGCTCCCTCATTCACTCCTCATAGAATTTGTGCTCTACATATTCACCAGATCATTCTGATTCCCCATACACCTTAACATGGATAGAGGATTTCAGCAGGGGTCTCCAGCAGTTTTATCCAATACAGCAAAGTCTGTGGGGGCACCTTTGTGGTGAGAGGAAAGTGCAGCTCTTTTAAGTTAGGATGTGATACTGCTGGAAATCCAGAAGGTCATGTTCTATAACTGGAAACAAATTTCAAAAGCAGGCTGATTCTTGTTTGATGTTTTCAGACATGTCAGCTTAAAGTTAATCAAGCGAAGTAATTTTTTCTAGTCCTCTGAGTTTTGAGCTAATGTGTTTTGCTGGATAAAGGATTTGATATTAGCCCTACTGTAAACAGCCATGAAATCTGAGATGTCTTTTGTCTCCTTGTGATTCATGCAGAGACCTGTAGCATTTTAAGCCCAACAATCAGTTCAGAAACTTGACTTGATCAAGATAAAAATTGTGTTTTATTTCTCCAAAATGAACTAGCTGTCAAAGAGCTGAGTAAAGTTGAAGAGTTAAAGAAAAGCTGTGCTAAAAGAAAGGCAAAGAACAAAATGTAATTGCCATTCTCTCTTGTGTAAGAAGAGAAAATGTGACTTCTTCCTGATTTCTGTATCATCACCTGATGAGAAGCAGCCAGCCTCACTGCTACTTTCATAACAACATTAACCCCTTTGATTCTGCTGGGAGCAAATCTGAGCATGGATGCCCTGAAACAACACTACATGCAATTTCTTCCCACTGAGAACCTGGGACAAGTAGTTCCCCCAGTGCTAGCAGGAGAACTTGCATGAGTGAAGGGAAAAAGATTTTGCTGGATATTCACATACTTCAAATGAGCTTTTTTCCCCACATCTTAAGTCTAGAAATGTAAACCTCCTCCCTCTTCCCAGGAAATTAACATCTGTGTTCATCGCTTTCCACTTTCTTGGTTTTCAGGAAGAACCATAATCCAGGTACAGTCATAGACCATCAACTTTTAATTTCCAGAGCAGTGAAGACTTTCAGACCCTCTCATCATTCCTTCTAACACACTAGCACTGCCCATGAGCACAGATCTACCATATCAGCCTGGCATTGCTCTCTGTAACTGCACACTCGGCAGGAGGGGAGGAAGGAGGAGAGCTGAGCAGACTGTAGCTGCAGCAATAAAAAACCCTAAAATACCCATCTCTCCCAGACTATGATAGGAAGACTATTTGTTTCTTCTGAGCTCAGGGATGTCTTTGTCCTGAAATTAAAATTTAGAAAACATAATATCAGATCAGTTTAAGAAAACAGTTAAAATCTTAAATGTCATCTGTATTTTAAATATCATGAAGGTACATCTGCTACTCCCCTCTCTGCCCAGCCCCAAGCTAACATCTCAGAGTGATTTCTATGAATTGCATCATGCCAGGTTCCTGGTTATTACTGCTCCAGTTGATGTTTTACTGTCGGACTGCTGACTATCAGCTTGTGTTTCTACCCTTCACAACAACGAAAGCAGACAGTTTGTGGGAATAAACCACTGAGAAGGGCACTGATAGGAAAATAGATGTTTAAACATTAAGTATCTCAATAGTTCCTGACTGAAAGTTGATTTTTAAAAATCTAATGGGTGTGGGGAGACTCAAGCAAAATGTTGGAGCTATCCATTTATTATTCCAGTTTGCAAGTAGAAATGTTGGCCAGAAAATATCTTCTGATAGGAAAAAGCCTTTGAGTTAAAGAACAGGTCTAAAAAGTGCTGACCCACTCCTGAGTAAGGGTCACATCCTGCTTCATCCAAGAAAATTTTGGAAGAGGCTGCAAAAGTAACTGCCACATGTTCTGGTCCAGGGCAAAGGGAAATATTTCTCCTCAGGGTCAGGTAAGGAGTACTTCCAAGGGGGAATAATGAATGTTCATTCTGCAGCCAGAAAGAGAAACAGGCTTTAACCAGCCTCTCCCTGTCCCAGCAACAGCATTTTCAGGAAAACTGTGGACTTCTTACATGAAAGTGTGCAGCAGAAGAATTTGAGTAGTTAAACAGTAACTATCTTCTTTCAGGCAAACCATCCCTCCCCTCCTTTTTCCTTCTACCACCAGCACCTGCCTTGTCAGGATCTGAGAGCAAGCAGCAGCCCCTCAGCAAGCACAGCTGTTGGCAAAGAGAGACAGAGCTTTCACGCTGGTAGAGCACAACTGCCCCACTCCCAGCAACACTGCACAGCCCCACAGGTGGGGAGATACCCAGCACACAGGGGGTGCCCCAGGGGCAGCACAGCCATGCCACACACAGTGGAGATACCTCTTCTTTCCCTAAGTAATCTGATCATAGATATAACCAGTAATCAAGAGCATGTGAGATGGTGTCTCCCCAGAAAAGTAGTCTTCTGTTAGATTTTAACTCAGGTGGCAAATTCCTGGTAATATAAGCTGTTTTCCACTGGACTTTTAAGTTTAGAGGAAATAAATATGATACTGTTTGCCTAGGAATTTTTTTTTACCAAAGACAAAAGAGCATGTCACCCCTCAGGTCATTTCTGTTGTGACTGAAAGCCCCAGTGGGGCCAGTGAGCACATGGGAGCACACAGCAGCCCTCCTGCTGCGCTTGTGAGCCGCTGCATTGAAGGCCCAAAGGCCTCGGAAGGTCCCAAAGAGGATGGGGGGGCCCTGGTGGAGGGCTCCTGGGACCAGAGAACTCCCCCTGGGGATGGAGGAGACAGTGGTTTAGCCCAGGGTTTGGCGGTTATGCTTAAGCCTCTCCCATTGGCCGCCCAGTTTGTCAATTACCCCTCCTATTCTAGAAAGTTCTTCTTTACTCGGTTGCTGATTTGTTGCTTCCCTCTAACTCCTCCCCCTCTCTCTCCCTATTGGACAGTTTACCCTGGACCCTCCCTAACTCCACCCCTGGACCCTCGTTTGATTGGTTCTTGTTCTCCCTTGTAAGCTCATGTCAGGGGGTGCTCGGGGCTCTTGGTCCCTGGGCTCCCTCTGTGCTGGGCTCCTCAATAAACCTGCACAGAATACCCATACCAGAGTCTCTCTCGCCTTTCTTCAGAGGTCAGCTGCGCTTACCCCTGCTCTTGGCGCACCAACTGCCAAGCGAGCAGCCCACTGGCAGGGTCATATTTGAACCCTCCAGAGAGTCCCACCCCTCCAAGGGTCAGGGGCACTCCGGCTCGTGTCAGCCTGCAGTTGCCCGAATTCGGGTGGGCACCCAAGCGGCAGACCGATACCCTCTCCCTAGGTTCTGAAATGGGACAGAGAGCACAGCGTGTCATGGTGCCATGGAAACAGTTTTGGTATCTGACCCAAGCTCAGGGACAGCTGCTACCTTCATACAGGTGAAGAGCAGGTAACAACCTGAGATCACCAAGGGTGTCCTGCTGCCTGGTCGGCTGAAGAGACTCCAGCCTCTCCCACAGGTGACTCATGTCCTGCCCTGCCCTGCTCCCATCCAGGGGCTGATGCCTCCCCAAAAGCAGTGGTTCATGCCAGCGCTAGATCAGTCTTGATCCCTCCCTCCTCATCCCCCTGCTGCTTCTGAGTGTCCATAGTCCCAGCTCCAGCTTAGATGTTACCCTGCAACCTTCTTTCTGTAGATGGTGGTTTCCTGCTTGTAGGAAGTTACAGGTCCCCTTTGACTTCAAAATAAATCACCTCTTGTTCTTCACGTGTGTTTGCAAAAAACCAGATGAGTTCTAATCTTGTGGGTATTTTGCTTAACAAAATGGTAGATAAAAATGCTCCCCTTTCATTGGGCTGTTTTATCTCCCATGCCATGTAAATAGCAGGAAGAAGAAAGCCCAGAAACTCACCAAAAGCAGAGCAGAGTTTTCCTCTTCACCATCTGTCATGCTCTGCAGTGAGATGGCAGCTGCTGCCCCTCTGCCATAGAGAGCAAACCCTCTTGGTATGGGGAAATTCCATAAGGGACTGAAACAGCTTATTCTACCCCAAATGTATGATCCCACTTTTTGTGTGTGTTTGGTTCGTTTTATTTTATTTCATATAGTCTCACAATCCACAAGTTTAAGCTTAAGCTTCACATTCAGAAAATACCTCAGATCCTTTTCACAAAATTTGCTGTTAGATGATAAAATGCAAACACTTTCTTCTCATCCGCTGTCATTAGTCACTCCATGCCTCCAGTTTTATCCTAATTTTTTGCAAGATTTCAGAAAATGTAGATTTTTTTTTTATGTCTAATGAACTTGCCTGGCTTTCAGTTTGATGAGGGGAGACATACTGCAAGTTAAGATTTCCTCACTGCTGTGCTGAGGGCAAATTTGCAGCCCTGAGAAAGGCACCCAAGGGCAGGTCCCAAGATCATGCTGGTTGCAATTTTTAGAAGTTCAATATCTGAAGCATTAGATTTCCTCTACAAAACCAAAAGCAAGAGCAGTCATAAGAACTAGAAAAAGACCCAGTACCATGTTTCATACACTTTAGCCTTATTATATACAAAAAATAAGATCAATCAAGTGACCCAAAAATGACCAAGGAAAATTGTGTCAGATAACAGAGGTCGTCTTAGCCTGATGTTGCCTCAAAATCATTCAGAGAGCCCAAAAGAGGAAATACCTTTCAAAAGTACCAAAGCTTACTGGTCAGCCATGTCTTCTACCAGAAACACTGGCATGAGCCGATAAGTAATTCCCTTGGTGTCCCTTTGGATACAGCAGTTTTGTCCTGGTGGAAAGTGGTTCTCAGCAGTTTCCCATCAGCAGGCCAACATCAGTCTATGCCAGGAGTCTCCAACCACATTCTAGATGTGTCAGTGTAAGGGAACGTGACATCTGGGACAGGGAGGGAGGAAAGGGAAAATATTGCACAGCACCACAATATTGTGGCTAGTCAGTTGAAACACATGACAGCTTTGGCAGTTTCATCGAACTGTTTAGAGGGAGGGGTAAAAAGGAAGAAAAAGAAATAAAAACACAAATGCTATTGATATCTGTAGCATGGACATTGTGTAAGAAAGGGATTTGATGAAGAGACTGTAAAACACTGTGTTCTGAAGAGTACCAAGCAATGGTAATCACATCATACTAGAGTGCTCTAAGGGCAGCAAAGATGCCAAGCAGAAAAGAGCAAGGCAACTCCTCCACAGCCATGTATATAAACAGCTGTGAGCAACAGTGCAGGGATATTTCCTTGAAAAAACCAGTTACAGATACTGCCCAAACTAAAAGCATCATCCCATACCATGACAGTATTTTTCATTCTCACAAGCATGAATACCAAGGGTTTGGGAGTGGGACAGCTGAGGACGTGGAGATGTTTCACAGCCCTGTAATAGAGGGAGGGCTGGAGACAGGTGCAGGTCCTGGACAAAATAAAGCACAACACTGCTGGATTTCTGCTCTGCCCTCAGACTGTTCTCAGTGTGTTGTTGTGAGGAGCTGATATCTTTATACTGCATGCATTTGGTAGGATGCTAGCATGAATGTTTGGCTTCCAAAAAGAGATACACACTTACTTTGATATAGACATCTAGTTTAGACAGTATGGGGTGTGTATTGGTTTTATGGGGACACTAAGGAGACTAAAGCCACTGGTTCCATTTTCAGATTGTTAAATTTTGATTTGGTGACTCCATCTTTAGGAGATCCTCAATCTGTCCTATTAGTGTATATACCTGCAACCTGCTAACACACCCTTGGGGGCATCTCACACAAGCTTTTCAGCTCAGACTTGGGGTATTTCAGCTCACGCATTTCTTTGAAGTGTCCTTCTCTGCAGCTGTCCACAGCCTTGAAAAGCTCAAATTAAACATTGTCTTGAGCCTGGCACAAGCAGGTGATGGTTTCAGCAAGTAAACTTATATGGATTCACAAGACTAGGAGGAACCTGCACCAAGATTATCACTGTTTCTGTATATCCTAAATGCTGTGGGCTCCCAGGTGCTGTGCTGCCAGCCCTCCCTTCACTGCACTTCTCACTGACTGCTCTTCCTGCAGCAGGAGCTGCCAAGCCCTGTGGTGGAACACATGAGGAAGGCAGGCAAGAAGACATCCACTGCACATGGAGCCCTCAGCAATGGAGTGTGGTGCATGAAATTACATTATTCCCTAAATATGTGGCATAACCATATCAGCATGTCTCTCATTCTTGCGGGTCTTAATGTTGCCGGCACCAGAGGCCGGTTTACGGTTGCTGCGATAAACACCTGAGGAAGGACTTGTGATAGAACAGTGGCATTCACCCACAGAAAATGGGAAGGAGACTTGCTCCCTTCTAAACTGTAGTTATTGCTTCACCATTGTCTACCCTTTTCTTCCTTGTCAGTTGAATAGGAATTTAAAAGCAGAACTGAGCTTTTTTATACATAAGCATTTTTGTGGTAAGCAATGAGCCACAATAGTGTCGCAACCAAAACACAGTTGCTCAACGGCACCTGTTAGTGCAATTCCTTTGACACAAAATGTGTTCTTTACTGCAGTCTACAGGGAAAACCAGTAGCAGCCTGTTACCCCGGAGCTCCAGCTGGCAAAAAAATTTGTTACCTTGATCTTGCATCTTATTGCAGATGAAAATAACAGAATTATAGTGATTAAACTTGTTTTTCACTTATTATGAAGTGCATGCTATGCCCTGCAACCAGATAACCTTGAGAGACAAGACTAAGCCAAGCTGCTAATTTACAGATAAATATTTTCATGGGACATGCATAAGGGAAAGCATACCTGAGGGCATATTTTTCTTTTCTTTTTCTCCATGGCTGAATTAGTTCTAGAGAGAAGGCAGAGTCTTAACAACAGTCATTGTTTCTTTGAATGTTCTCACAAACCCTTCCAGTCCTAAGTGGGGGAAAACTTCAAAGTGCCTAAAGACGAATGGACAACCATGAAATTAGGATCTGATCAGAAGTTCTGACAAGTTTCTCCTAAAATAACTGTCATTGTAGAATGCACAGTGCAGATGTTACCCATATATTTAAGGTTAAAGGGTTATTTTAAACAGGTTTGTGAAAAATAACTGAATAACGAAAGAACATTCCAGGGTGGTTCTGATTCACTGCAACAGGGCACGTAGTTCTGGTGGGAAAGGTGTACAGGACCATAAACTTACAAAAAAGACAGTTTTGCTTGGCCTGTATGGAAGATCAAAAACAGTCATCTTAGCAGGTCTACAGGGAGCTTGATCCATGTGAAATTGAGACATTTTCTCACAGTGCGTTATTTGAGCAGATTTTTATATATCTCTGTGCAAGAACCAACACAAGGAAATAGAGGAAATAGTTTGGTAGGCATGGGCTGTCCATCTTCTATGTAGAAATGTAGCACAAGTGTCATAATTTGGCTCTGAAGATGCCTCCAGAGTTTTGACACCATTAGAGCAACGCATAGTGCCTCCATACAGTCATGCTAAAGCCAATTTTGTTGGAATAAAAACTCAGAAAAAAGTTGGGAAGCAAGCTGATGGAAGGATAAGAGATTTCATCTATCTGTGAAATGAAGAGGAATGAAAAAGAGGCTAAAGTTATCATGGGCAGTTTTCATTACCAAGTTATGACTTCAGAGTGATGGACTAAATACTGAAAGTCAATATTCAAATTAAGCATGGTTTAAGTGACTATTCTTCTCATAGGACATGCTCAATGGCTCACAAGATAAGGTCTTTTTATATGAATTATGATGGAGTGAAATCTGCAGAGAAAGGGCTCATCCTACCATTTAACAGAAATATTGGGGCTGGTACAATTTAAGTTGCATCCCACAAAACCAAGGAAAATAGCATGAAAGCTGTGTGCTGTAACAGATGCAAAGGAGAATCAAAAGAAACGGCATCTGAGAAGCCTGAAAGTGGACACATGAATCTATGTTTAACATCTATTCACAGCAGTGAGTAGCAGACTGGGAAAGGCCTCTAAGCTTGTTATTTTTTCTATTTTTGTCTATTCTTTTTACCTTTAAAATAGGAAAAGAATCTCAAAAAAAAAAAAAAAAAGTAAAATGCAGAAAAAAATGACACCTGAGGGGGAAAGATTGTTCTTTGCAACTTGCAAAGCTAACATTGTCTAACAACAGAAGGAATAAATGTCAAAAACCCAAAAACATTGTGTACAATGCTAGCAAAAGGGCATTACTCACAGCCTAATATAAACAAGTAACAACTCCCATCTGGCAACAAAAGTCTTTGCAAAGGGAAACGTGGTGAAACTCCTGCCGTTGATAACCGAGGCCTGTTATGGGAAGTGCCTGCAGGATCCAATTGTGATTGCAGCAGAAGGACGGGAAATGACATGCTCACATCCAAAATAGCTTGGAGTCCGACAGTGTTTGAAGCACTTCAAAATAGCACACGTTCAGAAATTAAAAGTGAGCAAAAGTGGACTGTAGGTACCATGCAGTTCAGCCTGCTGAGCTCTGAGATTGCTCCTTGCCCTTGACTTCTTCATGATGAAGCATCCACGTTACCATCAAACTTACACCCCTTTCAGAGAAGGGAAGAGCAGAACCAGGCAGTGGTGGCTCAAACTGAAAAATCATAGGAGAAACACTTTGGCAAAAGTCAGAAACTAAAAATCATAAGGGTTTTTTTTATAATTCCCGAAAAGAAACTGTCATTCATACTGAGCTTAAGCCACAGCCTACCCAAGCCAAAAACAGCCTTGCTGTGAGATTCAGTGGGCTTTGGCTCATGTCCATCAGCTAAACGCTTTCTCTGGCAAGTCTACAGAGTGATTCAGCCTTAAACTGCTCAGCACAGCCAATTTCAAAAGTCCTATTCATATTCTAAAAAAGGCAACTGGACGTCATTCCACAGCCCCAGTTGCACAATTGTCTCCAAACAGGTGGCAGAAAAAACATCCGTCACTGGCCTGAAAAGCAGAGAAAGCCTGGACTCTCTGCTAGAGCACAATTTTACATCTAACTCTCATACTATAGAATCAGTTTGATATTTTCCATTGAGATTATCTCTTTAAATCACTGGTCAAGCTTTTTTCTCTTTTTTTTCCCCCCCCTGATTTCACTGCAGAACAAATATATTCATCTCCTCTTACAGGAAATCACATTAGCATGTGGAACTGATACAGCAAACAGTACCAGGCATGGTAATGCACTTGAGGGGCTTTCCATTATGGCAGGAAGGAAGATTCACAGAAATTAAATTAGCATTTTTAGATAAAGGTATTAGTAAGAGTATTTTGGATAAAGGAGATTGGAGTACATCTCACAGAATAGGAATTTCTGAGGGGAAAAAAGCAGATCTTTTTACAGCTTTCCCAGGAAGGATGCAAATCAATAGGCATAAAAATACATTATTCAGCCCATCTTTTGCAAGCAGAGCTTTTTAAAAAGATCCTGTCTCCCCACAACTCCCAGGGAATTTAAGGGAAGGAAAGAAATTCATATTTTACTAATCTGACAGGGGAAGACATCAAAAATTAACAGGAAAACATTTAAAGGGTGACTATTGGTATTTCTATTATGATATTTTTAAAACAGAAAAGATTGTTTGGACAAGGTGTTTATTTCAATATTTTCATAAATGAAATTTTTACTGTTCCTTTCAAAATAACATTTTTATGCTTTAAAACAATCCAGCTGACAAGGAAAAGATGCTGAAGATCCCACAAATTTAACACTGGATTTTGAATTTGACTTAAAATTTGAGCAGCTTCTCTTCTGCTGGACTCACTTCTCACATCCCCTCTAGCTTTTCAGAGTTGGACCAATGAACAAAATAATCTGCTATTTAGATATGTTGTTTGAACAATGACATAGGGTGAGTCTGCAGTGTGGTGGTACTGCAAAAGGACAGGCAATATCTTGGCAAGGGAAAAGCTCTGCTTATGAGAACAACACTGCTGAATTCCCTGCTGCCTTGTTCTTGTTGCAAACAGTCCATGCTGGGTCAATGCCTGTATCACACCTTTGCCCTCTAAGGGAAAGGCTCCTCAACCATTTTCAGCTGCTGAAAATACTACAGGACAAAACATCATCAGGCCCCATGGGTCCACATCATAAGAAAATGCTGGATAATATTACAGCACAAGACTGTGCTAGAAGTCCCTTGATGAGATAAAGCAAAGAATAAAACTGACTTTCCAAAGGAATAGAAGGCCAAGTTTTCATCATCAGTGAAGAAAACCTGGCCATGCTTTACAGCATCAAAAAGTTCCGAGAGACTTCAGTAGGAGCAGGATTTTAAGAGAGTATGCACCAGTCTCCCTACAGACAGCTTATTTCCTTTTGTCTTGAGCTTAATGTGGAAAGTTTTTTTGCTTGCCTTCTTTTGGTCTTTTTTTTTTTTTTTTAAGTTTTGGGCAAAGGAATGAGAAGGAAATCTCCATTCTATAGCAATAGGTGCATTTAGGAACTTGTTGAGGAAGAAGAAATGAAGCGCATTCCTACTGGCATTTCTCAGCTGCAATTTCACTGTCCACATTCTTCAAGCAAGAAAACATAAAGGGTCATATAAGTATTCCCATTGGCACTCTTTGTCATTTCGTATGAAAAAAGCATCTTGAAGAACTTGCCTTGTGTTTCATGAAAAAATCTAAAATTCATTGCGTGATAAACATTCACATTTAATAGAGTTTACAACAACCTTTTCCAGAGGAAGAGAAAAAAAAAACAAAAAATTCCCCAAACAAAACCAAACCAAAAACTAAACCAAATCCAAACCAAAACCAAACAAATCCCCTCTCAAAAAACAAACAAACAAATGAAAAAAACAGGCAGGGAACGTGTCACTCAGCAATGCTTCAAATACTCCCAACTTGAGCTCTGCAACAGCTTGGCTAAATTAAAACAATGGGGTAGATCCAAGAATTGCTTCCTTTTTCCATTCCTCTTCCCTCCTCTTTGGTTGGGAGGAGAACACACAAGCAGAAAAGTTTCCTCTGGTGAACTGTAACCTGTGTTTGATAGCGAGGCCAAATTATACAACTGAATCAACATACTTTGATCTCTAACTATCACTTTTCTATCTTTTCATCACACATAACCCATTCAGCTTTCCTGTCTGATTTTCTTCCATTCCCCTTTAAACACACCCGTTTGCAAGCTGCTGTGGAGTGCTGACCTTGTCTTCAAGATTCCCTAACATGACAAAAGCTACATTAACCTTGCCAAGAAAGAAGGACGAGGGCAGGTTGTGCAGGTTTGCTTTCCCAGGTGAATCTTAACGTACAAGAAATTTATAACTGAGAAGTTTAAACATGTTGTAAAAACATAAATATGCTGTATATACATAATGTAGTATATATGCTCACGTAATATGCCCTAACAGGAACGTTTGCAAAATGTTTGGCAAACCACCAAATGGTATTAAAAGGCTGTCTTTCCTCACTCCACATTGTAATATTTCAGTTCCTTATTGTTAAATGAAATGAATGCACCAAATAATAAGGGTTGAAAGGGAAAGGTGTCCTGCAGAGACTCCCTGAGCAGGAGCTAGATCTGTGGAAAATTAATATCTGAGTAATAAAATGTTTTGTTTTTTTAATTAAAGCAGATTACTAATTTTGGTCAGAAATGAGTGTGTTTCCTGTGTTTTTTTTTTTTTCACAAGTGAGAACCTTTTTTCCTCTTGAAAATTCAGTTACTGGAAAATTCACTATAAAGCACTTAAAATAACTCAAATAGAATCATGTGTATCCATTACAATCCTGATACTTAGGATAACAGAGAAATCTGAGGAAGATGCACTTCAGGAACCCCTCCAAGCAAGTCTAAACACAATGGTTTGGAAATTTTCTCTGATTCCTCTTGCAGTTTACTTTGGCTGATGTTAAAAAAAATACGCATCTTTTTCATGCAGAGATTGACCTACATGCCTAATTTTACCATTTGTAAAGCCAGATTAAATATGTGCACAAATCTTTGAAGAGGTGAGGCCTAACAATCTTTTGATATAAAAACAGAGAAATGTGTGTGATGGTGGACGACATCTTTTTCTCTCTAGATATTATTAGAGCTAAGTGGAGTCTGCAGCACCTTACAGATTAATTATCAGCTACACACTAAGTTTTTTCATTCCTTTCCTCATTTATTCCTTCTAGCTGACAGATGGTAGTTTTACTTTGTTCTTGCTTTGAGAGTGCCTACATTTTACTGGCAATAAGTCCTTTCAAAGAGCCGTGCTTGGAGTTCCTTCCAGAACAGAGTGTCTTCCAATCAATGCCATTTCATCTGTCAGAAGGTCCAGAGATTTTCAGCAACTCATTTGGAGAGGATTAGACTAACAGAAATATCCTTGAAGACTTCTTTTGGAGAGGGCAGGTCTGCTCTGGAGCACTTACAGCCCAAAGGTAATTACCACACATTTCCAGAAGAAACTCTGACTTGGTGGCACAAAGGTACACTACCACGCTGGTGTGAAAAGGCATTCTGGATAATTAAAAGAGTGACATTTTTAAAAAATAAAAAAAAAAAACATTGTGTGTCATTGGTTTGGCTTTGGATTGGATTTTTTTACTAGACACTAGAAGTTATGCTTTTCAGATCTTTTTCCTTTGGAAGTGAACCACCTAAATGTGTTGTTTGTGAAGAAGACTATGAAATGCTTTGTGGACTCCAGCAGATAGGATACAGTAATAGAGTGACTCAGATCTCCTGGTGCAAGTAGGTTAATTTCCATGGAGGCTGCACTTTGAAGCCAGTCCTACAGTGGTTGTTGAATCTCAGTCCTGGAAGAAAGAAAATATATATCAAATGGCATGCACCTCTAACAGATTCTGGCTGGGAGACTCAAAATGAATGTAGAGAATAGGGCCTGATCCATTGAAGCAAGTCTGTGCACATCTCAGGAAACTAACTTTATTTAAGGTATTCACATTAAAACAACACAAAATGCTAAAGTAGAATTAGCATCAAAAGCACACGAAGGATCAAACAACCAGATATGCTTATAATCCAGTTATTAATATAACAGCTTCAGTGGTTCAAAGAAACTTGCAGCAGAATAAAATGGAGCTTAGAATGAGCTCAGGCTGCAGTTCAGACCTCAAGAGACCATCACTACGTCACTCTAAAAAGAGAGTTGGACCCACCCTGTGCATCACTTCAGCAACCCCAAATGTCAAAAGAATCACTTAAAACATTACAAAAGGTAAAGATGGTTGAGAGGGCTAATAAAAGTGCAAATGGAACTGGCAAAAAATTCACAAAATATGAGCAACAGAAATGAATCCAGAAAGCCATTCAGTCAGAAGGTTAGAAAGCATGACTCAGGAGAATTATGAATGCTAATGTGTCATTGAAAAATGTGAGGCAAATGCATTTATACATAACTGGACAGAAATGAAGTTAAAAGGGCCCATGTAGAACTGAGGGAAAAAACTAAGTCATCACTGCAAAAAAAAAAAAAAAATAAAGGAGCAAGGTTAATCCACTGCTGGTAGCTGAAATGTGAAGAGGCAAGAGATATTGTAACCTGGATTAGTTTATCAGGGATCACACAGGAGATGGACACAATCAACACACACATATACAGTCTGTTATGAAACATGTCATAATTAGAAAAACAGAATTCAATAACCAGGGTCCCACCAGGGGGTACTTAACCATTCAAAATGGTTTACAAGGAAAGAGCAATTGTTAGCAAGAAAACCAGTATATTTGTCTTCTTTTATCAGCCTCAGTATACATTATGTGGACACAGACTTGGGCAAATTCAGTGTTGGCTAGCATATTATACTGCTACCATCCTTTGCCAAGAAATACATTTTTAAAATAGCCTATTAACTATGCATCAGTTAATTTGGGATCCCATATTTTAGGCACTTAAGCTTTTATGTCAGCAGTGTTCTGCACTTCAGCCTTTCTCCTCTGAAGCTCCTCTTTTGAACATCTTGTCCTATTCCCAAAAGAATAAAATGCTTGCAGAGACCATTGGCTTTAACCGTCTCTGTGGCCATTCAGCTTCTTGTGTGGTCAAGATCTTGAACCCTTAAGTATGAGAAATTGAAATGCAGTAACCTAAACTTTGCAAAATAACTGAAAATTGCTATGAATAACTGGCCTTTGGGGAACTAAGCTTAATCTGTGGCATATTCTATCTCTTCACCCTCCTTCCCACTGACCACTGAGCCCTAAAGAGAAACAAAACACATATTTGAAATGTATTAATAGGAAGAAAATCCCACATCAGGAATTATCATATGTAAGTTGTAGGACAGCTAGCTCCCCATTAAGGTTAAGGCATTGACAAAGCAAGTAAATGTAAACAGCCAGAATGCCCAGTAACTGAGAAATAGTAAAACTTTGTAAATCACCCAAATCAAGACAGAAACCACTTTATTAACAGATATGAAAAGGACCAAACTACATTTTGTGGTAGATAAAATATAAAGAACCAGAGAGCTAAGAACCACAATGCCTTGGAAAACAGTATGCTTGGGAAACTGTACGCATGCATGCCACTGAGCTCATGGCATTGCAGAGATGAGGCCTAAAGATGGATTTAAATTTCATGCTCTAACTCTTGCAAAAATAAAGTTAGACAAATTGTCAGAAAGGTTGAGCTGGGTTTCATGTGTTCTGATACTTCAACTTATTTTATCCTTATAGAAGATACATCTACGTGCACACACACGCATGCACACACATGCACACACACACACACACGGAAGAGCTGTGAGAGGTGACAGTCAAAGAATAAATTTTTTTTCTGGTCTGTGGAGGCAAAAGTTCTATTGTAATTAACCTGAGGTTTTGGGAGAGCAGTTCATGGGCGGTTAATATTTTGCCTGACTCACTGAGAAGAACTAATAAAAGTAAAAGCTGTGCAGCTGCTCCTTCTAATCTGAAAATAAATCACAAAGGCAGGCACAAACAAAAGGCAGGTGAGTTCTCAACTGAACGATTAGGAGGAGGACAAACATGAGGGGAAAATAGGTAAAGTAATCCACCAACTTCTTCAACAAAATTTAATCAGAAAAGTGGTTTAGAAAGGGGCCACAAATCTACTGAAAACAAAGTTTCAAATAGCAAACACCAATAAAAGTAAAAAATAAATAATAGCCTCAAGGCCAAAGTCTAGAGATTAGCAGAGCAATCAAAACGAGCCAGAAACAAACAATCATAAGTCTGCGAAGCAGTCTGTCGAGCAAACAGCTCTCAAAACCAGATTTAGGAAACAAGCTCTGTAGAGGGAATGGTGGAAGGCTGACTGAAAGAGCCAATATTTCCACCCCAGTTGGGATTTCTTGGTGAGTGCCAACATAATGAAACAAAAGACTTTTCCTAAAAAGCAAGTACACTTCGTGAGGATAAGGGATCATAAGGAACAGATCAAAAGTTTGCTGCCAAAATCTTAGCATTAAACAGAGCTATTCCCTCTTGGCACGGAAACACTTTGGTGACATCGACTTACGTGTACTCTTAGGAAATATATTGGAGCTGTACTGTGGGACACAGTATACATTAGCCCAAGTGACAATAATCAATACACCTTTGGCATACAGTCAATCAAAACACACACTGAGCTTCAGCAACCTTGCCCTGACTGTGGATCTAGGTATTTGAGACAAAGTATTCAAAATGTACCTTTTTAAATCTTCTGCATCCTCCTAAACCAACAATATTTGGAGGCTACTACAGCTCTCAGACAATTGTGGATTTATAATCTGAGGATTAAAGTGCCACAATGGGGTCATTTGATCCTACAAGACCCGTACCTGCAAGACCATAACACCCACAACAGTAATATTTCAGAATATTTCCAGCCCTTGAATCTAGGCTGTTGGCAAGTTGAATTTTATAATTATGCATGAGTGTTCAAAATTTAACTATAAAAAAATAACAATTTTCTGCCAAATATTAAAAAACCTGATCTCTTTTTTGCCAGAATATTTATTCTGGTAAACTTGACTTTCACCACTTACTCTTTTTATAATGAGACCCTGTTACAAAATCTCCTGTTGCACACTCCCCTGCTGAGAAAGGCTGTTGCCACGTTTGGCAGGGGCAAGCCCCAAACTTGCAAAGTCTATGCATATTCTGAACTTTCTGGTGACAAACCTCGGCACTGAGGTTAGCAGAACTAATGACATGAGTGAAGATGAGTGCACATCTAATCAAGTATTTGCAGGGTCAGAGCCCATTACAATATTATTAACACAAGATCATTTAACAGAGACCAGAAACTTTTCTTTGTGTCAGAGGAATAAATCCCCCACTGTTTTAAAGCTCCTGAACAAATAGGGTTTTCATTCTTGTCTGTGTCTGCTGTCTATTTTGGATCTTTGTCATTTACCCTGGTCCACATTTAGGCCTGGAGCAGCTGAGTGAAAAGTCTGGATGTGTTTATTTTTTTATTGCCCATGGAACCGAGCCACGAGATAGTCCTGTCTGAAAGGAAACTAACCCTGATTGCATGACTGATGGGATTGTGGCTTAAAAATAAAAAGTTCATTTTAAAGTTTACCCAAGAGCAGTGTCTCTTCAAGTAGTGTGACCCTGTGGCTTCATTTAACATTTCTAGGACAGAGTCTGCAAGGTTAATGCGTTAAGACAGTAAAAACTTTCCCTTTGCCTTGGGCACATCACTTCTATTCAGCAAGGCAAATAACACCCCACCTACAGCAGCCTGCTCAGAAACCCGAATGCTGCACAGCAACAAGCCTCTGTTTCTCCCGTCTCCTTGTCTCCTTGAGACTGACATTGCCTGGGTGCTGAATAGCCTGGTGGGAAGAGTTCAATGCAGGGTTTGCACTTTCCCAGCCATTAGCCAGCTGCCACCGCATTTCATTATCTTAGGGGGTGCTTTTGTACATCAAAGGCACTTCCAAACAGTGAGATGAAGTGGAAGTAACTGAGCTTGGTCCACGTTGTAAGTTGTAGTATTATTTATTGTCGTTATTTTTTGCGCCCGTCTCATGCCATCTGGCCTGCTAACTGTAAAGGCTGGTGATGGAAAAAAGAATCAACACACCCCTCTCAATTTCTTGGAGTGAATCCTGCTGAACAACTAGGCCTTGGAGCAACTGCCTGTTGTTATCAGGACTCTTCATTGTTTTGCACAAGGAGCCCTCTAAAAAGCAGGGGGAAGAAAAACAAAGGTAGCAGACAGGATCTCATGTGAAAACAAAGTAAGCAGAGCATGAAAAGCAACACTGAGATGGCTTTTACTTTGCTTTCTTTCTGATGTAGCCAAGAAATAAAGAGTTGAAAAAGATTTTCTTTCAGTCTTCTAAAGAAGTTTCTTGTGAACAAACCAAGGTAGTGGGCTTTGCATAAGATCATCTAAAATCACTGTTCAGCTGTTTTAACTTACTTCAGCTTTTGTCTTATTATGGCTTTCTTTTAATGACAAAAGTCCATATGGCTGGTGATTTATTGTAGTTCTCCAGCGTTTGAAACCTGTTTTCCATTACTGGAAACCTCTAATTGATATATTCACAAAATCTTAAGAATTAAATTAAAAGGTGAGATAAAGTGAAATCTCTCTATGTGTCACAGAGTGCTTGTGAGTGGCTTAAACAAGAGTTGTCAGTGGATGTATGATTAAGTTGCAGTCTTATATAGTGGCTTGGTTTTACAGACCACGGAATAAACCACAGCAGACTTCTACTTTGTGCCTGACTGCCACCCAAATGCTCTGCTGCCATAAAAATAAGCTTAACAGGAAATGCTCAAATACTGACATTTTATGACATAGATATTTTGCCTAATGATTTCTTTTACTTTCCTTTTACCATTAACTTGAGATTTTAGAAACAGAGTAGTTTGACTGTGAATGAGTGAGGGCAATTGACTGTGCAATGTCAAGGTACTATGGCTTAAAAAATGTCCACTTGCAGAACATTAACTCTCTTTTTAATAAAATCACAACATTGTTTTCTGGTTTTATTTGTTTCCCATGAAAATAGGTATTTGTTATATGAATTCTTGCGTGAAAGGCTCTGATTCTGTAAACCAAGTCACACAGGTAAAGCTTTTGCTCACACAGTTTCTAAAGGTGAGGGTGCATAAAGAACAGTTTGCAGAATCAGGGTCACAAATTTCGGTGTCCTTCAGTAGGCTTGATTAACTTAATTTGATATTGGCATGAATAGGAGCTGAGTACAAGACATTTATTTTGGTCCTAAAAATCTCTTTCTATTTTGCACTCACTGCAGATGACCTGTAGCTGTGAAATATCTCCCTGTAAGCTAGCAACTAGATTGCTATCCAAACTGACTTGGAAACAGTAGTCAGAGAAAGCAAGCTACTGGCAGCCAACATCGAAAACAAAAATCCCTGACCTTGACTGTTCTTAACACAAAAGCCCTTTTCCTGCTGTTTTCCTATGAATGAACGAACGAGAGCCAGCAAATTATATAGCAGACACTTTCTTCTGAAAAGATAAAGTAAATCAGTTTTATTTCTATATACAATCTGCTTCACAAGCACAAAGACAGGAAGCAATATTGGGAAATTCTTAAAAATATGATTTGTGCTGGATAGTCTCTTCCTTCTCCTTTATATCACTTAGAACAAATAGTGAGCCAAGAATTTCCTGGACTTTTGCAATTGCTTGGAAAATGTATTCTCCCTTCCCTGCTACTGCTTTATGAAGAATGAGTTTATTTCTAGAGGTATGTTTTGAATTTCACTTAAAATAAAACTGCATCTTATACACTCTGCTCCATCTCTACTCCTGCCATTCTAGCTTTCTTTGTAATGGGATTGAACAGGTGCTGTAATGCTGTTTTATTTTCAAGCTGTGCACAGATAATCATCCCCATTTTAGAGCATGGCAGGCACCCCTTCTTGGGTAACCAGCCCTGCACCACACCAATGGAGAGAACAGTCACAAATAAAGAGGTCCTCTGCTCAGTTTTAGAAACATGAGCAAGCCAGATGTATCCAGTAAGTCTTCACCAGACAGATTTGTGTAGTACCCCAAATGAGCTGCCCACAGGAGGTTTAGGGCTCGTGGGACAGACATTTTTATATGGATGAACTAGGAACTGCTCAAAAGCAATATGGCCAATGCAAGTAGGTTTCCCATCTGTTTCAGGCGATAGGATGGCACCTCTTTTGTCATTTCAATGAACATTTATTCCCCATTCAGGAGCAAATGGGTAAAGCAGGGTCCCTTGATGGGCTGGACAGGCAGCATTTTACCCCAGTGGCCCCACAAGCTGTCGTTTGGGCTGTGGCACCTGGACAAGACACCGCTCAGGGAGGCAGCGCGCAGTGTCTTCTGCAGGGAGATGGGCAGCCAGCACAACCCCGGTCTGCTGGGGCCTGGGGGAGGGAAACAGTGGAGTAGCACAAAGCTGCAGGGCACAGGGCAGTGAGCAGCCCAGGGAGTAGAGGGAAAGGCACGAGGAGGGGCTTGATCTCTGGAAAAGTGAGTACTTGGTCTTGGCATTACATTCGCCTGGGGCGAGAGGCTAATTTCACCTTCTGATAAACTGGAGATTAGGGAAAAACTCACTTAATCAGCCTTCAGGCTCAGCTCCTCTCCTGACCATCTTTCACTGTCCCACTGGAGCAGAGCAGCAGCTGAGGATGTGGTTCCCAGCGCTTTCCAGCCTCCTGCAGGATCTCCCCTGGTAGCAAAGGCCTCAGACCCTCACTGTGGGCAGGTGCATTCTGAGGGCAGACTGCAGCTTGCCGAAAAACAGCTCCCCTGGAGAGTGTGGTCCTCTCCAGCCTCCACCTTCCCTTTGCCATTCCTCCTGGCTGTCATATGGATGCTTTTCTTTGCCAGCTGGTTTGGAACAACCCAAACTGCTACTGCAGCAAGGCTCTGGAGCAGCAGGAAGGAGAAAGGCAACTGGATCTGGTACGTCCTTGCTGCTATCAGGAAAACAGGAAGAAATTAGAGAAGAAAATGCAAATGGAACCACATTCACAGGTTACCTGTAGACCTTCCCTTCCAGGGGAGAGGGGAATGTCCAAACATGCTGCAGCTCTCAGGATTCCCTGCCAAAGCAGGGAAAGTTGACTGGTCAACCAAGTCCTAAATCTGATGGGGACTCTAAATGATGTATCCCATTCACCAAAACAATGATAATAGTAGGATCCCCTGAGAAAATGTATTTCCTCTGCTTCAGAGAATCTTTAAATACCATGACAGCAAAGACTAAACATAATAATAGTTCTCACTTTGTTTCAGATATGGTAAAGTAAAAGCAGCTTTCTTCAGATTTATATTTCATTAAAGGTCAGTGTGAATTATGACTCTCTTCTGAACTGCTCAGCTGTTACCATGCAGGGTCACTGTCTGGACAGCCCTCCCAACACACCAACAGCTAACGAGCAATGGCAATAAGTTATGAGGCACAATTCAAGGAAACAAAAAACAAAAATGGAAGGATATGAATTCTACAGAGCACACAAAGGAAAAATGGGTGGGATGCTCGTTTCCTCAAATTGTGTATCAACTTCATAAGTTAGCTGCAAATTATCCCCCATTAAAGGATGAGGGTATCATCTTACATCCCACCTTTGTGTTCTTTTTCCAGCACTCCACTGTGGATCCAGATCTGAGCTTCTCCTGTTTGAAAAACTGTAATCTTTTTACATGTTTTTAAAACATGGAGTATAGTTGCTGACATGATTCATGCTGGTCTTGCAACACAGAAAATCAACAGATGACTTCAAAATATCTGAAAAAAAACAAGTGGTGCAGACATACACTAATTTATGCACAAATGATAGTGCTTGAACTATATTTAGCAGAACAACAAATAAAGGATGGATTACAACATCATGAAAACAACAGATTTTTCATACAAAATCTTGCAGCAGCTTTCAGACAGGATTAATCTGCATTTCTAAATGAGATATTTTAATATATATTTTTTAAAGCTCTGGGTTTAGTTTCTTGTTACTCCATTGTCTCTTGTTTCCCCCAAAAAAGCAACACTTCTTTTCTCTTTTTTTCTTCTTGTAACTTAATAAACACATTTTAATCCAGTTGTTTAGTTTCTATCTTATCACTGCAGTCTTCTGCTTTCAATATGATACACACAGTAGCTAAAAATGCTGTTGTACTGTTACACTGTATGCAGTACACAGTGTACCAAGTACATGTTTATTCTTGCTCCTTAGCAGCTCCTTCATTAGCTAACAAAACAGAACTCTTTTTTTTTTTTTTTTTGTCTGGTTTTTGTTGCTTTTTTTTAATGGAAAAATATGGAAAATCCTGTATCCATTTTAAGAAAGTATTTTCTCCTCTGGTATCAAAGGGTTGGAAACATTGGCAAGATGCAGCATTTCCATAAAACAATGAGAAGTGACTCCATATAAAAATACTGATTTACAGATCAAATTTATACATCTTTTGCTTCACAAATATGGAATTGCAAGGCAAAATAAATGTGTTATATCTGTAAGGTGGCTTTTTCAAAGGAAATACTTGTGTGTTTAGGAGACGCTAAATTTAATGTTACTGTAAAACAGATTACTTAAATATCTCCTCACAATTACAGCAAAGAACATATTTGTTTACTTTTTTACATCAAATACGCACTATTTTTTCGAGGCAGAGTCGCCCAGGTATATAGTAAGCATGGATTTATGTTAAAAGACAAATAGCAAACACGTAGTATAGTATTTTTCAAGACAAAGCAAAATAAATGAATACTTTTTCCATTGTTAGAATTTCACAGATTAGATGCAAATTCAGAGTTAATCAAATCAAAAAATAAATGAGACTGAACGAGGATGCTCTTCAGCAAAGAAAACTTCATTTGACAGTGTTAAATAGATAGCTGGGATCTGTTGGGAATACATACCTTGGTTTCATCTGATTGACCTCATATCACTGCTGTGGTGCATAACTACACCTGACAGGTCATTGATTGTCAGTATGTAAAGCAGATCCTTGGGGAAATAACTTGGCAGAGAGCAGCTTCCCGTGTTTTTCACATTCCCACAGCAAAAATTCAAGTCCCTACTCCAGTATTCAGCACATATAGAGAAGAAGAAAAACAATGCCCTTACAAAAGGTTTTATAAATGACAAAGATGGTTAGCAACTGCCTCACATGTCAATTAACAGATTTCAAGCTCAGATCACAAATATGACAGAATAATGTTGATTTCAAATTTCAGAATGAAAAAAGCAATGAATTTTCTCTCTCTTCAGCCCAGCTTTCACTCCATAATTCCAATAACTTTAACACTTTCCTCGTTCAGTTCAGTGCTTGATAATTTTGCCACAAGTATGCAGCACACATACACGTGCACAATAAAAAACCCCACAGATTAGAATGCTGTTTATTCTGCTGCCACAAAAGCAGTTTTACTCTACTTTGTGTGACCAAATGTACCATAATGTTTTCATCACCAAGTTAAAGAGAGTATGCCTAATGGCTTATACAGTCCTACTACACAAGAACCCTATTCAAACATTTGCTCAAGTCATGCACAGCTTTAGTCACATGCATAATAGCCTACAGACAAAAGACACAGGAGACAAGGGGGGCTTTATGTATCAAACTGAAAGTAGTATTTCCCCATGCTCATGCTATGTAAACATCAGAGATCTGCAGGACATCATATGAACATGATTTTATATCAGACAAACAGAAATATAAATCAATACCTATACTACAGTACCTGTTTCTGGAAAGAATGAACACATAGACAAAAATTATAATGACAAATTTAGATGTCAACAAAAAGAAAAAAGAAACAAAACCCCCAAAAAACAACAACAAACCAATGGTTTTTACATGTTTACAATAAACTAAAATATATTACTTAATATAGATTAATCAAAAAGACTTCTTGCCAGGATTTAAGAACCATCTTTTGGGGCTTTTTTTAGCTAGATAGGCATGCTCACGATTTCAGGAAGAGACTTAAACCAGTAAAAATTCTTTATATATTGAGTGTTCAGTGATAGCATATTTCAGTACCCAATGCCTGTATAAGGCCTTGCACATTAGCATGGGGCTACTGCTCTGCAGTCAACAGCACCCACAGGGTGTCACCCCAAGAGACAAGGGTAGGGAGAGGGAAACTGTTGGGCAAAATCATCAATTAGTGTAAACTGAAAGGACAACCCCTCCTCCCACCCCTCACCTTCACAGCAGCCAAAGCTGCACTTCCTAGTAGCAAAGAAACACAACTACAAAACTGAAATCAGAGCAATCTGATCACACTCACGGGCCAGACATACAACTGTTCTATGAGTCTGGTCAGTCAGCAGAGTTGTCCCAAATCAGATGCTTACTCTGTAACACAGGACTGGCTTTGGGACAAACTATGCCATTTTCAAAGCAAAAACCAAAGGACCTGTGGAGGATGCAGTCCTATGGATCAAGTTCTTGTTCCCAGCAAGACAGATAAATGTACTTCTTCTACATGGTTCAATAATTTAAGAATGCCAATAAAATGAAATATTTATAAAAAGTCAATCTTTTAATCTCTTTAATAGACAATCTTGCCTTACAATATGCATTTCATATAAATAGAATACATCTGTAGCATTTCCATCTGTACATTCTGAAGTATGTTATGAATGACATCAGTACCAATAGTCCCATTTTCAAATCAGGATACAAGGAAAAGAGAAGTGAACTAGCCCCAGTCTGTCACCTGAAAATGAACCAAATGTTCTCTAGACCAAAAATTTCTGAGTTCATGTATCAAATCTACAACAATTTGGTGTCTCCCCTAATAACATACTGGGATCACAGCTGATAAAGACCTCACTATGGCTAAGAGTTGCATATTTCTATAGATAAGTGTGAAATGGAAGTTCATTCCAGAATGGAAAAAAAAAAAAAGTTAATTTATAGTAATGAAAACTTTCATGGGAATGGTTCTGCTTTTGCTAAAATATTGAAGCAAAAAATGATTGCTCAGGTCCAGAATAAATTTTTTAGTCAAAAGGAGTAAGAGAGCTGCCTAAAATCTCTTTGTAATTTGAATCCCCAGATACAGTGTATTTCCCCGTTAATATTTCATACTCAGACAGTATCACACAGCCTAAAAAGGACAGACTGATGATGTGAGATTAACGGAAGGACTGTTTTGGCATATTTATATCTGGTGTGCTTGTGGCCCACAGTGTCAGGAGGACTGAATTTCTAAGGTGATGTTTGTCAAACATTCTTCCAAATGTTAATTCCAGGTGATCTTATTCACCGCATGGTAATAAGAGGTCAACAAAATCCTTCCTCCAAAAATAAAAACTCAATAATAAAAGCTCAAATAAGCACCAAAACACAGAAAAAAAGCCATAAGGTCTCATTGGGTAGCTGGCAGGACGATGCAGCCTTGGGAGGAAGCAGAGCTGCTGATCTGGCAGTTAGATACAGGTGCTGCCCTTTGCAGAGGGTTTTGCAGGATAGTTATCTGACTGCTGCACACACTGATACACCCACAGCTATGGGAAGACAGCTGTTCCTACACAATGCATATTCTGCTGCTCATCTCTTGTACATATGGCTACAGACCCTGAGCTTTGTTGAGAGTCTATCTCCATTTGCCACTACATGTAGTGTGCTGTGCTGTCAACGTATTTTTTCAGACTGCGTACACTAACATATCTAAAATTAAAGAAAAAACACATGTGAAATGGCAGGACATACAGATTAATTATAGCCTCAGGAATTTAAAATATTAGAAAAGACTGAGCAATATTTGCCTGTGATTTCAAATAATTACTGCTCCCATCCTGAGACCCACCTTGACAATATTACCTGCAAGATACTCCCAACAGCCTGCACTAGGTCACAGCTCAGGCAGCGTGGTAGTGTTTGAGAAGGGTTTAAGCTCACACCAGAGCCACAAAGAAAATCTGGCACTCCCCAGTGCCTGTTCTGCCCATGGTCTTTCTTTTTTTCCAATTTCTAACTGGGAACAGTTGATCAGTGGTGCCCTGGCCACATATCAGAACAGATATGAAGCAAAGGAAGGAAACTTTTACAGAATTCCAGATCTCTGCTCTTTTGTCCCGTATCAGTTTGAGCAAGGGTTATACCATGTGTAGACCTGAATCCTAATTCACTTATCAGAACTGACCCTTGGACAAGCCTCATACCACTATTTGCAGGATTTAAGCCTATATGTAGTGTTTGAACAAGGCAAATGGAAGTGTGTTAAGGCTTGAGATTAAGGTTTTGACCTTGGCTTAAGATTTGTGACAACATATGCAGATACAACAGGCAGCTCCTTTATTTACCACCATACAAGCTGTGCAAGTATATCAACCTTAAGATTGCTCTTTTAGTACGGTCAGAAACAAATCACTGACAGAGAAGTGAAATTTCCCATTAGTTTTTAACCTTAAGCTCTATGGAGCGAAAATAGAGTCTCTTAAGGCCAACAAAGAAACTATCATAAGCTTACTGAACTAATCTTCAGGTTGTAACCACTATGAAGTACAAGAAGAAGTCTTTTTTTTTTAAGGGACTTTGAGAAAATAATAAGAACAGAGGTAAAATACAACTGAGGTTTGGTTGTTGAGATTTCTTTTCCCTGCTTTGTTTGCAAAAGAAAATATAAATCCCTTAGAAACATCTTCCAGAGATAAAAAGCTTTCACAAATTTGTATTAAATTGAGTGAATGAATTTGACAGGTGGAAATGAGGGGGAAAAATCAGAAATATAGAAACTTTTGCTTTCAATATTTGCTAGTCAAACCATGTGGGTTTCTGATTGTAGGATGTTTTCATTCAAAATGCTGCTAAAGCTTTGTACAAGCAGCAAGAATTTTAATGGATTTTGCTTTTGAGCAATTTGAACAATTTTCTTCCATTGTGTGGTTTGATCCCTAGACATATAATTTCCATAACTTCAATTCTTTAGATTATTTATGATGACATAACATGTATGTAGCCCTGAGTAAACAGCTAATTCATCTTTACCGTGAGCCTATGTAAAGCTCGTTGCTCTCTCTGGCATTCACACCTCTTTCAGAGGCTCCTCACAGCTACCCAAAAGTGGTGCAAAACTCTAAAGCCATGCACAGAAGGAGCACTCTAATGAGCCTGGGGTCTCTCTGGTGATGCAAATCTGGTGCAATATTTGTGACATTGCTCCCAAGGCATATTTCTGTGGAAAGAACCAGAAAAAGGCAGGGGATCATGGCTTCTAAGAGGACAAAGCTGCTTCTTTCATCACCTACATGACAGTGCACAAGTTTTCAGGCCCTTTAGTCAAGCACCTCAAAGTCTTTCAGTATGGCAGTTATAATGCAATTTTTATTCATAAATGGCTACTTTCACCATTACAGCTGCAGGACACACACCAAGATAGGCAAAGGTATTTTGTATGAAGGAGCATAGACAGGACAGGTTGTCCAGGACCTTTAGCTTCAGCCCCTTTTCCCTCACTGTCTTGCAGGAACTATTTCATATCGTTTCTTTCACAAAAATTGATGGAAATCTCTATGGGTTATTATTTAAGAAAAATAATAAAAAGCAATATTTCTGGCAAAAAAATAAGGTAATTCTGAGCTACCATAAGGCCTAAACATAATGTCAATGTTGAGACAAAATGCAGCTGTAAGCTAACAAAATTAACTGCTTCCCAACCATAACAATAAAATGCAGGGAAAACCATCCTATGTTTATTAATGCAGTACCTGCATGTCTGACAACAGGAATCAGTTCCATGGATCTGACTGACTCACAAAAATGCCCAGGTTACAAGAAATTAGGTTTGTTTAATAATGATTGACAGAGTATGAAAACATGGCCAGTACAGCCAAAGAACAGAAGTTCCTTGTTCATTTAGGCTTCTTGTCTGAACTTGTGTTTAAGCAAAAAGAAATTAAATATGAGTTCTGTAACTGTTTAAATAACAAACATACCCCACGGTCAGACAGCTGGACAACCTGTGTTCTTCTCTTGTCCCCTACAGCACATCACACTGCCATATTCTGGTCAATGTATGCAAAATGCTACTGCTTCTCAATCACATCTACTGAGCTTTTATGCTCCTTACTTGAGGGGACTCTCTCCTCCTAGAAGGTAGGATCTGGGTTTTCATTTCTAGTCACTAGTGTACTTATGAAAATAACAGACAAGATCAATCAAACTTTTGTCTTTCAATCTTGTGGTCCATCCTGAAATATTGTACTTAACACAGAGACAGCTCAAAGCCATGAGGAGTCTGATGCAGGTAATTAATTTGATACTACGAAGTGGCAACTGACGCTCTGCACTACTGAGATGTATTTGGGACTCTAATACGTGTTCAAACATGCACTGAAATGTGCTTCTTTTAGTCATTCAGTCACTTTTCTGATATAAACTCTGGGTATGTTTTTATTTCCCTTTTCTATTTAGCTTATCTTCTGCCCACTAAACCATGAGCTCAAAGTGATAACACAACCTAAGCAAAAAACAGGCATCAAAGCAATGAAAATATTATTTTTGAAAGGTCACAATTTCAACAATATATAAAGAGCAGTAAAAACATCTTTGCCATTCAAGATTCTTTGAGAACCCTTCCCCTTCCTCCAGGCCTCTTATACCAGTTCAGGTGAACATACAAGGCTTCATTTTCAGTGCTTCTGCATACTTCTTTATGTCTCCCAGAGAAGTTTTCTTACATTTCTTCACTTTCATAGTGACAGAAGAGTTGACCACACTCAGAAAAGTAGAGTAAGACTAAGCATTTGAAAAGGCATTGTTTATTGGTACATACAGATTGTTTAACCATGCAAGTCTTTTAAAGAATTAGAGCTTAAACCAATTTAGTGAGCCTTGAAAACCAAAGAAGTGTCTCTAAAAATGTATGTATTATTGATAGTATTGGAAGGAGGGTCCTTCCTGTCTAAGAAAAAGCTGATCCCTAAATACTCATATGAAATATTTATGAGGGGTTTTTCTTCTTTATTGTCAGGACAGCTGCATAAGGCAGAGCTTGGGAAGAAAGTACAAAAAACCTGCATACTTTTAATGAACCTGATACCCACATGCAAAGAATAGTGAACAGCATGGTATGGCCAGTCACTGTTCAAGGAATGCAGGAAGAATGAGAAAATGGCCAAAATATAAAAGCTTAGATATTTGTAAACTCAGTCTAAGGACAAAAAAAAGCAGATAATTTAATATTTTATTAATTCTTCTATTGGTTCAACCTCTCAGGATATCCAGGCCTCCATATTTCATAGATTTTCAAATAACACACTTATTAACTTATGTTTAACTTAGATATATTTTCCAGAAAGTCACGTGGCCTTGATATGCAGCCATCAGGAAATGGAGGTCTTGGTTCCTTTGGTAGGCTGCTCAGAGGACTAAACTCATTGTGAAAAATGTCTCTTCTACTTCCCAAAAATGCCTCGATTCAGGCACTTCCCAAACTTTTCATTATCTTCTTTCCATAGTGCTGTAGGATTCTTTGTCACCCAGTACTTGATTCCAGGAAGGTTCTTTCGGGTTGTTAAGTGGCTCCTCAGACCTGTCCTTTTGATATGCTAACCAGGATAGAGAACTCTTTCAACCCCGATGGCACTCTAGTAACACTGCTCAGCCCTCTCCCCAGTTTCTGAAGTCCTTACACCAACATTGACACCAACACGAGAAGTGGTTTCTCAGCATCTGTCACGTCACATTTCAAAGTAAAATCACACCTTTCCTTTGCCCAATTGTTATACACCCAAGGGTCTCTCACTTTCTGCCCTAACATTGTGTTGATAGCTGCTACTCTTGCTCATCTGCCAAGCTGCAAATTCATCCCAGCCACTACACACAGCATAGACAGAGGACCTGTATTTCTTACTCCGAAGAGACTTTGAATAAGTTTCAATAAGGTCAGATACATCACAAACAGACTGCTTATAAGCAATATAGACCACTCAGTATCAGCACTTTACTGCCCTTGTTTGTGTTCCTCCAAATGGTGGCACACAGGCATTTTAGGAGCAGAGATTTTATATGAACTTTCAAAACACTATTGAAAATCCTTAACAGCACTTTTACAGTGCTGGTCCCTGCTGAACCTGACTGGAAGTATTTCCATTCAGTGATGAGTCTCCATTGACAGTCTTTCTGAGAACAGGCAGTTCTGCTCCATTTATTGTGTTCTATGATACATTGCACAGTTCTTAACAAAGCTATTAAGACTGGAAAAAATAACCAAACAAATGAAAACTCTGTATGTTAGAGCACCAAGGGACAAATCCTCTCCTCTCTAAAATCAAGTAGAGCCTGAGAATGTTTTTTGTTGTGAACAAGAGCAGACACTATCTAAAAAAATTAAGGCACAATGCACTCCTATATTGCCACATTCACAGAGGAAATTAAGTTGCAGCAATCAACGTCTTTCCCTCTAATTCAAGGTAACAATAAGCTGTGTAATCTATGTAAAACATTTGCAATCTGAATATTTATCAAATATATAAATACATATAAAAATATTGGCTGAATCTTTTTAATCTGAACAGAAATCTACATCACCTGAATGACATTAGTCAGCTGAGAAAGTTTTTAGTGGATTTATCTAAAATGACCATTAGCATACACAGGTATAGACAAAAAGCCAAGACTGAATAGCAACTTACTTTGAAAAACCAATCTAAGCAAAAGAAAGTGAGCTGCAATTACTTATTTCCAAGTCTATTACTTTACAGGTGGGATAAATTCATTCCATGACCATATCAACACATTATCATGCAAAACCTGTGATATTCAGCTGAAAGGTGATGTTTAAATATCATTGTGCAATAAAATACACAGCACAAGATAAAGAGACCCCCTCCTACCTTTTAAGGTAAACACAAGTGAAAATCTAATGAGAAGCAATGAAAGCCAAAGGGCTCATGTGCTGCTGTGAGGATGAGCCCACTGCCTGGCGCTTCTCACCATCACTCATCTTGGAAGCTTTAGCTGAACAGGCAAATAGGAGTAGGAGGCAGCTTTATTTACAACACTTTCAATGAAAGATAAGATGGAGCTCAATGCACCTAAAACAGGGAACATCTAAGAAGACATCTACTGCTATCTGCTCCTCTAGTTACCCTGGCTACTCTTCCCTGTGGTGTCCAAGCATCCTCCAAACCATGAGAAAGCCCTATTTCACATGCCAATCCAACAAGAACCTCACCCTAGTTTCATGGAGCAAAAAGAAAACAAACACTTCGGAGTGTGCAAGCTGTCTCCTAAAGTAAGAGAAGAGGGCAGCCACTGCTGTTTCCAAAATTCATTTCATATTTCCTAATGATGATGTTAGAGTTGCCCTGGCTCCCTTGCTGCCCTTCTGGAGTTTAGAGCCCCAAAGCTTGGCAGTAGCACACCCCTCTTGTGCAAAAATGGACGTGTGAGAAGATAAAGATAGCAATAACCTGGAACTATGTAAAAAAAAAAAAAAAATCAGTTTAAATCTTGTTCTGACTCTTTATGGTTAGCTCCATCAGTGGATTACAAAAAAAGCTAAACAAGTATATGATCTCTAGCTATTACACAAAAGCAGTACCATTTAGGTACCTTAAGATCCCCCAAGAAATCAGCAGCAGTACTGGGAATGGCAGACACAGTCTTTGCAAGACTGCAGAGTACTACAGGCAGCATCTATCACCCCGTGGGGTTTGACTCAAGAAAACAATCCCACTAAACTGCCAAGAGAGTCCCTTCACCAGGCACTTTCCAGGATGCAGTGAGCAGACATCCCATGCACTTTGGTAGCCACTGTCACACAATGCTTTTCTATTCCTCTGGGCTTGCAATGCCACCTGATAACAGCAAAGTCCCTTGTCCCACCCTGTGAATCTTCAAACTGTTAATTGCCAGCCTGCTACTCCTGTCAAAATCCCACACAACTGAACTGAGGGTTCAATTTATCTGAAAGGGCTACAGCTCCAACAGCCACCACCCATGAGCAGGGGTCCATGTGCATTCCCTGTACACAACACAGGACTGCTGCCTGGCAGCTGGAATAAAAACAAGCCACTCCAGTGTGTTTTACACTAAAAGTCAGTGTAGCTTATACATAAAAAAAAAAAACCAACAAACCAAACAGAAGTGTGTCTAAGTCCTATTAGAGTACTCTTTTCTCAAGGAAGCTGTACATAAAATGTCCAGTGAGCTTAACTTGATTAGCAAATAACTTTAACATCAATCCAAAATGAACTCAATAATTTCCAGTTTACTTTGAAACAAAACAGCAGAATTTGGCCTCTTGTGTCTGGTAATTGACTTTTTAAAACCAAAAGAAACATAAAACAAGGAGTAAAATAAATACTTATTTCTTCTTTGCATCAAGAAAATAATACATAGATGTTAGAGCATAGTACACTATTCCCTGGTAAAAAAGCGTGCATGCCCACAGTCACAGAGCACAGGAAGATGCCATGGGGTGAGCCAAATCCTGCAACTTCTCAGAAATAAATTTCCACTGTTCCAACTACTCAGGAACATGTTCCCAAAATTCAGGAAACACACTGCTAATTATTTCCTCTAAGGTACTGTAGTTGCAGTGCATTTCAAAATTGACATGTGAGCAGAGTTAGCTGTTCTTCACTTCGGGCACTAAGAGTTAGCAGAATAGTTGCAGGTACCTTAATCAATACACTGCAAGTTAAGGTACATTCCATGTGGAACCACTCAGAAGGAGAGGGTGAGACTTACCAGTGAGATACAGTCAGTGATATCTGAGCAAGCTCTTGCTCACTTCATATGAAGAGAACCCAGTGCTCACTCTGAAGTGCACCCCTTCTAGCCTGGGACACTGAAATCCATTTGAGGCTTTTCCTGTGAAGAGTCATTTCTTCTCTTCATCAACCTGATCTGATCTTGGGATCAGACTTGGGCATGGAAATTACCAGAGAGGTTAATATTGTGAGAGAGGAGACAATAGGCCAGGGAGAGGCATTCTCAGCTGGATGCTGAGCACTAATAAGAGAGGAGAAAAGCCTTGCTGAAACTATTTTCTTCCCCTGTGGATCACTCTCTCTCTCCAACTCCCGATAAAAACCAACCAAATTATGTCAACTCAAATGACACCTACGGATAGTTCATAAAGGGGCATTGGTTCATGGCTCAAGAATTTTGCAACAACATTTAACACGACCTGACTTTGGACTTTCATTTGACTTTCCACCCTCCAGTATCTCCTCCTCTCACTGCCATTTCTCCAAAAGGAAGATCAGATAAAAAAACCTATGAATTCTCACAACATTTCTAGGGAGAAAGACATAGAGGGCTTTCTTGCCCTTGGTTATGCCCACCACTTTTTTCCATAAATATTTTGCAACAATAATTGCTTAACCATATCATAGTATTTGCAGAAATTTCTCACATATTTTATGCCATTTCAGTACCTTCTTTCATAGTAATAAAATAAATGTCAGCACTTCTATTTACGATCCGCCTTTGAAGATTTGGAAGTCATAACTTCAACACCTTTTTTTCTACAACTGTGAAGGCGTATTAGGTTCTTGCATACTTGCATGGGTGTACCTCTACATACACGCAGCCTGTAAGCGACTGAACTGTTAAATATTTTAAGTAATGTGGCCATTCTCGAAAACGGAAGGTGGTGTGCAGACCCACCACAGGAACAGCCACTCAACCACAATTACCTCCCTCTGAATAACTTCCACTGAAAAGGGTTCTTTCTCTAGGAATCTTTAGCCAAAAAGATCTTTTTGTAGTTGATATTATACCCCACCACCACCAATAACAGAATAACTGCCTTCTACACCACTGCAGCTGCCCTAGCTGCTGACTGCATGTATCTGCAGCATGGGCAGGATCCACACTGCCCACAGCTACCTTCAGAAAGCAGGCTGCAGAGAAAACAATCACTTGAGAACCTAATTCCAGCAAATCAGCACTGCCACTTGTCTTGGACTTGACCAATAGATAGTAACAGTGGAGGCAGTCAAACACATACCAAACTCATGGACCACGAGGTGAAGGACAGGTTTATCCAGAGCAGCGAGTTTGCAAAGCCAGTTCCCCAAAGCAGGGCTGCTGTGCTACCTAGCGAGCAGGTAACATGAATGCTGCAGAGTAGCGCCCCACGATCCCGTAGGTGTCTTAAAAGCTGCTCTACAGTGCTTGTGAGGTTTCTAGCAAGTACACTTAGTTCACAAGCAAAATCTGCCAGGCTTATTAGCACAGGAGCCTGGGGCAATGAGAGTTAGAATAAATGGAAACTTTCAAACACACACAAGAAAGGAGTATGCTAAAACTGAAAGCTTGTTGGGTTTTTTCCCTTGTAAATTCCCTCATTTGTCCTCAAGGACAGCATATAAACATGTACATTGCAGGCCATGTGATCAGACACTCTCTCAAGAACTATAAACAGCGTAGCTATGAATCATTATTAGGCTGGAATTGCATTCAGTTCTTTCCCACTGACTCACCATATGGATCATTTCTCTGGTCTTTCACCTTCCCCTCTTCTGTCCCTCCCCCACAGATCATACATGACTCCTTCCTGAAATTCCAGCACGGGAGCGTTTGCTCAGCACATGCCAGCTTTGGCAGGCAGGTGAGAGGAGAGGCTCGCACGTACAGGTGCTGAGCTCATCCCGCTTCCAACACCCCCGGCCGTCTGCTGGAACTGAGAGGCTCAGCACCGGGCTCCCACTGTGCCTCAGGCATTTCAGTCTGATGTGACACAAGTCTAGCGACCCTAAAACTCCAGGTAATTTTGAGCAAGAGTCAGAAAAGCCATTCCTGCCACCCCACCTACCAGAACGGCAATTTCTCACAAATGGAGGAAGAAGTGGGTTTGGATAGTTACACATCTAAACCCACTGCAGCTAGGTCAGACTGAGCAATACATCAGTCAAAGCTTTCATCTTTCATTTAAAAGAGAAAGGTAAAGCCAGTTCCTAGCCTTCACAGTCGTAGAAAAAAAAGTGTTGAAGTTATGACTTCCAAATCTTCAAAGGAGGATCGTAAATAAAAGTGCTGACATTTATTGCTTTTAAGCAAATCACATACTGGAGTGTGACTCATGAACATTGGAACTGGCAAGCACCGAGGCAATCATGTTGAGAATGAGATCATGATGCAGTAGGTGTGCAGTATTCTCTTTTCAGGCTATTCACTATCTCTATTCTACGGTAATAAAGAAGAAAGTTTCTTTTCAGTCAATAATAAAGATCTTAATGTGCCTTCCAGGGCCTGTGGAAATAATATAAAGTACATTTCTGCTTCACCAAGAAAGATTTTGGCACATACTTGATCTCATAAAACACTGAAGGGCATATGACGTATTCACATGAATAAGTCAAAAGGCTTCACGGTACTCATACCAGTAAAATTAGGAATGTGCAAAGGCTGAGGTCTTATATTTTAAAACATTGGAACACCAATCTTCATTTTATTGTTTGCAAACTGCTTGCAAAGGGACGTTCCTGTAGAGAGGGGGGTGCAACAAAAGGTGCAAGAAAAAGAAATTACATATCTGTACTGCAGAATTAATCATGGGGTTACATCAGTTTAGTAATTTGGGAGATATTTTGTACACATACCAGGTTGGCTTGGAATTAACTTCAACTTCAGTAAACTCTATGAATAGTGATTTCAAATTTGAATGACAGGCACGTATTTTTCTACTGAATAATTGCAGAAACTATCGCTTTCAGTATTTAGAGCCAGGGTTCTGCTGTTCACGATGCAGGGCTTGTCAATTCTGCAAGCAACAAGCTTTGAAGATAGTCACAGGAACATTTGGATAAACAATCAAGCAGATATATTTGTTCAGCTGTCCCTTCTAAAAAGTACTTACATATCTGTAACATTTTGCCTCAATTATATTACAAAAGCCTCATGTATGTTAAATGTATCCAGACGACAAAGAAAGTATGATAAATACCACCAAAATTCAGAGTCTGGTACCTTCATCACACAGAAACAAGTCCTTTACAAAAACTGAACTATCATTTATCATGTTCTTTAATGTCATCATGATTCAGGCTGATACTGCCATTTCCACTGCCTTCTTTTTTTCCCTACTGATCCACAAACAGAATGACCTCATGCTGCCTGCAAGCGAGGGAGTTAGACAATAGGCTGCAAATGACAAAGGAAGCAGGAAGATAGGGGTTAAAACCGAAATTATTATAACAAAGGCTACATCTGGAGGTGGAACTGCAAAGCTGGTTAATATCACTAGTACAACTTTACAGCATTAGATGTGCCACGCGAGCACCTTGATTTTATTTCGTAGTTAGGATATAGAGGCTTTCACACCTGTAAACAAGTGTCTAACTTACACATTGTAGAATGTGAATGTTACAATACAGAAACAAGTGTTCTGGTGCACCCATCTAGGGAAGCATGCTAGGCTCAACCAAAACGGACTTTGGATTGATGGTTCAGCCACCGGCTTACCAGAAACCAGAAAAATCTCTCTCCCATGTTACAATCTATCGGCATGAATGTACAAAGTAAAAAAGTATCTTTGCTCTATTTCCTGTCAGCGCGGTTCCACATTGATTAAAATGTTGCAAACATTCCTTTCGACAACTACAAATTGCTTCAGAACACAGAAAAACCTGAAAATCTATTCAACTGAACAGCAAATTGAGTCAAGCTGCAAATTCATATAGAGAAAAATTGAAGAGGAAAATAAGAATACATGTTTCTGTTAATTCCAACGTCTTAAGGCATAAAAGGTGAATAAGGAGGATAATTGCCCCCCACCTATGCAACATTACAATCTTCAGAACTTCTGCAGTGACTTGAATTAAATCACAGCCAGCAGGGACTTCAGGATGACCCACTGAAAAACAGTCTAATGATTAAATGTGTGCATATATATACATTTACACAAGAAATTTATATATGTACCCCTATATACATACAAATAAAACTTTGTTTAAACTTCAGTGCAGAGAAGAAACATTGTATTTCGATATTCTTTTTAACATAAAAGAAACTCTTGTGCTCAGCAAAACTCCAAACCCACCAATTATTACGTGCTTTTATGTTGCAAAAAGGAAAAATAGAACTTCATAGATTCTTAATTGCAGCCAGTGTCATCAGATGACACCACTGGTACTAGGAATCTGTCTTTAAGCTGAGAAGATGTACCCAAGCCTTAGCTCCATGTTGGAGCTGCTTAGCTAAGTGTTGCTGCCTGGAACCCAACTGTGAATGCTGGGCAGCATCCCCAGCCCTGACACTGCTGTTGGGTATTCCAGACACCGCTGCTGTCTGCATACATTCAAGGCTGCTCCAAGAAGACTGAAGTTCTCCTCTCTTGCATCCTTACCATGCTAACAGATTCCTGCTTACCATTTTATTCAGTTATATAATCAGCACAGAAAACAGTCGCACTGGATTTTACAGTGCCCCAGAGAATCTGAAAGCCAGAGGTTTCCTGGGATCGAAAAGGTAAAAGCTACACTTCTCAAGAAAACATGAAAGGCTGTTGCAAGCCATGATGAGATGCTGAACAGCTGATCACAGGAATCACTTCGCTCTGCAAAAACATAATTGACATTCCCTCAGCCTGGGATTTTTCTCATCCAGTATCACTCTATTTCCCTTCCTCGTATGTTGTCACTGGTCACTTTCAGTAAAGGAAACCTGGAAACTTGAAGATGCAGTATTTCACTTGTTTTCCTTAGTTGTGAGTCACTTCTCCTTGCCAGCTTCAGAATTGCAATACTACAAGGGCAAACATCTGCTGTCAGGCATGCAGCGTTACTGCTTGCGTGGATTTCTTCCCAGCAGCTGGGAGGAAATGCTCCTTCTTGTTTAGACAAAAATATCAAATGGTTAGGAAATAGGGAGTTAGGAAAAGCTGTATACAAGGTTCACGCTTGAGAAACACAAGAGCACAGACTAAGCCAGCAACAAAATTCCACTAGACATGAAGTTAACAATAATTTAGATCTGTTCATTTATGGTAAGTCAGCCATTTTACTGTTGACCTACTTTGTATCAGCAATAATTTGTCACAGTGCATTCTTCAACTGCTACTGAAAGAAAGGTTGAAACCATACATTAAAAGCATAGTGTCAAAGCAACTGATGTTAATTATACCCTGCAATTCCTATGTTGATGAAATTGTCACTGCTAACTATTAATACAGCATTTATTGTCTAAGGCCCAGCTTGCTCTACCAACCCCTGAAAGCCACTGAATTAACATCCTGCTTCTCAATGTTCACATTGGAATGTAAATCTGAAATGTGTAAAAATAACCTCTGCTATTACACCAAGAATGTGTAAATACACATTCCTTTTTTGGGAGAACTATTTATCTCCAGTCTATACATGTTTCACTCTTTAAACTAAAAACAACTTTAATGTTCTTCAGTCAAGTGGCAGCTTTTGCCAGTATAAACTATTTTCCCTTAAAATTATGGCATTAAGTAGAGGAAACTTTGTAAAATGTAGAGTACTACTTGATTTATGGAAATTCAGAAATAAGCTCTACATAGACACACAGAAAAGAAAAGCAGCAATGTTCTTTGTTGCATTCATTGCTAACCTGCACAATAACAAGAGATCATATTCTCCCAGCATAAACAAACACGGTTAATTAGAAGGACACCCTATGCGTATTGAGTGTTCTGCAACATCTGCTTAATTTGGTGACAGAAATGTTTACAAGCATCAGCACAAACCAACAACTCCAGGAGCACTAACTGGATTCTTTATGGTTTGCACATCACTAAACTGTTTTGTAAGGTTCTATAGCTGCAGTACAGTTCCCCCTGCTTCTAAATTATCTCTCAAAGTTTTCCTTTACCCATGTATATTGAAGGCAGTCAAAAACATACAGGCTTAACAATATTTAGCCTTCAAAATTGTTATCCCTAAGCTATGACATGAGACATACAATTTGGTATGATCCAAGACTCATTTTGTGATGAATACAAAAGATTTATTTTTTATAAATACTATACTTTTTTACTGTATTATATACCTTTTTATCCTATGAACTGATCCAATATGAGATACAACAAAAATATAAGCCAGTGATGGTATTTTGACATCAGAAAAGTGCCTCATGTTATTTCCAAATTCTTGTGTAGATTGATAGGACAAACCAATAATAAGAAAATCTTGAGGCACGAGGCCTGTCATACATAGACCTACTTGAAAATCTTTGCAGAGTCAGCAGAGAAGTGGAAAACTAAAATCAGCATTATTAACAGCTGAATGAGAATCCTCACATCTCTATTCAAACCTAAGAATGACACCAAGATCTACAGGAAGAAAAAAATTATGGTCCAAATGGCTGCTTAAGCCAGATGTACATCACCAGAATAAGCAGGAGAAAAACACAACTGCAAAGAGAACAGAACAGAACTTCTCACAGGATACATGTAATACAACTCTCTATAGGAAGAGCATCATTACCGAACATAAAATACAAAAGTAGTATTGAGTGGTAGGACCTGATACCACACAGTAGCACGGTGGGGGAACATGTTGCCAGAAAAAAAAAAAAAAATTTGCTCACCTGGCATAGACTAGAAAGCAACTGTACACTTTATGAAAAGACATCCACTGAATGGTCAACAAGTCTGAGCAGACTGGTCAGTCACTCTGAGAAGAGTTGTGACATTAGAGCTGCATAGAGCTGAGACTGCTCTCGGAACAACTACAGGACTATCCAGGGCTTCTCAAGGAAAGTCAACTAATTTCACTAACTGCACTGGGCAAGCAGGTCTTGAATGTGTTCTCATCTCTAGCATTTGCATTAAAATAACAACCTTGCCGGTTTCATAATGGCAGCTTAAATGAAATTCAAAAGTGACAAGCATTTAGCTTAGTGTGCTGTTTGTTCTACCTGCAGCAAAACACAGGATTGGCAACAGCCTCCTCTTACAGACATACTCCACTTCTCTCAGGAGTCCTTATGCCCTGCTGCCACAGTATGCTAAGTACTTCTAAAATCAGACAAGGGCACATTGTGTGCACGTTGGGGTATATTTAAATTCCAGCTGGAATAAATCCCAGCAACTCTGAGAACATGGATTGTACCAATTACTAGTTACAGCTGCAGTTAAAAATTATGCCATGAATGAAACCACCTTACCGTAAAAGGACTAAAATGTTAACCATCTAAAGGAGCAGGCTCACTCTTGGTTCTGTGTCACATGCCAGTTTCACAGATGGAACACTTGCTGCCTCACAAAGCTATGCTTAATTTACCAAAAAGAAAGTACTGACAGCTGATGCTTTCATAATGTGCATAGCTCACGTCAAAGACCAACTATACAGCTACCCCTTCTGATGCTGTTCTTGCTGTGCAGCAGAAAAGACTGCAGGCAGCACCACAATATACTAAGCATAGTTCAGTCAGCAGTGAGCTTCATGAAAGTTTAATATAGCTTTAAAGCCAAGCTCAATGTTTTCTTTCTACTCAGATACACTTCTGCTATCTGAAGACATGTAACACAACAGAAACATCTTTGAGTACTCCTACCACTAGAATAAATTTCTTGCTTACAGATTTAACAATTTCAAGTGCCATCTTAAAAGTAAGAGAATTTTTAAGGTATCAAAATGTGAACCTAAACTTTGACTCTATGCATGAGTTACACCTAAAACACAGGCTCACCCTGAAACTTTGGTAATAGATCTTTTGTCAGATGCCTACGGAGCAAGGTCTTTAAAGTCCACTGCCTCAGGAGCACTTATGCTTCCATCAGTCTACGCCAGAAAGCCATAGTGCCAGAGAAGCCCTAGCAATACTAGTGCTGAATATTGCCTTACATATGCAGATCATGGTAAAATTTGTATTTGTAAAGCTGAGCTTTCAGAAAAGCAGAGGGAAAGAAATTGGTAAAAAAATAAAAGCTGGGCAGTCCAGTCTAGTGGTTTTCTTATATATAATCATCTATATTACAGATCAGCTATATTACACAAATATGAACTGGAGATACAACGTGTTACTATTGTCTAATTGTAAGGGCTCATTCACAGTTGAGCAGGAGCTGCAACAATGCCTGGCAAGTCTGAGGCTCTGTTCTCCCATAGCTTGCAAGCTTGGCTGGCAAGTAATGATGCCTTTCTCTTCATTCAGAGCATCAGCAGCAGTTCTTGCGACTGAAGTGACCAAGGTGGGCAGACCTTTTATTAAACACTCACAGAACAAAGCATACAGGAGATAAGGAACAGAAAAGTCTTGAGCTTTACTCCAGCACTTTAACGAGTGCAAATAGAGTGGTAAGGAATTTCTCACAAGTGTATCTGCTGTGCTGTATACAAACGACATTAGTGTGGTGCTTAAGTGAATCACATCTCTACATCATTCATTAACTATGAATACACATAAAAGTATGGGCTTCTCACCTCGCCTCAACCAACCTTTTAAGTTTGGGAAAAAAGATCAACATACCTTTTGTTGAATCCAATCTTAATGATTTCTAAAGTGAAAGTCTTGCATCTGAAGAAAGCAAAAGGCAGCAAGCTGCTCTTAAGGCTAAGGGACACTTGTCCCAACTCTTATTGTGCAGGGAATCCATCAGGTAAGAACTGTGAACTCGTGAGCAAGTAGGTCAAAATGGACATTTAGGTTTGCTATATCCTTCATCAGGAAGCCAAGTAAACTTTAATCCTCTGGATTTATTCAAGTCATCTTTGGTGGATGTTATTTCTGTACCTTTTCCTCATATCCTGGAATTATTTGCCCTGGAGTTATTTCCACATTGACTGATTTTAAAAGGTTTAAAGTGACATATATATCATAGTGTCCCCCTAAATTTCCCAAGCATTTATATGTGAGGTCTTCATTAATCCAGGTCTGTACCGAGTGTTCCCTAGCATCAGGGTGCCATTGATGTTCTTAAGCCTTTATAGTACCTATTTTATTTCTACTGTGAGGCAAAAATAATTTAACTGATCCTATGTAATCACGACAGGAGATTAATTAAAATGCCAAGATAGGAAACAATTTATTATAGAGAGAAGAAAAATTTCTCATCCAAAATATAGAAATCTGTACAACTTTGCCACAATCAATATACATGAACTGTACAAATTTACACCAGTTCATAATTTACCAAATAAAAGATGACTAACAAAGTTCACAAAATAGATGGTGGTTTGTGGAAAAGACTTTTACCCAATTAAGAACAAGGAAATTACAAACCAGACCTCCACTTTCTAAAAATAAGAAGTTTACTCAGTCTTAGAAAACTACAAGCTAGCAAATGCACAGATAGTTGGCTGGTGCTAACACCACAGTTCAGACAGTGTCTTTATATGGTCTTTTTAAAGCCTGTTGCCATGGCAGATTCTGATCACTTGCTACTTTTGAGGCCAATGTAAGGATCTGAACATTTCCCCAGGTCATTCTTACTAGTTTATCTTATGTACATTTATACATATTAGTAAGTGCTAGGTAAAAGTCTGAAAAATAAAATTTCCAGTACTATGGTGTTCATAAGTCTTGTTACTGAGCTGCCAAAAATGCTAACAATTAATAAATGTAATAGTGCAAATTTACTCTGCAACACCTACTGCAGAGAATCACTTTATAAATACAGATTGGGGTTGAAAATTGGTGTAGAAATTAAGTTAGGTGTCTTGGAGAAACTGACACTTCCCAGATCTTCTTACTCCCTAGCAAGCTGCAATCATTTTGACTCACAGGCTATTAAATCACTGAAAGGTACTGTCCAAACTATGGCACTGTCACTTTAAAGTATACCACTCTAATGTGTGCCAGATCTTCACAGCTGTGACATGGTTAAAATTCCATAATCTATCCCCAGAGGTGCCCACCCAAAGTAAAAACCAAATTTATCCATCCATTTTAAGGTGATCCATCCACAGACTATATCTTAACCTGATACAGTCATCATATTGTAGCTTTTGGAAGGGCTAGTTCTGCCCAAGAGGAGTTCCTCCTTACAGCTTATTCTGCTGTCTACCATTTGCATGTTGGTGTTACTTTGGCTACCTCCTGCTGGTGCAGCTTCATACAGCACACAGATGGAGCCATCCTCTCCAATACGATAGGACACTTCGTACGGGTCAACCCAGAGAGTGAGTTCGCTCGGAAGAAGCTGAAACAGCTCCTGACTGCTCAATCCAATCCGCTGTGCTGCCTGTCCAATGAGAGGATCCATTTTATGGTTGATCCGGATACATCGGTAACCTGATCCCTTGCATGGCTTTTCTGGGAACCAGTGGTGTTTATAATGTTCTATAAAATAAAAAACAAACATTATCCTCCTTAATTCAGTGTTCAAAAACACATGCAGTGATCATTGGTCTCTTGAAAATGTCACACTTCAAGACCTTAAAAAGCTTACTATTGTAGCATCAAATGACTTGAGAAATCATTATAAGCTTTATTTCTGCTGATGATTTACGTAAGTGCAACGTCCCTTGGGAAGCACTCATACAAAGTTACTGGCTTGTGCTACCGTATAGAGAACAACGTCGACCACCAGAAAGGTGTAAAAAGCAACTTCCTGGCATTCATAAAAATACAAAAATGATATATACATAACAGAAAAACTCAAGAGTTTCAAAACTTCATAAACCAGAGAGGAAAACAAGACTTTCCAGCATCCTCGTCAGATCACACCCATGCTTAGCTTCTAAGAACAACCAAAAATAACTAGGGAGGAAGCTGGGCAGCATTTACCGACTGACTCAAGCTATATTTCACAACTGTTCTTCCCAGCCTGTCTCCCATGGCGAGAGACCAAGGACTTCACTTACCTCAGAAGTTTTATCCCACCCAAAACCCTATCAGTCTGAGGGTACTTGTAGCCACCATCGAGCCCACTGGGACGCAGGCTAGGGATTGCAAAAGCCACAGGGTACCGAAAGAACCCTCAGTATTTGTTCCTAACCGGGGCTCTGAAGCGGCTAAGAGACGCTTCCAGAAGAAAGGGGAACGGAGACTCATCGTCAACGGATGAATTTTACTTGACAAAAAACCCAACTTGGGAGCATTTTTCTTTCTGGAAACCGGGCGGCTTGAGCCCTTGGCGCGGAGCTCAAGCCCAGGCTGCTCGAAAGCTTTGTCTAAGGAGGCAAGAACAGTGGGGGGAGGGGGGGGAGCTGCCTGCGCGACGCCCGAGCCCCTTTTGTTTACAGCCCGCTCCTGTCTTCCACACCCGCCGGGGCGGCTCGGCACGGAGGGTCCCCGCAAGGGGCGAGCCACTGCCTCGGAGCCCCAGTCACCCCCGCGGGGGAATCCAATACCTCGGAGGGGCCGATCTCTCCCTCTCCCCGTCTCCGGCCGCCCGCGGGGCGCGGTGCCGCCCGCACGGCCGCCAGCCCTGCCCGGACGGGCGGCCCGGGGAGGAGCGGCTCCCGCCGCGCCCACGCCGTCCTCACCTGCCAGCAGCTCCTGCAGGCACTGGCTGAAGGTCTGCAGCTGCCGCTCGTTCATCAGCCCCTTGGTCCGCAGAAACTTGGAGATGAAGCCCACGGCCGCGGCGATCTCACGTATCATGCTGGCCCGGGTGTACAGGGCGGGATGCATGGAGGCGGCGGCGGGCGGCAGCCAGCTCTCCGGGGCGGCCGGCGCTGGGGCAGGACGGCTCGGGACGGGTCGCAGGGCGAGCGGCACAGGACGGGAGCGGCGCGGCTCTAACTGGGCGCGGAGCGGGCGGCGGAGCCCAGATCACATCCCGGGGGCGGCAGCCTCCGCCTCCTCTTCCTGCGGCAGGGGGGCGGCGGCAGCAGCGGCGGCCGCAGCAGCACTCCCCGCATTTCCTGCGGCGAGCGGCGAAGGGAGCGACCCACTCTCCGCCGCCTCTTATAGCCGCCGCTGGCCGGAAGTGGCGTCACGGCGCCGGGGGCGCGCCGCCGCCAATCCGGCGATCGCACCATCGTGACGGCGGGCGGCGGGGCGGGGCCGGCCGGGCGGGTGACGTAATCAGCTGTAAACAAATAGAGCCGGGGGCGCGCGCGGGTTCAGCTCACGGGGCCGCGTGCCCGCGCGAGGGCCTCCGCGCGCCGGAGCACGCGCCCGCGCTGCGGGGAGCCGTGTGCGCGGGGCGCGCGCGCTGGTGCGTGGGGGCTCCGCGCGGGTCCCCGCGCGCCTCGGCGCGGGCAGGGCGGCAGCGCGCGCGGCGGCGGCGGCCGGCAGCGGGGCCGCGCGGGGCGCGCGAGCGGGCGGGCGGGGCCGCGGGCGCGCGCTGTCTCTGGGGAGCGCGGAGCCACGTCAGCGGCGGGGGCGGAGGGGCAGCTCCGGCGCTGTCTCGGCCTCGCGGGGCCGGGTCCGTGCGCCGCTGCCTCCCCACGCGAGGGCGGTCGCAGCTGGACGGCAGCGTGGGCGCTCCCAGTCCGGTGGTTGTTTGTGCCCGCGGGCGGCGGAGGTGATGTGTCCGTGTCTGCGCCCCTTTGCCTTTTCTCGGAGCGCAGGGGGCTCCACGGGGGAGCCCGAGCGTGGTGCTCCCTCACGCCTGGGAACCGTGGCCTTCTGACCGCGCCCACACCGGGCTCTACGGCCGGGGACCCCCGCGCAGAGCGAAGCCTTTCCCCGGACAGCCGGCGGCCCCGGGCCCTTGTGCCCGGGCACGGCGAAGCCTCAGCGCTGGCCGCGGGCAGGCCTCGGCCCTGGCTCTCTGCGGACATCCCAAATCACAGCGTCCGGCCCTGCCCACCCCCGTGCACCCTGCGCGTTCCCCCTCGCTCTGTGCTCCTGTCCCAGCTGTCCTGTCACAAAACCCCCGGGGGGAGTGATGGATCAGCTAGTGACTGCCGAGAGGAGTGTCAGTTTCAGGCCTTCCAGAGCTCTGTCTCCCTCTTTGCAAAGCTAAAGGGCAGACGAAAGAAGCGGCTGGAGATTTCTGTTTGGTTGGTTTGTTTTGGTTTTGTTACAAATCGCAAAAGTGTAGCTTCTTTGATAGAAACCTTTTTCTTTCCCAAGGGTTTGTGCCCTGCCCCCATGCAAAGCTACAAATGAAATGCAGCCCGGTGCTTGATATTTGCATGTACAGTTCTTACAGTCAGTGAACAGAAACGAGGCCAAGAAAGACACACATAACACACGATTTCTTTTTCAGTGAAAATAATTTACTAATGAAACATATAAAAATACATGCGTGAAATAATTTGAATAAAAGATGAAAGTACACCCTTGTTTTTTTTGCTTGTCTGGTGAGAGACATGTAACTGTAGTGCTTTTGGTCTTTGCACACGGGATCTGTACTATCTTAGGCTGCCAGCCTCAAGGGACTCTCTGGCTCTATACACAAGGGAAATCTACAAAACACCTTGAAAAGATAATCCCAAGAGCTCAAGCTTTATTGCTTTATTGCATACTAAAGATATTGGTGTGGGTTTTAGAGCACAGCCTCATCTATTTCCCCCTGCTAACTTCTGAGTATTATATTAACAATCATGTGCTGACCCTCCGTTCTGTGAGAAGGGAAGAGCTGCCAACCTGGCCTGGGCTCCTGCTTCTCCTTAGGTGCCAGCCATCCCTTCTTCTCAGTGCTTCTGTGCCATATGTGAGGTGTATTCAGAGCTGCCATTTCTGCTCTGTTCATAGGTTGGAAAGTGCTGTGCTCCTTCAAACCTTGAAGCAGCAGATGCTCCTCTCCCCCTTCACAGCAAGGTCCACCATCCTGTGGGAAACTGTCGCTTACCTTGTCCAAAAGCAATGTTTGAGCATCACAATTACAGTAAAATAATTACTGGAAATAAACAAAATAATTGCTGTTCAAAAAGCAAAAAAAAAATTATAATATATTGTTTGCCACCTTTGCCTAGACCTGAGCTTTATTATCTGGGCCACTTTCTCATCTCTTCTACTTAGTTCCATCCAGAATCAAATGCTCAGAAGGAGTTTTAGGAGCTCTCAAGTAGGAAAGTGGTCTTACATAGAGGCAGCCCAGGTTTAAAAAGCTGTCCCCAGCCATAACTGCCATGGACAGCAAGTGTGTTCAGATTTGAATCGCCCCCCTTGAGTTGTGCTTTCAAGGACATAATGTGGCAGCATGTACTTCATGTCATTCTATGAGAGGAGGAGAAATTTAAAATTTTTTTTTTTTTTTTTTTTTTTTTTTTTTTTTTTTTAATAAAAAGCTTTCTGGAGCATCAAGGAGTTCCTCTCAAATCTCTTGCAGAGTCAATAAATTCAGAACTCTTTAGCAAGCAAGTTTTCATAGTTCCTATTGATTCCAAATAGTAACAGCATGTATAAAACAGTCTTTGTGGAAAGGGTAAAATGCTGTGCATACAGACCCAGTCCACTGGGGAGGAATGAGCTACCTTGGTGTTCATTGCTGACTGCCACCAAGCTGTTCAAGTGTAACTTCAAGGCCAAGGCTTGGGATGCCTGCCAGGAGGATCTCACCCCTCTCCATGGGTGTGAACAAGGTGATGCCTGAAGGATTTTTCTGCTTTTCTTCTGAATATTTTTTACACTGTTCCCTATATTCACAAGTATTAGCATGCATACTTGTGATGCTTTAGGTGATAGTTTAGCCTGGATTCATGGTGTTTAGTAGGCCGGTAGACTAAACACCCCTGAAGCCACGCAGAGTTAGAGACCAAACACCCTGTTTTTGTGAGCCCTCAAGGTCTCCTAGTAGGATAGATTTTGTAAACTAGAAGTTATCCTGGTAGATATGCTAATGTGTAGAGTCTTTAATTGTATACTCTGTTGGGGGGATGGGGCTGGACGGCAGAAGCCATCGAACGGGATCCTATTAAAATACCAAGGTAAACAGCCCCCAACCCTCTAACCGTGTCTGAGCCTTTATTTCCTAAGACCAGAAAAAGGCATCAAGGTAACTGGAGATGCTGATGCTGTTTTCCCAGTCCAGGCAAGTCCATTTTCATCTCAGTGCTGTGGCAGGACAGCAAAGCAGCTGCTGTCATTTCCAGCCTGTGAATTTCTCCCGAAGATCCTCATCTTTAAAGTCTTCAGGTTCTTAATCGATGAGGGAGACTTTGGCATGCAGCTCTTGGGATCAAGCAGAGTCAGCTTACCTTGATTGGACTGTAATGGAGAGCATCAAACGAACTGGCCACACTGTAGCCTGTTGCTGCTTTGTAGCTTAGCTTCCTGCCAGCTGCCATCAAGTTTCACTGATCTACCACGCCACTCTGAGCTTCTTCACCACTTCCACATTTTGGGATAAATGGGCCAGAGAGAAAAGAACTACTTTGTATATTTTGGGATATACAAAGTAGTTCTTTTCTCTCTGGCCAGGTCCCAGCTGTCTACTCCTGTCTCTGCAGCTCCAGACACAGAGGAGGCAGTTTGCCTGCTTAATAGTGCAAGATATTCTCTGATACATTAATGGCAGGGTGCTGAAGAAGGTAAGTGTAAACATTTAAGAACTGTCTGATTCAGCCCATCTGATACTTTAAATGAAGCAGAGGCCCTAGGGAGAAAAAAATAAAGAAAAAGAGTATGTGATCATGTAATTAAAGACTGGATCATAATGGATATGCACGTAAGGGTTGAATTAAGGTTATACTGGCATCCCAGCTTCTGATATTTCCTAACTTTTAAAGAGTACAATGCAACCTTTACAACATTTCTTTCATGTTTTGGCAGGATCTGTTTCTTGACATTGGTTTGGAGAGCGCCTAGCAGTTTGTGAGTTTTGTCATGATGGAAAAAAGCAATAGAAATACACTTTTATCTGTGCCACACACACATACACAGCCTGCAACTACTGCAACATGCTCTTTTCACAGCTTTTTCTGAAGGAAGCAACCAAGTGTTCTCTATGATAAGTGGAAAGATTCAAGAGTTCAAAGGAGAAGAATTAGAGTTACTTGATTTTTTAAAAATTTGCTCTAGTCTTACGGTCTGAATTAGTAGTATTTGCTTGTGAAAATAAGTACACTACATATTCAGCATGGACATTTTTTCCTGTTTGAGAACTTATTACTGGCAGAATAAGGAAATAAAAGAAAGTGTGAAAGCGTTACAGGATTTTTATGTGGTATCTCATTAAAGCCTTTCAGTGTAGACAAGTGTTAGGTTTCTTCTCTTCCTGTTTCATTCAATTCTAGATAATTTTTTGCATTGTTTGGCATTGACCTAATAAAGAAATAACAGTTGAGAAATAATTGGTATTTGTTTGCAAAAAGCAGTATATATGCCTTAGACTGGCATAAACTTTCTCTCACCAGTAAGCTCAACAGTACTGATTACAATACATAAAATACAACAACAATCCATTCTATGTATACAGTTTAGTTTTAGCATAGGTCAATATTATTAAAATGCCACAGTATTTTTGTGATTTACCAAGTATTTGAAAATGTATAGGAAGAGGTTGCCACTTTTATTTTTCTTTTATGCAGAAGAAAGCTTTCTGTGGGATGCTTAAAACATTTTTCAATGTTTTAGCCTTTTTCAGTCTTTGAATATGCAGTTGCAGCTGTAGCGACAACTGCTGCTCCAGGAGGCAGATGTAACCCAGAGTCCATGGCCAGCCCTGCACGCTGTGCTGCTCTCCAGGGGACCTCAAGGCCTGGGTGTGTGTTCCCACCTCGGTGGATTAAGTTTTCAAGCAGACACTCCTCAAGCTACAGTGGTGCTATGGAGTCCTCCCTGGGAAAACTTTGGCTCCATGGCTTGGCTGTAGACAGAGAGAGCAGTAGCCAACCCCCCTTGCTGCAGGTGAGTGCCCCTACCTGCCTTCCAGGGGATTGTTTGCCTTAGGGTTTTTCTCCCCTGGACCCTTGAGAACAGGCTATAATTCCTATTGTGTTGCCCCTAGAAATGTTTGGACTTTGGCTCAGGCTCCAACCTGGGGTCAGAAATGTATGGATCCAGTCCACTGGCAAAGCAGCACTCTGCAGTGAGGAGGGGGTAAGAGCTTTTCAGCTCCAATGGTAAGCCTGTCTCTCAATCCAGCATTGCAACACTGCACATTACTGCAGTGTTGAAGCAATGAGTGTTTCATCCTGAAAAAGTGTAGGGGTGAAGAAGTCAGTCACATATTCTTCCGAAATGGAGAAGTCTCACATCTGAAAGGATAAGATAGGCTGGTAGGAGTCAGAGAAAGGTCAAAAGTCTGATTTGTGACCACACTGGGAACTTCCCTCTCTCTTCAACATGCTCATGCTTACACACAAACCCACACGCCTGCAGTCTGCACTTCTAAATTGGTCTATCAGGTAATGAACGCCTCAGACCACTTCTCAGAGAAGCAGAGTCCTGTTTAACCAAGGGGCACTAGACCCGTAAGCCAGTCCCATTCTGCAGTCCAGCAGTTGTTTAACAAACGTTTCTGCCACTGCAGGAAGCTCAAGAGGGGATGGAAAGATTCAGAGGGGAAAGGGCGTGCTGTCAGCATTGGTCAAAACTATGGCATGTTCATTTCAGGAAATCCATCTCATGACATCCTAAAATGACAGAATTTTGCTGCACTTACTCCATACAGAAAACGGTTTGCTCTATGGAGGATTAGCTTGATTCCAAAGGAATATCTTCTCAGTGAGAAGATATTCCTTGTGGCATGAGCCTCAGCTGGCAGAAACCAGAGTCTGGCCAGGACAGATTCAACATCAGGCTTTTCCTATGCTGCTCCTTTGACTTCAGCAAACAACATGTGACAGCATGAACATGTTGCAGATAAAAAGTAAATTCAAAACATAGTATTCTGTTTTGCTTATAAAGATGATTTTTCTCTTAAATGGGATAGTAGAAGTGTGACAGCACATGCAACACTTGTTTTTAATAAAGCAATCATAGTTTGGATCCAGTAAAAACAAAAATTTAAGAAGACAATAGAAACAGATCATCTGCAAGCTTGTCAACAGAGCGAACTCCTCACAACATAGCCATACATGACCATTATTACACATTCAGGTTTTCATTTTTATGAATTTATAAATAAAACAGGATAGACTAATCTAGATGAGATAAACAAGCATTCATTGCAATCCTGAATGGAAGTTGTTAACAATAATATTAAAGTGAAAGTAGCTTGTAAGTGAAAAGAATGATTCGACTGTTTGTTGTGCTCTGCAATAAGATGATGTAATCTCAAATTCCAAATTTTTACCTATCCTGTAGTTTTTCATAGTAAAGCTGGGATGGGTGATAAAGAGGTTTATAATTCTCTGCTTCGCAGGGTTTTATTTTTTCTAGCCTGCCATATAATTTTAGGAAGACATGAAATAATTCCAAGCACCCTTGTCGATAGTGGCTGTGCTGTGAGCTCTTGCAATGCCTGGTGACTGTCAGAGCAGCCTCTGTTGGTCAGCATGGGGCTCTTAGTCATCCTGCGGTCAGGCAAAAGAAAAAACAGGATTTTTTTTAATGATACTTTTATAATAGTATTTCCTGACTTTTAGAATTAAAACTGTGCCTGCCTGAAGATTTGAAGTGCAAATTCTATTAAAATACTTAAAGATTTTAAGAAACCAATATGTTGGTCCTGAAAGTATGTTTTTCCTTAGTATTTGCATCTTCTGTACTTTGATTTATGATGTAGTTAAAAATCTAGACATATTTTTAAAATCTTTTGATAAACATCTGAGAAAAAACCCTTTAATTTATTTTCCAATTATGTCATAAAAATTTCTTAAGCAGCTTTATCAGGATCTCTTGATCTTGATTTTGGAAATCGGGTACACTTTTAAATAGATGGCTCCTTTGGACCAGTTATTAAGTAGTAGCTGCCAAACCTCCACCAAATCTGCCTATCTCAAAAATGCCTCAAAATAGCAAAACATGGAGATGACGTAATGATAACACTGGAGATTTTACGCCAGGTCTGCACGGACTACAAAGGATATTACCTACTATGCACTTACTGATACAGAAAAAAACAGTAAGACAGCGACTGCAATATTTAGCTAGACATATGCACCTGCCTCACTACACTCCCAACATCTCTCCATCAGAGCTGGACATTTGGGTTTTGTGGCTTGTAAATCAGATGTCTCTGCATGTGTTTCATTTTGTGCAGGGTCTGGCTTTGGAGGACAAATTATTTCATTTTAGCTGGTTTTTTGTCCTTTTATTGTGATCTATATATCTAAATCCTACATATCAATGCAGTGAATACTTTGCTGCAAAAACAGGCACTTTTCTTTTCCTCTCATTTTTTTCTAGCCAACACTTGCCACAACTTATTCTCTTTCCCTCTGTCATTTGTAGTCATGGCACTGCTCCTGTTACAGCTTTTTCTCTCCTTGCAATGGTATTAACTCAGGCATTTTAATCAGACAGAATTCTCAGGACAAAATTAATATAATTAGTTCTCTAGGACAGATTTGGCAGGCTGAGGGAACATCACATAGACAGTCTATGTTATTACCTTGCTTTGAGTACAGAGAGATTTTCTGAATATTATCAGGTGAGAAAAAAATTAAAAACACAGCTTACACAGTTCTCACTTGATTGTGTAGCTGTATATACAGTGCTGTTCAACTGCATTTATGTGTGAACACTTCAATCATGCTTGTGTGAAAGTGTAGTCACTCATCCCTTTAAAGGGATTGTAGTGCATGTCGCATGCCAGAAATTAAGCTGTTTGGCCTCTCCCCATGCGACTTGAATTCTTTCCCCAGATGTGATGAAGAAACCTGAACACTCAATGACTTACTTTCCTGAATTCAGTCATGTGAGTAATGTCTCTGATAATAATGAGATTATCCTTATGATTGCAAATGAACAGGGTTGTGATTTTAGGGTACATAACCCAAGACTTTGAATATCAGAGCTCCCCACTGGTTTTGCTTCTTTCGTAGACTTATGCCATAAACTGGGGTACTTGTTTTGTCCTATACTGCCTATAAATTGCCTATTTCTGACAAAAAAAAATCCCCCCAAAAGCCCAACCAACCTACAAAACGAACCAACCAAAAAAAAAAAAAAAAAGGAGAAAAAAGGTTCTTGTTTTTTTAGTGGAACTATTTTACAGGAAACAAGAACTGTCTGGCCATTTATATAAGTGCCTTACATGAGCATGCTTGATAACACTAGAAAAGCAGGGGGAGGGGCCTGAATGCAAGCAGAGGCAGTAATCTACAGTTAGTTCACCCAAAAAAATAAAGTTTTTTTCCCCTCCATTTTTTAAAGGAAATCAGAAAAGACTAACTAAAATAGAAACAAAAATCTTGACAGCAGAAACATACACCTGTATAAAATTAGGCCATCAGTTCTGACTTAGATTAACCAGATGTCTTAAACAGGCCTGTGATGAAAAACAAGAAAAGCTTAGATTTTTAATTTATAAAAACAGAGATGCATAGCATTTAGGAATAAAAAAAAAATCCCAGCCTATTGATCTGTTTCATTTTCTGCTTCCAAGAGCAACTTCAGTGACCATTTCTCCCCCCTGATGCATTTTCAGAGACTGAGGAACAAAAGCTGCTTGATACCCCTCTTACAATAGAAAGGAGATGTGCCTGGCTGTGTGGGAGGAGCCGCTCAATTCTTCCGTGTAGCGCTGGGTACACATGCTTCAAGCAGCATTAAGTGTTCCTGGGAGCAGGGAACAGAGTGTTCCAGCAGGATCTAACATACAGGCAAAGATAGAAAGCCATTTTCTTCACAACTGTGCAGTGCATCAATACATGATCCCAAGCTTGTAAAAGATGAATCTACTGTTTCAGAACTTTTTCTTTTCTTTTCTTTTTCACATCTTAATTCATTTTTAAATTATTTAAGAGGACTCTCTGGGGGTTTTTTTGAAACATGATTTTTTAAAAATTCACTGCTTTATGAAAACCTGCTTATAAAAAATTATGCAAGAGATATAACCATTGCATAACGCATCCCTTGAGGAACTTCATAAAATGCCTTTGCAGCCACATTTTCGTCCCTTTGGATTTTTGTGCTCCACAACTCAGCTAGCAGTCAGTGGAGAGGGAAAAAGTAGAAATTCATTTGAGATAACATGAGAGAAGGGAGACTTAGAGTCATGTGCATCTACCCTGTGGAACAAGAACTCGGGGCTGTGCTGTACCAGAAGCAGGTGAAGTCCCACCAGCTGCCTCAGCCCTGTCTGGTGCCACGTCACTGCAGCCAGCTCAGGCCCCGAAACAGTGCGGCTTCATACCAAGAAACCAACAAGTGCAAGGCCAAGGCAGGGAATATGTGCCACACATTCCTGTCCTCCGTGTAGGCATGTCTTCATTGTTTCCACTCAGTTTTGTTACCCTGGAGCTGTAGGGTATTTCCTGCAGAGTCATCTCCTCCCACCAACTCAGAGCTTCAGTCTCATCTACCAGGCAGTACGGTTTCAGTAGAGCTGTGCCAGAGATGGTGATGCCACCACCCAAACACTCCTGTTTCACATAACATTCAAAAATACAAAACACAACAGCAAAAAAATTTCCCTCTTGTCTCACTTGCCCTGAAATTTTCAGATCTATTCAAAGCTACCTACAAATGTGGGTGCGTACCCCTGGATATTGATATCACAAAGTATAAAGATAATTATTAGGGATGTTCTGGAGTGATCATAAGAAAACTCCTTCAGTTGTCACAGTCCTTGAGAAAATTATCTGTCCCTCACTTATGCATTTTCCTACTTTGCATCCAAACTAGATTCAATAGTTTGTATAAAGAAGGCTTAGTAATAGCTGACATTTCCCAAAGACTGGTCATAGTTTTTCTTCTTAAGGTAGTGGAAAGTACAGTAAGAAACCTGAATTTTTCATGTACATGTTTTAAATTGCTAGACTAGTGCAGCGATTTCAACACAAAACAGTCTTAGGAGGATGAACTGAGCCATACTTCACTGCTTTGTTGATTTAAACTCAACATTTCACCCAATGGGCAAAAGTACAAGGATGAATTTCAGTTGCTCAAGATTTGAAGAGAAGTTGTTACAACCCTCAGCCTAGTACAACCCTATGAGGATTCAATACCTCAAGAAGTTTTGACAACATGGAGAATCCCACTTTCTTTGGGTACAGGTGGAAATTTCACCTTTTGTCAGATTGGAGTGCATTAGACAGCTGTGGATCTCATTCATTATTAATCTAATAACCTCAAATCTTTTTGACTCTGTGTTTGTAAATATCAGAAACTTGCTTTAGATTCCCCACTCCAGCTATAAAGCAGTTACAATAACCACAGAAATGCCAGTTTCATCAGTGGAGGTTTTAGAGCAAAGGCAACAGCAGTTTTACTACTCCTGATGAAGGTTAACACCCTTCTTTTTGAAGACAGATGAATAAAAGATTACCTGTAGTAAATAAAGTTATGGATGGTCACATAAAAATGCAGTAATGTTGCTCATTAACTCCAAAGATTGGAGACCAAAGTTGTTTAATGGAGAGTGGAAGAGAATTTTATGTGCACTTATTTCTGAAGCAAATGAAACAAAGGCAGTGGCATATTTTTGTTTTATAACTGCCATGGGTTCTCTCCATTTTTATAGTTATCATTACTAACTTCTTCATTGATTATGTATCAGTCACACTAACTCCTTAAAAAGAAGCTGACCAGCCTCTTTATCCATACCTTTCTCTTCTGCAAGCATAAGGTCAACATATCGGTATGCATTAACATCAGCTGTTCACTTCTGCATACACATCCCAAATCCAACATGCTTTCTCCTGATGTCAGAGGAGTTGTGCCATGACTGTGCCATGCTGTGTTGAATGACTTAGGAACTTTGCCTTTAAAACTTACCAAGCCTATTTTATTTTCTTTCATTTAGTGGCTTTTAACCTATTGACTGACTTTCATGCTTGTTTTTGGCTTGTTTGGGTTTTTTTTCTCAGTTTTAACTGACAAAAGATTCAATTTCTGAGAAATAGATGAGTTCCTTCTTGCCAATAGCAGAGTATGAGATCAGGAGTTGTGAAGAGGAAGAGTCCAGAGGATGCCTTTTAGAAGCTGTATCTTCTCAGTGGTCCTTTAACAGGTAGCTCTAAGGCCTGTGAATTGAGAACATTTGTCACCCTTTGCACATGACAAATGGGTTTAAAGGCTATCAGATTTATTGGAATACTGAAGGGTCACTTCAAAGGTACTTAGACACATACATTATTGAAAAAGCAATTATTTTTATTTCTACAATTAATGACCTGTTTTTACCTTGAAAATCAATCAACACAAACAGCAATGAATATTATCCCCATGCTGATTTGAATTATTTGAACCCCTCTACTAATACTAAAAGAGCTAAGATTCATTTTTAAAAATTGGTCCCAGAAAAGTGGAAGTTTTTAATAGTATATTTTGTTACAACATCCAAGAAACATTACTTTTTAAAAACCTGCAGATTGCCATATGGATTACAGCACAGACAAAACACACTTCAACAGACGCTTTCTTCAGCAGTTCATTTGCAATTTAGATGCAAACAGAGTACTAAATGCTAAAGAAGTTTGAAAATATTTTCAGTTATCAGAATTTGAAGTTTTGCTGTTAAATTGGGATGATTCTATTAACACAAATGGTCCCACTCCTTAAGAGGACTAAATACATTCCTACTTTCTATTTCTTACGCACAGGTACTACTTTCAAGAGAATCTAGTATGTTCCCTGATTAAAAAAAAAAAAAGCAAACCAAAATTAAACACGCTTTCACCTGCCAGGACATAAAGCAAGGACAATGCTGCAAATAGTGAAGCATTTCAACTTTATTTAGGTATGTAATCCGTACATCCCAGAGCTCATAAAAGATGGGTAATTGTTTTCACATCCACTCAGCAAAGCTTTTTCCAGAAAGAAAAGAAAAACAAAAGTCAGCCTCCTTTCAGATTCGAGCATGCTCCCCATGCACCTTTGGCTTGGCCCCAGTTCTGTCTCCCCTCCAGAGATGAGGGTCTCCCCTCCAGAGTATTTTTTTTCCTGTATAATCCCTGTTTAACTGCTGGGTAACCTGCCCTCCTCTAGCCTGCTGTGCATCTCCTCATCCTGAATTACAGCCCATAGCTCTGTCCACAGGGTCACTGTGGAGGCACTCTGGGGAGCCCCATGGCTGACAGGACACAGGGAAGTCGGCCCCCTCAGCTACACCTGCCAGGGCACTGGTGCAACAGAGGATCTGGGCTCTCAGCAGCAATCAGGTCCCCCTTGCAGCTGATAATGTGGCTGTCTAAATATATCCATGATTAGGGCTACCCTGCACAGATTAAAGTCACAGCTCTGTATCTCCCATCTGAGGCACAACAGTTGGCCTGATGACAGCACAAACATGAACTTTATGACCTGTTTTTTCAAACTGTTTTTTGGAGGAGGCTTTAAATATACTGGGTCACTGTCTGTAAGAGTGGATCGCAACAAATGTAATCCCTTCTCCAAGGATGGCTTCCTTTAATTCTGTAAATTGAATTGGGGTTGAGCAAGCAACATGATTAGGAGGTCACCTCTTTAATGTTTCAGATGCCTCCAAGTGTGCCACCTTGTATTTTTAACAGGGAAAAAAAAGCAAAACAAAACAAAATAAAAAAACCCACAGGAAAACTCCAACAAAAAAACCCTACATTTTTGTATATAGTATCACCAAAAGCTTTAAGCAAAAGCTCACATTCAAGCATTTCATTTTATCACCATTATAGCAATGATGCATAAGATACCCTGTTTTGTGATAATTCCACATTCTCTTATACAGGGGCCTCTTTTATCTGTCTTACACATTTCAGGGGACAGAAATTGATCCTGTGATCCCGAACAAGCCATTCTAATTGCTTGTCTGTCCAGAGCTGAATTTAAGGCATTGGTGCCTTGACAAACAGGAGTCCCTTTGCTCTCCCTTGAAAATCCCCAATATAATTATGGAAGATTCAATTCTTCATGCATTTTTCCCTAGGCAATGACCTGCTTTGCTAGTATGGCAGAATCAACTGCAATTTTTTCATCCAGAGGATAAAAAAGTTGCCTTATCTTTTCCAAATAGATACAACTGGGAATTGGGAAACAAGAAAAAAAAGACCTTATTCCTTTAGCTGTTCACTGTTTTAGCATGAAGTAACACACAGGGGAGCCTTGAAACTTCTTCCATGTTCATACCCTTTAATTCAATTAAGGCCCTAAGCTAAAGCAAAGAGCTAGCAAGATTCAGATACTATTTCTACTGATAATGTAACTGCCAAAATAATTAATGGCAAATAAACAATTCAAGTAGCCTTTTTCTTATGAGATTCCCCTTCTGAAGCAGGTTAGTTTGCCTAGGAAATGACAGAATTATTGATAAATTCCGGTCTTTCTTCAGTCCCTGAGTTAAAATGGGCCACTGGATTTAGGCACTTGAGGTGCAAAGGAGTATTTATATTTTCTAAATGGCCTCCTGTAGTCTGAAGAGATCAGTGGCGTACATATTACTTGCATTGCCTGCATTTGGAGCCTAGGGGGAATACAAAAGCACAAATAATAGACTGATTTAGATGGAATTTGGGATTATAGTCCGAGGATTTCAGACATGTTTGGAGGATGTGTGAGAGGTCATGTAAATATCCAACAACATGTGGGGCTTTTTGTATGGTCAAAGTAATGGCTGCCAAATGTGGGACTTTAGAGAAAATGGAATTTAGGCTTAAAATCATTAGTGTATTCAAAAGGAAGGATCATCATCCTGATCCCAAGACTTAAGGAGTAAACAAAAAAATAGACAATAGGAAACCAGAACAATATTTTATTGATAAAAAAATATGCATGTTGCTTTTATACTGACACACATTCATATGATACCAAATAAAAAACTCTGTAATACCTGTTCTGACCCAGAGGATGAAAAAATACTTGGAAAAATGCCTAACAAATCCTATTCCCTGAAACCCATTAAAATACCAAAATCTGCTGAAAATACACGAAGAAGCAGATTTCATGATCAAGAAAGATATTGAAATAATTGACACGGTGTATTTAAAGATCTGTATTTTTCTCAGGCATGTTGTTTAATTAAATAATGACAAAAAAAAAGAAAAGATAAATATGGACAATATTGGCTGTACGTATTTTGGATGTTTGGACTAAAAAAGGCATGAAATTCTCACCTCCTATCAGGGGAAGTCAGGTAGCATCTGTCACTCATGTATATACATACAGATCCTCTATCACAACAAGGATTTTAAAAAGCAAATAGCTTTATCTTCTCTCCTTTTTCACTTTCCAACATTGATTAGGATGCGACTGATCAGAACATTCCCAGGGAGGAACTCTGAATGGACTTGAAAGAAATGATACATTGACAAGGTGATTTGCTCATCATCTTCTCCCAGAAACTCTTGAGTCACAGAATATCTCAAAGTGAAGTCAGAGGAGCCTTCTCCTTATGCAAATATCCAACCTCCTCAGGACGGCAGTAAGGGTCTTATAGCTTGTACGAGTTTCTTCTGCAGGAGCATTGTATAAGAAGTAACCCACTTCTAGTGAAAAAGCTGGCTCTTGGACTTTACTGCACCTCCTTAGTGTGTCTGTGCTGCCTGACCTGATTAATCTTGTTTTTCATGGTCACTGTACTGTGCAGTTATTCCATTAACATATTGTAGTGCTGCCTGAGGCTTCTTTAATGTATGTTCTATTTTATATTTGCCTAATTTATTTAGGCATTTGTAGTGCATTGACCACTGTAGGGTTTCCCTTTCTATGGGCAAATGAGGAGAGCATATGGCATGGAACAGCAAGCTATTGACTATATTCATGGGAAGCCCTGTAAAAGGGCATGGATATTCCAGCACAGAAATTCTACACACCAGCTCAGTTTGAAAAAAAAAATAAATTCAATTTTCCACATGGGAAGCCCTTTATCTACATTTAGGCCTATGCATACCCTGTGCTGAAGGAAGGGAAGAGGAAGGTGCCTACAGCCTTTGATAGGTGATTATACCCCCCAACAAATCTGGGATCCAGCTCAAAGAGTAGATGTTGCAGAGCTCAGAAGCAGACCACGTTTTGTGGTAATGCGTGGAACAGCACACAGTTCAATCACTGTACATTCTAGTTTCTGTCATTTTTAGGAGGAACAATAGAAGTGGCCAGATTCAGCAAACAAAATAAAAAGCTATGACAAGGCACTAGCAGAAATAGGACTTCTTTCCATGAGATAATCTCTTCTGCATTTTACATGTATACATACATTTCCTTGCTTGGAAGTAAAGGCCCTAATTTTTTTATCCTTTTTTGCTTACTAAATGTGCATGGTCTCTTTCTTTAGGAACACAAAAAAGCTCAAGATGTCAACTGACAGAACTTAAAAAGCATAAGAAAGCTCTTTCTAAACTACACTTAGGTTTAATATATGTTGGTAGAAATTGAGAATTGCATGTAAATGATTTTGATTTGCAAGAATACATAAGCATCATCTAGTATTAAAAAATATTTTTAATATTGTTTCATATCCAATCCTCAACAGCATCTTAGTTTTATTATTAGCTCTACTTAGTTGAACTAAAAGGGAAGGAAAGCCTGATGTGTTACTGCTTCATTCTTTCATCATCAGTATTTAAATTATTTTCCATGTTTAATGGATCATCATCAGATGGTACCTGTAGTACATTCCAAGTTGTTTTCCCTGTTTGAAGAACAATATTATGGACTTTTGAAGACAATTTTCAGAAAGGGCTGATGTCTCTGGGTGCCAAATTTGAGACCCTTTCTTTAACAGCTGTTCCCATTGTTACTGTGAGTAGAGCTCACACACTAAAGAATCAGCAGGAGAGTAACAATAAAAAACTCACTCCAAGTCTAGGAAAAGTGAAGATTAGGCAGTGCTTTTTGTGTAAGCCTTAAAACACTCACTCATCTCCAAAGTAAGCCAGGACAGCGCTGCTCAAAACAATGAAAATCCAGCCCAAGCTTGCTCTAAGTACCTGTCACCCCTCTGTCACTGCCATTACACGTTCAGTTGCTGTAGGCACAGAGAAGACACGCTTTTAAACAAGGGAGCAGCTACCCACTCACAGCCCTGCCTTGACCATTTGTCCCTCATTAATGGCAAAGGACAAGGCAATTGTGAATACAGAGCTGAGTTCTGCCAGAAGGGTAAGAATGCCCTGAAAGGCTCAAAAGCTTGTTCAAATTGTTTTATGGCAACAAAGTAGCCTTTGAAACCATTTGAATTACAAATAGTGAAAGTTTATTGTTAAACCAGTTATTGTTTTTGAGCCATGGTGGGTATCTGAATAGGGAGAGAAGAGCCAGATGGAGGAGGGAATTGCTTTACTAGCGTGTTGCCTTCATGGCATCTTAGACAACCCAAAGATCAGATATTTGCTAGGGAGAGGAGAGTCCTCAAATCTTCAAGATTTATTTAGTTACTAGTGCTGCTCAGCCTGGTGCTGAGCACAGGTTGCAAGGGAAAGGGGACACTAGGGAAATACGAGAGGGGGGGATGTAGAAGTATTTACTTTCTTCCCTAGAGGCATTTTCATCCACAGTATCACACATAACTTCATCTTCCCACGTGATTCTGACTTCAGTTCTGGGTGGAGCTTCTGGAGGTGAGGAAATACTGAGAAAATGTTGAAAGACAGAAAGTAGTGTTTACACTGTGTGTGACCTGAGGGAATTGAGTTCATCTTTTCATGGCTGTAAAACCTGGGTGCACATCACTGTGCTATGTGGCACCTACAACATGGGATTGTATGAACATAGTTTTGTTAGAGGACTGATCCTTTCCTCTGATTCAGGTCAAGAGAGAGCACTCATCCTCTTGGGAAGAAACTCCAGAAATAATGTAAAAATTAATCTTGTCTAATGCACAGAGAAAAGAAGTTTAAAAACTGCTGTACATGTAGCTCCCCTAACATGAATTACCAGATCTCCAGACCAAATCAGCCAGTCCACTGTCCCATCTGCACTTCCAGCCTGAGGCATACTCTGCATCATCAGAGTACCTAAATACAGTGACTTATCCCACTGATAGGAGCAGATCAGCCTGAAGTCCCTGACTATAGGTGAACAAGTGCTTTCTCGTAAGAGGAAAATGTTATTTATTCAGGAACTGATATCCAGAAATTATATGAGTGCTGTCTGACCCAAGTAAAAAACTGCTATTTGCAAGTTTGAATAATTGCCATATGCTTCTGCTGAGAGGACACATCATGAATAAAATTACGTCTCATTCCTGCTTCCAAACAAGCTGAAAGCACATTATTAGGGCAACAAGTAACAACTTCAGCTCCAGATAGGACATAGAGAAACCAGCTCTGTGATGAAACACAGGAAAACCTGTATAACTGCATGCATTGCACAAAGTAAATTAAGAATTTATACCTAATTCACATAATGCAGATGCTCACAGTAGGAAGCAGACAACAATACTGTATTCACTGAAGCTTTAGGAAGATATTATTTTCACTCTGCTTACAACAGACAGTTGCTATCAGTGGCCTAAAGGAAATTGTAGGTGTTAGCAAGCCTCACAATTGTGGATTTGACTGCCAGTTTTGTATTGTAGTAAGGTTGTACATGCTTGCCTGCACATCTAAATGTCAAACTCCTTACATGCATTGCAACTCAACTGGGTTAATGAGATCTTCAGAAGAGTGTCTTCAGGTATTCTCCCAGCCAAGCCAGCTTTAATCAAAGTCTTTCCTCAGCTGCATTCTCAGTAACAATAACAATACATCTGTACTTTCCTCTTACCCTCAGTGTTGTCAGAGCTTTGGCTTGATGGTCTGAGATAAAATGTGTACACACACATTCACATGCAAAACAATACTGGCTCTTATTTCATGAATGTTGGAGTGTTTCTTTGGAAATCTGTTCGAGTTGCTTATTTCCAGTCTGAGCTCTGTGGAGGTGTTTTGCAGTGTGACTTGGGGTCAGTGATACTGCATGCAACAAATATATACCCAGGTCACTGGTATATTTGCAGACACCAACACGCCCATGTCCAAAATGAAAGAATTTAGAACAAGTTCTATCTCTATTTACGTGGACTTTTTAAAAATTCTCTTCCACCTCAAATTAAGCGGTACCAAAGTAAAAACTGTATCCATGGTGGAACTTAATTCAGAAATAAAGCATGTGACTGTTTTCATGACATGTCACTATTTTGTATGATCTTTACATTACTGAATGATTATGCAAAAATTTAGACATACATACAGTATTTGCCAAAATTATTTTCATTTTGTTTTCTCTCTCAAACATTCAGTACATAATATAAGTAATTTCTGATCTGTATAAACAATGTACAAAAATATTCTTCCCTGCCTTTTCCAAAGTTTAATCCAACAATCAAAGATGACAAAAGCATAGCTAAGCACAAATGTCAGCCAGCTGCGCACTAGCACAGACATGTCTCATGGAGAAGGTGGTAACACTTTTTTACAGAAGAAAGGCTGATGTAGAGTAATGTTTGCTTTCCAGTATATGTGTTCTTAAGAGTTTTGTATTGCTCAGTTTCAAACAAAATAAAATAACTGCTGCTAACATGAAGACAAGCTTCTAGTGACCCTTTGCTTTTCTAGGTCACAGTTTGTTATCTTGACATAATGCATGCATGCAAATCTGCTCTCATACACCGAGGTAAATTTTTTAAATACTAGCAGATTTTCTAAGTGCTCAAATGCTGTTTTTACAAAGACCATTCTCTAAGACAGAAGGAATATTTCAAGACAAATGTAATGATTTTTCTTAAACTACACTGAAATTTTCCCCTCAGAGGCCAAGCACAGGGAAGGCATGGAAAGAGAAAAAATAAGGACTGCTCTTTGGGAAGGGGTGGCTGGTTTCCAAGGGCATAAAGAAATACATGTCAGAGCAGCTGCAAATGCTTGAACTGCAATTCAAACACATCAACCACAGCCCTCATGGTGATTAAAGAATAAGTTAACTCACTATAGAAAGATCTATTATTTATAATGTGCAGTGCTCAGCACTGTACAACCAAGGACAGAAGCACCAACCTGGCTCCTTTTCTCCACTCTGACATTTATCAGTAACTCTTGGATCATTCCAAGCACACACTGCACTTGAGGCTTAGACCCCTGGTTATACCAGCTCTCTAAGTCATGCATTTTAAATCTATTCCTCCTCTGATTTTTTACTTTCAAACCAGTTCAGCTATCACCTGACTGCAGTTTATACACAACCCTAATCTACATATTACAGCTTGGGAACTACTGTGCCATGGCATTCTATTTAAAGGAAATAGGCTGCTCCTGTAATGCATCACACAATGCCTGATCACACAACGAAGTTAAACTCTTTAATAAAAAAACAGGCAAATATTAAATACTTTTTCCACCATGCAGCCATATGAGGTTAAGCCTTTCCCACCCCCTGCATAATGCTGCACATATTGTGCCTCTGGAAACCTGTCCAGGTGTGCATCCCACTACCTGGAATCACTGGGTTGGTGAGAGAGGATCTTGAGGCCACTGACATTGGCTTTCAATGTGCTCCTTATTTCCAAGTAAATATTCTGCAAGCGTGTGATTTTTTGGCACTGCCTTACCTATTGTGGCGTTGCCCTGAAGGACAAACTAACCCAGTTTATAATAAATGCATTTAATAGTACAGGGCTCTATAGCTTGTCTAGTAGGACTTTAACCATGGCTTCGTAAATGATTTCAAAATCAAGTTGCAAACCAGAAGGAATTTATTTGTTGGCTATTTTTTTAATAATAATTTGAAGGTTGCTTCGCAGGTTTTTATTTCTGTGAAGTATACATGTTTATTTAACTGTGAGCATATTTGTGAATGCATCAGGTTCAATTTTTGATTTTGAATCAAAACATACATTCCTGTTTAAATAATTATTTTTTATTGAGCTTGCTCAAAGTATATGCAGCCAAGAGGAAGTCAGACCAACTGACTGATTGACCCTCTTCTACCCACGCACAAACCTCATATACTATGGCCAGATCGTAAATGCTGTTTCAAAAGGAGGTCATTGGAACGTCTTTAGTTTATGTCCAGCACATTTTTTGTGTTTTATGTCAATGGCAATGCACTACAGAAGGGAGATTCAAATGTTTAATGTCAAATATTTTGTTGTGTTCTTAGTAAAGCACTTCGGTTTTAGTTTGTGTACTAATAATGGAACATGCTTTAAATACATCTGTTACTGTGACAGTGTTATAGCACAATAAGGAAAATTGCTCTCTTCAGGAAGAAAATAGTCCTGAAATCATTCAACAAGGACAAAAGTTATCCAAATAGTCCAAAGGGTTTCATAACAAAACCAAAATGATGCCCATTTTTCTTCTACAACCAACATTTTTGGACTGGGCATGCTGTAAGATTTGTATGTTTCTTTCAAAGATTTCACACTGGATTTTTGCTGTATTTCCTGTCAGCCATTGCACAACCAAATGATGGGAAAGCTGTGGTTTTAAAGTTTAAGCAAAATCTTTGAAACATTATGAGACCAAGACTCCAAAAATTGGCCCAGGGTCAGTCTCCAAGTACAGAGTATTAAAGACCAGCATACTGCTTCTTGCTGAATAAAATTTCCCTTCCTTCCTGTTCCTGGTGAACGCCAGACAGAAAGTGATTTTGGAATCCAAGTTAGAGCCATTAAATATTATGTTTGTCACAGTAATCTTTTTTCCAACCATTTCGTTCTGGTGGTAATGCTGTTCCAATTCCCACAATAATCCTGCATTTTTGTGCCACGTCTGGAGCATGGACAATGAGCTAACCCCGAATAACATTAAAGTACAAGTTAGTATGTGCGCATGGCTGTCTATTTTTGGTCACTGATATGTTTTAAAATGGTAAAGAATAATTTTGTTAGCATATTCATCTACAAAAACACAAGAATGAAAGTATTATTTAGATTACATAAAGCAAAAAAAATATGTTAAATTGTCCCAATGTGTGCAATTCTGTGTTGTGTATGCAAGATCCAAACTAAATGCTGTTCTTAACTGTTTTTTGAATGGGACTCATCAGGACTATTGGAAAACTGCTGAAAGACACTACAAATCTAGAATGGATGAGGCCAGGAAATCAAGGGAAAATATTTTTTCCTTGCAAAATGACCTTTGATGAACTAAGATATAACTTCAATGTAATTATATTGGCCTAAGCATGGTCCTGAAAATTGAAAGCGTTCTTCGTGCTAAGTGAGCACAGAGACTTTGTCTCTCTCTGCAAACACAACCATGTGGCAACTGCAGTGTCAGAGCTCTGTGGTTTAAGTCTCTCAAATACTTTGTAATGGTTATGGAGACAGAAAATAAGATGAGAATTTATTTACCTAGTATATTTGGATTTTTAAGGAAGAGCCAGTGCTGAGGAGACAGCTTTCTGGACCACAACAGCAGCATTAAGTGGCCCACCATCTGACAAAGCTGATAATGCCAGAATAGCCCCACTCAGGTCAGCCAGACAAAGCTCCACAAAATCCTAATTTTGCCTCATCAGCAAGATATTATTTATGTCAAGACACAGATAGCAGAAAGATGGTACACAGATGGAAAGTGGGTGAATCAAAGGTGAGGGGGTACAAGAGGAAGTGTTTAGTCACTCCTGCTTCTTCAGGGTAAGATTATTTGAAGTCATACATTTTCAGTTGTTTATAGATGCATATTACTATTTGGTTCTAATATTTACTAGACCCCATCAAATAATCAAGCAAGGGAGAATTGTTGCTGTTGTTTTCAAAGCTGATTACAGAGGACAGATATTGCTTGTTAATCTTTCCCATTCCTTGATTATACATTTAGAATATATTCTCCTGTAGCTCTTTTCAGAGCACAGATGCTAAAACCACAGGATGTCATTTTAATCCTCATTTACTGTCACAGCTATGGATCCAACTGGTTTTATTCCAGGCAAAGCACAGCCAACTGCAATATGTCTACTTGGGGTAACTGTCATCTAAGCAAATAATGTTTTACCTGACCCATGCACAAAATAAATCCCTCTCCTCTAGATATTAAGCTGATAGCATCTTATCACCACACATGCTTAGAGAGATAGGGGCAGATTAGAATAAAGGTGTTTTAGCCAAGCTTTGGTAGCAGGGCACAAAATGTGGAGCCTATGTGATTTGAATGCAGGCAGACTTTGACCCTGGCCAGCAGGGAAACACAGTTATTGCCAGAGCTGCAGATGACTCTAGCACTTTAACTGTGATCCCAGTAGAGAAAAAAAATAGAAAGCTCCTGAATTTGACAGAAAGTTTCAGCCCCCAAGCTGCTGTAAGACTCAAGTGTGCTGAAACAACATCTTTATGTAGTTGATAGAGAGCAACTTGTATGATGGCAAGTGAGAATGCAAGCACATTTAAAGCATTTGCTTCAGCTTGGAAAGGAAACCTAAAGAACGTTCTTCTTGGGTTCAAGCCTTTAAAGAAAATATTTTAGCCATATGGCTACAAATGGGTAGCATATTTAAAAGTAATTCTTAAAATAACAAGGGGGAAGCAGCAGATCAATTTATTGTTCAATAATTAACAGGGCCCTGGATATAAAAGTGTTTGCCAAAAAATAATTAAAAACATATAAGCTAAATTCTTTTTTCAACTTGAAGTCTTTATTCAGTTTAAAACTATCTGATTAAAGAGATGACAAGCTGTATTAGAGCATCCCAGCTACATCACTGAAAGATTCACAGAAAGGAGAATTCTCCACTCTGTTGCCCACTGGAGGATGTCTATCAGCCAGCAGCAGGTGTGAGATCTTTCTGCTTCTACAGGTGTTCACAGAGTATGTTTCCCACAACAGCTGGCTGAAAGGGCTGAAAGCACCCCAAACCTCCTGTGAGCCCATATTTGTGCACAAACACAAGCTGCACACCTGTGCATACCAGGCAGGTGCACACCTGCCCTCGCACACTGCAGTGTTTGGCACTGGTTTGGTTTATTGTCACAAACCAGCTCTTGATGGTGTGAGGAGTGTGCTGAGGAAGCAGCAGCTGAGGTCCCCACACCAGGGGCACCTTTCTGGGTACGCTGCCAGGCAGCAGAGCTGGCAGCTGCCACTTCAAGGGCAGTAGCCCTGTGCAAACACCTGGTTGCAAACACCACATACCCTGGGCATTAGTCACGTTGTGCCCTGGGCTACCATGTGTTCACATAGGCAGCATAAAAGTCAACAAATACATAAAATCACATACACATACACAACAAATCCCTGTCCCTGGTCTCAAGTGAATATACCCCAAGAGGAAGATCCATTTACCGTGGGAGAGAAGGGACTGCAGGACAGCTGTCAAGCTCTGTTTTTCCTTCCGGGGTGGCACCATCTGCCATTGCCAAACCCTTCCTGCTGAGCAGACCTGCGCAAAGGCTGGTCCTGAAGCCGTCCATGCCCTCCAGCTCCAGCACAGCCCTGAGTCCACTGAGGCAGAGTTGAGGGCCACACACAGAGCACTGCTTCAAGAAATTCCCACGGGACAAATCAAAGAAGAAAGGGCTGTTTCTGCTCAATTTTCTCCATACTGTTCATTGTGCAGAGGCAGCACGGTACACTTGAGCTATGAAATCACCAGCTACACCCTGAACCTTTCTCTTTATTTCCTCTGAGTCCCATCAGCATTGCTCTTTATCCTTTCCATTGTGGATGACTTAATCTTTCATGGACCAATACGTAGCAAAAAAAGAAACCTGAATTTCTTATAAGGTTGATGCAGTCCCCCAGATTTACTTCTTCTACTGTAAATCAACCATCACTGAAGACCCTGGTGCAAAAAGCGCCTGAGAGATACTCTGCAATCTTCCATTGGTGCAGGGTATTTTCTAGCTAAGATTTCTCCTGAGAAACGAAAAAAGGTTCAAAGCAGGAACATAAATTAATTTACGACAGACAATTTAATAAAGCAACAAGAAGTCATTGGAACCCTTTCATGATCCTCTGTGACTCATGTCTAAACAGACTGATAAAGTGATTCATCCTGTGGGAAAGTCATGTTTGAATATGCTGCTGCTATCACACTTCCAGCCCTAGAACAGCCACTCCAATGGCATTTCCATCCTAACAGACACCACTCTTCCAGACAAGGAGCAATACAAGTTCCTTCACACTTGCAGACTTGACAGTAAGCAGGCTGACACTACAGGGCAGATGAATAAACCCAAATCAAAAGAATGCCCTCTACAACTGCTCTAGATGATGGCAGCAGGGAGGAGAAGGAAGAGGAGGAAGAGGGGAGGGGAAACTGGGCTCACTCCTATGCTTGTGTTCAGGTGAGCCTTTTGTCTTTAGACTTCATGAATCCCTGTGAAATAATTCCACACAAAATTAGAAGGACATCATCCAACAGATTTTATTTAGCTGTGGAGACATTTAATAGTTAGTAATAATACCATAGCTGGGAAATTTACAGGCAAAGCACAAATGCTTTAGACATATGTATAATTTTCAAGAGATTGACAGATGATACCTATTTTATCTCTCTTGATAAGAAAAAGAAAAAGAAGGGAAAAGAAAAAGGAAAAAAAGAAAAAGGAAAAGGAAAAAGAAGGAAAAAGAAAAAGGAAACAAGAAAAAGAGAAAGGGAAAAAAAAGGAAAAGAAGAAGAAAAAGAGCTAAAAATATTTAAAGTAGTACCAGAACTGATTTCATATAGTTTTAAAATATTCTTATGTTTTATTCAGTATCAGTAGAGAGACATATTTCCTGTAACTTTTCTGAGTATATTACATCAGAGCAGGAGTGGGGAAGAATGACTGTATGCTCAGCAGTACCAAAATCATGTTGTTTCAGCAGAACATTAATTAATTTTTTGACCCCTCAGTCTCTCTGACACAGTTCTGAGGAGCCTATTGCTGTTGTCAGGTCAGAACTTGCTTCAAAAAGCCAAGTGTTGACTTCCCACTTAGAGATTATGCTGGCAGGAATCTGTCTGTTTACGTAGGATATGTCTTTGTCCTTGGTCTGCATTGTTTCTGCAGTTCTCTAGTGCAGAAACAAGAAGTTACCTTACAACACAATTTATAGATAACATTGATCAGTGGAATACAAGTTCATAGCTGATTAACTAATCTGCCTTCTTTAGGAGTTAACAAGAAAACAAATTTTCTCTTTAATGGATGGATAGCAGAAAAAAAATGTTTTCTGAGAAATAGATATGGTTCTCTATTGCAAAAACAATATACTAAAGTGAAGTGCTTGAGAACCCATAGAAATTATAAGGCTCAGTAAATAGGATGGATAATCAGAGGCTCCTGGAATTCTAATGTGCACTGAGTAAGCTTGACCTACACACAAGCTTATTTTGTTAAACACAAAAATAGCACTGAAGAAGGTAAAAGAAACTCTGTTCAGTCTTGTGGTTGTGGTGGAAATTGAACCTTTAGCCTGTATGAAATATTATGAAGGAAAAGGAGGTTTGTAGAGTTTGCCTTTTAAATGGGAGCATCAATTGTAAATACTTGAAGCTTATCACGAAAGGCAAGAGAGTGAGTGATGCAGGCTCAGGTAAAGGCATATACCAAGTAGCTGTATTTTAGAGATAAAAAATACAGTTTTATGTTATATACAGTAGCAACACCAGTACCAGCACCCCCAAAAACCCACATCTAAGAAGCATGGTGCCAGTTAAGTCATTGCTTTCCAGAGGGAGTTCTCAACATTCCCTGATGCACCAAGCTCACTTTAGGAATGCCTCAATTTGGATCCCAGAAACTGAGGCACTGATCTATTTACAGGTGTAATTTAAACACATACTGTTTAAATTAAGTAATTAAGTAATTACCATGTTTTGTATATGCTTTTTTACCTCACAGCCAAAGAGATTTCCATAGATGTGTTGTCATTAAAGTAGTTGCAGTTTGATGTGGAAAACTAGATTGTTTCATACAAAAAAATTCTTATTAGACATGTACCTATCAAAGTCATGTATGCTACTGATAAGCAAAATACAGCACTGGTCAGTTTAGCTTGTGATTCTATATTCAGGTTTACTTATATCAATTTCCTGCATCAATTCAAGTAAAACATGTTACCTCTTGGAATGTGTACTTTCTTCGAACCTGGAAGTGAAAGAACTGGTTTTTTGCAATTACTTCTGAGGGAAATCTAAAAACTAAGCTGCTGTACAGGAGTTGCATAGCAGCATAGAATTTCAAGGAGCACAGATGAGGAAAAAAGGCCAATGAATTTACCTGAGATTCAACAGTACGTCCTTGTACTAAATCCTTACTAAAGGATTTAATGAGCTCCCTAGACCCAGGAGTGAGACAATGCCAGATACAAAGTAAAAGCTGTTATTCTCTTCTAGAAAGGCAATCTGTCCTGTCACTGCTTTCCATTTCCCTGTGTCCCTTCTTCCTTCAATGTACAGTTTTTCATTGTTAGGCTTAAGTGCAGGTTCTGCCTAACCTGACTCACTAAGAAAGTTGTGCCAAGTCAGCCCTTTCAGCTTTCATGTCTTTGGCCAAGCTCATCAGCAGATCAGTTTGCTTCTATTTCTCCCCCGGGGATTTTGCTTACAGTGGAGACCTCAATATGTCATTTCTGAGGGGCATCCTTGCAAAGACAGTTGCTGCCTGACACAGCTGTTCCAGGACACCAAGGAAATCACGACGTGAAAATAATACTGCCACCTCTGGGTATATAACATATATATCATTCACACAGTGTTACAGGCGTGGTGGAATGGCACAGGGGGGTGGGGGGAGGGGGGGATTTTAAAGTCCACCTAGACTGTAAAAACGTCCCTTCTTCAAAAAGCAGGGCAGACTTTCATCTGTGTGCTTTGTGGCAGGGTAGGATGGGAAAGGCAGAAAACAATAAAATGGAAAAATAATAGCCCTCTTTAAAAAAATGTAGTTTATACCCCATATGGAAGTGGATCATTACAGTGCCCTCACTGGGGCCTCTCTCTGCTCTGTTTGTTCTGAAGTCATCTACAGAGAGCAGGGAAAGGGCTGGATTAGCTAAGTGTGGCATGCTCCTCGCTGTCTTGGGAGCATTAGTAATCTCATAATAATATCAACTGCAAGGCATCCCTCAGTTTAAGAGGGCAGGGAGCTAAAACAGACAAAGGGAAGAAGGATCACTTGCACAAGATTGAGACAACAGAACAAGAAATGAAAAGAGGATCAAGAGGGAGGAAAAACCACAAAAGGAGAGAAGTAGTAGAAGATGAGAAATCAGAAAGGGTGCAAAGATAGACACAAGAAAACAAACACAATTTTACACCAGATTAAAGAGCTCATGACATGCCAAAGGGCCCCCTGATCTTTTGGCACCTTTTTGATGACAGTAAGACTAACTACTGGGTCACATCAGTGCTGAGCTGCAAATAGTCATCTCACACTGACTTTTAATCACTGACACCTCAGATTCAGAACAGCACAGCAAGAGAGCACCAAGAGGCCTGCATATCATACAGTGGCCATACAAGGACTTAATCACCTTCCTCTGGTGAATTTACAGAGCAGCTGCTCTATAAGGCCCCAGTGCTTAAGTATGAATAATGTGGTTTTAGTAATATTGCTCAGTGCTGAGGAAGATTACCATGCATGTCCTTAGCCGTGAGCACTAGGAGACGAAAGAGCTGTTCTGCTTGACCTTTAATGCAGAGGAGAGAGAATTTTGGAAAGTGTGGTGTGATTATTTGTACATCCCATTTTACAGCCTACACAATGCTTTTCCAGTTCATGCAGCTGTGTTTGATTGTCAGTGAGAGAAGCTCTCAGATTTTACTCTATACTTTTTATACCTAAGGGTATAAATGTTGGCCTCCACAGTGCAAATAAATGTCTGAAAAAGAAATTACCAAAGATTACTTCCTCTCCCTTTGTTTCCTCTTAAGTGACACATTTAACAAAAACATTAGGCAATATATACACTTTGTCCCTGTTCTGGTTATCATCACTTAGGATCTTGCAGAAGTTTCGGCAATTTAGGAAAAGAGGAAAAGTCTTATATGTGAAAACCACCCTGCAGAGAAAGAACTCTCTCCCACATATGTGCTGGAGTTTTACACTTACCAGAAAGATATCTGCACCTCCTTTGGGATAGAAGTGAGTTCGTGGTTTTGGAGGTCATTCCTTTAGGTGGCAAGAAATAAGTTTCACCTAAATGTTTATGATTATTGAATTTTGTTGGAAAAACTGCAGGAAAGAAACACACTGAGAATTCTTCTCTCATTTAGTTTTACTGAGCTTCATAATATTCTGATAAAGACCATGTAGGGAAACAAACCAGCAACTTTTTAGTTTTGTGCATAGTAAAAATCCTGCTATGACCTTCAGAAAACCAGACAAACAGATAAATGGAAGTCTAAAACACAGCATACATCAAAAACATAGCCAATCATGATTTGAGATTTGAAAGGTTCAATACCACCCAAGCTCAAAGCCCAGAGATAGTGTTCCCAAAATTCTCCAGAAGCTTTAGTAGCAGTGTTACTAATTGATTAAACAGGGCACTGAGAAACAAGGTCAATTTGCCATTTAGAACAGCAGAATAGAAAGTGCAATAAACCATTGGTAACACCATATCTTAAATTTCTCTAAGGATTTCTCTTAAATTTCTCAAGGATTTCAAAACTCATGTTTGAGACAAAATAATTGAGCCTGCTTTTTAGAAAATGTTGGTCAATGAAAATAAGTCCTTTTGAATGATTCATAATGGAACACTCATTTTTAGTGTGAAAGCTCTCCATTCTGTGTCTAAACTCTGTAATATTATAAAGACCTTCATAATTTGGTTTCCACATAAGCACTGAATCAAGAATTGCAGTCTCTTAGTCACAAGTTGTCTCCAATTTCTAAAAGAAATTAAGGTAATGAAACTATTTGCAGGGGGATGAGTAGCAGGAGAAGGTTTTAAATTAGAAGAGTCAGAAACATCTTAACAATTTTTATGCTACATTAAGCCAGAAAATTATTTCTATGCTTGTCATGCTTAACTTATAAGGAAAGCTTCAATGCACAACTAACACAATCATAGTTTTAAAAAAGTTTTAAAAACAGAAGCAAAATGAAAGAGTTCACGAGCAGCCATTATTAATCATTTTACTAAATAATAAATATATAATTTCATTTCAAGACTGGTATTTTCCATACTGATCCCAGCACAAATGGAACATATGACATACAATATTTTAAAATTGCAATAAAATTAATATCTCTAGATTTTCTATTTATGACTGTTACTAAGGAGAGCCAAGATTTGATCTTCATTTGTGTGTGAAGAAAATGAGGAATTATATCTGCAAACAGGCATGCCTCTATGTTACAAAAAATTATTGGCAATTCTCATGACTAAGAATTTCTGGTTTAAGCATCGTGAGAAATATCTACCATAAACAGCTTATAACAAGAATTGTTTGACCCAGATAGGAGAGAAAAAGAAGATGAGATGCCAGACACTGATAATGTGTTTTAAACATCAAGAGACCTTGCACACCAGACATCATTTTAGCCAGAATACCAGAACAAACAGTCCTGCTCTAAATGAAGATGCCCTTGTCTTTCTAATATCTCCCTTTTTGGGTCATCCAAATGACTTTGTCGATAGTACCATGCTGTTGGATGGAAAAGAGGAGTGATATTTTATTAACTTAGTCATCTACATGATGTGTCAGCTCCATGTAGAAACTTCCCTGCATAATTTCCCTGACCAGTTATTAGTCAGAGCTGAACAAAACATTTTGTAAACAGCTATGGTTCAAGTGAACACCTTCTGTTATCAGCTCTCTGGATGAAGTGAGGGTCATCATATTTGCCATCCTTGCTTGCTTGCTTGCCTGCAGAAGAAAAGAGAACAGCACTTCATGTGAGCTGGCTTGTGTTAGTGCAAGAGGGTCATGGCAAAAATTACCTCCAGCCTGTTGAAAATACTGTCACTCTGCATTATGGATTAAATATATGACTGGGGGTATCTTGCCATAATTTCACTGATTTCAACAGAGCTATGATGATCTATGCCATAGACTGTCATAGCCAAAATTATGTGCATGTACACAAAGAAAATAAAAATTAAACAAAAAAGAAAAAGAAACACATGAAACTTCCCATGATCCAATTTGGATTAAATACTTTCCTCCACTTTAAGGTATGTATGGAGGATATTTTTCTGGTCTCTATGTGTTTTCTGGTGAGTAGCTGCCTCATCTCACACTTAGACTTGCATGGGTGACAGTCTTATCATGATTAATTACCCTGGGGTCAGCTTGAAACAAAAGATATAGAGGCATTTGTTCGTGCAATGACACAGATCCATGTTCTTTCTTTTTTATTTTTCAGTCCCTTAAATATTCTCAGTTCCTTAATTAGGAACCTTTATCTGAGATCATGTCTTTCACATATTTTAAAGTGACATTTGTCACTGTTATGTTAGTTACCTTTTCTCGTGTGCTATTACTGAGAAAGTATAAAAATAAAAATCACACTTCAGAAATAATATATAACAAAGAAAAACAACAGACTTCTCACTTAATTGTTGAATTATTTGCCTTCCTCAAACTGTCAACAACTTCTTGATGGAAATATTCTGTGATTCATTTCTTCCTTGATGTCATCTCAGGGAATAATTTGTCTGCTCTCACCGTAATAAACAAAGCTCTCTCATTTGATAAGGGGCTAGTTGGCTGTATTGGATACCAGGCCAGTAAAATACATTTATAAACACATGATGTGATCAGTTCTGTAAGTGAAGAAACATGAAGTTCAGTGATTTAATATATTCCACTTGGCGTTGTTGCCTTTTCCCCCAGCCTGGAAAAGAAACTCGAGATCATTTTAGCAAGGAGGTAATACAAAAGGGGATCTTTATTTGGAAGGTCTTCAGGAGCAGTTATGGAAAGGTGTCCATAAAAGCCCACTCCCTCCAGGGGTGAGTACATATTTACAGCTTTTAGGAAATCAGCATAATTGATTAAAAGCTCCAATTAAGAGAACAAGTGGTGAGTCAATTCCCCCCCAGGTCCAGTCCCTCTTCTGGAGCCCCCCTCTCAGCACTGGCTCTACTTTGTTTATGAAAATGCACCTCAGAGTTGTCCTTGGCCTTGGTTCCCAGGAAGAACCGAGATAGGACAGGGCCTTGTACTCCCTGCGGCTTGGAGCTCTGGAATTTGTTTTGTCTTTCTGCTTAGGGAAATGCCATGGAAAAGTACTGGAAAAATTAGCTATTAATACAATAGGCTACAGAGCTACAAATATATGTGCAGAGTACAGAGAACATATAAAAGAAAAAAGCCAGAAACCAAACGGCATCAGGGTCAACCAGGGCTTGCAGAGTGCCACGGTTGATTTCAGTGTGCACCCCTGACTTGGACCCTGGTGCAAATGCATCCCTGAAGTTTCAGTAGTTATGCCAAGCATTCAAGCTCAAAAATCTCTCTTTTTGCATATATGTGTGAGCAACTCCAGCCATTTCAGTGGAGCTTTATTCACCTTTAATAATGTTTCAAAGATGTGAATTTTAAAATGCTTTATATGCTTTATTTCAAGATCCATCCACTTGTATTAACTAACTGGCACTGAACTCCTTGGTGGTGACTGGATCATCACATATTTTTACACACTGCCATTTGTCTTTGGTTGGTTAGTGTCAATAGCATTCAGGATAAATTATTTACCTATTAATATTCTTATTTCTATTTATACGTAGCTCCTGTAGATCAGTCTTTATGAACACACTGCAAATCTTTGCTTTGGAAAGGAGAAGTCCATGTCTGCCCCTAACAATTCTTATGAATTTCCCTTAGATATAATCAGACAACTATTTCCCTGAATTCTCTGTGACAAAGACTCATTGGGGATTTTTTTGATGAGAGAAGATATACACAAACCTCTTTAATAATAGATTTTTCTGTTATTTTCTACTGAACAAAAAGCCCATTTCCTATCATAAGGTGAAAATGCAATCTAATTTTCCTAAGCATGACTTAGTCTCTTGTTGGTTTTTTCAATAGAAATGAGGAGTGCAGCAGCACCACACCTAACAAAGACTGCTGAAGTGCCACGATATCTCTCCAGCTGCTGCTTTATTGAATCCTCTCTTTACAAGGCCTATTATCCGTGCATCATACTACTCGTTTCCTCTTCTTCACCAGCATCTTCCCCACCGCAGGTGGCCACTGCTGGCCCTGAATTGAAATTTTCTTGTGCAATAGACCCTATAACCCCTCCTTTAAACTGTATAACCTTCATTCAGTTTGCAATATACTAGGAAATACTGCTCTTCCTTTCAATTATTGTGCCTTCAGCATTATATCTTGTCATTATTTCTCTCCTTCTCTCTCTTTGTTAAGTCTTTAAAATCAGAAAATAGTCTCTCTGATCATTGCAGACATGCAATCAGGACAATCAAAAGCAGTTCCTATAGGCTGCAAAGATAAATTTTAGAAAATCTCATCACTGAAATATGAAAGTCTTGGATTAGATAGTTTTAAACATGTTAAGATAGATGATTCTAAGCATGTATCCTCAAGTGGTGTAAATACAGATTTCAAGAGAGCCTTCAGAATGTGTGTTTTTAACACAAATTCTTAACCTGGTGAGACAGAAAATACAATATTTGCTTATAATGTCAAGCATGGCAGTAGGCAAGCCCTTTAGGTTGAAAACCAGAAAATGTAATGTACATTCAAGGACAGCTTTTGCTACATTTTTATTTCACAAGAACTTACTGTGTTACAAAAACTACACCTAGAGAAAGAACGTGATTTGTCAGTTGAACAACTCTGGGATTTGGATGAAAATTATTTTTCTTTACAGAGTTTTCTGGACCAGACCCCATTGCCTAAATAATTATTATTGATAAATAAGAATATTTTTGCCTTTTGAAGTTTGTTCATTTAAATATCTGTTACATTTCTAAAGAATATATGTTGTAGTCACTAATTTTCTTACTTAAGGAAGAACATGCAGAACATATGTAACAACATATATGTTGAATTTTTACTTTCGTTTGAAATATGTCTAATCTGATTTGTGAACCATCCTTGCTAGGAATGGCCTCTAAACCATTCTTCATATGGGCCCTATCAAATTATGTCCAGAATTAAAATATTTTTATTAATACAATCACAAGTGAAACAAAGCCCTTACATTTAGGACTTGCCTATGCCAAGTTTAGAACACAGCCCTTGAGTGATTATTCCAGCTATAGTCCAAAGATACAATGCTAAACTTGCTGCTTTGCAGGAGTCTGACAGTAAGCCTTGCAGAGCACTCCTCCGCTCGTGTTGATCAGCCACAGCAATATTTGGATAACTGAACATCTCTCTGACAGCTTCTTTTCTCCATCTTCACCTTCACAAAAAAAAAAAAAAAAAAAAAAAAAAGAAGCAAATGATATGATGGAGTTGCCATCTGCTCCAGCAGACTCTGATGGTTAGCAAACATCCTTGGCTCAGCAGACACACTGCCTATTGTTTATCTCTAGTTTTGAGAGAAGCAGATTGACTGTATATCCTCCTTCAGCAGCTGTTCTCACAAGGCCCACAGCATCTCTGAGACTCACTGGGCAGAAATGTAAACAGGCACAAACTTGGTGCACCTGACTGGAGATAGCTGTTCACAGACCGCTTTTTGCCATACTAAGCATAAATTCCATGCTGCAAGAGTCTGAGCCGAGAAGAATCTATTTCTCTGTCCTTGTTCTTCCCCATCATCCTCCAGTCCAAGACTAGTTAAAACATTTTCCTCAGAAATGTAAAATAAAATAGTATCATCTAAACAAAGACCTATAATTTCTGATCAGAAGGGAACAGCGTGAAAAATCCCAGTGCAAACCCAAAACTATATTCGCATACATTCCCTCAGTATCATGTCTGCTTTGTCAACAACAGTGTTTATTTAATAAGGATATTTTGACAGAATCTAGGATACCCAGTTATGGCTCAGGTCTCATTTTGCTATGATTTGTATGCAGAAAAGATAATTATTTTATTCAGTGCTGCAAATCCCACACTTACACATAAATCCAGGTATGAAACATAGTACAAGGAATGCTATATATGAAGACAGTTTTTGCCAAACTACTGTTTTTCAAGATATATGTGAGATTAATGTGTTAGACTGACATTTGAGCATGTTGAAGATCATAAGACATGTTTTATGGTGCATTAAAATCTCATAATAACAATTTCAGAGAGTTAGCATAATGTATTAACCAGAGTTAAGTACTGTCTTGAATGATAAGGGCTAACATGCCATCAGGCTATAATAAACTATAGCTTTGAAATATCAATTTTCATTTATCAGTAAGGTCATTTACATAGCTAAACCGAGAACATAATGATGTATTTTTTCACTGTCTAGGAGGAAAAAAAAATGCACTTCTTTTCCAACATCCAGAAGATGAAAAAACATTCTGAGAAAGCTGTTATTAAGTAATTTAACCTTTCATAAAAAATAAATTGTCATGGATTTGCTTATAAAACTACACGTACATGTTTTTTGGTTTCAGATATTGAATGTAAGTAAACTCATTCAGACTCTAGGGGAAATACTGTATTCAGGCATAAATGTATTACTCTAACTGGGAGTTTGACAAATTGCATCTATTTATCTGTTATTTTTGTAAGTGACACAGAAAAGCCATGCAACCTTGCAGCATTCCCCTACAACTTGACCCCAAAGAGGAATTCATCAGCATGGGTTACTTAGTACCGGATATTGTCCTTAATCCACATACGAAATACTGTATTTTAAGGCCTTTAAGCTGATAAAAGGGTATGCTCATACAGTTAATGGGGTGGAAAAGAGGGCAGCTGATATAAGAGATGGTGAAAGGGGCACCAGATTGAAAAGCACAATTATCCTCAATCTCAACCTCCTCCTTCCTCATGTGCTTGAAGAGCCTCAGAAGGCACTGCTCTCCTACCCACCACTCTGGAGAGATCCAGGCTACCTTCAGCTGCACTGATGGCCAAAATTTCCATGATGAGTAGCCATTCCTTCAAAAAATGCATGGCCAGGCAAGGCCACAGACAACCAGGAATGTGTCCAGACTGCCATGTGCATGTGTGCCACGGGCAAACCACAGCTTTGTGCACCCCATTTCCCATGCTGCCAATGTCTTTTTATATGGCAATTCACTTTTGGCATGTAGCAGTTTATGCACATGCAATTCCTCCTCTGCCTCCAGCACACATAGTGAGGACATGGAAACCTCTGGACATGAGCCACAGCCCAGAAATGGCACATGGACTTGAACACAGGAGCTAAAGCCATTGCTATGGGAATGCAAGGTGTCTGGTACAGGGGTACCAGATCTTCACCTCCCACATGGTGCTGAGAGACACACAGACCACTAGTCCAGGAGCATTATCATATTGCCCAGAAAAGATCAGAAATTCCTCTCCACCTGGCAGGTGTGGTCGCACAGTTGTGTGGTCATAGGGGACAGCCAGTGCAGAGGTGCTCCAGGAAACTCTGCTATGGAGGCTTTGGAGAAACAAACACCTCCTGGGCGCAACAGGTCTGCACCCTCAGAGAGAGAGGAGTGATGAGGCTTCCCATCCACAGCAGCACTTGACCCACATCAAATCAGTCATCCTGAGTCACTTGTTCCTGGATGTGAACTAGAGCAAACAGTCCTTTATCCACTGTCTGCAGTGACATCTTTTGTATTAGGACTAAACTGTTATTTCCACAATAATCTTTAATAGTAACAGCAAGCAGACCAGATCTAAAGCAGTCACTTGGCACCAAACTATTAGAGTTCCAGGAATGCCAGGATCCCACTTGTAGCTATATGGTTTAGTTTTAGGTAGTCCTGTGAGGAATAAGGAGTTGGACTCAATGATTCTTAAGGGTTTCTTCCACCTCAAGGTTTCTGTGATTCTATAATTTATATTTCTTCCAGGGCTTACTGCTTTTGACTTAAATGTAGAAGTTCACCCACTTAGTCAATCTCTCTGAAGTGTGCACCTGAAAGACAATATTGTGCTATTCTGTTTGTTCCACCATATGAGAAATTCAACGTCTGTCATAGTCAGTGTTGATTTTGTAATGTAATTTTACAAAGCTCTCAACTCCCAGAAAGCAGTCTATTGTATGTGCACACAGTCCAGTAATTTAAATAAATAGGCCACTCCAGAAACCGTGGGGGCCCAGAATGCAGCAGCACCCGTATCCTGAATTTTGACAGGATGTTAGCTTTAAGTTTGACTACAAAGACTGGCTTATTTTGCACCAAGTAGAATTCAATTCTAGAGTCAGAATAATTTCTTTCCAGCGACTGTTCTTTATCCACGACATCTATTGTTACCACCAAAGTTTCTTCTGTGTTGTGGTTTCCTTGGAATGCCTCCTCTTTCATTCATGAATAAGACCAGTTGTCTGCTTTTTCTTTTTGCTTTCTTTCCTTTTCCTTTCTTTCCTTTTCCTTTCTTTCCTTTTCCTTTCTTTTCCTTTCTTTTCTTTTCAGAAACTGTGATATAAAAGGGAGAGGAAGGGTAGATGTAATATTTCAAATAAAAGATAATGCTAGGCTTTTTTAACGTATTCTATCTCAAAATGTAATTGCAGGTGCCAGTCACTTTTTATGTGCTTCTGTGGAGGTGATAAATAGGCCTTCAATAATAGAGCAAGTTTAAATTAGTATTTGAAAGATATTTTCTTTCTGTACCTGTAAACCTTTAACCTGTTCTATTTTCCCCTTCCTTCATTCCCTTCATATACATTGACATTGCTGGGGTTTTTTTATTTTTTGTTACTGGCCCTATTAACAATGTAGCAGAATGAGACAGTGATGGACCTGTATAGAATAAAAGGATGTTGTTAGGCTGGTGTCAGGTCAGATCAGACTTTGAGGAAAGAATCAAATGGTATCCTTTCCAAATGATTGATGCCTTCTTTAGCTTTAGCCTAGTAACTTTGTGCATTCTTATCAATAGCTGTGGGTCTGCTGCAGTGAAATTTCCAGCACTGCTCTTGTCATCCCTGCTGAAGTGGATTGTCAAGATTTTTGTTTGGCTTGGGCTAGTGCAAGGCACAGAGATTAAAACTCTATAAGTCAGCTCCTGCAAATTCCCTTCAGTGTTTCCAACCTACAAATGGAATATGCTGCGAGTAGGCAGATGTAGTAACATCACTACTCTGAATGTTGTTCTGGGTAAAAATAAATATCCCTGCTTTTAAAACACAAGGTATTACTCGAATCCACATTTAGTTAAGTGAATACCCCAATTTCCAACTGTGTTTAGAATTACCAGGCATGAAGTACACTGATGCAGAAAAGGAAGTAAAAAAACCCGACACTGAGATGCAGAATTAGGAGTCAAATTCTTTCCTGCACCATCAGGTCAGAACTCAAACCCAGCTCTGGGACAACCCTTGATATGAGTACCAGAAAAGTGACATCATGCTGCAGGATTTGATTCCATCTCATTTGTTTTCAGACTCATTTGTCAACAACAAAAGACCAAAGTTCAAGCAAAATGCTAGGGTGTCATTTCTTTGCTAAGAGTAGTGAGCAAGACTAAAGACACCTCCTGCAGATTAATGACTGGTTGGAGCCAGCTAATCACCTCAAACCATTAACCCCAACTGTTATTAAGCTCCAGGAGCTAAACCAAGTCCTCAATCACTGTAGTTACTATTCACCCCTCCTACTTACAGACCCATCCCCCAAATTCTCCCCTGAATCCCACTCCAAAAAATCAGCTCAAAATTTCATGTGGGAATTTGTATTACATGTGTTCAGGGAGATAAAAGCCAGCTACACAGTTAATGAAGTGGTCCATTTTTCACCTATTTCAGAATAATTTTAATTTCACATCACATACATGTCAGCACAAGGTACTTGTGGGCATTTAAAACCTGACACATTAGTTAATCAGTGCTCACTGGTGTTTCCACAGGGTAATTTAGTTTACAACATAGCAGGAAACGAGAGGAAAAGGACCTAGAGAAAGGAGCTGAGGGGAAAGGAAGCAGAAAAGTGGGGGAAAAATCTGTGGGAGATAAATCTGACCATTCAGCATTCTGAAGAGGAACTTATTCATAAAATTCACTCTTGATGCATTCTGATAGATTTTTGTTTTGGTTTATTTCACAACCCTATTGTACAGTAGGCAGCCTGTTGTTTGCTGTAATCATCTGTTTCCATGACCTTCACCTTTATTGATTTAGTTTGCTTCTAAGTTTAATGCAGTGTCTGACATTAAAGTCATTTTTCTCCAGGATGAGTTAGTTAATAGTAGATTTATTTTAAGCAGCAGAAATCATTTAGATTAACAAAAAGAAATTAATATTTTTTTGCACAGAAGGCACGTTTCAAGTACATAAACCTCTTTACAAATATAAGAATTAGAAGGGAGATTCTAGCACATAAATATGGTATCATTTTTAAGGTTTGAAAAAGTGAATGAAATAAATAGAAGTAGCATTCCTTACACTATATTTATTACTGCTATCAAATACTAGAGATTTAAAGAATAAGGTACATGGGATTTTATTCTCCACACTAAGATGTTATTTTAATCAGCCTTATAGTTACAATAGGTAAAGAATTATACAAGATGAAGTAATTTTCCCCCACAGATATAGTAATATAACTCAGTATTTCACAAGTATAGCTACAGAGATTACAAATCAAAACCAGAATTTATTGTAAGAATATAATAAACCAAATCCTTTAAAATTTATGCTTCTGGTTTGATTATAGAGCTTATTTTCTTGTCTTTATGACTGCACTAAACTCCCTCCTTCTTGGTGATACTTCATTCTCTAATGTACACCCTCAACCTTCCATCACACATTTTGATAAGAAAAGCACCTTCTTGCACACAGTGTATTAAACACTGCAAGCTGCCATTCCACAGTCACATACACAGGGATTTGATTCTGCAGCTCCTTTACCTTACTTGAAATCATAATGAATTATCAGAGAAAAACAGAACGAATCAAACCCACTGCAGTAAATGGAAAATCATCTGTTGACCTCGCAGGGCTCTGAACCATTCCTCCCCTGACAGCTGACATTCATTTCCTGCTCTCAGCCTATGCCAGGGCAATACTAAATGTATTACCCAACTCAGCTCTAGCACTTGACAGCAAAAAAAAAACCAAACTAGAGAGCACATGCAGTACAAATTAATATACCTATATTCATTGTACCATACATAAAATACAGAAGAAAAAAAAATCTGTAGAGTTATCTTAATTGAAAAAGAAGTTTCAGATAAATCTTCAATAACAATTTTTCTCAAATACTTTCTTTGTCATTATTTTTCTGTTACCATAATAAAATTTCTGTTTAAAAAAGAAAAGACTCTCATGAATTAATTATACATTTATCTTATAAATATTTGAACTACATATTGCTTTCTGTTAAAATGGTACAGATTTACTGGAAGAGAAACCAAATGGCAGCTACAGAAACACACTTCCTGTTGATAACAAGACCTGAGCTCTGCATGCTTACAAATTATCATCTGTTGTCTAGAGTTTCCCCTATAGTGCTTCAGCTGTGTTTTCCCCAACTATTGTTTTGTTTTCATCCATGGGAGTTTTCTAGAATTCCTCTGAAACTGAAGAATTGGGGGAGAAAAATTATTGAATGTTACTATGATACCAAACAAAAGAAAAATAAAAAATAATTTAAGCAGACCAAAGAATCAGGGCGCAGACCAATGAACTGGTGCTTTGTCCTCAAGTAAAAGCAATCCAGGGGCCTATTTAAAGGTGTTGAACTCAGAGAATATATTAATAATATACTCTTTTATTTAGAATTGAACATTTTTCTCTACTCAGAAGCTGTAATGTATTACGTGTGGCAATAATTAGCACATATATCTTTGTATAACAAATATCCCCCTTGGAGACCATTTTAAGACAATATCAAGATCACACCATTGCATGTTCAAAAATCAAAGTCAAAACAAACAGAAAACAGTAGAAGAACAATTACAATTGCATATGAGCTTTTTTTCCCCCTCACATACAACAATAAAAGACGAGTCAGTCAAATGCTATCTCTTGTACTTGACAGCAGAAGAGACCTTCTGGGTTAATGAGACTGATCCTTAGCTATTTCAAGCAACCACGCTTGTATAAACAAAGATGTGGAAACACTGGACTCCTTAAAACACCTATAAATTGTCAAGAAGCTGTCCCAGAGCTGAAATCCTGTGATGTCTCTAAACCATCTTTCCATTTCCTCTCAAATTTATTTGTTGCCAGGTCTTATGTACCCTTTTCCCCAGACCAAGTGCTATCTTTAGTTTAAAAGACTCCTCTCCCTCTTTGGTGTCTGAAGTAACTTCACATAGTCATACAGAACCTTGTTTTTCCTCTTCAGTCTTTGTCCTATAAATCTAAACAGTTGAGTTTGATCATCTTTATTTCTAGCATCTACTCTCCTTTCACTCATAGTCCTGTAGTCCCCTTCAGTTGTTCCCATGTAATTCTGTTCCCACTGAGCAGCAACACAGTCCAGGTAGCTGAACCCTGTTTGATGGGATTAACAAGTTTTTGGCACCATCAAGAATCATTCCTCTGATACATTGTGGAAAACATCATTATACTCTCCTTCTCTTAGGCTCTGTATCGATTCATGTGTGTTTAAAAACACCATGCTAAACTATGCTGGAAAAGAGTATTACAGCATTATATCTTTTCATGGAAATTAGAACTGAGACTTTTATTTATCTGGTTTTCACCTCTTTCCTTTACAGGGCAGTATGTTTTATCAAAATATCTCTACAAAATTAAACTACTTTTGTGAAACCCAATGTTTATCAGACATCAAAAGAACTTTTTATATCCTACAATCAGGACCACAAAAGAGAAGGCATTTCTTTATTGAACATGATGGTCACAATATGGAACCCTTCAAATACCAAAACAAATCAAAGAAAAATGTTTGGTTTTAATTTTCAGATGTTTAGTTCACTATATATTCCATATATGATACTCGTGTCCATATGTGAATGATGATGTAGTTATCCTCAAATCCTCCTGTCCACAGGAAAATCCCTGAGAAGCAAGGGGACAGAAGAGACAGAAGACAAAAAGAGATTCTTTTGATGGTAGGAGCTCATTAGAAGAGATGGTGGCAGACTTTTGAATAGCTGAAGTGTTTCCATCATCTTACTTGCAAAGAAAGCAAGCAAATAAAGCCTTGGGAATAATGGTCTATAAACAGCTCGCTTTAAAAGTAATTGACAACCTCAATTGCTATGATACTTCAGGCTCAGGGGAAAGAAGCTGAAATGCTTTCAGCACAGTGTTGGAAGCCCTTTTTCCTTATTGACTGCAGGAAAGAGTCATAAGTATTTTATCCTTGTGTTGCACATAATTGTAAAACAGGTGCAGCACAAAATACAACAGTGGGGTTTAGAAATGAAGAGTAGATTTGATAGAGTTTTCACCACAAAAGCAAATTTCTCAAATCAAGTCTACATTTACATTCCTGCAATCACAGACATTTTGATAGGGAGTTGGTTTATGAATGTGCTCAGCACTTTGGCTGATACATTTTTCTTTCAAAGCTGCAATTTCAAAGCTGTGCAAAAGCTACAGAGTAAAGTGTGGCCACTGACTACACTTCAGTCTAAAAACACAGAGCAGTAGCTCAATGTCACCTTGAAATAACACAGGGCTATATGGGATAATGGATCTGTGTATTTGCAATTTAGAGTTCATGTGGGTGTGAAGCTAGTGGCATTAGGAAAACTGGGCAAAGCATCAGCAAGCGAGCTGTAAGCTTTCCTTGTCTCGGTCAGGGCCTCTTTCACCCCTGTTGCTGCAGGCCAGGGCAGAGACTTCCAGATGTGTCACTGCTGTGATGAGAGTTTCTAATGATCAACAAAGAGACAAAGATGAAGCCAAACTCATTGTCTCATGTTTTCTCAGCTAGAATTCGGCTGCAGGTGCCTAGACAGGAAAACTAAATTAATAATGGCTACAAGAAACAAAAGCTCAAAAATACAAACTACTGCACCTTTGTATCCCACCACTATGACATGATTAAACAGATATAATATTTTTTTTAAAAAATCAGTATCCTAACTGTAGGGAAGAACATTACAAATCAATGAAAACCACAAATAGAAGCTCAAAGATGCAAAGATGGGTCCAGTACCAGATCGAATGACACACTGGCACAGAGCTGCCAGCAGAGGTGGATGCATTTACCTCAGTAGAAGAGTTAATACATGAATACCAGAGCATGGCACAGCTCACCAGTGATGAGCATGAAAGCTAAGGAGCCCCTGTGCCAGCCCCACATGTGAAAGCCACAGTGACAACTGAGGAAGAATTGATGGGCACATTATGAAGGAGGGAGCAGCTGCATCCCAGCTCGCAGCAGCTCCCTGGGCCAGAGTATGCTTCTGCCAGCAGACTGCTCCAAGCAGGGAGGAGCAGAGATGGTGGTGTTCTGTACAGGCACACACCATAATGACTAATCAATAAGGCCCTAAGGATGTATAAAGGTGTATCTTGAAAGACACCTTTCTGACTTTTCCACCTGTTTCTGAATTTAAGAGCTTTTAAGGCACGTGTTGACTCCCCTATGCTGCTACTCCAGCCTACAAATAACTATAAGGAAAAACCTATTGCAATGTTTCATGATGACTTCAATGCTTTATGATTAGGAAGAGATGACTTTTAAAGGCTCAACTTGACTCCTTTGTCAAAACAGGAAGTCCTTTAATTTGCCATCCAAATCCCTCCTAAAGCTAGAAAAAAAAAATCTGGCTATTGGGTGACTACTGTTTTGAATATGCAAAATTATAAAATTCTTCCATATCTATCAAAGGAGACAATTAAAAGAAGGCTAATTTGATTTTTTTTTCATTTTCTTTTGTCATCTGCTAATAAGCCTTGAACCAATTCATAGAATCATACAGAACAGTCCTGGGGTTGCATCAATATTACCTTGATGCTGATTGTGGTCTTAGTCACATTTACCTTATACTTGTTCACATTGAAATATTTATCACAGAAACAGGATTTTAATTCAACTCAGACCTACTTAATCTGTGCTGCTTATCCATATGTCTGTCAAGTTGAGAGACTTAAATGGTAACTAAGCTAAGCAACATATGTACTACTGATTTACTCATCTTATGTTATATTAATGCAAGTGAAAAATGACTTTAGCAAGTGTGTCAGATGAAACAGGACTGATGAGTACTGTGTAAAAATCTAGAACTAAATTGTCTTAATTGATCTAATTTGTTGGGTCTTCTCATTGTTTTATACTTCGACTCCAACAGGGTAGAAAAAAAGGAACAAAAGCTGAAAAATCCTGAGTTGATAGATAGATAGATAGATAGATACTGTTCTCCTATAGGGAGATGCAAAAAGCACTAATTAAATTAGAAAAGTGATACAACTATACAACTTCATAATTTGGTTATAATACTGCAGAAGGCTTTGTTAAACATGAAAAAAGAAGCCCTTTGTACTGAGCAAGGAAATGCACTTGATCAGAGGAATGGCCACACTGAACTCCTCCTGTAGCGTGTGCTGCTAAATACTAATCTATTCCCATAGAGATGAAAACTGAGGATGAAGGGCAAAGCTAATCCTGCCTAGATTTTGACCTGTGGCTCTAGGAAGATTAGTCACTTTAAACAGGAAAAGCACTAAACAATACTGCTATTCAGTATTTTTTTTCTGTGCTTATGTGCAAAATCTTTTTTCACCTTGAATAAAATGCTTGTTCAGATCATTGGCCCAGAATTTTTCTCCCTTTCTTCACACCTATTCTTTGTACATACTTCAGCTTCATGGTTCTCGGGTTTATCTAGCCTAGGCACAAATCTGTTTTCTGAGGGTGCCGTGTCTGGTATCCATGGGGAAATATTCTGGTCTTTCAAAATTCAAAGAGCGTATTTATCTCTAAGTGCAATATTTGGAGTATGTAGTAAAAATAATATTTAATTTCTTTACACCCATAGCATGAGACAGTTACACCCTATTCCTATTACTCATTTTTCTCGCACCTACTCTATGTTACATCAATCGCATTGTTTAAGACCAAGATGTGAACAGAGAGGAGGACTCAAACATTTGTTCCATATTTCAGGTTATACATATAATCATTGAATCATTTGGGTTGGAAAACTCTAAGATCATCGAGTCCAACTCTAACCCCAGAACCACCATGTTCACCACTAAACCTTGTCCCTGAGTGTCACATCTACGCTTTTTTTTTAAGACTTCCAGAGGTGATGACCACTTCCCTGGGCAGCCTCCTCTAGGGCTCAAGAACTCTTTTGGTGAAGAATATCTCAATATCCAATCTAAACCTCCCCTGGCACAATTTGAGGCCATTTCCTCTTGTCCTGTCACTTGTTACTTGGGAGCAGAGGTGAACCTCCACCTGTCTACAATCTCCTTTCAGGTAGTTGTGGAGAGAGATAAGGTCTCTTCTCAACTTTCTTTCCCCCAGGCTAAACAACCCCAGCTCCCTCAGCTGGTACAGATCTATGGCTGGTTTTTGCTATGCAGATGCAGGTATGTCTTCTCTACCACTTTCCATGCAGTCCTTCCCTCCCTATTCAGTCCTCCTTGATAAAAAACTGACTCCAGAGCTAATTTAGAGAGGAATATGGACCTGCTGCTTTAGTAAGGCAGTGGACCCACTGACATTACAAACGGATGAATCTCAGTTTACCTGGATGCAGAAGCATACACTGGGAGTGCTAACCTTCACTACTTAAAACCCATCACTTCTGAGGTCATTCATTAGCAGAGGCAGAACCAATTGAGCACTTTTACTGCTTCTTCTGCCTTGTTACAAGAATCTGGAATCATGGATCAGATGGATGTACCAGTGTCCTGCCAAATCTCATTCAGGGCCGCTGCTCCAGTTCAACCTTGCTGAAGCCTGTGCCCAAACCTTAATGATGTTATTTGTTTTTCTGAAGGCTCAGAGTGATGTTTTAGGGAGCTGGTAGCTACCTGGTGGAAAGTGCCCAAGTCATAACACAGTACAATCGTGTTTCAATGGAACCTCATCTCCAAAGAACAGCGCTACCTCCCAAATTCTTTTAGTCTGCCAACGATGCAAGATGCTGTTAAGGCAGAGAATAAATGCAAAGCTGCTCCAGTCAAAGCCACAAGAGATTAAAGTGAGCTATGCAAGTGTTTTTTAATGTAAATCTTTCATATTTTTAACCCTCCATTCTTGCAAATGCCTTCTTCATATTGCCTCAAGCTTTCTGGAAAAAACAGGATCAGCTCTGTGAAATTCAGACAGTTTTTGTTGGTTAGCTAGAAATGAAGGATGAGCCAAAATCAGGCATGAAATTGAAAACTGTTCTCTCAGTGATAAGGAACACTGTCAGAGGCCTTGGATTAAATACTTGACCTAGCAGCCTTTCCATATCTAATGTCATTGATTAAAGCGATCATTAGCAATTTTCTTAATTATGCATAATATTTCTGGTTATCTGTATTTCTTGCTTTGTCCCCAAGTCCTTGCAGATCAATGTCATATTCCCTTAGTTTATTGCTAGGTTTTAATATAAAAGATTAAAGATATAATTACTTTCATTGCATGTCTGTAGAGAAACCAGTCTCCAAATTTGCCTTCAATCCACATGAAAATAACTTTAATATTTTATAGTATCTCCAGCTTCACCTCCACCAGTAATTTAATCCAAAAACAGCAACACAGCATTTGAAAAGAAACATTAATATAAGTAATAAATTACTGGCAAATGCAGAGCATGTGAGAAGTGATCATTCTGTATTTTTCCAACCACAATAATCTGAAAGGATTGGACATGTGTATAGCTCAAAAATGTTCATTACACAGTTACTGCTCAGGGAAGACAAGGGCAGAAAAACTGTGGCTATCAAAATGAAGGAAATAGTGTGGTGCAGAGATCCCAAAGCCAACAGCAATCTGAGCCCTTGGCTCACACACAATGGCCACTGGTATTCCAGGCTATTATTCATCCTTCAGACTGCAAGCCTCAAGCCAAAGCTGCACTGCCTCAGTGGCAAGAGTTTCTCCAGCCCCTTGTTTCTGGAATGTGCTCTCTTCTAAAGTTGCAAGGACAGGTTGGAGAGACAATGGGAAGGAAGGACAACTAACTGTGGCCAAGCATTAAGAAGCAGTCTTTCTTAAAGAACTGATAAAATGAACAGCACTCTTTTTAATAAACTAATAAATGAATAAAATTCATAAATTAACATGTAGTGTGGGAAAGTCTGCTGCATCAAATTGATAAATATCCGTGGGCTTAACAAGCTTTTGCAGTAATGCCACTCTTTGTCAGCCTTTGTATTTGCCTAGAAAAAGTAACAGGATTTTGTCTGACCCACCTATTCAAATAAATTCAGTTTTAGGTATGTTTTAGTACTGAATTCCTTATAGACCTCAAAACCCCCACATGTCATGGATATCATGTGCTATGCTTGTTTTACCTAGAACAGCTGGTCCCTGCTGTGTAGGGATATGCCCTCTAAGCTGGATGCTAACACTGAGCCACATTGCTTTTATAATTAAGCATCAGATACATGCCATCAGCCTACTGCCTAACACTCTTTGCCCAGCTTTGGTGATTCCTTTAGGGAAGGTTATATTCATTGACTGATACAGTGATGCCTTAAATGGATGTTTCTCAGACACCTCTTTGCTCTTATCTCTCTCTTTAGAAAACAACACTAGCTGTTTGTCCCAATTTCATCATCAGATAAACAAGTCACCCTCCCAAGATTTTGTCACATGTTGACTAATAGGAATATGCCTTCAGTGGGGAGGCTGAGATGATGCATAACCAACTTTTTACTTCACTCATCTGGCCAGAACCACTTCAGTTTTGTCCAGGTATTTTTTATCAAAATCTTGCATAACCATTTTCACCCTGTCATTTTACAGATGCCCAGACACTGGTTTTAGCAAAATGCCTTCTCCGTTCTCTCAGCAGCTACAATAAAACATTGTCTTGTCCTGGATCATAAACAAAGACCACATTTTATCCTATGATCTTGTCATTTTGATCTGAAATTTAGTTGATGCTTTGAGCAATATTATGAAAATATTAAACACACGAATGAAGGGTGTGAGTTTCACTTCATGGTATTGCTCCCCTTTGAATACTGCTACTATACCTGCAGTAGGAAAGGACTGGTCCTCAGGCCACCTTAAGACACATTGTTAGTAAGAAAAGAAGTGACATGAAATTTAATACAAAGATTTGAAAGTGTTTCTGGGTAAATCTTTTGGTTTTTTCAGATTTCACAACGTGTCAGGAATTTCAAAATAATTTTCTAAGGAAAGATCTCCAAGCCTCTCTCTCTTCACGCAGTAAAACTTGACATCGTACTGTTTCACCAATACATTAGATTTAATTTACAGAAGCAAAGGATAAGTCTTCCCAGAAAAATCTGTATTTTGAAAGTCTATTTGCAGAATGGTACCACCTTATACAGTAGATGTGAAAATGAGAAAGATTTTGCCTAATGAGGATTCCTTTCCCTTCTCTTTTTGCAAGTGTTAAGCCTGTGCTGCACAGAATGCACTGAGAACTTTGAACTACAGAAATGTCTGACACTCCTCATGTTTAAAGGTCCTGAGTGCTTCAAGACTGGGATCTTAGAAGAAGAATTTTGGAGAATCCCTTATTAACTGATATCAATATTTTCCTCTTGATCTGCAGGTTTTTGTACTTTCTTGGTTTGGGTTGGGTTTTTTGTTTTGTTTTCCCTTTTTCTGTTGCAAATATTGATGACAAATGTAGCTGATGATAAGGAGAATGGATGATATTATGAAAAACTAAAAATGCCGCAAGAATGACAGCTACAACAAGGACTCTTTAAATGTACTTGCCATGCTGCAATTGCCAATACATCTTTCTTTTAAACTGGTATTAAAAAGTATTAAATAATTCCATTATTCCCTCATAAAGCAGGAATTGGATATGAGAAATCAGATGAAAATGAAAATGTATCTTACCACTCCTGAGTTAACCTCTCATAGAAATACAAGGGTGCCTTCTCATGTTCAACAAAGAGGAAGGTAATAGACAAGGGAAAAACAATTTTTCATTGTGCTTTTTGGCATCAAAGCCTAAGTTTCTTGTAAAAGAATAACAAAAGTAGAGATACCTAAGGAGGAAAATGGTAATCTCCCAGCATACTCAACATGTCTTTAAAATAAGTGCCTCCCTACAAGCTGCCCTGCACTGGCACTACTCTTCTCACAAATAGTCTGCAAGATGTTATTCATGAAGAGGTTTAATGTGGTGGAGGCAAAGTTTATGGTTTCTCTTGTCCTGGCCCACACAATCCTAGACGAGGTAAATCAATGGAAAAAGGTTTTTTTTGCCTCTCTTCAGAGAAAAAGAAGGCCAGAATAGCATTGTTATCACTAGCCTGCTTTATAAGACATCCCTGAAATCCATGATCTGGTTTTTCCAATAGTTTGTTTGGACCTGAGACACATCAGTTATCTGTATTGAAACCTTTTTTGGGTTATTTGCCACTGAACCAAAGACATCAGTCAACACAGCCAATCAACTCTGATGGTAATGTCTTTCTGAAAGTGTCAGCTACAGAGTCATAGATATGGTGCAAGAGTCCAGCTTAACATTGCTCACCTCACCTCAATAAACTTGCAAATCAAAATGTGTATTTTAGTCTCATCACAATCATTTAGCCACTGAGTGGCCTTGACAAATGATTATCTACCTTTTTTATGATATCTGTCCTCGAAGGAAATAGCAAAAAAACAGACTTCAAAGTAAAAATCTCTGTTCTATTAAACAAGAAAAAAATAAGCCAACTATTAAATGCTACTGTGTTCTACTGAGGTGTTGTTAAGCCTCCTTCTCAACCTATTCTGTAACACACTAATCACATTTATCACCACAATCTACCATGTACCTGCTTAGTAATAGTGCATTTTTTTACATTTACAACTGTAACCTGTGGAAATGTTACTGAGAACAAACATAATCCCTCATTAATAGTAACAGAAAAAGGCAGATTACTTTTCAAGGTATGCATATCTGCATTTAACAACCCAGTTTCTACACACATACAACTGTGCAGTAGAAGAGGGAAGCTATGACCCTGAATCAGCTGGTTTGCTAAGAAGCAAAAATATCCAGGGACTTCAAATGGGAAAGAAACCTATAAATGACAGCCATGAGAGACAGCTAGAGCAATAGCTCCCTGCCTCCCTCATTTCAGCAGCACTGTAAAAGCTGAGACTGAACTGCCTTTGGGTGAGCCTGTGCCTTAAGATTACCAGGAAAAAATCCTTCAGAAACTAAATGCACTCAGCACTAAAAGAAATTCAGAGACCACTTGGCTATTTCAGAGTGGCACGGGCCATTCTCTGCTCAATTTAATGGAGCCCCCTACAAAAAGACAGGCTGGGAGATCTGCCAAGTGAGGCTTGAAAAAACAAAACTATTATTATGAAAGAACTCAAGAAAAGCGCTATCATAAAAGGGATTCAGCTTTTACTTATACATAGTTTACCACTCACATATTGCAAGTAGATTCCACAGATTATCTTATACAGAAAATTATCAATGTCACTAGGATGTTTTCTCAGCTTTTCAGACTAAAAGTTTTATACATTAGAAATACATAATGACAGATAATTCAGTACTTCTATTTCCTTCCTCAGCTGTTTTTCTCTTAATGCTCTGTTCTTCAGGCATGTGTAGCCTAGTGTGGGCTTTGTCTGCAAGGATACATCACGTGTGAACTGGTCAAATCTATTATAGAAGAGACAATTCTCCACAAAAGAGCAGGAGCACAAGGAAACCTCTCAAAATTTAACTGTTTCTTTCCATCAACCCAAGAAAGCATAATTTAAACAGATGATGAATCAAAGTTTAAATTAGTAAAGGCACCATATATGGAGCCTTGGTGGTGGTGGGTATTGGAGAAATGTGGATGTTTGCAATAAGTGTTTAAAAGTGTTTCTTAATCAAGGGGATGCCTGGGAGTGGGTTTAAAAGTAAGTGAAATTGCTGTCTTTTCAAAACCAGGGAAAAAAACAAGATTAGATGTGGGGATGGATGAGGCTGACAGCAGGCCTGAAAGCCTCTCGGACATGGACTTGAAAGCGATCAGAATTGACCCGTGAGAAAGCCCCGTGAGAAAGCAATGGTATGAACACCTGCAGCCACAGTGGGGGACAGCCAAGAAGATAACCAGGGAAGATGTTTTGCACTCAGAGATGGCCTTGCAGAAGAGCATCAAGAATGTGGTGGAGGATTTATAGTGTGTAGTTGACTGCTTGTATGGCTTGTTAACGTGCTGGGAAAGTTCTTGTTATGAAGATAGTTTTAGTGTTGTTTTCCACGCAGCCGATAGTAGCATGTTACAGTAGCTGGGAAAAAAGGGTATAAAGATGTTAGCATAGACTAATAAAGCACTTCTTCTTTGTCCTTGGACTACTCACGTGTCGTGTGTTTGTCTCTACTGCGACAATTAGGCAGCTGCCAAACCTAAACTGTGTTAGAAGAAAGCCTATTTACATCTGATTAATAAACACTTCAGAGTTCACTGGAGGAACTGGCTGCAGGCTATTGCTCTTCAACAATTGTTTTGCATTTACGTGTGAAATTGATTGAAGAAATTTCTAATTTCCAGTAATTTGGGAAAAAGCATGTTTTGCAAAAGATCATCAGCTTGATGGAAGGATAGGATGCATTATTTATTTTCCTTCTTAACCCATCACTGCGAGGTCAGGTCATATACAGAAGATAACCTCTAGACTTCCCTGTATCCAAGTCTTCCAACCATTGGGCTATCAGCTGTACTCCTTCCCAAAAACCAGGTTAACTGCTGTCCCTTTCACATTCATACAATCTCAAAAATGCCTCCCTACTTCTGTCACACTATTCTCCGTGTTTTCACAACCCTTCTCCTGTTTCATAAGCAATTTCTTACTTCCTGACCTGTCTTCCTTTTTAGTGCAGCCAAGATGCTGTCTTCACCCTGCTTGGCTTCTTTTTCCAGCCTACCCAGGGGGTTCACTTAAGTTCACATTTTTTCCTTGGAAATCAACACAGTGTCTTAATTCCTGTGGCATCACATGTAAAATTATTGGTTTTAAGTCTCCACAGACTTTATTTTACCTACTGACATTCCCATGCTGAAACCCTTAACTTGCCCATTCCTTTCATACACCCTTCAGACCTTCCTTCCACAAACCCTGGGCTGACAAAGACGTGCTTGAAATGAGACCTCAGTTCTGTGACCAAATCTGCTTCTTCTGTCCAGGTGTCACCATAGAACCCATTCCTTTCAACTGTGTCACTATTTCTTCACCTTCACTCCTGCACTGTTTCACATTTATCTCATAAGATATTTAATAGGTAAATTAATTTTAAAAAAAGAAAGAATGCAAAACAAAAATTAGATTACTTTGTAGAAGAATCAGACTAGTACATCAGTAAAGTCTCTCAAAAAACTCCTCTAGAAGTTCTACCATCTGTTGTTCCACACAGATGGTAATGTCTTCAGCACAAGGGCTTGTTTTATTGTTATATTATACTATACTAGTACAATATTTATTCTATATAGTAAATATATCTATTATTCTATAATATATATATTATATATTATTTATTTATATCATTTATATATACTGTATTATTATATAGCATATATATTTATTATTCTATACCAAAAGATCCTCAGTCTCACTATAAACATAAATCAACAGCATTATAATACAGAAATGATAGAGATCAGAGGAAGCAAAAGATGATGCCTAAGTAATGGCCTGAGATTCAGGGGCCTTCAAATTAATTCAGGTTCTACCTGGACGTAAAATGATCAGTGTGCCTGGATAAGTGCTTTCATGTTTCTGTGGCTCTCTGTGGTAGAACAACGCTGAGTTTCCCTGGGATCACTGTTCTTCCATCTCTGCCATCAGCAGTGTAAATTCCTCAGGGCAGAGTCCCCCTCACTACACACAAACTCACTACAAATGGTAGCTGCAGCAAAGAAACTCCAAACTCTTCTGGGCTCCTGACCTTTAACATATTATAAACGTTTCATTAAGAGTTTACTAGTAATATAGCAGTTACTGGCAATGCCAAAAAATGCTTTTCTTTCTTTTTTTTTCTTTCTCACAGGCACACACACCCCATTCACACAGGCTTTCTTTGGCTGCTATCACCACCACACACTGACCTTTGAAATATGGAAATAAAAGTGCTCAGAAATAAAGCTGGCAGCAACAGCAGCCCGACTGTCGTCATTTAGAATCTGAAACAAGTGGGGCCATAGTTTGCAAGCTGTCTTCATAATTACTTGAAGCAGTTGTCACTCTGGCTCTAGTTTGTTCATTACACCCCAAACAAACAGCTGATATTTGTTAAAGCACATAAGCCACTCTGTTGAGGCAGGGCTCTTTATTGTGAGGAGCCCTGCAGCTGCAAGTCACATGCAGTTCATAGTATTTCCTGATTTCCTTTGCTTTATTTGCTTCCCTGCATTCCCCTTACAGCAATGTCTTTTTTACCAGAGAGTTAAAAAAACCAAACACAATAAGGTAAACATTAGCTGACATAATGCTTGATAGGCTTAAGGTTTATGACCCAAATCTGGTTCCCATTAAACCAATACTTTTGCTGTCGTAAAGAATGCTTAGCAATAAGAAAGTCATGGATGGAATTTGAGACTTCTGCACTCTAATGAAACAACTGCCACTTAAGAGCTCAGCATCCTCCCTCTGCAGTTGCCTGAAAGGGGAGCAAATGGATGGGATCAATCCAAGCAAAACTGGGAGACTTTGGGGAATTTCCTTTCTTTCCTCCTCTGCATCCTGAAAATGGAGGCTCTGGCTAATGTTCTGCAATAGTTTATGCTCAATTTGCTGATGGTTGTGATCTTCTCCAATGAGCTACTGGGTGAAAGATTCCCTTTCAGTCTGCATTTGGCAGGTCTCCATGGTTGCTGCTGGAGATGAAGGAATGAAGAAGGTGTGCAGCAAGCAGAATTGGTTTCCTCCTTGCTGTATGAAGGAAAAAAACCGGTCCAATAAGACTGGAGCTTACTCTGGCAATATGAGCTCGAAAGAATATAAACAATTAACGTGCTCCAGTAAGCCAAAGAAGCTGAAACAGTCTTGTACAAGACCAAAGTTAAAATAAGCTCTAGATGTGTGAATAGAGATCTCAACCTCGTCATCTTCACAGTAACAGTCACTGAAAGAAATAATAAAATTTATTTTAAAGTAGAGAAGAAAAAAACAAAACAACAAAAGATTTTAAGTGTTACATATTTCTTTTTGATAGAATCTCTTAATCCCTTTCTCATTACTTTCAGATAAGTTTTATTTGCAAAACCCTTGTTTGGCAGTCTTTCAGATAATGGGAAAGATGTTATTGGTTGTTCTTGTCGGAGGGGAAGAATAACTGAGATGTTGTTACTGCAACACTTTAAAATGTGCATAAGACAAACAGTCAAGGTAAGAAAAGACCAGCAAAGGAAGAAAATGTGGTTTATTCGAGTTGGTCCAAGCTCATTGGTGTGTAAACATAAGTCCAGCACATTGTCTATTCTGACATCTATGCATCCAGCAAATAAGTAGCAATGCTGAGCTATTTGAGATAATGCTTTTATCTAGACATACAAAAGATGCAGTCCTAGACTGATGATCAATCCTTCTGTTAAACATGAGACAATGAGAAAGAAAGAAGGAAAAGCAGTGCAGGTGGTCTTGCAGGTGGGGATGGTAAAGTCATTCATTATCTAAGAACTTCGAGAAGGCCAGGCAAGGAGGTAAAGATTCATGTGTTCTTCTCACAGGAAAGGGATGGAGAAAGTAAATCTCAATGGAGTGAAATTGGGTTGGAGGTGGAGCACATTACATGAAGTTTTCCATTCAGTCACTTCCAGTCTTCTGCTAAAAATCTATAAATATGCAGTATGTGGAACAAGTTAGCTTTTCATTATTCACAATTTAGGCCTTTAATTTCTCATTATCTTTCCTACATAGTGGCATATATAGTTTGCTCTCGACAGAGCTTACTTTGTCTTTCTGCTCTTGTTTGTGTGTGACTTTTATACTTTGCATATAAGGGGTCAAGTTAGACCTCTGCTATTTTGACAAGCACTGGAAAAACCAAGGGTCTGAAAAAAAAAGAGAATGAACAATCCATAATGTCAGCCTAGAGTATTTGCCACAGCAGCCTAAGTGGAGCTATGTCTATAATACATCGTTAAGAAGTGGCTAAGAGAACTTCCCAGGTCACAGCTCTCAGCTCTGATTGGCATTCTGGCCACTCCCTTACTTCACACTGAGATAAATGCCAAAGGGTGAAATCACATCCTTCCAAGCTTGCACTTTCAGGCAAAAAAAAAAAGGGGGGAATCGTGAAGCAAGAAGGGGAATTTCAAAGTGTACACCAATTCCCAGTCTACAATGGTAGGGTCAGGACTGCAAGGGAGTGCCTGTATGTCTTCCCACTCTGCAGGCTGGACATGATCACTGTGACCTTGTCTCTGATGGCACCAAGCCAGTGCTGCAGTGGGTTATGTACCAGTACAGTCAAAGACAAATTGCTTTTGTCCTGATGCCAGTTTTCTGCAATTCTGTTCAACTAAAAGAGTTTTTTCCATTTCTACATAAGTTAAACCATGCCCAGCACTAACCACACTGCAAGGATGCAAAAATAGCAATAACATCATGGGTTAAACTTGCAAAGCTATTTAATTTGTTTAATGATTCCATCCCAAGTAATAGTGAATTGTTTGTAGGAAGGGTGAGGTAGAAACATGATGCTTCAGTAGATAACCCAAGCTGAGTAATTTATTACAAGGCATGAGCTTCCACCTGCATCCATCCTGTGCTTCCTGGTTTTCTTATATGCAAAAATCAAGCAAGTTTCGTTGGAACTTTGGCAAACCTGGCAAACCTTTCCAGCAGATTTTCAGATTATTTTCCCCAGCATCTCTGCCAGTAAGTGCAGCCACTGAAAAGATAACAGAATGTTTATAAGGAAAGGGTGACAGCAGAGTAGCAATCTCCTAATATCCTCCTCCAGACATGCACTTTAATGATCAGAAAACTTTTTATGCTGGGAAATTTTAAAACCAGAGGATGCAGCTGACCAAGATCAAGAGGGACATGGCAGCGTAAAGGACTGCCAGAACAGAGAGGTACTGGGCATAGAATTGATGACCAAGCTGGATCTTCTATAGAATGTTTAAGATTTATTGATTGAAAGACTGAGGCAGAACTATAATGACATAGAAATACATTGTAAAAGATAGTGCTAAACATTATAAAAGGCACTATATTTTAGCTTGGAAGCAATGTTTCTAGAAAAAACTGTCAAATTGCTTTCCTTTCAGTAGGTGTTTTCTTTTGTCCCACTAATTAAACTGTCTGCTCCTACTGAGACAAAAACCATAAAGCTGTTGCTACTTCTAGGTGGACTGAGGGCAGTCAAAAGCCAAAGTAAAAAACATCTTAATAATACAGTACTGAAACCAGTATGTATTGAACTCTTAGTATGTGGTTCGTACTTGTATGAAATACATTTTAAGAGACAAGTTTGAAGAGCAAGTATCTAACAGGGAATTTTTTTTGTTTCCCCCTTTTTCTCATTTGCCCTCTGATTCCTGAATATATTGTATTAATAAAATATCTTACAAGATAGACAGTGTTGTCCCTCTATTTAAATCCTGGCAAAAGAGCATTAGAAAAAGTAACAAGACTATAATTCAAATGAAAGGGTCACACTCGTGGCTTGTTACTTCATTTTCATGACAAAGATTGCGTATGACATTTAATATCCAACATCTTTCAAGAAATATAGTGAAGTGCTCCACCATTTTGACCTTTTCTTGGGTCTTTATTTCTGATTGGCTTATCCATTCCTCTCCTTGCCAGGCATTATGGCCCTATCAATCAAGGAAATAGAGATTACTGTCCACACTGAAATAATGCATGTTTAAAGGAGGAACCATTAAGACCCACATCTTCTTCAGCTTGAAGCTGTTATAAATAGATCACTAGAAAATGTTTCCTTTTAATTATTCTTCCCCAGCCTATTGCAACAAATTATATAATTATAAAAATAATAAAGTCTTCAGGATTGGCAGAGATACTGTGCCCACAGCACCGAACAGCATCCCTAGGCAACGGGTTTGCATGAGGAAGGGATCTGGCACGACTAAGCCAAGATTGCTCACTGAGGAGCAGAGGCTTTTGTTCACTTCCAGATCAACCTTTGTGCTACAGCTGATTTCCTTCTCTTTTGTTCTCACTCCCTTTCTGCCCTCTCTGTGTACGTTTTGAGGACAGGGCAGGCAAAATTGAAATAACGCTTTGAAAATATCCACCTGTAAAAAGTATTAATTAGTAACACCTAGTTCTTTGGTGGCAGTTTTCAACTGCAGATCTCAAAGCACTTCCCAGAAGTGGGAAGGGGCATTTTTAGGAATTCCCTGTGTTTGATCCAGAGTCCACTGTGGAGCCAGTAATGGAATACAATGTTCCCTATTTCCCATGCTGAGTGCTATTCCCTAGGAACCAAAATCATTACTGAAACTGCACTGATAAAAACATGCATTTGGGTTTCCAGGAAGGTAACAGGAAACAATGAGGAACACTACACAGGACACCACCTGCTTCTCCTTTATTCACCACTGCTGTATTTTCTCACAAAAGAAACAGTGAGTTGTAAACTGCAATTCACAGCAATGACAAATAGATCAAGGGGTTTATGGTAGCTAGTGACTGGCATCAGCTCTGAATTGTGCACTGTGGTGACCAAATTCTTAGCCACGACACTGAAGATACAGTGAAGTACCATTGAAGTTGCCAGCAGACAGTGTTCTGTTCAAGCAGCTCAGAAAACAAACTGGATTACATTCACATGGAGGAGGAAAGGAACATAAAGACAGGAAATGGGCAAAAAAGAACTTCAGGGAAAAGATTTTCAAAAATGCACAGAAAGCCATAAAGAGAGCCTGACTGAAAAACTTCAATCTGAAATGGGGGGAAAAAAAGAAACCCCAGGTTTTTCATCGTTGCCTATGCAAAGTCAGCAGCCATGGATACAAATTTGCAGGGGGGGCTGTATTAGCTCTTAAGTGTAGTCATTTGTGACATGTAGAACCCGGTGAGGTTTGAGGAAGCACAGTATGCTGTATGAGTAGATTGTGCTGTCATATGAGAACTGGCCAGGGTTACAATGAGGGGAGGACCAAGAGGGTGAAGGGAGAGCTCTCTCCTGCTCTCCCTTGGTTGCTCAGTCTTTGCTAGGCTGGCAGCACGAGAGTCATTGGCTCTTCCAGAAGATGCCAATTTTGTTTATTGTGCCTGCTTTCCATCTGAGCTGGGGTGAAGGTTCACTAAGAATTACTTTTAAAACTAGAACTTTACTAGGAATCTTTTTCTTCGAAACCAATCTCTTTATGGACCCTTGTTAGCTCAGATTAAATTTTCAGCAGGAAATATTTTTGGAGTTCAAATTGTCAAGGGTTCAAGAGTTTCTAGAGTTCAATAGCCAAAATTCTCTGCATAGGGCACTCAACTGAGATTTTAGAATGTTTTTCAAGGGTGTTAGCCCTGCTCCAAAAATAGAATCTTTAACCTAAATTATGGGGTACAAGCTATTCCATGCTGATGTGTTGTCCTCCCCTTATCCTTCTCCACCAAAAAAAACCAAACAGCCAAAGCCCAAAAAATCCAACCCAAAAATAATTATACAAAATAATTATATGCCTTATTCTCCATTTGTTTCAGTGCTACCATGTGGCTGGTTTTGCTCCTGGATTTCCATGGCCATTAAGGGAACATTTCTATGCACAGAACAAAAGTTCTTGTTTCTTACACACTCCTCAAGTTGATGGCAAATATCAACTGAAGTTCCAAAAATCATCACAGCCTTCAACACTCAATATTTTCTGTGTTCTCTCTTTCTGCTTTACATCCAAGGGCTACATTTTTATTAAAATATTGCTTACTGTTCCCTAGGTAATAATATTTTAGTGGCTTCAAAAATAAAAAAATTAATCAGAAGAGATGTTAAAACTTTTCTTGACCTTAGAAACAGCCTGTCTTTCTCTTTTTCCATTAAAATACTGTTCAAGAGATGATTTAACTTTGTTTCCCAAGGAATATTTATTTTTTCATTGTTGCTTTTATATTTTCTGTCTTTCTGTTTGGTTGAGTTGTTTGCTGTAGGTACTTTTCAGACCATTTTTTTCAGAGTAGGTAAACAAAGTAATCAATGTTGTGAGTGACATGAAAATGTTTTTCTCCAAAGGAGGTTTATGTGGCCTTCACTAGACTGGGGACAGTCTGACAGTGAGATGCAAGTTTAACCAAACTTCAGTAAAAATTCAGGTAAACACTGTGGGAATTAATTCAGTAACTGAATCCCCTCGCCCAAGTGTGTTTGCTACCAAGTCTCCTGTATTTCAATGTGTGCTTTTTGAACCCCAGTTGTAGTAATCTCAGATGTCCCAGCATTCACCCATCAGCAAAGTTTAAGTTCATGGTTCAACCTTTTTTAGGCCTCATTCTCCCTGCATCTTGAGTGTCATAGCTCCTGGGAAGTGTCCTGGACAGGGCAAAGTCTTGGCAGAGCAGCATTGTGCCTACCCACCCCTGGTGCAGGGACAGGGGGAGCCTTCCCCAAAATGCAACACAGGAATGGATGCTGAACCTCTTCCCTGCGACTCCAACAACCACAGATGGAGGCTGCCTGAGCTCTCAGGTGATGGAAGCACAGACCCTTACAGCATGTTTTCTTTTTCTTAGTTTGAGTTTTGTTTAGGTTTTTTAGGGTTTGTTTTGTTTTTCAACGACAACATAATTTATGTGGAATACTTTGGGACTTGATAGCACTCAGCCTGCAGGCTCATGCCTGAGAATGCACCTAAGCATAAATTATTGCATAATAATTCAAGCCCTGTCTGGTCTTATTGCTTAATAAAATTAGCATTGTGATATGAACCAAAAGGCCTTGAAATGAAATTGCACTTTTTCAAGAGTTCGACTAAGAGAAAAATAACCCAACTACTCAAAGTTTTTATGAGTGAGGTAAATATAACTCTCTTCCATCTCAAGACTTTCTTTTTCCTTTTGTTACAAGCCAGCAACTGTGTTGCTTTTGTTCTGCAAGTAATGTGAGAAGCCTTTTAATCCATACTCTGGTTTCATCATTCAGAAGCAAAGCAAAACCAGAAAGTTGCATGTGTTCCTGGATTTTACCTTTAATGAAAAGTACCTTTTCTACAGTATTTTGTAACACCAGGAGTAAATGGAATTGTACAGTGTTGTGAAGGAAATACCTAGGAAACAGGAACTTCTCAGCCGCCCTCTTTTTAAAAGGTTCCCAAAATTAAAGTGTTGCAGGAGTTCCTCAGTGCTGTCTTGGTGACAAACCAGGGGGTCTCTGCTACTCTTAAATTAAAATGTGTACAAACACACACCAGCACATAAGGAAACTCTGAGATTGTGCTGACAAGGAGTGTGAGGAGGACTGACTGAAGAAGCAGAGCCATGCAATATCTGTTAGATGTACAGGAAGGCTTGAGTATTAAAGGTACTAAAGCACTTGTGACAGGCAGCTTATTTGCTCTTTTATGTCTGCAGGAATGTGGAAAATCTGGCCTTTTACTGGAGAAGTCAGCCTCTCACAGGGTCCAAGTGTACAGCCTTCTTCAGCTCAAGAAATTGTATTGGCTGCACAAAGACACAGATCAAGCAAACAGTTTCTCATATGTATATCTTACAACTAAAGTTACAGAAATTCATTTCTATATCACTTCAATGGAAAAGATGCATTTAATTCCTACGCTAAAGCTCAAAATCCATGTTCATAATTTCTGGTGTTTTTATTTCTTGACTGGAATGATCCTCTCTCTCTCCAGATAAACAGTGATTACAGTGCTCATACCAATTCATGTCAAGACAAGAAGATAGTTTAAAACAATCTATGTCATGGTTAATACACTAAGCCTGTGAGTGGTACCATGGAGTTTATTTTGCAAATACACAAAATCTGCTTACAATAAAAAGTCTGAGTCTGAAAGCAGATATTTATTAAGGTAGCCCTAAGGAACCACAACATAGTAACTACTGAGAAACACAATACAAAAAATAAATAGATGTCTAGAAGTGCTACTGAATGAAACAAAAAAAAAGCAACTGTGTCCTTTTGTCAACCTCCTCTATGTGCTGGAATAAAAAAAGTGTGTTTGAATCAGAATCAAAGCCAGAGAAACTGCTGGGTCTGCTCTCTACATGCCTTTGAACCAGCCTAAGCATGCCTCCGTCTAGCTGGGAGACGTGCATATACTAGCTTGAGGATTTCACAACTATGAAAACTAAGGATCCTTTCGTTGGTGTATTTTGTTTAGTTAAATGTAGCACCATACATAACTTGTGAAAAGGGGATTTGGACTAATCATATAGCTTTCAAAAGCAAGACAGAGAAACACTGACTGGTTCATCTTTCCAGTCAAGAGACTAGGAAAGAAAAGAACTTTCTTTAAGATGCTACTTTTTAAATGGGATCTTTTCAATGTAAACTCTACAAGATCTTCCTGTGGGCTTGCAATAATTCCCTAGTGGACAAGAACTATATCCACTAGGATGTCTTGATCACCATTTTTGGGAGATGCCATGATACAATTAGTAGTATCCACCCTCAGGTCTGGAGACAGAGGTGCAACAGGGCAGTCAGTGCAACTGTGCCAGGGTGCTAATACAAAACAGAAATACAGACACAATTTTCACAATGGAGAAGAAGCCAATGTGAGTAGCTTGGAAAAAATCAAAAACCTTGAACAGAATGAAGAAAAGAATTAGGTCACTGAGTCTGAGCCAGGAAAAAACACACACAAGAGGAAATTAGAACAGCAGAAGTATTTCATATTAGCTCATCCAAAGATTTAACGTGCATGGGCAGCATTATGTTCTGTCTTCTGGAAAGCTATTATGGGCAGGAAAGATTGTTAGGAATTTCTATGCCATCTCCACAATGTAACCAGTCCTACCCAACAAATTACATATGTGGCAGTATATATATGATATGAGATAGCCTTTAAGCCTGAAAGCTGAATGCTGAGCTCTCCCTAATGAGAAACAGCACAAAGCCTGCTTGTTAACCCTTTTAATACTGTACATTACACACAGCCATCAAGACTGAAAAGAATTACCCAGCATTGTTATTCTCCTCACTGCACATGTGGAAACTTAGTTACATTAACATTTTAATGCAATAAAATCACTGTCTCAGATGCTGGAAAGAAGTTGCTGTTTTTTCCACGGATTCATTTTTTTTTTGCAGAAGGTGGATGCAGTATAGGAAATGATACGTAACAGCTTGTAGAAGCCTTTCCATGGTGCATGAAGGGTAATAAATGATTGGAAACAATCTGCACAGAATGACCAAAGGAAAATCGTATTTGTTCAGCCTGATTGTCACCTGTGATGAAAGACTTGATAAAGGGAGAACAGTAAATTTACCTTGATTTCCATAAGGCTTCTGACATACTCTTTCACTGTGTCCTCAGAGCTGAGGAGATGTGAGGAGATGGATGGACATGAGGTTGTGGGAAGAAAGGATGGACTGTTGTGCTTAAACAGTTGTACTCAATGGTGCAAAGTACAGCTGGGGGCCAGTCATGAGTGTGTTCTGTGATTCAGTTCTGGGATAGTACATCTAACAGCAACCTTAGTGATGTGAAGAAAGGCACCCCTAGCATCCTCATGGATGACACCAAACTGGAGGAAGCTGGTGACACACTGGAAGGCAGGGTCATCATTCAAAAGGAACCAAAGTCTGGAGAAATGAACCAGGCAGAAAGTCATGATGCTGAATAAAGGCAAGTCCACCTGAAATGGAATAACCTCATGCAGCAACAGAATCTGAGACCTGTCTGGTTAGGTAGCAGCTCTGCAGAAAATATTCTGGAGGATCATGGTGGACAAGTCGAACAAGAAGGAGTGGATTTTTATCACAGCAAGAAGACAAGCAAGAAGTCAAAGGCAGTGTTTATTTCCTATCACTCTTGAGCTCATATCAGGGATATTCTATACGGTTTGGGACCCTTTCATACAAGGCAAACTAGAGAGAGTTCTCTGGAGGGCCAAAGAGGGAATAATGGCTCTAAAGTATAGAAAGGAGAAGTTAAAGGTACTGGATTTATTTAGCTGGAGCAAAAAGGCATGGAGGAAAAAGGGATTGTAGAGGACAGTTCTCAGAGGTGCACAATATAAGGACAAAATGCAGTGAGCGATCACACACTTCAAAAAGGGACACTTCAATAAGTGTAGTGGAGCACTGGATGAGGGGCCCTGAGAACAAGGGGCTCTCCTTTCTTGGAGACTCAAAGTACTCACCTGTACGAGGCCCTGAACAAACTGACCTAATTTAGGAAGCTGGCCCTGCTCTGAGTAGGGAAGATGGACTAGGGGATTACCTTCTGGCCTAAATTTTTCTGTGGTTATATGATACAAAATACTATGTGCCTAAAAAGCCTAAAAAGCCTGTATCACACACAAACTCAGCCTCACTACCTGGTGTATGGTGTATGTCCTAGTAGAAAAAACTCTTCTCACAACCAGTATCTGGCGATTATGGGAATGCCTGAGCTTTTGGAAAAAGCAACACCTATGAAGTGGTTGTAACACTTCAAAGGCACTTTGAATTCACAAATCTTATCTTGCAGGAAATTTTCTAACCCCTGAGCAACTCACCTCAGTTCAAAAGACAGCTGCTCTGCAATTCATTTTCAGAAGCCTCTGTTAAAATAAGCCAACATACAAGAAAAAATGTAAGAATTGTACAGGCAAGAGAACAAGCAAGTAGGGACAGACTCTACAGTCAATTTATTAAGACATTGAAGTAAGTGAAAAAAGAATTGCTGACAATTAGAAAAGGGTAAGATGAGAAACATTCTTGCATTTTATATGTGAGAATCATCAATTAAATGATCCAGAGAGGACAGAAAAAGACCTATGTCTTCTATTCCAGCTGAAATAATTTTTGCATCTGCTCACCAGTCAATAATAAGGGAAATAAATAGAAAGAAAGTGAGAACCTACACTGAAGAGGCAGGAGAATTGAATTCTGTCCCTTTTTCAGCCAGAGACTATCGATGTGATTCAAGGTCTGTCCCTCAAATCAACATTTCACAGGCAGTGAGCCATAACAGGAGTCCTTTGCTTGACACCCTGACATCTAATACAGAGAGCACTGGTCCATTTCCAAGTGTGACTGGAGCCAGTGTGAGCTGTGCTGTGAATACAGGCTACAACTATTTCATGCTCCCAGGACCACTCACTGCTCCCAGGACCAACTGCAAGGAGTGCATCTGTCCATTCTCAGCTTCCAAGAGATCATGGACTTCTCCATGCTTTCTACTGGGACTAGTTCCTGCCCCAGCTTGACTCCTGTGCCCAGGATTGCCACAGGAATTGGTATGAGCCAAAACTATGTCAGGAGCTGTTTTAAGGATTCAGAACAGGGTTTGAGTGATCACCAGAGCATAAGGCTTACGGCTACACATGGAACAATGAGAAAAAGTAAAATATTGAATAACAGTTGTGACGCAAATGCTGTCCTCCTCAGTTATTAAACATGCCTTTCCTCTGCTACCCTTCCAAGTCAGGCCTTCAAATCTTCCCTCTTTCCATTCTTTTTCTGAGCTGTTTAGTAGGTATGTGAGATAAGATCTCTGTGCACTACTGATCAAAATCAGTAAGATACCCCATTAATCCTCCTGTCTGACTTTATCTGTTGCAGCATTTTAAACTTCTATTCCAAACTCTTTGAGTAAGGGCTCATTTCATCTCATATTTTATAACATGAAATCCAGTCAGGACTCAACCCAGGCTAGAACTTCTTTATAATGAAGATTGTCAAAAGTGATAACAGTGTTTTTGAACAGCTTTAAGACAGATGTGTTGCTTTAAATTATCCCATTCTTAAATTTACAGTTGGTTTTGTTTCTCAGTTCATCAAGTCTGTCTTATATATTTTTAATGCTGATTTAGATCATCAAATGGGAAAAAAATCTGGCAGTTCCCTAGCTCAGGGGATCTAGGACTGGATAGTGATTGAAGTATCTCTGAGACATCTCTAGTTTGTCCCATTCTAGTAACAATTCCTATGAAGAAGAAGGAGACATCCAGGATCACCATCTTCTCACCATCAGACTAACAGACCTCAAGCCTTTATGCTGCTTTCTGGTTTTCCCAGATCATATTCTTCTTGGAGCTGGCACAGGCCCTGGTACAAAGCAGTACTCCATGCCTATGTTATGGCTCCTTTGTGATAACCTACAGTGAGAAAACTCATAGGTCACACATAAGTTGAATAAAGGGCTATCACTTATTTCTCTCTAAAAGCCATATTTGAGTGTAACTGTAGATCTGTCAAAATCAGACTGAGCATCCTTGCTTCAGCTGCACACTTCCACATACCAGCTAGGAGGCCTGAGAGATCCAGCACTCAGGTCTCCAATGCCTCGTGCACCACAATGGAAGCACATTCTTCCCTTACTCAGAAACACACATTCTGAAGAAGAATCTGTCATGTAGATGGCGTAATGGAAAACCTGTTTGTCATTAAAAAATGCCAAATTTTTGACAGAAGGAATTTTCAAAAAATGTTTTGGGAAAAACATCTCAGTCATCCAGACTGCCAGATACTGTGAAATCAAGAGAGGTGTGAGCCAAGTGACTAGGGAGCCATCAATTCAGAGATCAGGAAAGTGTCAGCCTCAGAAGTTGGGCATGTCAGGGAGCCTTGAGAAGTAGAAGCCAGGCAGCTGAGGAGATCTAGCTGGCAAAAAGCACCGGCTTCTTTATTGTCAACTTTTTTTTCACTAAAAAATAGCTTTCAGGGTGTTTTTGGCAGAATCTAATCCTCACAAACCCATCAGAGACACAACTAAGTCACCCTAACTCTGCCAGCTGTGAACATCAGTTGGATGATGGGAGAGGAGAGAAAGGTTGGGGGAGCTCCCATGTCTTGAGGAAAGCAAGATATTGCCAGTAGGTCTTAAGTGCTCTTTGTTATTTACAGTATTGCAGAGAAATCACTTCTCAGTAGCAGATTTTTTTTCCCCAGGGACTAAAAGGACCACAGCATAACAAAGTAGGATGACCTACCTGGTTCCATTTGGCAGCCCAGGCTAGGGCAGTACAACTGCACTGATATGGGAGGTGGCCTCACTACAGTTCAGGGCATTCACAGCTCAGGGAAGAGGGGAATAAAGGGGTACATAACAGCTGAGCATTTGTAACTTTGTTCCAGTTACCAAGCTTGTGAGTTTTTATGTCCATCATAGAAGTTCCCTGGCTCTGCATGTTGACTCAGAGCTGCTACAAGGTCAAAGCACACTTTAACCCTGTAAACAGTGTGTGCCTGATAAATCTGACTGCAGGAGGATATTTTTTTTTCTCAGAATGGATGGAAGCCAAACCAGTTTTTCTGAAATCCAAGAGTCCAAACTTTGTTGCTACTCTAAAGTGGCAAGAAGACAGATTGTTCATGGCATCGCTTCAGTGAGATAGGGCACAGGTTTGCCATGTATGACCACAACTTGAGCAAGTCCTATAAGGCTTGACCCCACATTCCTTCCTTCTGTTTTGCTCTTCATCCTCCTTTCTCCTTTCCCCTTTCTTCCTGGCCCCTGATTCTCTCTAGACATCATCTTGCACCCCAAGAATCAGTCTTCATCTCCATCTCAGACTCTCTCAGTTCTTTCTATGGTTGCAGCCTCTATGAATTCACATTATCCCCCATTTTAAGCCAAGGGAAGGCCTGAAGTTCAAAAATCAATAGGGAAATGCAAGAAAAGTAGCACAATCCAGACCTAGCCACAGGCAGCTCCTTTTATCTTCCTGAGATGAAATGTTATTTCTGTAGAGAGTGCCTTTTCATTTGGAATCCATCTTTTCAATGATGAAATAACACTTCTAAAAGCACCGCATCAGAGAGGATGGCTCTTCGGGGATACAGTGATAATAAGCAGCAAGTGACAGAGGATAATCTCAGCAAGCATTTAGTAAGGTAGGAAGCATAATACCTATTCAGCCTTTGATTGGGAAGAAAACTTCAAACTGGGATTAAGCCGAATCTCTAGCATCCATGACATCTCTAAAAAAGGCAACCAGCTGCTGGGACATAAAAGAGAATCCAAATGGCTCTGCACATTTTTCCCCTGGAAATACTACTCTTGAACAAAATATTAGTATGCAGTTAATTGTGGCTGTTTTCCTCAGAATTAGTAACTTTCCATTTCCATGTCCAAAGCAAGAAGATATTTATTCTTTGAATCAATGAGATCTCTCTTGGCCTTTCACATTTCTGAAAGATCCCATGACAATAGTGAGATCCACAGACTTATGTTCTTTGAATTCAAGTGGCTCTGCCCCAAAGTGTGTATAATCCCAGAGTTGTCCTTGACATGATGAGTCATAATAAGAATCTAAAATTTTGGAAAACCAAAATTCCCCTTTCTTAAATAAATAGGAGGAGCACAGCTAAAAATAAAAGGAATCTTAAGAAGTTTTACTGTAAATAAACAGTTCTGCCTCAGCTGCCATCAAGCATTATGCTTCATTTTCAGAGCATAGCACTCCTGGGTGACTTATGTTTCCTTCTAATTTCCTTGTAATTTCTGGAAAATAATACGTCTCATTATGTTCTGCAAAACAGTAGCACTTCTGTAAGATGCCCCAAAGTATCTAATCACCACAATACTTTCCTTTTTTTTCTTTTTCACTAAAAGGAGCAGACAGGCACAGAAGATATTTAGCTTTTGAAAGAACAGTTGGCATTCAAAATTTAATGTGCTTCTATTATTTCAGCTGAGATGATTAATAGGAAACAACAGTTGTCTGGCATATTGCATTTAAAACTGTACCATGGAACACATCCTCAATTACTGTGAAACAAGCAGCACACAAGGAATCTACCATTGAATACATTTCAGTCAAAGAAAGAGCTGCTAAAATTTAAGTCAGGTAGTTGAGTAAAGTTCAGATAATACTGGCATCATGGGGGCATATTTTGGGGCTGTGCTGTACCTTATTATGTAAGAGAGACCTTCCACTTCAAATGCACAGCAAATGGGGTACATTTAAATGAGACACGGAAGGGAATTAGCTGCAGAAAATAAATGCTAGACAAGCTCTTTCTAAGCACAACATGCCCAAACCCCTTATCTGAAAAACAATAAAGCTGGAAGTGGATATTCATTCATAAAGTTAAATTATGTGGTTGCATGTGTGAGCTCTGCTCTCAGCCATCACACATGGACATGCACACACTCACATGCACACTCACAGGGAGCCACGTAGCTCAAATGCACATGCAAAAACATGCCACTCACTTTTCCCTCACCACAAGCATTAAATAGGTCAAAATAATGAAAGCACATATGTGAGAAGGCACATGAGCAGCTGGGCATGCCAGATATTGAACAGAAGCACAGACGTGTGGACATAAAACACTAGTCTGCACTACCACAAGCACAAATGAAAAGGCAAAGAAATTACACGTAGGATTTCACAACTTAGCATTTGATATTCCAGTCCCATAAAGTCATTTGTGTGTTTGTATGTGCCCGTGTGTGTGTGTGTGTGTGTGTGTATATGGTTAGAGACCTTTCTAGATACCCCAGATCATATTAACCTCATATAGATACCATATTTAATTTATCTTTTGCTCATCTACATTTCAATTTATAGTGATAGTTCGTTATCAAGAAAAGTAATGTATGCCACTGCTAGCATTAGTAAAGTATCTGTGAAAAATCTAGTTGCCTGTATTTGAGACAAAATTTCTTGTTAAATAACTATCTCTGGCGGCACGAACATAAAGTATAAGTGAGCAATCCAGACCCCTTAGATAAGAGCTAGGCCTCTGCTCAAGGTTATTCTCAAGACAGCTGTGGAGAAGGAAAACACAAAAGCCGAAAACAAGCTGCAGGTGTCTAAAGATTAACTTGGCAGAAGAAACTGTTGCTGTTCTTGCCTCCTGATATCAGCTTGGTGTTTTAATTGGAATAGCGAAAAGTCCCGTGTGAAAGTTCTGGATGAGAACAAACCCTGTGTGTATAGTAGAAGAAAAACTTATCACGTAGTTTTATTTTGGGCACGCGGAGAAGTACAAGTATGCTCACTGTCTGACAATAAATAAGCTTGATTTATCACTCACATTAAGGCGGCATCTTGCTCCTCTCACCCCCCGACAATTTCTAACTGAAAAGTTTCTGTTGTTTTATTGCAAATAAGATGAAAAATAATGCACCTTTAGAGATATAAGAGCTGAAACCAGAATCACTGGGTGTGGAGAATGATTGAAAAGATATGGTTAAGAAAAGCTGTGCATTGCATAGATTTATAAGGAAATTAAGAACTGGATTTTCAATCTAGAAAATGGAAATTCTTAATTTTATGACCTCAGATGTAGTGCTATAACATTAGAGCTGATGGAGAATTAATCACCATATTCAGAAATAGTTGAATTTTCTTAGTTTTTTATGCTTGCTCATCAGTTGTGAGTTCATCTTCCCAGTTACTCAGCATCCAAACATGTTGGAAGTATACTACAGGAGCACAAAGGGCAGATGCCGTGACTTATTAAGATAATATTGAATCTGGGAAAAGAGGCTCCATGTTTGAAGATGATTTCAAGGATTTTTGTGGGTAGAATACGCGTATATGTATGCCACTTGATGGTAAAGTCCAGCATCTGCCATTAATGAGACAGATTGTTTGTTAAATACAGGCTTTGATAAAGCTGTGAAGACAATTTCAGGGTTTTTAATATGCTATATTAAAAGACATGTGAAAGTACAAACAAAATAATGCTGTAGAATTTTAAAATAGAAATTTAATTTCTGGGGTTTACCATTTTGGCATAGGACAGAAGGAGTGGGTGAGGTAGCACTTAAAGACAGAACTGATGGCCAGATCTACAGTTAAGATACATAAATAATTCATCTTCAAACCAGAAATGTATTTCTGAAAACCTACTGCATGTCTTTCCTCTGTGACGAACATGTTACACACCATTATTTCAATGTTAATTGCAGTGGAGACCAGATAGAGGAGATCAGAGTGCCTACTGTGCAAGGGAAAATTGTTTGCCCTATTCAAAATCGTTAGGGCTTGACGTGGTAAAGGCTAAATATCATGAAGAATAGTGAATGGCTTTCAGTCTTTAGTGCTGATAAACAAGCCTATTGTTTACTTTTGGAATTAAGGCTAACCCACTCCTGTTAAACCCAGATATGCGTCAATCCATTGCTATGTATAAAGGAAGATGCTATGTCACTTAGACCAACAGGAGAAAAAGACCAAAGATCATTTAATCCATTTAGCCCTGAAAGAAGTCCTTCACTGGATAGGAAAATTAGTGAGCCTGCGTAAGGAGCATTTCTGAGTATTGTTCTTTTTTTTTCTCTGAGGCAAAGAACAGATTTGAAACTATTTGTTACACTAGAGGTTTATTTGGGATTGCTGAAAGCCAAGTGGTAAGTAAGTGCTGGAGAGACAGGCTTCTTTTCATCTAGGTACAGACGAGACCTGGAGAGCAGCACTTCATACTTGAGGTCAGCTGTGTAAGGACAATAAACCAGATCTGCAGGCAGGCTGAAATGAAAAACTGCAGTCTTTGGTTTGCCACAACCCAGGGCTTGAGATTTGCTTGCAATACAGCATCCATGGTGAATAAGAGTGGTGGTCAGATGACACCTCTGCCTTTCTGAAGGAAACACATTACTGCATTGCCTAAGAACTAAGCAAGAAAAAAAATATTTTTATGATATAGATCTATCTGTTGTAGTACAGTTAAAAAATTGAGTGGACATGAAATATTTATACCCTTGTAGATAACTTTGGAAAGACACAAGACACATTTGAGAGGTATAAAGCTAAATGAGTTCACCACTTGAAGACCGGGACTACTGTTTAGCAAAACAATTCATTTTTAATCAACCCTTGGATATTCCTGTGCCAGTGTCCCTACCCCAGCTTCACCATTTCTCAAAAGAGTCCTAGAGGCTTTCTCTACCATTGTCCCTCTGCTCCTGATTTATGCTCTAGAACACTCAGGTAAATACACATACACAGATATTTTCCTTTTTCAAATACTACTGTAAAAAAATCTAGTTCTTTCCAGTCACCCTAACAGACAACTAAATATTGTTTCCCCCTCCCACCCGAAAATGTTCCTTGTTTGTTTTCTGTGTGACACCCTAATCAGCTTCATCACATGACCAAAATCTTTTGTCTATGACCTCTAGTTGCTGGGGAAGATGATCAGGATGCTGCTCTGTATCCAGGTTGCCATCTCTTTGTGCACATGTGCTGCCATGTGAGCCCCTTTGAATTTCTGTCCCCTCTTAATATGTAATGCAGAGAAGGCAAATGATACTCAGGGCTGAATGGGGGGCTGCAGCTTGAAGCACCTGCACACAATAGAGATCCTAATAGAAAATAGAAATTACAGAAAAACACCATCATCTCTTCATTGCTACAGTACAACAATAGAGAGCAATTCAGTTTGGGGTGCATTAACAGAATGTGAATAGCACTGTTACAGCAGTGTGAGGCACAGGGTTCCTGCCTCAGCTACATTATGAAAACATTGTCATGCTTATGAAGCCCCTATGAGGTGTTAGCTGGTTTCATCAGTGTAAAGCAAGAACTAACTGATATCAAGAGATGTATTTCAGGGTCATTGTCCCCAGAAAAATGTAATAGAGGAAGCAGGTTATTTTTCAGTGTCTTCATCTGACATTATGAATCTGAAGACAAAACCAACCAGCCTAACTGGGTCCAGAACACAAAATCTGGATTTCAGAGAATTTGAAACTTTAAGTTCTGAACATCTGGGAGATTTTGAATTCTGGACAAGTTTCTTTTCAGTTCTTAGATGTGGGGGTTTTACAGTAGCAATAAAAAATTACCAGTTCTGTTATTTATGTCTACAGCTCACTCTGAGCTAGGATGGGTGCTTTCAGACTAGGCTTGCTTCCTTCAGTTTCATATTCTGGGGATTTTCTTGAATTAGCACCAGCATGTGTATTCATAGGTGACTCCCATAAAGTCACTGCTTACTTTTAAATGACTTACTGTGCTCAAGATTGCAACGAGAACCTCATACTCCTTCCGTTCCTGTCTTACAAGTCATTAAGAAGGCATTTCACTCAGCCCCAAACACTAGCTCCTGTGTTATGAGTCTTATGTTTCCTTACTTTTTACATGCTTAATTTTAAATTTAAAAGGCCCTTTTAATACACAGTTTGTATTCCATAACATTACAGGTCATTTTGTTTCAACTTTTATTTTCCAGCTGGAGAGTATTTTCTATAGGATTGTTTGCAATTTTGTTTCCAGTTTGCACACAACAAGACACCATGACACATCTGCTCTTCATAGTTCTCAGCAAGTGTTTTAATGGAAATAAACATGATATCCTATAAGAGAAAGTCCTAAGAAAATGAGACAACAAAAGACAGCTGTGATCTGGATGAAAATCTTCTTGTGAGGGAATTCCTCACAAGAAGCCATAGGTCTCCCTTAACAGTCTTTGGACTACTACCCTCAATTGGACCCCTATGCTTTGTCTCTCTATTGCCTTAACTCTAATCCTTTAATCTAATCCTAGGGGTGGACTGGGCATTACTGAAGGATCTCCAGCTCTGGCCAAGATGAGCAAGAGATCAGTGGAAAATTCCTTTCCTTGCCCAAACCTTGTCTCTGCAGGCCCTTTACAGGCCCACCACAACTGCAAGCCTTGGCTTTGCATCCCTGTTAACCCTGACAGCAAATCTGCTCCAGGAAGCTATCAGACTTCTCAGAGAAGTATACCTTTGGTGCAAACACCTTCTCTTGGGAACCCCTTTGCAGTACTTCTTACCCAGATTCACAGGCTTTGTCATTCCCCTAACTCCAAAAGTTCAAGTATGGCTTGTTTTGACTGCAGCTCGTTTTGTGATACAGTTGATGTGGAGTTGCAAGAAGCTGCTAAAGGTAAGTCTGGGCACCACAAATCATTTTCCCCTTTTCATCTTGTCAGTGGGAAGAGTGATCTTGAGTCACTTTCAGGTTACAGCTAATGCAAGATGTGAGACAAAGTCTAAGGGTCCAGTTTGAGCAGGGACCTACAAAAAAGATGGAAAGTTATGGAAAGTTATGGAAAGTTTGGGCAGAGAAAGGGCCAAGGCTGGAGGTCCTTATGTAAAGCTCAGCTCTTGGCTGTAGTTAGCATTAGGGTTAAGTTTAAGGTTAGGGGAAACACAAAGACTCAGGTCCCATTGGGGTGAGATCCCAAAGAGGTTGCCAAGAGGAGAGCTGAGAAACAGGAAGAATTATTTCCTGTCCCAGTGGTGAAGATCTTGTGCTAGATCTCAGCCAACAATGAGTTTTGTCCTTTATATTATCTGTTTAAAAGTCTGAAGATTTAAAATATTAAAAATGACAAAGAGAGTCAGTAGATTGTAACACAAATACAACAAATTAAGCTTTAATCTTCAAGAGAAATAGAAACCATGTAGCAACATCCCTATGGTTATAAAACAAAAATTAGGTGTAGAACATACTGCTAGATTGAACTGGCTTGCATGGAGTGAAACAAGAAATGAAGCTGAGGAGCAAAAAGAAGCTGGTGTTGTTGCTGTGATAGCAGGGGGGAAAGGGAGAGAAGGACAGAGGCAAGGGCAGCATGGAAGAGCAGAACTGTTGCTTTAGGAAGCACCAAATTATTTCAGCCACATTGTCTCTGATGGTATTGTGCCAGTTCAAGAACATTCCCATACTCCTCTTGACTCTGGCTGCCTGCTCCCGTGCCTCTGTCACTTCTGGACCATAGCAGCCTCCTCACCCAACAAAAAGGGAGAGTTGGTTTTTACAGATTAGAGAGTGAGACAGTGCAAGGCCAGAGAAAAACCAGCATGTCCCATGGAAGAGGGGAGCACGGTGAGGCCCAGGATGCAGGGCGATGACTTCAGGACATGCTGCTCAGGACAGGGGTCCCAGTCCACCAGACTGCCTGCTAGTCTCACCATTTCTCACTCTCCTGCCTGTCAGCTGAAGAGATCACTGATTACTGGGTCTTTGTGCAGCCTTCTAGCAGAGCTGAGCTCTTCTTGAGCTGCACAGCAACTTTGTAAGCCTCCATCTGATAAAACACCCCAGAGCCTCAGCCAGAAGGAGTTATAGCTATGGATGGAAAGAAGATGGCTGGAAAATGTGATTTCCATCTTCTGGAAAGGTCAAGTTTGAGGAAAAAAGATCATCTGGGAAGGCAAATAAGGCAAAAAAAAAAAAAAGTCATGGAGAAAGAAATATGAAAATTAAAGCTGTTTGCAAATTAGAGCCTTCCACCTTGCTGAGAGGGCTATTTGCATGAGTGCTTTTGCTTTTCTTGGCAACATCTTTTCAGACTAGCTACAGGCATCTACCTGTCTGTTATCTCTCTTTTCCTGGAGGAAAATAGGGTTTGCTTTTTTTTCCTTGAGGAAACTCCCCCTTTCACTTTTGCAGAGAGGACAGTTCCTGTGGATGAATTTCTGCTGCAGGGCCATGCTGTCTCTGCCCTTAGTGGGGTCACCCTGGTGCACTGCTGTCCCTGGCCATACCACTGCTGTTCTGCACCTGCTGCCCGGCCCCGGCCTCCTTGCCACAGGGAGAAGGTTATGCAGGGGAAAATGAGGAGAAGAAGAGAATGAGAAGTATGAAACCATGCCTGCCTAAGTTTTAACCCCATGGTCACAGAAGGTGACCACAGGGGTAGAAACTTGTCTTGGACCCAGCTATACAGACCTAGGCAAAAAGTGTTAAGGACTTTGGTGGTGAGACTCCCACATTAATAGACAGGGTGTCTCTTGAACTATACCCTGCTTCTCTTCACAGCTCTCAGCACCTGATGACATCAGCCTTGACCCCTTGCATTTCAAAGTGTTTACAAGGAGAAATGATATTTGGACAGTATTTATACTTCTTGTAAACTACCTCAGCAACTGGCAATAGTGGCCATAGGATGTGACCAATGAACCCACAAGTAAATATTTCCTTGGACAAATGTCAAAAAACTCTGGGTTCTGGCACTTTAGAGGCAACCTTATCAAATACAAAAAATGTTAAAGGTGACTTACATAGCTTGCATTTCTGGAACATCTGAGTTTGTAGTTATTTGTCACATAAACTATGAATAGGGCCAAATGAACTTAAAGTCCTTCTGTTTCCTTGTCCTTTATATATAGTTTTTTCCACTGGAAGAATACACTTCGGCCTCATAATCACTTCTCCAATACCACAGAGTGTCAGCTTTATTTAGCAAAGTGATACATAGTTCAGCAACAAGACTTTGTGGACATATTTACATTTTATTTTTCTGTTTAGATAGGTGGATTTTTTAATCCCAAGGGTTCCTTGATGGATGAAGATATTTTTATTTGGAGACTAGTACTGATTGTTTGGGTAGAAACCAACTAGATCTGCTGGAATGCATTTTTAAACTTATCTCTTTTTACAGAAGTTACTTTTTTGTTAGTTAACAGTTCTTATGCATTGCACTGTTTATGCTATGCACTGAATCCTGTAGACAAAGACCACACTGCCATGTAACTGAAGAACTGTATCATGACACATACATAGCTGATTGATTACAGCTTCAGAGGAAGTGCTTGTTTTGACATTTCCTGGGTTCTCATTTCCTCTGTTTGCAATTTTGAATAAAATCCCTGTTAACAGAGCTGTCTTAATACAATTTCTTAATTTTTCATTTTCTTATCAATTAAAAGGAAGAATAAACTGGACTGTATGCAATAATCTCCGCTTCCCAATGTATATTGCCGTCAGAGATGCACTCATGTTTTTCAATCCTGAAAGCAGAGTCCTCCACCACTTCATCTATAGGAGCAAGTGTGTCACTGGGTATCCTGGCCTCAGGGTGAACTCTGCCTTTCCCTTCCTTCTGTGCGCATCCTTGAGGGATGACAGGCTGAGCTTCCTTCACATCTTTAACTGTGGCAACCAGCACTTTAGATTGTGTCTCTGGGTGGATATATTACAACCTCTGATGAAATCTTCCCCTTTTTTCTGCCTGACTGATGTGGCAGGGCCAGCTGTGTTTGCCACACATCAGAAATGTTCCTCGTACTGTCCTAGACCAGCAGCAGACTAGCACATGGCGAAAATATGGGAATTGGAGCCACTCCTCTGCCACACCAAAAACTATCCAGCCCTCCTCCCTGGTCTCCACATGCACCAGTGACTTGCTGGGACCAACACAGCCCTCCACCCTGCTCACAAGCCAGATGGGACAGGCACACTCTCTCAACAGAAATCCCACCAACTAATCAAACCCTTGCTACCACCAGTGACCTGGGAATCTATTCCATCTCTCCACATCACAGACACTTTTTTCCTTTCAGAAAACACTGCCTACAGATGTGACTACAGGCTGCAGATTTAAACAACTCAGTTTCTTACAGAGAAACTCATTAATAATTCCAACTCAGGCCACAGTGAGCAGGAACAAAATAAATGTGCAAGCTCAGTACTCCTGTTCATTTTGTTATTTCTCACTGCCCATGGGGCAGCGTAGTCATGGACACACTGTCGTGTTTTGATCACCTGTACTATATGAACCTGATGCTTCCCAAGCTCTACCTTTATCTCACTTTACTTCAGACTTTCTAAACTAAATTGATAAATGTTTCAGTTTGATCCTCAGCCTTAGCAAGTAGCCTATGCAACCCTGCTTGGCACCTAGAATTAACATTCTCCCAGTCAATTGCTTGGCCATTGTTTAACTTTTTGACGTTATACCCAAAGATGCCTTATCTCCTTACCATTGTCTCACTTCCTCCTTGACAGTACTTGTAGTTCCCTTTGGTTCCAGTCAATCTTGGCAGGCACAATTACATCCCGAAAAGGAAATGAGGCATACCATCCAACCCACCTTAAGCAAACTGGTTTTAGTTCCATATTCAATCAGCATAGAGAGCAAGATGCCATTGGAGGCCTGCTGGAGGGTATCTGGTGCATCTTATTGAGGCATATCTGAAGAACAGTGTAGTTCACCAAATCATTTGTGGAATGGTAGGAAAGTGGCAAATGCCTCTGTCTAGCTGGCCACTTCTGCAGAGGGACACTGAAAGGTGCAGAGAAGGATGTGCTGCTTACCCCTTACACTCATGCCAGTGTTTAATTTCATGGACACCATGATAAGGCAATTTTTTTACACCTCTGTGTAAAGAGATTTTCATCTCTTCTTTTAATCTGAGCCACAGTGAAGCCAGACAGGCAGGAGTCCTGCAGCCAGCTGGAAAACAGAGGAAAGTGATTTTAGTTTTCTGCTAGTAACTAGGACACTCTTCAGGCTAATATGGACAACATTGCACCTTGACAGAAGAGCAGCTAAATCCTTCAACCTTAGATTTCTTTCCTAAATGTTAAAACCATCATCACACAAAAAAAGTGGACTGCCACCGCCTCCTGCGGTAAGGTTTATTTTATTGCTAAGCACACCTTGCCTCTTTCAGGCTTTCTCTAGGATCTTAGGAAGGCTTTGTGTGGCCATCCACATTTACACCTGGATCACAACAGGGCATGTGCAGGAAGATGGACTTCCATTTCACAGCACATGGGACAGGCACAATGAAGTACCAAAGGAAAGAGGCAGACACCTCACAATGGGCTGCCTACAGGGATAGGCAGTCCAGAGGGGCAGGCAGGCTGGATTACTGCCTAGACCCTGGATGGGCTGCAGGTCACCATGAGTACAAAATTCAGACAGACAGGATCACACCACTGTAATCCATAAAACACTGCAGATATCTTCATTGTCCTATAGACTTGGCAAAAAAAGGGAAGTTATTGTCTCAAACTACGGGAATGGGCTGCTATAGTCAGTGATGGATCTTTTCAGCTGGGTTTCTGAGGGGCAGAAAAATGATTTTCATAAGATGTTCTGTTCCTAGCTATCTTCCTGGGGCTGTCAGCTTGTGGTTTCCAGGCAGCTGTTGCTGCTGGTGCTTTTCCTTTGGTGGGATTTTTTTAACCCAGCTATTTAAAATGTTTATGCACACTTCTTTTGTGCAGGCTACTAACATTTCTCTGAAGAACATAAGTATGAGGCAAGAAACAGTGATTTCTAGCACCTTATATATCTGATAAACTTCTCTGGAATTGCATGGAAGCAAGAAAAGACACATCTCTAGCCCAAGGCTCTCTCCCTTCTGAATTCAAAGCCTGTCATAAACATTAAGACTTTTTGTGATGAAAAAGTGAGTGAATGCTTTGTAACTTAGAGTATAAGGCAACACGTATGTATATATTACCACATACACTCAGAGGTTATCAACGTTCCCTGTGAAGCTTCAGATTTATAAACTTTATCAACTAAGTGAATTCAACAAAAGTATAGCAGGAAAGCAACGAGTTACTAGTTGGTCAGTAATATTTTAAGAGCTAAATAAACTCCAGGAAAAGTCGGAGATCACTACAGCAGTGCAAGGAGAACTAAAAATAAACCATTAGGTCACAAACACAAAACTGCTGAGAGTCAATAGCCTGAGGTAGGCAGCAGGATGCAGAATACCAACCATGTACATGAAACATGCTAATAGCTGCAGAGAAACTGTACCAATAAAATAGACCAGTGACTCAGGGTCCAGGAGATTTAATCTGACACCATTCCAGGGATATCAGCATATGACTTCAAACACTGCATTAAGAGATAGAAAGCTTAATAGCTACTTTCTGGTTTAGTACAATGCCTGGTGATAATATTCCTGAATTTAGAACTCATAAAATATCTGTCACCGCCAGCAGCAATATCTCAGTACTTTACTGAGATCAAATCCTTTACTGAAGTGTGTCAAATAGGTAGAGACAGATGACAGTACATGAGAAGGGGCACCACCTCCATAAAAGCCTTTATAAGAAACAGAATATAACAGGCCAGAAGAGATACATGGCAGCACAGATATTCATGACTCTAAAAGACATTTTCCAGCTCCCTAAACCTCTGGTCATATATTCTATCCAATACTTTGAGACATTGAAGTGAAAACCAGGCTAGCAGACATAGGTAGATGAGGAAAGCTGAATAAAGCTACCAAGCACACAGGAGGAAATGGAATGCCACTGATTTGGATCTACTACCTTCATTCAGTGAAATGGTCAGGCAGTACACAGGGCCACACTGATGAGCTCCTAGAAATCAGCTCTTTTGACCAGGAAATTTTCCTAGTAGAGTAAGCAATCTCATTTCAGATCTTTTTTACCTTCAGGTGATGGTGCTGTGCAGCAGCAAACAAGCAATTCAAGTAACACTACTCCTTCATCTCGGACACAAAACCTTTATGTAAAGAAGGTTGAGACTATTAACCTTTGGAACCTGAGCTCCAGCTAGAAATTAATTTTGCTTTACTGCCCATCTTTGTATGAAAACTACTTAGGATTTGAATATTTACAGCAGTAATGGCCTTTGAAGTTCCATTCTTAAAGGCATTAAGTTATGAAAAATGGTCACCACGAAAATATGAAAACAATGGACCTTACTTATTCATTATGCATATTCTGTCTAATAATTATGGGATAAACCTCATCCAGCTGTGTTTGACTGAGATCAAATGTAATAAAAGACTGATAATAAATACTGAACTACTATAAAAGTATCTGAGCTGAAGGTCTCCTTTCATGAGTAAACTGAAAGCAAGACTACACTTTACAGTACCCTTGTAGAATTTGGAAGTAAAAAGTTGAGCGATCCATGAAGATTAATCTGTCATAATTCAACAATCTTTTATATTTTTAAACAAGGCCTTACAAAACAAGGTCACAAAGGACATTCCTCATTGTTCATTAAAGCTGCTATTTCCTTGTATATGGTACTGCAGGGTGGAGTACAACTATTTTCTGCAAATCAACTGGCAAAGCTATCAGAACACAATAAAATTCAAATATGTATTCTTATCAGATCCTTCCCTAAGAGCTAAATATTTTCATTTTGACTGCATTATGTCAGATAATTAAATTCCAAGGAAAAAAATTTACTACTCAGTATTCATTATGGATTTTATCTCCAAGTAGTCTGCTATTCTACCATTTTTATACTGTATTCCATATTGAAATGCTGGGACATGCTACCAGCTTTTTGTTACACATGTGAAATGATGGCAGCTCACATTGAGCTGGCCATGCTAGGTTTAGGGCTATGTTATAGGCCACAGCAGCAATAGGTGGGGCTAGGTTTAGGCCAAAGGAAAACAGGAGGTTTCTTAGGGTAGCAGCCTCTCTTCTTTTGCTTCTCTAGCTAGAAGTCTGACTGCTCTGGAAGCTCTCACTGGCACTCTCCAGCCTGCTGCTCCTGAGGGACTGGCGGAAGCAGTGTCCACTTACACCAGATCATTGGTTTCCTTTTTTTCCCTGGACACATCCCAAACCCAGACTACTGGAAATATGTAGACACTTTCTAGCTATTTTCAGACCTCTTACTTCGCTGTAACTTTCCTAGACCAACTCCCTTGACCTCTGCTGGTTTTCCCTGTTCTTGCTCCACTAAGAGCCCTCTAAGCCTGAGCTGGTCACCCCAGACACAGGAAGAAGGAGAGAGCAAAATTCATTCTAAGCTGCTGAGAAAATTTAGGATAGCCTTGGCTAGACTGACCCCAGGTGATATGGTCTGTAAATGCAATCTGGACATTTTCTACCCCAACAGTCACATGAATTCTGTAAACAGGAGCGCACAGAAAATTCTGAATGTGGTTATTTAAACTTACACCTATTATACATATATAAACTGAATTAATTTGATTATCATGCTCTTAATTACAGAGATGCTTCAACATACATTTCCCACTTTGACACACCATGAGTGCTGGCAGCACAGAAGAAGCAGTCAGTGGGTTACGACCATACTCATTAAGGTGTGTGGGCCAGAGCAGGTGATTTCAGGGAGGCATGGAGGAAGATATGACTTACTTGAAAATAATTATATAGATTCATGAAACTTCCAAGAAACTAATTTAATCCTCTTCTATATTATTTTTATGAAACATTTGGTGATAGGTTTAAGACATTATTCAGTCCCTTTCTCTAATTTTTTCCTACAGTTTAATATTTAGTAACTTGTCCTGTTTCATTCTACATCTTCTTGCATCTTAAGCAATGAAGTCGCTGCCACTTCCCTTAGAGAAATATTCCATAACTTGCAATTTCGCACTTGTCAGGAAATTTTCTCACACCAGCTTGCATGCTTCCTGTACTAATTTTTTCCAATTCTGCTAGCAGTATCTTCATCTACTACTTCTAGCAAGAGTAGCAATGAGCATTGTTGTTACTACTCTTGTACTATTCCAGTATCTATGGGATACTCCCAGTACTGGTGTAATCTAAAAATGATTCCTGCCCCAAAGTAGTAAAACCCATGAATTAACGTTTTGGCAGTCTCTTGAGAATTCATCAGACATGAAACATTTCCTCTGTTTTTCAGTGACACATAGATGCAGACAATATTTGTTTTTTGAAATGCAGAAGAAGCATATCTTTTGGGTTTAAGACTCTGGTGGATTTGGGCTCCAGTAGTCCAGAAAGCTGTTGGGCGAGCTTTCCTGGATAGGTCCTGTTTATTTGCAAGGCAAAGGCAGCCAGTGTTGTTTTAGTCCTCCTTATGAAGTCCACGTGCTTTTTTTTCATCTTAAAATGGAGTTCTGGGTCCAGAATGTAGACCAGCTTTCCCATCTGACTAGAACTGGTGAGTCTACAACTTTGTGTAAAGTGTGAAAACTTAACTGAGAAAATCAGTTTACCAAGACACAACATGGCTGTAAATTGTAAGGGCAATATTTGCAGCTGAACTTAGGTGAATACAGCAGCATCCATGAAAGATAAGGTATTTCAAATGGCCAGAAATTAGCAACATAATTCCATGGGATTTACTGTGTTTCAGTTCTGAATTTTAAAAAATGAAAATTTTGAGTTTTGTTTAAAGATAATGTTATAGAAAACTTGTCACATGTAATTGGAACACTCTGACTTGCTAAAGCCACAACCTTTTGTTCTGTCATATTATCTTTTTCTCCTTGTTGTAATGTTATGATTTATAATGCTATGTACTGGTTTTCAAGTGTTATTTTAATTTCAAAACAAAAAACTAAATTACTCCATTTTTAATCTATTTTGTATAAGTATGGACATGTCTTAATCCATGTTTCAGTGTAACAGTATTTTCCTACAGGAGAATACTCGATGGGAAAATTTTCAAGTATCATTTTTTACTGTGTAAGCCGTTCTCCTTTATGCCATTAACATTTCAAGGTTAACAAGAGTAGACCATTTTCTTGTTTTCCTGAAGTAGAAATTTTCCTTAAATTGCCCAATGTTCAAGTGTATGATTCAGTGCCTAGAATTGAACCAGGTAATTTTTTACATAATTTGCACAGTTTGCCAATAACTTGGGTGTGAAAGATTAAAGAAATCCATTAGCTCCCTGTAAGTGCTGGAGTCATTAATCCTCATGGGTGTGTACTCTTCAAATATATGAGATGAAAAATCATGATTCCTTGAATAATATTTTTTAGATAGATTGCTTTTGACCATACTTCCCATTGCGTAATTTAATCTTAAAAGTTTGTACAATGTGATGTGGTTCAGAACTCAGAAAATAAATTCTTAAACAAAACATTGAAGGGTGCTGCTTTGTCTGCTGTTCTTAATTGTTCAAAGCAAAACAATTGAACAGAGGGACAGAATCTGGAATCTGATCACAGAAATGTAGTGGTCAGTTGCTCTGTATGGAGATCCTCAGCATGGCTTGCCTAAGAATATTTACTACATTTTTTGCATTAAACATTTACAAGGTTAGGTTTGGGGAATTTGCATATCAAACTTACATTGATAGTCTAATATCCTTTATTTATTTTTTGTCTGCATTTATGTGGTGGAAAGAGGGCTGTGGAATTACACCAAAGAGTAACCACTTATCTAACCTGCATCTAGAGGAGTGGCAGAGGCAAATGCTGAAGTGGAACCATTAAGGCTGAACAAAGAGAAATAGTTGTGACAAGGATGTGATACTATCCTAACGTTAAACCCTGCCAGCCATGGGAAAAAATCTCGTCAGTTCAGTCTGACTTTGATCACTGCATTTCTGCAGAGGGCCTGCCCCAGCACTGCAGGCTGAGTACAAGCCTAACTAGACTCCTTCAAAGACATCCTCATGTAGGATGTGACTTCCAGTGCTGGCTTAAAATCACCTTCTGTATTACCTTACCCTAAGAGCATTCATTTGAAACAGTATGATTACAAGAAAAGTTGCTTCAGGAATACAGGCTTGCCTGGGGTTTCCTAAGGGCAGATTTTTTTAGATGAAACTGTAAAACAGTAAAAGGTTATTGAGCAGTAAAAGATTATGGAAATCTACACCATCAAAAATAAACCAGTTACAAAATACCTTACTAATTCTTTTACTCAACGACACAACAGATATGAGTCCTTCACTAGATAATTTTCTCTGGGCAGCACATGCTTTGTAAACTTGCAGCTGGATTAGATTAATGGGGATAGAAATCAAGGACAAATCCTTGTCTCTGATTCAGCAAGGTCATCACATATATTTAATTCCAAACACCTGATTCCCTCTAATTCAAACCTTAAAGCATAAAAAATCAATAGTTCATGACAGACTGTTGCTAGTAATACTGCAAAACAGACAGCTTTCATGTCATTTAAGTAACATACACCTCTGAGATATACTAGAGACTTCAAATGAAGATTCTGAATTTTTTTATGCCCTTCTACCTTATGAAACTAAAATGCAAGAGCATGATGACACAGAGTATCTGCATGAAATGTCACTGCAATATCAAATAGACACCAGCAGGTTTGCAGCCAAAAATTACAATGAAAAGAAAGAATGTCTAAATTTCAAAATAATGTGAAAACACAAATCAATAACTGTAACATAAGAAAAAACACTGAAATCCAGGGAAAAGCAGAACCACAAGGAAAAAAGTAAGAGAAAATAATTAAATTGTGTATGTGTGTTTTTTCCAGAATATGCTAGAGAGTAAACTGTGGATACTGGAGAAAATGATGAGCCAGGTATTAATTGAACAAGTCAGAAAGAAATTTGGAACATTCACGGGAATTGAAACGTATCAATGATGTGGAAAAAAACTGTAAACACATTCAAGTAATCAATAAGAGAGAACAGAAATCTCACAGAGAAACAGAATTGCTGGCACACAGCACCCACAAAGCTGAGGAAAACTTCATCTCAGCGCAGAAATCTGTCCTTGAGGCTAAATTTCTCTTTAGCTCTGTTTCCAGAAAAAGACAAGATTGCTCCAGTTCCAGTCTTTAATTCCTAAGTGGATGTCCAGAACAACATCAGAAGTTGTGGCTGACTCAGATAAACTCTCAGTTGAGTGTGCTGTGCTAATTTTAAACATTCTGTTACTCATTCTTTGATCACATCATGAGATCACACATGAAGTCTTGTTTATCACAATTTTATTACACTGGGAATTTTGGATCTGTGGCTTCATAGTGTGAAATTCATCCATATTAGGATGCTTGAAATGCTCTATGTATGGTCACATAAACTCCTTTTTGACCAGAGAGAGAAATAAGCAGTTCTAAAGAATCACTCATTTTATCTACTTCAGACATCTCTGGAAGAGACAAAACATACCCACTTGTGTCAGTGATGTTCCATTAACTGCAAACAGGGTGTAGGTGAGTACCTCAGAGGGAGACTGCTGCTATGCAGGTGTCTCTCACTTTGAATGGAAGTAGCTTAGATCTTAGAATGGTGCTAGAACTATGTGAATTAAGTGAATTTTCTAACAACAATTCATTACAAGAAAATTAAATGTGAATGGCCTGTAAGTAACCTGGGGGCCAATCAGATTTCATTCCAGTTGGAAGGGGAGCACAATCTAATTTGATTTATTGCCTGACAGAGAGATGAAAAGGCTGCTTCTAAGTCCACCTGTTAAGGATTGTTTATCAAGTTGATACCAAGCATGAAAATACTTTTCTTCAGATATGATCACTGTTTTTCACAGAGAGTGGAAACTATTTGAATTGGAAAAAGGAGGTAAAACTGCTAGGACAGAAATCCTGGCCCAAGAAATACCACGCAGATAACAAGGGGATGCAGCCAAAGCCAAGCAGGTGGTGAGGGGTCTCTCTTAGTCACAAACTACCCAGAGTCCAGCGTAAGCATCGTGGCCATTTCCAACTTGATATTCAGTTTGCATTAATTCATGTGTCATCCTAAAGAGGTTATTTTACTCCCCAGAATGCCTTTCCTCCCCTTGCCAGGCATCACAGGCCAGAATAGGAGATTTGCAGGACTGAACCTGATCATGTCCAGAGTAGAGTGACTATCAAGAGAGTGTCCGCAGTTACTGTTACTGCTGCTGCTGCTGTATTGGCCAAAATTAATCAAACTAATCTGGGTGTCTAACAAAAAGTACTTCAGTTTGGTGCAATGGTACATCATCATGGAAGTTCCAGATCCCTGCAGGAGGTAGTGGTACCTAACAGGACAATTTCTAACCCACATGCCATGAACTGTGTGATGAGCTTCATAAAAAACAAACAAAAAAGGTTTAGAAGCTGCTTCAAAGAAATTGGGGAAGCAGCAGCAAAATATTTTGTATGATCACATCTGTGAAGAGAAAGGTCCACATTTTAATCCTCTCCTCCCTCTTTCCACTCTCTTGCTAAAAGAAAAAAAAAAAAAAAAAAAAAGAGGAAGCAAAGAAGAAAAGAGAGAAGGGGGAAAAAGACCTAACGCCAGAAAATCTTTTTGAAGTATTTCTTCTCTTGATTAAGAGTTCTCAGTTTGGCAAGACCTAAATCAAGATACATCAAAGAGGGTTCAAAATAAAGAGCAGCTGAATGAAAATGTATGAGATGACAGAAAGAATAAACAATAATAAGTGTGCATATGTTTAAGCCATCTGAAAGTGATTGCAGCAATGTGTTAAATGTCCGGAAATACACATTAAAATAGCATCATAAGTCCCTAAGGAAAAAAAATCTACTTAAATATTAAATAAATCTTGTTTAGACTAAACTGCATCCATTCTTCCCTTTGTGTTATGACTTCAGGAGCTTTCCCATCCTCTCTGTTTGGTTATGTATAATGGTAAAACCACTACTGTTCTTGCTCAGATTTTCTGCAGTGCCAGTGGGTTTCTGGAGGTAACTACACAGGCAACGTAGCCAAAACAAGAACCTCTCCCCCAGAGATATAATATAACTCATATGGAGGGGATGAAGAAGCAAGGGCTTATACATGTCTTCTGTTTGCTGGCATTTGTTTACCTCCAGTTGAAAAGCGGTTTTTTTCTGATAAAATTCTGGAGAATGTGACTAAACATTTGGGGGAAATTATTCACAATTTGCTGCATGGTGCTTAGGGGGCTGAAGAGAAGACCAATGGAAACAGATGTAAAAGGGAAATACAGGACGAAACTCAGGAAGATAATAGGTAGCAGAAAGCACTATGAGATTAATAACATGATGGCACCAGTTTTGGTTTCCATTTTTAAATTCTCCATATTCTGGTACCTACGGAAATAATCTAACAATGAAACATCACTAACAAAGTTACCACATATTTTGTCTAGGAATATCTCAGCTTTAAAATAACCCTGTATCCTATATCCCGTTTATTTTCCGTCAGCTGAAAAACCTTGCAAACTAATTTTAAATGAACACAACTCCTATAAAACTGCTCTTAATGGATGTTATTAAGATGAATGGTTCTCTTTGGTACTGTGACTTTGCACAGCCTGTGTTTCCATTGTGGCACTGTAAACACTTTTGAACAGCACCACCATAGCTGTATTTTAACAAGGTAACAGAATAACAACTTTCCCTCTGCTGAATTTTTTCAAGCATTCAAACTTTAGGAACTCTTGCAGTAAATGGTTAGCAGGTAGCTAAGAACTTAAGATTAGTTTTTGGCTCTGGTATTATCTGACAGGCTATCATTATCAGTCACTAATGCCTTTCATGTAATGGATAAAAGGTCCAGGGTATCACTCATGTGGCTCTTTTAAAATGCCCTGAGGTTTTCTGTTTTGGTTTGGTTTTGTTTTATCTCTGAGTGTGACAAAATGTGGCAGACAGGAGGGCACCACAGAATACTTCTTAATCATTCCACATATGTTGAACACAAGGTGTTTAAAAGATAAGTTTGTGGAAATCAATGCTTATAAGGATGCTTTTGTCTTACCCTGTGCCAGAAAGTGTAGCACACTTACTAATTCTGCAACTCTACACAGGCAGCCAAGTGCAATTTATTTGATCCTGTATTTACACTGCTGCAGTTTATAAGGAAGCATACTGGTTATATTTGAAAACATGAGGTCAGAATTCTGAAATGAGCGACAGTTTTGCTTTCTGAACTCAAACAAGCAACAGGAAGTTCTAAGTATGTGTGGAATATAGCACCATCTGTATTGGTGTATGATGCTTCACAGTGTACCAAGCTAAAATATACCCCCCTTGTTTATTCTCAAGCAATGAGAGTTTCATGATTAAATGGATGGGATTCTATAGGCTGGGTGAAATTAGATCGTATTCGTGTTCTCATGTACTCTCTCCTCTTACTCTCCTGTGCTTCTAACCTAGCAATTTTTATTAAATAAAGGTGGGATCAGGGATCTGTTTTCTCCAATTATAAACCATGTTTTCTGCTTACCCTATACTGCTAGATGACCTTTAGTCATCTCCAGTCCAAGGCAAAAACATCAGCGGCCTGAGATCAGCGGAAGAAGTGAAGAGTCCTAATTAAGTAGTCACCTAATCCCTTCTCTCATCTTTCTGCACACCCACTGGAGACAAACCTAATGATGTTGTAGGATAATGGATCTGCTTTTAATTGTTGGCTATTGTTAGTAGAGATTAGGCTGCCTACTCTAATATGATGGTGCTCCTGTTGAGTAGCCCTGCAGATAGTCAAGCACATATCTCAGCAAACCAGGAATGCAGCCAAATGAAGAAGAATCTTCCCAGAGCAGGAAAATAACCTAACGGCCAGATAACTGCAACTCAGTTAGAGCAGCAAAAGCTGTGCATCTACCCAGCCCTAATCTCTGTTTGAAACACATTGGCACTTATTTTTTGTCCTTAGTCTGCTACTTACCTGCCAATTCTGCAAAGTCCTACTTCTACTTGCTGTGCTCTTTGCCCTTCTCAGCTTCACAAAGCTCCTTTTCCACCTTCTCCTCCATTCTGCCTTTTCTTTCTCCTTGCCCTGCAATGAAGCCAGAAACTCCCAGGAGTGTCCCAACACTTCTTGGATCAGTGTTAAATAATTTTTGCCTTTCCTGATACTGCCAACAGTAAGGATGTATCTCTCTCTACCTGATCAGTTCAAAGCTTATCTGGGAAAAGACAGTTAGAAAAAGCAGTTTCTTGTTTAAAAAACTCATCACGATATTTAGGAAAATAGGCTCCTACTGCCTTGAAACTGCAAAAGCCTGGTGTTTACCAATTATCTGTTTGCTCAAAACACATTTGACTTATGGCTGCGTTCTCTTCACCTCAGTTACACTCTCCTTTGCCCTTCTCATCGCCTTCGCCGTACCCGGTGACACCTCTTGTCCTCAGTGTCTTCAGGAGTCCCTTCTCACTAATTTATCATCCTTCCTAACCAAACCTCAGCCTCTCTGATACAGATGAAACCAAACCTAAAAAGTCTGTCCAACCCCATTGCAGCATAGAGATCCCACCCTCCTTTTGTGATCACTCTGGTGTTGTGCCCCTTTCTTGCTCCACCTGCCGACTCTGTCCACTCGAGGGGCACGGCTGCAGAGGAGCTCTCCTCTAAGACAGGACAGTCATGTACCCAGCTAAGCCACTGTAGGGACAGCAGCACAGCCAACCTATTGTACCTGTGCTGGGAATTTCACCAGCTCCAACAAACCCGTATTTGCTAAGACCTTCAGGGCATGGACTGTCTGCTCTGTTTGTCCTCTGCACAGAGGGGAGCTCAAAAGTTATTGTAGCATCAAAAGTAATTGGTATGGGTAATTCCTTTAGATATATCAGTACAGGGCATTAAACACACCTTTCTAGGTTTCTGACAGTCTAAAGGGAGACAATTATTCAACAAAAGCCCTTCCCCTCTGCCTCAGCCTGTAAATACAGTAACTTCCATAAAATTCTATTAAAGAAAAAGACCTCTACATTTATATTTGTGAGTAGTTTTCTGCCTTCTGTGGGACCAGTCACATTCAGAAAGCTAAAAATAAGTGAATGTCTCTTCAGCATCTGTATCCATGATTTCTGATACATACACATTTAAAGACTGTATTAATATTCTCAGCACTGCAGGAAAATTTTAGGTCCTTCATTTTTATGTTAAATATTTGTTTTCATTGGCTGAGTTTTAATGAATGAATTAAAATACTAGGAGATAAATGGATAAATTTTTTTTCTGTGCATCTGGAAAATTATTTTAGAAACATTCTCATACCATTATATGAGTCTCAAAATGTATCTAGCAGGATGTCAAAGGTGAATAATATTACTAAATAAAAAGAAATCATGAAGAAGTTTAGGTGTGTATTGCTGAGAATAGTTCTGGAAGGAAAATGAACTTTTCAAGTTTGTATTCTGTCAGAAATAGTTTTTTTTTAAGGAATTTGTGATTCTCACTGCCAAGAGACCAACATTTTGTGTAAAGAGGAATCCATGAAGTGCAGTGCTTGCAGCTGTGAATTCTAATGCTGGATGAATGCCATACACATAGCTGTAGGTCTCACTGAACTCATGGTGTTGTTCCCTATTTGTAATAGTAAATCAAATTCTTTGTCCAAAAAGAGTCACCACTTACTGCTAAATGGAGTAATATGATTGTTTCTTAGCCACATGGTATTGACTTCTGTTCACTATATGGCTGACCTACATCCAGGAGACACATCTGAGAAAATCACACCACCTCAAATTCCACAATGAAAATCAAGCTTTTTAAGAACAGAATGTGAGAGAGCAAGATTATTCATGAAAGAAATACAAGACACTGAAGATATTTCTGTCCAAGTTCTGCCTCAACACTGCCATATATTTCGTTAAACTGTTGTAGACATCAATTTTTTAAGCTGTTGCTGTCTTCTCCCTGTCTACAGAAACAGAGGGAGGGGATTGTCATTCCTTCAATATTTTACATTCAGTTTTCTCTTATTACATAATAACTCCCCAGCCTTCTTTCTCTGGGATTTCATGGCTTCCTTACCTCCCCTTTCTAACAAATGACCCATGGGATAAGTAGTTCTCTTTCCTAGGATTTGCTCCATGGCACCATGTTTACATCCCTCAAGACCACCTTTGCATCACCAGCTCTGTACAGATTAGTTGCAGAAGTGTAAAGGTCTTGGACTAGAAAAGTTTTTAAAACACTTCTAGATAAAAAGCAATTTTGTAACTGAAGCATGCTTTCCTCCATGCATGTTCTCTGTGGGGTTGACCAAAAGCAGACCAGAATACTATTCAGCAATACATTATTGTAAGCATGCTTCACCGGACACAGATTTTCAGCCTTAGTACTCCCCCTGATTTACAAATTAATATTTTTATACTCCTTTTTAGTTCCCTGGATCTGTCAGCTCCCCAGAAACACAGGTCTTCCAAGCATTCATTCAGTGACCTTTATCAGCAGTGGCTTGGTGGCTCAGTCAGAATCTCTTCCTGATAACTTTGCAGATAATATTTTCTGAGGTTTTACTTTGTCATTCCAGGAATATAAAAATTGTCACTAGGATGTACAGCTTCAAAACAGACCAAAAATCATCATTTTTTCTGCTAGATTAACCACTGAAAGGAATATAATCTATAACCTTTCACTTTTTGAGAGCTCCCAGCTGTAACAAATCTGATGAGCTCATTAGAATAATGTTGCAAACACTATTTTGCTTTAAAATATTTGTGAATATATGAGGATGATAGAAGTGATCATTTAATGTTTTCTGAACAAAGAGGGTTTAAGAAGTTTCAATACCAATGCAGAACTGAAGTCTATACCCTGGAATAACAGTTACAATGCAATTCAAAGCATGTATTTGCTATACTGAGAAAACCAGGAGCCAGGAAATGTCAGGATGGAAACTTGTCAAACATACACAAATAGGTAAATATGTCTTTGGATAGTGTAATAAACTGAAAGTGGAATGCATTTTTTCAGTAAACATAGCAGTCAGCTAGAATTTGAAATCGTCATTCTCAAAATGTTGGTTTAAAATGCACCAAAAAATAACAACCAGAGGGCTAATCCATGTATAGGAAAAAAATTGGGTACTCTGAGACCAATAGTTTTTTCCTTAACTACAAAATATCTCTGAAATTGGGAAAAAAAACCCAAACCAAACCAAACAAACAAAACATGCTTGTAGGGCAGCCTACAGAAAGAGAAAAACAGGGACTCGTGGATGACACACAAATAATGGTGCTAAATCTGAAAATTCTTTACGTGTTTCCCAATGGCTGACAGACAGAAAGACAAGTAAAAAGGACCAGACTGAGGCACCAGGTCCATTTTGCTACCCTTCTGCAGAATACCATAAGCCAGAAATTTTTTCTGGTGCCCCCAGATTTAAATCTCAGACTGCCATGATGTATGTTTACTGAAACAAATACTAAAATACAAACCAGAGCAGCTTAGAAATTCAGTAAAGCTATAGCAGCTGTGAACATGCAACACTCTTTTGTAAACCTATCGTTTGATATTTGCCATTGTATGCAATGGCTTCCCTCTGCTTTCTATTATTGTAGTTCCCTCTGTATTAACTCCCACTTTTTCTGTTTCATACTTTATTTCCTGAAACAGAATTTTTTTTTTCTGAACATATTTTTCAGTCAAAGTAGTTTCTGCATCTGCTCTGCATCTCTGGCATTATAAAGCTGTCCCCTTGAAAGGCTCCATTTGCTTCAATAATCCACTCCTTCTTCCACTGAGGTGATTCTACCCTTCTTGAAATATCCTCCAAAGTGATGTGCTGTGAAATGGAACATTCCCAATGAGATTTCAAGGCCATTGTAAATCTATCCGAATATAATGCCTTTTTCTGGTGTTTTGAATTTGGGTTCTATTTTAGTATTGAGGTCTACATTCAAACCCAGAAAAGTAAACAGAAAAAAAAAGTTTAAAAACCACCTCCACCTCTTAATTGTTTGTAAGAATATTTTGTTTCCAAGAAGCAGATAACTGTGAACCTGCTCACTGTTTCACCTCAAGTCACTAATCCAAGGCTCAGTCCCAGTTGTGTCAAAAGTTTAAGATAGGCAACTAGATTGAACTGAAAATCAAATTCACTTTCATATATATTTGTGTATTTATTTCTATGCATTATATGTAGAATGAGATCCTTCTCTTTTTACTACCCTTTAACAAGGGTAGTAAATTAAGCAGTTTGTGTCTTTTTTCTGGTAGTCTTAGAGAGTATTACACATGGGGTGGGATTTTAAAGACCATGAATACTGAACTTTGAAATCTCTCTCCCAAATTTCCATTCAGACTTCCCCATTCCGAAGGACTCTGTCCCTTTCAGAAGCTTTCTTCTCCTAGGGTATTTCCTAGTTTGCATGATAAATTTCACAGAAGTCCTGCAAAAAATAAAAAATCTCTGGGCATTTCAGAAGGGTAAATGAATTTCAGAGAACCAAGAGGAGGGTGTTCCAGCTTGACATCGTGTGGATCACTTATAATGAAAGGTGTAAATTTATAAGAAATTACAAGTGATTCATCTTCTTGTATATGCTAATTTGCATTAACTTTAGGAGAAATATTAAAATCACTTCTTTATACATACACAAGAGGTACTTTACACTTGGATATATTAGCAAGTGAAGCTGTAGCAGGATGTGTGAGGTTGGATGGGGATTTCTTCAGCATGGTCTAGAGGAAGGTGTCTCTGCCCACAGCATGGGGTTAGAACTAGATGATCTTTTAAGTTCCTTCCAACCCAAACCATTCTGTGATTCCATGATACGTGTTACATAGAAACACTGCAAAATGCATTGCACATTTTATTCAAAACAGCTTCATACCAACTACAAAGCATGCTGCTCTCGCCATAATCTCAAAAACTAAATTTTTCTTGATGTTTCATTTTTTTGAAATTCTATGAGCAGAAAACCCAGCAAAGAATGTGATAATGGAAAATGAAAGTAGTTTGATTTTCACTGTAAGATAGTTTCTGTCATAAAAAACTGTGTTAACACCTTAAGCACTACTAAAAATTTTAAATAATCTTTAATGCAGACCATATGCTGGAAGAAGACTATACACACATAAGAAATTGACTTCTTAATTGTGTATCATCCTAATTCACCCATTTTCTGTTAATTAGCAGTCGTTATCTGACAGACACCATTTCCTACACATGTTCACTGTTAGCATGAGAAAAGTTTGCTGAAGGCAGGACTATTTTTGGCCCAGCAACACTTATGTTGCTATGTGCTCTCAGATTACTGGGCAGATAGGCACACAATGAAGTCAAACAGCTGATCTGTAAAACTGAGAACTCTTTGTGGTTTCCTCCACTGGTGCTTGTTTGTGTATAAATATGCACAAATTATGGGTAAGGAAAGGTTATTTTTCTCCAGATAGGCTTGTCAGAGAAAAGACCCACATCCTGCATCCTGTTAAAACCCTCTGTTAAAATGCAGTCAGAACCCCTCATCAAGTTCTGCGAAATCACTCCATAAAGTTGTGCCTGTTACAGTTTGTACCTTCTGTCACACTGAGTAATTTAAAGTCGATCTTAGTTAAGATAGAAGGAGCACGTGTCAGTGCTTTGATCATTGCCCTCACAGCAAAGCTGGTGATGGCTGCAAATGTGGTATCACTTTCAATTCAGGTCAGATAGGGGGGATCCTTCCAAGGTCTTTGCTAAAATCTAGACACTATCATCTGTGTAAGACTGGACCCAGCACCTTTCACCTGCCCTCTCCTTCCCTTAAGCCACTGAACTGGTCACCTGTTGAAACACAAACCAAGCTGCTTCTGCAGGTCACTCAGAATAAGCACCTAAACTTGAGCCCACATATTTTATTAACAAATGTAGCACCCCCTAAGGCAGTGGAACACACCAGTGAGCCTGATGGGCTCTTGCAAGGAGGCTGTGTTACTTAGGTGGTTGCCCTGTACCATCAGTATGGATAACTGCAGCCTCTACCACAGCAGGCAGCACAAGAACCTCCATAAATAGCACACACAGAAAAGTCAAAATGCCCTGTATTAGATATTGAGATAGGTTAGTTTTCTCAACCATATGCCTGCCTTATGATGCATTTGCTGGCTTCGTTACGCACTGCTAATGCAGATAAAAGTTCTACATCCTGCCTTAGTTACAGCTGCAGTTACAGAAATAATTATTTGTGTCGTTACCTAACGCAGGGATCCTACGGAAGCAGGTGCCTCTGATCTCCATGCTCCACTCCCTAAAGACACTTCTGCAGAAAGGGCAGGAAAACCTTGCATGTTGGGAATACAGCTTGCAGTGCTATTGCACAAGAAGCAGGGCTGGAGGAGGTAATCAAATCTGGCTTTCCCTGACTACCTTTTCCAAAAATCTGCTGGGATTTTTGGGACAGCATAGGGAACCGATAAGATGGTTTTTCTTTCCAGTGGAGTAAAGGTAGCTTTCTGTAGTGTGCAAGTATGAAGACACGTCAGAAGGGCATCCAAGGTACACAAGACTCCAAACCCAGCAAGGCCTGTCCCAGTGCATGTGAGGGGGTGACCCATTAGTGTCCATGTTTCTCCTGTAGAAACCTTCCCACCAGGAGCCTGATGGGCACTAGCAACAATTGACATTGAGCAACAGCTTTGTCGCTCAGTATTTGGCTCCCCATCTACCATGCCATAGCCTCATGTGACAATAAAGATGTTCTCTCCAGTCACAAGGATGGGGAAGCGTGGAAATCTGCTCCACTCCTCTAGTAATGGCAGATTCTTCAGTCTATGACACATATTGTGTCCTTTACAGAACTCCATTAGAGGAATGAAAAGAGCTATGACTCCACTTTTTCCATAACTCCTTTTGGATATGTAGTTTGACCATATATGCATTCCTCCTCTGGATTAGACCACCCTACTTTGTAATTGCTGTAATTTGCTTTGAGTTTTGTGATGGAATTTAAGACCTGTTTTTCAAAGGTCTTACTACAAAAGGATATGTGATGATAAACTTTGGTCCTGCTGCAATACAGTGTTTCACTTTTTCTTCCTTCAGATTAATGAGGTCAAATAAAATCAGGAAAAGACTGCAAGTTTCAGGTTCTTTCTTCCAATGAATCTAATCCAAGCCATGACATATGACTCAATTTAGTGAAGCCCTTCGTGTTATAACTGGATTCACCCTAGCAGGAGAGTTCCCCAAAGATATTTTTGCTGAAGATGACTGGGTGTTGCTGAGAGAAGAAGGTATTAGTCTTCATTTCAAAGGCATTTTCCTTCGGTTTTGGTGGCACTGGGATATGTTAGATCTCTGAATGGGACATATCTTGTATGCCAGTTAAGATAAGTTTGAAATGCTGTAATTTTATCGAGAGTGTGAAAGGGAAAACCCCAGCTTTGCAATTCTTCATTATTCAAACATATCCCTTGGGCAAATTAAAAAAAATCTTAGGCCAGACCTGAAACAGGAGGGGAAACCCCTGAGAAGACAGAAAAGGAGAACCTGGCATTTACTTAGGACTGCATCTGGGCTAATTCTCAGAAAAATGCTAGTCAATCTGGAGAACCAGAGGGTTCAGCAACAGTTGCAGAAGACTACCAAGGACAGTTGTGTGGTCTATGCCTGTCTGCAAGTCCCTAACATTCAGGCATCTTTTGGAACTTTGCTGATTAACCCTTGAAACTTCCTTTTTTTTTTTTTTTTTTCTTCCAGTCCTTTCTAGTCTTTTAAATCCTTTCTAGTGTTGTTTGTAGAAGCCAACAACTGAAGGCAGCAATTCCACTCTATGAAAGCCACCTTTCCTTTCTGCAGTGGGAGAAAGCAGTTATCAGGGACCTGCTCCTGTCGTAAGAAAATGTCAGTCAGTAGAGAAAATGAAAATATTATAGAGAAAAATGCAGCTCACCAAAAGCAGATGAGCCTAAGGAAGAAAAATAGCACTTTGATCTAAAACACTTTTTAATGTCAGTCATACTCAATGTGATGGAAGAGTTTAGTCTCTCACCATCATTTCATTCTGTTTCAGTTAAAAGTATGAAAATACAAATCTATTCAAGTATATGCTAAACAAAGATCCCACATACATTAATAAAATGAAAAATTCTAAAGAAAAATAGATATATACATTTCATTTTAATGATTACACTTTGTATACACTTTTTGATTCATTAATGTCAGGGAAACCAATGATAGGCTAAAAAAAATTCCCTGATAACATGAACCTCAGAAGCGTTGGAAATGTAGGAAGAATTTTGATATTATGTCTGAAATTCTGGATGACTTTGAGGAATTTAGTAGTAAAAATGGAGAGATATTTAGCAGTAGAATCTGTGGTTTTGGTGTGCAGGACAGAACCCAGCTACTCAAATACCAGCACCATCTTTTGACCATAATGAGGCAAATGAAGCTGCAAAAAGCATTAGGGAAAATGATGTCAGCTGGAACAGGAGTGGGAAAAATCAATCCACCTGGCTTTGAGAGGAGTTAGATTGCATGAAATGGATTACATGATATGATTGCCTTCAAGAGCAGGGGCTTGTGCCCCAAGAAACCTGGATCTGCTTGTGGAAATCAAAGTGAAAACAAGATTGAGAAGGCAAGGGCCACTTAATTTATTGAAAATATATCTTGTAGTAAGATGTGAATTATTATGTTTGCAGTAGCCTGAAAGCTATTATTTATTCAGCTTTTTTGTGAATTCAAGAAGCGAGGATTCAGAGTTCTTTGTCTGTACACAGCAGCTCTGCTTCATTTTCTGTAATCACTGAGAATCTTTACTGACACTGAATTAGAAGGTTTAGGAACAGGGAGAAATAAAAAAAGATGTTTGCTTTGTTGGTAACTGGATAAAGCAAAGAAAGGATAGTTGTGAGACAGGGTGGCAAAAGGATGACCACCAGGCCTGAAATTATTCAGAAGCAGTGGGCATTGGCAAGGCAAATGCCACTCATTTATCACAAAGCTGTGCACTTCCAAGCAGGACACGGTGATAAGTCCATGCTATCACAGCAAGTCTGGTGCTCTCAGCTGCAGAAGGGTGCACCACTCTCCAGCCTTAGTGTTGCCTGGCAATACACAATCCAGCCTTGTGACAAATACTCAAAAAGGATATACCAATTACCTGAATGGAAAGAAAACTGTTTCCATAGGTGATGGAGCTTTCATGCTATTTGTATACAGGGCCTGGAGAGTGTGAAATGAGTCATGGGTGGCTTCTTTTTTAGAGGCTGTTGAATAAGTTATTAGACAGGCAGCTACTCTTAGGCCACTGTATTGGCCTGAGGGAACAGGTAGACACAAAAAGAAAGAATGAAGGGATGAAGAGAGAGTGCAGTTGCTCACAAAATGCTGTCTTGCTGCCAGGCAAATAGACTTTCTAGTGCCTTAAATTTCTTCTTCTAGTAACAGGCTGAGGGCTGTACTGAACTTTAAAGGCGTTCATTAGTTGCTAAGTTATGCTGAGACCAACCACAGTGCAGCTATTCAATAGAGATATTTCATTATTTTGTTGCTTGACTGCTTAACATCTCAGTACCAGAAACAAAAAGCCCTAAAGACCAAGCACAAATTAGAGCTGTTAATCTTTAGAACAGCTGATCTTTCAAAATATCCTGGGGCACACATCTTTCTTCCTACTACTAGTAGAGACTGGTACTTAAAAAGTCCCTCTTGCATCAATGAGAACTATATGATTGTTCCCTTTAAATAAACTTTTTTCTCATAACTGTACCAAGTTCAGCCACATGGAATTAGCTGGCATTTGTTCATTCCTGAGGATTTGCCTCTCCTGGCAAAGATATTCTTGCCCAAGATTAGCAACTAGCCAGTTATGCAGCCATTCAGAAGCATGAAGGAGTCTGAGTGGGCAAAGGGGACATTTTGGTGTGTTGAAGTGCATGTGGGCATTTGGGGTTACGTCCACTCAGAAGGACAATGAGGAGATCTTTTCTTCAGTAGTTCTGTTAAAGCTACAAAACAAAATTATTTATTTTAAATTAAATAGTATTACTCGTGCTTGCACCATATCAAAACTGGTTTGATTTGAATCTGTCTGTGTCCCAACCCATGTATTCTTGCTCCAGGAAAAGCAGCAGCAAACATAAGGGAGATGACAATTCCTGTGTTTCACCATTTCCTGTCAGTCTTCATCAACATGAAAATTAAATTGTAACACAGCATAAATAAGATAATATCAAAATATGGTCACTAAAAGTGGACTATGTGGTGCTTTCAACATAGAGGAAGATTCTGCTTCAGTCATATTTGCAGTTGTCTGTTAACAGCTACTTGATAGAGAAAAATACACAGATTTCTCTGGCCCTTCCTCCCTCCAAAACTCCAGTATCTGTTTTACTGAGGTCTCATCACATTATAAACACCTCCTCAGAGCACTTTTTAATTACTGCAATAGATCATCAAAAGTTAGACTTTTTTTCAATTTCTGTTTTCAAGCTAATTTGTGGCAAGAGAGGGGACAGGGTATGAAATTGCCTTCTGATTGAATTCCACCATGAAGAAGTATGCAAGGCTATTAAAATAATAAAAAATGCCACATTCAATTCCCTCTGCATAATACAAGTCTCATCCTTCCAACATGGAATATGGCCATGCACCTACTTCCCTGGGTAGATAATAGCTAAATGTATCTATCCACCAACCTCATATTCAGAGTTTTCTCGTCCACAGCTGAGTGATCTGGTCTTCGTCTCATTTTTTGGCATGAAACAAGAATCAGGGAAGTAAGAGAGACTGGAAAGCAATATGAAGTGATGAAATAGGGTGTATCTCATTGACAAAAATCAATTTCTAATAACTATATCCAGCAGTAACTTCTATTGTCCCTCCAGCATTTGTATTGGGACCAATCCTATTTAATATCTTTATCAACATAGACAGTGGGATTGAATGCTGCTTCAGCAAGTTTGAAGATGACACCAAAGTTGAGTGGTGCAGTTGATCACTGGAGGAAAAGGATGCCATCCAGAAGGACCTTGACAGACTTGGGAAAAGGAGCCATGCAAATATCTTGAAGTTCAACAAGGCCAGTACAAGGTCCTGCGTGTAGGTTGGGGCAATCCCCAGTATCAGTGCAGACTGGGAGATGAATGGATTGAGAGCATCCCTGCAGAGAAGGACTTGGGGTACTGGCAGATGGAATACTCAACATGAAATGCCAATGTGCTCCTGCAGCCCAGAAAGCCAAGCATGTCCTTGGCTGCATTAGAAGTGATGTGGCTACCAGGCTGAGAGAGGGGATTCTGCCGCTCCACTCTGGTCCCATACAATCCTACCTGTAGTGGGATCCTCCCTGGACCCCGTCCAGCTCTGGAGTCCCCCAGGACAAGAAAGATGTAGATCTGTTAGAAAGGGTCCAGAGGAGGATCATGAAAGTTTTCAGAGGGGTGGAACACCTCTCCTACAAAGAAAAGCTGAGAGAGCTAGGGTTGTAGATCCGAGAGAAGGGAAGGCTCTGAGGAGACCTTATAGCAACCTTTCAACACATCAAGCCTCACAAGAAAGATGCAGATGTTTTACAAAGGCCTACAGTGATAGTAAAGGGGGGAAAGTTTTAAACCAAAAGGGGCTAGATTTAGTTTGGACATAAGAAAGAAATTCTTCTATGATAACAGTGGTGAGGCACTGGAACAGGCGACTCACAGAAGCTGTGGATGCCTGTCCCTGGAATTGTTCAAGGCCAGTTTGGATGGGGCTTTAAACAACCTGATCTGGTGAAAGATAACCATTTCTATGGGGTTAGGCTAGATGAACTTCAAAGATCTCTTCCAACCCAAATCATTCTCTGATTCTACAATTCTGTGATTCTATAATTCTGTGATTCAATTAGTACAAATTGTTCCTGGATCCTAATCCCTGGTGTGATACCTGACAGGCTGCTACATCTGATCAAGTGTTCCACAAGAAGGAATTATTTATCAAATAACACACTAGAAATTTGTCAAACAGTCCTAGCAAAATTCAGCTCATCTCTACACCCAGCCATGCCTGATAAGAATTCTAGGAATTTTATTTCATTTATGGTATTTATTCATTTTCCTATATCTATTTTAGAAATTCAAATAACATCAGCCTGAGATGAAGTTTTGATTAAAAAAGGAACAGCTAGAACAGCTTTATTCAGCATCTTACTCTACTCCATATTTCTACTTAAACATTTCTTTCTTCAAACATCATAATTTCTTTCTTCCTTATTCTTTCAGCACCTCCAATTTTTATCAATAATCTCACTGGAAACATTATTGCTGCAGAACTTTCTGTTGAGATCATATTAGGAAGCAAGAGGAGTGTCACAGAGGAATATCTCTCATATTTTTGATATGACCTTTCTCCTTTTAATTTCCTCTCTATTTGTATGAGAGGAAGGGGAGAGTCCAGAGTCCAGTGTCTGAAACACTTCACTAGATTATCTTCCTGTCATTCTCTGCTAATACAAGATTCTTCCCTTCGTGCCATCAGCTAGTGTTTTGCCAAGTCATCACAGACCTAAACAGACAAACATTCTCCTCAGGAAGACTCATATCTCACTATTGGAAAGGCTTGTTTCATGCTTAGCCAAAACAGTCCTTTTCAAGGCCTTCCATGTAGCTCTATCAAATAGCAGCACCCAAACTACTTTCTGTCCTTGGAATTTAACAGCCCTCAATCATACACAGATTTCTGTGAGAAAGCAGTTTGTTCCGTGAGCATCACGCACAACTGCTGTATCCTATAGTTTGTACAGAAACAGAGGAAAGTTTTAGCCCCAAAATGTCACAATCTTTGTAGCCAGCTAAAGAAAGCCTTTAAGAACAAAAATGTGCAGGCAACCTTAGATACTGGCTTTGTTACAAACTTCAGCTCCGCAGGAGTAATGGGTTGTGAGAGTTTGTGTTTGTGCAGAGCTTTGAAGATAAAAGTGTTGAAAGTTATTTTCTATAAATATATGTGATGGCTAGGTAGATGAACACTGGACAGGAGCCTCTAAAGCTGAGGAGCCACTGTCAACTTACAGTGCAAAAACTATTTGTTACACAAGACAGGATTTCAGCAATATCCACTGGGCATTCTTTTCTTGTTTGAAAATGTTTAAAAGCACACACACAATGCATGTTATGGGCACATCCTACTTTAATTTTCCAAATCTCTCTTTCCATAAAAAACAATACTAAAATGGACATAATATTGGGAGTCTGTGGAATTTAGTAACTTAGACTGAACAATGTTCTAACATTTTTTAAAATTGCTTTCAAATATTTCTTTTTAAATTAATAAATTCAAACTCCAACTTAGATCATGACAAGTAATGGACATACACAATTACTATATAAACAGTGCTTATTTCTAACCCTTTCTCACATAACTGAGGATAAGGTGAAAGTACATCAAAATCAATATAGTTACATTTACTGTTAATAATTTCATAGATCTTCATCATTACAATAATAATAATAATAATAATAATAATAATAATAATAATAATCTAGTCCTTGAAGTGTAACCTTCCAGCTTGTTTTCTAGCAACATTCTAGTAATCATCTGGTCCTTGAAGTGTAGCCTTCCAGCTTGTTTTCTAGCAACATTCTACTAATCACCTAGTCCTTGAAGTGTAGCCTTCCAGCTTGTTTTCTAGCAACATTCTACTAATCACCTAGTCCTTGAAGTGTAGCCTTCCAGCTTGTTTTCTAGCAACATTCTAGTAATCACCTAGTCCTTGAAGTGTAGCCTTCCAGCTTGTTTTCTAGCAACATTCTAGTAATCATGCCAAATATTTCTTGCAAAAAAATCTGTAACAATCTTTCTTTCAGAGTTACACTGTTTTAATTCCTGTTAATAGCATCTTTAGAAAATAAGAGCCAGTTTCTTGGAAGAGCTAGTGTTTCAAAAGTTAACTTCTAGCAAGGCTACTTCCCTTCTTCACAGCTATTAAATGGTCAAAAAAATTCCTTAATATATTTCTCGTTTTATTTTCAAATCAAAAAGTAAGTTTAATGTGGTAATTCCTGTAAAAGGAATGCCTTTCTAATATTGTGAAATTTAATATATGCAAGAAGAGTAAAAGGTCCTGGTTTGCATCACTCCTACACATCTGATAGAAAATTCCCATCCATGACTCACATGTGGCATAACACAAGCAATCAGCCCACATGATTACTGTGAATCTTGACTTGCAGCACCAAAGGAAGTTTGGGGCTTTCCAGATCACTACTGCAAAGCAATATTTTGGAGTGATGAACTATTATTTCTGTAATTCAGACAGCACAGAGATTGCGAACAGAAACTTCCTAAGGAACAAGAGCTTTTGGTGACACAAAGCAATGCAACATGCAGACAGGGTGAGCAAATAGAAAAGGTGTAAATAGGTTAAGAAAAGGATAGGAGAGAGTGCAGAGAGTGAGTTTACAATTCCTTCAGTCCCCTGTCCATTGATATATTAGAAACCATCACAGCTTAGTTTGTGTCTTCTTACAAATTCCCTGTCATAACATTCTTCCCCATTCTTCCCCTTCTTCCTCCTCATCACTGTTAGGGTGTATTTTTACCCACACTTACTTGTACAAGTTATAACAGATATTCAGTGAAATACCATTAGAGGTATCATAAAGCTGGATGAAAATGTTATGATGAATTAATTTCATGCCAATCCCCCAAAACAAAGACGGTGTAGTGCAAGGCTGTTAGCCTCTCAGCCTGCTGGCAAGCACTGTGTCTGATGACACTAGACAGGACTTGGAGCATCTGTGATCCTCATGCTAGAACTGCCTCAGGGACCTGAGGACTTTCAGAGATTGTCATGTGCAGCTTCCCAGACTTCTGTACCCTTTCCAATGGCAATAAATTCCTGGGATCTCAAGCCCTCCTGAACCTTTTGCTTCTCCTGCTTGTGCAGGGAGGCTGGCAACCTTGAAAACCCTGACTAATGCCAAGACTCAAAGGTCTGTCTCTCATGGTCATTGATCTTGGCTCTTACATGATGCGAGGACTCAGAATCTCCTGGCTGTCTTATTGACTTTGTTTTTACAGCCAAGCCAAGAGATGCAGTGCTTAGCTTTCCACTGTCACTTCCACTACAGACTTACTAAGCCAGATTCTAGTTTTCCACATGTAGACATCTTTATTTTTTGATTCAAAATGGATCACTCCTGGTCAGCAGGTCTGCACTGTTGGGGTGAGGACAGTTAAGCTTTATCTTCAGATCCATCTCTGTAAAGGTCCAAGCTTCTAAGGGCAAAATCAGCTGCTCTGCTCACCTAATCAAGCCCTCTCCTTCTGTGTTAAAGTATCTACTAGAAAAAGGTGCTTATGACAGAAAATATTACAGCTATATTGTTTTGCCAAGAGAAGTTACACCAATTTATCCTTGATGTCTCTGTCTACCTTGTATTCTATGATTCAATATGGTTTTCTCTTTGTACTGATGTTTTAGAGTTGGAGGGCTTTTAGGTCATAATGATGCTATGCCAGCTCATCTTGGTATGCCAGCTGCTCTCAATAGGCACATGCTTTCTAAACAGTGGTAAGACTTGAGTTACCCCTATCTCCTACTTCAATTTTGTGGAAAGAAAACTCAATATATGATAAGTGACACTTAACCAACCAAATAAAGGTTCAGCTTTAGACTTCACCACCAAGAAGTTCAGATGACATTGCTGAATGATCCCACACCTCGTTCTCCCTGGCACAAAGTTAACTTGCATCTGCAGTGAAGAATGGATCAGGGCAACAGAGGAACAGCTGTTTCCCAGTTATGTGACTGGGAGCACAAGCTGCAGCAGGTAGACATAACATCAAATTTGTATTTCCTAATCCCAGTAAATTCACCTGTGAATAGAATACTACTGGTTATTTTCCATTATGCCTGCTAGAACTAGCAGAGCAGACTGTGAGAGAGAAACATATAATGATTAATTCTTTAAGATTAAACCAGACAAAATTTGCTGTTTCTCAATTGAAACTCAAAAGAGCTCTGAAAACTCCAGGAGCCTGCACATCTCCAGTAGCCTCATGTAGAACAAGCCTCACAACTTTGCTGCAAGGGAGTTGGGAGAACTTACCATTACCACCCTATTGCCTATCACTAAACAAAACCAGTTAGCTCCAAACTTTTTTTTTTTTTTTTTTTTTTTTTTTTTTGAGTGATTCTCTTTCAATGTTCAAAATGGCTTGGTCAGACATCAAAATAGTGGTAACAGAATGCAAAATAACTCTAAGAGAAGCCAAAGAGAATATCCTAAGGTTGGTTGCAGGTGCTAGCTCTGCACCAGCTGATCTAGTTATTGTGTTTGTTAACTTTAAGATGGTATTTTCCTTTTTTTTGTTTTTACTTCAGTGAAGATCAACACAAAGAAAGGGAGGAAGGAGTGTATAAACTCTGGGCATTCAAATCACACTACTTTAAAACAGTTACAAAACTTATTGCCAAGTGAGATAAGACTTTATGCAAATTATATATTACACTAAACCGATTGTATTTGCATGCAGACGATAAGCTGGAACACACCATTGAAATCTGTGCCTGCTTGCGCACTCACAGCAAGGTCATTTTGATAGCTGAGCACCTGTTATGTCTTACAGCACACACTGCATTTACTTGAATGAGCAAAATATTTTCCTCTGACACAAGAATGTTCTCAAGGCAGTACTCCCTGACTTCTGATAGTTTCCTTCTTATACTTACTTGGTGTTAAAGCTCATGTACACTCTAATACTATGTCCAACACAAGTTCAGCTCTTTCTAGAATTGCAGCTTGCCTGGTCAGGACTAGACACTTGCCCTCATTGAACTCAGTTACAGCTTTGCCCAGACCTTGACTGGAACAATAACATCAGGGAAAGGATCAGCACAGACGACCAAATTCTTCCTACTACCAGCCTGTTAGAAAAGGTGAAGGGCAGTGGCTCCTGCTGGCTGGGAAGGGAGCAGAAAAGATGAAGGAAACACTGCTCTGATCTACAGGGAGGATTTAATCCATGCTAGGAAGTGTGAAGAACGGAAAATAGGTCTCAACACCAAGGCAGAACACCCAGTAATTAGTTCATCCAAACTAAAGCAAAAATCCCCATCTTCTCAGAAGGACTTTGCTTGAGACAGCCCTGACCTAATAAAAAGGGCACTTGTGACACACACTCTTTATGCAGTAAAAATTTCAAGGCTCCTCATGCTGTCCAAGTATGATCAAAATAGATCAATATTGTAAATTTTGTCTCCCGAATTGCCATCATTGCTTACACATAATTCTGATATACCCTTGGGAATATAACAAGCTGTAAGAACCATCTTTTTGATTCTAATGATTTCCCAGTTTGATATGAGATGTTATGCTGACACAAGTATCTGTCTTCCTGTTATGTACTAGTCAGAGTATTTTCAAAAAAGGACACTGCAGCAGTGAGAGTAGCCAATAATTCTTTTGGCCTACAAAATCTATTAATTTCAAATTTCCAATAATGAATACTTGGCACTTATGTCAGTTTTTGATTAGCCATTTCAACTAACAAAGAGAATCCTTCAGATTTTAAAGATGCTATGAAATTTCTGCTGAAAATCCACATGCATTTTATAACTATCAAGCAAAATTGTTCTAGATGGTTAACCACAAAATGCTATGGCTCTTTCAAAAGCAATAATTTAATGACTGCTCTGCTACTAAATTCCTTGACTTCTCCCAGTAGAATAGTTCATATTGCAGCTGTTTTTGATGGGTTTAACACTACTTTGGGCACTATTTTTTCCTCATTTCCTATTTGTGGAAATATAAATATATTGTCTTCAACTTTCTTACATGTGAAGAATCTGATATAATGAAATGCTCTTGCATAGAATCTAATATAAGAAAAAAAATTTTTTCAAGCAAACATTGAGGTCTGCTTTGACTTTTAACTATGGTATATGTTACTATTACTAGATTAAGCTGCTTGCTGAGATGTATGTGAGCTTTGTTGCGTCTCTCCTCTGGCTCCTTTGATGGAGACCAGCCTGCTATTTCACTTGAATTTACTGGAACTAACAATACTCTTAGTCTTAAGTACATAGCTGCACACTTGACAGTGAGGATTTTGTTGCCAGTACATCTTACCATTAGGACAGGAAAGGAAAGGCTGATGCTCTCTGCTGAACCCCGGAGTCTAAGGGAGGACATGGCTGAAGAAGTTACAAGATTACCTATGTGATGACCACCCATATTCAGAGATGTTGACTGGACCCTGGCAGCAGAGCACAGAGTTTCTGCAGCAGCTTTGCAGGATAAAGGTAATCCATCTGTAGCAAGAGATCTAAAACTTTTTTATTGTGAAGTAGCTCTGTGCACACTGAAGACAAAAAAAGACAAACATGCTATTTAGTGATACAACTCAAAGGTAAAGAGTTTCCACAGCAAATGGGCAGGGGTAGAAAACACTGCTTTGCATTTTCCAGCCCCACTCCTCCTGCATCATGAGCCTTAAAAGAAGTAAGTGCAGGCAAGGAATGGGTTACTGCGCTCCCAGCTGTTCACACAAAAGGACACTTTGCACCTGTTCCCAGTGAATGAAAGTTGGCTTTGTGTAAAAGCAGTTCATCACCCCAGCCTTGGAGTCCAGGGGAGTGGTGGGGCAGCAAAGCCCAGGCTCGTTCTGGCTGGAACCAGCGTGCTGCCGAGGAAAAGGCAGGCTGAAGTGCAGGGCTGCTGCAATCAAGATTCATCAGCTTTAATGCGTAAACACGCCGCCACCTGAAGTTTGATGTCATGACAAATGCAAACAGCAGGGATAGTCTGCTAAACGTAAGCAAGAGAATGTGTATTTTTCACTTTAATCTCAGCTCTATTTAGTTTACTGTATTTGCTTAAGGTTAGAGTAATTTTCCTATCTTCCACTGAGGTATTATTCAGAGAAACCTGCACTACACTGACCCTGTATAATTAAAAAGCAGTGCACTCCATGCTTCCTTTGATGTTCTCCTAGATCTACATCTCCTAAACTGTGGTCTGTTTCAGACATTGCCATTAGGTTTGTGCCAGGTCCTCAGCTGGGGCAAATGGGTGTAGGTCTGTGGGATCTCAGGTGAGCCCCAGAAGTTCTTGCCAGTGGAGAGTATCTCGGCTGTCGTGAAAAAGCCAATTCTCAGGTGACACAGTTATGAAAAAGGCAAGGACTGTGACTAGAGCTGAGAAAACACAAGGCTAGGCTAGTATTTCTATATTAAAAAATAAAGAAAAATATAATTAAAAACAAAGTCACGTAATTAAAACAACAGCTTCTCCTCTTCTCATGTCAGCTGGTGACCCAGCAGTTTAAACACTTCTCCTCCACACAGGGGTCACAAACAGGGCACACGGGCCATCCATCTGGGCCAGCACATAGCAGCAGGATAGATCTGGATTTCCACTACATCTTCACCCCTCTGACCTTCAGAACATCACCTCCGACCCCGACTTTAATCCTTGAGTCTTTACTTTAGAGCTTATAATAAATCAATAGACAGTAGAAGAAAATCCCTGTGGGAGCAGCTATTGTGGTTCTATTATAAAAGTTTAAATTCCCCACCTGCCACTTGACCAGCAAAAAGCTTGGATTCCCCACTCCAGTTCAGATTATGTAAAACTATTCAAATCCTGAGTGACAGTAGTTATGAAGACAGCTGTTGGGCTCTCCAACTGGGGGAGGCAGGAGCAAATGCTGTGGAGTCCAGTAAGAGCTGTCTTTCTATTCACCCTTCCTCCCAGAGATCCTTACAATGCCTTTGTTTTCTTTTGGGCTTTTTTTTTTCCCCTGGGTTTTTTGGGGTTTTTGTTTTTGTGGGGTTTTTTTGTTTGTTTGTTTGTTTTGGTTTTGTTTTTGGTTTTTTGGGGTTTTTTGTTTTGTTTTGTTTGGTTTGGATTGGTTTTTTTTATTCCAGTGGAGGGAAATAATCAGTCAAAATACCCAACCCCAAAGCTCTCAGAAATGCCATTTAAAAAGAGAGGCTGATTCAGAGACATTTCTCCTCACCCTCCACTCCCACCTAGCCGATCCCCTTCCTCTCCCCACCATTTCTGAGTTGTGTTATTTGTCACAGAAAGTGGCAGAAGATGCTGGGGTGAGATGCTGTGTGAACTGGTCATTTGTCAGCACCACTCAGCTTGACATGTTTCTGGAAAGAAGATTATATTAGAATGATGCTATCGTGTTTTCAGTCAATCAATTATAGAAGGCGCCCCTCTTCAGCTCACTAAAACTCTGCCACTGCCACTATTACCATTCTTGGTGGTGTTTCAAGCTACTGTTTACCAGGGGGTTGAAATTCAGGAATGCAAAGTGGTTTCCCATGACAGTGGTTACCGTGCATTGGGGAAAGCCAGAGCAAGAATCCCAGCCACTCACAATCACAGTGAATTGTGAAAGCCCTGTTAACTTCCCTGTGCTCATCGGGTTCTGAATGCCCATACAATACTCCTGCCCATGCAGGAGTAATTGGAGAAACCTCTCTGTTTACACCTCCTTCTTACAAAGACTGGGCTTCTACAGAAGTCAATAAAGAATGTTTTATTACTGGGAGGTAAAACTTCAGCCCAATGAAGTTTTGCTGAATGTGCAATGTTCATTTGACCTACATTGCATCTGAGATCAGCTCTAACAATATGATGGATCAGCATTTGATAAAGCCTCCGAGATACATAACAAAAACATACACCAAACACGCCTATTGCACTGTGACCACAATCTTTTAGTTCTGATCAAGAGCTTATTTCTTATCTTTGTTGCATTTGTACACTTACATTTTTCATGTGCAAATCTTGGCCTTTAGTTTTTTTATTTGGCAGCACAGAGATGCCATGAAATGGTATCAGCAGGAAAACTGGAGATCCTTCTGCTGTCCTGTTGGAGTCAGGTCAAACTCAGACCCTTTCTTCCTTGCACCTTCTAGGCTGATGGGTAGTGCAGGCCTTGGCTGCAGCCCTCATATTCCCACTCCTCCTAAACCAGGATGAGGTTTGATTTGTGTAACACTTTTGTTATCCTAAAGGAAGGTGCCTAATCCCCTCCCAGTCTAGTCCTGCAAGAGAGCCTGGCTGAACTGCTCGCTGCATTGCCCTATGTACAGAGACTGCAGAAGGGTGGTTGAGCCCAACTGGCTTTCATATGGCTAAGAGTAAATAAAGCCACTCCAGCCCAGAGGGATAATAAACCTCCAAAGTCATGCCAGGATTTCAATCTGCCACAGAATGGAAAAAAAAAGGAGAATTGGTTTACTTTAGTGTCTTTAATTCTGCTAGCAGCAGGAACATTAGCCAACATATCCACAGTTGCAAATATCACTATCAAAAAGTTCAATTTCTGAATGAAATTTTCACAGAAGAGCAGGAGGAAAAAAAAACAGAGGCAAACATGAGTTCTGATGTAAAGAGGATTGCTCTGTAAAGTCTTCCATTTAATGAAATACAGTTATATGATTAATTTTAAGCACCAGAATTTGTGCCACTGTGTTGTCATTTACATAATAATAAATACTTCTTTCTGACTGGTTGTCCATGAATTTTGAGGTAATGGTTGGACAAGAGCAACACATATACCCCCTAAAATGAACAGAACATTCCTAATTTAGAGAGCCTGTCAGTTTGCTTTGCAGGAATGAGGAGCACCCAGTGCAAGTCTAAATGAGAATGGAAGACCCACAAGCCTTCACAGAAATAGTTCTGTTATGCTGCAATTACAGCTAATCATTGGGCCATGTGAACAGCTCCTAGATGCAGGTTTCAATTATAAATATTTATGCACATGGCAAAAAAAAAGCATTTAGAAAATGTTTATCCTTTCCTGATTTGCCTTGTGAAAATATGCACTTTCAATTTTTTGTTTGCCTTTTTTCCATGAGAAATATTACTGCAATGTATTTAAAAGTTTCATAGCAGAAAGGGCATGGGAGTCACTGCCAGGTTCCAGTTCTGCACCACTGTTTGCCACCAAAGAATGTATTCTAATAAGTCTGGGACAATGAGAGAGAAAAGGTAAAGTTTAATTTGAGAAGGGGATCTTGGAATGGGTAATTCCCCTACGAGTTCAAAGCATCCAGGTTTTTCTCTGCCTCAGAGAGACTCGGTAGCAGTTTCTGAGTGGTGCTGCCAATGGGTGTGTTCTGGATAAACATTACAGTTGTTCTTCCCACACACATTTGGGACACAGTGCCCCCCTGCCACTGCCATCAAGAGACTGTCCCAGGCAAATGCCATGTCCTGGGATAATGCCCAAACTACATGTTTAACACAGCAGGTATGTTAAATGGAGTGAACTTAACAGGTTAAGGTCAGTCCCCAGAGATAACATTATCCTAATAGCCATTTGTCACCAGTGGGAGCAAACACAGGCGTGTATCAACTCCTTTCCACAGCTTTTGCCAGAACCTGATAGGAAAAAAATACAAGAACTTTAGGAATCAGGGTTCTTGCTACCCTTATTTATTGACAGTGTTATGTTTGATTCCTCAGTATGTCCTGCTCTCTGGCCTGTAGCACTAGCAAGGTAGCAACAGCTTTAACCAGAGGAAACTCAGGAAAAAAACAAATCAGGTATGTAAATTTTCCCATTCATGCTGCAGCAGCATTCAGAGCTGGCTGTGTGCATTACCCAGAACACGAAGCTATATGGTTTTAGTCTTTATCAAGTCCTTCATTCTTTCCTCTTGAACTATTCCAGACTTCAACACACTGAGTTCAGAGAAAGTTCAAGCTCACTACTTACACCAGGAGGGATGAAGTCTTTGGTTTCCATTTCACAGGGATCATTGCAGGTTCACAGAGTGGGTAAAAGGCAACAACTAATATTTGTGTCAGCCTGGCACTCACTCCATGCTGTTCAGCCTCCTCGCTGCACTCCTTGCAGAGCTGGGATGGAAATAATTTGCAGCTAGAAATGTTTGGCACATCAAAGCTATGCTGCCAAGCTGGTATGCCTAAAATGTTATCTGTCCTCTCTTGTCTACGTTTATTTGCAAAATCCACATTATCTTTTCAATATAGAAGTGTTTTCTTTCCAGGCACAGCTTGAATACTTTTCTAGGTCAGTATCAATGTCAAATTGTTAACAGTCTTAGTCCGGCGAGTATGCAAGGGAAAAACAAAACAAAATGCAAGCAAACAAAGAAGGGGGAAAGGGTAAAGACATCTTAGGGAAGGAATAATTTTGTTTGGACTTGCAGAATATTATCAGAAATTACTATGAGGAAAAATAGATTTTTGAAAGTTACAGAAATAATATACCATGTACATCCTCAAATCTAGGCTTCAGAACTCACATTTTTTTAAAAGGCATAATATATTGGTTTGCTTTATTGACTTGTTTGTGGTCTGTGATAAACCACAAATGCATCATATAAAAGCCATCACCCATTACACTACAGAGTATACTGGGGGAATAAAGAAGAAAATTCTGCATTCCTTCAGATGAAAATGTTTGCCACAAATGGAAGATGAGAGAGTTTTCACTGAACAGTGTGTTCCCAATATTAAAAAGTGCAACTTTTTTTTTTCAGTCTTCAAGTCCTGCTGAGACATTTGCTTCAAAAGGAAACTGGAAGTAGAAAAAATAACAAAGTACTGCAGCTGAATTAACATGATATTTAATGTGATGATTTAAAATATGTTGTACAATTGACAGTTAACCCTTTGGCTTTAGCAGCTTAGGTGGTGAATTTTTATCACACCAGTGTAAGTAGGAGCATGTCCCCTTCTGTTTGCTCAGAGAGCAGGTTCCAGCACGGGGCATGCAGACCATGGCAGAAGTGAGGGCTGTTTGTGAGAGGGCTTGAGGAAATTTCATCCCACGGATAGTACAGGCCTTATGTCTGGGCTTGCAGGTGCTCCCAGCCTGACAGTGTGAAGGCCTGGCCTTTGCTGGGCACAGACAGTGCTGCAGGTGAGCAGCCAGCTGCACCTTTTGCTCACTCTCACTGCCTCTGACCAATGCAACGTGGTTGCTTGCTCCATGGCATGCTACAAAGAGCAAACAAAACCATCTCATCCCTTCCCTTCAAATCAAATAGGTCTTGTAACTACATTTGGGTGGCAGGTTTGCAAAATTGTAGGCTCCCTAAGGCAGAGCCAGTATGATCTGATTTGCCTGTACAGGACCCAGCAGAATGAGGCCCTAAATCTAATTTGCAGCCTCTAGGCACTACAGTAATATCACTGATTTAATATGAATGACAATAGAGGAAGAGACATGCTATTCACAAGACTGACTTCCCATTCACAGATGCTTGGCACGACTTCAGATTTGCATTTAGGGAGTGCATAGGCTTTGCTGAAATGGCCATTCTTTGTACAAATATGCCCCCAGGCAGCAATAAAAAGAAACAGATGCGGATTAACACTAACAAATCACATACCCATTGCACTATATGTGTAACCTAATGCATGTGAATCGTCCTACTGAGTTTACATCTGTTACAGACTCTCAGCCTTGTTGAAGGCATGTTGAATGTCTCTCACAGCACCAACTCTACCCAAAAGCAAGGAGTTTGGCAGCAAACGGAACAGTGCCCTCACAGAAACTGGGGGGACACCAGAGAAGGACAAAGTGGAGTAGAGCCACCTTCACCTTACCTAACAAATTCTCAGGATTTGAGGCATCTTGAGGAAAGTTGCTATCTCAGCTCCCTCTGCCTCCCATGGGGAGACTGAGGGGATAGGATGATTCAGTCATCCCAATACCTGAGGGACCTGCTATAAATCAAGAGTGATTGGAGCAGAGTTGGAGCCTGGATTACCTGCTTACACTGGTCTACAAATTTTTAGATTACTGAAGTTGGGCAAAATAAATCTCACTTTCGTGTCTGATTGAGTTATACTGCCACAGCAGTGTCAAAAGTGAAGGTAGAGTACATCCCCTGCTCTCTGGGGCAGCCAGAGCTCAGTCACAGTGGAAAAGGTATTTGTGACCTGTGGGTGAGCAGATCACTACAGGAGGCAACCACTTTTGGTGTCATACGTCTTCCCTCCACTGACCAAACAGAAAGGCACTGGCACCTTCATCTAGATATGGCTGAAAGCATTTATTGTTCTCATGATCTTAGACACCATTACAGGTGTGACAACACAATCATTCACACAGATAAGATGACCCAGAATCTCCAACAGTTCTCACAAGAGTTATGGACTAAGATGGCCCTATGCATTTTGGAGAAGGGATTCAAAATTGGAGAGAAGGCCAGCCAAATGACCTGGCAAAACATAGTCCATAAATTCTTTTAGCTCCAAATTGATCAAAGTTGATTTCAAAATGCTGTAAATAAACCCTTTCTTAAAAAAAGAGAAAGTAAGAGAAAGAGAGACAAAAAAAAGAAAACTGTTATAGGCAATGTGTGTTTGTTTGTCTGTATACCTATGGCTTTCTGTAGGAAGTGTCAGAATCTTGCTGCTTCCTCCTGTTTTTAAGCTGCCCTCTTGTGTCTTGTTATCAGGTGTTTTTGACTTGCATGAATTCACACCACCATTCGCCTGCATCCTCTTGGCATGTACAGAAACTGAGTCAATGACCTTCCACACCACCTCCACTGCTTCCCTCAAAGGATCTATTATGTGGCTCACTGGAAGAGAACAAGCACGGTTCTGTTTCAGTCAGCATGACTCTTACAGTATAAACACTGAAAAAAAATCCTCTCCACATAGCTAGCCTCATTTTGCATTAGTCAGGAAAGGTCAAGGCAAAATTGGATTCAGGAAAAAATTGGTCAGTGTTTGGAATCAGTCTCACTTGAGCTTGACTTCCTGTTTCTGAAAAAAACCCAACCACAGTGCCTCACATTATCTGAATACGAAGTTTAGTGAATGTTGCTATACATGCCACACAAACACATTTTGCACACAGTAATTCTTTGAGGGCCTTAAGAAACTCCAAGCATAAATGTGGAGACTCAGCAGTTACCAAGAACCAGAAGAAATGCAAAGTCTGGGGTTTATATTCTTTCCATCTCTTCTTATATTATAGAGTTGATTTATTAAGAAATTTACCTCTAAAATTATTGCCAATTCCTTCTAGAAATACATGAAGGCCAACAGAAGAAACAAAACTTGCAGCTTCTCACTTAGTACCCAGGCCCACTATTGTGCATTCAAGAGCAATTCAGGGAGCTTGAATTTCAAACTGGGAAAAGCCAAAGATGGCTTGATCTTTTGTTATTTTGCTAATCGGGCTAGAAAAATGAAAACACAATGTACCTACTGTATTTAAACTCAAATAATTGAAATATCACTCTGTCAAGAGAATAATTAGATGCATTATTGTTTAAATAGCAGAAGAAGATGACAGTTTGTTAGCTGTCTGGTTTTAATAGAATATCTGTCAAAGTTAGAAATTTGATCTTCACATTCCTTTCAGTCCCCTTCTTCCATCTGGCTGCAAATCCTTATGGACAAACCAAATAACAACAGGAGACAATTAAATAACCTCTAAGTTTTATGGATTTGAGGGTCCAGCAGCCATGAGAAAACATGTCATACTAGTGCTCCAGCACTGTAGGTTTTAATAGATCCCTAATAGTGTCCCAGGGAAGAGACCTTCTTCAGTAGCGTTAACTGGCAATGATTTTCTTGCTCTGTGTTGTTCCAATATTGGTACTTTCTGTAAGTGTTCTGCATTCCCATCCTGACTACCCTAAACACAGTGTTTTCTGAAACATTAGAGAGAGGACAATTTAGGGTTTAGGATTTGGGTGGCTTTTTTTTCCTTTCCACAGCAACTCCCCCTCATCTCTTTTCTCCTAGATTATTTCCGAAGTGGAAAAAAATAATCTCTCTTCACCTATGTAGATACGACCTTTTCAAATTTCTTCTGAATACAAATTCTTTAGTACACATTAAAAAGCAGTTTTCTGCAACAGCAACCTGCTTTTCTCTGTCTGCAATGAAGGGTCATGATGACACATCTTTTCAGTGATGGTGAAGGTGTGAAAGCTGTCAGAAATAGAATGCATTACAAGTTCCACAAGTCACCCAATGACCTCTCCATCAGTGCTCTGTAAGAAGTGTTGTCATCCTTTTCATAAGAGCAGAGATGACACAGGCAACAAGAATACTTCAATAAATGAGCCATTTTATTCCAGAAAATATCTTTGATACTCCCTGATTCATAGCCATACAACTTTTTGTCTTCAACTTGCTCAATTCCCCACCATCATTCTTGAATTCCTATTTCCAGATACCCAAATTATGATTCTAGCTCTATTTCCCCCAACAACTCTGCACATATGTCAGTACAACCGATGTCTCTCCCACTCTCTACCATATGCTTTCTACTCCTTGTTGTCAGCCTCCTAAAGCTGTTCATCTTGTTTTCTCACCAGCATTTTCTCTGGCACAGTTAGGTCACTGCTCAGAGCTTTGCAATACCCGGCAGGGCAGACACAGCTTGTGTAGTAACACATTCCTGCAGATGAGTGTGTCACTGCCCGCGAATGAGCTGCTACTCTAGAGCACCTGGGAAGATGGTGGGGACAGAGCTAAAAAGTCCAGAAGCCAATGCCTGTCTCAGCAGAAAAAAAAAAAAGGTCTTTCCAGTCAGATCCAATCCCAGATCTTTTCTCCCAGCCTGAGCTGCTCTGCCCCTCCATGACTGGACATGGCCCCTCATATCCTGGCTCAGCCCCAAGAATCATAGAGCCATAGAGTAGCTTGGGCTGAAAGGGACCCTTAAAGTCATCTGCAATGAGGTGGGACTTCTTCAACTAAACCAGGTTGCTCAAAGCCCCATCCAGCTTGGCCTTGAACACTTCCAGGGATGAGGCAGCCACAGCTTATCTGAGCAATCTATTCCAGTGTTTCTCCTTCCTTGTCATAAAATTCTTTCTTATGTCTACTCTGAACACACCTTCTTTTAGTGTATTACCATTACTCCTCGTCCTATCCCTACAGGCCCTGCTAAAAATTCTCTCCCCATCAACAAGAAGGGGATGACATTCAGCATGACAGTGGCCTTGAAGGACAGAGGAGAAACATGTCTGAAAAGTTACCCTTCTGCCTTGCTCAGCCTTAATGTCTGGTGTTCTGAGTCATTGATTAAATGGGAGAGCAAACTCCAGGACTTCCTGGTAGAACTGCTGCCTCAGTTCCTGTATCTCACCCACTTGCAACATCAAGCACAGGCTGTTTGCATTTAGCAAACGATGAAGAGATCATTCAAAGGGAGGGCAGCTCACAGAGTGGGGCCTGCAGAAGTCTTACAACTGGCTTATTTGCTCTGGGCATTGTCTTTACAATGACAAAGCTTGTGGTGCTCCTATGCTGAAGTATCAGTGATGAGTAGGACACCAGCTGGACAACCAACAGTGGTGCTCTGCTCCTCAGTACCACCAATACTTCCCAGTTCTGTCGAGGCCTCAGGGAAGCCTGTGCTGACCTCTGTATTGACTGCCTTGGGTGTGAGAATAAGGCACAAAGAATGCTCATTTTAGTCTTTTACTATTGCCCTAGAATCGGCTTACCAACCTTTAATTATTAGCCCATTATAAACCAAGGAGGACGGTGAAGATGACTGACGGGTAGAGCAGCTCTCTTGTGAAAACAGGCTGAGAGAATTGGGATTGTTGAACCTAAAGAAAAGAAGGGACCAGGGGGACTTTGTAGCCACCTCTCAGTACCTAAAAGGGGCCTATGAAAGTGATGGAAAGGGACTTTCACAAGCGCATACAGGGACAGGACAAGGGGAAATGGCTTCAAACTGAAAGAGGGCAAATTTAGATCAGATTCTAGGAAGATATTCTTTATTGTAAGAGTGGTGAGATGCTGGAACAGGTTTCCCAGAGAAGATGCGTGCCCCTGGGAGCGTTCAAGGCCAGGCTGGATGGCACTTTGAACAACTAGGTCCTAGAGGAAGGCGTCCCTGCCCATGGCAGGGGAGTTGGAATGAGATGATCTTTAAGGTCCCTTCCAACCCAAACCACCCTGCGATTCTGGATTCTGTGACTGTGACCTGAAAAGGTGGTGGATTGTTAAGAAGCAGCAGCTATGAGGAAGATAGAGTGAGTGTCAAAGGACAGCTTAGCACAATGTATAACATGGAACATTGCTTGTTTCCCTGTTTTCTTGGTCTGCTTTCTCACAAATAAATTCCAGAAACTTACACTAAGGCAAATACCTCCAGCTCCAGGAGGATAACTTTCTGACTTCTGCACAAGAGTTCATTACTCAATTGGTGAGAAAAATGGGAAAAAGCACAACCACAAAACACTCTCAGCAGTAAAATGCTACTTCTAAGAAGAGCTACACCATTTTTAGAAATTAAAAAAAAAAAGTAGGACAAAGCAATTATTTCTGGTTTTTTTAGGGGATTTTTATAAATTTATCTTAGAACACTCTAACACAGACTACTAGATGTATGCCAAAACAAGGGCTTTTAACATAGAAAAGTTAATTCGTTTCTTACAGTGCAAAATAGAAAACTTTCTAGTAGTTTATTATCAGGAGTTTTGCTTTTATTGCTTCTTTTAATATAGGTTGCTGAGTTGTTTTAACAGTCTGTCTCACAGTCTTTAAGGAGTTTAGTTCACAAACTCAGGTAATAATGTCCCACTGATGTAACATCTGACTTTAGAACACAACCTAAAGTGATTAACTCTTCACTTCCTCTTTTTATTCTGTCTTTTTCTAAAGCAATGCCTACATACAAGCAGTTCTGTGTGTTGCTACCTAATAACCATATTTAAAATCTTTCATCATCATCATGTCCATATTGGCTTATTATAATGAGTTTGAAAACATCCTGTTTGACAACAGAAGAGACTGTATTGTACTCCTAATACACATATATATAAAAGCAATTTCATTGGCGAGAACAGTTGTTTTAAAATGTAAATTCTTTCTCAGTACAGAGAAGAAGCATGATGAAAAACAACATGGCAGAGAGAATTTGAATCAGAGAATCCAGATTTACCTCTAAACCTTAAGTACATATTTATAAAAGTCAGTAGAGTCTAGTGGACAAATAAGACTGTCAAGTAGTATTTCCTTGTAAAGGCTACTATAATTCATAAATCTGTGTGCTTCAAAACACACATAATCCTATAGCATATTTAAACGAATATTTAAGACATTCTCTGTCTTGTTCTTTAAAGTTTTGGTGCAGAAATACACATACACAATTCTGTTTTCAGATACTGCTAAGAAATGCCATACAAAGAAATTTTAAAAGGTTAAGTAGAATAAACTAAATCCAAAGTAGTATACCTGGCTTTGTTCTAAGGAGACTAGCTATACTGTGTCTTTGGCATTTAGTTGGGTTCAAGGATGGCAAATCTCTTGTTTATGATGCAAAGAATTAGGCTGATTTGTCCAGCACAAATTAAAAACTGCAAGTTCAGCGAGTTCTGCAGGAAAGAGGAAGGAACATAAGAAATAAAGAAAGCACCCCAGACATACATAAAGGAGTCTGCACTCAAATCCCTGTCATTCTCTTGTGCACAGGCAGGATTTGCAGTTTCAGCCATATTCAATCAAAAACTCCACTTAGTCTGGATATCAACGATTCAAGGCAGTGGATAACTGTGATAAACTAATGAGTTTGGTATCCACTGAAATAGATTACTTCAAATATAATGAGATGTGCTTCAAAAGCACAGTCTGGCATTTAGACCCCAGTATTTAACTCTGTTGGCATCTGCTGATCCTCTAGGAGAATCCTAATAGTCAAGGCAGGTGCTCATTTCTGTGGCTCACACATGTCCTAGGACATCCAAGGCATCCACACGATGCATGGCAGATGTGCAGATGTGGCACAGATTCTGCAGGAGCTGCACCCCTGTCTGAGGCCTCATTGGGTTATCCCAGGGCATTTCCAATGTATTAGATGCTTGTATACACAGGCAGCTTGACCAGGTTTGCAGGCAGTATAACCAGTGAAGCTAAAGAGCTGCTCAGGACAAAAGCCAGGGGGGACTCAGTTCGCTGTGTGAGACCCTAACTTTCTAGGTCTGCAGGTGAAGGCTGTGTGGGTTTCCCTACCCCATTTCCAAAAACTCCAAAACTATAGTTAGGCATCCCAAATGAGACTATATCTATAACAGGCTGTGAGTAATCACTTTCTAGACTTTTCTAGCTACATGAAGATAATTTCTATTGACTGTAGAGGAAGCCTATATACTTACCATACATGCAGACCTTTTTTCCTAGACAACAAATTTCTGATTCTGAGTTGAATCCCATTTTTTAAACTAGCAAGGAAGAGACACAGCAATAAAAGTTTCATTGTCAACAACTCACTATGGTTAATACCTGAGAAAACAGAGACTATTAAAATGTCATCCAGAGAGAAAAAACAAATTTTAGCGTAAGATATGAAGCTGGAATCAATGTATCCCAAGATTTTGGATTAGATATAAGTGTGAGGCAGAGTTACATGGCTGAGGAGTAGAAAATTTCCTCATACCCAGGCAAAATACATATATTCCATTCTTGCATCTGTTACAGAGGATTTGAACCTATATTTTTTTACTACTGGAATAAGAATCAAGCTATCATGTTCTTCTTCCTTCCTCCCACAGTCACTGCTCTTTGCAGGGATGCGTTAAATCTTTACTCATCCTAAGAGTAAGAGAAGGATTACATTTAACAGTGCCTGGGGCACTCAGCAAATGGAAGACCTCTGCTCCAGTTCCTGAGCTGTATCAAGTGGAAAACAACTTTGAACTAAACTCAGAAGACAGAAAGGAGATACTTTTGTTTTGATTTTTTTTTAATGGATATCAAAGTTATCAGTAACACAAATCAGTATGACTGAAACTGCAGACAAGGAATTACATGACCTATTAATCCTTACTTTTACTTGCTGTTTTTTCAAATGCATTTGGTCTAACTCAGTTACCATCAAAAAGTTGTGGAAGTAAATGAGAAGAAAAGTCAAATAAAATTTTCTACTGCGTGCTGAAAGCTGGGAGTTCTATATGCTAGTGAGATCTCCTGTACAAAGACTCAATTCACGTAAGTATAAAATATATTTCTAAAAGTTCCTTTTAAGCCAGCAAGAATGTAGTTTCATCAGTCTGGGGTTTTCTGAGAAAACAGTGGAAGCATCCACTTTCCAGGATAACCACAAGATTTATTTATGATTAATCTGGCAACAGTGTTTCTTTTAAAGATAAGATCCTATTCAAGTTGGTAAGAATGTTTATCTGCATGACTTATCAATACAATACCTAAAGGTGGTGACTTCTTTTTCTATACATACACAGAGCAGCAAAGCCATAGTAAGTAATTTGTAAAGCAAGTGAAGAGACATGGCTTTTATGTGCAAGACCAGTATCATAATTTAAGACTTCACACACTAAATTACATGTTTTCCACAAACATGAGCTATTCTAGGAGAGGTGAGAGCCTTCCACCAGAAAACCATCCTTACCATTTCTATATTCAGCACATGCCTAGACAAGTACACCTGTCCCTCAGAAGGAACTACTGAAACATACTGTACAGCTGCTGAAAAACTTTAGAAGGAGCTATTGGAAAGCACTGCAAAAGAGATGTTTCCAGCATCACCAAATACTGACTTAGTTCTCATCTCTCTGTTCTGCTGGCTTAACTATGAGTGCAATTTGTAGGGAAAGAGAGTAAAGATGCAGATCAAGATGCTGGCTAGAAATCCCAGGAATAGATCTAAAATTAATATCTCCTGATGTTACAGTAATATTGTTAAAGATGCACTCTGCTATATTTGTAATAAACATTTCCACCACTTGCTTTGTCAGATACTGAAAAGAAATGAAAAAGCAAATACTCTGCAACTTGCAGACTACTGGACAGTAGATAGGAATTTCATATTTTTTTGGTTGAATGATGGGTGGATCTTTAGAAAAAGTATGACTGCTCGTGGTTCCCAAAAATGAACAAGGACATTTGCTAAAAGCCAGGATTCTGTGCTGAGTTCTCTCACTGAGTCCCATTAGGAGTTAGGTGTAATTTTCCTGGACACCATTGGATTGTTCTTGGACTTCATTAGTTCCTGATGAACATTTACTATTGGTGTACGAAAAGACGTCAAGAGTCATTGCATGGCGTTCTCGTAGATGAAATTCCTCATTACCCTGACTTGCTGCTGAAGGCTTGCAGCACTGTTTGTAAGGGCTTTGTTCCCAGTTTTACCCTACTACAATACAAGTAATTTCTCTAATTAGAATTCTGTTTCTTTAATTGAACTTAATTGTGATGACAGTTGCTGCCATGATCCACAGAGTTGTGCAAAGTTTAGAGTACTGATTACACTTTTGGCTTTTCACCACAGAGTCCAGATGAAGTGGGGCTTTTTTACCACGGAAAAGGAAGAAAAATAAAGAAATCCAGCCTTTGAAATAAGAAAGAAGCATTCAACATTTCAAGGTCAAGGGTGTAAGTTGAAAGCCAGTGAAGGTTCTGCTTTTCATGCCTGTGGGCCCCTGTTATGAAATTACTGGTTTGCATTTGCCTTCTCCTTTTGCTGTCTTCCCCTCGATGCTTTGGTTGAAAGCAGGAAGTAGGGCCAGTGGGTGGAAGCTCACATACACACAGAAAAAAAAAGTTAAAACATTTTCCATGGTCAGATGGGGCTGGGGTTTTCACAGAGGACAGAAAAATGTTTAATTTAAAATGTGGTGAATCCAAAACTGCTTGTGCCCACCTCTAGGCGTAACCAAAACAGAGCAGGCACATTAAGTTCAGTTCCACTGAAAACACAAACCAAGCACAAAATGGAAAAGGTCAACACAGGATGGTGAGGGCTTCAAGTGATGCAGACAGAAAATTCCCCAGGAAAGTATATTAGTGTGAACATAAGCCAGCTGTGTTATTTAATGATGGGAGGCAGGTTCTCTGTGGCTCAACTTTTTATGTTTTCTTGTAACATCCAAGCATTCCACTTGGGCAATATTCACAGTTTGTGGAATCACTCATACATCTGCAGATTTTCAGTGAAAAGCCATTAAAGCAATGTGGTTCTCACTTTGCAATAAGCATGCCTGTTCTTTGTTTCTTGTTTGCTTGCACTGTACATCTCTGCTGCAGTTTCATGTTCTTTCAATTTCAAGAGATTCTGATTAATCATGAAACTTAAGAAATACAGCTGGAACTGAGATTTAACTCTTTTTGATACCTCAAATCCCCTTGATGCTCAACAGGCATGCAGAAACTTGTACAAGTCATCTTCTGAGTAAAAATGCTGCCCAGCAGCCCACAGATACTTTCCAGACTGCTTCCTCCTCTCTCTTCCATTTACAATGTTTAGCATGTACAAAACTAGGGAAACAAGGGAAATCCCCCAGCTAGGATTGCTTTCTCCAAAGAGAAATCATTGGTTCTGATGGCATTGCCTTCAGCTGACCTTCCACCTTCCTCTCCCTGCCTCACAATGGAAAGGTTCAGCTGCAGGCTGATAAACTTGTGAGAACATGGAGAAATCCTGTAAACTGGGAATGCTGGGCCTACAACTGCAGTGAATTAGTGCACACACTTGCTTCAGTCGTGATCTGTCTGCTTACCAGCCAGGAGCCTGTGGTCCTATGGCTCACTTTGTGGTGTTTAGGCAGACAGAAAGGGTAAAACCTGTCCTAGTTTAAGCTCAGTTGTGAACATGACACTGTACATTTCCACACCAGGTGGATATCATGGTAATCGTAGCTTGAGTAGAAAAAAAAAAACCAAAAGACATTACTCTGAGGCTGCAAACCTCCTTTCTTTTACAATCTCTTGTTTTCAGGTGCTTGCATCTATAACAAACAGCTGCACATGAAGTTGAATTTTTCCAGACAAAGTCATTGCTCTAAAGGTAAGCAATTATTTTCAGAAGCAGGCACAAAAGCATTGCAGAACTATTTTCTGAGAGGTGAAAGGAGTTGCAAACACAACTCTTTCTCACAATAAAAAATTATCTGCTCTCCCATTGACCTATTCTATATCTGAGCTGACTAATTTTTGGCACTCAGCATGTTTAGCTTATACATACTTAAACTCCTAAAATGTACCAGAGGAAGGCTAAGGTACACTTTGAAAAGAAATATTTATGGGCTGTGTTCAGGCAACAGCAAGATCATAGATAGCAAGAGAAGAGCCCTGATAAAGCAGCAGGCAGTGTACTGTGATAAGAATGCTTAAGCTGTAGTGTATTGAACTGCCTGGCTTGGATTTCACTTTCCCCGTGGCAGCCCTCATAGTGTTGTGCTGTGTGTTGATGCTACAAATGGGTTGATAACACAGTGGCACAGCACCAAGGCTGTCTCTCCAACCTTCCCCTCCCACCAGTAGGCCAGAAGTGGTCAAGATTTCAGGAGTAAACACAGACAGGACAGGTGGACAGGACAGGACAGCACTAGCTGAGAAAAGGAATATTCCATACATCGGGTCAGCAATAAAAGCTAAGGGAAATGCAGGAGGTGAGAGGGAGGGCATTAATTTTTACTATATGTACTGAAATATTGCTTCCCAAAAATTGGGAAGTAGAGAATAAATATTTTCCTTTGCTTCCATTTGTGACCTTTGCCTTTGGTTTATTCAATTTCCTTTTTGTGGGAAAACACCTCAAGTATTTCCATCTTATTTTCTTATCCCAGCTATCCTGCTGAGAAGGAGAGAGAGTGGCTTTGTGGGCACCTAATTATCCACAATACTGCTCCAGTCCCTCCCTGCTCCTATTTTATTTCTTTCCCAAGGAGACATCACCTAGGGGAAAAGTACTCTGATTAGTAAGTTCTCCCAACTTCAGAGATACAGAGATTGCATTTCCAGCTGAAAGCCTGAGTTACTAGGGAGGCTGGAACTGAAACATGTTTCAGCCTGTAAATCACAGGTCTATGTGCTATGGGCCAAGCTCTGTTTTGATTTGGTACAGCTTAAAGAGATTCCTATCAGAGTGCCCCACATAAACATCCAAAAAAAGATCACATTTCTGACCCCACAGCAAGGAGCAGATGTTATTTTCCATGATTCACTTACGGGTTAAAAAAGTCAACAGAAGTGTTACAAAATGTTCAGTTCTGTTCAAAAATACCTACTAGCTATACATTAAGCAACACTCCAAATACATGATAACTTCTGGGAATGTCAACCAAAGAGTGCACAGACTGGTTGGTAAATTGCCTTTGAGTCAAAAATAGCGAGTGTGTTTGTTGAGCAAGGTCATTACAGTAGCTCAGAACTTGTGGTCGGCAGCAGCCCGCTGGATGTTGCTGAGTCTGCAATTTCACAGCAATACAAATATCAACACACTGGCCAAGCAGCACTGAGCCCATTTTTTGTAACTAAGCACTGCAGGATATATTCAAGACTGATTTATTAGACACTTCATCAGCAGTGGAGTTAGGATTTCCCCATTATAGCCTTTTGAAGTGCAAATGTGAACAAAAGCACACCATATTGCAAAACCAATATATTTTAACCAAAGCTTTGCATATGATTTTGATTTTTAAATGCACAAGTCTGAACACATTCTTTGGAATGTTTGTTTGGGTTTTTTTTTTCCCAGCTGGAGACACACTCAGATCTAAGTACATCAAAAGATAAAGTAGATTCACTAAAGTTTCTCCAGGGAAAAGACATAGCAATCTCAACTATTGAAAGAAACTGCCAATTTACATGAGATGAGGTGTATTTGGCAGCAGCAAAGTACATTTCTGGCCTTCTATCATATCTCTATATCTCACAGTCATTGCTGAACTATTATTACAACAATATTATGAAGAATGGCCTTATTTTTCTAGCACAGTGTATTTATGTGCATAGGAACTTATAAAAAAGATCTCAAAATGAGTTTGGGGGGGGTGGTGAAGGAAATCAGAATCTTCCTTTGGTTAATTCCATGAACAGAAAAGAACAGAATTTGCTCAATTACTTATTGGGAACTATTCACCCAGTTGTAGCTAGATAGCTGTAAAAATACCAAAAATCTTACATCTAGTCAGGAATCACCACAGGATCATCTTTTTACCACCTCCACCCTTTGCTTTCTTGATCCTCTGGAAATATCCAGAAGATTTTTTTTTTAACAACATATAGAGTCAAAGTGGGTTTTTTCTGTATTTTAGCTATAGCTATCTATAAAATTATTTTAAGTGAAACAATATAGTGTAGGCATATGTCATTTCTGTTATAATCTTTCAAAGTTTCTTTAGGATGCTAGTATGATTCCTTTCTATTTTTACATTTCCACAGAAGCTCAAATACCAAACACTGCCATTTCCGTAAAATGTACATGCCTGACACTCATTACCACAACATCATTGTCTCATCCAAGCAGCAGTCAAGTGACTAATATCTTTCTTTTCAGTTCCTCACTCCACTACAGCCTGTTCCAGATTTCTTTACCACCTAAGCTTATTTTGTTAGGTTCTCAAATTAACAGGTACCCTGATAAGTGTTTTCTGCAAGTGAAAATCTAAGTGCAGTATGCCTTCCCACATGCTCTTAAACATGAAGGCTTGAGGGGTGGCAGGGAAGGGATAAAGTTAGGACAGAGATGAGAGGGAGTCTCTGGGTGCTGGTGACAGGGCTGGTGTGGCTGGCAGTCCTGCTCGTGGCACCTACATGCACAGCAGCAATGCACCATTTTCTATTCAGCTTGTGTGATTTAGCCTACTAAGGAAAACAGCCAGACAAGATTTGTTGGGGGGTTTCTCTGCCAGCATTTAGAGGATAGCCCTGTCCTCACTGAACCACAAACAGTACCATCCAAGGACAATGCTGAGGAAATATGATATATCGGAAATATATATGATATATAGGAAATTATATATAGGAAATGATATATAGGAAATAAGAAACAGAATGCTTCAAGGATTTTAATTTGAGGCTGAGACAAGTTTCAGGAGTATGAAATGCCATTTAGTTAAGAAGGGAGCAGGAAGCAAAAAGAAACATTGGTTAAAACAAAAATGTCAATCTAAAATTGCTGTAAGTTGATGCTTTTAAGGTGTTGGGGTTGGTGGGTTTTTTTCTTTTCAAAAGCTAAACATGAAAGTTCTTCTTCAAACAGCCAGCCATCTGGCTATTCCTGGATTTTAATGCAGCTCCTGAAATCTGATCTGAATTAATGTAGGCAATAGTGTTCTTTGAAGTTAGCAAGCACATAAACACAAAAGCTTTATCAGTAGGGCCATTCATACAGCAGTAAGTGATTGTAGAGTAAATTTATCCAGCCACAGCCTGTCCCAGCACAAAAACCATTCCCAACAAAGCATCTAATTTTGAGGATGGGATCCCACTCTCTGAGTACACACAGTCTCCAGTTATGCATGTGACGTGTGGGGCACTAAATAGGAACAAGAGTGGGATTGACCCCATGACCTCCAGGACAAGCTGCAGGGTTGTTACGCAGGCATCTGTGGCCTCAGCAGCTCGATGATTATATAGCAACAGCAGTGTGCTGAAGCTTTAAAAGGATCTGAAAACAAAGTTCTTCTTGTGTTGTTCAATAGCTACGCAGTGTCAAAGAGCTTGTCAGGGTCTCCTTCACAGGACGGCACAGAACAAACTGATCTGTGGTCTTTAATTTTATCCCTCTGCCCAGCACAGCATAGCAACAGACTCTTCTAACCCTCTCTTGTGAGAGACATCCTACCCACAACTTCCTTCCTGCAGCTCAGATTAACAATAATTTCTGTCAACATCAACATAGTTCAGAAGGTGTGTTTAACAATATAGAGTAATACTGAGGAACATAGAGCAGTATAGAATGTTATGAAATGTCTGATTAATCTCTTGGGTATCCTATACCTTCAGAAAAACCTGCAGGTTTCCCCAAAATCAGCAGGACATTGTTAGGCAGTAAGACCTCCCTCAGCTCCACTTCCTTGGTCTTCCAGTTCCTGTTTAACCTGTCAGGACTGTCACCTGATAGAGACATTCTCAGATGAAGTAATCAGCTCAACATCCTTATTTCCATCACCATCACCGTTCTTCTAGCTGTACCTCAACCTCTTCTGGAGATGTCACAGTGTAAACAGTCACAACTTCATTAAACCACGAAGACGATTAGATACCCCCCATCTGAGAGCAATATTTTCTATCATGGCCAGGCAGGGCCCAGTTTACATGAAAATGTGGCAGCCCCAGGATTACATGTTGGGTTTTCATGCAACTTTTTCTGTATAATTGCATTTCCCCAGCAATTACAATATAAGTTTTTAACATGGTCGGCATTCTTACCTTTAGCTTTGTCTTATAAAAATGTCAGCAGGCAATAGTTCATGATTTATTACTGCTGCTCTGCAGTTTTGCTGTTCCCATCTCATATCACAGTCTAATTCAGGAAACTTCTTCTATGAGGCACTTTATTATTTTGATAATATGTTTCTACTGGTTGATGGTTGAAATAGCTACTAGTAGTTACACATCTAAATCTGTATTTCCTTCCAAATTACCCAAACTAAATCTCACATCAGACATGAGTTTTTCCAGAAAATTTGTCTAGCTACTTAAATTTGAATATGTGTGTGGTGACTAATAGTATTAGAAAACTGGTAACAGTTTTAAACAACCACAACATTCATTTTACCTCTAGCTAACAAACAGATTTGTGAGATTTTTATTTCAATAGATCAATGTTCTTCTGCCAAAAAAAAAAAAGGCTCCTTTGAATTTTTTGAACTATATTTCTGTCATAGAAAGCATATAAATAGTTTCCAGGCTCTCACTGTAATTTTGAAACCAATATAAAATATTCCCAACCCTGCACATGGCTTTTTCCTACTATTATACTATTTTCATATGCCATGCTAGCATATTTTTCTGTCTCATATTTTCTTCTGTGCAAGATTGTCCCAGTTCCAGGCAGGACAGGGCTGGATTTTGCAGCAGAGGAGAAGGGACATGAATAGCACCTGGATGTTATTCTATAGCACCTCACATCTTTTCTGGGAATAGGGGAAGGGCTGTCTTCCAGATCAGAGTAGCGTGGTGGAGGGAGCAGTTGGGTTTTGTCTACAGTCGAGGGTGTTCCACAAGAATCATTTGCCTCTTTCTTGTACCCTCTGTCATTAGCATTCTTGTTCTTACTGTTCATTTTCTTATCCCATTGCTGTTTCCAGTAACTTGTGCTTATCTCAACCCATGATATTTACCTCTCCTGCCTCCAATTCTCTTCTCCATCCCATGCCAAGGAGAGAGGGAAGAGGGAGCAAGCAAGTGGTACATAGTTTGGAGAGTCTCAGTGGGAGCACTAGATAGGGAAATACCATTCCTAAACCGTGACACACAAAATGAAAGTCATGACTATGATTAACGTGCAAGTGATCAAATTTTTTGGAAATACATTGATATGGGTAGTTTTTTCCAGGAGAACTTTGCCTAGGTGATATTCCTATAATCATTTTTCTAAGATTTGAAGGGGAACTTATAAAATTGACATGGTCAACATATAACTCTGGACTTTCCCCATGGCATTTCAACATATTTATCTGCTGAAAATAAGCCTATCTCAAGTTTGTATTTAGTTCATAGTTGAGAGAAACCTAACCACTGTATCTATAGAAGAGTCTTTACCAAATCCTTTTGGCAAACACAAAAGACGTTTGTAGATATTTTTAGCAAAAATAGACCTCTTAAGAAAGCAAGCAAAAAGTGACATTTTCACATTTGTGGATTTCAACCCCAGGCAAGAAATCTGTCTTTCTTTTCATTGGGGGTTTGGTGTTTTTGGTTTGGGGTTTTCTTGCAGTAGTCCTTTCAGAGAAGTGCTCCTTTGAGTTGTCCAGGGACAAGTTCTTGTTTTTATTATCATTCCTTATTTTGCCCTTTCTATAAAGTCTTGAATGCATTCCTGCACTTTCTCAACAACTATCCGCTGAAGAAATATGCTCCACCTTTGCATGATAATGCTTCTAGGTAACTGATCTGGGCAACTGATCTGGCAATTAAGCAGAAACATTTCCATTTTCTGGTCCAGGAAAGAGTTGTTTCCTTTCCTGTCTGCTGGGGCAAGTACGAGGTGCTAGCTAGAGCTTAACAGTGATCAGCTTGTGCCCTGTGGCATGTCAATTTTTTGTGTAGGTACCTTATTTTTGCTACATTTCTGCTTGTCTAGGTTTAGGCCAGCCAATCTGGTTCTTTTCAGATCTGCTCAGAGTCTCTGGTCATGCTCTTTCATTATTTTTTCATCAATCAAAATCTCTCCTTAGACCATCAAGACTAGTTGCATTTCAACTCAAGTGCCTAAGCCAACCCAAACAGGATCTTGAGGAACCTGTGTCTCCCCAATGATTTGTTGAATGTGAAAATCCTCTGCTCTGTTCCCTTCATGGAACCTGCCATCAGACTCCTGGTGCAGCAAGCATATGAAAATATTTAGTATTAAGTCATTTTGAAAAAAAATATTTTCCTTTGTATGTAGAGGTAAAATGCCCTGTTTCTTACGTACGTGTTTAAGTATTGGTTCTATAAATAAGCAGTTTCCATTTACGCTTCCCCCCATTATCTCTCCTTTGATTATACACACAGAAATTTCAGACACTGGTGAAGTACACACCACATGGATAAATGGTTCTCTAGGTCTCTATTTCATTACAGATACTTACCTGTACAAAGAACTGCCTTTGACAACTGGAGTTTATGGAGCCTGGTGATCCTGCTAGAAAAAATCCTCTTCAGATTTTTTCGTTAGCTGACACAGTTACAATATTGGAGCCTCCATGCACTACTTTGCAAATTTGCTTCCTTGCAAAAGGCAACCTTCACACCTACTCCTCACAATATCTTGACCCTGCCACTGATCATCATTAAATAAAGTGTTCTGTTTGGAAGGAGTAATGGCAAGCTTTACAGTTACCTTCTTGTCCCCTCAAGGACTGGTTTGAGTGAGAGAAAGAGGGTGAGTTCAGGGAAAGAGTCCCATAGATGCTTCTGAGCTATTGGCAGCAGTCAAGTACTGACTTGGTTTTAGGTGAAATCCAAACCTATGTGCGTCTGTCCCTTCCCTCCTGCAGCACCAGCACTCTGGTTTCACAGGAAGGTAGCCCATACAAGTGCACTGTGAGAGAGTCCTCTGTCTGGGGATGCAAGATTGTTGACTCTCTGGGTCATGGAATAGGTGCTGAACCATGTTTGTGGGGCATTCAGCATGAGAAGGGTCTCCACGCAAGCTCAGGATTCAGGAAAGTACCATAACAAACACAGAAACAGATTGTGATCATGGTGCATTAAGGCATTTTCCTCACCACTACAAGAAACAGTGATGGTAAAAATCAATTTTATAAGATTAGGAACAGTAGAGATGCCCATGGAGCTGGCTGAGCTGTTAATACACAAGGCATAGGGAGGAAGGAGCAATTGCCACTTCTTTTTCCAGTAGGCAGAGGACTTTGCATTCAGCTTGCCTCCCTGGTCATTTATAAAGGTTTTGTGTAAACAGAACCAACAGATTCGTGCTTAACATCCACCAAAGATTACTACTTCCTTTTCTGTATTTGTTGTAAAGAGGTACGTAATCCCCTGAGCAATTCATGTTATTGAGAAATAAAAGCTATTTATTTGATATGTAAAACTTTCCAAAGAAGAAATACCCATCAAGCTCAGGCACAGCCCTAGCCAATATGACATGATAAATTCTTTTCTTCCATGAAAGCCTTTAACAGGTGTGTGAACTTCCAAAGGCATGGCCAATGCTCTGTCACTCCAGTAGTTCCCCAGAGAATGTCATACACAAAACATGTGCTGGACTCAACCCATAATGTTGGCAAACAAGAAGAAATGAAAGCAGACAGCCACCACTATTACATCTGCTTCATCTTTTCTTCCAGTGAGCATTGGTGGGGGGTGTGTATTTATACACATTTGCATATATGGGCATTTAGAGTCCCCTGTGAGCAAGGGGACACAGGCAGCTGCTTTTGTGTGGGCTGATGGGATGTCCCTGAGCAGGAGAGAGGAGAAGTTAGAGAGCCCCCAACTTGGGTATTCCTATCCTGGGGCCAGAGTGTGCCTTGAATGGGGCCAGACTTGTGGGGATGTTTCCTGTTCTGTAAACTCTGTCTTTTGTTTCCTGTGGTTAACAGGCCAGAAGTGTCCAGGACCAGGACTGCGTCAGAGAAGGCAAGCCCATGTGCAATCCACCAGCAATTAGTTCAGAGGTGGATTGACATCAAATACAAACACCTCCAGTCCTTCAGAGGTGAGGGCTAAGGACGGGCAAAGTCAGTCATGCCATAAACCAGTGCAAATCTATTAGGAGGATTTGGCCAAACCTTCCAACATGAAGTTGAAACACAAATCTCAAAATGTAAATGCCTCAGATATATGTAAAGGCTGTTATATCTGCTACAGACATAAGGTCATAAGATTTTGATTGACATATTTAGGGATTGATCATTATATGCCTTGTAAACAACCTACAATTGTATCTTAAAATTCAGTCAAGTCTGCAGGTTCACAAAGTTGTTTATAGTTTTTAAATGGCTCTCTGAAAAATCAGTGCTGATGAATGCTGTGATTCTTGTGACTGAAACAAAAGCAAGGCATTTCAAAGATTTTAGGAATGCCATAATGTTGCCAGTATGCCATGTAGCTTCATTTTTTGAGACAATATTGATCTTTCAGTCTATACTTATGGCACTAGAAAAGGAATTTATATACAATGGAAAGGCTTTGCTGTTGATTTCACCTCTGGCTAAAAATCTAGTCAGCAGTATTTCTGGAAAATCCTGAACAAATGACAGAAAGAGTCTGCTTGATAATTATTGCCACTATTAATCAAGACTGTGTTCTAGCTAAGTAGTACAAATGGTATGAGAGCAGACATGGCAATGAAGAGGTATCTGTAAAAACTATGTCTGATTGCAAAAGCAGGATAACTCCAAGCAATCCCTGTTCCCATCATACTTCCCAGATTTAATCCAGTTTTGGATCCCAGTACCCAGGAATAATACACTAATTTTGATCCTCTGAATGCACTTTTTCCCCTAGTGGCTGTGCTAGCCTACAACAGCTTCCTCTTCCTGTTTAAACGGACATGTTTTCAGACTCCATTGTGAATTTATCACTAGGAGTTGCTCATTTTCAATACTGCTTAAGCTGAACAGCCTTCCCTTCTCAGGTCCTTTTAGCACAATTGTACTGGTTTTTTTTCCGAATGAAGCCCAGCTATGACCCTATTTATACCCTGAGGCAATTTTTGTGGCATTAAAGCACTCTCCCAAGAGCACGTAGGTTCATAAGTTTGTAAGATACGTGTTTCCTAACATTAGCATGCAACTGTGTTGCTATAATAACATCATTTCTGCACTTATTTTTTGTGCCTTCATGTTTACATTGGAGATGGCTCAAATTTCTCCTGCAAGGAGGTGTTTTCATCATTCGTTTCCAATTGTTCACTAACTATACAGAACTGTGAATGGTGTATATCCAGTTGTGTTGGATTTTTCAAAGTAGCTGCACGGTGACATGAAAGCTTCAGTCTAACGATGTCTGTGGTGTATGTGGGTTGTGGATCTCTTGGGTTTGAGTCTGTTTAACGAGTATGTTTAACAGGTCATCATGTATTTTAAAGTCTGGTAAGGTGGACACGTGCAATAAGAAAATACAAATGCCTACATTATCTACTCTAAGGCATTTAGAATGGGTCAACATCTTTAATTCAGCCTGGTGCCCATTTCCCTGCACGGGCTGGTCTTTGAATGCCAAGGAAACTGTATTACTACAGTCCTAACTACTCCCCTTTACATAAAGCTATTTAGTGAACATGCAGTTCTAGAATGAGATGTGGGCTTTTGACAATTTGAGATCCATCTTGTATTTAATAATGATGAAGGCCAGAGAGCAGTGATCACCTCTAAACAACAAAAATGCGAGCTGAAGATATTGAAGCCCACAGGACCAGCAACTTAAAAATATATTCCCTCAAATGCCTATGTAAATCTTCATTGAACTGTATCTTTTCCCATTCCTCTACCAAAAAAAACACCCAAAAAAAACCCAAACCCCACCCCCAAAAAAAAACAAAACAAAACAAAAAAAAAAAAAACCAAAAAACAACAACAACAACAAAAAAAAACCAAAAAAAAAACCCCAAGTATTGTCACACTGCACTAATTCTATTAGCTGAAAGAAACCACTGTATGCTGGGTGCCTTCACAGACCTGGTCTGAAAGATGCCCAACAGACGAATTGATAATTCCTATTGTGCATCTTGAAAGTTTAACTCTTGCCTCGCTTTGCCATGTGTTTATATCAACTAATCACAAAATTGTAATTTACTTCTTTTGTTACTATCTTTTACTTTGTCAGACAGTAAAAATCTGATGCTCTCTAACCAAAGAACCTATATTAAGATTAGAAGATGCAGAATTGGGATAACTAGAGCTTCTCTTCACATTCTTCAGCTCATCACAAGTTACCAAAAAGATGAGCCTTGTTTGGATTTCAGAAACCCAGCAAACTAACTGCCAGATATTTATGATCTATATGGATACAAATCTTTATGAAATATAGCCTCAGTTTGGAAGTTGCTCCTTTCATGGTTGATTTACAGTGCATAGTTTATGCCTAATTATTTCATTGTGCCTTTTGCCAGGTATGAATAATTCATGATCCTTCTTTAACAAAACCAAGAACAGGTTGATTCATGATCTTGATCCATGGCCAGAATTTAAAAATGTTCCAATATGAATATTGGAACAGTTCAGGATTTGGAAAGATTAGAGGGAGACCAGACTTCACATTCGATCTAGATTATCCACATTAGCATCCAGAAGTTACATGGTAAGGACTATGCTGAGTAAGAGATGGAAAGAATATACAATTTTTTACTTGAAAAACACTGCTGAAACCTGGCCACTTAGTTATTCCATCAGCCTCACGAGCTGGCCATGGACTATCTTCATGGTGCCATTGCTTAGATGTTGACTGTGGACTCATTTTAGTCGGTGAGTCAGAAAGCTGACTGTGATCTAAGGAGAGACAATGTCTAGCAGACAAATTTATTACTCACATTGCACCCTCTACTGTCTAACTCCTATAACAGCTCTGGGCAAAGTCTGACGCCTTGCTGGTCTGTGTTACAGTGGACAGAGAAGTAATTCAAGAGAAAAATGCCAAAATAAATGAAAAGGCCACATAGGTAACAAGTAAATCTACATGAGATCAGAAATTAGTGACTATAATTTTTTGTCAAATGGCTGATTGATGAATTGTTAAGGCCAAACCTCTAATCCTGATTGCATTACTAGTCTGAGTTCAACGGCAGATCCCCCTTAATGAGGTCAGCAGGACATTGCCTGTAGAATGTGAGCCACAGGATTAGAAAGCCCATCTGCCTTCCTAGGCTATTAGATATATTTGAGGTTCAGATGCTAGAAGTCCATGAAGGTGTCTAAGCAGGCCTATGGAGTACAAGGGCCATAGCTATCCTTTATTAGACATCACATCTCACTGGTGATAGCAGGCAAAACACATCAAGGTTAGGAGGATGGGTAAAAGCACTGCAATAGGTTGGAGAGTGGACAGTTTTTTACTTTAGGTTACACCCCAACCAGGACCACCTTATAATAGAGTATCGCTGGCCCACACTGTTCCATTAATCATCCTGTTCCACCACTTGCATGAAACAGAACACAGCCTTCAACAAGAAAAAGCTCAGCCTGATACTAAATTCCTACCCAAAATGAGTTACTGATGACTCAGGAACCAGATGACTTCCCACTTGCTCAGAACTAGCCTACCTGGTAGATCCCAAATAGGGACTTAGAGAGTGATACTAGAATTTGGACTCTGGTCTTAAGCATATTAAAACAGGCTATGCACTAAAGAGAGAAGTTCCTCTCTAGAGAGGTGAGTCTGCCCATCCTCACTGAGATGTGTAAAATGGCTGGGATGGCCCATCCATACTGGTATCTGTAATTCTCCACTGGCTGTAGAGGGAATCTAGGCAGGGTTTGAACTAGATGCTTAACTTTTAGCCAGTTCACCTGGGAAGAATGAATCCTGCACAGAAAACCTTACCCTGCAAGGCTTGCAATGCAAAGGGACATGCTAGCACAAGCATGTCATGAGAAGAAAAGGTGCCAAATAAAGAATGGAAGAACATATCTGTACACTTACAGATGTAGCTGGTTCATAGGAAAAAAGCCAGATAAAAAACATGGATATTCAGCCCACGGTAATTACTCATTATCACAAGAGAAACAGACATTTCAATCTTTCCTTCTATTAAAAGAATTAAAACTTTACCAAAGGTTCTTCTGGTCTCACTTTAGTTAGTATAAATATGGCACTATTCTATACATACCAATAGAGACAAACAGGTATTTAGTGGAGTGGGAGAACATGGCTTCAAACTCAGTCTCAGGACAGCATTACAGGGGACTCAGCACTCTCAGCACTTCCAGGGCAGTGCTGAGGAGATTATGTAGGGTAGCAGCTGTGCCCTCAGACTCAGTTTTTCGCAAGATAGGGTTTAAAACTGGAGCTGATGTAGACTTTCTTTTACTGCAGCCAGACATAGTAAGAAAAACTCCAAAGTTTGGCCCTCTCAGAAACCAAGCAAATGAGCAGTTCTGCTGCAGTTATTTCAGATGTGTATCTCAGGAGACCTGTTAGCTTTGCATCATGCTCTGCTGTTGCTCAGGGATACTGTGGTCATAGGGATCAGCAAAGCAACAATTTCCTTCACTTGCACTGTGAGGGAGGAGACATAAAATTCCATTAAATGCCAGGTCTTCAATAAAGGTTGCAACAATGGAGCCTGTTACACTGTAAGGAGCAGTTTATCCCACTTTCTTCTTAAACCTTCAATGTGATGTGCTTTCCTTTTAAACATTTACAGCAGAAGAGGGGGGAAGTATTATAAAAGCTAAGCAAGGAGTCATACTTCAGGATGGTTGTCAGCTGAGGATTTTAAAGCTGAGATTTTTCTCTCAAGAGAGTTAGCAAGAGCCAGAGGCTTTAAAAAGCAGTCTGCACAAAGCACCAGACAGCATGGAGTAATGTTTGGACTTGACAAGAAACCTTTTCCCTCTTTGACTTCTGTTATTTTAGGACAATAATCGGCTGCTCTCAGATTGCTGCCCTTGGCAAAGACTGAAGCACAGCCAACACATGGATATACTCATTTATAACTGAAATACAGGGTAGGAAACTCAGAGCCTAGATTAGGAGGAGACCACCACAAAAAATATCCTCTCACATTACCATCTCTGCTTCATAGCATTTAATATCAGCCTCAGCCTTTATTGATTGTGAGCACTGAAGCTGTTAAAGGTAAGGGAGAGCTGTCAGCCAGCTAATGCTTGGGAAAAGGTTAAACTTTGAATTAGAAAGAGCTAAGCAGAGTTCTTGTCTTGTAAGAGCTTCTGAAGGTGGCCACAAATGAATCTTCTTTAGCTTGTTTCATGCCAGTGGAAAGACAGTGCAAATAAACATTTGACAGGAAAGTCATGGACTGCAAATGCTGGGTGAATCAAATACAAATGTGGATGTAATCAGTTCACTTCATTATTATGATGTCTACTGCAAACTAACATTGAATATAAAGGAAAGTGTTCACCCCACATGCATGGTAACTTTTAGAAGTTGCTTCATGATAGGCACAAAATCAAATTTGCCAGCTGTTCCACCAGGAATGGACTTGATACAAGGCATGGGGTTTCTGCACATATTACAATGGTATCTCCTGTCTGAGCTTGTGCAGATTATGTTTTCCAGGAGTCTAATACCCACTATCCAAATCCCACAGGATCAAAAAGGATTTGTACATAGCTTGAACCCATAAGGAAACCAAGATATTTGGGGCTGGTTTCAGGAACACACTTGCCATACAAGGCATAGCAGACTCAGGTTCCAAGGGTAAATACAGGAAAGGCAGAGGCAAAAAGGAGAGCTTAAACCCTGGCCATGTCACTGCATGCAAAGGACATGCTGGTTTGACCAAGGCTGGGGATATAACTCTGTGTAAGGAAGGACTCTATATCAGGAGATCAAGCTGGTTTTTTGTGTAGTGAAAATTCAACAAGTAAATTTAAAAAGCATAAAAATGACAAAGCATAAAAATAAATTATTCTCCTGAAACTGTATCTAGCAAATCAGGACAGAAGAGCCCAGAAACAAAATGAGTATTGTTTCAGTAGAGCAAAGTGACAGGGCCAACAGCAGATGCACTTCTTGGCACTGAGTTCTGCAAATTTTCTAAGCAGCAGGGATGAACCTGTTTCACCAAAGATTAAGTCTACACAAAAGCACCACATTCAGCATTTGGAAAGAGGCTCATCTATTGTACTGGCAAGCTGCACCAAAGATAGAGCACCCTGGAGACAAAATGTGAGGCTACTTAGAAACACACTTGCCAACCTCAAAAGAGAGGCAGCACAATGGCAACTAGTGAAGAAACAGCTGGGTATGGTGGCAGCAGGCTGTGTCTTTCAACCCATGCTATCAACACTTGTTCACACAGCCAGCATGTTGTGAAGGAGCGCTTCTTGCTTTCCATTTGGTCACAGAGACATGAATAGAGTCCAGTGTCAAAGGAGGCAGGTTAGTGTCTTGGGTTTGTTTCCCTTTAACACTCAACAATATTGGCAAGGCTATAGCTACATGATAAGACTGGCCATGTGCAAATTTCTATGACAGTTGTGACTTACTGCTGACATTAGAGAAGTGCCAGGAGGACTCGAGATTTTGGGAAAATACAGGCCATCATAAACACAGCTTGTAAAAAACACACTTCTAGCACTTCACAGACATGCCAAATTCAACAGCAGAAAAGTGTGACTGTTGGCCAATTCTAATGTACGGCATCCATAATATGGGCAGTGGACAATCCCATCCAGTACAGTATTTTAACCTCTGGAAAAGCATCTACTCTGTTACCCACTTAAATCTCCTCCTCAGTTTTTATCTAAGAAGCTCACTTCTGCTGCCGTATTGAGAAAAACAAATCAGCCATAAAATGTTCCATTGTATGAATTATGTGCAAGTTTCAAGCTAGAAGAAAACTCAATACTTTTGTGAAAAATGTGTGTGCCTCTGCTCCAAGTTCTTTGATTAAAAAATGCTCATAATCTTTCTTTCCTATTTGAATTCCCCTCAAAAAGAATCTAAGAAAGAACTTCTAACAGCAGTGGATGGAAAGCCATTACAACAGCCAGTGGCTTTTTAAAAAGCTTGCAATTTTTTGGTGTAAAAAGTGTTCCAAAGGCACATACTACTAAACGACCACAGCAAATTGTAAGCTTTCAAAAACGCATCCTTGGACCTTTTCCTAGAAAGTAATTGGGCACTGCTGCAAATGATCTGAGGATAATAATTCATTAGAACAGACGCTGGTTGCTGGGGACATGAGTGGCTGGATATCAAGATTTTTGTTTCCCAAAGCCGAAATAAAACCGTGTCTATGGACCATATCAGCACTCTGGGATCAGTATTCTCAAATCAGCAAACACATGAGGTGGAATTTCTGACCAGCAGAGATATTGGTTCATCATTTCAGATGCAGTGTATCCAAGAGTCACCCAAGACTTAACCCCCAAGAAAAGCACTTTCTACACCCTTTTCCCAGGGAAGCTGCTGCGCTCTGCCATTCCACACTTCTTGAGCCACATTCCACAGCAAACATAATGAGAGCAAACCACAGTTTGTGCAGTACCTTGTGAGCAGCAAGGAGCTGGTCTATCCATACAAAGATCTGACACAGCTACACTTAATCACAGGGGCCTCTTCTCCATCCCAGAGGAGGCTATGAAGGCAGAGAAAGCTTACTGACATGTGGAAGACAGCCAATTTTTTGTTAGACCTAAGTAGTTTTATCCTTACTGTTCTGAATCAAAATAGTTGATTTCAGCATATGCTGCAAGATTCCTTTTCCTACTCTGCCAGAAGTTTTGAAATTAACAAATTAGAGAAATTATGTAACTAGAATTTAGTTTTCCTGTCTTGAAGCCACTTGAGAATACTGCTGCACATTCTCTATTTTCTCATTTTTGAAATTACCCATTTTATCATGACCCACAAAAACTACTGCAAGGCCATATCTCCTTTCTCACCTCTTTATTGTGGAAATGCACATAACTGAAATCTTCTGAGGTTAGAAGTAAATTACTCCAGTTCACAAGACTAAAAGAGCTCTATCCAAATTTGTATCTTATGAAAAACAAAGCAAATCCCCCTAAAAATTCCTGCTCATCTTGAAGATATATCTATACATAAACTTCAGATACTTTTCCTGTCTGGTGGAATGCCGCGATCGCCCGTATTCGGGCATGGACAGCTAGCCCCAGTGTCTTTGGCTAGTGACCTGTCGGCGTCTGCAGCAAGTGTCCCTGACCGCCGGAGCGCCAGTCTGCTGCCGTGGGAATCGGTGCGTTCCCAGCCGCAGGTAGCTCTTAGAAAGCAAGCTATCTCTATAGAGGCCGGAGGGATAGGGAGGGATCTTCTGGCTAGAGTAATAGAGACACAGAGGCATAGGGTCCAACTGCGCTCTGGGCGTCTAGGATCAGAAGACCCCAAACAGCTCAGAGCACAGACTTTTATTGTGAGGGCATTATCCAATCAAACACTAGAAGGGAGGAACTAGGGAGGGACCACGGGACTAGGACCAACGGGGGATAGAGAGGGGAGGAGAGGGGGTAACAGACAACCAAGGGGTACAATCAACTACTGAATGGAACAGAACTTTTTAGAACACAAGAATGACTGGCAGGAGAGTGGCAGGTGCTTAAACTAATGGAGGAAAAGGGAACCACCCCTGAGAAACTCAGCCCCCTTGCGGGGCAAAACCACCTGTGTCTCCTCTCCAGGGGAGACTTTAAACTTGGGCATCTTTATTCCACAGCTTCTTAGGGGGGACCGAGCCCTTCGGGACTTCAAGCACCACCACAGTGGAACAGGGAATTTTTTTTCAGTGCTGATTCAGGGTAGTATCAGCAACTAATTCTGATAAAATGAAGGTCAGCTAATGTTTCCATTATGGTCATTTTTCAGTGGTTTCAAGACAACCTTCGTATATAGAGATAAATGCCTTTTAAACTATTTCTTTTTACAGTAGACCTGTGAGGTCATTGCTAGAAAGGGAGAACAAAGCTTTTTCTTAGAATAGAAAAGAAAATAAAACTGAGAGAAGCTGTTGAGTTTTAATGAAAATTTCAAGTAAAAGAAAACTTACTTAAAACATTTCTCCTGAATACAATGAAACTTGGTCAAGAGTTTCAGTAAGAAGATTCCACAAATATATTTTTTTTCTCTTTAAACATCAAAAACACCTGTGATAAGTAGATAGGGTAGCCTATAACCTACATATCCCAGCAAACCGTGAAAGTCCCTAATTATCTGAGCTTACTACAAAATATTTGAGGGGTGTAAGATCAGCTCCTTCCACCTCACTTTCTGCTGAATCAGGAGCCAGCCTAGCCCCTGATTTCTGAGTGCCAAGCCGTGACCTGCGCCTTCAGCTGGGGTCCATCCCTGGTGATACTGTGTCGTGCTCCCGCCGCCGATGGTCTGGCGTGGGCAGCAGACCCAAGGCAGGTACGACCTAGTGTCCTCGGCTCGAGGAGTTCACTGGCGTCGGGAGGGCAATTCCCTTGCGGAAGGGCTGCAGATCCCTGAACAGTGAATTATGTATCACTCACTGGAGTGGCTGTTGAGGGGTGGAATCTCTCTCCAGGGAATAAAAGAGCTACAATGACACAAGGCCCCTGCACTCTGGGCATCTGAGGCAGAGACATCCTGAGCACTCGAAGCACCAGCCTTTTATTGAGGTCAAGGCAGCCAATCACCGAGTAGCTCAGGGGAGGAACAAGGGAGGGACAAGGGGTGAGGGACCAACAGGGATCATAAACGGGAGGAGAGGGGATAACTGACAACTCAATAAACAAACCATCAACCGCACATGACAGAACCTTCTAGAACAGGGAGGATGATGGACACTTGATGGGCAGGTGGTCAATCCAATGGACAGGGGATGTCCAGCCCCTTGGAAGTCCAGCCCCTCTTTGGGGCATACCAACGTGAAACCACACCCCAGGGGTGTCCTCAGTCATCGGCTTCTTTTCCCCATGGCTTCTTTATGGGGAACGTCCCCCAGGAAGTTTGCACCACCGCCACAATACTATGAGAAAGTGCTGGGAGCTGCATCTTCAGCAAGGCATGTGCAGGATGTCTGTGAGCTGCTGGCCTGTACAAGACAAGAGGCTCATGGATCTGGTGCAGCCTGAGGGAGCAGACCCTGGCTCCCACCCCTGCTCACTTTATTTCTTCTATACTCTGCAGACAGACTTGAGCAGTGCTGCACATGACCAACAAGCCTGCTGAGATCTCTGTGGCTGGGAGACAAAATGTGCATTTGATAAATGAGCTGAACCTCCACTCCTGGTGACTTGCCTGCAGTCTTGTGAGATGTCACCACTCTGCAGCCTAATGGGCACGCTGCAACACGCCACTACAGGATCAGCTTTTCCTGCCCACTTCTTGTTCCCAATGCTTCCAGAATGTTTGAATAGTATAAATAGTTGACCAACAGACGGCCACTTCATACAGCTGCCAAACAGGACATACAGTGTTGCACCCATAGCTTCATGTTACACAATTGCTATCAATACGTATTTGCCACAGATAGTCTAAAATCTGTCCCATCTCCCAGCCCAGTGCTTGACAGGAACACAGCTCATGGACAATGCAATCCAAATGCTCAATCATCTACAACATGTTCACTGTACTAAATACAGCAAGGCTGGTTAAAGAGCTGTACTTTCTTTGGTGTCTTGGTGTCTGTGCCACACACCAGAGAGCAGAAAAGTGAAGGCCCCAGCTCATTACCAAATGCATTGACGTGCAGTCCTCATCACAAAGAAACTCCTAGAGTCCTGTGGATGAGTTATCTACAGACTTAAATGTATGAGAACACTTCAAAAAATTTATTCTGTTGGCTTTTTATGGCATAAGGGAAGAATTATTGTGTTGCTAGTTTATAATATACTTTTAAGTTAGATTTAATTTCTAAGCACACATAATGCTGGTGTAAAACTAAAAGTGGGCATTAGACATATAAGAATAGCTACTCCCACTCCCACTCTCAGACATTTTCACCTAGTGTCAGCAAGCCCTTCAATACAATGCCCAGATTCTCCCCCACCAGGGTGTCATAGGTTGCACCTTTACCTTTCACTTCACTGACAGATAAGAATCAGACTTCAGAACACACATTAAAGAGAGTGGATTTCTAGTTTGCAATAAAGATTTCAACTTGGATACTGTTGTTGTATTGAGACAGAAATCTTTCAGCCTAACTCACCAGTCAAAATCCTCTGTATTAAAGGCTCTCTAAGCTAATCTTACTATAGGTGAAATACACCTGTGTATCAGGAGACGCACAGAGACTCAAGAGATAATAGGAAGAGATTGTATTTTAGTGTTTCTTTACAAAAGTTGGTTTCATTAGTTTCTCTCTAATGCTTTTATCTCAAAGAACACTCTTTTCAGTGTCATATTCATTTGAAGTGACTGGTAGGTGAATCTAACTGGAAAATTTTCTCACAGTCATTATTAAAAAGTTTCTATTGCCTCCTGAAATACTGCCTATTTCTTTCATTTTCTAAGATAGTTCACACTGACGAATAGCAGGAAAGTTCATCAGGAAAAAGACAAAAATATCTTACTATCTTAAGGCAGAGATGGAGATATCTTACTTCTTAATGTGTTACAGCAAATCAGACAAATAATAAAATTTTATTTAGTGTTACGCCACACTTAAAGAAATAGTATATAAAGTCTCGCTTATTCAGGTTTGTGGCTAAATGCTAGCACACTTACTTAAATTTACTTGATTGCTTGTTGTGAGATAAGGATTAGGAGCAGGCAAAGCAGGCTTAAACTTTATAAAGTACAAAGAAGTTTTATTAATATATCTAAGACAAAGGGAAAAAGAAAAAAAAAACTCAAGAAAAACCAGAACAAATTCCCCAGACCACTCCTCTTTCCCCACCTCTCCATTTCATTCTCCCTGACAACATACAAAAGACAACACTTTGACCTCCAGTCAGTTTACCACTTCAGAAACAGCTCTTGTTTCAGTTTATTTAGGGAGCGAAGTTTCTTTTGCTTACACCATGGATCTTCTGTAAGAAAAATACAGTTTTTATGGGTCTTCTGCCTCACCATTAACCGCCGCCCGGAGCAAAGTCCAGCTTAATGGTGGATCTCTCCCACACCAGTAGCTTTCCCACAGCCACTATGGTGAGTTATGAACAGTCCACAGGGTACCTGTTTTAAGGATGCCCAGTTCAATTGCAGCAACAAAGAAAATCTTTTCTTCTGTGCTTAGCAACACAGGTTCTCCTGACAACTTAGGTTCTCTAGCATTCTCCCTGGGACCAGGGCTCTGGGTCACAGCCTCTCCTCTCCCTTGGTTCTAGTTTCTCATCAGGCTGTACTTTTTCAACACTTACTTGTCTGTACTTAGGTAATTCAGTTCATTGGTTGCAATAAGAACCTCACATCTCCCTTTGGACTATATCTTCATATATTACAGAGAATTTATTAGCTCAGTCCCCAACCACGGTTCTCCAAAAGAGTTTTCAGCTTCACTCTTGAAGGAACTTCTCATACACCTCTCTGTAGGTATCAGTTCTGCTTTCCTCACTGACTGTAAAGTCTCTGTGCTGCACTATGTAGGTGTCCTCACTCGTTCCTCTCTCTGCAAGGAAGGATGGGTGTCTGTGAATTTAGTCCAGGCACGGAGAGAGTTAATCTCTGTCTCTCTCCAGCAGTGTGACGATCCCGTGCTCTCTGCCGGGCTGTTTGAACAGGTCCGAGCTGGATGCCAGACGCTCTCAGAGTCTCTGTGCCTGGCTCTGCCAAGCTGGCTCGGCCTGCTGGGGCCATCTGGGCCCGGGGTAACAGGGCAGGGCCTGGCCCGAGCTGGATGGAGTCCGGCCTGGTCCTTGCCTGGCCTGGCTCTCCCTCTTGTGTAGCTGACACACCGGCTGAGCTGGATTTGCTGAAAATTCCAATCGTTTCCTCCCCCATTCCCGGCTGCAGCGGCACGGCTGCCGTAAAACCTCCCTTCCCCCCCCCCCCCCCATCCCTCCTTTGGAAGGAGGTGGGGGGGGGCCTTACCAGCGAGAGAAGCAGGAGCTGCTCCTCTCTACACAGCAGCAGCTGTGTATTCCTTCCTGCAGCACAGATCACTTCCTAGATTTTGACCCCTCTGGCCTAACCCAGGACACCAAATAAAAGGATTACCATTAATCTTCTTAATATTTTGTTTTTCTTGTTGAGGTTAGCAAATATGCATTAATACCAGCACTTGCTACTAATCCACCCTTTTCCCCTCAGTGATCCATATCCAGTATTAAAAGTTATGCATTTTCAGGCAAAGTGCTCAAAGCATTTCATTAAAGCAATAAAAATCATCATCCTTGTTTTGCAGTCAGTGCCATAGAGGTGATCTGATGGTGCAAAATCACTCCATAAATCTGTTGCAGAGTTAAGAGCAGAACCCACATCTCTCTGATCTCATTTCCCTCTCCCAGTCAGTTTTTGCATCATGTAACAAGGAGGAACAGAGATGATGTGCAAAAGCTTCACTAAATAAACCCAAGATCACCTCACCCACATTCTGTGTATAACAGACTTTGTCTTATCAAGAATGACAAAATCAAAATGAGGTAGCTTTTTTAAAGAGGCAAAAAGATGCCTCTGAGCATCACAGTGCTGAGGTTTGTGTACAGTTGCATATGCAAAGGCTGATCTTGCAGGTTGTTGCCCAAGGCTAATTAGAACTGGAGGCCTTTGTAATTATAGCATTTTCTAATTATAGAAAGGATAACACTTCCACTTATGAACAAATGTAATTGTTCAGTGACAATGGGAAGAAAAATATAGAAAAGTACTATGATTATTTAATGAGGTGTCTCAAAACATATTACATAATTAAAAGTGTATTTAATTGCAAATAAGTCTTCCTAAATTGCAACTCTTGCCTGTACTTTTCTCAGTAGGGAAGCGTGTGGCCTTGGGCAGAGGGCTGGCCATGCTGGTGGTGGGCTTATCTCTTTGCCCAGAGGGAAGCAGGTGATGGGAAGTGGTAAATTGATGTCTTTAGGAAAAATTCAATGCTTATGGAGGTATCATAATATCTAAGCCAGACAGGAATGAACAAGAGATGTGCCTGCAACTGTAGATCTGAGTACCAGCAGAATTTTGTTTTTTCCTACATCACATTTTTGCGATGTAAATTGGCTCTCCTTTGAGGAGGTGACCAGCAAGAGATGCCCAGTGCCTTGGGGACACAAGACAGCCATTCCTGAGAGAGTTGCTGTGCCTTGCAGCAAATGCTGGAGCGCTGTGGTTCAGGAGGCTTGGTCATATCAGCACGGAAAGTGTTCATCAGAAATACACAACCATACATGTGGCCTTAGAGCTCTTCTACCAGCCAGCATGTCAGTGGGTTTGCTACTCTTTTCACAACCTGATGTTCACTGAGGGCTCAGCTGTCTACCTACACACACAGGCTGCCATCAAAACTGTAAGCCTGCTGTCATTCAGAGCAGCTGAGCATTAGTCCCCAAGTATTTTTATCTAGAAAAAATTAATTGCTTTTGCTTGTACCCACTGCCAAAAGCACACTTTGAAACTACCAGCAGCCCTTACAAAGACTGGATCAAGATCTGAGACTGACAGAGAGTTGGAAAGGAGCCAGCTACCAGGAGCTTAAGCAGCACAGCTCCCAAGGGGCAATTGCATCACAAAGGCAAAGAGCCCTGCTGAACCACTTCTAGCTGTGGAGCTGGGACCCAGCTGCTCTCATAACAGCTCACTCTGCTGAACCAGACCTCAGTAACCTTAGTACAGCCCTCCCCATCTCTCCCTTGTGCTTCAGAAATGCAGAATTGATGAAAGCTTGTTTCCCTAAGCCTTTTCCTCTGGCAGGATATCAGTGAACTGACATCTCATCTAGACACTTACACCCTGAGTGGGCAGTGATGAGGAAAGAGAGAGCCAAGATGTTGCCGTTAAGGAACAGTTTTTCCTTGTAACACATACAGACCAGGAAGGTTCCGTGACAGTGAGTATTATCAGAACTGATCCCTAATCATCCTTCTCTAGAAAATTCTTTCCAGCTATATCTGAGTGCTCTTGTGTTTGCAGAGATATGAGACTTTGGGCCCAACCTTCCTTTATTAAAACCATTTGTTAAAAAAAATGCACATGCAAGAGGAGGAACATCTACCAACACCTTAGGACAGAAAATACAGAAATATAACAAACTGGTTTACATTTTTGCAGATTGAGTTAATGGAAAAAGTTATCACTTGACTGTTTACATTCATCAGGATAAATGCTGACAGGTTTTATATAGGCTATAATATCCATCTGGAAGATATTTGGATATTTCCAAATTTCAGGAACAGTCATTTTATTTGCAAGACTAAGGAAAAGACTAAGGTTTGAACTGACTGTCCCATTCCAAAAGGAAAATAATTTTTTTTTAAAATGCCACAACCGTGTTAAGTTCCTGTGTAGAAAGGATTCATATGTTAGCATTAGACTTAGTTCTCTTGAAGGGTTTTTTAAAGTAGCCTTGAACATATGGTTTAATATGCTTTATTTAAAAGATCCATTGAGATACTAATTTCCTTCAGGCATCTGAAATGCTGATCATGAGGACTGCTTGACTGCTTGGGAAAAGGTACTTGTTTGGAGGCAAATCTGATGTCTGACTCTTGTGAAATGAGGGCATTAAGATATCTTGCACAGGATAAGCTGCAAGGCATTTTTAAAAGAAACAGCTGGTTCCTTCCAACCTGGGCAGGAGGCACTGAGAATTTCCTTTGTTTTCAGTAGAATTTAAACTAACCCTATTGTTTAGGGAAGGACTGTGAGCCACCAAATGCCTAAGCAATTTTTCATCTTGTCTGTGCTACACCATCTGTCTTTGCAAAGCTACTGCAATATTAGAAGTCTTCCTGTATGGCATTTCATGTTTTATGTATGCTGTGATATCTTTTCCATGGTATTAACCTAAATATTGCAAGACCGTCTTCAGGTTTAGAGAAAAACTTTCCCTCTCCCTCCCCTTCCTATCAACAGACATTGTTATATTCACTGGAATTCAGTAATTCTAGTAAGGGGTAGTGGCTTCCTGCAGGGTTTTCTCCTCATAGTATATGTAGGACATAGCTTTACATTTCAGACAGACCAATGGACATAACTTAATTTCTGACAGTGCCTTGCTGGCTGACAGATGGCAGGACAGATATTCTCCCTCATGAGGCATCTCCCATGAGACTCACGGGGTGTTGGAGAAACAGGCAGGAATAAAATACTATTCACGGAAAAGAATATATCCTTGTAAATCAACAGAAAGAGCAGAGCTTTGAAGTCACATAAAACTCTAAGAGAGTGACAAAGCTAGATTATCCAGGCAAACTCCCCAAAATGTTCCAGTTCACTTGATTACACTGAATATAGGGACTGGAATTCTGAGGGTATCCATAATGAACTCAACATCAGAAGTCATCATGAAATACCATCCTGGGTACAGATTGCCTCTACCAAAGCCCAGACTACACATCCAGGTCAACAGAAACATGGCCTAAGTGGGAGAAGGAAAAATCACTTTCTTTCCCAATTCTTACAAAGTAAAAGAGAAAGTCAGCAATTTTAAGCTGTAATTGAATGAATGTAAATTTAAATGATGCTTAGGGATAGCTCAAGAGAAATTGTGATTTCACTCGCATGAGTGTTTGACAACACATAAAGGGAGACTGAACATGGTCTCCATACACGCTTAAACACCTTAACAGTGAGATTGTAGGACAAGTCAGTGACTTCATTTCCAAGTTAATCTGGCCTTCCTGAATAGCTCCTCTATTTAGTCATCAAGAGAGTCCTAAAAACTTCTATTAAAGCAAAGAGGAACCTTGACTAGAAACAGACTGCCCCACATCAAACCGCATCATCCAACTAACTTGAAATCAGACAACTGTTTCTCCTTGAGAGCGTTCCTCTGGATATACAGAAGCCTTGGAAACACCAGGGTTAGTGCTAAATTCTCCCTTATTCTTGCTACCAAGGACTGTATCAAGCTTCTTAAACACCTCTCTCAGGAAAACAAAAGAGACTGAATTCTTTCTCTTTGGCTTAGTTTTCATACTTACGTATTACAAGTGGCAGACAGGCTTGGCAAGAGGAATGCTTTTAGGGCCTGATGGACACAGAATGACAGACCTAATAAACCATAAAAAAGAAAGAGGCCACAAATCAATGTAATCTTGATATGCCATGAAATTTAATGTTTAACGTGCAGTAAAATCAGACTCCAGAAGTTTGTGGGACTACCTAGAATGATACATCAAGTAACTTGCTGAAAAATCATATATTTAATTTTTTATTACTTGGCATAACCATTTTAAATTCATTAAATTGCCTGGCTTGGTGAAAGTAGAATACAAGTCGTTGACTTCAGTAATTGTTACAGTATTTACCTCAATACTGAGACTAACAGAAAAAAATATTTTAAGCAAATAAAACAAAAAAGTATATTTTTATAGCTTGCAACTGAGCATTTTAATACCATTTGTATTACTCTTAATATTAGCCTGGCATTTCAGAGGCAAATATGAGGGTTGGATTTTTTCATTTAAGGCAGTAATCCAATTCCACATGAGATGCAATTGCCTACACCAAAGAGATGTAGATAATTACATATGAGCAATCAGTGTGAAAGTATGTCTAGTCCAGCAGGATTTTTTTTTTATTTGAGAATTTATAAAGGTCATAGCACTGCAATCAGATGCAGACCCATTTTCTTTTGTAGGTTTGCCTTCACATTTGCCTTTTGAACATGAAAAAGGCTATTTTTTTCCTTAGAGAGGAAAGGTAGCTGTTCTGCACAGTTTTCCATTGATGGGGAGCTGCTCTATGTGAACAATTAAACCAAAAATAAATAAAGCCTATTTCTATCTGGGAGCACAGTCGAGTCAAACACCAAACACATAGTCAAAACAATGGTCTTTGAAGGCTGGCACAGCTCCAGAAAAAAAACTACAAAGAAAAGGATGTTCAGTTTTGAAATGTGTTGAACAAAGCAAAAAATGAAAACCTCTTGAATTCACATAACAGATATATTTGTTTTGATCTAAACTTTTGCAATCTCAACTCAAAAGTCAAGCTTTGTTGAAAATGGAGTGGTGGCACAAGGGAGTTACAAAGAAGCAACTGAGAGATGTCATTGACGTTGTTCAGAAAAAAAAAGTTCTAATTATCAGGAATGAATAGAGTGGAAAAAAATAAATATGATAATCTGAAGTCACTCAAGATTTCATGTTTATCTTTCATGATAAAGCTTGGAAAATAAATGATTTTTCTATTACTGCACAAAAACCTAGAAAATTAGAAAATATGAAAAGCTGGTTTTTCCAACTAAGGAAGTATGCAAAAACCGTTATTAATTCCTTTAAATCCAAGAATCACAAAATTCAGGAAGAATGGGCTCCTGTACATCTGAAAAGCAACTTCAGAATATGTCATACTCTGCTTATTGAATTCCTCTCCCAGTAAATTTTCCAAGACTTAAGGGAATGCCAGCTGTAAAACAGCTGCTCATGAACAGCTAAGTGACCAGTCATGGCTTGTTTTACATGCTCTGTTTGGTTCTTTCTTCATTAAGGTGGAAACAGAAAGGAAGTTCTAGAAGGGCACAGAGAAGGCTGCAGGTACTATACAGCTCAACACATGCCACATTAGAGTTTAGCAGTGTTCCCCCAATACACAGGTGGAGAGTTTTTATTCCCCTTTTTTTTTAATTTCATTTGAGTTATCTTTAAGGATAATTACACGTCTCTGTAAGAAGAATTACAGGTCTCTGTAAGAAGAAGAGTTTGACTTCTGAGACAACCAAGGAAATTCGTAGCCTGAAGAATTTACCAGTGACAACTCCTCTCAGGCCACCAGCACTTCACTGCTATTGTTATAAAGGTCTTTGTTGAGATATCACACACAACACAGTATTACAGCTAATGTACAAACTTCGATTGACATACAAATGATCTGCAAAGTCATAACAGTTTTCAGTCCCATTAGTAGCACCACGCAATTTTACTCAAATCCTGATGACATTTGAAGAACACTGTCACTCTGGAATATTACTATCTGCTAAGGGAGGATGTATCCTGCAAAGTATTGCAATGAAATAAGTAAGTTCCTGGTTGCCAATTTTAATAGTTGCTCCAAAAGACACTGGAAAGGTGATGACTGAAATTTATTGCAAATAAATCATTATATATGCAAATTCCTGGGATATTTGAAAATACTTTATAACACTTCAAAAGATCATGTGTCCCTGAAAACTAAAAACTGATACCCGTATTGGAGTATATGTTAAAAAGCATAAACAGAAACTAGGGTGAGAAGCTGAAAATCTATAATAATTTTGGAAATAGAATTGTATATCAGATTTAGATTCCTGAACATCCAAGTGTTCATTGCCTCATTTAAGCTTCCCCTAATCAATTTATCTTTCCTCCAGTTACCAGTATCCCCATATTTTCACAGTGCTGACTTCCTTGCCAACTTCTTCAGCAGCATGACATGAACACATAAATAGGGCTCAAGAGGACTCTGAATAATTAACAGATACAAAATTACTTTGAAAGAGCTACCTTGTAGAGCAGGCACTGTGCTTGGCCTCTGCCCACCTCTCCCTGCATTGTAAGTCACATTTTCTCCCACAAGCACAGTTGTTTCTTCTGTAAACTTTATGAGTTTGCTGAGGATTTGAAGTAAATGTTTTATCAGCCTCAAGTGTCCAAGATGTACATGTTGACCAGGTCTCATTTTAACTGTTTTAGTTTCTGCAAAATCTCCTATTCTCTGCTCATTTAGACTATTCTGAGAAAGGAATTTCTCTTAGCAAAAATATAATTGGGTATAAGATGAGGGCTTTGGTTTCAATCAAAAGGTCTCAGGTTTAAAGCTATACAGGTTGTGTAAGTTAGAGTCACAGGCTACGTGAGCACACACATGCTCATGTGGCTTGCTTAAGTATGGGCATATAAAGATATTAGTCCATGCACAGACACAGATTTGTAAATACAAATATAATACATATACTTGACATGTTACATGTACACAGTAAGACATTTTATTTAGATTTAGACATCTAAATCTATGCTTACCATATCTGACTTCCTTCACAAACAAGGAAAAGAAATAAGAAATGCTGAAAAACAAAACCCCATCCAGCAGCATGACATTGTGGAGTGATTTTGATAAAACCATTTTTCAAAAACTGAAGTAGTCTATAGAGAGCAAAGGTAGACTGCAGTGGATCATATATAATTTGTAACAAAAACTGAAACAGCCCCAAGACCTTCAGGATGGTGTTACACCTTTACTGAATCTCCTCAATTTCAAAATTCATCACGGGAGACTGTCACGGACACTGTGTAAGGCTGTTAGTTCAGTATTCCCTTAAGAGGTAATAATTTTCCACATGCTGGAGATATTAATGTAAAAAATACCTTCTACATAAAAAAGTCCTCTGTGTATTTGGCTTCAGAGAGTAAAAGGAGTGACAAAAAGAGTTCTTGTCTCAGGTTCTTAATCAGTATGTATGTCTCATTAATGGAGCCTTGCTCAGCTGCAACAGGGGATGTTTCTAAGAAGTCTTGAACTAGAGGTTTCCACTACAAGGAGTTCAGAGCTTGGTGAAATGCCCTCAGATGCAGAGAAGCTCTGAGAAAATTTGATTTGCAAGTGTGGATGGGGAGAGGATGGGAGGGAGAGAAGAGACAGAAATAACTTTGGGGATCAGGGAAAAGATTCTTTTAGCTAATATGACTGTCAAAAAGGACTCTTTTTCTTCTACTTGCTAACACTCCTTTTAATGAAAAGGACCGTGGCACTTTTCCTTGAAATCTAAAGCAAGCAAGGGTCACACCAGAAAGATTTATATGTACAGAAAATGTAAATTTCTTTCCCTGAAAAAAGTAAGCATGTGGACATTTCCTTTCTGGTATTACAGTGCTTTTTTTGGTTATTAATTCCTTTCAAACTAACATAAACTACTCTGAGGAACAGAAAGTGCTCTTGCTCTGAAGGAGCTAAGTGCAATGGTTTATCACATTAGCAGTCTCCACTCTCTGCTCTGTTTCTCTGAGATAAATGCACAGCAGGTAAGATAGAAAGCAGGGCCTGGTTTGCACCAGTCCACAGCACAGCACAGTGGTTTTGTGGTGACCTGTGAAGATGCCAGTTCATGAAAACGAAGAGGGTGGCAAGGCTGGAAAAGGAATGGCAGCAGCCTAAAGCACTGCACTGTTTGTGTGGTGAGCACGGGCTCTTGGCTCAGCAGCAGGTACACACTGGATCATCCATCCCAGCACGTCTGTGTGGTTCTGCTTCAGACCTTGTCCCATGTCCTGCACACACTGCTGGGCTCTCACAAGTCCCACTACTCCTTGGAACTGAATCAGTTCATCCAGGAAGTGTCTCCCATGGCCACCTAGGAAAGAGATCTGAAAGAGGAGCAAGAGCCCTGAATCAGGGGAAAACTTCCACGTCCTCGTGGGTTACCTTCATGGTGTAGCTCTCCTAACTCCTTTCTGAAAGTAGAGATTATGGAACACAGGTGCCACAAACAGCAAGGAGTAGTAATTGGTATAATCAGAAGAAATGGTGTAGACCGAGACATTCTGCTTTGAAATGCCACTGTGTTGCAAACACGGAGAGCTTTTTGGGTCCTCAGGGCTAATAGCAAAGTGTTCCTCACCTTGCAATAGGAAATGATCCAAAATAGATCAGACTTGCCAGACACAGCAGCTTTGAAATCCTCTACAAACTGAATTCCAGACTGTTAATTCCACTTGAAAACCCTTGCCATCTAAAACTAAGGATTAGGGTGAAAATGGGTCTTTTAGCAGCTTCCATCTCTCTGGGCAGAATGAAGAGGCAATGACCACCTGGAGCCCAGGCCCCAAAGGGAAGGTTGCAGTGTCACTGGGAGCCAGAAAGTGCTGCAGAGGGGGCAAAATCCACAGCCTGCTCACTGCTAAGAACAGCAGTGGCAATGTTACAGACCGGCTGGGGCTTGTGGGTAGGACAGAGCCTTACTTCAGAAAGTTAGGGTGAGGGCATAAATGAAATAAATACTTATAATATTTATAAATATTACAGAAGGTGGAGGGAACAATGTGAAAAGCAGAGAGGAACACCAATATCCAGGAATCTAAGTTTGAGACAGAAGACTGTTCAGCCCTGGGGATCATATGTTTCACCATCAACCAAAATGTTAAGTACTTTAGTCAGAAAAACATAATATTTCCTTTGGGAAAGCAATTCTAAATGAGTTTTGAATTATCTCATGACAACCAGAAACAACAGAGAAATTTAGGACTCTAATCCTTTCTAGATTCTATTACCATGCATCCTTACTTGAAATGAATTTTAGCATTGGTACAGCTGATTACTGATTTACAAATATCTCATTACAGCTTTGGCAGCTGGAACTACAACACCTAATACAGAGATCAGTTCATTCCTTGACTTTGCCCTTCCTATTCTCCCCACATGCCCCCAAATCAACGAATAGGATTTTCCAAATTAGTTTATAAAATATACCCAGCAAACATTGAAATGTTTTGTCATCCAGCTGTTCCATGTTCGTGACAATTTATTGGGCAATGCTATTATAAAAGAACACTGAACCCGATGATTAATGTTGAAGAAACTGTTGTCAAGAATGTGGGTGTTTCCTGACTCAAGAAAACCTTCCACGGAGTCCAGTAAATCTTAGTTAACCATTTTCAAGTGCAAATAAGAAAACAAAGTAACTTCCCATTTGCTTTTATTGTGAGTGAAGCTCAAGGTAGTGGGCTCACTTTCTGGTTCACACACTGGGAAGGTGTAGCAAGCAGCAAGTAAAATTAAAGTTCTTAAATTCTTCCACTTTGCTTCTTCCCCTCAAGCCATTTTTTTCAGGACAGGACATTTTTGAGGGCAGAGTAAAAGGGGCTTCAGTGTGTTTGTTGTGGCTGAGGTTGTAAAAGGACTTAAAAATGCACTTTGCTAGGCTGCTATGAGCCTGCTCTTGGATGCTCTTGTCAGTGAGTCGAGGCTGAGCCCTAGAGCAGGAGGGTATGGAATATTCAAAGCCCTGAGGTTCAGCTAGCCCCCACAAAGGACTGCTGTTTCTAGAGACACTTCCACAGCTGCCTTCACACACACACAGGAACCCATCTGAGCTGGCATCACAGTGGCCTGACCCTATACTGCTCTCACACAGGGGTAGTTTCATCCTGGGTTTCTTATTCTAAGCTACATCTCTAAAAGAAGAAATAGGGAACCTCATCTCAAAAGGACAGGGAGGAAAGGAAAATGTAACTGAAATCTAAGTTCAATACTCTTGTGATGTCTACCAGACACTCAGTTTGGCTGGTCTCAGTTACAGTACATCATGGCATAGGTTCCACACTTGTCAAAAGAGAGAGAGAAAAGCAGCCTGTTTCTCTAGGTAGAATTAGCCTTGAGCTTAAATTACACAATAGAAGAATTTGAAACTCAGGCTATAGTTGTGAAGCAAAAATTAAACCTGCTGGAGAAGTCTGCAAAACCTCACATCACCAAATTCACCCATCTCTAATTTAAACCTTCCTCCTTGCTCCAAGGAGAAAAAAATATGCGTCCCAGAAGTGCCTTCCCTCTCACTGCTTCGTAAGTGGATTGTCTTCCTGCCTCAGGCAGTTTTTGGATTATATCCACAGTCAAACAAAGAAGCAGTCTGGCACTTGAGTTTGACCATTTGTATTCTTCAAGTGGGCTAAAGATTTTCTCATCTGGAGTTTTTCCATTCTGCTCTGTAACATCTGAAGATATTTTTTCTTTCCCTCCCTACCATATGCCACACTGGAATCAAGATGCCAATGTAACAAAGATATTTTGTCCCATGTTACATAAACACCAACATGGGGAATTTCTAGTTTAGCAGCACCAGACAGAGCATGATGGGAACATTGATTTCACTGGAACTTAATGGATGAAGTCAGGAACAAAATGCTCTCCCTTTGTGATAAGGACAAGAGCTTCCTTTAAAAAAAATTATTTTAAATTCCTTAAACAATTCCAGGCTCAGACAAAAACTCATTGAATTAACCAAAATCATTCCTACACTGGAAATATAAAACATGAGCTCTGAAAAATAAACTAAGTGAAAGATTCTTTCACTGAAAGAAAACATCCTAATTTTTCTGGTTACAAGACCAGCTATATTTATTTAAAATTTTTAATTAAACACACTTACTGAATACATTCAGTATGGCTTAATTTTCCTGTTCTATTCAAGGCTTGGTACAACTTCTGCACTTCTCTCATAACTATTTCTGTAAGCATTACCACATAAGAATTAATGCTACAAATAAAACTACAATTTGTAGTTCTTGGTCCGTAGCTTTCCATTCAGATGAAAGATACTTTGTGGAAATTAACAAAGATAGGAAGTAAGCAGGAAATTATGAGAGAAGGCAAATGAAAAAGATTCAGCATGCTCCTCACAATAGGATCCTGCAGCTGTGGCAATAGAGAGGAACTGAAGTTTGAAGGGGAAAGACTTGTAAACCTCAAAGCAGAGGGTCTGGATAGTCATGTGCAATGTTTCACAACTTTGGGAGCATTTCTGTAAATAGCTGCCTAAGAGAAAACCAGCTTATAGTTTGTTAGGAACAACATCCTTCCTTGTTATTGCCTGTCCGTCCATAAAACAGCAGTTTGGTAATTTTATGGGGTTTTTTTGTTTTGTTTTGTTTTGTTTCTAAAACTTCATCCATTTCTGCTTTCAGCTTTACTGAGCCTATTGCTGTTACCTTCACCTTGACATGCATGCCTTCACTCCCATCAGCTTCAGATGGATACAAGCCACTATGTGCAATGTGCAGACAGAAATCGAGCCCCCCACCATGTGGGGTGGAAGGAGATGCAGGTCCAGGAGCCCTCTGTGAGTCAGAGATCCTGAAAGAGGGGAGCCTGCTCCTGCTAGAGCTGCTGCTTGCCAGTGTGGAGTGGTGATTTACAGCTGGTGATTTACACCTGCCTCAGTCTCTGATCTGCAATGCTGACATCAGCCTTCATCCCCGCAGTGCCTGTCCAAGAGGGTCCACATGCACACGTGGGATCTCTAGGGGATACTGCCTGCCCACTGCTGGGCGTGCATCCTGCCTCCTTTCCTGGCCACAACCCAAAAAGGAGGAATCTGTCTCCAGGGTGGAGCCAAGCTCCTGGGAGAGTGCTGGAAGCAGACTTCCCAGAGAAGCAAGGTACTCCAGACATTATTCCTTCAGCCAGCCAGGCAGAGCAGCAAGAATGATCTTGCCTCACCCATGAGGCATAAGCCAAGAACACTGTACCAGCATGGTGTCTCCATGGGCAGAGAGACAGACATCAATGTGCATGGCCACAATCAATACTTGGGTTCTATTCACCAGGCAGTGGAAAAACACTACAAAGGCTTGGCAGTGAAAATATGTGAAATCTGGAAATGAGTGAGGTAAATGCGTTTTTGCTGCTAATGGATCAGTAGGGGATCTGCAGTGAGGTGTTTTCACCTCTGCTTTGCCTCTGATGAAATCACAGCTGGGGAAGCAATGTTCTCACTGATTCATAAGCTGCAGATACCATGGAAATACAGGTTTACTCCCATCACTCAAGCATTTATTAAATTAATAAGTTTTGGAAGAAGGCAATATAATAACAATGAGAGTTTATCTTTCTGAGCTAGCTTTCTTCCTTTTAATTTCCAACAAAGGAGTATCTTTTCTGTTTATCTTCATTCCACCTACAAGCACTCTCTCTAGTGTAAAAGAAAAATTTCCTTACTAAACTTGCAGGAACCCAGGAAGGTCTACACAAATATTTGTAATGAATTCTATTATTTTGAATATTGGTAAATTGGGTACTAACATTATAAGCTCATTCAACCCAAACTCAAATGATGCCAGAGCAGTCTGGACTGCTGAAAAGTACGTGAGGAAAGAACAAAGTAACCTTTTCTGCTCCTTTCTGGAAAACACGATCTTCAAGTTTTTCTTCTGCTCAGCCAGAGCTGAAGATCTGCTTCTTAGGAAGTATGAGCTCCCAATAGTTGAAGGGAGACCAACATTTCCTCCAGACTTCTGAAATCAGGGTTTCAGGTTTAGACTAATCATTTATTCCTTGAATACTACCCAGTTCCAATTCACAATTCATATTATTTTTCTCTTTTTTCAGAGTTTCTTGCTACTGTGCTGCACAAGCTATAATGCAGTTTAAAGTCTTCTTTTCCCATTAATGTGGTAGGTTTCAAACTACTGTTTCAATACATCCCTCTATCACTAGAACACATTGCTGGCTTTCCCCTATTTTCATTTGCTCATTCTACCAGTAAAATAACTGCTATTTTATAAGGAACACATGTTCAAATTACATTATTAATAATAATTATTAATTAATTACCAGTGCTATCTGGCTGGTATTTGTCACAGCTCAAAGAATAAATATAGGTTATCCAAATATGCTACTAAAGAAGGAAAAAGGAAGAAAAAGTGTCATCACAATCAAAAAAGACAATGTGAACTTCATTTGTAGACTCAGTTGTCTGTATTTACTTCCATTATTTTTAATAATGGAATTAATAGAGAGGTTCAAGTGAATGAAGTATATTTAAAGATAAAACAATGAAATAGTGCAGTTAATGGAAAGATGAATAGTAGTGCAGGAATTACCTTGAAATCTGATGCTTAAAAATGCTGCTGCAAGCTCTTGAAATCCTGCTGTAGGTAGCAACAAGAGCAGAGGACTGGACAGTGTTCTACGTCCCCTCCTGTGAGAGAACTGCATGGATTCATGCAAGGAGTGGGAGACAGTCATTGCCCCATCACCATATTTATTATCCTCCCCAAATAGTCTGGGGTTTGTGAGTGGTTACAGGTGAACATGGCAAGCCAAATCATAAGGTCATAAATATGTAGTTCAAGATCACAGTCATGATTTTCACTTTATTGATTCATTTTTTAGAGCTGCTTAATTCATGCTAATTGTTAGATTTATGAGGGCTATTTGATTACAGCCTGTGGACCCTGCCATGCTGAGCTTGATTTTATCAAGCGGAAAAACAACCAGGTACATTAAGGAAATCAGATGGTAGATAGAAAATGATTTCTCACTAATACTGTTGTTTCCCATTCATGAGAGTTTTGCTGGTTTGGAAAAAAAGATAAGCAGTGGGGGAATTTTCAGTAGTCTGGGATATATAAAAGCTTTATAAACTTCAAGCCACTTTTCCCAAATTTTCTGAGTGACCATTCCCTCCCAGATTTTTGGTTCTTCTTTTTCTGCCTCAGATGCCTTCCTGTGAACATCCTTTTGTCCCTGTGCTCCCCCTGAGCTGGCAGAAGCTCAGTTCCTTCAGGTCAGGAAAGGAAGGACAGTCTGTCATTACTGGATGTGAGCATAAGCATTCATTTCCTCACCCAGTGAAATACCACACTCTTGCCAGCTACCTCTACATCTTCCAGTATTTTGTGATCTCCTCTCAATCTTTCATCGACTTCCTTCAAATCTTTCCATGATTCCTTACGGATCGTAACCAGAGTTGGAAAAAGGCAGCTGTGACGTGAGTGTGAGAAGAAAGGTGCACAGATATAACCGTGAGGGATGTTTGTGACTTGGCAGAAGAGACCAAGCTGAAGGGCACAGGTGGCAGCACGATGAAGGAGTTCACAGGTGCCAACAGCTCCCCGTGAGGAGTATCCAGGCACAGGCGGCACTGCCCGGCACTGCCACAGCCTGATTCTCAGAACTCCAAGAAATAGAGTGACTAATTTCAGAGAAAGGCTATTACTTTTACAGAACAGTCAGGAGGTCTAGATAGAGTGAGTTTATAAAAAGATCAGATTCATCAAGAGACTAACACCTGAGACACTGTGTTAAAACCACTCCTCAGTACACTGGAAAATTGGACATACTTACTCATCAACCTTATTCTGTTTCTGGTCTTCTGTCTCTAAGACAATACTTTACCACGGTATCTCATTACCAATAACTAAATATTAAACATATATTGGCTTTCTCAAGTGGTAAAGCTTCTGCAAGGTCATAATAACGTATTATTGCCAGACAGTTTTCACAAGACCTATTAAACAGGTCAGCCTATGGGTTGAAAACAAGCTATTTTTTTAAGGTTTTCTGTTTGCACTGAGTGCCTTTTCACCTCATTAAATGGTTGTGTCTCTGACCCTGGTTTGGAGTTTTATAGAGAACAGCTTGGACTCAAAGGAAAATAAAACAATAATTGCTTTGGTACACTCCCATGTAAAGTGTTCTTTTGTTAGGAGGCAGCTACTAAAACCTGACGATCTTTATCACATGAAAGTAAGCATATGGAAGCATAGAAAAATGTATCAGCTAAGGAAAAGTGACTCTTGTGCCCAATGTTTTTTTCTAACTCACACATTTTTACTAGAGAAAAAGAAGGAAGGGGTAGAGTCAGACGACTTGAACCAGGCTTTTGAACAAATGTGTTTCATAAACTGAAAGAAATGGTGCAACGTTTTCCTAGTGTTGGACCAAGGGCTCTGATCCAACACACACAGGGCTTTTTCCATTCAGCAGGTAGGGAGGGAGGGAGTGCTTATTATACATGCCATCTTTTTACCATGAAAAATATGTACTCTGAATTAGTAGGTAAGAGAGAACTTTCAGATTATCTTTTAACAGACATACCTGAAGTTTGAGACTACTTGCCAAGACACTTTCCAGTGTATGGGCCTGAAACTTTAGACACAGCAGATACTCTTTTAAATGGGCATGTTTTCTTCCTGTTTTCTCTACTTTGTAACTGATGTATTTGTCTCTTACAGTGGCACTGTGACATCACCTCTGCTCCTGACATGTTCTTGCATTTTGAACCTAGACGGAGTGCCTGGTCTCTGGATCCATGTTTTGGTTTTGGTTGTTGCTGGTTTTTAATGCTGAGAGGACTGTTACAGGAAAAATTAACTCCCTAGGAGATTCTATATCTGGAAAAAGCAAATTTCCAAAACTATGTACTAAAGGGAGAGCGAACTTCCCCAAAAGGCAGTGACTGCAGTAATAGGTCACACATTGTACAAGTGCTGTCCTTTAAGCTTTTAAATTGAGAAATTGCAGCTTTTAGTGATGACTGTGCTGTTATATGAAGAATGCTTTGTAATCCTTGAGAGGAAAAGTAATATAATGTCATTTCATATATTTTTCATCCTTTAATCATCACCTTATTTACTCTGGGGCTAAGGATTATTGTCTCCACTTGTGATGAGCTCAGATGAAGACAGCCTGGGTGCCTCACTGAAGGGCACAGAGCAGTGAGAAAGTCACAGCTACTGACCATTGGGTACTTATGATGTACTTCCTATGGCACATACTTGCTGCCACTGACCAGTTTTTGTTCTTCACCAGAGATTCTGTATTTGAGAAGGCATCCTATACAGAAGAATATTTGGCAGCATGAAACACTGCTCATTTTTCTGTGTATGATGAATAAAAACAAGTGTGTGTGATATGAACAAGAGGAGATATGCCAATACATAGATTAAAATGAAAAGGGTAATTGCAAATTTAGTCTCTATTAGCTCATCCTCTTTTGCGAAATAGCTGAAATCATTATTTACTTCTGATTTATTTTGAATTCTTACTGATAGCCTAGAATAGCGACCTTTGGCCCTGAAGCTTCAGCCCCAGTGAGTTGATTACCAGATCACTGCAGCCTTTGTGTCAAAACAGTTGACCCAGAGGAAGACAAAGTGGTGGCACTTTTAATAGCAAAACATTCCTCTGGGGAGGTGACAGGACACACCTGTGATTATTCTGTGGCCATGACACAGGACATTGCACTAACATGAGGAATGAGTTTCATGTAGCCACAACTACTGAAACCCACATCTATCAGAAGCAAGAGATCTTTAGCAATCAGGAGATCTAAAGTGGTGCAGCACAGCAACAGTCAGGAAAGGTTATTCAGGCCACTAGATCACAGCAGAAAAACATCTTTGAATTAATGGAAGAATGGCAATGTCCTTGCCAAATCTATCTGCTATTCTCCATAATTCCTTCTGAAGCTGAAACTAGACCATCCTCAGCTGAAGGTACCATGTTTTTGGGTTGGCATGTATGGGACACAGGAACAGGCAGAGAAGAGAAGGTAAAGAAACATAACTGAAGACAGAGGAAGAGGCAAAATGCAAACTGAGATGTGATAGAGTGTGCTACAACAGGGCAGGGAGTGACCCAGTGGGTTACAAACCAGAGAGTCAAAATTGAAAGATATCTGTCAGTCTAACAGCTTGCTGCTGCCAAGGGGTGGCTCTGCCCCCAGATCCCCACTTTGGGTAGCACTACTTCTTTTCCACATGCTCTGGCACTCAGCACTGTCTCAGTCAGGCAGTTCAGCTCACTACACCATGATAAAACCAGCCTTTCTTCTTTCACAGTTTCCCTTCCCCTCCTTCCTTCCCCAGAGAAGTCAGTTCTCAGCTGGACCACCAGGCTCAGACAGGGCAGGATGATTTCATGGGAGCTGTGGTGCTGGGCAGTGGATGCAGGATTGCTGTCTCCCTGAGCACATGGATACATTCTGTCCCCTCCTGAAGCTTCACACGGAGCACTGCAATCCCATCTTCAGGCAGCTACAGACATGTTTGATTGCACCTTGAATCTGTATTGAATTCCCATCCAAACTGAAGGAAGAAAGGCAGATGCTTCCTGGCCTGAAGTCTCAAAGAAACTCTTAGGAAGGCAGTATTGCATTTAATAGATATTTCTTTATTAAATCTCATAATTCTGAGAGTCTGGATCAATCTGTTTGTTTGATGCTGCCACTGCTGTGATTTAGCAATGCCTAAAGAAAATTCAGTCACAGATTCTGAGATTACACTTAATCCTTTCAATAAGGTCATGCTTGAGCACAAAAGTTGTTTAACAGAAGAAAGCTGTTTAGTAGAAAGTGGTATTGTTACATTTTATGTGGATACATCCCTCATAGGCTTTTAGTACAAAGTGCTCTTCAGATTCTGACCTCACAAGCATGTTAACCTTATCCTCCAAGCATTAACCAGCTTTTGCAAATACAGACTAATGCTTCTGTGGTAGAGTTGACACATAGAAATATACTCCAGTTGCCATTAGATCACAACAAGTTCTGGTGTTCTGAGAATTCACATGCCCAAATCAAAAGCACAAAATCAGAATTTAACGTATTCTTAACTGCTCTGTCCTTCAGATATTTTTAAGACGTTGAATCCAAAAGAGGGTTACAAAAATAGCCTGATCTTAGGAAAAAATATTCTTGCAGAGTGACTGCTAAGCAAATCACACTGAAATTCTTTAAAGGAGAAATCAGAGGCGATCTTGCCCTAATGGATGAGTAACTGTATGGGCAAGAGACTTCCAATAGACCATCCTGTGTGCCTGCAGTTGCAGAGCAAGATCCAGTGTCAGGAAGCCAAAGCTAGAGAATGGCTGTCACTCCCTTCCCCTGCCACAGCATTCCATGTGCACCAGCATGTGGACTGTGTTTGCAGGAGTCCCCACTGTGCCACACCCAGAGTACCAAACGGTAGAGGAACATATGGAAGCTCAGAAGCAGAAACTCCTTTTCCTATTCTATCGATCCAGATGTACAAGCTAGAGACTACAACAGCTGCATTTTCTAAAATTTAATGGGTCTCCTCGGCAGATCTGGAGCCCACAGTTTGCTGTTCACTTCCCCAGTATAAGGTAAGGAGAGTATTACTGGTTACAGATCCAGCTGACCCCATTTTTGCATAGTGAAAGATGCATAGTTAGGCAGCTGGGAATCATATCTTCCTGAAAACACATTCATTACTACTTTGAAACTTGCACTTTAAACCTGGCATAGATACACTTTCTGTTTGTTTTTAATGTATCAATTACGATAAATAAGTATTTTTAGCTCAATGTCTAGCAGTATCACTTCCCTAGGGAAGGCTTTTGACATTCCTTCCAGCCAAGAAAGAGATGAACTTTTGAACCAGGGTTTCAAATTATTTAGAGAATTGACAACAAAACTACACATTCAAGTTGCCTGACAAAGCCTACTACAGGCAAGTTTTGTTGCAGTGACCCATTTAATCACAAGGGCTCATATGGTGTTTCTGTAGTCTCTGTAGTGCCGATAATAACTGCAAAATTCTGTGTGCTACCACTACTGAAGTTTCAGTAATATAAAAAGATTTTTAAAGCTTGGGAAAACTTAAAACTTCTGCTTTGGCCAGCTTTTTAGTGTCTTTTTTTTAATCAGTTTAAACAAGCCAGAATTAAAGGTAGAGTTTTGGAACACCACTAGCAGGGGAGACAAGGACTCCATGCTACTTTGTTCTCTAGTATGGATGTAACATCCACATGTACCTGGAAAATTACCAGTTTGAGTGGGTGTGGTTTTTTAGGATGCCTTAGTCCTTCCCCTCTGTTTTCTTGGCTTATTTAAAACCACAACTTTCAACTTTTGAGTATGGCCTTTATGTAAAGCCAACAAAAACTCTTTAAGAACACTGCATTACAAAAGAGCAAACTTCATGACTTCTGCCTAGTAAAAAAATAGAACCAAAAATTGTACAGGGCCACTAGCACATGGACAGAAAACAAATCTGTGGGAGTCTATAATTTCTGGTGAAGGACCCAAATATGGAAAAATGCTTACCCAAACAAGCAGCTCATATAAAATATTGGTCCCCATATAAAATATCAGTTGTGATCTCAGTCCAATCTAGTATTAATTATTCTCCCTACCACAAATAAACTGTTCTCCTCATAGATCTGATTCTCTACCAAAGAATCAAAGGCAGGAAAAGATGAGTAAATACCTCTTCAGCCTGGCCCCAAACCAAATTTCTTCTGCCCTCCTTGTCATGCCAGCTTTTCATGCAGCTCTCGATCATTACATGAAATCAAATACAATGTTTCACTTACTTGGTCTCAGACAAAAAACTTACCAAACAGGTGGGAACACCTGAATCTCCACTTTTGTGTATAGCAATTACTGATTTCTAAGCTAGAGCTGCCAGTGACAGTCCAGGGGCCAAACAAGGGATAGAGAGGGTGGAAGCATCATCATTTCCCATTCCACACTTGTGAATCTCTGAGAATCTGCATTGTGGTTCCGAACTGGGTATTTGCTAGGCAGTACTGCCAACATGCTTGCACAAGAATAATTCTGCAGTTAGGAATAAAAAGAAAGATTTCATAGGATAAGACACACAACTGAACCTTAAAATAGTTTATTGTTAAAATCAAAGAAACAGGAATCTAATTCTCATGCTTTATGCCCAGAGTCAATGGCTCTCAATGACAAGATACAAATGGCACTCAGTGCTGCTCTAAGATTTTTCTGCTATGAAATCATAAAGAATTTATTTCATTTATTTTGCTGCTCAAAAAACATTTAGGATTAAGACCACAGAGAAAATTAGCCCAGCTTTCAGGGAGGAGTAATGAGCTTGTGAATAACAGATGATATAAGAGCAGCATGCAACTCATAGTATGCTAAATTTTTACAATTCACTTACTAAGTCCTGGCTGGGTTGATTAAATACCAGGATCTGCACTGTTCCAAAATATGTGTCTTTTTCCACTTGTTTGGGCTATATTTGGCTTCTTGACCTACTATAAGAAGAAAAACTCATCACAGTATCTTCAATTTTCATTTGAGATACATTTTAAAAGTTTGTTTTTTCTCTGCATGAAGGCACAGAGAACTTCTGACTAAAGCTTGAATCTGTAACACCTGGATCCTTTTTACAATACAGAATTATAAAACAGAGTAGTGAGTATTTCCCAAAAAGCACCATCATCTCACTATTCATCTGTTTGTTATCCACAATTCTGCCTTCTGAAAGAGAAGTCCTGCCTCTGCATACAAGAGGTGTATGTCACAGTAAAAATAACAGGCATACTCTAGTCCAGAATTTGTACCACATAACAAGCTATTTAACTGGATACTGAGAAAAGAAAGAGGTGTAATTTTTATATGGTCCCCAAATTGCTAGTACTTAAGACATAAAGCTTTTCAGACTGGTTTGCCTTAAAACTGCACAACAACTCTTAATGACAGATGTTTGAGTCCTAACCCAGCTGAAACCACTGGTTTTTGTACCAGTTTTAATAGGGCTGGGAAAAGAGCTGGAAATCACATGTTTGTATGAAAAAGATGTGACTGCATGTATTAATTAGAAGCAGAAAGTAAAGAATACTTCACTGACAGGATGGCCTTGTCTATGCAGACAGCTTAACTTGCTTTCAAATTCCTCAAGGATCTTTAACCCTGAGGTTTTCTGCTTCTCAGCAGAGATCGTGTTGTTTCTCATGTGCATACAAAACATGGTTCATGCCAGAGAAGTGTCCACTGTGTGGAGGAGCCTAAAGGCAGAGAGCCTGGCTGCTGTCTATGTGACATGGCCAGCAAGCCTATGGGCAGCACAGCAAGTCCATTCAGACAGTCTGTCCTAGCATCCCATCCATGTTCCTTGTACAAAAAGCCTTCAGGGAAAGGGTAACTTTTTTCTGAGTGCTGTTCACACCCACAAACAGATGTAGAAAAGGAAAGCTAATACAGCAATTGGCCATGACAAACTCTCAAGAGAGGTTTTGTAACCCACAATTAGCCAGGATAACTTCAGCCACGTAGTTTGTCTCCCATGAAAATTGTTTGACCTCACATTTCTTTCTTGGAGCATGCTACTGATTTTTTTCCCGTGTCCCTCCCTTGGGCACTCGGTGTAATGGCTCTGTTTACCAGAGTTTCAGCCACTCCACAGTAATATGAGGGTGTCAAAAATGAACTGTTATTTCAGGCTTACAGACTTAAATCTATGGCATGGTTGGTGGCATATAATTAAAATAAAGGTAATGTAAAAACTTCAAAGGAATGTTACCAGATACTAAAACTCTCTTAGAAAGACCTGATGAGTAGCCAGAGATTTATAGATAAGATTCCTTTACAGGAATCAGAGTCAGGAGTCTCATGACAGGAGTCTCTGTTTTATGTTTAGAAGAGTCACATTTTGAGCAGTATCAGATTTGCTGGACTTCCACCCAAGGAAACTGCAGGTATATATTGAAGCAGAAGCCCCTACTCTCTGCAAATAATTATCATTCAGCAGCAAAGTATTGCAGCATTTGTTACCTTTAGTCCTATAACAAAAGACACCCAATTATCAGCACATAATAACAATATTCCAGTACTTTTTTGATTTTTATGATGCAGAATCATGAAACTCACACAACACATTTAGCTGAGAGTCTTTGGACAATAGCTGAATGCTAAGAAGATTCCCAGAAGAGTCCCTATGATCCTTAATTTTATTATTATCTCAAGTAGTCACTCATAGCCAAAGAGGGTAAGTTTTACTGCATATCATTTTATTACACCAAGCCCTGAGGTCATGCATGAATCACACATGGAGAATAGTGCAAACACCACTTTAAAGGTGCTTTGTAGGGGCCATTCTTCATTGTGAATGCCTTTATCATAAAATCAAGCTTATGGAATTGGGAATTTTCTTCCTGAAAACTGCATTATTTTGTACAGTCTCAAAGTCCATAATTCATCTCCAGATGGCAAGTATTCAAGAGCAAATCTGTAAGGCGTAAGCAAGAGAAGAAGTAGGTCTACATTGCAATTTAACAGTATTTATATTAGTATTTATAATAGTATTTATTATTTTATAACATCGGAAAGCTAATAGATTTTTGATAGATACTAAAAGGATGCATATTCCAAGTGGTGTGTGAGCGATTCACATGCACAGGAGTTCACAATATCAACAGTGGTATTGGCTTTTAGATGCTGTAAGTGAATCATTCTGATGAAAAACAAAATAACATTATCTCTGCCAAACAGTTCTTGGAAAATAAACCGCACGTGCACAACTTGTGAAACGAGGAGGCAGAGTTTCCATTCAGTCAGCTAGTCTGAAACATCTATAATTTCTGTTTTGTTCCCAACAAATTATGTTAGTGTGTACAGAGGCTGCAGACAAACCGAGTGGCTGCTGGGAGGTTGGGGTCATGCTGCCGGAACTCCATTTCAGGCAAACATCTAGTCAAAAACATAATGCACAAATGCTTCAGAGTATTCTGGGAAGCTGGGAGTAAGATAGATCTAAAATACCATAACTTGTCCCACAAGGATGGATTTTAATCATATTAGCAAATCCAGTATCCCAGCCATGCTTTGCATCTGCTTTGCGCTTGCTGTAATAGTAAAAGAAACCAATAGTAAAAGAAACAGCAGCTACATTTGCAACTTGCTGGTGTGCACTCAGGATTGTCAGCATATGACCTGTATCCACCCAAAGCAAGGAAAAAGCCTCTCTTAATACTGCCAGTGGAATACTCTGGCACATTGCTCTTTATTTCTCTCTCTTGCTTCATTTTGAAAAGGCGTTTATTGCTGTAGCTACTCAATACAATGATACTGGAGGGCTTTCCAGACAATCAAGAACTGAGGTAGAAAACTTTGTCCCTTCCAACATGTAGAATCTCAAACAATATTGGGTTATTTTTAAATCACAACCTGAAAACCAGGAAAATTTTCAGCTTTGTACTGGCAGCCTTTATTTACTGTGCAAATTCTAAGAAAACTATAACAGAGGGGGAAAAGAAGAGAGCAATAGAGCATTTTGTGAAACTGTCCACAGTATGTTAGAATACAGCTTACTATAATGCAACAAATCAGTTGGGATCTTATCTGGAGCATTTGCTTTATCTGTGCACCTTTTAAACCGTTGTTATTACAAGCTCCTTTGCTTTCAATGCTCATTCATCAGGAGGGCTTTTGTTATCTGAAGGCTAAGTAAACAGGAGGGAAAACAAGCAACCCAAGCTATTGTATGTCACCGGACAATGTCTTACTGCCACCTTGTGTTGAGCAAAAAGCATGAATAGCTCAAAGCTCACAAATATTTAAACAACAACAAAAAACCACCGTACAAAAAATAAGCAAGGACAAAAACTTTCAGGAAGGTGTGTGTGAATATATGAATATGGAACATTTTCTCCTCTGCTCGTTATTTTCCCCTTCTGATACAAAAACAGAAAAGCAAGAGATATGCCTTTTTAAACCCAAAATGTAATAGGATCACCCAAGTCTGATACCCTTCTTGTGTATAAGCAAGAAAGATAACAGCCAAGGAGAGATTATCAGACTTTGTTTCCCAGGACATCTTCCATACTGTCACTCTTCAAGTCTCAGTCAATTTTAGGAATCTTAAATTTGTGATACCATGTTTGTTTGAATCTCTCCTGCTCTGCAGAGCCCACTCCATGTATACACTCACAGAAATGCCCAATGGCTACATTCTAGATCCTGAAAAAAACTACTGTGAGGTCAAATACCAGGAAGACATTAGAGATTCATTCATTTAAATATCCTTAAGTGTAAAGGAGAAGCAATTGAGATGGTCTCTTCAGCGGCAGCATTGTCAACTTAGCAGTGCCCATCCAGCGGCCCTGCAGAACATGGGCATAACAAAACCTACTAAAAATGGTTGTTAAAATGGAACACATCCCTTTCACACTGCAGGGAGTAAAGTCACTCATACCCACAGGTGAAATACCCATCAATATCAAGGTGGTGCAATATGGATTTGGACTATAAACGCATGAGAAATCTAACTGCTGTCATCTGATCCCAGCAAACACTTGACTGTGCCACAGCCTTGAAGGGATTCAGTTGGAAAAGTCTATCTGGAAGGCCTGGCATATGAGCTCTGCCTTTGGAGGTCTTTGAATTAGACTTGTTTGATGGTAGACATCCATAAAATTTGTGGACTAGTATTTTCTCCTTCTTCTGTGGTGTAAATCCAGAAGGTTACACGTCCATAGGACAAGACAGAATGGCTTAAAACTGAAAGACAGCAGGGTTAGATTGGACACTAAGAAGAAACTTTTTAGTGTGAGGGTGGTGAGGTATCGAAACAGGTTGCCTGGAGAAGTTGTGGATGCCCCATCCCTGGGAGGGTTCAAGGCCAGGTTGGATGGGACCCTGAGCAATGTGGTCTAGAGGAAGGTGTCCCTCCCCATGGCAGGGGGTAGGAACTATATGATCTTTAAGGTCCTTGCCAATCCAGACCATAGCGTTACTGTACAAGTCATTCATTTGATTACAGGCATGATGTTCAGGTGCTTTTTCTTACAAGAGTTAGAAGTATTTCTTTGTTAAATTCATGCTCCTTTGTTCAGGGTTTGGGACTGAAAAAGCTCTATATTGTTTTAACTTGCCAGTGAAAAAAAAACACAAGAGAAAATGTATGGTCATAGAGCAGCCTATTGTGCCTGTGTAGATTCACCCACACCATGGACAATGGCTGCTCAGCTGCCAGTATTTAACAGTAAACAAACATCAACAAACAAAAATGTTTGACAATAAAGTTAACTGCAGTTGGAACAGGTTTCTTGTCTTACATAACACTGAAAAAGAACTTGTTCAGGAAGGGCAGTCAGTATTTCAAGCAGAGGGGCTATGCAAGTACATCATTCATGAAAAGAGTCCCGCATCTGGGACAGAAGATGAAAGGGAGCTAAACAGCCAGCAGGATGCAAAATGACAGCTGTTTAAACCACATTTCTAAGTGCTGTGGTCAAGGTTTGATATCTCTAGGGAGCATGCAGGCAGTCATAGAAGGGTGGGACACAGAAAAACAGAAAAGATCAGCATATTATTATTTCTATTGTGATCAGATTGTCTGTTCCTGTCCTATAATAGCTAATTACTGACTGCCAGAGTTGACTCAGTCCAAACATCTGGTTATCCAGACCCTGTTTTTCTCTCAAAAGCTTTAATGAATTTTAACATGTTTGTAAAAGCATTTCCCTCTGGTTTACCAAGATAAACCAAGGTATAAACAGTCCCCTTGGGCATGGTCCATCCTCTGCTGAATAGTGTGCCGAATTCCCCATCCTCCCAGGCCCCCAGAACCCTGAACTCCTGAATTGCTAAAAAAAGCATCAGGTGAATCAAATGTCCTATGTCTTATGAGAAGAAGCATTCCCTATTCTGTCCAGGAACAAGAATTAAGCTGCTGGAGAGCATCTTATCACCAAATCTTGTGGGGAGGCTTTGCAGCAATGAAGGATGGTACCTCACGCTCTGATACTCCTCTGCATGCTGCCTCGATCCATGACAAAGCAAATCTTTCATCTGCAGCATCCCATCTGAATGCTCCCAGCCGTTGACTGTATTTTTATACTGCTTGTATCAACCAGACCTCCACAATTCTCTCTAGTGAGAGTTTAACTATGACCCACTCTCTAAATCTGTCTCTCTGACAGGAAGAAGCTGGAAGTACAGCTGGCAAACCAAGTAATTGAGATCAAAACCTGTCTTCTAGGAAAATATAGAGTCCTACGTGGCAGTGGGAAAGGATGACAAGAAGGGAGGTAGGGCACACTGGCGCAACTCAATTCCTGGAATTACTCCAAACATGCTTTACAAGTTCCCCATTGAACCAAACACCTGTCTTCACATGAAACATTGAATATTTGCTCATCCAACTTCTAATTCCGAGCACCCAGGATATCTCAGAGGCAGGCAAACTGTTTAATCTAGTACTGTGTACTGTCAGCAGCTGGAAGGCAGAAAGAATTATGACCATGAAAGTTTTCATTCAAATTTCAGTAAGATACTTTTTCTACACTACTTTGGAAAGTTTCATTCAGCTGTTTGTTCCTGTTAGTTTACGCTGAAACCAGTTACAAAAATGTCAAATCTGGCCACAGTACCATATGCAAAAATTGATGGCAAACAATATATTAAGCTGGACAAGGTGTTTGGTCAGAAGTCACAGGGTACTGGAAGAAAATCCATTTATTTGCAGTTTACACAGAGCTATTGTATCAGAGGAAAAGTGAGTGTTTCTTTATACAGCCCTGTAAGGCTGCTGCTATGCTCACCCAGACCTCACTCCATCAAAGACACTTTGACATTAAGAAAATTCAGAGAAAAGAGAGAATGAGTGCACAGCTCAAGGATGGATTTCCTGCAGGCACTTGCTCTAGAGCATGGATGATTACCACAGCTACTGCTCCTACAAGTTGCTGTTTCTCTTAGTTCCCAGTCTATCTGTTGGTGTTACGCCCTTGCCTTCTCATTACAGCTGCCCTACAAAACATCCCAGCCACCTCCCCCTAACTCCTCCCAGGTGCTGTTGTACACACATGTGAGGTCTCTCTGCTCCCAAGCATGCTCCACCGCACACCCAGCTATGAGGAGCAAGGCCAAGGAGAGCTTGTGACTGACACAACTACATCTAAGAAAACCCCTTCCCCATGCCAGGGCTTATAACACCTCATGAATCTCATGCAAATCCCTGAAAATCTCATCCACTTTGATCTGACTAGAATGAGAAGAGAGGGAAAGAGCACAACTGGGATGGTGCTATGGACAGTTTCTAGGCTCCAGAAAGAATTTAGATGGTACAGATAGAAAGCAGAGCTAGAAATCACATCACACACTGGGACACTACAACTGGTGATTAAAACACAGCATCTGTTCTGCTGCATTCTTTAGACAGAAAACAGTATACGGCTACAAGTAAAGTAGAACTGTGTGTCTGGATCCCAAACTCATTTTAGAAATGAGGCATACCTGTCCCTTGACATGTAAATCCGTAAGAAGAAAAGAGATATTTATCCCTTCCATCTCAGGAAGTTAACTGACTTAGTTTTCATTTGCCCCTTTCATATCCCTGAGATGATCCTTTGGTTTCCCAGAGAGCTGTCCTTTTCTGGAATTTTCTCTCCTTCTCTTTTTTTTTCTTCCATGCATAAGCACACACACACTCAAAATGTTCCTGCGATAGTTACCTGAGTCTTGTAGCTCAGGTTATGGGAGGGCTTATCAGAGAAACAGGAAAGATGAGAGACAAGAGATTCAGCTTAGGAGACCCTGTGCAGCCTGCCAAAATTGAATGTAACAGCAGCAGACCAGCATAGCAGGAAGTGCCCACAATGGCTGCAAGACTTGAGACACTGTGCCACAGGTGAACATTACATGTAAATCTCACTGGTGATCCAACCAGCTCTGAAATCTCAACTATTGGTCTCCATTTGAGCCAGGACTTCATGGTTCCATATCACATTCATCATGGATTTCATATTTCTAGGAAAAGCAATGTGCTAACTTGCAGAGTCCAGAAATACTATTTTATACTCCTCCACATGAGCATTCTGTCTCTATTCCAGATTTATTTTGAGATCCCCTTACAGAGCTCCTTGTTGCTCTTGAGATGATGGAGATATGACTTTCATTCTACCAGAATCTGAGTCCTCTCAGTCATCATTTGAATGCATTCTTATATCCACCTGATAACCACAAATTTGTCACTGGCTACAGACACATTGGTGAGAAATACTGAACACACACATAGGTTTGTATCTGACCATTATAACTGAGAGATTCTGTTTGAGGGACTCCAGACATCCATGTAATCAGCCTGTGAGATAATGCACAGGAAAAAACAGCAGCACAATTACACAGCCAGACTGAACTGTGGCATTTCCTGGTGTTTAGTGGTTAATGTCAGCCTTTGTATTTGATTTCCCTTGGATTTATTGATTGTTTGTGATTTTCTGTTGAGAATAACCTTTCAAAAGCCTAATCCATTCTGCTTTGAAGCTATGCTGCTTAGACAACAATTACACAGTCACCATGAAATATTGTTGGTGTTTGATTCTACATTAGTCCAATTCTATCACTTTATTCTACTTCCCTGTAACCAAGCTGCCTTTAAAGTAATATATAAGTGAATTGTGAATAGCGTTTTTCATTACTCCCTGGACTGGCATTTTTAAAAAATTATATCCTATTTAGTTTGCAATCATTTTTTAGTTCAGGGGGCTTAGTTTATACTATGAAGGCATAGACTATTTCTTTCAAATTAGAAGGGTTTTTTTTCTTAATTACATGATTTCCAAATGCTCATTGTTTAATGAATTAAAATCAATTTGCAAAAAAATATGGTGTCCTGCAGGCCAGGAAGGGTTATTTCCATTTCAGTTCCAATCTTTAATTTTTAGTTTTTCTTTTACTTGAAAGTGAGGTACCTTTTCCACTGTAAATCTGTGGGGTTTACTCCATCCAGTGTCATTAGCTGAGCAAATGTTCCTAAAACCTTTCAAAGGCAATTGTCTTTTCATGGAAAACTTCATAGCATTTTAGAAAGCTTTCCTAATAATTAAATTATTAATTAAAGCAACTAATAGGAATCATTTTTGGCTCCATTTTGTTTTTCTTCTATAGATCATAGTTTCAATTGCACCAATGGAAATTCAAAACTAAATGCTTTATACAGAAATCATTGTGTAAAAATAGGAATGCAGGCCGCATCACTTGCTAACTTCTGTAAAAGTATTACTGCCTACTAATTTAAATAAAACAACACTTATTAAAGGTAGAATAGAAGGTGCATGTAAACATCATCCAATACATGCTCATTGTAATTCAATTTCCATTTGCTTTGCCAGATTCTTACCCATTTGGCAGAGATTTCATACAATGGGTGTCTGTCTTTAACTGATGCTTTTGAAACTTTAGGCAAAATTTTCTGTGTTATTGAGGGCAAATCTACAGGACAAAAATGTACTCTTTGTGTCATAATAACAAAATGGGAATTTTTTGTTTTATAAGAAAAATGATTTTGTGTAATTTATTTTGGTCCCATGAAATCTGCCAAAATTTGTCAAAGGTAAGCCTTAACAAAAAGTAAAACAGTATCTCTCTGACTGAATTTCAAAAGGCTCCACGTATGTGGATGTTTCCCCAGAAGGACATATTTTCTCTCTTAATCTACTGTATAGTTCTTTTGTGGCACAGCCCAAGCCCTTTAAACTGAACTTTTGCCTGGGGTCACTATGTGCATGCTCTTTATTGCCTGGCACTTCAGTGCAGACCAGAGGTTTGGTTACCAGTGGAGCTCAACACTTACAGCTGCAGCCAATGTCAATCACGTCTGTGATTACACACAGAGTGATTACACACAGGGTTACACAGAGTAAAGAGGATGGAAAGGAGGATTGCAAAGACATGCCATTTTCTTTTCTGGCTTTGGAAGAGCTGTCAAGCATAAACATATGGACTCAGAAGCAAGCATTCATTTGAGAGTCTAACATGTTAGCAGTGCTCGAGGAATGTAACAGCCAGATGACTATGTTCAGGACACACCAAATTCTGGAGGTTATCTGACAGTGAAACCCATTTCCAAAGAGGACTGGAGGAAGAAGAGGAGCAGAGAAAGCTTTTTACCTCAGCATAGAGAACGTGTAAGCTTCTGAGGGTAAACAGCTTAACGGTTTGGGGCACTGTATCAGGAGGCCCTTTTGGCTGATGCCTAGAGACCTTTCAAGAGGTAACAGATAATCAGACATTTTCTGGTATGTGAGAAATACAGCAAAGGTCCCGCTGTGAGCCTGTCCTATAACCCGAGTACAACACAGGACCCCAGCTAGCCAAGTATTGCTTAGATGGTGCTTGTCCTTGGCAGTGTGTGAGACACTCTACACTTGTCAGCAGTCAGAGACAATTTGCACCAGACACATAATTTCATACAGAATAAGACACCTCAGGGAAACACAAGAAAAACCCAAGAAGAAAGCTGAGGACTTTTCCAGACAGCTCTGCTAACCTATATATTACTAGAGAACCTGCAGGGACACTGCTGGAGGTACATAATCCTGGACCACACTACATAGTTTTCAATTTATGACACCAGCGAATGGGAAGAAAATAAAGTAACCTCTTCTTTATATAAACTAGTGGGTTAATTCAAGTGTACTGATCACATTAGGGATGAGTCTGAGCTAAAATTAAAAAAAAAACCTCAAAGCAAAAAACTCCCAGGTCTCGGTCAGAATTAATTGCTCAAAAATTACCTCAAAACCACCCAACTGTCTCTTTCAAAAAGAATTTTGGCAGCTGTCAAGGCCCAAGAATAGGTATTGATGCCTGAGAAACATCCAACAGCCTTCTTCCCAGCCCAGCTATCTCTGTTGTCCTCTAAACTGCACTACAAGCAAACAGAATAGCACTATTTGAATGCTTAGGCATTCAGAGGTTTGAGTTGGATTTCTATTAGGCTTCTCTGATCTGACGAGCAGCAGTAAGGTCTGGTCTGGTAGATCCTGTACTAATCTGGGGACTGCTGCTTGCAAAGGGCCACCTGGATACATTCAAATCAAAATTTGTGGAGGTAGAATCGTAGTAGCAGCTCTAAAGCACAGGGAATATTTTGATTAGGCAGCAGAAGAGCCTGTTTATGTATTACACAAAAATGTGAAGTGTGCCAGGAACAGAGTGCAGAGGGCTCACGCTCCCCAGCAGAGAGGTTGATTTTTCCCCTTTTAGGGAAGGGTATGGCTTTGCTTGCTTACTGCCAGCCCCCTTTCCCCTGAGGGTGTACTTCTTGGAGATCCTCAGCACCTCAGTGTTCCCAAATCTCTCCTGAGGGGTAGGAAAGGACAGCTTTGAACACTGTGAAATCTGCAGACATTTGCATATTTAATGCGGTCCTGAAACTAATATCACCTTGAGAGCAGCAAAAGGAGTCAAAACAAAACAAAAACCAAACAACAATAACAAAAAAGATACCACAAACACACACACACACACAAAAAAAAAAAAAGAGAGACAAAAAATGTTTAAATTCCTAAAAGTGTTTCGTAAAGCAAATACATTTGTACTGTCAACTATCAGACAGAGTGATCAGATCTCTTTTTCCTAGAAACTGAACTGGATAAATACTAATAGAAATGATATAACACTGTCATGGTTTTGCAAATGAAGTCTTTGAGGTTGTTTTCTCGCTTCTTCCTCTCAAGAATAATCCTCCCTCAATCCATGGTCACATCTAATATTATGCAAAATCAAAGGCACTTACACCAGTTTAGGGGTATCTTGATTTGGTTTGTGGATGAGTTCCGAAAAATACCTTTACAGAAAATGAAAGCATTGTACTGCAAAGGTTGTCTGCATTTGCAAGCGTTCATTAAGCCCTCTGAAAATGCGTCTTAATTACACAACAAAGTTGAACATTTTTAGAGGTTATTGCTTCCTCACATGTTATCTATCAAATAAGCAATCTTTTCCAAGGTTTCACTTTCAATTCATCTAACCAAAGAATGCCTTAATCAATTCTGATATTTTCCAGTCCGTTCTGCAACACAACAGTGAATTATCAATGTCTGAATGACTTCTAAAAGACTCTGTTACTAAAATCTGTGTTCAAAATTACTTAGCTAGTTAGCACACTTGTTAAAATTAAAAACTAATTGTAAAAATATAAACAAGGGACATACCTCTATTATACTTCCATGAAAGATGAACAATGCATAGTTAGGTCCTGCTAAATGAATCAAGACAAGAGGGGGAAAAAAAGATTGTTGGAGGGATGGAAGCATTTAATCTGCTCTTGCAACTTACTATATACTTGCATAAGATCTCTCTATCCAAATTTTCTCAATGTGAAAAGTGCAGAAATATAAAAGGCATGAAATTCAATCCAATGTATGGATCATGTTACCTTTTTTTGGGGGGCATTGATCCTGAAGCCATTTCCGTCTGACCTGATAAACAAATCCCCTAGAAACCAATCTACAAGAAAAAGCTTGTTCCCAATACCGGCATTCAGTAAGGAGGCTTTAAGAGAGAAAATGCTACTGTTAAGACTGGTATCAGTTAATCAAGGACTTGTAGAAAATTTGATTTAGAAGGATGAGACATATTCAATTGGCTATCTTGGTAAGTTTAATAATATAATTTTTCTGCATGTGTGTGACATATTTCTGCACTTTTTTTAGCAATATGTTTTCTTTACAAAGATTTTGCAGCTGAGAGATTCTATTCACAAAAGTAACACATAAATATCCATAAAGAAATTTGTATGTTTTTATTTATTAAAAAAAAAAAAAAAAAAAGCTTGCCAAACTGAAAAGTAAAAAATGGTCATATTTTTAGCAAAAGATTTCCGTGAAAAGATGCCTTTAAACTTATCTACTTCAGGAACTATTTTCATTAATATCTGGAAACTGCATGCCAAGTTTCAAAATTCTGCCTGGAGAAGAGAGGATTACCAAAAAAAGGAAAAAAATAATAAAAAAGCAATGAGAACAACAATCAGTGAGGTGTGATTACACTTCACAAAATAAGTGTTTTGAAATATTAAAAAGCAGTAACAGCAAATCTTAGAGCAACTGTATGCAGTGTCTTCATTCGAAAGGGGAAAATAGTAGTAACTTTTCATTATCATTGTGCTACATATTAAATTGGATTTTTTATAAGTATATGCGTTAATTAGCTCTTACCCATTAAAGAGGAATTAATAGATGCTAATATATTTCTGACTCTTCTCTACAGTTGGGAAAGAAGCCATTTGTATCATAAAGATATGCCTTTTCTCTCTGTAAGAATCTGAATTATCATTTTCTAATGGCTGAAGATTTTGTAAAAAGCAATACTTTGAACCAGCAAACTTGATAATGTCTTTCTAATCACTTTGTAAATCAATCCGGTGGAACAATATAATTGAATTTAAAAAATATTCATTGTGTGATATTCAACAATTCAAGAAAGAAGTGAGCATAGGTTTGAAGAAACTACTTCTAATAAACAAAAGTTCCCCAAATAATCATGAACAGATTTAAGATTCCTCTTAGCAAAGAAGCTAAATTAAAGAGGTTGAATTCATAATCTTCATTATTTCTTGAAATGTCAGTACAGTTTTAAAGAGACATCAAAGTATATTTTAAAAAAGCTTCATGAATCAAGGAACATAAGACTACTCACTGATTAATCAACAGGTAAGTTACTGATATAAATAATTTTATTCATTGTTTTATTACAACATATACATAATGTTTACTGCAAAGTACTTTTCAGGCTGGAAAGAAAGCAAGAGTGATGAGACATACCTTAGCTAATTTGTATTTGCTTAAGAATTCAGCAAGAAATTAGCATTTGTACACAAAAAGTTTTGCAACAAGTCCTGAGGGCGAGTGATTTCATTTTTATCCCACGTACAGCAGTGCTACAATCTCATTTACTCATGGGGGAGTGGCAACCAGAAATCAGGTGACTGCAGTACCAGATGAGATTTTCTAAACACAGTTACTCTTTACCATCTAATTAGTTCCGCTGACTGATGCTGACTCTGCTTGCACACTCAAAGTTAGCAGCTGTTCAAACAGCTTGTCAAAATTGGGTCCTGAACTTGTTGAAACCCGCGTTTAAGCAGGATTCATTGCAAAGGTAATTGTTTCTGTACTAGTGCACATATCTACCTAGTTTTGTTTGGATGTTTTTTCCATTTTCATATTTTCCACTATAAAAATTCACATGACAAGCTTGTAAGAACTGTTTCTGATCATGTTTCCTAGGTATGCGTAGCTATAAATCTTCATGCTGCAAATTCAGAATGCAACAACCAAGGTCTGATTATCCTCCAGACCTGATCACAGAAACCTGCACCAGCGTGGAACCTCTAGACAGGGAAGATGATCTCCATAAGGAAAACGCTGCTTTGTCTGGAACCAGCAGCCCAGAAGATGTCTTCATTTCCTGTGAAATGCAGACAGTACCAGTTTGTATGGACACCACCTTGCCTCCAGGAGACTACATCCTCAGACGAGGTTTCACAGAGTCTTCACTGCTGAGGCTCCCTACAGAGGAGTGCATTGGGATCCACCACGCGCCTTTCCAGTTCGACCGTCATGCTCGGGCCAGAATTGCCACTTCTCCAACTTTAAGACGTCTCAGGATGGCCTCTGCCTCACAAACACTGTCCTTTCAGGACTGTTCTGACATGGCTCAGCTGGGGAATCAAAAGGAATACACTGGCTCTCTCCACCACATTTGTAAGAGTCCACCTCGGTGCATTACAGTTTCCTCATTGTCGCTGCCTTCTTGTGTCCATGCAAAATTATTGTCATCCAAAGCTAAGTCTGAAAGAACTATAGCAGCTCCAGAGTCTGACATATCCAGATCAAAGCTTCCAAGCCAAGAGGATCCTCTCAGCAATGGCAGACCCAATGAGCCATCCAGAAACTCTTGGAGAGCCAACTCTGCTACGCTTCCTACGAGACTCTATCGCCCAAACCCTACTCTTTGGATGGGTATCCAGGTAAGAGGAATAGGAGGATGCAACCTCCTTTTCAGTCTTTCATTTTCACTGTTGGTCCATCATGGCCCAGTGCACAAATTAAACCCCAGTTCTTAACCTGAACTGCAAGTTGGGCCATGATCCTTTAACACAGCAGACCAACTTCTACACTTAACAGGAAAGGAGATTTTTCTTTCCAAAACAGCAAGGGACAACAGTTCCAGCCTTGTGCCCTGGTGACCAGGTTAGCCTAGTTCCCCCTTGTACATGGCCACTCTTTCTCACCTCTGTCCATCCACCATGGTGGGCCAGTACAACTGTTGGTGGGGTTATGGAAAAACAAGACTAAGTAATTTATCCTGTCTAGGATTGGGTTTTAGAAGACTATTTTTTTCAATCCAGTCTTTAATCCTTCAGCAGGACTATTCCTAAGACAGGGAAGTTCTCTATTCTGCTTTACTGAATGGCATTACTAAGCCTAATAAAACCAAGAATTAAAATGGTTGAGTCAAATTCAAGGTCTGCTGCTACCAAAGGAAGAGGTACCATTCCCTTTATCTGTTTCCACTTACCTAGCTCTGCCACTCACTGGCACCCTTCCCTTTTTATGTCTAGCTCCATAAACAAAGAAGCAATTCTGCAATCTCTTCTAAAAAAAAAATGATACCCTGGTCCAGTGAGTGTCAACATCAGTAAAGAGAAATAAACAAGGGAGGGGCAAACCCTGCATCTTTCAAGGGCAGGAAACTACCATTCAGCTCTCCACAAGGACAAAAGGAGAGGCTTTTCGTACAAGCCAGGTTTGCTACTAGATCTGCTCTCAAAGACCTTCCATTATGTTCAGAGGCAGTTAAATTCACACACAGGCTTGACTCTGTCCTTATGCAAACCGCCTACACACACATTTTACTGAGGGTGGATGGTGTCAGATAGGTGTAGAGTTCTCATTAACTGGTTCGTTTTGTACTACAAGACAAAAATTATTTTTCTCCTCCCCCCACCCCCTTTGAATACAAGAAACATTCTGGATATCAAATGAGTTCTCCTTGCTCCACAACAGTGAAATTAATTATCCTATGCCCAAGCCTATTACACTATTATTAGCACATTTCCCTTTACAAATCAGTTATTTTTTCACAAAAAAATCAGATTGTTTCCTTGCATTCTGACCAAGTTACTAAGAAAATCTCACTTTCTTTCAGGAGAGTGGACTGCCCATGCGAAGGTATGCACATGTTTGTTTTATCTGATTTTAAGCTTGACTCTCCTACATTTTTAATGAATTTGCTTCACTCTAAGTCAAAACTGAATATTGAGTCATGGATATATAACTCAACCTTAATTTGTAGATTTGCCATGTGAAATGCCTGTCACCAGCTCACTAAACTTTTTAATGAGATTTTCTTTCAAAGGTGGCCCTCTCCCTAGCACGTTTAGCTACATTTCATGCAATATTTCATCCGGATCATCGTGGAGCTTTGCACTAGGAACTCACTGCCAAAAGGTCTGGTTGTTTGGCTTAGCAGTGTCAAATTTCAGCTCTAAGAATGTGAAATATCTCATAATCTTGAGTGACGTACTGCAAAAGTTTGTGGAAGCGAAAAGGGTGCAAAGGAACTAGCAGAACAGCTCAATATTGTTCTTATACATAAGCAAAGCAGATTTAGGACTGCCACTGGATGGGGGGATTGCTAATCCTATAAACTAAGATGAATACAAAGAATACATGGATTTATAAGTTAGTGCAGACAAGATAGTGTTGCATACCACAGACCTGTGCAGGGAATTGTGTCGAGGTCTTACAAATAGTTATCAGACAGTAAAAGTTCTATTAGAAATTATTTTGATTAAGATATGTTTCTTTCTTTAAGACGTTCAAATGTTTACAAAAGGGAAAGAAAGTTTTATTTTCTTCCCACACAACAAGGAAGTAGGAGTCAGTACCTTCCTTGATAATCACCCCTCTCTCATTGATGGAGTAGTGCTCACTTTACTGCACATCCCCTCAAGGATGTTTGGGACTGGGTGGTTTGGAGCAGACTGATACAGTCTAGGTGCCTTTACACAATGCAGGTCCCTAGATGAGATTCAAGAGATGTGTGCATGCATTTGAAATTACATGTTCACTGTAGAAAAGGCCTCCTAGATTCTCCAGTATTTCCAACCCACTCTTAAGCATTTTGCATTTACAATGGAGATGGAGAGAGAAGGGGAGGGAAAGATCTTTTCATATGGATGTGAAAACAAGTGATCTGTACCTTTTGTGGGAAGAGTCTGCTCTGATCCAGCTCAAAACAGGAATACATAAAAATATCTCACTGTCAGTGTGAAGATTTGCATGATGTGTAACAAACTTCAGGGGAGTAATTGAAGATATTGAAAGCAGATGGTTTAACAGGAGATCACTGAACATTTAGTGTGCACACCTTCTCCTGGTACTGCTTGCCTATAGTGGCTTTAAGAGGGAAGTCACTATATGTCATTGGCTATGGACTTCTATATTGGCTTTGGACTTCTATCCAGACACCTTTTAAAACCAAGAAAACACAATCCAAGGAAACAATCCAAGATTTTTTCCATAGGCATCAGCAGGAAATATTGTCAAAAGGTGGTTGGGATGATGCATTATGAATTCTATCTAGATAAATATTAGAATGAGCAAAAATATGTTTTAAAAAGTTCCACTTTCTGCTTTAAACATTTTTGGCAAGTTTAATTTCATTCAAGGCCTAGGTTAATCCTGTATTCATCTCCTCCTTTATTAAGATCATTAGTCTAACTCCATAACAGCTAATCCCTTCTTACCACAACCACCAAAAACTGTTGAAATGTCAGATTATTCTCTCCACCTAGAAGCACATTAGGATAGTTGGCAACCTTTCTCCAAGACTGACTTACATATTCTCCTGGGTAAAATCATACCTCTGTCCTTCAGTTTTGATGAACATCTATTGTCCCCGTGCCCAAGCTGTACTTTCAAAAAACTTTCTTAATGCACTCATGCTCCCTTTAAACAACCTTCCCACACACAGTTCTCAGTCAAGAATGCCAGCACATCTCTGTCAGCATGCCAACTTGCTGATCTGATGCTGTTAAAAAAGAAACATCTAAAATACACAAAAAGGGCAAGCAGTGCAGCACAGAGGTATATGTGGTGGAGAAGAGGTGACATGCTAAACCAACACAGTCATGGAAGAAAACATTGATAAAGCAAACCCTTGAGGTTACTCCAATCTCATTTTCTCCTTGCACCATTCAGCATTTTCAGAGACTGGGTGGAAAACTGCATTGCATTATTTTCTACAGCAAATCAGCTAATGAAGACTCCTCACAGAAACTGCCAAGACAGCTCATATTCAATGCCTTGGAGGAGCTCGGCTCATCTATCTTGAAGTATTCCTATTCCTCTTTTAATGTTTCACACAGCTGAAAAGAACATCCCAGAATCACAGAGTGGGTAAGGTTGGAAAGGACCACAGTGGGTTGTCTGGTACAACCTTCCTGCTCAAGCAGGGTCATCCTAGAGCACATTGCACAGGATGGCGTCCATTAGACTAAAACCGAACTCCTTACACAATCACATAAAAATTTTACTCTTGACAATAAGTCATTTTCCATGCTAGTTATTTTGAATCAGGGAGTCCAAACACCCTCCCTGAGTGGCTTGGGTAGCAGGGTCACTGCCTGGCAGTTATCTGAGTACTGTGACCACCCTATGATATTTACCTTTAGTAACCTCTTCTGTTGCTTTTATTCGCATCTAGTGGATATTCCATTAAGTAATATATCTGCTGTTTAGGTAAGGTGATCTACATGGATGTCTGTTCCTTGGGACAGCTAGTTAGGCTGAGATTATGGACATATGAGGGTATATTCTGTGCCTTTGAAACAACTATATACACAGGATATTTATTTTTCCAAACCATGACCTGCTTCAATGTCTTTAATAACTTTCCATTATTTTGCTATGCAAAATCTATGACATTATCATGTTTCAAAAAACAAGTGGATTTTAAGAAGGAATTATTACAGATGATATCTCCTCAGATGCCTGAGTTCATCCATAAACGACAAGTATTTCTTTCACTCCATCACTGCCCCAGTAAGTAAAACAAACAAAAACTAAAGAAAAAGCAAAGCTACAGTCTGAAGGCTAAAATACTGCAAACTTAAAACTTGGTAAATGTTATTACACAGCACTTCAGTAATTTAATTTCTCCAGAAAAAAACAACAGAAGCACCTGATGTATCAAATACATCTACAGGCATCAGGCCAGGAAACCACAGATACCTGTGCTTTCATCTCTGAAGCACGAGTATATAATTTAGGCATGTAAGCCATTAATCAGTCCAGGCTCGTCAGATTGCAAAGGTATATTGTAGATAGACACCCAAATGATCTTGCCATGCCCCCCTATTTCACAGGCTTGTGCACCTACGTGAAGAGCTTGTTTAGCCATATGTGTGCCTGAAGTTCAAGGCCTTTTTGATCTGGGTGTATAATGCCATTTAACTCAGTTACAGTGAAACTGAGCTTCCATTATTGGCCTTCATAAGCCACTAGCCTGCAGCTCCACATATGTTGTGAAAATAGTAGTAGGCTAGATGCTTTAAAAATCAATAATACACTGGCAAAATTTAACTGTGAAGCCAACCTGAAATAAATCTCCTGAATTTCCTAGTATAGTAACGACTCCTTTGAGGATTATCCTTGTACTATATTGCAATATCTGACTTGTATAATAGCCCAGCTGCCCAAGAGATTGCACCATGGGCAGTGGAATCTCAATACAGTCATTACCAGCACTGAAAATTTGCATTGGGTAGTACTCAGTGCACATCTCAGGAAGGTACTCCTTAGAGGAACGCTCCTCTCCCTTGCACTGGTATGGGCTTGCAGACTGCCAAGAAACAGACACCCCCCACCCATTAAAGCTCTCAAGCCGCACACTGAGGGTTCAATTTCATGAGAAACCACAGAGTTTCATTGTAAATTCTAAAGCCAAATAAACAGATCCTATGCTCTCCATTCAGTAGGACTAGCAGAAAAACTTTCAAAGAACTCCTTAAATGCACATTGTAACCTCCCCAACATACCGTTTTTCAGCCCTGATATGTCCATGGTTCAAGTGTTCAAGTCCCAGCCCTGGCCCTTCTGTTGGCCTACAGACCTCTCTGTTGTTAGGAGCAGCTTTTATACCATTCAATTGTTTTGCTAAGGCAATTGCAAACAGTGTCACCATCAGGACATAAAAAAGGCACAATGTCCACATCCTACTGTACATATCAACTCCCAATTCTCTACCTCAGAGCTCACCTGTCAGTTGATAAGCTGTCAAGTAACTATTCGTGCACTTAAGGGAAAAAGTATGGTTTCACATCAGGTGATGTGGCAAACGGCTAGATATTCACAGTAAGGTAACTTGCCTAGACAAAAACAAGATCTCAGTAAGAACCATGCTTAACTGACCAAAAATACCATGCTCAGTAAGTGGTGACTGAAAAATAGAATTTTTATATATGTAAATGCACTTTGTGCTTCCTGCATCAGCTACTGAATTACTGACCCTTTGAGCCCTAATGAAGTCTTTCATGTACCAGACAACTGAAGGCAGCACAAGAGCAGCTGCAGACACCAGTCCCTCTGCAGCATATACTAACACAATCCATTAGGTATCTGTGTGAGTTATTAGCAAAATCCAGAAATGTTTTTAATATGCACCAACAGTATCTGTATGTGAATGCAAGCAGCCTCTGGCACAAACACGCTGCTGGATACAGAATGCCTGTGTCACTTTTCTTGATGGATCTAGATCCTGGACAATGCTCTCCGTTAGGAACAATAGTTGGAAAGACATTTGTTTTTGATCAGTAGGGCCACTGAGTCATATTACATTCAAAATATTTGAAACAGCAGAAAAACATGCCAAAAATATTTAGAAAGAAAATAGCACAAATTAGCCAAAAGGTTAAATTTTTTTTAAAAACCCAACATTTTAACTGTTTCACTAACTAACATGCTGTCTTTTCTTGAAATCACCTGAATTATAGGAGGGTTAAAAGTAATGACAGGTCACATATCAGCTAAAAACAGTATTTAACTGCTCCTTTGGACTCCACTGCCAAAACATAGATCCTAAAATCCCCACTCACTGTCTGACCTCAGAAGAAAACAGGAATTTTCAATATTTAAATTCTCTAATTACTTATTGTCTAAGGCAAGCCATGACCATAAGAACCTTTACCTCAGCAACAATGTGGAGTTAGGAAGATAATTAGATATTTGCTGTCAATCACTGAAATTCTCTACTGGTTGTCCTTCTAACACATTATGTGATAGCTCCTGTGGTCTGGTTTTCTAGCTGATTCCCTGCTGTCACAGCAAGGAGCCCTTGAGCAGTTTCCAGTGCAGCTCGAGTGGACAGAGATGACGTGTGGTGGTGTTGTTGTTGTTGTTGTGTCTCACAGATCAGCCGAGCGCAGGCGCAGCTCCCTGGTAGTGAGCCTGCCGGGACTCGAGGTGTTCCCTGGAGACCTTCTGGTGTCAGACAGTGCCATGGACTACCTGCCCTACTCATCCTTCCTGCTCAGTGCAGGTCAGACACAGGGTGGGGTTTGCTCCTCAAGCCCAGCAGGAGCCGGGACTGGAACATGTGTGCATGTGGGGTGGGAGGGAGGATGTGTACAATAAGAACATGAGGTGGTGCAGCCTCTGTAGGGGATCCTGTTACCCCACAGCAAAGTGACTGCATTGCCAGTCTTAGAATTCCTCTTTTCATTTTTTTTTTTCTTATTTTTTTACCCCTGCATTTTACTGTTGAATGCGAAGTGTTAGTAGATGAGAGGGTAGGACACAGAACATATTGCTCCTCCACAGGCCAGGAGCAACCAGAGCCAAGGCCAGGATGTCCATCTGCAAGTAGCTGAGTTACAATTTCCTACCTCCACAGCTTCAAGCAGAAAGAGAAATGTGGCCCATGGTGCCCTTTGCAGTAGCGTTCTGATCACAAGGGTAGCAGACCCAACTCATGGTTAAAGTTGCTCACAAGGCCTTCCAAAATTGAAATGCAGACTTGCAAGCAATTTCCACAGATATCTATTGTAGAATAAAGTACAGTGTGTGGTGTGATTGATGGAGACCAAAGATCCTGGTGGCCAGAGATCAAAAGTTTCTCAAAAAGCAAGTCAGCCAAGGTCACAACCAGCATTTCCATGATAGCAAATAAGCCAGCCATTCCCAGAATGGCTAAGACCTTCAAAATCCAGAAACACAAAGTTTTGACTGTGATTCCCAGTTGCACACCTGATGATAGATGCCACATTAAGAAAACCTTTTCAGATTTCTTGCTAACACAGTCATTCCTCACAACTCACCAGTGCCTTCCTAAATCTAGATCCTCAGCTTTTCCTGTGCCTCACCAAGGATCAAAAATTACAATCTGCCTCACTGTATCAGCCCTATGACAGATCTGAGGCTTAAGGCTTGTAGCATTGTTTATTCACTGGAGATTTAAATACCTGCATAACTCCAAGTTATCATAATGAGAAGGCATAGACTAATTCTTGCTTTAAAACAACACTTAGAAGAATTGGCTTGAGGTATGATGGTTTTGCCACGTAAAGAATTGGCAATCACTTAGTGATCACCTTCAACAAATAGGAGTGTTTAGCAACATCCAAGACCTCATCAGAGGTAGTCATCATTCTTGCTAGGAGGAAACCAGCAAGATTAATGAGTTTTAAGTCTGGTGCACAAACTGCCTAAACTTAAGTATTAAATATGAACTAAGTAGAGTACAGTCTACCAAGCTTCATACAAAAATAGATATATAAATAATATAAATAACAGTTTTTATTTTTATCTATATTTTTTCCTTATTGATATAATTTGTTTTACCCATTAGAGTCCAAAAAGTCAAGGTGGCCATTTGCCAAAAGAGGAGTCGTGAGTATTTTTACCATTTTATTTTTCCTTGCACTGACCTTGCCTTTTCCCACAACTAACCTGGGTAAAAACAGCTTCTTTACTTTATTGCCCTTGGAGAAATGCAGCCAGCAGGTGAGCTAAACTCAGAGGTCACAGCCCTCCCTGGGACTGCTTAACCTGCAATGAAGATTGGGTGGCTCCAGTGCAGCCATTGCATGTGATGCACATGCAAACACAGTCAGTGCCCCTGCTCCCCATCCCTGTGGGTGTGGGAGGAGAGGTGTCCTTGGCACCAGGAGGGCAGAGTGGAATTGGCAATGAGAGCAGGGCCTCTCATACAGGGTGTGCAGGGGTGGCAGCAGGCCCACTGCAGCTCCCCAGACAAGGTAGCACAAGGTGACAAATCAGTTGCATCATTGCTTTGACCATTGTGTATCCTGTATTTTCTGAGTACCTTAGGGCTTTGGAGAATGTGGTGAACTCCCACTGGAAGGGATCTAAGCTCTGCCTATAAAAGTAGCATTCCAGGATACTTTCTTAGGCCTTTCCTATGCTCATGGGTGCCCTCACACTCACCAGTGAAAGCACACACACTAGCACAACTCAGTGAATTTCATTGTCTAACACAATTCCTTGTCCTTTCCATTTATGAAAACTTGCACTTACTAAGATACCTGAATTTCCTTTCTGTGTACTGTTCAACATGCAAAAAATTATTTACAAGTGTCTTGATAACTTTTTCTCCCTAAGCATGTAATTAAGAACAGTCCCTTCGCAGTATTATTTGCATTTTATCAAAGTATAGTTTGTGCATACAAAACCAATGTAAGTGCTCAGATTAATATGTACAAGAGTTCCCTCTTCATTTCACAGCAGTTCTATAGCATTTGAAGGAGCATGACCTAAAGTTAAGGATTTTTAAATTCAGCAAAATATTTAAAATCCTCAATAAAAAGCATTTAGATAAAAGTGATTTCTGAGACTATTAAATGCCATAAAATGTAATTAATGAAGATTCATCTGCTGGTGCACTGGTTTGGTGTGCATATATATTAACTGCATTGTTTTTTCTGCTCCATTTCAATCCATCTTCCAAAATTAAGAGCTGAACTTAAACACTAAGTTTCAAATATTATAATCAAACACATATTTCAAAATTGGCTTGAGTTCAGTGCCTAAAGTTCAGACAATCAAAATCCATTAAGTGGGAATATACTGTTTCAGAGAACAGATAAAACCTAGGCAAACACCTTATAAGTCTGTACCACAGCACTAAATTAGAGCTCATAAAAAATGTTTAAATTTTTTACATGGCCTGAAGAAACAAAGCCAAAACAAAAGCAACTCTTTTTATTTCATGACCCCTCGCATAAATTCCTGCTGCTCTTTTAGCTCTCTGAAAGCTCATTTTGAAGACACTACTCTGCAGTTAACCAAGGGAGCTTTTTTCATACATAGCTCAAAAATTAAAAATAAATAAATAAACAGAAATTTGTATACCTATGGCAGGATTTCAACTATGAATCCATGGGCCCCTATTTCTACCATGCCAATGATTTGCCCTGCCAAAAATTTGTGTATTACATTAAAAAGATCTTACACATTCAAACCTAAGGCATTTACGCACCCCACCCACGGCTACAAAGAAACCTGCCATCTGTGCTTTGTGGAAGAGCCTGAAAATATAAAGAAATCCCTCATTTAAGGGCAAACTCCTTATGGATTAGGGCAAAGTTACAGAGCTGAGTAAAATTCTTAACAGTCTTCAAAACACTATGAATCAGGGATTTTTTTTTTTTTGTCATTCAACAGGGTAAAGACAAACAGAAGCAAGCATCTGATCTGGAAAGTTGCCTTTCAACTGTTAAGATCATAGACTGCTGCACATTTGAATTTTTCTTCTTTAAGGTATCAAAATACTCAGTATACTGTATCAAGGACACTTAAGGATGGGGGGAGGAATTTTGTGCTCTTTTTAAGATAACATTTTTCAGTTCACTAATCTGGATATGAGACCTTTCTGTTAAATTAATGCATAAGTATGTGGTATATTTTTGTCTTTTGAAATGGAGGGACAAGTGGGAAATTGAGGGTCAGAGTGGGTTAACAAGAGCCTTCAAAAACATCTGGATTTTGCCAGGGTTCCAGGTTGCCCTAGATTAGGAAGGCACCAGCTTCAGAAAAAGGTCTCAAGGCAAACCTCTCAGCAGCACCTACAGGTCTGGGGAAAGAAACGACAGTGTCAGAGAGATGTCAAATGGCTGTGTTCAGAGGTAGCCCCATGGAGGCCAGTGCCAACACCAAGGTTTGGCTGCAGAAAAGCCACCTGAGCCCATCTGCCAGACAGACAAGGCTTCTGGCCCCAAACCACCTAACACCATCCCCTCTCCAAAGCAAACCTTCTGCTTCTCACAGCAGGCTGTTATCTGCAGCTCCCCACGGACAGATGCTGAGGCTCCTGTCAGTGCCTAACTTGCATACAGACATCTGAATTTGGAGCACGTCTATAATGTGCTAGTGGCCACCTTAGGACTAAACAAAACTATTTCCAAGTGACTATAAAGACCAAGTCCTTTGGTACTTTGATTTTATTGTACAGAAAATAAGATATCATCCGCCCAAGGGCAGCACAACAGATCAAATTCCTTAGTGTTTGCAAGCTGCCCACTAATTTTTGACAAACATACCTAAATATAGACTATCATATTGTGTTGCTTTCAAATTCAGTGTATTTATATTATAACTATTTTAGAGGAAAATGGCAGGTTTTAAAATATTTTAAAGGAACTTTTAAGCTTTCAGGAGAGAAATCGCTAATACTGGTAGGTGAGATTTACACAGTAAATAAGACATATATTCTTGTCATAAGGTCTGAAGCTGCTGATGCAACAATTGGTGGTTTTCTTTGTTCTTCAATTCATAGAGTAAATCTTGGCATGAATTTATAAAGGAGCAACAGACTGAGCAGAAAGATGTCAACAGCCGGTTAGAAGAGAAAAAAGAAGCAGCAGTGTGGGAACTTTTCACAAGTGAATGCACTTACTTTCTGGATCATTTGTTGGTTCTCAAGATGGTAACGTCAGATTTCACTTCACAAAAGCAATGAAACATTATTTGTTCTGCTGTGATGGACAGAAAGCCACCTGAAACCTCTCATTAGAGGTCTGTGGGGGAATGATTTAAGCACCTGGTTTTCCATCCCACCTTGCCTGCTCATCCTGTTTCCATAGTTCCCTTTTCTGTCTTTATGACAGTATCTCTTCTAAACATCACTTTCTAGTGATGCAATCTAGTTCTTTGCAGTTACCATCTGACTGCAGAGCCCTCCAGGATATTCCACTAGTCCTGTCACAAACACTGTACTGAAGCCATGCTCCAACTGGTTATTTCTGTACTGGACTATTCCAATTGCTCATGTTGCTAGTGTGCAACATACTTGTCATTTAACTTCATATAGAGCTGTGGTTAGATTATCCTGACTGGAGCATGAAAACCTCAGAATTCAGCAGACCTGTAAAACAAGCATACTAAGAACACCTCTTCTCCCAAAAACGATATTACCTCCAATATAGTGAATTTTAAGGGCTTGAAATATGGACAGGAATATTACACACTGTTACAAGAATAGCTGTGTTATTTATTTTCACCACACATCAAAAGTTAATGTAACCATTTAAAAGGATGGAAATTTCCATAAATATTTTCTTATCATTTTTCTCTTACTCGGCACAGACAATTTCTGATTATTTATTAAGTCAAAGAAAAGAGATTTGTGAAGCATTTTCCACGTTGCTGAAAAGTTAGCCTGGACAATACAAAAGTTACTGCAAAGTAAAGGAAATAAATAGTGGAGTAGGATGAATTCCTCCATGGTGGGGCAGAACAGGAAAGGACAGACAACCAGATGACAGGACCAGCTATCGGTCCAAGGCAGAAGAAGAGCATCCTTCCTTCTACACACTTTGTTTAGAAATCTGAAAAGTTTAAAAAGTGGTGAATACTGGGAAGGATTATGGTAGCAGCAGGCATGCAGGCTCCTTGTGAGTCTGATGTAGGAACCCACAGACAAGCCTTAGCCAGCCCTGCATGACCTATGAATGATGAACTATTCAGTCCATGCCACCTTCCCAAACTCTCCTGCAAAAAAAAGAACCCATTGCATTTGAGTAACTAGTTTTAAAGATACCTGGTTACAGCCAAGTATTGAAATATTCCACTGATTTTAATGAATCTCCACAGGGAGCTTTAAGACCACCACATATCCCCTTTAAGCTCTCAGGTCAACCTGGTCATGGTAACCAAAGAATCACACAAGGCTAAGCAAATACTCTCACTAGTTATTCAATTTTGGCACCTGGGTGATGGGTTTTTTAATAATGCTTTGTACAGATGAACAAAAAAAACCTACTCAGTAACCTATAAATTTTAAGCCTTTTTCAGATTTATGTCAGATTCAGTACAGCTCAATCAGCTTAAAAATACAAAATCTTAAACAGCCAATAAATACAATTGCAGTTTTCGCTCAATAGAGGTTAATAAATCAATCCAAAGAGATGAAAAACCTCCACAGGACCTCTACTTCCCTTAATCAAAGAATATCTTTTTTCCCTCATAGTAACTCTAAACAATTTAGATAGCAGCAGATGCATGGGGTAGGAAGGAAGGCATTTAGAAAGGTCATCGAAATCTGTAACTGTGACTCTGATGTTACTAAGTCCTTCACGCAGGGATCTGCAGGGGGCTCATTTGCCCCTCTTCTGCCCAAGGGCACAGAAGGGACGCAGCTGCCTCCATGGTAACCACAGAGAAACCCCAGAGACATCACTCATACCCTCTTCTGCACACAAACACCAGTAGTTAACCTTCAGGCAGATCAGGAAACTTTTCTCACAATGCCACATTCCACGCTCCATAAACCAAATTATTATTTCATATGAATTTCAGTATAAATGTTATTTTTGGGGGGGGGAAAGAAGATTTATTGAATTGGCACAAACAGTAATTAACATGGCTTTGTTTTGGTTTTAAAGATATTTATGAACACCCTGAAATACCTCCAGAGTAATGAATTTCTCTTGGATGTGGATTTGTGGAGACTTTTTGCAAACTTAGAGGAGTTAAACAAGGTGAGTGGAAAAAGAGAAGTGTTACTCAGATCAGAAATCAATCAGCCCAATAAAAGAAGACAATAAACCAAAAGCTTCTATTCAGTTTCAATGCTCACACTTGGAAGTTTGTTCAAATAATCCACCTTTTCTTCCTCTCTATGTGGTATATCAGTGAGAGTCAAATATCACCAGTGCAAATCATTCTCTAGTAATCTCCATTTTAAACATGGGGGAGAGCTCATTTGGCAATTGTTTCTGAAGAAAACACAAGCTTGAGACTAATTCTTATAAGCAGCAACCTTTTAGAAGGATTTAAAGATAAGCTACAACACAATCCTTATGGCAAAACAGCAGGCATGGCAAAATAACTACATAACAAGGCCCCTTTTGCAAACAGACGGGCACAAAGACTTTGCTGTCTATCATGCCACTCTAATAGAGCAAGTTAAAATAAAATAGCAACCTTCTCTCCAGCTAAGGTTTCCCTTGGCATTTGTGTAAGGATCTCTCCCACACAAACTGGATGCTCTGTGTTCATGTGCTACTTACCCTGCACTGTTCAGAAGGGAGGCCACAAGGCTTGGCTGTGATGTGCTCCAGCTCTTTGCTGCTTTTGACCAGTTGCTGGGAGACCATTTGCAGCCTCTGAAAGTTAAAAACCCTTAAGTCAAAATTAGCTTTCACATTACTTTAGAAACAAAACTATTTTTCTTAGCTTGAGGGCCCTTTTACAGACACCTCACCCTTCATTGCAAAGTGAATTTTGGAAGGACCTCTGCAGCTGCCTTAATTGAATGACAACTCACTATCACATCACATGCCCTAAATCAGCTGCTGAGTTCAATTGATTTCCCTTATTGTAATTCCCTTGTCTTAATAGTGAATATCTCCCTTTTTAGCCAAAACAAGAAAATTGGGAAAGGTCTTCAAAGTAAGGACAATTAGTCAGAACACAAACACATGAGCAAGGCACTGCTGGTCGGTCACAGACCTCACACCTGGTGAGCTGCTGAATGACCAACCAGCAGGTTGGGGGATACAAGGAAAAAAGGTTTTTAACTGACAGGTTTCACCTCTGGTTTGTTGTGGACTAAGACTGTACATGCAGGCAACTACTAGAGTTCAGCAGATGTGTGGTTGCTGCTTCCCATCTTCTTGTCCAAAGAAGAGAGTGGGATTTATTGCTGTGTTCCAGTGAGCTTCACTGGAGCTTGGTTGTGTCTTGAGAGAATTATCTCTTAAAAACTTCTTCGTTTACTATCTAATTTTGTTGTCCTTATTGATGAGGATGATAAATTATCATCTCTTATGCATACTTTAAATAGTGATTAAATGTAGGAGAAAGAAGCTGCTCTCAGTGCCTCTGGTGCCTTTTTTCACACATTTTACAGCATGCATATTTTCTTGACAGCAGGCTGAATTCATGAAAAAATGCATGCTGTAAAAGTTGTAAAGGTCAGAATTAAAGAATGGGCATCATCCTATTAGCATCCTTGCCCCTATAAATACACAAACAAAGCAGCCTGACTGATAAGGTAGGCACTCTTGAATCCAATGTAAACATCCAAAGTTAACTCATGGGAAATATGTGACTTTTTGTAGTATTTTATAGATACTACCTTCAATTGTATGAAACAAACTCAAAATATGAAAGATGGTGTCTTCCTCAAGTGATGGAGAAGGCTTCCTTAATGGTCACAGACCTATCATACACCATCAGGGTTTTCCAGTAGATACCATTCACCCATTTTCATTTTTAATGTCAATCCATGTTAAATACAGCTGCTACCGTGAGACAAATTAAAATGGACTAACTAATCTCATTTCAAAGCTTTTGTCATGAGGCATTATTACAGCACAAGTGGATATATGGGTATTTGTATAGATTTGTTTTAGCGTCTGACTAATTAAAGCATTCTGGGCATAATTCTGAAGACAATTCTGGCAATGTTAGAGGTAAGTATAGGCACCCATTACACTTGGAGCCTTTGGAGAGGCAAAGAATGGGAAATAAAGTTGCTTTAATCTTAACTTCAGATTAATGATACTAATTTCTCTTTTTTTCCCCCTCACTTAGATAAGTCTCAGTTTTCTGAAAACTTTTTTTGAAACTGTGAAGAAGCATGTCAACAAGTCAGACTCTCCTATGGATTTCAGCTCCATACTCAGATCGGTAACATAATTAGAAGTATTCTTGCTTTTAATACAAGCAGCAGACCATTTATCACAGCATACAGGTGCTCCAGAGCAGTCAGGTCAGTCAAGTCCATGTCATCTGTCACAGGCAGTTTGGTCTCAGCTTCAGGTAGCTCCTCTCAGAAGGATGTTTTAATTTTTATTTATTGGCATGTTTGAAGTGGTCATGGAAAGGTGCTCTGTATGTGGAACCAAGTGTGGAAAGATTTTCTCTTCCTGGGGAACAGCAGCCCAGACTCTGAGGAGACTTTTCCAGCAGCAGAGGCAAGCTTCCCACTCTATGGAAGATGCTTCCCTGAGACCAGATCCCAGTCCCATCACTGCCTCCTTCCCCTCCTTCACACAGATCCTCCTTTACTCCATGGACCAGACCCACAAGTGTTTATAAGTGCTTAATTAAGAGCTCAATGGGACTGAAATTACACTCTGGCCTGTGTCTGTAAACAAGAGAGAGACACAGCCACAGCTGTCCTGCCACTGCCAAGCCCCGCCTGCCCTGAAACCCTTTTGGTCAGTCTGTGTGGTAAAGAAGGCAATTGTCTGAACAGCAGTCTACAGGAGCTCTAATTCCTGCACAACTTCCCCGTGCATGTAAAGGTGGAAATATTAATGAAGACAGAAAATCAATTGATTGACTGGAACCTTCCCTAGGAGTAGAGGCCATAAGAAAACTTCTGGAAAATACTACAAGACCCTACCTCAGTGTTAAGATTTTTCACAGAGAAATTAAGGCTAGAGCTTGGTTTCTTGCCCCTGTGACCTCTGACTTCAGGCATTCTTATTGATAATATTTGTGTAGACAGACAAAATCCTAGACAAAGCTGCATTTTATCAGGCATGACATTCAACATCTCCAACTTAAATGAGGCTATCCTGTTATTTCTAAGAGTATACTCAGATATAAAACACCATGCTACATGAAGTCATCTAAGTTGTTTCAGCAATAGTGGGGTTTAATCTTCAACTTCCACATGAATTTCACATAATTTATTTCTAATGAGAATGAAGTCTAAGAATGTGACACATCTCTGCAGAGTGGTTAGAACTGTACTCCCATGCATTACTTGAGTATTGTTGTGGTATTTTTACTACTTTGCACTTTTATTGATGGTTAAACTGCCCTTTACTTTTTAAATTCCCATTCCCCATTTACCTCTTCCCCCATTTTTCCAGGTATAAGGAAATCTCAGATAAAATGGACATAACAAACCCAAAACTCTTGTTTTTTCCTTTGTCATGATATTTTTCTTTCTTGATAAATTTCCAAACCTTTTCTGCAGTTTTTCCAGGGTGACCTCTGCCAGACACACCAGATTTATTGCCTTAATTATACCTCTGCTGTCTTCTACCTGGAAAAACTGAGACAGAGAGAAGATTTTGGCATCTACCTGAAAGTAAATTGATGGGTTTGGTGTTGCTGTTGTTGTTGTTGTTGTCTTCACCCTTCCTACCTTATGACAGGATTTTAACAGCAAACCAGACATGTTCATTAGACACAAAACCGTTACATAGCATTTCATGTGGATTTTTTTAACTGCAGAGCCTATCACTGACAAGAAGCCACCCTTCTGAGTGTATGTTCACCTGCACGTGTGAAAGTCCCAACTTGTAATTTAGAATAGATAAGAGGGGGACAAGCTGGGCTGCATTTTTGCAGGCAGAAAATACAAATTACTAGCCTCATTCATTCAGACATTTTGCACATATTACCTTGATTCAGTGACCTCCATCTAAAAGTAAAATGGTTACGGGGAAAAAAAACGCACAAAAATCAAGCCATACTGTAAATTCTCTCTCAAATGTTTTGCTTTGGCATCAAAACAATACCAGTAAGGAAGTGTTTACCTCGCTCTAAGGCTGGAAAGAGCTGTGAGTGGTGTCTTTATCAAGTTGTAGCACTACAGCAGGTTCTGTCTTTTCTGACACCGCATCCACCTGAAGCAGCAACTCCAGCCAGTGCAGTGGTGGGGATCTCAGGCTCTGCTCTTTCTGATATCATTAGCAGGCCAGTGTGTCCTGTAAATACTTGACTGATCTTCAACATTACAGGCTTAGAAAGAGAAGTCAGAAGTAGTAGGCTTTTCTCACAGGCAGCCCAAAACTGGAAGGGCACCTCTTCGTGGCAGGCGAACCCTGCAGCTTGGGCCTTGGAGCTTAACATTGCTTGTCCCCTGACGAGGATTTCTTATACTCACACGTAGGGAAAATGTTCTCCAGTGGCAAGTAGCACTGACCCTAAAACATAAGGTGGCTTTCAAACCTAACTCATGTTAATTTTTTAAGATTTTCCTGAGAAAATTGAGACAGCAGATAAATAAAAGCCAGATATACTTGATATGATAGTATGGCAATGCAGAAAGTGAATCTGGAGGGGCAACACAATTCCTCTTGTTGAGAGCTGTCCTTGCCTTGGCTGGGATAGGGTTAATTTTCCTTCTAGTAGCTGGCATAGTGTTGTGGTATGGATTTTAGATGAGAGTAATTTTGGTAACACACTGATGTTTACTTGCTGCTAAGCGCTTTGCACTCAGTCAAGGACTTTTCTGTCTCTCACCATCACGAGTGAGGAGTCTGGTGGGCACAAGAAGTTGGGAGGGGACAGAGTCAGGACAGGTGACCCCAACTGACCCAAGGGGTATTCTATATCATATGGTGTCATGCTCAGTATATAAACTAGAGGGAAACCTGGCTGGGGGAGCCTCTGCTCTGGGACTAGCTGGGCATTGATCAGTGGGTGGTGAGCATTGTGCATCACTTGTTTTGGCTATTCTGTTATTTTTTACCCTTCTGTTTCTATTCTTTTGAATTACCTTTATCGCAAACTACAAACTTTATTTTTTAATTCCCATTTCTCTTCCCCAACCCACAGGAGGAAGTGAAGAGTGAATGAGTGGCTGTGTAGTTTAGATACTCGCTGTGTTAAACTATGACAAGAGGCTTTACACTGCCCTTGCTCTCACTGTGTGAGGAACTCGTGTTTCATAAGTCCCTGTCTCATTACAATCAGATAATGATGCAGAAAACTGTTTGCTACCTCCCAGCCAGAAGCAAGCTGAAGCCTAAGGCAGATTTTCTTTGTCTTCAGCAGTGGTGTGAACAAAATGAACAGTGCAAGAGGCTGCATCTGCCAGAGCTGCTGGTTGCTCCTCTGCATCGACTGACACGGTATCCCCTCCTCCTCAACAACATCTGGAAGAGGAGCACTGACGAAACAGAGAAAAGTTTTATCCAGTCACTTAAAGAGAAGGTGGACAAGTCCATAAGTAAGTGACAAAGGTTAAAAGTCAAGTATGCAGTTACAAATTAGAAAGTTATGTGGCTTTTATGTGCATGTCCTTTGGCGTGTGAATTGCTCAAGTGTCTCCGCAGAAATGCAACAAAGATGTGTGTGCCTTTCTATGATCCCGAGCCTCATTCTGTAGGGAATGATTTGGGCCAATTTGTGCTGTCAAAAGCTCTCTGAGCAATGTCACAGGACTCCCAAATCAGTGAGTCACTTGTATTTTCTCAGACTCATCTACAGTGACAGGCAAACAGTTAAGAGCAGATCTCAAACTGGAACATATCAAGAAAGATCTCAAACAAAGAAGCCTTTCAGTTGGATTTATGTCTAAGGAGGATTTTTTTAGGGCTGATCCTTAATAGGATAAATTTGCACTCACAAGGGGAATATTATGCCCATGACCTTTCACTAATGACAGGGTCCTACCATGTAAAGTTGTCTCAGCTACAGATTTTCTCTAACTATTGTGGAAAACAATGGGTTGGTCCGGATATTTTTCCCTGCATTTTGTTTTAGGCAAATAAGTATTAATTCCATCTTGTCTGGGGAGCTTTAAGTGTATCTCTTAGTGTCTTACGACCATATAGCTCATCAGCAGATAGGTTTATTCCCCAAAGGCTTCCTGCAGCCCCTAGTGAAATCCAAGACAAGACAGTAGATCAGCAAAACACTTATCCCAGCAGTCTTGACAGGGAGAAGTGCCACACAGTGCTTCATTTGCATGAGCAGCTCACCAGGGCCTTGAGCAGCCCAGCGTGATGGCTCACTCAGACTGTAACCCTCACCCCAACCCCTGCTGCCATCCTTCTCCCCATGCTGGAGGCTGAAGGCTTGAGTGTCTCCTAAGATGTAGCAGAGTTACATATATCTGGGGCTCCATCTTCTTAAGTAAATACTCCAATGACAGAATTACCACCTAAAAGAGAGACTTGGGTTTCTTCTCCTCTTGCCAAGTCTTATGAGGAGTCTAACCTAATGCCCACACAAGAAGCACACCTCTCTGCACACGATATGTCCCATGGGAAAATAAGGGGCTTGTTGCTAGCCTGGGGATGTCTGCTGGAAGGACAGCGGTTTTAGGTATGGCCCCAAAAGACTGTGGGATGTCTGGAGAGTATTACCAGTATTACCAGTCCTTCCAGAAATTAGACACCTCTGGATCAAGGAAATCAAAGATAGAAGAGTGACTCCTCTTTATTCACGGAAAAAGATCTGCCTTCATTTTCTGATCAGTGAATCAATAACATAAAGAACACCTGCTGTCCAAGCACATCCTGTCTGGTGGAGAAGTGTGGCTAAAACCATTATTTGCAGCACCACTCCACTCAAAGACTTGAAAATTAAGTTGCAGATCCATTAAAGCTTTCCCCATAATGGCCTTGAACCAGCAAAGACACAGTCCCCATTTTTCATGTTTTGAGGGACCCCCACCTCAGTTAAATACTTCAGGTACTTCAGGAAACACTTCCTCTGAAATTAGTTCTTATTAATTTCAGGAGTCTTTTTATCAGGCTGTATATATGAAATGAAAATTATTTTTCTCTCACTATACCAGACAGTTTAGATTGACAGGACTTTTTTTAAAGACATTTTTAAGATTACAGTTTAATTGAGTTTTATATTATTTCCTCTGTTCCCCAGACAGATTAGTAAACACAACCTTTTCCTTTAGCAGTGAATTTAAGCATCTTTGAATGCATGAATTGAAATTCTGTCCCTGCTGATTTAAGTAGAGTTTAGGCATTTTTTACAATGAGTCAAGATTTCATCTGGGGCCTCATGTGAGGCACTTCAGCTTTCACTAGATAAAATCAATATTCAGCATCTTCTAGAAACAGGACTGCTTTTGCTAGGCCTGGCAGTAACTGGTGTTTCACACATTTCAGGGGATCTGGAAGGTAAAGTCAAGTGGTTGGACAACTTTCAGAAGTTCAGGCAGCTGCAAGAGGTCATAATTTGGCCTCAGGTCTGGGATCGTGACAAAAGGTTCTTTGTCCCAGAGGTAAGCAGATTTTAAAGGGCATTTTTTTCTAGAGGAGAGTTCAGTTTCATATCTATCTTCATAGTGTGGTCTGAAGTTGGCTGCTTGTCTGTATTCTAGTTAGTGGGGATGGCTCTGCTCTAGCAGGAGCAGCTGCAGCCTGGGCACTGCTAGGGCTGTAGCTGAACACACACAGTGCCTTGGGCGGCAGCATGGGTTGCTCTCAGCATCCAAGAGAGGGCAATGATACAGTCCAGGAGGACTCTACCACATCTGCTTTTAGGGGACAGAATGAAATGGGATAGATGAAAGTGTTACCGGCATTTAATAAAGTGGAAACCATTTGCCTCTCATTTCTCAAGCTGAGCCAAAGAGCTTTCCATTTACAGTTAAATTGCATTACAAAAAACTACACAGCATACCTGGGTGTGCACATTTCTGCCATAGTTACCCCCTTACCCAAACAGACAGACTTTAAGCAGCACTATGGTAACATCATCAAGTGGGTCTCATCTCAGGGATTACGTCTGTTCACATATAGGGCTGCAAAATCCATTAAACTCACTTTGGAAAAATAAAACCCAGCTTAACATTTCAAAAGCATAAACACATTTAAGCAATAGCACTGCTGAAGAAACAAAGCCATGCTCAGTTATCAGCTGTGACATGTATTTAGCCTGACTTAAGACCACACATATGCTCATCTTGTTTAACTGCTGGTTGCCTCTCAGCTCATCATCCACTATGCACAATTCCCCATTCTCTCTCTCTCTCTCTTTTTTGGGTCAAGTGTTTGAAGCAAAACTTAAGAGAAAACAGCAGTGAAAACATTTTGTCTTCAGCGAACAGACTTCTCCTTCATGAAGGGAGGCTGATGCTAGCAGGTAATGTCCCTGAATCGCCTGGTGTCCAGAGACAGATTAACAGAATTATACATTGTTATGGCAGGTCCAGACAGCATTTGGGCAGGTGCAGGAAAGAAAAAGCAACTATACAGCTTATCAGAGAGAGACTGAGATATAGCCAAGCTGCCAATAGGATGAGTAGTCTGTATGACTGATTGTTGTCCTTTCTCCTGGCAGGCAAGTAGTTGTTTTATCACAATGAGGTGGCTGCTACAAGGTACAAATTTAGTAGCCAAAATTACTGAGACATATGATTTAGTGCATTTGAGAATGCAGACTGGAGGACGAGTAGTTATGAACTATACTGGCAACAAGGCTTCTTTGTTAAAAGCATTCTGTAAGGTGCAGTGATTCATAGATGTGCCTCATCATAGAAGTAGCAATTCCTTAAAATAATCACAACATAAAACTGATTTTTTTGTTTTCCTTCTCAGAAAGCACAAGACTCCTTGACGTCTACCTCTTTTTATTTGATGATTTCCTACTAATTACCAAAATTAAGCGTAACAAAAAGGTAATAATGTCTAGAGATATACATGGCTGTAGTTTTTACATTTTTTTAGCTTTTGGATGGATTTTGAATGTACTTGGGAAGATGGATCTAATGATAAAAATACAAGATGACTAATCAGCAGGAAGAACAGCTGATACTTCCTTCTGCGAATAGCAAACCATAACACTGATTCAAAACCCTACTTCTAGGCTCAGTATGGTAGAGGAACACTATCACAGGCAGAATTTACATTACAAGACCTTAATGTCTTCCTGATGTTGTTCTGATTTGCTGGATTCCTAAAGCTCAGAAAAGTTTCAGGAATGTAAGATTTGTTCTAATGGTCCCAGCAACCCGAGAATTTTTTATCCCAGAGATATCAGAACTGTTGGAAAGAAGAAAAAAAATTAAAAGGAAAAAAAACAGGGAAAGGCTAAAATGATGGAAGTTTGGCTACACTGCTTGTTGTCTTCTCTTTGCCTTGATTTCCCCAAGTTTAAGATTAAGATATAATGGCTCCTCTTAACTCTGTCCATTCTTGATTAATGACTCTATAGAGTTCTATAGATGATATATATCTGTATTTAGACACCCACAGAAGAACTGGATGACCTGAAATTCCTAAAGCTTCAGTGTAGGAGTGTATCTAGCTAATTAAGTTTATGAAACTGACGTAAACTGAATTTAAATGAACCTGTGATAAATCTCCTGGGTTTCTGTTTTTTTAAAGAAGCAAGTGTTCAGTTTTAGAGAGAAAGGAGATAGAGAAAGCATGTAGTGAGAGGTTTTAGACTAGCAGCACCATTCCTTAGCAAAAGGGGTGGTGAAGGAAGCAGAAATTCAAGGGAGCTGGTACCCTCAGGCAAATCTCTTTGAGGGTTGTCCCTCATGTACATGTGTTGGTGAACCCCCTGTGAAGGGCTGCAACCCACTTGGAGCTCTGGGAATTCTGTCTTGTGCATATACAAGAGGGGAGATGGGGAAATACACTTCCAAGGAATGGAGAAAAAAACTTGCTATTGAAATAAGGGGGGAAGGGGAAAAATACTTTCAGAATGCCTTTGACTGTTTCCTGCCTGTGGACTAAATGTATTGTGTTTCTATTGTAGCTTTTTAATGCAAGGAGTGACCTTGCAAGAGAGCTCCAGGTACCAGCCAGTTTTTCTAAGATTCTTCAGGCAAATAAGCTGTCTGTGTACCTTTGATAAGGGAAAGCACATAATTTGATAAGGGAAAGCACATAATACTTCATGAGGAGATGGCAGACAACCTGCTAACCAACTTCATTTTCTATTCCCAGAAATATGGAGGCTCAGACACCAGCTTAATCCCTGTCTGTCCTTCCTTCACTCCTGAGCTGCAGTCCTTCATAAGAGAGGGGGGATTTTGCACAGTCCTAGACCAGCCCATCCCATTAGACAGACTCATACTGAAAAATGTTGAACCCGTCCACGTTACAGGTATGTGCCTGCATGCACTTGAATGCCTTCATGAACACCACGTCAATGCACTGTGTGTGTGGTAGCATAAGGACAAGCTGCTGTTTGCCCACAAGCCACCCCCTTATGCCTGGAGTGCAAACACTGGTGCCTCAGCACTGCCTGGCTTCACAGCTCTGCTCCTGCTGAGAGGCATGAGCTCTGCCTCACACTGCACAGCCTGCAGCCCCCTGCTGCCAGCAGAGACTCACACACACACCACTGACTGCCACATATTATCCATTCACCCCAAAGGAAGCATCAAGACTCCAACGACTTCTTTCTCTCAAGCCGAGTATTCCCTTGTCCTAACTGTCCTAATATGCTCTATCAAACCCCAGGCATCTTTCCCAATAACATTTTCAGTTCCATCCTAGTTATGCAGCATTTTTTCAGCTGTACCACTACATTGTTCTCCTGGGTGTCTTCCCACATACACAGCAGCCATTCTCAAGGAGGCTGGAGAGGAGATTTACCTTCTGCTACTGCTCCTACTCACATCTCCACCAGCTCTTCAGAGGATGGAAATCACCCACCATACATCAATGCTTCCTTGCTCTCAGACATCCAAACGCATCACTGCTGCTGTGCAGCTGGGTGAGGAGTGAAGAAGGGCTGACTGCCAGCCTTACCCTGCCAAAACAAGGTTCCTGAAGTCACCAAATCAGAGTTTGGGTCAGGGAGCAGGCATGAAACATCAGGCCTCCCCTTGGTCTGAGCCACTGATGCAGCAGGCTCTCACACTCCTGACCTTGGTGGTGAATGGTGCCACATCTACTTGGTGGCCAGCCATCAGGGATGTTCCCCAGGGCTCAGTATTGGTGCTGGTCCTGTTTAACACCTTTATAAAAGACCTGGATGAGGGGAGTGAGGAAACCCTTAGATGGCATTAATTTAGGTGGGAGTGTTGATCCACTGGGAGGTAGGAAGGCTCTGCAGAGGTATCTAGACAGGCTGCATGCATGGGCTGAGGCCAATCCATGCGATTCAATAAGGTGAAGTGTCGGATCCTACCCTTCAGTCACAACAACACCATGCAGCATTATGAGCTTGGGGAAGAGTGGCTGGAAAGTAGCTCAGAGGAAAAGGACCTGGGGGTGCTGGTTGATAGCCAGCTGAACATGAGCCAGCGTGTGCCCAGGTGGCCAGGTAGGCAAATGGCATCCTGGCCTATGTGAGCAATGATGTGGCCAGCAGGATTAGGGAAGAGATCAAGCCCCTGTACTTGACACTGGCGAGGCCACACCTCAAATTCTGTGCCCAGTTCTGGGCCCTTCACTACAAAAAGGACATTGAGAATCCAGAGTGAGACCAGTGAAGCTAGGGAAGGGACTCAAGAAGAAGTCCTAAAAGGAGTGGCTGAGAAATTTGGGGGTGTTTAGCATGGAGAAAAGGAGGCTCAGGGGTGACCTCATCACTCCCTGCAACACCTGAAAGGAGGCTGTAACCAGGTGGGGGGCAGCCTCTACTCCCAGGCAACCAGCGATGGGACAAAAGGAAATGGCCTCAAGCTGCGACAGGGGAGGTTCAGGTTGGATAACACAATTTTTTCACAGAAAGGGTGGTTAAGGATTGGAACAGGCTACCCAGGGAGGTGGTAGAGTCAGCACTCCTGGGGAGTGTTCAAGAAATGACTGGAGGTGGTGCTTAGTGCTGCGGTCTAGCTGACATGGTGGTGTTCAAAGGTTGGACTCAATGATTTTAGAGGTCTTTTCCAGCCTTAAAGATTCATTGACTCAGTCTAACACTGCCAAAATCACAGGAGCGTCCTATATGAGAGAATGAAAAGAAATACAAATCTCTGGGCTCCAGGGTCATCCTAATCCTAAAGACTGAGAGAAAAAGCTCAGAGAGCTACAGTGCTCTGTGAGAAAGCAATAGATATGCAAAATAAACCTAGAGTCTGTAAAATATATGGTAACTTTGAAATACATTCACTCAGACTATTTAGCATTCAGCATCAATGCTGAGGATATAAAGGTAGGCAATGAAAGGCAAATGACTAAAGATAAGGAGATGAACACACAGAATAACATTATTTTTTTAAAAAGGTGTTCCAGGCATAAGTCCCCCTACCAAACCAGTAGAAATGGAGCAAATGTATCAGTCACTTCTTGCCTGCAGGATGGAGGGGAGGGCAGCCCCACATCCTGCATAAGCCCAGGCTGAACACAAGGTCAACAGCCCCTGGCTGCTGGAGAAGGCAGTGCAGGCACCCTCCGGTTTGCACCTAATAGTTTTACCATAAAAACCATAATGGAGATGGAAATAAGATTTTTGTATTTTTTTATTCCAAGCCAGCATTTCCCGTAGAAATTCCTAACCAGGGTCTTTCTATCTCTGTGATCCAGCTGCAATCATCAGAATAGAAAAAGCTGCCAGATTTTTTTTTTCCCAGTCTAGGCTCTGTCCACTGATTATGAGCCTTCCCCACAGCCTCGGCCTCCTTGCTTGACTTCTCTCCCATATATTCTTACCAGTTTTATTAGAGCTGTAGCCATGGCAGTCTCTGTTACTCACTTGTAGTCTTTTAACACCTTGGAAGCCCCATCCTCATACAGGACCCCTTGGGATGAGGTACAATGAAAACAGTGAGAAAAATTACTATGGGGAGATTGCAGTTCAGATTCCCCCCATTCTGTGTAAAACAACAAGCAAACATTCCAATGTCAATAGAAAATGTCCCTTTGCAGGAGAAAAAAAAATGTTTAATATTGTCTGGAATGTGTGACCTTGGGGAATGTTGCCAATATATCTGCAGTCTCAAAGAATCTTTTATTACTGGTGGCACTAAAAGATTACTTAGCATGTTCTCAGAAAGGTCATGTGATCCATTACATTAATCAAAAATTAAATCCTGATTTTTGATCTAGCAAGTACTTTTGTATCCATTAGTTTGCTGAGGGTTGACATCACTTTGAAAATAAACAAAGCACAATGCAAATACTAGAAAAAAAATACATATGTTGCAATATCCTAGAAATACCCTTTTGGCAGCAGGCAGGAGGCTGATAATTATGTAGGATAATTATTGTCTAAAGCCTTCCATGCATTAGTGAGTGGATAGAAAATAAAATGGTGTGTTCATAATACCAGGAAGGTACACTAAAAGCAGATCCATCTGCGAACACCACGACCTTGTATGAGAGATGCAACTTTACATGTAAATATAATAGCAGGAACCCAGCTCTGAAGGTTGTAAGCAGCAACAGACTTGCTCATTAGAAAATTACTTTCCTTTTATCATTCAGCTCTGGATTTAATCTTTGCAACTATTTATTATTGCTCCACTAATAATACTTTACACTACATTTGAAGGGGCTAGACTCACTACTATGTCACCATATCAAAGACTGGTAATCTTTCCTGCCACAGAATTTATTTTAGAAAAAATTACTGACTGATGCCAAGCATTGCCCAGAAACTTTTTAGAACTGTAAAGTTCCTTTTCCTGTTGACCACAGACAGACAGAAGGCATGAGTTCAGAAACATATCCTCTCTGCTGCTATACATTTTTGCTGCTAACTGATTTGCTGCAGTAATGTAACCTGTCTGTGCTCCACCTACCTTTTCTATAAAACTAGGTTATAGGGTCCTTCACCTTGCAGAAACACTTCGAATACTTGGAAATACTTGGACAAGAAGCATTACACAGCAGCAAGATACTGGACATAGTACAAGGCTTCTGAGAAAACTCTATGAACTAGATAAATCTATGAAAAAGATGTGTCATCTGGACTCAGATAAACGCTGCCCTGCCCTGGGCTCTCCTCAGGCTGTGTGGGTTCAGAAGCAGAGTTCCACTTAGGGCCTGCACTCACAGGCAGGCAATCCCACACCTCATTCACCATTGCTTTGCTTAGAGCAATGCCAGCTCCAGCTTAAAAAACACAATATCCTGTGAACCCAGAGCACTGGAACAGGTTGCTGTGTCCCTCTACCTGCTCCACCAGCCCGCTCAAGGATGTCTTCTGGTTACCACAGGGTTTTGGTTGCCCAAAGATGCTTTTCCCTCCTCTTCCCCCAGGCTAGCTTCAAGCAGACTTAAGCCCCCCCTTGTTCCAGACATGTGGCATTGGTGTCACTTTGTTCTCTTGCAGAGAAATGCACTACATGATGTTCACAGCCATCTTCAGGAACAAAAGTTTGGCAGAAAACAGAGGCAACATGTCTGGCCCTGCAAGATGCTGCTGCCAGCAGCCAGCCAGGGCATTCGCAGGAGCACCAGTTAAGGCACATGCCCAGGGAGAACCAAAGCTAACACTAGCCTGAGTGCAGCCACTTCCCCACATGCCAGCCATCCTACAGACTTATTTAAATGAAATAAAAATAGGATCTTTCTGTTTAATTTTGGATACATGTTTTTCACTAACTTCAGTTATGGTTTAGGCCACTTTGAAGGGAAATTTTTCTTTATGATCCTCAAACTCAAAAGTACCTTAGCTGCACAATGATGAAGCAATTAAAAATAAAACAAATGCAAGCAGAATTAACGTTTTGAAATAAGAAAGCTTCCTACACAAGAAAAGTATCTCACCTAATGAGGGTACAATTGCCCTTTTAGAAATCAGAAAAGATGTTTACATATATAATTTCTCCAAACACAATAAATGTGGTATAAAATTGGACTGACAGTTGTATGAGGTACATTTATATCACTTCTTTACATTCTTCCACAGTCTTCAGCCTGCGAAATGCTTTTCTAATACAGCATGAGAACAGGTATCGGCAGTGCATAGCAGTCTTCTTGCTGCAAGCTCAAACAGAGACTGCCAAGGTAGGTAGCACATCTGTTTTTTCTTCTTCAATTACACAACTATGCTTTCCCTAAAAGAGGATGGCAGCCTAAAAGTGGTCATGCTGTGATAAGAATCTCTTACAGTTGTGACACTTGACCAAAACTAAAACAAAACAAAATAACACCCCAGAGCTCTGGCTCACACATTTGTTACAGAATTTTTGCTGCTGAACATGTTCCAGTTTTCTATCAGGGTTGATAGCAGGTCATATTCTTGTTGAAAAACATTATCAATACTGATTGCAAAAAAAAAAAAAAAAAAAAAAAAGATCCATTTCTTGTGTCACAGAAGACTCCAGAGAAGTCAACAGCAAAACAACCCCCTTACACCAACTTACGTGCAGTAATACTCAGATCAGAAAACTGTCTCACGCTTATCTATTCACAACATGCATTTTGTAATTTCAGTCTGAACAGATGGTATGATTAATTCCACTGTTATATAAATTTACCCCTCATTTTCACACCGTATCACAGTTCTAGTAACAGTACTGTATATAACATCTGAAAGTGTGTCAGGCACTTCACAGTATTTTGCTTTCTCATGTAAGTTGAATTTCCCTCTCTAATATCTAATGCACAGAAATTTGACCACCACTAATACTTACTCTTACAAGTAAATGGTGGTAGACTTCTTCCAAGAGGAACACTGAATGAATTCTTTCCATTTTCAAGTCATTGGCCACTACTTGGAATAGCTATCTATTCAAGAAGTCATTCCTTTCTCCTGTTACTGAAATTTGACGTTCCCTTTTCAAAACTGCCTTCGTACCAGGGCTACCTCTTTGTCAATGTCACAGAATCATAGAATAGTTTGGGTTGGAAGGGACTTTTAAAGGTTTTAGTCCAAAGGATTAATCCTTTTAGGGTTAGTCTAATGTCTAATGATAGCAATTCAGAGACAACTCAACTTCTGTGATGATACTTTCTGGACTAGCAGAGAGAAGGAAGTTACATATTTGAAATTATCTCTCCATCATCCCCTGTCCTCAAACCTGGATGACAGCAAATATAGAGCTGAATGTTGTCAGCATGATAATAGAACCTGAAATTCAGATAGCAGCACGTGGCAGATCTTGGAGGGCGACAGACCTTGTAATGCTGATATGACTGGAGCTGTCTCAGTCAGAAAAATGAGGAACTCAAACTGCAGGGACAGCATTAAACTAATTAATAAACATTACAGAGGTGAAAATAGCCTGCAACAAACTCCAATATTACAAGCAGGGCATTAAAATCCTACCTTCCGACCAAAAAGGGAAATATCCACTGGAAATTCCTGGCCTCAGACACAGATTCCAGCAGCATGTAGTGACATGAACAACGGGGAGAGTCTCAGTTGTGGGATAATTCATGTCTCCCTCAGCAACTATGAGCACAAGCATGAAGAGAGGCTAAATAAATCTAAAGGCGATGGGAGTTTATGCATCTAACTTACTGGAAATTTTTTAGGTTGTCTTGGTTTACAAATATTTTTCTTGTTACAGAAAGCATGGATGTCACAGATAGAAACAGCAATCTCCAGTTACACCACACAACATGAAACCAAGAAAAGCACTGCTTTCTGCTTCCCTGTTGAATCCTCAGAAATTTAATAATGTCAGCACTGCACTGACAGAGCCAGTGGAAGACTATAGTGGTGATAATACAGTTATTTCTTTCAGAATGCCTTAGGTCTCTGAAGCTAACAGATTTCTCACTTGACAAAAGGCACTTGAACCACACCATGAAGGAATAAATTGGAGGAGGGGAATGAGCCATGCAACAAATATATCACTCCCAGATGCTCCTTTGCTTCACCTAGGGAAGGCTCTTGCCTCCCAGGGAAGCTTTAATAGAGCTTGTCATTTCCTAGAAAGCATGACAGGGAAAAAAAACCCTGTGTTGGTAAGGACAACTCATTCACCAGAGAAGTTTAGAAGGGTTATTCCGTCATTCAAACTGTATCAATACATTTCATTAAATTAGAATTGTGTAGCCATAGCTCCTGATATTTATGTGTCTCTACCTACTAACCTATAGTATCACAAGATGTTTTTTGTATTAACACTGAGTGTGTGTATATATGTATACATATGTATGCACTTACCTGGTCCAGTGCTCTCCAGATACAGCCTGGGCTGCTGTGATACACAAATTCCTGCTCTTCCCTGTGTCTACCATGGGAAAGTTTTTGTCACAGCTTCCTGGGGAAGGAACAGCCATGAGGCTGCATGCCAAGTGGTGAATGTGTGAAGCAGGAGGGCAGAACAGAGTGCAGACAGCAGATCTGCACCAGGGCGCTGCACAAGCTGCCAACGCCTCGCCACAACTTGGCCGACACAGCTGTGCTTCATCTTCCCGATCCCATGCTCAGCTGCACACTGCATCACACCAAGGGCTCATCAGAACCTCACAGCATCTTGAAACCAGTGCTGACAGGACAAAGATATTTCAAGCCCAGAGGAGTCACAGCTGACAGAATAAGGTCTGTGCTTTGTGTGCTGGCAGAAGGGAGAGAGTATTTCACTTTGTACACTTTTTACCAAAACAACCTTAAGCCAGGTCTACTCACTTTACCAGACAAGTAGTCATTCCTGGAGACTAGCATATCTCCAAGGAGGACAACCCAGGGAAAGGAAGTATTAACACACAGGCTTGTCTTCATGGAGACACAAGCTCAGTAGGCTCTTCTGCAGTGTCAAGAGAAAGACACCTCAGGAAGAAGCCAAGGCAGAAATCAACTTCCCAATTCTAACTGCCTTTCAGAGGAGACCTCTTCTCTCCATCTTTCTTCATATCTACACCCAGCCCCAAACCCAACCAAACATGGGGTTTTGTTAGTGCCTCCATAATTCAGTAGTGGCTTTGTCACAGGACTATCTCCCACATTAACCATCTGGCTTCACTCTGCAACACAGTTCCACTGACAGTTTTCCACTTCACAAGTGAGACCTTTATTGGTCTAAAAAATAAAACAAGTGCTACTTTTGGGTCTTCCAGTTTTGCCAATTGTCCAACTGCATCGAATGTGATGTCTGAATACAACCAGTGACAGAAGGACTTTCATCAAATGTGGGATACTTGGCAGCCTTGCACAGCTACTGGGAATGGAAAGACTACTCTGAATTTAACCTGTGAAAAAAAAAATTTGAAAAACAGTCATTATTGTCTGTGTCCTCAGGAATCTGAAAGCCTTTGTTGTAGCTTCCCATAACTCTGAGAAATTGGAACATTTAGCTTGTTCTTACATGTGTGGCTTCCCTATAGTTCATCTGCAAAACTATATATCCGCCATTTCAAAGTAGTTTTGCTGTCTGAAATGGGTCAAGGTAGTTTTGAATGATATAACCTTGTCTATTAGAAAGGTCTAATTTTTTTATTATTAATAATAATCATTCCTTTAACAGATTAGAAAACAAAAATGACATTTCAGCAACAATTCATCATACTTTATACAGAACCCATTGATGCATGGTGTCACCTTCTCATTCATATCCACAGCCACCTTCCAGATCACAGAGTTTAAGAATTACAGTGCACACTGGACTAAATTCTTTCACAATGTAAGGCACAACTACATGATCACAAGTAGTAAACACAAACACTGAAAATAGAACTTAAGAGAATAAAACTTCAATTTAAAAAAATAAAACCAAAACAGACTCATGCAAAAAATCTGTCTACACCTAGCAAGATGGTGTGATCCAGTTTAGAAGTACAGTACTCTGTAGGTAAAACTGCAACTTAAGTCTTTTATAATACATTACTTCTAAATACCGAGTAAAAACTTATATTTTTTCCATTTGTATTTTATACAATTATACAGAAGTTAAGCTGTATGAACAATATTCACATCTGCAATAATAAACTGATCATTAAAAGTCAGAAAAGAGGCAAATGAGACCATGTAATTTGTGGCACACATCCTTTACAGAACACCATTCATCAAGTTCACATCTCGAGTACTGAAGAAAAAAAAGCACAACCAAATGTATGGTACATCTGGGGACTGAGGCTATCTGTATCCAAAAGACAAAGCTCCATACAAAATTGGTTTTACCCAGCAGACCATAATTATGAAAGCTTATTTATTTCCTGTCCAGCAGCTAGGCTGCAAGGTTGAAACTCCAGAAGTAAAAAGAATTTAAGAGAATTTACAATTACTTGAAACTGTTAGATACTTTCAAATACACATTAAAAAAAAATACGTAACTCTTTTCCTTTTTGGTGGTAAACTTTTGCAATTTTGGCATTCACTATAACTTTTAAATAACATGACAGTGAGAAAAATATTAAACCTTATTAAACTTACCTAATGTTTGAATTTCACACTGAGAGGTAGCTTAAATTAAATCTTACGCAATGGCATCAAATGGGAGGGTGGCAGGTGTGACTTTTTTTGTGACTTTTTTTTCTTTTCTTACAAAAGTGACTATTTCTATACAAGCAGCATTTTGGACATATTACTATAAAAAGTTCTGGTATTTGCTACCCCAGCAAGACATTCTTTCAAACATCCCTTTTGTGCCGGGAATCAAGCTCCAGCATGATACAATGGAGGACGTTGCCATAAAGCCAATAGCAGTAGCCTGGACCTGCCAGCACTGACCTGTTGAGATATAACAATGAACATCCTTTCCCAGCCCTCTTTATCCCCCCCAAAAAAAGCAGGAAATGCAGATGAATTTGGGTTTAGTGATAAGTTTCAGTCACAGAGGGAGGGAAAATTGAAAAATGTGCCTTCCAGACTCATGCTTTCATACAACATTGATCCAAAGGGGTAGCAGGGCTTCAGCAATCTCCAAATGCACAGACACTTCTCTATCTGCTGCACAGTGACTGCATACTATGTGGAGAGCTACAGACAATACACACCGTTTATTATACTATCTAGTACACTCTTCATTATTGTGACTTAAGAGGTATCAAATGTTCTCTCTAAACATGCAAACCTTTTTATTCAGGGTCCTTTTAAAAGGAAACAGTAGAAAAATATCTCAAAAACCCTATTTCTGTGGCAGGACTTATATGCAATTATATCTGGTTTTGAGATGTACATCAATTAGAGCTTTTGGAGAGCCTGTGTTTGGACAATAGTTTTCAACTTATTCTAAAAGGCATGCTGGGGTCAGGACTTCAAAACTACAGAAATGGACAACAGGCAAGATCCTTGCAAATACCTAAAATTAATTTTTTTCTCCTTTTATAATCTTAAAATTAAGTTCTACAAAGACGTGAGTGACTAACATGGTTTCTGTTGCTTCATGTGCTCTCAGATGATGATTGTGTTATTGGTAAAAGGAACTGTGAGTGCAGTTCCCCTTAGGACCAAATGTATACAGTGAAAAATCCAGCTGATGATAAACCTGCTGTCCAATGACTACAGCTAACACATGCAATGCACATGATGCCATTCCATTTACTGTAGATTCTCTCAGACAGCAAAAAGTGCACAGTGCAAATGACAGTGTTGTTTCCTAGCTCTCTGAAAATACAAGAGCAGGATAGGTGGTACCTGGAAGAGTAATTTATCAGTTTCAACATGCTCAAACCATGGTATCATTCTGGTTGAACTTCAGCTCCACCACTTTTCTGTCCATCAATGAGTACTGGCCATAAATTCTTTTAAGTTTTGCAACAAGCATTTGTTCCCACTCCATAGTTAACTGACACTTAACAATCCAAAAAAGCAGTGGAGTTTTCCCAGTCCTTTTATGAATGTCACTTCTCTTACATCTACCATGAGAAGCTCAATTGTTCTGACTCATGTAATGCAAACACTGAGAGGTTACTTCATGCTTCTGCTCCCAAATCCCTTCTTGCTTCACTAATAAGAAAACTTTTCCAGAGAGGATTCACAAATAATCCTAGTGGTCCCAAAGTCAACAAAAGTTGTTACTTATTGTTCTTGTATACCTTGTGCTCCACACTCCATGGCAACTTGGTTACTTGACACCTTCAAAAAACAGAGGCAAAAAGCCACATTTCACCCTACAGCCTTGGACTGTTGTGCCAGAGAGTGAAGCCAGCTGAAAAATGAGATCCCTCTAAACCCCTTGCCTCTGTTGGAAGCTGCAGCAGAAAATTCCTTTTGTCTCTTCATCTCCAGACAGCGACTTTTCCTACTGTGACTCATTAGTTTTATCGTCTTCATTCAACCTTTGCAGAAGGGGAATATTACGGTAGGGAGTGCATGGGGAGAAAAAATAAATTACAGTGAAGCCAAGCCAGCTAAGATCAAAAGCCTGCCACTGACCTCTGCAATGCTACCTCTTTCCAGTATGATGTACTGCTGACATGAGGCCAGAGTGGAACAGCAGGATTTGTGAGGCAAAAATGCAAGGGACTGTGGGTCTTCCACTGGGAAGAGAGGTGTTGTGTCCAGGAAGTAAAAAGAACCTTTCCCCACCGTTAGTAAGACCATCCTTTACACATTTATGAAAGCTTCCACAGCTTGTCTTTGCCTACAAAGCAGCTGCTCTCACATTCTGCAGCAATTCTGAATGTGGATGGAGTGTCCTGCAGATGGTACACTTCACTGTCCCATTCCTGATGCCATGGTAATGACTAGTAATCAAAGGTTGCTTGAGGACCCACAAACCTGCAGGTTTGAGTGCTGGTTTTGCCATTATTTCCACCTCTTTCTCTATAATGGCCGCTCCTCAGTGAATCACAGCAATCTGCCTATTGCCAGAGGCTGTAAAAACACATCACTGTGCATCCTCCAGTTCCAAGACTCAGTCTCCTCTGCCATTTTATTAGCTTTTCCCTCTGTTCCTGTGTCTGCAGTGAAAAATCAGTGAATTAAACTATTTTGCCTGGAATCCTTTATTTTACTGTGGTAAAAATCACCAGGCTTTTTACTTGGTTTTCCTGTTACTTAGATTTTAAAGCAGTGGAACAAAACACCCACATTCCTACTGAAACATGCCCATCAAAACAGTCAGACTCTGCAAGCATATTTGTAAATACACAGCTTTTCACCTTCTAGCTTCCCTTACTATGGGACATTTTCTTGAGCTTGAACACAGTTTCCAGCCTGGCAGTGAAGCCAAGCATTATAGAGTCCGTACACCATCAACTTGTCAACAAATACAGACCAGGACTAAGAATTATAAGTACAAAAGGAGCGTAAGACCCAGCAGTGGAGCCATAAATTCATTCCAATGAAAAGCTGTAGAAATCATGACCTATTGCTGCAGAATCAAAGCTCAAGCATGAAGGTTTCTACCCCACTGTTCCTCCAAATTTTAACAATCCTTCTACAAATGTGTGTTCAAAAAGCATTTCCATCCCCTCAAAAAGTTGGTTATATAAACCGGCCATCAAAAAGCAACTTCCAAAAACCAAGCTGGTTTTGCCCCTGAAGCTGAAGAGTTCCAGGGTGTGATCTGCAGTCAACCAACCACACTGCTTCAGCAGCCTGCTGAGAAAGGTGACTCTGTCTTCACACAATCACATCCCAAAAGGCAGAATTAAGAACAGCTCTTCCAGAGCTTCTACCATTGCCAAAGCCTCTCCTGAGCTTTCACAAGTTCCCAGTCAAAAGCAAAACATCTAAACACAACTGAATCTTCTAACCACTTTCCTAGCTCCCCTGAAAGATCTCCATCTCCCTCTGCCTCACGTGTTTTCATCTTAGGCAGCTGTGGGAAGTTTCTCCCTTCCCTCTCAAAATCCCTCCTGTTCTATGAGGTTTACCCTAAGCACAGCACAAGGCTCTGTGTATTACACAAAAGGGCAGAATGCATCTAGGCTGGAGCACGACTGTCACAGCTCTACTTTTCCCACGTTTCTAAAGTCAGACAAAGAAAGACTCTAATGCAAATTTTTTCATTTCTCTCAGTAAATAAATAAATGGAAAAAAATTCCCAGAGGCAGAGATTCTGTTCATATTTTCTATTCAAAAGATTCTTATGCCAAACAGTTACACTGATGAGGAGAAACAGGGAGTCCAGAGGCTCTCTTCATATGGAATTGTTGCAGCAATTGTTTTTGGTTTTTTTTTTTGAGCAAGCAATCCTTAAGTTCAAACCAGAAAAGCAGGTCAGTGTTTTGTATGAACCACAGTTGTAACCCAAACCCTTTTACAGTGACAAGAACAAGTTATATCATTCAGCTGGCTTTTGGGAAATAAGAACTGAATTTTAAGAAAACTCCTGGCAGTGCAAATGTAGAACTAGCTGGGTAAGTTAAAAGGGAATATAAAATATATAGATTGTTACTTCTGGAGTAGAGGGATGACGTTTCTTCATCTGACAGTTAATCAAGACAAGACATTTTTCATAAAGGAGACACTTCTTCATTTCCATATAGAGCTGTAACTAAATAAAAGCAAACAAATCTTCCTAATGATGACTAAGTTTCCATCACTGTGACAGAATTTGATTCCTTGCCTCAGGAAAGAAATAGAGGAATTGAGGACAAAACCTTTTTCTCTGAACAGGTGGCAAAATTTGGTAAGAGACTGAAGCATTTGTGGGATGAAAAATTTATTAGTGTAGCTAAGACAAAAAAATCCTAAATATTGGAAGGCATAACCCCTGCTTAGAAAAAATAATCTTAAGGATTTTGAAATACCAGATACAAAGGGAAGAAAAGTTAGAGACAGGCAGGTAAAAATTAAGAGGTGCAAACAAAATCACTACAAAAAAGAAGTCTGGAGCCTACATGAACTGCAAAAGAAACTTCTGTTCCCAGTACAGAAAATATGAATAAATATTTAAAGTCACATATATTGGCCTCTTAGTTAGAGCTGTTTAGCTTATAAGAAAGCCAGCAGCAGGAGATTCACACCACCATTCTAAGCAGACTAAATCGCATTACTAACATAACACTTCACAGCCCCTGGTAATGGGTATCAGATGGAGTAATGGAAAAGTGAGGTTTGTTAAGTGCATCAGGAGTTCAGCTTCTTCCACCAAAAGCTGAGGGAAGGGACAGAAGAAAAGGCTGTCTGAAAAAACACTTTTTCTTAGTTGGATAGCTGGTTTGGAAGGTCTGGATGTCCCTTAGAACAGCAGTGATCTCTTGGTGCTTCCAGGATATGGGCAGGAGCAGAGATGTGCTACAGGCTTCTACCAGTATTGTTTGTTTGCTTTTTAAAACCCACATGTAAGGGTTTCTTGAATATTAAAATGCATCAACCAAATACATAAAAGTGAAATCAATCACTATGGGATCAAATATTGTAACGTGTAATATAATATTGCTACAACACCAGGATAAACTTTGTCTCATCATTTGTTCACACATACTCTCTCAGAGAGACAGAGACACTCACACACCAACTATTACTACAGTATGTGTAAAGACGTTCCAGCACCCAAGTGCTGTATTTGAATAAGGACTTGGGTGCTGACTCTGTAAGTGGGCAAATAAAACTGAGTTGAAGTTGAGTACCCTTTAGAGAGAAAAATGCAAGAACCAGAGAGATAGAAAAAAACCAAAATCACAGGGGGTTATAAAGAACATTGGATATGCAATCAAATGCAACAATTAGTTATGTTTTTACAGCAACATTTGATACATAAAATCCTCACAAGTTTTTGCATCTTCCTTTTTCTTTGAAGAAACAAGAATAAACTTCAGTATCACATAAATGCTGTTTCTCTTGAACAAAAAAATAAAAGATAAAAAAATACATTGTTACTCCTCTGTTTAAACTTTATTTACAAATAACTCGATATTTCTAATCTGGACATAAAAGCTCTTTCCATGATTAATGTCAGTAAGCTATGGATGATCTGAGCCCATGTCTCACAAAAAAATACAATAGTTTTGCTTGGTATCAATAAACATTTTAAAATATACTAGATTTTGCCAAGTGTTACAATCACTGTCCAAACTGAATAGTAGTCTGAGTGCTGAATGAAGTGCATCAACAGAAATAGTAAATTTTAGTGTAACATTTCTTTGTCACTCACGATAGCCAGTTATCCTTGCAAGTCATTAAAGCAAGTATCACAGACTCGGACAGGCTTCTTGGAAGAAGGAGTTAAGGCATTCTTTGCTGAGCACTCGGCACAAAAGATATTTCCACACTGTCTACAGTGATGCTGCAAAAGAGAAGAAACATACATGCTGAACATCAGCGGCAGAGCAGTGATCACTCACAGAGATCACAAATGTCAGGTCAACTCTCAGCCAAATTAACTCCCATGTTTCAAAAATTAGTTTTAATTTTTAATTAGTAGTTACACAGCACAGAGAAGGTCATATGAGTCAATCCTTTCTAAATGGTTTATGAGTAAGACACTCAGAAGTGTTTCACTGAGTCAAGAGAATATACCAGCTTCAGAAATTAGAAGCTTAAGTTCGTCCTCCTCTTGAATTTGTTCTCTTGAACTTGTTCTGGTCACATGAAATATGTTCTTCTTATATGTAACTACCTACTTTCCCATTGAGAAGTATCCTTGAATCAAAGGATGCAGCAGCCTTTGTTCAAAGACTATCTAAAGAACATCACCAAAAAAGTGCAGGCCGGGGGAGTCACCTAAGACCGAGACAGGAAGCTCTGCAAAAATGAACCTCACAAATATCCCTCATCTACTTCATTGCCAAGTCACTTGTTGGAGGGGTGCTCATCTCTGGACAGAGGCCAGACCCTGCCAGTTGATGTTAACATCTTAGTTGACCACAGCAGTTTTCACAAACAAGGTCTGACTACAGACCTAAAACACATCCAGTTGTTTCTTTTGTTCCTTGTTTAGAAATGTACAGTGACAAAGCACCAGATCATGATGATGCCTCATATATTCACACATACCTAATTTCAACCAATTTACATTCCTTTTGTACCCATAAATCTAGTTCAGACTGGTTATAAATATATTTTCTGTAAATATGCTTACAACAGTGTAATTTTGTCTGCTTGCTTAGGGGATTGAAGTATTTTAACACTGTTTATAAACTGATGCTGTTAAAATGGAAAAAGAATCATGAATAAAGTAAGCTCCACAGTCCTTATTTTTAATATGTTACGGCTCTGCAAACAGTAAGTGTATTATGAGATGTCTTGAGAATCACAGCACTATACAGGCCATTTTCTGAAGTCTGTATCCCATCCAAGAGTTTGAAAACTATAAAAATAGAAAATTGCCACAGACTAGAACACACCTACCCTTCTTACTGTCACCGAAAAGCCTTTTCCACAGGCCATACAGTTCTGTACCTCATTGTCTTCTGCCCACTTCCTGTTGAGAGCTTGGGTGTGTTTGATCTATACAGAAGATGTAAAAAAAGCATCAGGCTTTTTTAAAAATGCATGTCTACTTCCCTATAATACCCTCTATTTCCACAGCACACACTACCCATTGCAAAATAAAAGCAGCAATTCTGTCATGCTTGTTCAGAGAGGAAACCTTCCAAGCTTCAAAACAGATTTAATAACACAACAGACAGAAGTATGACCCTCACACACCACAAACGTAACACCTTAATTCACTCTAGAAAGGCAACCCTCCACCAATCTGACACAAATCTGAAATTCTCCTAAGGCCTCAAACAGAGAATCAACAGGTTTAATAGCTTCAAATCAAATTATACCTGTAATGACTGGTTTTCTCGGCCAAGTTCCTGCATTGCAGCAGTCGTATTGTCCAGCTTTTTCTTCATTTCTACAAGTTTGGCTTGAAGCTTTTCAATTTCTCCTTCACTTTTTATACACCTGAGGTAAAATAATAGTCAGCTCAAAGCATTTAAGACAATATACACTGTGTGTCCTTTGGGTTTGTTGTCAGTCTGAGAAGTTACCTGCATAAAATCCAGCCAAAAAAATCCTTGCTCTGAAAAGTTCTTGGATGCTTTAACTAGGAAAACATTCTGTTGTAACAATCAATTAAAGATTACACTGGCATTGTTCCTAACTATCTGCAGTTTATTAATACCTGGAGTTACTCCCCAAACCAGGGACAGTGCAGAATGCAGTCCCTCAACAGCAAGCCCTGATAAATATCCCTGGGCAACAGGCCACTCTCACAAACCAGCTGCTGCAGATCAGGTCAGACAACAGAGCAGTAAAGATACCTTTTTCTTCTAGTAAAGCCACCTCCCATCAAATCACTAAGCTTGACAGTACCAACAAAATTTTTCCCTTTGCCTTCACCAAACACGTCAGGAAATAAGGACAAATAAAGCTTCCTGTCTCACAGGTGTTTCTTCTAGCCTGGAAATCACTGCATTCAGGTAGCTCCCGCTGCCTTGCAAGGCCTCCTGCTGCCTGAAGGAAAAGCACTCTGTTTACCTCAGACTTAAATATATTGTAGAGACAACAGCAGGACTGGAGAAAACAAGACTGCAGGTTTTCAGGAGGAAGAAAATGCCTCTTTTGTGAACTTTAGTCTATCTGATCCAATTACATGTCCAGTCTCATAACACAGAGTAGTGAGCACACCTAGGAGCTCCTATGCAAATTCTATGTTACTTAAGGGGTCTCTTCCAAGCTTCTGGAAGACCTAGTTCATGTGTTCTAACTGAATCATGGCATGGGACCCTCACAGTGATGGAGAAGGACAGTTAGTGCAGGTAAGAGAAGTTCTCTCTGCCAGGCCTCATAAAGTTCACACAACAGGTGAGAAGCCACAGTCTATACACCTGATATCTCAGAGGAGCCCAGTGGATTTAGAAGGCTCTTATAGACGGGCATGAATCTTTGAGAGCAAGCACAGAGCTATGGCTCTGGTGATAAGTAAAGATCCTGATAAGCCTGCCTTATTTTCTACAGAACAATCACAAAAAGCACAGTCGGTTCCCAAAACTCCTTGCTGTGCTTTGGCAGGGATGACAGAAGGTTGCACTCTGGAAACTGCACATACAGCCCAGGCACTGAGAACAAATACAGATTTAAATAAAGCATGAATAGAGAATTCCAAATCAACTCAAACAAGTTCTTATTCTCGTTTCATTTCATTTCATTTCTCAAACTACACTTCCACATCATCATGTCCTCAGCTTACCTCTCCAGCAATGCTCTTCTCTCATCCTGATTATTCTGGACTGTTGCTTCCAAGACAGCATTGTCCCCACGTAAATCATCTGTCTGTTTCTCCAGCTCGCTCACTCGTCTTTGACTGCTTTGCCACTCTTTCTTCATGGTAGCCAGGTTTTCATTCAGGGCTGTGACCTGCATGGTGAGCTTGGTCTCCTTTTCCTCATGTTTGCGTTTTTCTTCCTCTTTGTCTTTTTTCTCTGTGTGCTATAAAAACAATAGAAAAATGAAAAACAAGCTTCCAAGCACTCTTTCCCTGCTTCCTACATTCAACTGAGGCAAAGAATCATCCTGTAATAGAATCACTACTTTTAATCAACAAACTCTACTAGACAAGGCTGTCACCTCACTGAATTTTCCTATACCATTAAATGCCTCAAAGATTTTAGATCTTGTCATTTAAAAACTCACATAATGTGAAACTAAAGTCAACCCATTGTTCTTCTGTCCCTGGAAGAATCCAAAGGCATGTTCACAAAACAGCAGTCTCATACTCTCTAACATACTAACCAGTTTGGCTTCAATATCAGCACATTCTTTCTTCAGCTCCTCTTCTCTCTTTTTCAGCTGATCTTTGACAGCTTGATGTTTTTGTTTCTCCTGTTCCAGAGTTGAATTTGTTTTATCTATTTTGCCCTGCAGTTCTAATTTCTGTTGAATTAATAGCTGGTTTGCATCCTTGAGATTTGTCACCTCCTGTTAGGATACAGAGTTCAAAGTTAAAGTAGTAACACTGAAAGTGTAAATGGATTTAAATTCAAAAATACTGCAATCCTCTCCTAGGAGGTAGGACAGCAATAATTTTTAGTTTTATCACTGGAAAAAAGGATAATTTGATAGCACAAAGCATCTGAGGTTTTCATGATCAAAGATTTTAAACGTATATTATGACCAATATTCAATTAAAAAATAATTTTAATGCATATTTCTGCTAAAGTAGAGAGAAAGATTTGTTGAATTGTTTTCTACAGTTCCTTCAAAAGATATATCCATTATCACTTTCTAGGTACTGTTCCAAAATTTACTTCACATTGTTCTCTGGTTGCAATAATGAGGACAAAAACTTCATACTGATAATGTAAAACTCAATGCTGATGGAAGAAAGTTAGTTTCTATTAGTGCTAAATGTAGCAAAAATTACTCTGTTTTAAGTAAGTGGGATGATATAAATAATGGCTCTACTTGTGTCCTGGGGTAATCTTAGTCGAAACTCCCGGTACAGAAAGAAGGAGGGCAACCTGGAAATGACATACCCAAAGGAGGTATTACAGTTTCCACCTCCAGAACTCATAAAACCAGGAGAAAACCTGGAGAAGTCCTCTCTTAGACCTCCTGTTCGCTGTGGAAAGATGTCACTTTCTCTCCCCTCTGCGTCATCTAGTGAGGGCTGCCCAGGCCATGCACGTGGCCTGGGCTAGCGGGCTGAGATGGCATGGAGAGGGAGGGGAGGGGGAAACCATCCGAGCCAAGAAGGGCTTCATTCTACTGTCCCAAGTCAAGGAGCCTTGTAACTCTGCCCCGCCTGACCTGGCCCAGGCCAGCTCTACGTGGCTCGGCGCAGGAGAGAGCTTGGGCTGCCCCTTACAGCTCAGGTGCAGCCCTGGCGGTCAGCTCCACAGTGCGGCTTGGTGCGAGAGAGAGCTCGGGCAGCCCCCTACAGTTCAGACACGGCCCCACCAGCCCCCTGCAGCTGTGGCACAGCTTGGATGGAGAGCAGTGCAGACGAACTCCTCTCCCTCAGCTCAAACACTGAGCATACTACACTTGAACAACACGGGCAGAGGTCATGCGACCATCGCCCAGCTGAAAGACAAATTAACTGTTTTCTTTCAATATCAAGACGGGACTTGAAAACATCCGTTCTCCCCCAAACAGAAAGAAAAGGAATGAAGACACTTACAACAGGTACAACATAAAGACTCCAAGTTAATGAATGTAGCAAAGCCTATATTCAGAGAAGGAGGAGATGAGGAGTGCCTTAAACCTTAGAGCTGAAACTTTTCTTGTGAAGACCTGTTGATTAACTCAGCTATAATATACCCTGTAAATATGAACAATGGTCTAAAAGAGTGAAAAAGGGGGGGATGTAATGTTCTAGGTACAGGCAGTGGACTAAGACTCTTGTGTAAAAATTCCTCACCCCAGGAATAATAGAAGATTTGTGTTGCCAATAAGGAGAAAAGGGGATTGCGTTGCTGCTATAATAGAAATGTTCATCCTCAAAAGTGCACCTCAGCGACCATCATATGTCCATTTGTAGTAGCCCTGGGAAAGCTACTGAAGTGGGAAGGGTTTCCAGAACAAGCAAATCTTTTTCTCTGGGCAGTTGCTTCCTGTGAGGCTGACAGCTACAGAACTGTATTTCCTATGGAGAATCAACATGACAGAGCAAGAGAAAACTTCTCTCCCTACATAAACTGGGAAAATAACTGTTCCAGAGGTGGTAATTTAACTACAGGCTGAAGTGTTGTCTTTTGTATGGTCAGTGGGAAAGAAATGAAGAGGTGGGGGGGGGGGGGGGGGAAAGGGTGTTCTAAAGGTTTTTGTTCTGATTCCTGATTATTATTACTCCTGTTTTAAGTCTGTTAATTTTATATTTAATAATGTTTATATGTCTGTTAATGTTTATATTCCTTTAAGTGGAAGCCTACTTTGCCTACTATTAATCCTTATCTCACAACAAAAATCAAGTAATTTTGGTAAGTGTGCTGGCATTTAGCCAGAAACTCAAATAAGTGAATTAACACCACTACAAATTGGTGTTTCCATCCAGTTTCAATTCACTAAACCTCTAAACTGCAACAACTTGTTCCTCTGTAACTGAACTCAAGTAGAATAGTTTGCTTAATATCTAGAAATTGTTTTCCTTAAAATTACGCAGTCAAGCGTATAGGTACTAACAGACTAATAGGGGTGGACCATTTTCCATAAATCAAAATTCACAATACAAGTTAAAACCAAACCAAGGAGAGTGAAGAGAACATATCCTCAGAACAAGAGGATGCCCTACAGATACATATACATTCATTCCTTGCTAGGAGATGGGAAACAGAATTTAAGTCTTTAGGAGACTTTCAATCTAATTGGTTGTAGGGAGATGAAGAAATTACTATGGAGCTGATATTAGTGTGCACACCTTTTACATATTTATAAATTTTATTCTTTAGAATAGAGATTTTAGGAACAACAAGAAATAGAATACTTTTCCCCAAGCACAGAGTGCTTGAGGGAAACAAAGTACAGATTTGTACCTAAAAATTTCATACCATTTTCTAAATAACGGAGAACAAAAGAAGATCTGAAGGTCATAAGTCATCACATTATTTTCTTTTTATTAGTGTATAGGGAATTGTACCTGTACTTATACTTGTGCAACAATTTAAACTAACTGTGCTTAACAGATGCAAATATAACTGCTAACAATACATTATGGAAAGCACAAACTGCAGCCTTTTAGGAGTGTTTGCTTTCATAGAAACTAAAAAGCAAAATATGTAGAGCGTGGCAAGAAACAGTAAGTTTTACTGAACACTAAAAATTATTTAATTGAAGTAACCCAACTTTTAGCCTTTAGAAAGCTCAATTGATTGTTATGATTTTGAAGGAGTTTGTCTTTTATGAGGCTTGTGACATTTGCCTTTTATGAGGATTCCCCAACTGTAACTTTATAAACATTTTAAGAAACAACACTAAGGGAGTTTCAGCTCTACCATTCATCCTTGAACAGTCCCAGATGTGCCTAGGATATCTGGAAAACTTCACCATTGTGACTCTTTTGGACAGCTTTTCATTTCAGAATAGTCAAGCAGGAGTATGCAGATGGAATTTACAGTGGAACTGAAGAAAAGCCAGGACATACAACCAATCCTGAAGCCAAGACAAGTTATGTAGCCCACCTGGCCCACTAGGCCCTGGTGCTCAAGGATTATCATCACTCAAGACATCATTGCTGAGGAAGCTCAATAAAATCTGGGCTTTGGTTCCCTTATCTGTAATACCAATATTTACAGTAACCATCTTTGCAAAGCCATTCCAGATAACATCTACTGAGTAGGCACATATATCTCACCAAATAACCAAACACATTAAGAAGACTCAGTTTGTGTCAATGTACCTTCTCAAATTCTTGCTTGCAGGTTCTAAGTTCTTCACCCAGCTTGGCACTTTCTTTTTCAAGTCTACTCCTTATTTCCTGGAGCTCGGCTGTTTTACATTTTTCATTAGCCAAATCTTTTTCCTTCAAAATCTTGAAGAGAAATAAAAGTGTTAAAAAAGTTACTTCTTCCAAGTTCACAAAATAAAAAACCCAACCAATCAAAAAATATCCAGGGCTCAGAAACTACTTGGTGGCTTTGTAATTGTGGGGAAACAACTGCCATATATCTATCCACAGTTTGTAATGCAATTAGCAGCATGACTGCAGTTTTAGATTTAAAACTAATAATATTTTCCCACCTGTGTAGCCACAAACCAATCTAGAACAAATTAACAGCACATTTTGAACCAAATTCACTACAAGTTTTTATTTTCTAAGTTTTTTCACCAGAGGTTCAGTGAAACTGTCATTGTTGTGCACTACAACAGTGTTATGTTCTCAAATTAGAGACTTAATAGAAAATAATAAAGGGCACCTGCACGGGGTGGATGTGACTGTGTGGAGATTTCAAAAGGCAGAGGCATTTACCCTGTCATTCTGAAGATCTTGTAGCATTTTGGTCTTCTCACCCAGCTGCTGTTCTTTCTTTGATGTATCCTGCTCCAGTGTAGACTTAGCTTTCTTCAGTTCCTGAATCTGTTGATTATTGCTAGCAATTCGATTCCTGCTGGAAACTAATTCTTCTTGAGCTAGAGCAAGTTTTTCTTCTGTGGACTAATTACAAAGAGAGTTCTGCAAGTTATCTTCCAGTATAACAGTTTCAGATACTAAACAGCCACTTAAACATTTTCCAAGTAGAATAACTGCTACCTAGAGTGCAACATTTAGCTTGAAATATTGATGAGCATAATTACAGAAACTTCTAGTTTACAAAGTTACCCTAAGCAAAAAGAAACTATGCCAGCATCATTTCCAGGAACAAAACCTTATTGTACATATTCCAGTTTGCATCCTCACACAGACAAAAAGTGAAAACACGCAGAAGGGCAGAGGACAAAAACTGACAAAAAGAGAGTGAACTTGAATTTGCTGACACAAGTTTATTTTATTACCTAGGCAAATCAACTGTTGTATAACTCTAGACAGCTGTTACTTAAGAAGCAGTGAAGCTATACTTTGAAGATTTCAAAAATCATTCAATTCTATTTTTTACCAATGACTTAATAAAGTTACTGCTAGGACAACTATAAAATTTTTAAAAAATCTGAAGTGAAATGTGTAAGATAAAAATGCTAATATCAGGATAAAATGTTACACAGTTTCTGCTGCTTAAGCATTGTAAACAAGAAGTTTAAACTTCCATTCAAAACCTACAGATGAAACTTAACTTGCCTGTGTCACCATTAGCTAGAAAAAGAACTTTGACTTATCTCTCTGAAACGGATCATAAAATCCCCAGAAACAATCCAAAACTTGCACCCAACGCTAAAGCTCATTCTGTGTTTACTCACAGAAAAGTCAAACTTTGGGGGTCTTTCTGAATTAATATTCTGGAGTTAATTTTTTTTAAACCTTCTAGCTTAGGTAAAGACAACTTCCATTTGGAACCGACAAGAAAAAAAACCAAACAAACAAACTCATCTCCACTTCTCCAAAATACTGGTATTTTTTGGAAATTTTTGATGCTACAATACAGAAGGTGAGCTGAGATTTATTATTAGTAATAATTTTATTGCCTTCAGTGCAGCATTAAGGATTTAAATTCTTTCAAGACAAACTCAATTCTTTTTGCAGCTCTTGCTTAAATATTAATCAAACCTCTTGCTGGAGGTTAGTGGTTTTAAAAGGAACTATAAGCAGAATTTTGACTTCATTCAATTATACAGATGCTTTAGTCACTCCCATGTTGATTTAAAAGCTAATTCATTTCTGATGCCTCATGACTATCCTTTGTAATATCTAAAGTATTTTGCTTGTAGAGTCAGACTTAATTTGAAACAGCAGTGATGGAACACTGCTGATTCAATAGCATTTTCAACAATCCCCATTACTCTCAAAAAGCTCATTGTGGCTTTTAAAAGTAATTTTCAGACAAATTACTTTACTTGCTTTCTGAGATATTAGAGTTTAGTATTTAACACCTTGAAAGGTGTTGTAAGATTTTTTTTTTGTAAGAAAAAAAAGGTGCTGTAAGTATTTTTTGTAAGAAAAACAGGAGGTGCTTTTGCAGTTTTCAAGGTTTCAGCAGAGTGGGTATTTCAGAAAGAAAAAATATCCCCCTCTGTACCATCGTGTGTAGTGGAATACCATATTTTCCTAACATTGAGGAAGGATAGGAAGTCTAGCATCATCATATAACATCTTCACAGGAAAACATTTATTTGTGTAAATAAAGAGAAATGCTAGGTTGATTGGTACACAGTTTAAATAAATAAAAATACAAAAAAATTACAGTTTGATTCACTACAGCTTGGGCTGTGCCAGTGCAAATCATAGTGCCAGCATCACAAGTGGTCCTAGCAGGGTGGTAGGACCTTGATTCATTCTACCTACGTGAAGTGCACAAACAAGCGTGTGAGTCTGCATGCTCCCTGATCCCTGTCCACAAAGACCAACATTAAATTATTCACAGATGCTAACCTGATCTCTCTTCACTCCCTAAGAAAAAGAGTTAGACTGACTGTAGGCAACTTAGGCTCCTGACTTACAGAACTGAGGTCTGGCAAGCATGAATTTCGTTCCAGAACGTTCACTGAATATATGCTGACACCAATGCCAACACTGGAGACAAAAAAACATTCTTTTGAAAACACAGAAGAAACCAGAACTGACTACAAAAAGCACAAATGCCAAAACTCAAGAATACTTGGCAGAGATCAGGAGATCAGATTCACAGAAAGTATTCTCAAACTAAATCAAAATCAAGGCAAAATTAACAGTTTGTACGTTTTTATTAACTCTTCTATATGAAAAATGCCTTTTTCACACCAAAAAAAAACTGTGTGACTATACACACACAGAGACAGATTCGTATATGTGTGTGTATATACAATGATTATTTAGTGGTATTCTTTTTTAATTATGGATATCCCTTTTTTATCAACAACTACAGCTTCAACAAGCACTCAAATCCTACCCTATCTCTTTTCCCAGTCACAAAGATGAAAACGTGTGCAAAGTTAGTGTTAGACCCAGTGCCGATGGCAGTGCGGAGAGCAGCGCCCTGCTCTGCAGCTCTGGCAGCGCTGCATCTGCAGCTGCAAAACTGCTCCGAAGCGCTCGATCCCTCCCAGGCAGAGCTGAGCCATCGATCTTAGCAGCGATATTCCCGACAGATGCCAGCAGATGGTGCTCCGTGCACAGCCCAGCTTTAGCCGGTAAATCGAATTACCCGACTGCTCACCTTAAAAATCTTCCTTCCCCATTGCCATCACCTTATTTAACCTTTTTGCATAGAGCTCTGCCTCTCTCTTGCTAGCATGCTAGCATCCCCACCGGGTCTAAATATGTGTGAGACACCTACTGTCCTATTTTGTACTTGCCAGAACTAGAGGTCATCAAACTGCTTTAATAACAATACATATTCACGGCTATTTTGCAACAAGTGATACTTCACTGAAAACTATACCAGAAAAACCCTGAAGTTACTGAACACATACAATGCTTCTACAGGCCACTCCATTACCAAATGGTGATTTAAATGCATTGCAGGAAATAAACTCACGGATGTACATGTGCAACAGTAACAAACTGAAAAAAGAATATGCTTAAACCACCGGTGCTTGTTAACCACGCCGACGCTCTCCACAATTTAACGTAGCAATTCAACCATGCTGCACTGAAAGTAACGCTTCAATAACCTGCAGATAATTTAATACTACAGAGGAGGAGTAAGTCTAATAAAACTGCAGTGGCCTATATGTAAAGGAGATATTTCGGTGTTTCTTAAAATAAATAGAACCTGGAGTTCAGACTCTGTGGCACAGCATGTCCTGGGACTAACTGAAGCACTGGCTTAGTACTGACACGAAGCAGAGGGCCAGAAAAAAAGGCCAAAAAACACCTTTGCTGACTGGCTCAACTCTCAGCAATACCTCTTTAAAGACACTGCACACAAATACAAAACCAGGTAAGTTCAGTCTGGAAACAGTGAAAACTTCAAGGACTAAATTCTGACACTTGTATTCCAGGTAGGTCAGTAAGCCTGCTGTTTCTGTTAGTTTGACATCTCTCAACATTTACCATCACCCAGGGATACTCTAGTTAAATCATCTAGAAGATAGCAGTTACATGCTGGCAGACTTTGCCCTAATTAGCTATGCTATTTAAATTAGTTGAAAGCTACAGTATATAACAAGAAAAAACAACCTTAAAAGAATAACTCTTCAATTAATATAAAACTAAAGCACTTTTCACTTTGCTGCTGCAGAAATGCAAGGGTATTTCAGGTAAACTGGAAAACATGTTTGCCTTTAAATTAGTTTCAGAATATCCTTTGTCTTGGGGGAAGGGATTGAACAGCACTGAATTCTATATATAGCAGAAGAGATGTTTTCTACATATACAGTTCCTGTATTGTTTCTTGGTCTTCAAAATGGATATTAACATCTACTAAGTCACCTATGACATTAAAATGACTGCAAGTACCTTAAGGTCTTGCCTGGTTGCCAACAGCTCAGACTCTTTCCCATAAAGATCCAGCTGCAGCTTCTCCATATTTTCTTTATGTTTATCATGGGCCTTCTGTAAGTCTGCTAGCTTGCCTTTCTCTGCTTTAAGCTCCTGTGCTGACAAAATAGACTGCTGTTGCAGTTTATTCTCCAGCTCTGCCTGAAACATAAGCATAGAAAGTTTTAGTAAAGTTACAGACAGTAAAGTTACTGTAAGCATTTCAATAAAATGCATTTCTACTACAAGAAGAGAATTTTATTCTTATGGAATAACAGTTCAGGAACCTAATATTTGTGATTTCACAGCAACATTTTATAACTAATTTAACAACAAAATTTTATTCATGACAAAAGACTAAGTGAAACACATCAAGACCAAACATTAAAAACTGGAATAATGTTTCCAAGTGTGCTGGTTGGCTGAGGTAGAATTTTCTTCATAATAGTATGGGGGCTGTGTTTTGCATTTGTGGTGGGAACAGTGATGTTTTCACAGGGATGTTTTAGCTACTGCTCAGCAGTGCTCATACAGAGCCAAGGTCTTTCCTGCTTCTCACACCACCTTACCACCATGAAATCTGGAGGTGCACAAGAATTTGGAGAGGGCACAGCCAGGACAGCTAATCCCACTGACCAAAGGGATATTCTATACTGTATGACGTCATGCTCAGCACATGAAGCTGGTGGAAGAAGAAAGGAGAGGGAGTTTGGAGTGATGGTGTCTCCCCAAGTCATCGAGCAGCTCTGTGCTGCTGAGCTGATGGTTGGGTTAAACCACGACACCAAGACCTAATGTTTCCACAGGCTGTCTAAAGCACAAATATGACCATGTGACATTGGGCAGCCAAAGCTGGAGCCACATTTAACAGTGCATGGCACACAGCACAACATTCCCTAAAGTTGTAAGACATTTGAACTGTTTCCATTATGGTTTATGAGCTTCATACCGTCACTCAGATAAATTCTTTTGGTATAATATGAGAAGACTTGGTTTCAAACTGCAATGGACATTTTAAAACACTACAGAGTTTGTCTAAAAATACTCTCATGAAATTCTACTGCTTTACAAGAAAATGGCAGCTCTTGTTTAGCTCCAGAAGCAAAAAACCACATTCAATATAGTCTATTTTATCCCTTTATTAAACTTCTATTCCTATGGAATTCATTTTTCAGCACTTGTTCTTTTCATTATTGCTGTTGTTGTTGTTTCTATCTTCAACAGCATCTGAAGACCTCACTTCCACATCCTGACCTTATCATTTCCAACAACCACAGCAAACAGAGTTTATCACAAAGTTATTGACATAAAAGCTTCAGTATTTATCAGAGGAATTTACATTCATTTTCTTATAAGAGTAAGAAAAGACAGTCTTACCTTTTCTAAAAGGGCAGTTTTTAATTCAGCTTGCAGCATCTCACTATGTTTTTTCTTCTGCTCAAAAGATTCCTTTAACTCTCTCAGCTTTCCCTGGAGATGTTGCTCACTTTTTTCTTTGTCCTTCAGAAGACCCTGGATTTCCAGCACTTGTGCTCTTGCTGAATCAAGGTCTATAGACAACTGCTTAGAAATCTATATTCAAAAATATTAAACAACTGTATATAATTTAAATTTAAATCACTATTTGTACATGTTGTTCACAGAATCAGACTATCCCACAGCAGTGCCACTGCTGTTTCAGAGCTATAAGGTTGAAAATTGGCAAGCAGAGTTTAAGAACTACCATAACACATTAAAATAATATGTTATTTCAAATTCACTACCCAGAGATCAACAGCAGTCTTTTTTATCCATTCTAAAGTAGTATCAGCCAATTTTTCTCACACCAGCAGTGGTTTGGGCTCTGCTGCTGCCAACTGCAGCATATACCAAGCTCATCCTTCTGCACCTTCCTCTGAGCACCACAGCACTCCAGCTGAACGAGTGAGGAGCCAGGGAAGTAGCAGCAATAGTCACAGAGCAATTACCACCACACCTGCACACTCCCAAACCTCTTTCAGACAGTGAGAGTCCATCACAACCTATCAAAGTATGTCCACTTATCACCACGTCCACTGATCAAATCTCTCCTGATTCCTTCAAGGAACAGAAGATGCCTTGGGTAAAGAAACCCATGAAAGCAGATGTGTCCTTCAGGCTGCCAGCTGCACTGCATGGTCTGAATGCCCATCTTTGAAAAAGAAGTACATTTGGTCTTTATGTAGTCACAAGCAAGTGACTTACACAAGTATGAAAAAGCAATTCAATCCTTGAAGGATATCTGGAAATGTCCCATCAACTACACTGAGAACATACTGAATAAGCCTGAGAATAAAATAGATCTAAGGATATGAAAGAACAACTTTTATTGTATGGAAGTACGAAAGAAAATGGGGACACAGCAACACCAAGTAACTGTTTTACCAATGAAAAAACCTGAAGGGCTAAAATCCCCTGCTAAAGTATGTGGGGCACAGAAAACTAAGACTAAAACCTATATTTTAAAGTTTCACATTACCCTCAAGGAAAGCTTTAGTATCACCTTATTTCAGTGCCAAAGACAGGTTACAATTTGAGAGTTTAAACACCTTTATCTCTCATCAGTCCCATCAGGTGAGACTGAAAATCAATCCTTTAAATATTTATTATTATTGGCTTTTAGATTTTTGAAACTAAGTGGACAACTCACCCCCTCCTTTTTTTCCAGTGAGTTTTTCAATTCATTCCTCTCTTTAGCTACAGACTCTGTTTGTATCTGAAGCTGGTGTTTTAATTCTTGGCAAGATTTTTCCTAAAAAACATAAAACAAGGAAATATTCCTGTTAGCTTCTAAGACCGAGTATGGAGTACTTCTGTGGGAGTTACAAAATCCTTAAAAATAACTTTTTCATTTTCAATGAAAAATCTTACCTTCTCAGCTGCAGACATTTTCAGCTCAAAACGTCTCAAAACTTTAAGTGGCAAATCTAAGCTGAACACATCTGATGCCCTGTACTAATAAACTCAGCCAGTTGCCAGAGTTTTTCTGATTAAGGATAGTCTCCATTTAAAGCTGTGGCTGGCAGCCCTTCTCCTTGATGAAGTAGTAGGCTTACTGGTCTCCTCAGGATCTAAAGTTCCCTCATGTTCTAAAACTCACATGCAAGTACATTTGGAGACCTCCATGCATATGCAACTATATGTTAAGCCCAATTATTATGCATTTAAGACAGTGGAGGGTCTCCAAAAGACTACAAAACTAGAAGCAGAATCTGGACTACTATCTTTAAGTATAAACTGGGGAGAAAATCCTTCAAGCTTTTAGGAGAAACCTTTAAACAGCAGTCACTAAGAAAAAAAAAAAAAAAACAAAAACAAAAAAAAAACTTTTCTTCAAAAGGTGAACAAATAAAAGAAAAATGCTCTTTTTAACTAAGAGCAGATTTTTTTTTAGATCAGAATAAAAGCAGCTCTGAATGGGTTCTGTAAAACAGTGATATGTAAGATGAGAAGGGTATGAGAAAGACACCCCTTGCCACATCTGAGACATGGGTGTCAGAACAACTGTATCTATAAAACATGCATTCATATAGTGCCCATTCATATCAGCAAGGCAGAAGAGGTAAGAAAAAGGTAAATTTTAACCCTAGTAATAGTTTACTTTCTTTACCATAATAGATTGCTCTGGTGGCCAAGCACTTGTTGTACTGCCACTTGTAAGACCTTTCTGAAACTCAGACAGTTCTAGTACTCCAATAATACCTTAAGCCAGGCATTCCCCAAATGACTGATGATGTTACTCTCTCTGCCTGCAGTGCACAGCTTTCCAGAATGTCCAGACAAGTGCACAGGAAGTTCTATAAACAAAGACTCCAAGAAGAAATTTGAAATGCCCTCAGAAAAATAACTTCTTCAATACAATGGCATTGTAGCAAAGGTTCTACAACTTTGTGTTGTCATAATACAGCTGATGTATTTTTTAAAAGGGGGACATTTCCCATCAAATGATTTCATTACTTGTCTCCATTTAGTTTCTTCACTTTATTAATGGCATGCAGCAAGAAGAAAGGATCCTGTCACGTGATATGACTGATGTTTACTACTGTAAATACCCAGGCAAACATTTAGGGTGGGAAATATGTATGAATTACTAAAAATCACAATTTGGTTTTCCTTACAGTAATAAATTTTCATGCATTGTCATCACATGTACACTGTTTTCAAACAGAAGGCAAAGTCATTTTATCAGACACCAAACTTAATGCTTAATTAAAGAATCTACTTACCATTTCTGCCATAGCTGCCTTTCCTTTTTTAATTTCTTTTTCTAATTCCTCCTTTCTTTTTTTGAAGGATTCAGAGCTTTTTGAGAGCTTATCTTTGGTATCTGTCAGGTCCTTCAACAGAGTGTCCTTCTCTAATTTCACTTGTTGCAGCTCTGATGTGACTGCTTGCATTTTGCAATCAAGTTCCTTGAGCTGTTTACTTGTATCTTGATTTGATTTCTCAAGGTTTTGTTTGAGACTGGCCTTTTCTGCCTCCTGCTTTGAAATTTGTTGGTTTGCTTGGTCAAGGGCCTCAGATTTCTTCTGCAAATCCAGCTGAGCATTAGACAACCTGCAAATACAATAGAATAGAACATACTTTGTTTAAAGTTCTTTTTCACAGGTTCTTTTGTATCCTTAAATGTCTCTATTTTCATCCACGGGCATTACACCCCTCCAGTTAAGACTAAACAGCAACTCTGGAAACCAGTTTTGAAATGGTTCTTTCTTCCTTAACTATAATGAACAGAAACTACCCCTTAGCTGTTTATGCATAAATTGCAAACTCGTATTTGAAAAACGTTACAGAGCTATGGATACTTAAAGATAGACCTCACTACATCAAACTGTTCAGATATTTAGCTGAGAACAAGCACAGAGAATAAACTGAAGAAGAGTAATGAATCACAGCAGTGATTCCTGTGAGACAACATGGCAGATGGAGTGAAAGACAACAGGTTCTTGTAGCAGAGGTGACACAGCACTTATTTATGACTCCATGAAAACACAAGAGAGAAGCAAAAAAAATTCAACTCTAGTCCAAACTACCCCAGTTTTAGGTCTGACTTTGAAAAGTACTGTAACAGAGGAAATGCATACGCTTCTCTTGCTGCTTCAAGTTGTTTACTCAGCTCTGCTGTCCGGAGGTCCAATTCTGTAGACTGATGTCGGTGTTCCTGTAACTCCTGAAGAGCTTGGTCTTTACTAGCTCTAGCATCAAGAATGTCACCTTCAAGTTTCTGAGAGAGAAAAGTAAAAAGGTAGAGCCATCAGAACACAACCAACAAAGTCATCTAGTCTGTGAGCAGCATTAACAGTAGAAAGCAGTCACAACTCTCACATATAATCTACCTGTTTCATTATTTTGCTATTTATCTTTCACTATTTAGTTCCTGCTAATCACCTGCTCCTCCAGAACTGAACTAGTTTGGTAAAGCATTCTGAAATCACCTTTAAATTAAAGGCTGAGCAGGCATTTTACTGAAAAGTAATAGATAAAAAGTTTTATATCAAAAGCCAAAACACGAACTACAGCCGTGAGGAAATTCTATGCTTGCCTGGAAGAGGGTTTTTTCTGGTTTTTTCCAAAGGTAATTTTTGACTCACATGAAATATAAAGAACACAGGAGCCTTCAGCAAACGGGCACTGTTTAGACTCTTCAACATAATGGCTGTTTTACAGGCACATAGTGACCATAAAACAAAGTGGCCAAGTTTTTCCAAAAAAATTCCTGAGGGCTTTTTGTTTCCTAATTTTTTTCTACTTTTTTAAATGCCACACATTCAACTGGAATAATCTCAATGAATGGTGATGATGCCAAGATTTTACATACAATTGTATTCCTATGGACAGCATCAACAACCCTGCTCAGTTTCACACTTCAGCTACCAGGAACTCATAAAATCATATGCAAGCAAGCTCTGTATTTCTCCAAAGAATTTGATTCTATTGGCTACTTGTGAGACTTCAGCAAAAGAATGACAAATAAAAACACAAATCAAAGTAGCCAGGAAAAAAAAAACTCTAAAAGAAGAGATGGAAGAACAAAATAATTATGCTGATACTGTAGTGTATGACAGCTTTATTTTTAATAGCATTGGATTTAAAATTTCATATAGGTAAAACAATCTTCATTCTCTTCTATAGAGCACATAACCTAGGAAAAACACCCAATTCAATCTTGAGCATGAAGATTACTAACCTCCCTCAGAACAGACAACACTGCGAAACCAGTTCTGCATTGCTGCCATGATCCCTGTATCATATGCTTTTGTGTATCATGTATTTTGACTACCAAAAATTTTTAATAAATATTGAACAAAGGTCAAACCCCAAATTTTAAAACTCTCAAGCATTAGGACTAATCCATATCCTTAACTGGTAATACTAGTATACCAAAACACCAAAAAGTTCTGCAAACCTTTTGCCAGAATTAAGCGGACTTTAAAATAAAAACTGATCTCAGAACTGGAATGCAAAACTCCAGATCAAGTTAAGAGATAAAAGAGTGATAAATAAATCTTGTTAAAAAGCCTACTGAAAGGCTTCAGAAATGAATTAAACCAGACAGGTGGTGCTAAGCAGATCTAGCCAATGTAATACATATTCCCTGCTACCACTTGTAAAGTGTTAAACTTGAAAACTCTAATTTTGGGACATATTCATGTTCCCTCACATAACAATTTCCAGGTAACACAGAGGTTGGTAGAAGCACACATACAGGAAAATGACAGTAGAGTGGCAGTGTCATAGGCCTATCTTCTTAATGTGATGTAGTAGCATGGAAGAAGAGAACAGGATTAAATGGTGGATCAGAAAACATTAGTGAGAAAGAAAACCCACAAAAGCGATATTGATATAATCCTTCCCCCATAATTTGTGCACAGCCTTTACCACATCCTACCTAACAGTTGAGATCAGTTTCTCTAAGCCCAAATACTGTGCTCAATACAAACCTTAAGCTGTCCCTCTAGTTCTTCTGTTTTCTGTTCTAAAGAAAGGCATTTTTCTTTGTACTCTTTAAGACTGGCTTCCAGCTGAGTACAGTACTCCTGCTTGTCATTCAGCTTAGCTGTAACCTGATCCAACTGAGCGCTGACCTTATTTAACTCCTGGGTAAAACAAAAATACAAGGTTTGTTACTTTTTAAAATAACTTCAGAAAATTACTGATGTCATATATGCTTTAAATGATCTAATTCATTCAAATTAAAAAGGAAAATAATGCTTATTTTTTATTCTGAGGGGCCAGAAATTGAAAGGGGGAACACAAATAAATGCACAAATTCCCACTGCTTCACTGAAAAAAGTTCTTCTAAAGCCTCAATATTCTCTCAAACCTTACAGACTCTGGGCTAAATGTTAACAAAGATATTTCAAGTTGTAAACAAAAGAGGAAGCGTAGGTAATAAAGGCACTAGATCCTCAAGTTAGTACAGCAGTAACTAGAGAATAATGTTACAAAACCTAGAGAAAATTTTTGACATCTTTGTTTGCCATGAAATCAACCACCAAAGAGGAAAGCTGGTAACATGGAAATGGCTCAGTTCTCCACATACCAGAGATGATTTCAAAACATTTTGTTCAACACAAAACAAATTCTGCAAGAGACATGAACACATTCACCTAGTAACCACTATAACAGCTACATCGAAGTTCACTGCTCTCCAACCAAGCTGATGTATTTAGTCATTAATTAATTATTTAATGGCTGCAAAAGGTTGTCTCATGTTTACAGCAACTGATTCCTTTCCCATGCTACAAAACGGTGCTATATTAGCATCTGCTGGATGCTTCCATGAAGACCACAGCAGCACTGATTTTAACAATGCAAATATTTGATTCAACAGATGGTAAAATGCTTCATTAGGATTTAATTTTATCACCAGCCTTTTGAGTTTTTATATTAGCTGGCACACAGAGATTTATTTCTGAATACCGGCAGCTAATAGGAAATTTATCTGAGTCAGAAATAAGAGTTAAGAGTTTTTGCTTCTACTGAGTGCATTCTACAATCTTTTCTTCATAGCATAAGAAGCGTAACACAGCAATTGAGTAATATCTCCAAAATACTTAAGGAAAGCTTAGATTCTGAATGATAACCCTACAGCAAGGAGTGGACTCCCAAGTAAATTCCTTGTACTGCAAATATATCTGCTCCAGAGCAGCAGAAGGAAAGGAATGCATATCACATGGTTAAAATATCCTAAATGATCATTTCCCAGTGCATATTCATATGTTTATTGAGCTTGTAAACAGACTGTTCTTAGGCTTTTAAGTAGTTTTTAGGTAACATAGAAACTTCATATGTCGCTTGATACCTGTTGTTTATCTTGCAGTGCATGCTGGGCAGTGTCCAGATGGTTCTGTAGATCCGCTCTCTGAGCAGCTTTTGATGCTTCTGCTGAAAGTAGCAATTCAGTCTTTGCTTTCACCTGAATGACAAATTGTATTTCACTAAAACATCTGTTTTACCATAGCTCATTCTGATTTTTTTATAGCCATCAGTAAGTTTAATAGTAAAATCAGCAGTATTCATGTGTTAGTGCATGCAACTCCTTGTAAAAAAATGCACCTTTTCCCAAATGGGAAATCACAATAAGAATTTTTCATCACCATAAAATACAGAGATCCATTACCTGCACGTCAAGTTGTGACACTTTCTCTTTACTTTCATTTAACTGACCGGTTAATTCAGTGATGTTTGTTTCCAGGGAAAGCACACGATCTTGAGCAGCTCTTAGGTGTGCCTTTTGTTCCTGCACTTGCTCATGCAAATTCTCTTGGGCTTGTTTATGACTTTCTGATTGATTCTTCAGCTTTTCTGTCAGCTGAGTTACCTGCAGTGGAAAACAAAAAAAAAAATGTGAGAAGGCTGGAACAGCATCTCCATGGAGGTAAAAATTTAATTTTAGTGTGTCTTATTATGGCTCTGGAGACTCAAAGCTATCACATTTCTTTTCCTGAACTATTACAGTAAAGCTATATTGTACACAACACCAGATTTTAAATAGGTTACTGGCTGAAAATAGAAGCAAAAGGGTATTGTCAATTTGGCCTAAATGTAGCAGAAGCAAAATACTAAGGAGACAACAAATACAGGCTAAACTGAATTTTGGTGTTGAAAGCAGGAATCAAAGCTCTTGCTAAAATGAGTGAAATAAATATATATTATGGATATATTTTTATATAGTTATATTATAACAATACATACAGTTTTTACAAGTATATATATATATATAAAAATACATATATAGTAATATATAATATAACTATTTGTAAGGACATATTACTAGCTTATCTACAAATGAAATATCTAGGAATTCCTTTCCCTATACTGATAGCATGGAAGTCACCAGAACACAAGTCATGAGAAATTTACAGTAAGATCTTTAAAGCAAGTATTAAAGAAATGGAACAGTATAGAAAAGATTAGTGTCATATCTGATGAGATAGGAAAAAAAAAAAAGAAAACAAGATTCAATAAGGAGAATGAATGAAAAGAAACAGATCTGGAAGTTTTTACCTGTATTTGTAATGCATGGTTTTTCTCTTGTAGCTGGTTAAGAACTGCAGTTTCTCCTTCACCAGCTTGAATTTTTGCATATAAGTCCTCTCTTTCCTTTTCCAGCAGAGAGATGTTTTCCTTGCTTTTTTGAAGTAAAGCCTCAAGATTTTGAATTTTTTGGTCCTTATCTCCAATTTGTCGTAGTACTTGCTCCAAATCATTCTAGAAAAGAACATAATAGTGTCCTTAACTATAAGGACCTTGAAAGTTGGGCCTAATGCATGAAATATTGGGTAAATTTATCAAACACTTTGTGTGTATTCTATTCAAGATTTGTAAGTTAATTTATTGAAACTAGCATAACTCCAGGAAGTCACTTTTAGAAAGAAAAAGTATTTAGGATAATGAAACCCTGAAACACACTTTCACACGAGGATACATAACTACAGTACCTGGGCTTCTCGTAGTTTTGCTGTTGTATTTTGCTGAAGTGTCTGCTGCTCCTGGTGCTGCTGCTTTGCCTTTTCTAATTGATGTTGCAATTCTGTGGAATTTGCTGCTTTTTCCTTTAGCTGAAAAAAACCCCAAAAACTAAATACCAAACAAACCAGACTAAGGAGTGGAAAAAGCACCACTCAGTATGCCAATTGTACTCAATGTTCACTCTAACTCTAAAAGATTTTAGTGTAAACATAGATATTTAAAAGTTTTATAAATACAAAAATCTATAATGCCTAATGATCAAAGGCTAATCAGAACATTCATTACTATTAATTGGTGAGATTCTATATCACAAGCAAGAAATATAAAACAATTATCAGACGCATGTAATTTAGCTCAAAAATTCTAAAATATAAGAAATTTTTAGTATGTTTTTTGCAATAGTTGTTAAGATGTAACATGACTGCTAATACAGATACCTGTAAAACAATATTATTATTACTGTTTTTGGCAGTTTCAGTAGCAACTGTCAGTCATTATTTTAGTAGCAACTTCAGTTTAGCAGTCTCTCCACTTCTATACTAATCACGGCTTTGCAAATTAGCTAAGCAAAGTTTAAAGCTTTGACAACATACCACTCAGATATTTGGCCAATCCCCCTACAGCCAGCAGAAAATCAGCAACACATACAAGACATGCATTAAAACAAATAAAAATTAATAAAATAAGTGTTTTCTGCCTATCCACCCCACACAGATTAACTATCAATGACCTGCTGTGTAATGTTCACTTTTTCTTCACATGGGGCTTTATCTTATAAAAGTATCTACACACAAAACCACCCATATGGGCCGATGTGAACGTAAGTAATTTTTTCGTAAAACCCTTAGACACAGCTCATCATGAATTTCTGTTCATTTGTTAAGCACCATGAACACACATACATCTGTAAAGACAAGCAGCATCCAAGCAGATTTTGATAATTTTACTGTAAGTCCTTGACAGTATTAGTCAAAAGAAATTCCCGCGGTAACAAACTTTATAAACTGCAATATCACCCAAGTGTCTGTACAGACATATTACCAGAACAAACTATAGAAACTGCATTAAAACCCCTACCTGCTCTTCTGCACGAGAAAGTTTTAATTGTAGGTCAGCCACCTGCTGCTCTTTGTCCATCAGTTTCTCACTGGACAGCTGCCTCTGCTCCTTGAGTCGTCCATGTGCTTCCCCTAATTGGCGCTCTGTTTCCAGGAGTTTACTGTGCAACTGCAAAAAGAGTCATCCACTTTTTAAGTCATTCCTTAGCGATCAGTGATATACACTTATTTGTGTCTACGTGAAGTTTTCAAAGCAAAACAACTCCATGACCTCCTGAAGTCATGTATGTAACTCATACACCTTAGAAACACAAACTATGTCAAAAAACAGCATCAACTGCACACTCAAGAAGAGATAATCGAAAAAGTGGGTTGGAAGGACCCAGAAACATCCCCCGTTATCTACAGAAGCCTTCAAAACAAGTTACAAAGATTTGACAGGAAGAGGGTGATCCTTCAAAAATATAAGGACTATAAGTAAAATAGTGATGCATCGAGCCATCTCGGCTTATCCATTTCACCGAGTGACTCCCATAGATCTAGTGGCTGAAGCACCCTGCCTTTACCTGCTCCACTGCCACCCACAATACACTATTCTGCACTGCTATAATATTAAGAATGTAATTTTTAGCTTGAGCTGGCTACATCAGCGGCATTCATTCTCTGCAGAGATACATGAACAGTCAGTGTAGGGTACACAGAACCTTTGGCAGCTTGCAGTCCAGCACCTTCCAGCAGCAAAGAGTAAGTAGGTGGATGTGTTCTTTCAGCTGGACACAAACCTGTTTCATGATTTTACCAGTCATCAAAAGCAGAACTGCACCATCTGCAAAGATGGCCTTTTACAATGCACTGTTCTGAAAAGCTCGTTTAATAAAATAAACTTATTCTGCATGAAACTGCTACTATAGGTCCTTGGTTGCCTCCTGCCTACTTCTACACGAACACATTCAAGGAAACAATGACCTTTAAACTCAATGCAAAACCAAAGAATGGATCAGACCTTGCAGCACAGCAAGAGCTTTCCATAGGTTGTGGGAAAGCTATGAATGAAGCTTGCTCCCCTATGCATTTATGTCCAAGGCCCTTGAACCATTCACCTTAACTCCAGGTCCTCTCTTCAGTACCCCTAAACCTTCCTCATGCTTTCCTTAAATCCCTACTAATATCTAAGCAAAAGGCAGTCCAGTTTTATTGTTCACTGCAGGCAATCACTATTTGACCAGCTGGCTGCCTAGCAGAGCAGAAAAAGGAACAGTGTTTGTGATACCATTATACTTTTCACCCAGACATTAAAGGGGGGTGAGGCCTCTCTCCTGCTGTCTGTTTCCAAAAGAATTTAACACTGACGAACTGAACACTGAAGTTCTTTGGGCCATCTGTCAAAATTTAGCACAAAGTATCAAACAATGCAAAAGTTTAAAGGGTTTGGAGACAGGGAAATAAATATATCCATGACTTACCTTCTTAGAAAAATCAAGCTGACCTATCTGTCCACAACCACAAAACCCGTGACTGAAAAGCTGTTTGGCATGTGGCCAAGATGCTGACTGCTAACACTGTGACCGTACAGCTAAGAAAGAGGTAGGAAAAGAGGCAGGACAGGGTGAGGAAAGACACCATAATCTCTCCTCCAGTAATGAAGAACATTTGACTTTTCTTGCAGGATCACCAAATTATAAATATTTCCTCCTCACTAAAAATATAAACAAGAACTAGAAAAAAATCTATTGAAGAAAGGGTGCAACAAGATAACTATTAACTATTCATGGCTATGCTGATACCAGGAGAAAATATTTGGAAAAAGGGAAATCAGTAAACAATATTTTACACTAGTTACTTTTATTACAGGCATGGTTAAGTATCTTTGAAGAACTTTAAGATGATGTTTAAAGTAAACAGGATCATAAAATCCAGGATTAACCTATGCTACAGAATGCACAAAAAATCATGAAAAACTACCTAGACTTTAAAAGATGCAATCAAGAAGATTCAAGTTTTCTCATCAGAATTTATTAGTAATTAACATTTCTTCAAAACTAAAGGAGTCCCTACCCTCCTCCTACTGTCGTCCTGGAACCAACACTATCACTGAAGTTTCTTCCATTAAGATCACTTCTTCCACATCACTCAAATTCTAAAATATACAAACTTAACCAGATATGCACCCACTCAAATGAATTTTGAGAAGATGACAATGATTCTTAAAAAATGTGACTTGACTAAACAACTGTACATATATCTCCATAAACAGAATTCTTTATCTCAATGTCAGCAAATAGACTATGTGCATAAAAAGGTAATTCCAGTGAAGTACCAAGTGAATAAATATGAGGAACTCAGTCTTTTCATTACAATAGTAACTGAACTTTTCTTTGCAGGAAGAGAATGGAAGAGATGTTTATGCTTGGCTTTTCTTTTCTACCAGGTTTGTCTTCTTTACTATTCTTTTACTACACAATTCTAAAACACATGCTGAAGTCCACTGGCTTGTTGAAGATTTCTTGCTTAGGTTGTCTTCTTTCCCAATGGTATCACCAGAAAATGTTTCATGCCTCCATTTCCTTTCATAGGAATTCATTCAGCAATGCTTTACTTACGATCCTCCTCCTTCATTTTCCCACCCTAAAAATCCTTCTTGAAAATGCCCTCTCAGGCTGAGAATTCAGCTCAGCCTCTCGGTTATGCTTCTGTTACTCAGGCAGACTGAGGCAGTTTCACCAAATGCAGATTCCTACACAGATAACTAATGTAATTATCTCCTCTCGCCCTGACAGAAGACTGATAGGAGAAGAAAAAATATTCTGGGGATGTAATACACACACAAACATGGTTTAGACAACTCACAGTTCTTCCAAGGTAAACTATACACAGAGAGCTTGCAACTTACCTGTTTCAGAATTTACAAAGGGTTGAAAACTCAGAAATACTCACTTTAAAATAAATAAACTTTAGCAAGATTGAAACAAAGTATGTCACACTAACAAAGAAAGATACCATTTTTGACATCTTAGGACTGAACATGGTTACTGATACACAAATATTTCTCCAGTCTAACACATTACTCTCCAAAAAAGATAAACTAAATGAAACTGAATTCAACCAGCCTCAGCTTTCAATATGCTCAAAGTTATATAAAAGTCATACTTCTCTAAGACATTGAACTCAGCAGAACAACAGGTTCTGGTGGCAGGGATGTGTGTTCTGGGTGCTCTCACAGCTATCAGCAACATAAAGAGAAGTTGTTCAAGGAGATACACTAAGGAAGTAACATTAAGACTTCATATTACCATGGCTTTTCACATTAGGTATTCCCTACTATATTTACCACCCAGACTTAAAGCAAATCAAGCACTGTTCAGTTCTACTGTAAAACCAAGACTCATTTTTCTCAAATTTCCAATACAGTAGTAAAATACAAGTACTGATTAATTACTCTCCTTCATGTGCGTAAGAAATATGCATGTGCAGTTAAGAAACCCTTATGGGATGGTTTCAAGGAATCATTCAAATAGAATGGTCTCAGAGGCTTAAGGAAACTTACCTGACTGAGCTCACTTTGGAGTTGCAGGCCATGCTGCTCTTTTTCCTCCCTCTGCTGCTGGAGCTGTTTACATTCTGCCTTGAGATGCTGGTACTTTGTCTCTACTTCGGACAATTCTTCTTTAAGTTTCTGGCTTGCTTCTCCTTTCTCACCTAACTCTGTCTGTAATCTCTGTATCAAGGCTTCAGATGCAGACAGCTTTGCCTGAAGCTGTTGGCAGTCCAGGTCCTTCTGGTGAAAACTTGCCTGCACATTCTTCTTACTCACAGATACTTCATTGTGTTTTTCTTCCAGCTGGGTGTAATCCTGTTCTTTCTTCAGCAGCTTCTCAGTCAGACTCTATAAAGAGAGTTACAAAGCAATTCAAGTATAATTCTATTACCAGATGTTCAATGTATTATTCAAATTTCTTTCTAAGTGTTGATGCTGAACAGTGAAGAACTTGTTCAAAAACATTATTAAAGAAAATATTAACTTGTATCTTGTATTACACAAGTTGATTCTAGAGCCCATACAGCATACAGTTTCAACTGGAAGTACTGTTTTTTATATTCTCATGTGAATTCATTTCCTCTTACTGAGAACACCACACAAACTCTATTTCCGTATCCTGAAAACTAATTTGTTTTCCCTGAATCTTCAAATTAACTCTATTATAACTGCAATTGCTTGGGGAAAGTTGAAAGGTTTTCCATGCTAGCTATCTTCTGGCCCTTACCGGCCTCTGCAAGGCAAGCCAAGTCCCATAATTACTGTTCTTTAAAAATGAAGAAAAGAGACTTCCTGCTGGTCTCAGAGAACTATCCTATGTACTTATATATACATACTTATATACTTATGTATACCTCTGTTCTTCTCAGTATGTATCATGAAAATACAAGAAACAGCTTTCTTGCTTAAAGTTGTACATGCGCTTGAAAATCTTCACATCAATGCACAGTAATATCTTCCCACATGGAAACTGGATTATAAATCAATGCTCATATCAAATGTATTATATTCTATATATTCTACATGTAATGTATCCTATCATGAATTAATGGCTCCTCCCTGACAGATTTTTCAAGGATGGCAAACTGTTCAAAGTGGAAACAATTTCTTTTATTGGAAGTTAGTCTTACCTTTTCCAATTCTAGATCCAACTCCTCCAGGGCCAAAATTCCATAGCTAGTATATCATTCTTATGGATACCACCTTTCAATGAACTGCATAAAGAAATGGCTGTAAACTGCTTTAAGTCACTAAAACTGAACGAGGAAAAGTAGCTCATTGCCACTTCTCTTCTTCCTATTCCTCAAGTGGTGCATGGCATTAATTAACCTGACCTAGCAGAGGACCCTCTCTTAATGTGTGGTTATCTTATGCATCAATCTGTTTCACTCCACATTGTTAATGACACACCAACAGCTTCAGGAAAGGGCTCTATGCTGTATAGCAACACTTCTGTCAAAAGCTTGATTCACTGTTGCTAGTCTGTGGAAAACTCCAGCATGACAATTCTCACTTTCTCACGTCCACACCTGATTTAGTGAGCCAGAGTCATCCTGTTAAAGGTAGTTTAATTTACCAAATTTTAATTGCACCTTCTTACATTTTTTGCAAATGCTACTTTAATATTAGATTACATTAAATATGCTGTGTTTGGTCCCTGTCCTTTCCTATTTTCCAAGGCTGACAGGGCTCCTGGTAAATACATGTATGTAATGTCCAGTTCATACAGAGTGTTACATGCAAAATAAAGCAGTACACATCTTTCTCCTTGTTTCCTTTATCTCCATTTTTACCCCCAAAATACATGATTTCTAAACACAAATACAAAATGCAGCAAGCTCAAAGAGCTCTGATAACAGCTCTCAAAGAATGTAAGTTGAAAAGTTTCTGGAATTAATTTCCATTTTCTACAATTCACGATGCCAGTAAATGGCCTGAAAAAATACGACAGAAGTACAATCTAAAAGGTAAGAAACTGGAAAATCAACAAAGAGAGCTCAGAATATCTTTCAAATCACAATTTTTAGGCAAATGCAGTATTTCCAAGGCTACTACATTTAATGTGTGATATGGCAAAACTGCTTAATGATAGGTAAGCATAAACTGCAGCAATTAGAAAGTTGCAATCATAGCAACTGAAAGAATTTCAGTAATAGTATAGGATTACGATTAAAATATTGTGTTTGCTTGTGCATTATAAATAGTCCAATTGTTAAACAAAATGGCAAAGGAATTCTCAACTTCTGCAAGAAGTTCATTTTCAGTGCTTCCCAAGGCGATGTGCGATGTGTTTCCATTTTAATGTGAGCTGACCAGCACAGAAAATAATAGCATTCTCACCTGATTCTTCTGTTCTAGCTCTTTGACTGAACTTTGAAGTTTTTGCAACTCCTGAACATACACGGCTACCTCCTGAGGTCCTTTGGCAAGTTCAGCTCTTAATTGGTTAATGGTAGCCTGAAAAGATAAACAGAAAAATCCACATTTAAAACAAAGCTTTGCATGCATAATCCAACAAAAGAAAGGTGCCTGGTTGCAAAATAAAAATACATCCTCCATACAAATAAAAAGCCTGAAGAAAAAACCACCTGCAAATTAAGCTCAGAGCACCATCAGAAGTATCACTGAGCATAATTTTCCAGCTGAGATTCATTTATGTCCTATTTTGGAAGATGAAAATCTGACTCAATCCAATAGTAAATGCCAGGTTGAACCCAAAACTGATGAAAATCATAACAGATTATCCACTGACAATCATCACAGTTCTAGCCAAAGCTGAAACCTTTCCAAGTCATTACAGTTACATGGCCAAAATCTTGGCCACTCTAGGAAGGGAAATATGCTGGAAAAGGTTCTGGAAGCAAGTCTGGCATCTGATGCAAACTTGTGTGACTTTTCGACACATCAACCCTGCAGGTCAGCATAATCAGAGGAACAATACTACCCCATTAAACAGGATCAGTACAGAACAGAATATATCAATGACTGCAGTTTTTGAATACAGCAATGGAAGAAAACAAGAAAAGCACTTCAGGGCATGGCTGCCCTAAAACATGATGTGTATTTAATGCACTCATTTCAAATACACTATATAGTAGTGACCTATATAAAGAAGTTTTCCTTCCTATTGTTCTCATAAGCAGAGATTTCAGCACAAATGCATAAATACTGAATTCAAAAGTGAGCTATAGCAGAACAGAAGTAGTAGGCAATGACCATTCAATTCACAACCCTCCTATAGAAAAAGGAACATGGGAGAGAACGTAAGAACACAATATATGACTGCATATAGTTAACTGACCTTTGGTAATGCTGTGCTTTACAAAGCTGTTTTATAACAGTTAAAACACATCCTAGGATCAGTCTTTTTCAGCCAAACATTCCAGAATGTTATCAGAAAACAGAATGGATATTTCATAGTGAGAGAATATAATGCAGAAAATGTGCAGAAGCTTGCAAAGGACACCACTGCAGCCTTTCCAGCTACAATCAAAATTTATATGTATAAAGATCCATTTCTTGCTCACAATTCAGTAAGATCATTCCATATTTCTTTCTTAACGGGGAAATACATCCTGGGTAAATATTCAGTCCTGCTATTTTCTTGCTGATGTGTCTGTATGAACAATGAACCATTAAAAAAGCAGGAATGCTTCTGTTTAATAGCATCTTGAAATTGTCTTGGTATGACAGAAATTTGCTGTGAGAATTAAATGCTTTCCAAAAAACTGACCTCAAATTTAAGGGTCTCTATTAGAGAGCAGAAAAAATAAAATGGATGGATGAAAGATGAAAATAAGTAGTCACAATAGCTGGAGTAGGCACACTTCCTCAAATTTGTTTTATAAACATTCCAGTGTTTCTAATGTTTTTGCTGAGTGGGAAACAGAAAAACACCAGTCCTGGCTTTATTAAATTTAGCTACAATTTAGGCTACTAATCTTGTTCATTTCTGTGGACACTCGAGTTAATAATGAAGCCTAGGTGCCGCACTTAATGAGGATTTATCAGATACCAAAACAAATCCCAATAAGCAGAGATCCATAGCAATGCTTAACTCCAAAGTAGTGCAGCTGTTATCATAACACATTTGCTATGCAGGAGCCACTGTATTGAAAAACTACAGATGAAAGGAGCTGCTCAGTATGAATATTCATCTGAGAGATGTAGATGCCAGTTTCAGGTACAATTCTGAAAAAAGGTATAAACACTCAACAGATTTAGGTGACAATTGTAAAGTAAACTATTCTTCACATCCCTCTCCAGCAGTATTTGAAGATGCTCATATACGGCTAATAATAATTTTTTTATTTTCAACCATACTGAGCATTTACCTTATTTTAAAGGTATTCACTTTGAAAACCAGTATCAATATACTGAGCATTTACCTTATTTTAAAGGTATTCACTTTGAAAACCAGTATCAATATATGTATCCTCAGCCAGCCTGTAAAAACAGCCAAGGATGGTGTAAAAACCACTTTAAACGTTCAGTCCTTGATGTGGTCTTGAAGAACAAAGCAGAGATGAAACATGGCCAAACATTTATGTGAAGCACTGCAGTCAATGTGTCAATGAAGGACTTCCAGTTCTTATTTTCTTTTGGACAACACTTAGCAAAAATTGTGTTTTAGCCAGGAGCTGTTTGAGACAGTTTGAGGAGTAAAGTTCTTCTTAAACATCCAAATCTGAGCTGCTGCATCCCGTTTTCTTGCTTGTATGGAAGTGGAAGTCATAACTGATAGAAGAGCAGAGTAACCAAAACTTTTGGAGAAGTGAGAAGATTCAATTAAGAAAGATGCTTTTTCATTATGATTATTATTTTCCATTTTCATATGATAATCACGGCAAAGCTAGAACACACATCTTTAGATATGATTATTACCTCAGAGTTCGCCTGCTCTGCCTGCAAGTGCTTGCACTCATCTTTCAGCTTTTCAGATTCTCTTTCACGTTCCAGAGTCATTTTATCCATCAGTGTTTGAACTTGGACCAGCTCCTTTTTCAGGACAGCAACATCTTCCACACCAGGCCTTTGTAGCTAAAAAGTTGTGAGCAGTGAGCAACATCACATTGGTAGACATGATTCCAGTGTCAATGCCATTTCTAAAGATCTATCAAATCATCAGTTTACAGACAAGATGACATAACACAGTATTACAGCTAGGCTTAAAAACAATAAAAAGAGATAAAGAAAACTCCCAAAAAAACCACCAAAACCACAGAGAAGTGCTTATAATTCCCAAACAAAACAGCCTTTATGGGCTAGTTTTTAGTTTTTGTCTGCTAAATTTTGAACTTGTTGGTTGATTTCAACTAAAGCTGACAAATAGAAAATTGTCTCCAAGATTAAATTTCTTTTATGTACATAGATGGCTAAATACAGGATACTACCCCTGTCTTCAAGAATTATTTCAGAAAATCACCACAGACAAAACGAAAGGGCATCTGAAGGCAATGTCTTAAAGATACTATCAGATCTGGCTCATACCAAAAAATACGGGTAAAATCTGTTGGCAATAGCATCTCAAGCACTATACATGAAACAGTATGGAGGTAAAGGAGAGGAGCGGCAACTAGGAGCACTAAAGAAAGCAGAGAAATGGAGTGTTGGCATCTCTACAAGAGAAAAGGAACAGAAAAAAGATAAGGAAAAGGGAAGACAAGAAATACTGAACAGGGAGGAATGGGTAGGCCCAGCATCTGTGCAAGGCTAATAGGCCCTTGAGGGCAGTCAGCTATAGGAGAGAAGGGGAATAAACAAGCCCTACTTTTTCCCAGAGTCTAAGCAGTAGTTGAGTGGGAGAAACTAGGAAATTCCTTCCACTACTGCTTTAGAAGTGGCCCAATTTGCTGAGTCACTGGGGTTGTTCCCTGGAGCCATGGCTGTATATAAGTCATCAGGAGCCAAAATCCTGGAATATACACACATTGGTGTTATCAGCCAAGCGCAAGAGGGACAAGATTAACATAGGCATGATGATGACAGCTGCCAGTTTTTCAGCCACCATGTCACAAAACACCTCTCTAAGCACTTCTTAAAAATCCAGCTGTCCAAGGATTGTCAGAGCATAACACCTCATGGAAAAAGAGTGACCTTAAGATAGCTGTGGAAGTCGACAACACCATGTTCCAAGTTCAGGTCTGTGCAGTACATCTATATGTGTAATACAGTGCATAAATACTGAAGGGTAGAGTATCAAACAAGAAGACTATAACATAATGAAGAGTGAATTTTAGTATATAAGTCAGAAACAACATATAGTTTGTCACTGGAAAAACACTGAAAATGCAGATCAAAAACACTGGTACTCTGATATTTTTTTAGCCCACAAGCAGGCATCTTCAAGTTCATCAGAGTTCGATTGCTTTAAAACTATGTTTGCAAGCATTTAAATGTTCTCTCTTGACCTGAAAACAACAAAAACATTAATGTGATGTGAATACCAGCTCTGTCTTTAAGTCTTCTACTGTACTTCTTTCTTTCTGCAGTTCTTGTCTCAGGTTTGTCACTTTCTGTTCTGCGCCTTCCCGAAGGCTGATTTCTTCATCATACTTTGATTTAAGATCTAATGAGAAAGAAGTTGAATAAATGATCCCTTTCACAAATTGCACAAGTAAAGAAGAGACTCAGATCTCATGCTAATACACTTACCCACAATTTCAGTGGCCAGTTGTGCTGCTTTTTGCTCAAATAAGTCTTTCATTTGCTTAATGTTAAAATTTTCTACTTGGATCTCTTCTAGTTGCCGTTCTAATGATTCTATTTCCATAAAAAGAACAGTATTATTTTCTAGAAGAACCAGGACAATACCGTTCCTCATGCCCGTAACTAACCACAAGAGGCAAATACCTAATCTAAAATCCCTTAACATCCAATCATTTTAGCAAAGTGAACAACTTTACTGAAATTAAATATCCGCAAGCATGATGTCCTTGTTACTAGCTGAATACTCTGCAGGATTAAGAACATATTGGTTTTCACTGGTCACAAATAGCCCTTCAGGTCACTGCAACATGCTGTTGAATTTTGGGCCCTGAACTGTAACTAAAAGCTTTAATCAATACCAGTCAGACAGTTTATAAACAAATAGGGAAAATTTTATTCTATGAGTGCCTAATGGAGAAAAACATAGAGCAAAAATCATGGGTCTGCAAAATAAAAAAATTCATTGTTTTCTTTGCTAGCGATGAGCACAGAAAAACAATAAAACCATCACTGAAAAATGCTATAGTCTATATAGTATAGTTGTATAGTACATATCTGACTGCTTGAATATATGTAATGATCAAAAATGTGTTCAAAATGTCTCATGAGAACTGCTTTCAGATTCAGGAGGACCTGTTTTGCTTCTAAAAATTTCAAACCCTGAGACCCCGGAACATTTCTCCATGCTATTGTTTAAGATAAATATCTCTTCATAGATCTTACCATGAACTTTTTTTTGCCAGTATTTATAACATTCCAGCTTTCTAGCTCTTTAATTTACCAAAAGTGCTAATTTACCTAAAAGCTAAACCAAAATAAATTCCAAAGCAGAGCAGAAATTAATATAATAAAATGTTAGCCACCTGTAGACGTAGCTGTTGTCAATCCATCAGACTTAGAATCCTTAAGAAAACAGAATAAATGCACCATTAGACAGTAGGAATAAAAACTACTACTTACAAAGTTCATCCATTTTTTGGAAAAGACAGCAAAATAAAGACTTCTGTTCTCAAATACTGTGCAGCAGTATAAAAATACCTGAATTCAAACAGTTATATCTGGAAGACTGGAAAAGGCCAAGATGACTTTTCATTTCCTGCATCACGACACTATTAAAGTTTCCACTCGTAAGGATCCAGTAAGAATCCCCTTCCCCTCCATTTCCTCAATATAGAAATCTCTCATAAAAGCAGAGGTTACAGACATCAAGAAGTACATCCTGAGAAGGTGCTTTGTCAGAAAGCAATTTCTGAGGTTTGTAACTATCCTGCATCTAAGTAGCTCATAGTGATAAAAAAAGCAATAGCCTCCTTTAGGGCACAATACACCACAATTTGCCTTGGATTATTTTTTGAGCTCAGCTGGATACCTATGAAATCTCACTGCTGTTTTCCAAAAGTCCTCACAAGAAAGACTCTATAGCCTTTTCTCATAAAAGATGAAACACCACATTCAATTTATTTTCTTTCGTAAGAAGCCGAATAGAAGGAAAAGTCTGAACTGAACTTGTAGTGAGTAGTATGGAAGAATCATTATCTATTCTGACTTTATTCTTCACATTTATATATGCAATTACATTGTGGAGAGACAACTAGTTTTGTTTTCAAGAATATATCAATATTTAAATTACAGAACTAACTAAATCAGGCCACGTGCCTTACAAAAAAGGTTTTAATCTTCAATGTCAATGCTGACGATAAACCTGCTTCAAGTATTTTAAAGCAATTACTTGCTGCCGCTGCCCCTGCAATTTCTCTAGTTCTTTCTTCAGCTCTTCTGAATACCATCTCTCCTCCTGAGGGGGAAAATGATAACAAAAAAAAAAAAAAAAGGAGATGGGGAGAGAGACTATAAATTTGGTTGCTTAAGACAGTGGAACACTTCAATTTGAAACAAAGAACCAAGTGCAAGTAAAATACATTTCCAACCTTCAGTGAAGCTTGCAAGTCTTGGACTTCTTGTCGGAGCAGTGATACTTCATCTCTGAATAAATATATCCACAGAGTGGAGAAAATGAATACACAGTGGTTATATTTTGTCAATTATATACAGGTTGTAACGTGTGTGGTTATATTTTGTCAGTTATATACAGGTTGTAACATATGTTAAGTAATTGGACTGATAGCTATAAATACATTTACTACATAAATATAACTTACATAATTATAAATAGTTATTTTTAGATTTTTTTGAAACTTGGAACAAACCAGATTAATATCACTTTGCACATCACTTAATGCTAAACATATGAAATGGGTAAGTAAAGAAACAGATATGAAAAAAGGTTTCATGAAAACAGAATGTAAATCTAAATCAATGCATCAGCTCAGCCACATCAGCTCAGAACGACAATGCTATGCATTGGAACTGTTTTGCATGCCTTTTTACAAAAGGGACAGGTTTATTCTCCTTCATTTCCCATTTCATGTAAAGGAACACTGCTAAGTGACAGCATGCTATCTTACTCCTGAAATATGGATTTACATAATTTTTCATCCAGACAGCAATTTGGTATGCCCCACAGATATATTCACTTAATGGTCTGAATATTTAAAGGCTTAGAATTTTAAATTCTCAAATTTCATGCTCAAGCCTCCAGCCACGCAAGAACACAAGATCCAAGGCTATAACTTTTAGTAATTGATTCACACAGCACCCTTCGAAATTACAGGTCTCCTTACAGAGTTGTACAACTATACACACAAGGATAATGTTGCATTACTGAGATACAGCCACTCCAAATCAAGAATACAAGGATTGGTAAAATAATGCAAAAATACTCTTTCTTATTGTTTGTACAGTGGTAACACTAAGGAGTGCACAGAATATACACGTGGGGGTACCAGTGCCAACAAATTCTGTCAATTTTATACCACACAATTCAATTGTTGCTGGTTTGCATTATCCCCTCCTCCACACATGTTCTTTCAAATTATCTCACAGTTAGAGGAGAAAAGAAACCACCAAAGCAAGTTATTCCTTAGCTAAACTGGTGAGGAATAGATTCAATCTACTTTAGCATATTAACAGCAGGGTCAGGGTCATCAAGGAGCAAGTGAAACATGCATTTGAACCAGCGGAGCAAGAACTCCAAGGTGGACCAATTTTAATGACAAAACAAACATGGGATATTGAGAGATTTACTTTTTTCAGAGGAAAATTTTGTTATGTACACATTATTCTGCCTGTGTGCAACATTCACTGGAGGTTTGCAAATACAACTTCACTGAGGCAGGTGTAGCTGTATTCCAAACTCTGTACACTGGTTGTGGGTGGAGAAGAGGGAGCTGCTTTCTTACCAGTACAAGTAAGAAAATGAGCTAAGATTTAGATCTAAGACTATAAATAAACAGTAGGTGAAACAGGTACCTGTATTGAAGCTGGGCTGAACATATACCAGACCTGCAATACCAAAGCATTTAAGAGGCTCTGGTCTTCACAGTAGTTTAAAGGGTTTGAGTTGTATAAAGGTAGTTTGTAGTAGAGGGGAAGGTGGAGGGGAGGAGAAAGAAAAGAGTTTGTAATGTAAGGAGCCTTCTACAGTAGTTGCCTTGATATCCCAAACAAAATTTTGCTTGACCATTTTAAGATGAAACCTAAATTCAGTTTAACCAGTGGAAAATGAATGGGGGGAATTAGTGTAAGGGATCACTACAGGCACTGTAACTTTTCTTCCCATCTTCCAAATCCTCACCAAATCTCCTTTTCTGCTAGTGCTGTGACAATCCTTTCCTCCTCTCAGCACATCTGAGCTTACCATCTGGAAAATCCTTAGTGCCTTTTCATTATGGTCCACTCAGTTTCCCACTTGTAACGCCAATGCCTCCACCCTACTACTCAGTACTGATGGCCTTGCTGAATCACGCTGGGGGGAGTTGCATGATCTACTTTTGGAACTTATTCATCATAGTTTACTGGGGAGTGGGAGGAAGAGGAAATTGTGTAATTCACAGTACTTCACTTTTCTTATTGACTAAATATGGAATTTCACCTCCCAGTCTTGGTCCTAAGAATTGCACATAAGCTTCACACATGGAGAGCAAGTGAAGTCGCTCCCTGCTGCAGGCTGCAATATTTCTTTAATATGGAATTCCAAAGCTTGGAAAAACATATTTATGTTGAATGAGAGTTTTCTCAAGCAAGCACACAAATGAGTAGCATTAAAGAATGCCACACTAATAGGAAAATACAGCTCATGTGTTACACCATAGCTCTCACCAGACTCCCTTCATTCCATCAAAACTCCCTGACCTTGTCCACTTTTTCAATTATGTGACAGAAAACAAAACTACTTCCCCTGTCAAGAGACAGGGGAAAAATAACTAAATTTCACCAGCCAACATCTGGTTGACTTTGGAAATTTGCAGGCATAAAAATAAGTATTTCATAAACTATATAAAAAATATCATGATTACCAATAATTCCCCCATATGAATGCTACTATCCTATTAAAGTATCACTTCAAGTTTGAGTTGAATTACTCCAAAAAGACTTAAATTGGGCCTAAAAAGAAGAAATATTCATTATTGAATAAATGTGTACATCAGAAGCCCAATATGATTTCACTAGTACTCTATCACTTTGTTTTGTATAAAGCCCCAATTTTGATTTCTTTTGATGCAGCAGCTGAGAGAGAAAGCAGCTATCCATAAGGAAGGAGCCATCCAAGACCTCTGCTAATGCTGGCTGCTACTGGTTTGCCAGCTTTGCTCAGTACTGGGGAGATACAGATCTGCATTTGGATAACAACTGAAACATGTTCTCTTCCATGCTCTTTTCTCACCAAAGAGCCACCCTCTCTTGAGTTAGTTACATAAATATATGTATTTCTTTCAATGTAATTATTTGTCATTTTGGGTCACATTTCTGTTTGTGATGAAACATTTGAACTGCTTACTTCCCAGGATCAGCAGAAGCCACAGGGTCACGTGCTGTGAACCTGTGCTGCTCACTCTGACTCTCCTTTGTACAAAATGGGGGATTCTGGGGGAGTGTGACAAAACAGCACCATGGGCTGCTATTTGCAACAATGCAAAACAAGCACTAAATAGTAAAAGAATTAGCAGGAAGCAAAAGGAAACCTGTGTAAATTTTACCCCCAAGAAAAACCTTCCCAAAGCAACACAGACTACTCACTTAAACATTTCTAGAGAAAGTTTCACGTTATCAGTTCCTGCTACATACCACTGCTCTCAAAAACAAAACAACCTGATATGCTTCCTAGGGATGTACTTAACAATAGAGTTTTGACAGGAGAAATATTAAATAACCAGTTAAGATTTCTGAAGGTCAGCATGGAGTTTCTGAAACACAGAAGGAGAATTACTGGCACAGACAGAAACTTCTCATATTTGCAAATAACCAGGTAATAAGGGGAGTTATATAGGCAAATACTGATATTGTAATTACTCAGCAAGTCCCCTAATTAACTAGGGACAAGATTGGGTTTCTTCTCTATCTTTAGGGCTGTCCTCCCTCCTCTCAAATGATGATATTTCAGCTCTATGTCAGAAATTAGGAGGAACCTGTATTTTTTCTGCCACACTTGTAAAAATCATTCTGGTCTGTAATATTGCATTGTCAGCTGAATCAGAAACAGGTGGCTTAATAGCATAAACACATGTATCTGATTTTCACTTACTGTCAGATCAGTATCAGACAACTTAAGTTACAAGCTGCCTTTTAATGCTAGTTGGAAATGGGACATGAATATTTAAATACTTGACTATATAAGTTCAAATTAATAAAACCTTCAGTGTAACTAGAGCAGCTCAACACCAGCACAAAAGCACATGCACAAATGAGAACTGTTTCACCTTTCCGGTGACAGATGACCTTCCCCTCCATGAGTTGAATCAATGCCAGAATTATGAACTGCTTCATAGTGCTTGAACAGCTCCTCTGCTGATCCATGAGACTTCATACAGAGAGGACAAATAAAGCCCTATTTCAAAAAGGAAAAACAAACAAACAAAAAACTATGACACACTTTATTTTTCCATCTTATTTTTATACAGAACTGTAAATTTTGTTTACACATTTAAGAAGTAGTAAATGCAATCTTGAGATTCATACTAATTCTTTCATGTTCTAATAATGGTTTCTGCAATTAAAAAGTTAGAAAATGCCTGCAACAGGCATATTCCATTATTCAGTGAGTTTTTTTCCTCAACAGTATTACATACTACCAACAAAATTTTATTTAGCAAAATAAAAAGGACTGTTCTGCAATTTCTTCCCCCTACCCCAACAAAATGATTTTCCATACAACCTTCATAAAATCACATTCTTATTGCAAATAGAAGGCAACATCCAGAGTTTGTTCTTTAAAAAGGAGATATAAAGATCCACCTTAAAGCACAGTTATTCATAAACTGATTACCTCCATATTGAAACTACTGATTTTAATATGGGCCAGACAACTAAGAATCACTTTTTACCTTTCATATAATTAATTGGTAAATGCCATTCAGATAAATAGGACATTAAGAAAATCAGATCTCTACAGCCTTAAGAAACAGAAATTATCCATATTCTTTCCAGCATATATACCACAAGCTTACCAGAGTGGAAATTTAGCAGATCGATGCCCTCGTTCTACCCATTAGCCCACAAATGAAAACAGCAAGTGTTATGTTCCTCTTTATGTATCTCTAAACATTTGTGGAGTGTCCAAGCTGCCACTTACCAGAAGTACCATCCATCTCATTTTTCAGTTTATTACACCTCATGTTGGCTGCTGGACTTTATACTGGCTCCTCACTCACGTGGTTATCAAGCCAACTCTGAGCCCAATTGCCCTCTACACTTCAGCCCACAACACAACCCAGCAGCAACACTGAGACATTTCAGAGTAAGAGCTAAAAACCCTTTCTCATTGCAAAGGGTCCCTGTAATTCCAAGCAGTGCAAAGGGACTTTGTGCAAGTGACGTGCCTGTCTTTAATTTTTTAAGACCCCCTGTTCCTTTAGTTCATTTCAAATATGCATTTTTACGTTTATATGTTATCCTTAACTTTCTTATGCCACTACAAATTGTAGTGAACTCCAACATTAAACCAAGGCTCTCCAGTATCCAAGATGAGAGTACTCCTCTAAATGGGATTGTCACACTTCACCCAGCACAAGCTCCCATACGATTTATGAAGGACACATGAACAATTTTGACACTTCTTTTCTTAACTTTGCATTTGGATGCTAACAGACAAGCCATAACACTTTAAATATTAGCACAAAGTGAACATACTGAATGTGTATGTTGATAACCACAAATAGCACTCATTTATTACCTTGGCATTCATAGCATTTTGTTTCACAAGTCACTAAGAATTCAACAACCTAACATTTGCATGGTTTTAACCCAGGAAAACTACCATGTTCAGCTACTCAAATGTAGTCACAGCTCTGAACAGAGCCTTCATAACATCTATTATTTATCGTTTCAGAAATTAATTACTTGCTTGTCAAGTACACTATGGAAAACTAGTTTTGTCACAACTAGACCAAACAAAACAGTGTACTATTCCATAAGAGGAAACAGATATTTAACCTAAACAACCACTTACACATTGCAGAGTCAATCAGCACAGTTTCACTCCAGATCAAACCAAGTTAACTAATATGTAAGTATATATAAAGAAAATTTGTTCAGCTACTAGGTTCCCAGGAATGTTTATCTGATACAATTAGCATAGGACGCCAGTGAGAGTCAATCTGAATGCAAGAACCAGAGGGAGTTTCCAGACACACAGCAAATGGAAACGAACCATAGGGGGTCACAAAATATGGGATTGGGTTTTTTTCCTAGTAAACTTTATACTGAAAGCAGTCAGTTTCATACAATGACAGTGCAACAGCATCCTTTTGGGATGAAACTCTGCTAAGGAGTTCTCAATGTTGTGTTTAGTTTCCCAGTGATGGGAAGGTCTGCTATTCATAGTTCCAGGAAGTGCCTCTAGAAAGAACGAGTGTAGAAAATTGCTCTGGTCTCTCCTTCTTTTGACCTTTATCTCTTCTCATTTAAACAGCAAAATCTGTTTCTTTGCTTGGGGTTTTTTTTGTGGTTTTATTGTGCTTGGGGTTTATTCTGTGGAAAGAGCAGCCCTGGAGAAGAGGAAAGAATAGGTTACATGTGCAATTAGCCCAGGGGACAGCAATCATTCATCTCAATTATTGGGCAAAGCCAGCCAAGATTTCCCAGGCAGGCAGGCAGGCAGATTTGAAGGCAAGGTCCACAAGGACAAGGGGCCAGAGGCAGAGCAGAGCTGCTGAGCCAAGGGAACGTGCTGCAGTTGAGAGCCTGCAGGGTGGATAGGAGCTCTGGGGAGGCAGAGGGGGGAAGCATGGACAAAACCTCCTCCTCATCTCGTTAGAAACTGCCTTCCTCTCACACAGGCAGGGATAAAGAGTGCATCATCCACCAGTCCCATGCTCTCCACCAGCACTGCCATGATCATGGCTGGCCCCGGTTTTGTGGGAGTTGGCACTGTTGGAGTCAGCTGTCATATGCACCCTTAATCTAAAGCAGCTTTTGCTAGAGGTCTGACATACAGGCTCTAACAGAGTGTGCAGTGACCCTTCAGCAACAAGGTGCCCTTGCCATGGGAAATGTCATTTTTCCTGTACAGAGGTGGGCAGGAACACCAGCTCCTACAGATGCAGGCAACTACCCCCCATACATCAGAGCCTTAAACAGCACAAATCCAGGAATCAGCTGCATTTCACAGACGGATAACATCCAAAGTCGACTCTGATGTTAGCAGCACTAATTCAATTCTCTTTAGAGTAGAAAACTCAGAATCATCAAGATCTTCCTGGCATCAGGCAGTAACAGGCAGAAGTGTGTAAGTTTCCTGGATCTGTAACGATCAGCCCCGGTGACAATATTGTTTGTGGAATTGGGTTGGTGGATCACTAATTTTATCTCTTAAAGAAAAACTAAAATTAAATACAGTCAGTAAAAAAATATCTCTCAGTATCATCTTGAGATGAACTTTGTAAATATGTTCAAAAGTGTATTTTACTATTCTAAAGATATACATGTAAGAAGAGTGGAAGAAATCTGATGGTCTAAGATACGTAAATTTAGTGAACATTTCTGTCAATTTGAAGGAATTTATATCAGGTCCAATAGATTCCCACATCAGGACCACACCTGTCTTGGCTGAAGAGGAGATTGTGTAGCTACAACCAAGAGATGGAATACTGGTGATCACAGCCTGGGGGAGGAGCTGAGGCATCCTTCTCGGTAAGCCTGCACCTGGATACCTTAACTAAGAGACACCTTTACAGAAGGAGCAAGTGTGAGAGTATCTTGAATTTTTGTCCGTTTCCTTTTAACACGCACTTAGGGATTAGTTTGCATAAAGCACAGCCAGAGAGAAACTAAAGGTGTTTCACATTCTTCATTTAATAAAAGCAAAGACATCACTTCCAGCCCCTTCAGTGCTTCACCGTAACTCATTATTCCCTAGCTGATGTTTCCAGTTGGGTTTTATCTTTCACTTTACAAGAAGAAGAGCCTAAAAGAAGTTAAATGATGATTACTTGAGTTTGCTTTTATAAAGAGAGAATCTTCTCACCAAGAAATGACAATTTATTGAATTTAGAGATTTTTGCAGATGCCTGTCAGTTCACAGAAAATAAAAAAATAAACCACAACAACTACATGCACTAGTTTTTATCAGGAAAGAGTTCTTGAGATCCCCACAGAATTTCTGGAGCAATACACAGAAAGAACAGCAAAAATAAAAAGAGGCATTTAAACCAAACCCCAATATATGTGCACAAACAACCAACTAGGAGACAGCACACAATCTAAAGCTCAAAATAGCCCCTGACCCAATGGTCCAGGCATTCCAACGAGAATGAGTGAGATGCTAAACTTCAAATCCCAATTTTCTGATCCCAAGGGAAATGTTCCTCTTTCAGGAGGCCCATGAGTCATGCCAAGCTCCACCAGAGTACCATGCTGTTTGCAGTGGGACAGGCCTTCCTCAGTGCAAAGACTCTAAAACACATGGGTTTCACTCACAACAGAACAGAAACTGCTATATAGAAGTTTTGTAGTAAAGCATCTTGCCTCAGCCTGAGTTATAATGCAAAATTTCACCAAAGATCTCAGACTCCATGAAAGCACCAGAAGCTTTTTTACTTACCTTCCTCAAGACAGACTTACAAATCAGCCCAAAGAACAAAAAACTACTTTTCCCCTCTAATAGTTGAGATTTACTTTCAGGTTTGATAAAGTTAAGCTTCTCAGTGCTCTATCTCCTTAAAGCCATTCAAAGTAAATTATTTCTTTCTGGTAACATTAATATTTGTATGAATCATTAAGACAGCATTCTTTGGGAAGTATGCCAGGATACTAAAAGCAACACTAGAAGGAAACTCTCACTACACAAACTAGCACGGGGTTTGGGGTTTTTTTGTACTAAAATATTTTATAGAGCTATTAACTGCTGAAAGAACTTTGCCTACAACATTGAAACACAGTGCCCAGCAAAAGCACAGACCCACAGACAGCCAAGTGCACAACCAGACCAACTGCAGGCTACCACAGAGTCCTCCTAATCCTCACACTATTTTAAAGTGGATGCAGAAATAGTTTATGTAACAGGAAAATGAATGTGTAGGACTGAATGGTTTCTGGGTTTCTGTCTTCTCCTTATATTACTCTGTAGGACTGGGGGTGAGGAAGTTAGCTGTGTAAAGAAGTATTTTGAAAATTTTAACCTTTTCAGAATATTGTCCTACTTCTAATTATTTTTTCTCATCAGCTGAAGGCTCCCAACTGAGGTTTTAAAAAAATAACATTTACATGTAGATGTCTACTCCCCAATCACTACCAATGCAGAGCTATTCAACAGTTAATGGAGCAAGAAACTAGTCACCTGACTAAACAAATGTGTATACCTTAGGTAGGGTCAGCATAACAGCTCCCAGGGCTCCATCATCAGTAACTGGAGCTTGAGACACCTACATATAGATGCATTCAATCTCTCTACATCTGCCAACTGCTCTCCTTTTGCCCTGAGCTTTAATGAAATGTTCTTTTAGAGCTACTGTGAAATCTTGCCTTAATTAGTTAATGAGTGAGAGCACAGCTTACTTTACTCAAAGGTCCTTTTTCACAAATTAAAACTGGAGTTATCTGGCAGAAAGATGACACCTCTTGAAGGACAGTCCCATGGGCAAAACAGGTTTTGCAGGATGGAATTCAGATGTGCTCAGGTCCTTAGAATCCAAGAAATAAGGCACCTTATTTAAGTTTCAAAGTTACAGCCATAGCAACTCAGCTTCCTTAGCATCTTCTAGCAATATCTGATGATAGGGTAGTCAATCCCATTTGAAAACTGCATAGAATTGATTAAGTGGTCCCATTTAGGATGCTATGATTGCTGCTGATCTACAGCTGTGTGCGGTAGAGAGTCATATAGCAGAAATAGCTTCATATAGCACACAGCTTCATTTACTAATACAAAGTTTCTGCAACATCTTGTATTTTTATTCCAGCACTTCCATCATGAGTCAAGCTTAGAGAATCATGGAACATCACTGCTTCACTGTTTTCCATTCCTGGAAAATATTTAAGAACTGTGGTAAACAAAAGGAAACCAAAAAAAACCTCCACCCCACAGAATCATTTCAGGATAACTGACACTTCTACCATATGGAAAACAGTCATGACTATTCTACCATATACATGCTATAGGACAGCTTAGCCCAAACCAAAAACCAGGATGCACTTTAACATGTTTGGCATTCACATGACTAGGCTTTAAGTTTAAATAGATTTGAGTATCTAAGTTTCACCATTGATCTTGCAGAAATACCAGGCCAGTACCCCAGCTGCAGCCTGTTTCCAGTGAGCTCCATGAACAAAAAGTCAATAGCAGTGATTGAAGCCCAGGGCTGTAGCACCTTCTGGCCATGACCTATGTTTGCCCATCTCTCAGAACCCAGACTTACATTAGCAACTCTCACGCAGCTGTATTGGTACAATAAGCTGTATGCTGTGAATAAAGTCCAGCATGTTTAGAAAACTGAAAGGGACCACCATTAGTGTCTCTCCCAGTGCAGGTAAACCTCCACAATTTTCCTCAATACAAGATACACATTGTCACCAGCACTCAAACAGTAAGTCCAAGCTAAAACCCAGATATTCTCCAGTTACACAGTGATTTAAAGTCTGAAACATTTTAAACGATGGAAGATCAAAAACCGTATGTACTCAGGGCCAGCAGAGAGAAACATAGCGATATTTCAGAGCTGAAAGATGTATCAAGTAGCTTCTAGATTGTATTTTCCAAATATATATCAAAGCAATTAACTGAGTCCTCAGGAAGTTCTCAGAAGCAGATTAAACAGTCTGCCTAGACAGCAAGGGCAAGACTACAATTCATAGTTCATTTCAGAAGGCTTGCATACCGATTTTAAAAAACTATGACATATTTTAAGTTAAAGAATAAATAAATTAGGTCACTCCTTTTATATATCGCTAAAAGGAAAATACAGCTGACATTTTTCATGTCTTTTCACCAGATAAAGCCCTTTCCTCTGTGTTTATGTAAACAGTAAGATGACAGTGGCTTTCTCAGATAACATCTCTATTTAATCATTAGAAAAGTAGGCAAAAAGGTCATATCGAGTATAATTAAGACCTGCAGTCCATTTCAATTTTACAAGTATTTAAATTCCTGGACAAAGAGCGCAAAGGTGTATTTATATAGTATTTTATACCAGACTGTAGAATTGATGTCTTCCTGGAAAAGAAGCTAGATTCTTCCTAAGAAGAATAGAACCAACATAATTTCTAGTTCAGTTGTCTTATATTTTTATTGCTATTGATGAGTGAGACTACAATTGTGTCACAACCTAAAAGACTACAATTTTCTCATTAGTTAGAAATTCAAATCTGGTGAGATCTCTATTTCTTAAAGGAAAGTCATATTCCGTGGCCAAATCAAATCAAATTAGTATCTCTAATTCTTGATTCTCTTAATACTGCTCAAATGTTGCAGGAAGTTAATATACCAATGTAACTCAATCACTAATTTTTGTTCATGTGCAAAGCGGGCAAGTACTGCAGAGGTAAAAACAGGCACCACAACCTAATCTGAGAAGCAACTGAAAGAGAATAAAATATCAGCATGAAAGCATTGACATGATGTTCTGTGCAATAACAATCTGCAATATTCCAGGGACATGCATAAAAACAGAAGATTCAATCAACTGCATCTACAACAAGAGACAAGTAGGAAAAACACCCATAAAGAATGAGGTCATTTTAAAGATTGATATAAAAAACCCCACATTTTCGTACAACTACTATGCCAATTTACACTTTGCACAATTCTGCTAAGAAAAGCCTATTCAGAAAACATCAAGGTCATATCTTGCCTGTATCAGCCAAGAAACACATTCTTACTAAACATCTGGAAAGTTATGAAGACTATCCAGAAGAACTGTCTGAAAATTGTCTTAGATTTAGCCCAATGGTAGATAAGACAACAGTTATCAACAGCTGCAGGGGTGCCATTCAGTGGTTATTTTGGATGCCTCAGATAAAAACAGGACGGAAAGTCTCAAACTATGGCTCTCTATTGACTCACTGTTCAGATGCTCTGAACGTCCAACAGAGACTATCAGGAAATGCAGTTTAGAAATGTCTCATTCCTTTCAAAAAAAAGAAAACAAAACAGAAGCCGCCACACAGCTTTTGTTAGTGACACCACTGTACAGATGGAAGTTGGGAAACAATGTTTGGGAACTCGGTGATGCGCGTGACTTTCATACAGCACTTGTTTGGTTAAGTTGGCTACACATGCACAGATATCTGCCAACATTTTGGTGGTTACTTCTGTGGCTGAATAAGCCATTGTATTTTAATGTAAGGCTTCATCACAGCTTGGGGGGGCAGGGAGAGTATTACACCGACATTTTCACCAGTTACCAGATGTTTCAACCCCTCGTTTGAAAAAGAAGGCTGCAGAGAGCTGTTCAAGAAGATGGCCATAAATCAGGCTGTAGGTGAGTGGCAAGAAATCTTTCCCACAACAGGACACTGAAGGTGTGAATGCTTGTGACTGAAAAACAAAGACCAACTCTCTGTGCATGGAGGACAGAGAGGAAGGAAGAGCAAGGAGAACAGAGAGGAAAATGATCTGACTTGCTAAAATTTTCATCAGCTGATAGGTGTATCAGTGGAAGAAGGGTTAGCAAAGAAATTACACATAAAATCTAAAGCAAGATACTACGGCTTTTGTTAACCAAGTAACAATTTTTCAAGTCTCACAAAGTGTAACCAAACGCTGGTCCTCCAACACATCCTATCTCCTTGTTTAAGGAGAATTCACTAGCAAAAAAGTCGAACTCATGAATTTCTTCAGCACTGTTTCCAACAAGAGGTATTTGAACTCTTCTCAGTGCTATGTGCTATCCACAGGATTAGCCACAAGTAGTAACACTAAACATTAACAGTTCAAGTAAGTCGAACTGAGCAATGTTTCATATATCTGCTACATCAGATGACATTGACAACATTTTATCATTGTATAATGCTGTCCCAGAAACAGCAGAGATTGAATGAGGTGTGACAGTCTGGCTGTGTTACTGTTTCAAAGTGTTCGCTACAAATGCAAATTACTATTTTCCATCAGCAAACAATCAGCTTTCTCCTTGACTTCTCAGTAGTCAAGCATTTTAAACTTTTCATTCTAGCATTGCCAATAGTTATTAACAGAATTCCTCACTTTTTCAATGCTTCTAGGCATTCCCATATAATAAAAGATCAAATTGAAAAATAACCGCCATACATATTTGCTTGCTTTTTTTCACACCTCTTACAGATATTTACTGAACCACAGTACAAAGAAACACAGCTTTAGCAACTGGAAACAGCAACAGCTAGAAACAAGTGAATTCATATACATAGGTTTATCAAGTTAAAAGCTGTAATCAGCTCTTGACAAGTGAAAAGTACTGACAAAAAGTCAGTGGAAAAGCAAAAAGTCAAAGTGGGCAAGAACCCTGCAGTCAACTCCATAAAATATGCTCAGCCAAACCAGCTTAAATAAAACAGTAACTTCTTCAGGAAATCAAACCACCTCTGATCAGAGGCTCGCATCCCACAATCTACTGACACCATCACACCAGGAATGCCACAGCTTATTCAAGTACTGTACTTGCACTGTGACCAGATAATAAAGAAAATAAAAAGTGGATTTGACCACAACAGAGCACTGACAGTCTCTGCTTCAACAAGAGGCAGCAAGGAGTCCATCAAAAGCCATACTCAGTTGCCCCAGCTCTGAGGAGGTCCCACACCACTCCAAGAGAGCAGCACAGGTCAGTCCTACCATAGATCCTCCTCACTTTAACAGGTGACACTTCACACTTGAAATGACATCTCAAGTTTTCTCTAGAATAATCAATGTATTGATTCTTTCCATCATTTTTGAGAATAACATCCAAAAATTTGAAGTTTCCCTTCAAAAATACAGTGCAAATACACATCAAGCATAAAGAAGAAAAAAAGCACTACCTAGCAAATATAACAACAAACCAAATAAAATCACATCACAGGCACATCCTAGAATAAACACTTAGATTTCAAAACTCAACAAAAGTAACATTGGCAGAAACAATGCAAAACTTCACCTCCATACAAACCCATTCAGTGCACAGAAAGCTGCCTACCCCCAGAAGTCAGATCTACTCTCTCAAGGCTTGCAGCAAAAAGAAATCAGAGAGCCTTGTGCAGCTCAAGGCTATTAAATTACAGAATCTAAATTCTTCTAGTTCTGGAGCATAAAACCATGCACTTTAAGTGTGCAGTTTTACACTGCACAACTGGAAGAATTCAGAAATGCACTATAATTTACATCTACTGAAACAGCCTTTGCATTTTCTTGGAGGCATAAAAAAATCCAGTATGATTATAGATTAAAAATTTGTTTTTCTAATTATTTTTATAATGTTGTTGCAATACATAAGCTCTTAAACATGTTCAAAAAGAGAGGTTTCTAAGTTTTTCATATTAGCCCTCTCTGTTCTCTTTTGCCCAATGTACCTATCTTGCACGAGAAATCCGCTTTTAAAAAACGTTAGCTAATAAGAGAACAAAACATTTCTTTTCACAAAGGATGTGCCCAATCCAACACCATGTTTATAATAATACTGAGTCCGATGTGAAGCAAACCAAATAAGGAAACAGTCTCATTTATAAGAAAATCAAGTAAAAGCTGTTTAAAAAAAAAGTGTATGCCAGTGACTGCAAGTCTTCCAAAACTGCAAATGTCTCATGTGACAGACAACTGCAAAACAGAAAACTAGACATTAATTAATTCTTCTGCTGAATGTATACTTTGGAATCATGCATATGAGATCAAATTGTGCTTAAGCAAGGAATCAAAAGAAACTATTTAAAAGGCTGGCACCCAAGCCACAGGAAAATATGTAGTTCATTTAAAACAGCCCATCACCAAAGCTATTTAAACAAAATAAACAAAACCCACGCTAAAAGCTGGGAGGTCACGAAGCTCTTGTCTTCTTTCTGTCCCAGTGTGCTCACTCTGGTAATGTTCAGACAGATCAGTGGGAGTTACACACACTTTCATACACAGTGGACAGATGAAGCCCTGTGAAATGTACATTTGTTTTTAAGACACTAATAAAGGCAAAAAAAAAAGCAGATCTGGAATCAAAAGTTTGAATTCTTATGCTGAAAGCTCTCTACAATCACAAAAAGCAAAGTCTGTTTTCGTTTGGGAGAGAGAACTTTTACAAACCATACCAATACCATAGAGAAAGCAAGAAGGGTTATTAGGGACATGAAAATCAATAAATCTAAAACATGCCTTAAAAACATGCCGCATACTACCATTTGTTTTCCAGACACTCTTGGTGCCCCCTTCATGTGACAGAGGAATAAGCTGCATAACAAATTGTGAATGGAGCATTACAAGGCATCATGTCACATCCATCGCAGTGTTTCCCATAAGGGTGTTCAGATGTTTCAGAGAGGGAGGAGTGGTGCAGTGAGATTGCAGAAATGCCTCTATAAATTAATAAGCAAGTCTGCAACAGCAGCAGCAGAGGCTGATGCAAACCTGTCAAGTTAACGCAGTCACAATACACCAAGGAAAGCATCACCTCACTGGCAGACACACTGCAAGCATGGAATATTTAGCAACCCTGTACTGCAGACAGAGTTGCACTGGGACCTAAGCTGCAAAGGTAAGAAAGACTCAAATGTTTCCTCTTCAGGCAGATTGCACAGTGAATGAAAGACTTCATTATGGGTCTACATGTGACCTGAAGTGCTGACATGGCCACAGACAGGACATGAGCAAATTTTTACATCTTGAGCAGTTTGAGTAGTCTGAATTCAGACTTCCTCACTCTTTCTGTTTCATACTACAATTCTCAAAAATCAGGAATTATTTCAGCCAGGCTTGAGGACAAAGGAAACATACAAACCTGCACATATTTAATAATTATTCTCCATTTGAATCTTGCAACAATACAAATCAGAAAATCTAGCCATGTAACTGGAGTGAAAACAAGTTAATGGTAGCAGTATCAGGATAAAACAAACAGCAAACATTCTGCAGAGACCAACTATGGTGCTCCTGAAGAGAAGCTCCAGGAGAAACAAGACCTCAGGCAAGCTGTGAGGGAAAAGGAAGGCTAACAGAATTGAGTAGCGTTTCATGTGAATCTAAAAACCCATCACCAAGTTGGGAGCTCAGTTTCAAACAGACTTTGAAATTCTATGCTAAGGATAACACCCAATGCAAGAAAGGATGGAATTATGGACAGCTAAAAGATACTTTTTTAATGCAACATATGCATATCAAAAAAGAGTGACAAGGCAGCCTTTGGTCTGACTGAGTTTTGACAGAGTAGAAAGAGCAGCCAATGGGGCATTAGTGCAGGTACCCACCACACTGAAAGCTCATCCCATGTCAAGAAAAAACCCTTCCATTAGTACTGAGCTACCTTATGGCACCCACAAGCTGTACAGTTAGCGATGTTGCACTCATGTTAACACAATTGTACAATTTTAGCCAAACTTTAGAAAGAAGGAATTGTCTCATTGCATGTTTTTATGCCTTTATCAACTACAAAAGTAGTAAGATTTTACTCTGCAATTTAAGAATATTTATTTGCTTCAGAGATGGTTAAATATGGACGCAAAACAGATTTGGACTCAAAAATGTGTGATGTAGAACATGCAGCAGAATGCTAAGGAATGGCTGATTACATTGACTGCAATAAGGCTTCAAGAGAGAAGAAATAAGCAGATGCACAGATAGGATTTTAAACAGCACAGTGAAAGTTTCTCTTATCTTTTATCATATCACACACAGGAGTATTTGAATGTCACATGCTTCATTCAGTGTAAGAAAAAGGACTTTGAGCCCTTTAATGCTGTAATAGGGGTAATTAACCTTGCACTGTATTTGTATCTTCAGCTCAAAACATTTTCAAGATTGGTAATCAGGCTACATTAGCAAAAATGAGCTTCAACAGCCAGTGAAGTCAGTTTGCATTTTTCAGAGTTAATGTCTGACAACACTGTAAATACAAAGACATTGCAATATGGGATTGCAGCAAGAATAACAACTTCAAGTATGGCATACAACACAGGAAAGACTGATAGGATTTATACTCCAACACCAAACAAAACCCAGTATGTATGATATTTCACAAGGAAGAGGTTTTCAGTATACATAGCTTAGCAGAAGCAAGGTGAAACTGAAATACAAGCATGATAAAATGTCAATCCTTGTTTTTTGCAGCTCTCATGAAAGATTTATTAATGAGGAGTCTTAAGCTCACATCTCATTGCTTTTAATTTTAATAATTCATCTCTAGAACTACAGGAAGGATTGCTTGTACCGCTTGGATAGATAAGCCTAATTAATACTTACATATAAACATGGCCCGGTCTTCCTTTTTTTATTTAAATAACAAAAAATTTTTAGAATATGACATTTGCAAGTATTTGTTTAGTGCAGCTGATATTTAGGAAGGGCATCAAAAGTTACTCCCAACAGCTCCATGAATCAGAGAAACACCAGTCCCATGTAAGGTGCACAGTACCTCTGAGGAGCCTTCATTGTTCACGTCCACGGCATTTCCAGGTGTGGCAGATGAATCTGAATCTGAACTCTGAGACCCACCTCTCCCTGGAGTCTGAAATAGATGGGGAAGACAAAAATGAGAGTCTATATTTTAATATTTAATAAATATTTAATAAAGCACAGTACATATCCTGTGCAATGGCCTCTCTTCTACTTGTTGGAATACAGAGGTATTTTCCCTCCACAAAAAAAGTGAACTGGCTGACAAGCAATTGTGTAATTTTCATACAAGACTTCAACAAAAGCTTCTATCCAACACTCTCCATGTATAAAAAACCAAGCAGATATCAGAAGCAAAGGCCAGGATTTTAAACCACTTCCTCTCATGAATGCTCAACACAAAACAAAAACTTTGGCTAAACTCTGCCCTTGTATTACTCTCCATGATGTTAAATGAGATCACTATATCCTATAGGGAAACAGTAGAAATTACAATCTAAAAAGTTTCAGAAGTAGTAAACTAGTATCATCCTACTTTCCTGCTAACTTTTCTACATTCTGGACAAGCCCTCAAATTTATGAAAGATGGAAAACTAAAGTTTGAGAACCCTGCTGATTCAACAAGCACACAAGTAGGTACACTGCCTTGGTTTGGGAAAAAATAAAAATAATAATCAATCGTGTGGTAAAGTTAGAGCATGCCAATCAGTAAGACAACCTATGAACATATACACCTATGAATATGCTGAAAATCAAAACAACAGTATAGATTTGAAATTACAGACTTAGATAAAATAAGCAAATAAACTTCTACTATTACATGATTCAAAATGTGGGGAGATGGATTGTATCTTATACTCCTTATTTAACTGTAACTTTGATTTAAATTCGATTTAACTTCTCTTACTGATCTCCAGAATGTCACTGCTTAACTGATGGCAGAAGAGTAAGCATTCTCAAAGCAAACATTGTTTAAAAATTATCCCAATATGTATATGCAATCCCTGGTAAAACAAAGAACAAAAAAGTTCATTATCTAATTCCAGTATGACAATCTCAAATGGGATAAAGCAATGCTACTGCTGTATTTTAGCCCATCTGGAAATACTTGTAAGGTTATAAAGGATTTTATAATTTAATATAAGAGGATAAAAAGAAAGAATTTAAATATATTGATTGAAATCTACAGAGAGGGACAGAGTTTTAGTTTCTTCATTTTGGGGCCTCCAAAAATCTTATTTGGAGAAGAATTTTCTTGCTTAAATAGATCCTTTTTGTTGAAGACAAATCAGTTATATAACCTCTTATAAGATATCTGCAGCACACATGATTCCCATTCTTTGAAAATTAAGTACGTTTTCCTGCTTTGTTTTAAAAAGAAGGTTCTATTTTCAACTTTCATAGATAAAAAAGATAAATATAACAAAGATAAAGATAACAAAGATAACAGCATTTTATTATTAATCAAATCTAAAAAATATGTCATTAACAGGTCAAGTTCACTGATTAAGGACTTAATTCCCAGTTAAATACACTTCAGTTTTGGAAAGGCTCTGAAGACTGGCCAAAGGGTAGTGAAAAGGAGTGAAGCACCAATCTATGGGGGCTGGTGACATGAAGAGAAGACAACCATCTCTCCTCACTGCAGCCTTCTCTGAGGTCATCAGTTAAATGATCAACATACTTTGGTTTTGCTACTCCATGTCTTTTTCATGTTAGCTGTGTTGTATTTCTAAAGAACATATGAACATAGTTTCCTTCTAGTACACGTACAAAAGTAATAGGCAAGGTGATGCAAGCTCTGCAAGTCAATAATAGGAGAGGCAAAAAAGGGGGTAAGCAGAGATATGACACACATGCAAAATATGTCAAAGTGAAGGCATTGGTACTTCTTCCCAGGGTCACTGATACAGACAGGAAACAAGGTACATCCCAGCACGGACCACAGGTGCACATTATTCAAGTTTCCACATGACATCTAACTGGGAGGACCAGCTGATACACTCAAGGGCAGAGCTGCCACTCAGAGGGACCTAGAAACGCCTGGAGAAATAGGCCAAGGGGAACCCTATTCAACAGGGATAAATGCAGAGTCCTGTGCCAGGGAAGGAAAACTCCTGGCAGTAACAGAGGTCTCTCTGCTGAAAAGGACCAAGGCCTTGTGTCCGCCAGCAAGCCGAACAGGAGCCTGCAGTTTGCCCTGTCTGCAGAGAGGGCTGCCAGAAGCCTGGATCAGCCAGCTGATCAAGGGAAGTGATCATTCCCCACTGGCCAGCACCCACTGGACCACATCAAGATACTGCTCTCCCAGTCCAGGGAGAACACTGATAAACCAGCGTGAGTTTAGCAGAAGGCCACCAGCACATCTGGGGATGAAGCATCTGACCTGTGGGAGAAGCAGAGGGAACAGGGCTGGCTCAGCCTGGAAGTAGAGACAGTTTTGGGAGGGCCAAACAGCAGCCACACCACCACCCATGAAGAGGCCATCAAAAAGAGGAAGCCAAGCTGGTCTAAGCAGCACACAGTGGACAGACTAGACACAAAAACTGAAATGAGAGATTCCTACTGGATGTAAAGAACAGCTTTTCCAGTGTGAGACAGGCCTGAGCAAACTTGCTCTTGACATCCAAGTGAATTCTGTTCACTGCTCAGACTAGGGAGCTCCTGAGCTCCCTTCCTGCCTCAATTGTTCTGTAGCCTAAGAAGTGATGCCCAGAGAAACACATATCCCACAGGAAAGCTGTGAAATACAAGTAACCCCATTAATGAACATGTTGATTGTGTTCCATTGACGGTCATAAGAATAATACCTAAACAAATGGTAAGTTGTAGACAGGTTTCCCAGGAAGATGGAAGAGTTGGAATACTGCATCTAATGTTTCAGTGGCACTAAGAGATGGTCCAACTGTGTCTTTAGATAGGCAGCATCTACCTCCCCTTTTGCAATATCTGAACATAGACATTCAGCACACTTAATGAATGATTTAGTCCCAAACCCAAGGATTTTCTGCAACAATTAACACAACATTTTCTTCACCTTATATCATAACTCCCTATACAACCCGACTGTACATTGTAAATTGCCCATCCCATTTCACCCCAGAGTTGACTACATTGCAATGAGATTTGCATATTAAATTCTGCTAGTTCTAGCACTACAAATTAAAACCTCCAGGATGCAAGCTCTTCTGTTATTACTCCACTGTACACAGTTATTACTCCATGGTTGGTTAAAGTACTTGCTTTATGAAACACTTCAGATATGCTATAATCACACTAATAAGCACTGGATGGAATGTCTTATTGCATGCATTGTGTGACAGAAATTATTGCACGGTACCTGGTAAAATCCTTTTAACCTTTCAAAAATCAATGTGTGCTCTTGAAAAGAGAAAGCATAATTTCAAACTACATTTAGAAAGCTTAGTACAAATGGTGACATTTTCTGGTGAGTGCCACACCCGGGAAAGAAGAGTGGGAAGGAAGAGCTCATTACGTAACTTTCGAGTCATAGTCCATAGTATCCATTTGCAAAATAAACAGAGTAGCAAGGAAAATTAAATTAAAAATTGGAAGAATGTTATGGAAGCCAAGATCACAAATGAAATTAACTTATCTTTCAAGGTTGTAATGTAATTTAAACATCCTTCAGCATCCAAATAAAGAATGGGACATTGGGAATGTCTTTTTTTTTAACTGATCATTGCATCATCAAATCGGTTTACACACACAGTTACACTGTGCTCACGTACCACTGTAGTATCACATTCCATTAAAAAAAAATCGCAACACATTGAACAATTTGAACTCTGTGATCTAGGAAGAGACTCAGAATGACACTCTTTGTTTTCAGATGGCCTATACAGGGGAGCAAATGAATGACTTACTAATCCCAAAGAAAAAGAAAAATTTTACACAGGCTTCTGTGTATGTACAATTACAATATTAACATCTGACACTTGAAGCCACACCCAGAATTGAAAGACTGATGCAAAGTTAGTCTTCTATCCAGCATACTTCTCTCCTAGCTGTCAGTTTCATTTGTTTACTAAGCAGAGAAGCAAATGTTTCTACTGCTAGCCCTAGAGTTGTAGGAGTAATATGCTAAACTTCCTAATGCCGTTCTCTGTGTTTTCTCAAAACTGCAAGCTAATATAAAGAAACATCATTAACAACAAAAAGGATGACAATGATTGCAGCTTGTTTTCTGAAAAAGGGATAGAAAATTATATAATGAATGACTCGAATTAATGCTTTAAAATGAGGGAGTATAAATATGGACCATTACCATGTCATTTTTGCATAGTCTTTTATCTGTCTATAGCTACATTCCTTTCAGTCAGAATACTCTTTTCAGCAATTTTAAATTCAGAATAAATTAAAACCTCTGAAAAAAAATACGTAAAGCCTTGAGAAAATGTGAAAAAATACAGATTTAACAGTTTTTCCAGCACAGATTTAAATACTACATAAGGGTACTACAAACACAAAAAGGTCCTGAAGCAACAAACAAGACACAAAAATGAGAAGATAAGAAGGCCAAAACCCTTGTTACCAAAGAACTCTCAGTGCTAGGAACAGGGTATTTTGCCACACAGAACAGTAACACCATTTACTTCTAAAGCAGTTTGACTCTGCTTTATGACTCTGTAAAATGAAATTACTCCTGACTTCAGAGGGCAGAAAACTTTTCTTTCCCATCATGCCATCAGTTTTACACAAGTACACTTTGTGCCTAGGAAGAGGCACACATGCTCCCTTTGACTCCTGAGGAGAGGGCAGAGGCACAGCTGCAGTTCACCATCTATCCAAGTAAATATGCTATCTAGTGAGCCCTGCAATTATAAATGTAAAAAGAAAATTATAAGTCATGCATGAGATGCAATGATTTCAGACAAGTAAATATCTCTCTGCCTGAGCTTGGAGTAAGAGAAAATATTATTGTACTACCTGAGCTACAGAAATGCCTGCAAAGCCCTGTTCTTCCCCAGACACCAAGATGTCAAGACCAAAAACTCAAGCACTGGTTAGAAACAGAAAGCAACAGAAGAGCACAGAGAGCAACAGAGAGTATCCAAACACAGCACAGTTGCCAACAGTTGTAGACATCCAGTGAAAGACAAATAATGGAGACAAAAACTAATGTGAATAGTAGTCACAGTGGTCCAACAGATGAGTCGTTCACTAAAAAATCATGAGCAATGGGAAGAAGGCTCAGAAGGAGGTCAATGTAATCAGTTTTCTATCAGCTGAAAATAAACGCCTCCTCCTTGGAAATGCAAGAAATGAGCTCTGCTTTAACAGGCCAGAGGCAACAGCCACTGTCCCAACTAGTACATTAACAACAGAGATGACACGATGCCCACGAAGGGCATTCAGAGTTGAACACAATAAAGAAAAGACTGCTCTCCAAAGAATCCACTGACAAAAATCAAACTATTTGAGCAGGAAAGCTGTGTCTCGGACATTCCACACAGATGCCTTTTGAGAAAAACTACCTTCTTCTAGAACAGCATGATGAACAATGCATGAAAGCAGAAAGTGGCAACAGCTTTCAGTAGGGGGTTTTGCGGTGCCAACATACAATACAAGTGGATTCCTGAGATGTCATGTTGAAAACAGCTTGTAGGGAAAGCATGTAAAATGAGGAGCTAGTTGAAGACAGCACTGAGATATTAACCTCAAAAACTAAATGTGTAATGTTCAGTATATAATGCTTTCTACTTTGAAAATATGTCATTCAAAGTCACTGTGAAGACGCTTTTAAAAACAGAAATTACAACTGTGGAAGAAATAAAAAGGTGATCAAGGTAGGGAAGTAGTATAAAAAAGAAACATCTGACATTTCAAAACTTCAGGAATCAGAATTTCAAAAAGATAATTAAAACTAGAAACCATATCTTTGTAGCTGTTGTCTTCCTCCTTTGCAGTTTGTAAGCCAGCCCAGTTACAACAAGAAGGAATGTAATAAAGAATTTCTTTTTCAAAAAACATGCTTTTATAACTCAAGTTATATCACCATTAATGACCAGCTCCAGCTAGAAAGAGTGGCATCATCTATAACCATATAACAAACCAAATAGATATGCAAGAAACTGTTTCAGCGACAGAAAGGCAGGGGTTTTTTACCAGCTGTACAATAAAAGGGTCAAGAGGAGGCTCCTTATCCTTCAAATTACTGCATGAGACACATGAAAGATATTAATAACTGTGTTCTGTAGGAAAATATCTGACATAAACCTAAGGTTCATTTTTAATACCAAACTACAGCAGAAGTATTTTTCACAGTTTGCCAACCAGACTGCAAGTCGAAATGTAATGTATGTACAAGGCTGTGCATGCAATCACTATATTTACAAAATTCCTAAAGCGTCTTTTACTATGAGGTGAATTTTTTAAAGCATAATTATTTTCAGCAATTAAAAGGTTAACACCTTCAAAAATCTTGGCATTTCTCTATTTAATTTTTGGGCAGGAAGAAGTCTGTTTCATGTTTCTTGACAATTAGCTCTCCTGTAATCCTGTAATTTTGAGGACCAATTTGAGAACAACTATTTGTTCAGTTTGGAAAAGATACCTGTTTCTCACACAGAAACTTTTGCACTGACTTTAGATATTTATAAGAGGTGTTTAGCTGAATTCATACTTAGGGACAAATATCCTTTGGCACTGTATAAAGCTTTTTCCTCTCTCATGGAAGCCTTCCTTGATGGCCTGGTATTTCTCAGAACCAATAAACACCCAGTTAACTGCTGCCAATATTTAATTAGGTCCGTACTAAGTTTCCTTGCTTGTTAGCAGGGCTTCCCATTAAACTTCAGGAAGGAAGTTCCTCCTTGTAAACACGAAGCTCCAAATAGACCAAGATCTTCACCTGCTCACGGTCTATGACCGAAAAACAATCTGAGGTATGCTTTACACTGAAAAAGGTGGTAGTATGTTTACTTTATTTTCTCTGTCTTAACTCTCATTCTTGTAGCAACGCTTCTTTGCATGGCAGATAAGGAAAGCAAGCCAGAGTTTTCAATAAAACACTCTTTCGCAGAGGTGTTACATAGCACGCTTTGGTAGCAACAGCAGATAAAACGGGGACACAGCCGGTTTCCCTTCCTTCCGTGAGCGCCTCCTGCGTGACACCGACACCGCTCTGAGGCGGAGCGGGATCTGGAGCGCCGCGTGCCCGCCGCCGGCGTGACTCAACCCTTTAGGGAGCATCCCCCCGCCGAGCGCCCGCCATGCGGCCGCACGGAGCGGGGCCGCGCCGGCACCTGCCCTGCGCCAGCGCCTCCTGCAGCTGCCACCCGAGCCAGACAGACAAGGCGACCAGCGCCGGCGCGGGGATCTGGGCGGGCGAGAAGGGTTTCATAAACGAGTGTCACAACTTGGCTTTCCAAGCCCGGCAGAACTGCCGGAAAAGCCGGTTCCTAAAACACGGGAGGCTGCCGGACAGCGGCTGCCGGGCTGGCTCTCGGCGTTCAGAGCCTGCTGCCTGCCAGCCCGAGGAAACCACCGCGGGTCCCGGCGGCGGCTCTCCCCAGGCCAGGCTTGCCTTGATCCTGCCCTACGTGCGGGCAGCCGCAGCCGCGGCGACGGGCGCAGGTGGCGGGCGGAGACGCCGCGGCGCTACGGCAAGGAGCCACGCCGGCCAGGGCCGCCCCTCGCCCCTCCGACAGGCCCGGCCGCGGGGAACCGCCCGCCGCCAGCACCTCCGCCCAGCCCGGGGGACGGCACCGCCCCCAGCCGGGACGGCGGGCCCGGCCAGCACCGTCGGGGCTCGGGCCGTCCCCCGGCGAGAGGGTGGGGGCGGACAAACTCACGGCCTCCGAGGCCGCGACGGCCCTAGCCCGTGCCCTGAGCCGCAGGACGGGCCGGGCGGGCCCGGTGGCTCCGGCTTCGCCGCGGGGAGCGCAGCTCCGAGCCCGGCCGGCACCAGGAAGCGGCACCGGCGCGGCACCGGCACGGCACGCCGCCCTCGCCGCTGGGGCGGCTCTCGCTGCCTTACCCGCTGCAGAATCCGCCTGAACATGGTGCTAGAGCGTGGATGTCGCCGGGCGGCCACGGCCAGGCCGAAGGGAAGCCGCGGGGCCCCGCGCAGCGCCGCCCCTGCCCCGCAGGAGCTCGGTGCGGCCCGCTCGCCCCGTGACAGCCGCCGCGGCCGGCGAGGCGGGGCAGCCGCCGCGCTCCGCCCCGGGGAGGGGCGGGTCCCGCGGGGACGGGGCTGTGGTCACCGCCCGGCCGCGAGCAGCGGGGAAGGCAACACGGGCTGTCGGGGGCTGCTGCCGGTCGGGATGGGGTCGGGTCTGCGCCCCGATCGCTCCTCGGGGGCCCGGGCCCGGCTCCTTCCCGCCGCACCGGGCCCAGCTCCGCAGCTCTCGGTGTGTCCCTGCGCTGTGCCCGCGCGGGGTCTCCGCCGCCCGGGAGGCGTCCTGGCTGCCGAGCGCAGTGCGGGAGAGAACAGAGGGCGGCAGTGTCTCTGTCCCTGGCCGTTCTCCCCTCGGGAGCTGCCCCAGGCTCCCGACAGCTGCGGGCCCCTTGCTACTGGCATCAATGTGGCATCGGCCGAGAGAAGGAGAAGGACTGTAGTTTGAGCTTGCAGCTGAGGGCTCAGTGAAGGAGGCAAAGCGCAAATGCAGCGCCGTGCTATTTTGGTACTCGTGCGGCATTGAAAGTACTGAGAAATGCGCGTCCAGTGAGGATAATTGAAGCAAACTTGTTTGGATAATTAACCGGAAATTTAATGTTGATGAAGAAGCTCCTTGCTTCAAGCCCTCAGCTGAAAAGACAACCTTATGGCATGATCCATTAGGTGTTTCTTAAATATCAGACATATCACAGAAACCTATCACACCTACCTTTAAAAAGAAGTTCAACCCAAAAAACATCGTTTTAACTGAGAAAGAATCAATATCCGTAGGTGCTGAGGCAAACCCCCACATCAGATGTGGCAGGAGAGTTGCTGGATTACCTGTAACCTGCAGAATATATAATTCAATAAGTTACAGCTCTCCGTTCCATCCAAAAGCTGCAACTTTCACATATTGGATGCCAGACAAAGGGTCATGAGTAAATAATAAACTTGGTCAATGACTATTTGTGCCGACTAGAACAAATATCATAGCAGAGCACCAGTTATGCTGTAAAGATCAAAAACATTTTTCCACTCAGAAGCTGACATTTCTAAGCACTCTAAAATCCTCAGAAGTTGCATGAGTTGTGAGCACATGACCTGAAGGATTTGGCTGCCGCAGCCGGAGACCTGAAGCATGGCAGCGTTATGACTGGACTCAGTTCGGTCCAGCTACAGGCTCCAGTGCGTTTCATGTTAATGTCATTGGACTCACAACTGAGGCAAACTAAGAGCACACACACATTTGGTATTGGCTTCAGCTGATGAGCGGTGACTTTGGTCACACTCATGACATCATTTTCATGTGTCCATAGTACAAAATGTCTTTGAAATTTGTGAGTTAGGTTTGTTTCTGAATTTTGTACTTGGGATTAATAATGGGAATAAGATAAACTGTAGAAATCTTTAATTATTTAGACAGACCCATAGATACTTACTCTGAATCTAAACAGAAATTACTGCAAGTTTTAGTATATCACTCTCTTTACTAGATATTTCAACAAGAGCAACAGCCTACACAACAAACTGCTGGAGTGCTTAATTTGCCAGACCCAAGTAACTTAACCAACCTATCTTTGTAAAATGCTTTTTACTCTCCTAGGTTAGCAATTCCTGAGTGCTCAGAGGAAGATGATAGGGATTTGAGGGCACTAGTTAAAAGCCTTATATCAGAGGAGGATTTTCTTAGCAAGACTTGAAAGGAAATACCATGATCCTTTCATTGTGTGCATGAACACATGCATCTGTCTCCCTCTCCAACCATCATTCCCTCAGTAACTTGCTAATCTACGGGCCAATTTCAATCAAATACAACAGAGTCAGATAAGGCCCAAAGATACTAAGTTCCTACACATTTACATAAGTAACCAGGGAGATGAGAGACCCTATTGAATCCTGCCTGCAAGGAAAGACTGCAGTGTGGCTGCTTTTACTACATACAAGAGAATGCACATAAAAATTCACCCTTGGGGCAGAGATCTAGGGGAAAAAAATTAAATCTGTCCCATTTCTAGTGTAATGTAATTTCTAGTCCTTGGTCTTAATTATTGTGTGTACAGTAATGCCCATGAATTCATATCACGTGCTCTCTTAAAATTCAACAGAATTTTCAGCTGTTAGTATATAGGCTGTGTCCTCAGGCATGGGAGCTGTAAACTTTCATTTAATCCAAGCTCATAAACTCTGTTAAGGGTTTGGTGACAGGAGGGTTAAAAGGTGCTTTTCTAAAGAGTCAATGGTTGGTAGAAAGCCTCAGAAAACAATCACAGCAAAGATTTTTTTTCAAAACCTCTGGGAACAGGCTGGTTTGTTAAACACAAGCTGAAGGCTGAGAGTCTGAACTACAACAACCTCTTGCTTATCTGTCAAAGCCAGCATATTCTTATTCCTGTACAGAAACTAAATCAGTCTTTTGACTGTACAAGCAGTATTCAGGACGGCCCAGTGTGCACCAGCACTGCTCAGATCTTCCAGTAGATAACTGCAGCATTTTGTTGGGATTTTGGGGGGTTCTTCTATGCATATAGTCAAATAAAAAGCAGTGATGTCTGGACCACAGCTCACAAGAACTGGTGTTCACACAATCTTCTACCCCAACTGAGGGCTACAAGGAACCACTGTCATTTGGTAGAAAATGGCAAGGAACACGTGTGGCATATGCACAGTACATATGCTTTCTTACACTTAGGGCCACAAATTTCTGGTTTATTTATTGTCCTACATGTTTTCAGTGTTTATACAGATGACTATTTTCAGTCATGTAAAATTCCTGACCTCAAAATCTCTTGGTCACAAGCTCCTTTAGTTCACGATGTGCTGCACTGGAAAAGTATCCCATTTTTTCAATATGTTGTTTTGAAGTATCCTTTTATATAAGTTATCAGCCTGTGGTTGGTTTTCTTTTTCCTTGCTCTTTATCTGTACATTTTTGATGGTCACTGTGTGCTGTGCATATACTTTCAGTAAGTAGCTTTCAAATTTACCCATACATTTTACTGAAGCTCTCTCCTTTCAAGTTGAGCTCTCTGAAACTCAGTTGAACACAGTTTGTCTAAAGGATACAGTTTAGTTTACATGGTGATGTTTGGTCAAAGGTTGGAGGACTTTTTGTTTCCCCGTCTGCTTTAGTAGCAGAAATAAATGTGTTTAACCTGGAAAAATATTTTGGCTGATTTTAAACTGTTGTTAGCAAACTCAGAATAATCAGTGGCTTGGGCACTAATCTTAGACTTGGCAACTGTATATAATTTTGTACGCAGCCCAAAATTGTCCTCTGTGTAACACTCTCCAGCTATAATAAAGAGGAAATACTGATATCTCTCTATGGCGAAAAGATATTGGATTTCTGTGATGAAAAGCATTATAAAAGAGTCAAACATTACTACTAATATTTAGTAAATTAGTAAATTTATTGGAAATCAGTTAGGTGGTGATAACCAAATTATTTATGAGCAGTGAAAGACATTAAGTCTATTGACCCATGAAAAACATCTCCCACAGCTTTACCTTTACAGGAACTTCATCTTCTGTGTCTCCAAGGCCACTCATGATCCCCACCACACAGGATGTGCTGTGGCCACTTCAGAGCTGCACAGGAGCTTGACGTGCTGATCTTTCCAGTAGCACAAACATGGATCTTTCACCTCTACCCAGTCATTAATTTTGTCAGAAGCCAAAGAAATGTAACAGCCTTTTACATACCTACACCTGTTTCAGTTTAGAGGAGTACTGCTCCACCGGTTCAAAAGGTGTGGAGTGCGGAGCAGAGCAAAAGGACATTGAAAGGCACAAGAAGCCACCTCTGCTTCCCTAAGGACCTAGGAAAAACCCATAGGGCAATTTTAGTCTATGCTTGAACTAATCACCAATTGTCCCTGACCCATTCCCTTCTCACTACATGGAAAAATAACGGCTCTTCAGTTCTTCACTCATGGTACTGAAGAGGTTGGCCAAAGCACCAGTTCTTCCTGCTCCATGTATCAGAGAGAGTGTGTTTGCTCAGCTGCTTTAGAACCTGTCTGACTCTGTGGTGATGTCTCTAACAAAGAGCTGGTGACTCGAGGCTGGTTCCTGTGCTACAGAGAGCCTCTTTCAAGTCCGTGCAATTACTGGCATGAGTAATGAGTGTGTGCAATAATAAAGGTTGCATGGCTAGCATTAATTCCAAATCCAAGAGCTCAAAATCATGACTTCATTCTAGTATTACAGAATCTGAATGTTGTAAAACTTGCACAGCTCTCCCTAAGAAACCCCAGTTAAAGACAAATAACAGAATTATCTCTATTATAAACAAAAAGATTGCTCCAGTCACTGATTCTTTTGTGTCCACCTCAATACTGAATCCCTGTGTAGTGTATGCCATGTAGCTTTGCTTGGGTAGCTGGAGAGATGGGCATAGCATGCAAGGGAACCTAAGTCATAAATATGTATAAGTTCATGTAAAAAATAAACCTGATATTAATATAACCAAAAACTGAGATGGAGAAGATCTGCTGCTGAGTCATGCTGAGCACTCTTTGCCAAATGCCTCTGCTAAGAAATTATTCTGCGTAAAGCTGAATGTGTGCCACAAAAGAAACATTTTCAAATTTCACCATAAAAAGCTGCGGTGATACCATGGTCACTCTGATCCCATTACTCCAAAGACATTAGGACTTGTTGGCAATTTGCCCAGGTACTTTCCAGTAAATGGCACAGAAAATGGGTCAAAAGGAATAAGAAAAGGGCTTTGTGGAATTCCACTACAGAGTAAAATTAAAATATTTTAAATAACAGATTCTTTGGGGTTACTTAGCTATTCACCTTGGCACATGTTAATATACATACGTAGCTTCTCTTTCCCTCCTCTTAGACACCAACTTATTAATCTCCATCAATCTAGGCATGTTTGAGACTATTTCAAAGATTTTTAAGTGAAATGGTTTAAATGCCAAATGAAAGAAGTAGAGGAAATACTGATCAGTTGCATGTCAGTATTACTGATTACTAAAATTAACCTTTGTAGGACTTTCCTAGAAACATTAGATGAATTTTCAGTGTATGAAGATTTAATGTTTGAAGATTTAATGATAATAGTTTGGGGCATCACTTTGGTCACCCTTATGCATAACTGCAAAAAATGCTGAAGGTTTGACATGGGTTGTTTTTTTTCAAACGCAAACCTAACCAAGTGGAATAATAAGATTTTGCTTGGGTTATTTTGTTTGGTTGGTTGTTTTTTTTTTAATATAGGAAGGTCCATACAGCACTGCTTCAAACACTGTCCTCTCTGAACATTAATGCACTATTTGTTCATGGCCTTGTATAAAAGTAGATGCAATAAATGTTGGCTTTATTGAGAGTCACTATGTATATGTGTTGCATCAGCAATTAAGTTAAACATTTTTAAATGGTCAGAATACAGGCTGCTAAATAAAAAGGCCAAATTTTAACTATAAAAGGAGGTTAACAGGCTTTCTTAAAACAGTAAACAAATAGACCCGTAGCATTACACTAATCACATAATGCTTAATGGTATCTGTTATTATGAAGTTAACTTCTCAAGGTCATCCAGATTTGTATTTCAATGTTAGAAGTCTACTGCATTTAGGAAACAAAATGCTATTTTTAAGGAGTACAGCTAAATGCACACTGCTAAATGCTGGCTGGCCAGCCCTTGATTTTCTTGCAGTACTAGCCAAACCTGTCTATGTAGCAATAGTAGTAATGATTTAGACACGAGGAAGAATCTTGGTTATAACAAAGGAGGATTAAAAATCTTTCTCAGTTAGGTTGTTTTTTTTTTTTTTTAGCTAAAATGTTTGCACTAAAAAATTAGAGTAGGGCCTTTCACTCATCTTTTTCTGGTATACAACAGGTACAATTTGTGATTTCATAAAATACTGAAGCAAAAAACCCCAAACCATCTAATTTATTAATGGAAAATAAAATGCATATACCAAGGCCTAGGGCAAAGAGGCACTGGGTATCAGTGAAGGAAAAAGTAATAAATGCATTTCCTGTGGCGTGATGAAATGCCACATGGTTATACAGTTATCAAGGATCAAACCTTCAACAGCTGAGGCTCCTTTCCATTAATGCCAGTTTGATGCATTACTGGGTCAACTAACAATACAGATTTAATCTGGAACAAATACATGTGTACCACTGAATTTCACTATCATCTGAGCTAAGAAGAGTGTGGGATATAGTGTTAAAGCAGTTTTATACTCTCTGTTGACTGCAAGTTGATTGCAGGCAAAAATCTCCCACATCAAATCCATTATAAAGCTGGCCAGAAGAAAGTGACTGCTTTAAAACAATGTTAGTTAATTTTGTTAGGTAGAATAAATTTGCACAACACGTGGAATTTTGCTATGTGTGCCAGTAATTTTTCTGATCTATGGTTAAGTACTCTAAAGCTCAATTTGCCGACCCTGGTCTCTATACCTCTCTTTTCTTAGACGATTGTTAGCTGTAATGGTTAGAGAGATGCCAGTGATGTATCTGCTCCAAAAATAAATATTCACTCATTACTTCCAGCTTGGCACTGAAATGGCTGCTCCAAAACTGGATATTATCTACTGTAGAAGGTTTTAGCATGGGACGTCTCTTCCTCAAAAGGTTTTAAAACCAAAGAAGCAAGAAAAGCATAATATAAAGGGTTTTTTTAAGATTTAAGATTACAAAACCAAATCAAATCATCCAACCTAAAAAATGTCCCAGTGATAGTTTAACTACTTGGCTAGAATATGTGTTTAGTGTACCAAAATCTCTTGATGAGTTTGCCAGGTGATTTGAATTATCAACAAATGGAATATCAAGTGTACTCTTTTAAGTTAGTGCATTTTATAAATATAAGACATTTCTGATCAAATACAGAGATATCCCATAGGGAATAATAAAGCACTTTTTTTGGTAGGCAATTGGACGATACTGATTTGTAGGAAAATCTTTAATTTTTACACTTGTGTAATGTATTCCTAGATTCTGGCAGTATAGTTGTGTGCTGGTTTTGCACAGTACTGATTTTTGTTGAAGAGGGAAAAAATCAGCCACAGCAGTGATTCTCTGTAAGGAGCTGCTAGCAATTCCTCTGTGCCTGGCAAAACCAATAGCTGGCTAGCTCTAAGAACTGGCATACTGCTAAGCCAATTAGAAAAGCTGGAAACTATTTGCTTCTCACTGATCTTTTAGGACCCTTTAGACCTCATCCAGAGAATGGCTGGGATTTCAGCTCTACAAGTCACAATCCTCTGCATCTGTAGGGTCATCACTCAAAACCTGAACCCCCATCAACAGCCTGTGATGGGTGGGGAGGCCTCTGGAACTTCTTGGCTTTTCTCCAGAGCTATCCCCCAGAAAGGCTCACTCTAAACATCTGCTCTCACTGAATCCTCCCTTGAAGACACCAAATGCAGCTTTGCTAGGGTCTTCAGCATGTCCTTCTTCTCAAATGTCTTATTGTCTGTTCTTTGTGCTACAACTGGGAACACATGCTTCCTCCACAATGGTTTGTGTCATCCTCTGAGAGCTGAGCTGACACAGGGGCAGATCCCAAGGGCTGTTGCCCCATGGCAGCATGCTTCCATGAAGTGACCACATTCATCAAGCAATGCACCAGGGGGGCAAGATTTTGTCTCTAAATCCCATTTCCTTTCCATATATGAAAGGACATTTTTAAGACCTACAGCTGATGGCAATACTTTTCCCAACAATGATAGCCCAAGAAACAAAAAGCTACTTATCCACTGCTAGGCAAAGATGCTGTAAGAAAACTATTATCATACATTATTTTACATCACCTTTGCTCCCAGCCACAGTCAAACATGATGAAGTCTTACAATGTATGATTTTAGTATCATTACACAATCAATCACTAGTTGGGCATCTTTTTACCCCTCTTACCCCCGCCTCCTAAGTGTCTGCTCGCAGCAGAGGTTGGTTCCATTTTCCAGAAGCTAAGGAAGGCTGTGGTGGGAGAGCAGAGGACCTGCTGACCAGCAACATGTCATGAAGTGTCATGGGGGGGCACATGGGGAAGCTCTCTGTTCAGAATGAATGAGAAAGGTTATTTAGGAGAAATAACAGAAGAAAACTGATAACAACAAAAATGCTTCAATCACTCACTACCAGAACTGTGCCTATATGTCTTACTTCTCCTTCATGGAGGCGCTGTAGCTTCTTTTGCATTTGTGAAGGAATGAAGTGACTGATTCAATTTAAAAAGTTGGATGCAATAATAGATTACAGCCATATTATACTCATATAATAATAGAAAGACTGATTTAAGAGGGTATAGACTGTCTTAACTATGGTATCCTGCACCAGTTGAAAACTTTACCATTTGGTATTAATAATAATATTTCACCCTAGTATTTTCTATGTGTAATACACAAGTACATCTTGTCTACATTTGAAATAGCTACAGATATATTTTTCCAACGTCACATTGAAAACATTTTACCTATTCACTTTTCTCTGCCTTTGGCAATTCCAAGTAAACAAGAGAATTTAATTCTTACCTCGCACCCATTCATTCTCATTCCAGGAAGCTGTCAAGAACCTTCAAATTTACTCTTATTACTTTTTTTTCCTTATTTCACTGTTCTGTTGACAAAGTCCTATGCTTATAAACCAGGGTGCCAAACACCAGTACAGAGCTAAAGGCAAAATAGAAGGTGGACTTCTTCCAGCCCAGAAGCTGTTTTACCCTATCCCCTGCTACAAGTCAGTTGCCTACCACAATCCTTCTCTTCACTGAATTTTGGTGTAAAGTTTAGGCCAAATCCATCTGCAAAACAGTAATTTCTAGAATAGTATAAAACTAAAAAATCTACCATTTTTCCAAATTACAGCTATGCTAGGAAGATGTGAGAAATAAGATGCAGAGGGCTCATACAATTAGCTAAAAATCTACTAAAGTCTTTCTGGGCTTGCCAGAGCACACAGGCTGTGAGTCACAACTCCCAAGGCTTCCACTTAACAACTAAGAGGGAGAAATGATCAATAACATTTTTCTCAGTGAGTGATTAAGACTGCTTTTAACAATGCAGTCATGCATGCTATGTACTAAAAGGGATGATTCATTAGTTACTTGGAGAGGAGCATCTTCTTAGTTCAGAAGCCAGAAGAATGAGCCAGTGCCCCATGAACAGGGCTGACTAGCATGTAGAAAGAGAGGAAATGCTGGCTACTTTTGTCTCTGTCTCCACATCTGCAGAGCTCTTCTCACTAATGCAAGAAAGAAATAGGGGAACTTTGTATTCAGAAGTGGCATTGTTTTAGTCATGCTTTGCATAAGTCTGACACCAGAGCTGCTGGCAGCAACTGGCAGCTCCTTTCTCTGCCCTGCAGTCACAAGTGCCTGCCCCCATCCCAAAGCATGATTTTCATGGCCCCATTGAGCAGCCCAAACAGCCATACCAACAGCTCTGAACACCACTTTCTGACACTGCTTTGGCACATACATGAGAAATTTGTTCATCCTGATTTTTGCGGCAATTGCCTCTGCTGAAATAAAAAAGAACACTTACACATAGAACTGGCAAAGAGGATGATGACAAAAATGGATTTTATTTTTTAATTGAACCCTATTGTTGCTGAAATGAAATTTAAACTAACTCCTCCCATCTTTCCATCACCTTAAGTTTGCTAATGCTAATCTTCTTTTGAAGATGAGGTCATGCATACAGTAACAAATGTGCTGCTCCCAAGCCTTGTTAGGTTTGGGTAGCTCCACGTTGTAAGGCATTCTTTGCAACACCCTGGTGGTGCAATGCAGTAGCATGATGGCATAACCATCTGAAAGGTAATGCTGGGTTGTCTCACAGTTTTCTTCCTATGAGGAGAAATTATGTTGCCAAAGCCTGTACGCAAAACGTTTCCAACAGGCGGAAATTGGCATTGTTGTGTTTTAATCACAACAGGTGTTTAATTTAGGGCAAGTACAAAGCTTTTTTGCTTTTTTTTTTTCTCATGAGACTGATCAAAATTGTCACATAAAATACCTACATTTCTTTCCCCTTTTCTTGGAGTCTGAATAATAGATACAAGCATAACTTGCGTGCTTCTTACTGCAGACTTGTAATAATCATCTGGACACACTGTACTCAGAAAACTGGCAGCAGTTCCAAATTGGTCTATGTGACAGACCTCTGGCACCAGCTTAGAGATGATCAGTATCTGCAGTGCTAGTACACATACAGTGCCCTTGCATCCAAACAACAATCACACTATTCCTAAGTACACTTGTATCCTGCATTTTATCAATCCCATAGAAACTCTGCTTCACTCATCCCTGGGCTGTCTTTGCCTAAATGTTTCTCTCTCCGGTTTTGCTTAGCCTTTCTTTTGTCCTAATCCTGGCTACCCCTTTCTGCCTTTCACCACTCTTCTCCTCTGTCATAGGTTGCCTCCTTGGCAGCCAGCACCAGCTATTTAAGCAAAATCATTCATCTCCCTTACTCATTTCTCTGTTGTCTTGAAGAGGTCAGGATGGGATGAAAGGAGATGCAGCCTCCACATCCCAGGGCAGCCCTGACCTGCATGAAGAGGTTAGCAGCTGTAAGGGGTGGAGAGGAAATCCGTGTCAGTACTTCCCTTCCCAAACACATTTGAGCAGTATCCTGCCCTGAACATGGCCTACCCTCAACCCTCCTGTATGCATTAATATTTATTACCAGCCTTTTGTTATCTACATCCTTTTTTATTTCACCTTGTCAAGTGCAGAGTATACTTCTTGTAGTATTGGGAGTAGAAAGAGGGTCTCTCTAAGTGCCTGTCTAGCTGAGTTCCTGATAAAAAGACCTCAGGGATTTTGGTTATTTTATTCATTATGTAAGAGTGCTTAAAGCCTTGGCTACATAAATTCCATGCGATAAAATTCCAAACATACAACTTTAAGGAAATATATTGCTATTGAAATAAGAAGTTCTTTGAGAAAAAAAAAGGTGTGGGGGGGGGTTGGTTTGGGGTTTTTTTCTATTCAAAAAGATGGTATTTTGATCTAAAGCAAGGATCATTTTTGTGGCTTTGAAGGTCAAAAAAATGTCTCCTGAAAATCAAATAATTGACTTGAAACATGGGCAGAGTTCTTTTCATTAAGTAGTGGAAGACATTGACCGAAAGAAGGATCTTCTATTAAAAAATCTCATCTTTAGTCAAAAATTTTAGATCTCCTGAACCTTCTGAATAAATGCACAGCACATATTGGATACCAAATGGAATCATCTTCATTATAGATATATATGTATATAATCACTGAAGAGCAATGCCTTTCACATAAAAACAGAGCATTATCAATTCCATATGTGAGGTGTTATGTAACTTAAATTATTTTTGCTTTCACCATTATGCTTCAGCTTTCACCAGAAACTTCAAAGACAAATAAAACATTAGTCATTTAACTGGTGATATATAATACTCCCATTTGTCATCTCTGGCAAGGTTTTGCTTTTAAACTTAAAGCAATTAATTTGTGTCCTAAGAGACGTAAGAACCTAAACTTCATTGCAGCAGATCTCTGATAATGCTGAACATAGAGCAAGGTCAGACCTTGGGAAGGAAAACTGAGCACAGTGCTGAATGACTACTACGATTATTTTCTTCTGTAGCTCCTGAAATCTTGTATTCTGCTCCTCTGACACTTCCTTGGAAATAGCTGCATCATTTTAGCTAAAACATTTCCTGCCTTCTCCCCTCAGCTACCCACAAGAAACAGCCAAAGGCATTTATTTAGCATTGAAAACATCTGAACAATGTATTCGCATTTCAGAAAGTATGGAAGAATTGAAAACAGTATAATTTAGTGGAAAGAGCTGGGCTGTTTTTTCCTAGGAGCTATTACCCGTGCTCTGCATAATGGAAATGTTGCTATTTTTTTTTCATCAGTAACTCACTGCCTTGTTACTCTGCCACTCTCTGTAATGGTTAATATATAACTTACCAATGTGTCAGTTTTTCCCTAAAGTGCTACTTCAGGCAGTGCAGGGAAATTCCCTTTGATATCTGTGCCAGAGCAAAGGTACACTGGCAGCTGCAGTTATACAAAAGGGGGACTTCAGCTGCAAGGACAGCTTGGGAACGTCTGTCTCCCATCCCTGCCTTGCCTCTGGCTGCTTCCTTCACACTCATGCTTCTCTGCAACTGTGTTTGGGTTTGTGCTGTAAATCAGGTCACTGAGCTGATCCAAATTACAAATAGGCTTTTTTATTTACAGAGTTGTTCTTAATACAGGTTGTTTTCCTTACCAGAACGATGCCAGAAAGTGCAGTGCTGGTGCAACTGAGGAGGTAGAGTCCCGGGACAGAGAGGAGAGAAAAGCAGCTGGAATAGAGGACACTGGGGAGGAAGCATATCCGAGCTCATGGAACTGCTGGCTCAGATGGTGTCTCTTCCATTAATAAGGGTAGGATGTAGTCAGGAGGTTGTTGTCATAAACCATTAACAAACAGCAAGTTCACACAAAAGGATCATGCACTCTTTCTAAAAAAAAACAGTAAAACTAAACAGTAAAACAGCCCCATAAGTGACTTTTGCAGGAAAAGTACTGATATACAAAGATGATAGAGAACATATGTAGGCATGTGTATACACACATGCACATGCATACACACACAAATGCATATTCACACACATGTACATACATAAAAAACATCTCTAAATCTAAAAGAAATGCAAAATACATCTCACTTCAGCTTTTTTGACAGTCTTCAAAGCCTGCATGCAGCTCTGATCCCCTGGATGGCTGGCCCATGAAAGCAACAACCAGGGAAGCCTATAGAGGGAGCAGGCTTCCTTCTTTTCCTGAGCAAGAGGAGTTTTCAACCGTAAGTGCTGATCCTGAGAGAAAGGAAAGAGAAAGGTAGAGGAGGAAGATTTCTTAGGGAGCAGAGCCCTACGCAAGGGCCAGAGCAGTTGCGCTGCAAACAGTGGGAGCAGTACCAGACCTGCCTCTCAGGGCATGGGCAAGAGAGCTGCAGGTTCACACTTACCATTTTCCTCCTCCCTCTTCTTTGTGTTCACACTTTGTGCCCTACAGGGAGTCAGGAATTTCTCAGTGTTTCCCCCAGTCACTCTGGCCCAGAATTCCAGCTGCTCCTCTGCACATTTTCAGGATAGAGATTTGCTTGCCTGGAAGTTGAGCGGAATTTCATCTTCCAACACCTGCAGCTGAAGTAATCGAGCACTGCTGAGAAGAAATGGAAAGATGCAGTCAGAAAAGCCTGGTATTTTCTGTTGAACAAAACGAATAACTAAAAAAAGGCTAACCATGTCACAGACAACATAAAAAAGCAGTATTAAGCAGAGCCAATTCAGAAAACAGAATATACAGAAACGTCATAGTTAGTTATTGTCAGTAGAGGATATGTGACTGAACTGCACATTATGTGTATTTGAATTCACATGTGCATACACAAGAATATCTAAGTCTTTAACCCATGTATACTTGCATTGAAGGTCCAGAAAGCTGGTAGTTATTTGTATGGCTGTAAAGTCCAGAAGGCCCATCCTTGGCAGATTTGTGTTTGCTGAGCATGATACAAATCTGTACCAAGAGCCCCTGCTTTTCTGTATTTACTATAGCCCAATAAAACACAGGATAAGATTTTATTTTTTTTATTATTATTATTATTTTTTTTTTTTTTTTTTTTTTTTTTTTTTTTTTTTTTTTTTTTTTTGAAACAGATAGGGAACTGTGACCAAAAAGAAAGTTTAACAGAAACTGGGTGTTATTAAATCAACCCAGTTTCAGTCTTAGAGATCAAAGGACTAGCAACTAAAACACACCTTCTTGACATACTGCTTCACCAAACAATAGGTCAATAATTCTTAAATTAAAAATAACAATCAGAAGTGAAAAACAGTGCACAGTACATGGCAAACACACATGCATTATTTACCATGTTGCTTCTGTGAGTTCTTCTTGTAGAAAGACTGGCCACCAGAGTGTGCATCAGATAACTTACAGTTTGGTAAAAGTGTTAGGATGGGCATAAAGTATGCAATATTTATACATAAAAAAATTATCCTAAGAGCTTTCCTCCCATGCACTTAGGTCTAATAATACTTTAGTGTGTGTCTCCTGGGAAGCAAGAGCAGGTCTCAGCACTGCAACATAAATAGTTAAGCACAAGCCATGCAGCAGTAAAAGAGAAAAGGAACACTCTATGCCCTTCAATTCCAAGGCAATGCAGCATGAGAAATATAATAAAATAAAATAAAAGGCTACTATTACTTTTCCTCATTATATGGTTCATCGTTTGACTTTTAATACAGGTTTGCTGCTGTTTTCTTTTTTGCTTACTGGTTTTTTTCTATCATTAGAAAAAAGCCATTTGAGGAATATACTCTGCACAGTGATATGATTCAGCAACTTTCTGGAAAACAAAAACACAGCCCTCTTTTTGGTGCACTAATGAAACACAACTGGCACTAATTTTCATTGAATTGAGCCTAACTGAAAGCAGGCAATCTACCATGTAAGCTAGAGCTCAGTGGTCTTTCATGGGTTTTTATATATTATGTGCTGAACGTAACCTGCTGCTAAATCAGGCCAATGATAACAAATATATTACTGTACAAGCTGTTGTGTTACCCAGAATGGCTCAGCAAATACATTTTTCTTTTTATCCAACGTATCTCCCAAAGGCATGTTCACAAAAAGGCTATCCACAAAGCACTTCCACAAAGGCAGAGCCCCCTGTCATGAGCTTGCCATGTCAACATTTTTTTCTGCGAGGACACTGAATATTACTCAGAAACACTACTCTAGAGACATGATAGAACTTTACATATTTGGTATTCTTTACCAGGAATGCTCCAAGTCTGGGAAATTAATCCAGGACCAGAAAGAGGAAGAAAATCACACACAGGGTACTCAAAGGAATTTAGGAAGCCTTATGCTTCATGAGTGTGTTTCCATCAAAAATATCTTAATAAAGATACTGTTGTCTGTTTAGTCTGATAGAGAAGTCCTGTCTCCAGGCAGGCATGATGTAGTAGCCAGCTGTGGCAGCAGTGAGTGCCTGAGCTGGGATGTGCTGCATATCCTGGCTTCCACTCTTAGAAGCACCAAGCAATATTGCCCAAAGATATTGCCATTTGCAAAAGGAAGACTCATTTTGACAACAAGTCTTCCAGTGACTAAGTGGCCAGGGTGTTTCTGGCATTAAAGAACTGGCAGAATTTCTACCATAAATATTTCAATCAGGCCATTGTGTATCAGCTGTAAAAACTTGCTCTGGGCTGATATTTGGAAAACAAGACACAGCAAGATAATCCTTTTTTAAACACATTATTCTATTTGAGTAATCTACATGTATGTAAATCAAGACATCTGCAAGTTTAGGCCCCAGTGACACCTTTCCTGATTCTTCGTTGCTGATGCTATGGCCATTAGGGAAAGTTGTTTCCAAATTAAATCAGCTTCTTGGTCATAATGCCAGTGCAGTAACACTGCACTGTTTTTAAAAGGTTTCCTGTGGGTTCTAGCACATCTGACATACACTTTGGCGGAAAACATGTCAACTGGCCCTTCTGAATGGAGATTTCTAGATATGCACAGAATATCCCCAGGACAAATAAGTGGTTAAATGTTCCAGGAATGGAAAACTCAGTAGCAATTTTTCATGTGTTAATGATAAAGTATTCAGGATTTATAGTTAGAAATACTCCTTTCATTGATTTCATTATTAGAAGTCTGTTACATCTAAGCATTTTTTAAAATGCTGAATCTCATTTCCAAATACCCTGAGGGAACAACAGCCACAACAACAAAATTAGAACCACATTACTAAAGATAAAATTAGAATAACTAAGCTTAACACTGTACAGGGAAAATGCTGTGTTAAAATGTATAAGGTAAAATGTTTTCTAACTATTCCAATGTTAAACATCATTTTGTCCTTCGAATGAGCAAGGGCAGAAATTTGTGACATGCTCTGACAGGTATTAAACACAACTGTGGTTATGCAAGTTATGTGCTAAATCAGTATATTTTCTCTGTATAGTCAAGGCTAAAGAGGTTTAATAAGATATTTTAAATTAATTTTTAATTAACAAGTCTTTAAAAAATGTTTTTACCCTCCTTTCCCTTGGGACCGTGATTCCAGGAAGTTCTGAGAATACAGATAGTTTATTTTTCAGTACCATTTACACAGGAAACCTGGAGGGATTTCTCAAGTGAAAGAGATTCTTCAGCAAGCATGGAAAAGCCACTGCTATCACACCCATCATATTGGTGGCAAATGCAGCAGAAGGTGACAGATATTCACCAGTCCGTACTGGGGCAACCCCTCAGATACTCTGTACTAAGTTTTCTGAGGTAGGTAGGACAAGTATTTCAGAGCACACATACTACCATGGCCTGGGTTAGAGACAGGCTTCCCTCATGCCTCCTGAACAAGTATCTTCATGAAAGTATCTCACACTACCAGCACAAAGTGGTTGCAGTTTGGGCAATGACAGTTTCTTCTCACAATGATATTGAAAAATGTATTCCCTTTCTCTTTTTTTTCAGGAGCAAAAGAAGAAACCACATATTTCCAAAACCAGAACCGTGTCACAATAGCCTACACAGGATAAGAGGGACAGGGGGTTGTTGCAGTCTGCAATATCTTCTCACACTAGTAACCCTCCCTTCCTCCCCCTCTTCCAGCCTCAAATATGTGGCTGTCATAAACTCTTTAAGGCAACATTGTCAAATACATTCACCAAATATTCTGATGAACAAGAATCATCCAAATAAAAAAAAATATGGTGATGAAAATACTTGGTTTAGAGCATTGCTTCATATTGGTGAATAACTCATTTGCTATTCCTGGGTACTAGAGTCGAGCTCAGTGCTTTTGTAATAGATACTTTTAAATAAAGGTTAAAGAATGTATTTGACCTATGTTACATTCTTGAAATGTCTGTGGAAACAAACAAGCACCCACTTCTTAGGGCACTGCTTATGGTAGTGTCTGTAGGTCTTGAAACAAGCAGACAGGCCCAATACACATGGGTTTCACAAGTCATTCTGCTGCAAAAATCTGCACATATGAGCTGACTCCTTATCTTCACTTCAATCAAATGAGCTTATTGTTAAAGTTTTACAAAGCAACCCAGCAGCAAGGTGAAAGATGAAGAGATTATTGAATTATAGATAAGAATATTTTTAGTCAGCTCAGATGTATTCATGTATCTGAAAAAGCACCAGGAAAAAAGCCCTCAGAAAGTTGCTGGCTGAATTCCAGCAAAAGCAACCTGACTGTCAGGACCCTACAAGGGCTGGGGTCTTCCCGTAAGAGATGGCAAAACAGAGCTGCTGGGGAGGAACCAGAAAACCCAAGAGAGACCCAGTCTCTGGGTAACTCTGTGGGGATAGGGACATGGGCGTGTGATGGCCCAGCCTGGGGCACTCACAGCTGAGCAGGGCTATGGGCGGCTGGAGAGTGGCTCTGCTGAAGCATCACTGGGGCAGGGACCGACAGCCCTAGGGGGCTGACATGGGATCCTGGGCTGTAGGCAGGATGGGGGGAGCCCCAGAGGGCTAGGCAACGGTAGTCAGAAATGGGGATGCCCTCAGGGCCCTGATAAAGTTATGCAGAGATGCAAAATTAGTGCTAAAAAAGTCATCCATATTTCTAGTCCTGGAATTGATTAAGACACTTTTGCTTCTTTTTCAGTCATAGCTTTACAAACCAACAATCCTGCCCTTAAATTTGCAGCAGCTGAAACTGTAAACCTATTCCCAAGGTCATTTTTTCCACCAGGTTTCCTACAATGTAGTTAAATGTGGGGGCAACAAAGCATTTGTAATGATCTGGAAAGCACCCTCCTCATGCACAAAAGAAGAAAGCTATCAAATTGTCTGATTTTGGCACTGTTCTGCTTCTTACCCTTCATCCATTACACAGTGAGAGACATTGTTCTGTTATTATGGTCTGAAGAGACAGATTTTTAAAAGATCTTTTCACGGCATGAGCCAGCCCTCTCCCTGTTGTCTTTCCCTTTTAATGAAGATCACAGTGTAGTTGACATCTTTGATCCTGAGAGCCTCTGAAGAAGTGAAGGTATAATGACATTATTCACTTAAAAGCTAGGGAGATACTGACTGAACATCTACTGAAATAAAGTAGCAGTGAATAATGAAGTGTCACTTGGATATTCAGAACTTCATTCATTAAAAAACATTTCTGAAAGGAACTGGTTCATGTGTCCCTGGAAACACTAACACAAGACGTGCCAGGCTAAATCAGACTTGGCATTTAGTCTGGAATCAAAGTATTTGAACACAGTCCATCCTCCCACAACACTGAGTACAGAGCAAAAACCCCTTCTCTTACCTTGTGTACAACTATGAGACTGTATGCAATAGTGGGCTAGAGAATCTCTTAAAAGACAGGTGTAAACAGAGAATACTTATTTCAGTTGCATCCAAGAAGCATAGTCCCACACAATGCAAAGGTATGACAGTACCCCAAAATACAGTAACATGTGAAAAAAACCAAACTTTTGTCGTTTGGACCAGGGAGCTCAGTGCCACATAACCTACCCTGATTTTTTGACAGGACATTTTTTATTAACTCCTTGCTCCCTTAACTAGATTGCTGTAGGCAACAGAGTTAATATGTTCAAAATTAGCTTGGAGGTGTCTAAGTTATACCCTGGGTATAACACAAATTGGGAGTTGAAACTGCAGCATTGACATAGCCCAGCATTTTGGACCTCTGTCCAGAAAGGCATTTCAGAGCACATGTAGCTGTAAGGCTCTGAATAGACTTGGCAACTGCTTTAGCTTAATAATTGTGAAGCATGTTGTGAGCTCCCTTCTGAATTGGAAATTGTATCTGAAGGGTTTTATAAAATGCAGGAAGCAGGAAACAACATTTATTCAATTTCTCTCCTCTCAACTTGAATGCACTGGAACTAGGATATTTTGGCATAAAACTCAGACACATTTAAGCAAATGTCAGAGGCCATCAAAGGCCCAGCAAAGTCAGTTTTGGTGGGCAGGTACAGAGAGGGCCCTTTCACAAGCCACACAAGCCCAAGTGCCAAGTGACAGAAGTCAGGATGAATACCAGCAAAATGGAACAAGAAGCCACGTCATCTTTCTGTGAGGACTTGGACAGGCTATTTGCCATTGCAGCATGCAGGGCCCAGAAGAGTATTCAAAGTAGCACAGCTTCTTAAGAAAATAGCAGTAAATAAATCTGTGTGCAATGCTATTCTTCTGGTGACAAATCAGTGCAAAAGAAACCTACAAGCACCTTCAGGAGAAGAACACCATGCAAAAACCCATCTGTGCACACACACAAACACAGAGACACCAGCATATTTACCCAAACAATCTCACATAGCACCTCACTTCAGGCCTTATGGATCACATGGAGGCACAGGGTCATCTATCTACATGCAGATCACTGATTTTGCAGCTGTTTGGATCCACCATCAGCATCTACTGCTTCACAGCTCCCTCAAAGTTAAGTTTCAGGCAGACCAAAATACTGAATAATCTCCCTGCCTGAAGACTGCAACATTTGGAAATGGCTGTGTCAGCTGATATTCACCCCCTGTAATGGCACCATTTGATATTTGAGGCTGTGTTTTCATTTCTGAAGAATAATGCACATGCCTCATCTCCCTTCTCAGATGTGTCATCCCACTGCTATCCCTTTTTTCTTTAAGCTACAGTTTGGTATTCTTTTAAGTGCACATGATTACCAATAAAGCAGTCTCCACTTTCTCCCACTCCCACAATTTCTCCCAGATCATCTGTTATACTGTGCCATCATAAATATTTGTGTGGCTGCATGGTTAACCAGATCCAGATGGAAAACAGCCCCTGGGAAAAAATATGCAATTTTTGCAATATAGTTCCCCACAAAGTCATACAAATGCTTATGCTGCAATTGTAGGAAGGTTTCCATAAGAATTGGGATGACTGACTGAGAAAAGAGAAGGGGAACAATCTGGGTTTTTAACCAGTTTTTCTGGCCTTAATGTGGTGCCATGGTTTGGCATTTGCTTTCACCAACATTTGTCCACAGAAAGCACATAGAAACTTCTGCTTTGGGAAGTAAATATGCAGAACTATTGAAAATTCCTTCTTAATGGCCTGGGAAAAGTTCTTTGCACAGCAGTATCTAACTCTTGCCAGCATTGAAGCTTAAGTCCTTAGAGTCCAAAACAGTGTTCTTACAGTTGAAGAAGAGCATTCTCCTATCAATGACAAGCTCAAGGATCCTTTGAAGTCAACTGTTAGCACTTCAGAGGCAAACAGCCTATTTCTCTTGCTCTTACTTTCTCTGGATTTAAGGTGAGACAGAATGCTGCCTCATTACCTATTCCACGGCCCTGTGTTGTAAATGGGAGAGAAAAGTATAGAAGCATTCCTGTTGGATTGCATTTTATCAAAAAGCCTTTTGAAAACAGCTTACCTCCTCACTTAACATTTTCTAACAAACTCAGCCTAAAACTAGAGACAGAAAATCCTGACACCTATTCCCTCAGTCTCACTCCTTTTTGTCTTGTTTTCTTCCTTCACAATAAAGTGACAGTTCCACTGCTGATATTTCTCAGAATATGTGTGATAATCTTTTGTGATACACTTGAAAATTGCAGTTAAATTCAACCTTCCTGATGAATAAAGCTGCACAGGAGGCAAAAAAGTTGCCTCCTTCATTAAAAAAAAAAAAAAAAAAAAAAAAAAAAAAAAAAAAAAAGAGAGTCAAGAATTACTGTTTTCTCCCCACTGGTTTGTGGTGTGAGATAGAGGGGATACAAAACTAGCTAATGCTATGAGTGGGAGGACTGACTACAAAGAGAACTCTTATTGTTTCCAGCAACTGTACAATTAACTTAAATTGTGGCTATCTTTTCACCAGTGGGTTTAACATATTCAGACTAAGGATAGTGTCTAAGTGAACATTACAATTTCCTGGAGAGACTGCAAACCAGTGATCTTCCCTGAAATTGTATACCATTGCTTACCCTCCACTAAACCAAAACATGAAGGCTGTGTGTTTCCATAGGCTGGGGGACTTCCTCCTCACACTGTGTGTGCCTTGGCAAGCCTAGGGACAGAGGTCAGACACATACAGTGGACATATTTAGCTTGAGGCAGTAAAGATCAGGGAAAAAATGTGCAGAAAGGTAACAGAAAAGGACTGATCCTCATCATATCTACTATTTGGGTAGCTCTGCTAATTTTGATGAAAATCAAAAGGGACTCAGCTCAGCTATGAAACTGAGCATTTTTAGACATTAAATTGAACTCTAGGGAGCCTAGAGAATTTAAAATCTACTGCTGGGCAGAGACTACTTAAGGAAGTTAGAGGCCTGTTTTAAACACATCCTTGGGAAAGCTGGCAAGAAGAATTGCCTTTGAATTTTTTCACCAACTGCCAGTTCCCCACACATCATTCTGTCTCTACTTCTGGCTGTATTCATGTGATTTTTGGAGCTGTAATGGCCTTAGAACATGACCAAGGCAATATTTGTAAGGACACATCTTATTTTTTATTAAATTAAAGGGCCAGGAACCAGACCAGATTTTCAGACACATAAACTCATGTCCATGTCACTGAAAAAGTGTTCTTGGAAGTGTGTCAGAGCTTTTTCTAGCTATACCTGTCTAGTAAAAGAGGACATTCCCCTTCAACACCCCTCTACTTGATCTGATGCTCAGCTTTCTCCCTCCCCAGCAAAGCCTCCTCTAACCCTGTCTCCATTCTGACAGCATCCCATTTTGTCTGGATGCACTGAGTTTTCATACCCTCATTTCTACCTTTTTTCCCATTCTTCTCACCCTGCCCCCCCACCTCTTCAAGGCCTCACTGAGCAGATCCTCTGGATCCTCCACTCTTATTGCACTGAAGCTTCCTTGACAGGCCCCTGTCAGGCAGGAGCAGTTCCACAAAACTTAGTCTTCTGCAAGGCAAAGCCACCAGAGAGATTCCTGTCCAGCCAGAGCCACTTTCTTTGCAAGGCACTGCATGGTGACTGAATGATGGGGCTGTGCTGCTGACTACACTGCTGCAGCCATCAGGATATAAATAACCCCCAGAAATGGAGTTCCCTTCAGCTTTGACCATTTCGGTGATAGGATTCAATCTACTTCCTGGCACATAGTTGCAGGGACAGAGCCAGCAGGATGAAGCAGGGGTGGGAATGAAAGGCTGGGCAGAGGGTGAAGGAAGAAAGTGGTGGGGTGAGGTGGAGAACTGCTTAGGGTGTCTGTGCCCTGTAGAGAACACCAGAGGGTCAGAAAGAAGCATTCACAGTAGCAAGGAAGCAGTCTGTGTCCAACAGGCAGTATTTTCCCCTGCAGTTCATAATGACACAGTATTTTGTGAGCTTTGTCCACAGCTGCTGTGCAGAAAATACAGGAGCATTTTGCAATACTTTTGACATTGTTCTGTCATAACATTCTTCAGTTCTGCACGAAGTTAAAAGGGACAAGAAAAGATTAGGACCCAGCTGAGTGAGGGGAAAGGAAAGGCAAAGGAAAGAAAATTGCCAAATATTTGCCTTAATGGGCCATCAAGAATGGAAGGGGGAGCCCCCTGCAGACATGCACAGATTGGCAGCAGACCAAGGACCCACCTGATACTGTGCTTCTGCAACTGAAGATTGAAGAAAGTTCCTTGAAATGAGGAGTGGGGTGGAGCAGAAGGAAGAATTTCTAGCTGTTTACTGCAGAACAGTGAAGCTTGCCTAAGGGCAAAGAGTGGTGAATAGTAGGAATACCTTAAATAGGATGAAAGGAGAAAAATAATGTCCCAGGTTTCTGTCCAGCACAGACTGTATAGACACTTGAACTGCCGATGAATCAACATGAATCAGCCCTATTATATCCTGACCACAATCATGATGTAAATCAAGGTGATGCAGCAGCTGACTCAGAGGCACCTTGCACAGCCTGGGTGAGGCACAGAGCTGGGATCAGCAAGCTGACAGCCATACCCAAATAAACTCATAAAGTCTGGGCAACAGATCTGAGGTATTTTGCCCTCTCTAATTCAAATAACCAGTACATATCATGCCAACACGTAATGTGCAATTGCTCCCTGCCTTCCTTTGAAAGAGCAAGTTCTCCTTCAATATTGCTTTGTCTCACCAGTGATGTCACTGACAAGTGGAGGTGCTGTGACTCCAGCCTGGCTCACCCCTCTCAGAGGAAACAGGGGCTGGTCAGTACATATGATCTTCTCCCACCATGGACATCTGGCAGCAGAGCCATGTAAGGCAGCAAATCACACAGCACAATAATAGAGAATACATTATATTTCAGTGGCATCAGTGTCCCCATGCAGACTGTCCCACGGTGGTATGAACAGCTGTGGTGGCATGAAGAAAAGGGCTATCTGGCTTGAGGTCACAGCTGGAATCAGGTCTGCCACCAGAGAAATCACCTTAAGACTAGACCCCTGAGCTCTTGACTCTCCATTGAACTTTTCTGAAGTAGTTTCTCAAAAACATCCTTCACATGCTGCAGCTAATAATTTGCTCTCAGCTCATCAGGAATGCAACATACATGCCTCTCCCTGTGCCATTTGTGATGCTTGTTGGCATGCAAGAAGTGCAGGCAGAGAAAGAAAATTTCACAAGAAAATTTGGGAGCCTGCTTTTCTTTGGAAAGGTTTTGGGAGCCTTTCAAACTCTTCCTCTTTGCCACCAGGGACCTGCAGGCACTGTATCTGGGCAACATCAGCTATTGGCATGCCCTTAGATGTCACCCTGGCTCCCTAGGTTGTGATACCCTTCATGAAGCCCCTGCATGGCTGATGTCCCCCTTAGCCTGGCTGTGACCATGGCTCTGCATGTTAGTGTGCTTCTGTCCCTCCTCACCACAGGCACCACAGGCATCCTCCCTCTCTTCAGTATGGATCAGATCCACATAGAGCTAGTATGATTGTGTAGTAATAAGAGGAGACTCTCAGATCCCCATGTTAAACCTGGGCACAATGAGACCTGTAGTAAACCAGAGATGAGATTCATCTCACTAAAACTTTTTAAACCTTTAACGTAAACATGCAAAACTGAACCAGTCATCTAAACAATCATTTCACTTAGTGGAGAAGCAATTTTGGAATTAATTTATATATCTGCCTTAAAATGGCACAATTCCTGTGTTGCATAGCATTGAATCCATCAATGAATCCCATTCTAGATGTCAAACAAGTGGAGCTGCATTTGCTTACACCATTTCTTACAAATACCCACTTGAACCCATTTACATCAGCTTGAAACTGATTTATTCCAGTTTAATTTGTGTAGTTGAAGTTGATTGTCAAATCTAGAAACACTTTAGTATTAGCTCTCCTGCTTATACTTTCACACATACCAGAAATAATAATTTTATGGGGTTTTTTTAATTGATACTCTGCAGGCTGCTGAAAAAGCACAGTGCATCACTTTGAGCCCTGGACAAATTGCTCCTTTTTTGGCCTTGGATCTCTTTGTGCTATCTATGTTGTGGTGTTTTTGAATGTCATCTCATTGGAAAGTAGGGGCTGACAGAGCTGGAATACCAGGGGGACACACCAGATGGAAGGGAACTGTGGACTTCAGGACTTTCTTTGATATCTGCATCACTGCAGCTGGAGTGGGGCTGCCTTCTCTTTTGCTCCCTCTGCCTTTTGTGCATGAGGCCAGGCACCTGGAAAGGAACAGAGCTCTCAGCAACAGCATCATGGCAAGGAACAAGGAAACAGGTATATGTTCAACATCAGTATACAGCCTACTCTCACTACACTGTAGCCCTGATCCTGAGAGATGATACCAGAGCTTTCAAGGATAGTCCCATACCACAGAAGGCACTTCCTGCTTTGTCATTGGCTGTGTAAAAACAGGCATGGGTATCACAGAAAATCTAACACTGGTGCAGGTACAGGGTTATCTGCTGTTTGTACCTAGACATCACCATTTCAGCTTTCGCATCATTTACAATTAATAAATTGTAACAAATCAAAATACACCAGCCTACAGAGTGCTGTGTTTGCAATTCTTACTTATGATAAGGCACAAAATAACAAAGAAAAGTTCCAACAGTGTTCTTCTTCATAAATAAAAATTGTGTGGATGTGGTCTGGCTTTTACTGTGTTGAGTATACCAGATGTTGAGAGGGCCTTTATCTCTGTTGAGCAGTTTTGATCTCAGCGTTGTATTCATGCTGAATTAAATGTGTGCAAATGCCTGACAGAGTCAAAGGATGCCTGAAACAGGATTTAAGTTTGAATCATAGAACCACAAAATAATTGAGGTTGGAAAGGACCTCTGGAGCTCACCTAGTCAAATACCCTGCTCCAAGCAGATCCACTGCCAACACCATATCAGGGCACTTGATCAGCTTTGCCTTTGCTTTCACAGCACTTTACTGGGACTGAGGCTTTGGCAGCAATGATGCTTTTGCCAGCTGAAGCCATTCCTACTCCACCTCCAATCCTGGTTCTCGCAGTGTCCTCCCAGCACAAACATTTGTGTAGCCTCCTAAGGAAGTGATTCAGCTGAAATATAATCTATACCACCAATATCATAATAATTTTTTTATATCCAGAACAGTTCCCCAGACCAACATATTCTGTAGTCATAACCATGGTGGAGGAAGAGCCAGACAGGACAAGCAGCCAAGAGGAGGAAGGGAAAGGAGGACGAAAAAGCAAAGAAAATGCCTGCCTGAGCCAGAGCTGCAGATTAATGAAGTCTGTGTTAATACCAACCCTCAGAGAAGCAAGATCCAATTCCTGTTCAAGCCCCTTCACCACTACAATTTCATTTTCAGAGGTGGGAGAGGTGATAAAGTATTGCTTATTGAATATTTTCACAATCACTGGACTTACTGGGAAAATAGTAAATGTATGGGAACCAAGTGAATCTGTGCATATGTCAGAAAGAAGAAACAAGCAAAAAGTTGACCTGAACAAAAGTATAAAAGAAATAAAATTATTCCAACAGAAATAGACAGACTGGCTGAGTTACAGAATCTGGGATGTCTCCACCCAACATTTTGTGGAAAGGCAATTGTTTTGGAATTAGATCAAAGCTGGAATGAGCTAACTTACCTTCACTCCAGCTTTCCCATCTTCATAGTATTTCCATATTTGCCAAAAGGATTCAAAACATTATTCAAAATAACTCACAAGAAGAACAATCACTGACCAAAACAATCTGAGAAAAAGGATTAGATTGCTGAAAATTCAGGCAATTGATCCTCATTAGTGCTATTGCCAACATGCAAAAAAATAAAAAGACCTGATTGATTCCATCTATCAGAAGGTATTTAATGCAGACATCTGAGTGGGAAGCCAGATCCCACTAGTCCCTCTGTGTAATCCATGAAGAGTAGCACTCCCTGAAGATAATTCACTGCAACATCTAACTTACCATTTCTGTATAAGCTCATTTGGGGTCTAAGCAATACTCAAACACTCACGCTCAACACCGAACAGTGAGAGGCTCGATGAACTGTCCTGTCACTTTTTATTTCAACCTCAGTCTCTCATTTCTACTGGACAGAGTTCAAAATACAATTTGAAAGCCAAATACAGATTGAACTAAAACTTCAGATGCCAAAGAATAACTTACTAAAATCAATCCAATACTGAAGCTTGAAATAGTATTTTAAACAACTTAATTACTTAATTACATTGATTTGTCCAGAGTTAAAGGTAATACTTCTACCCAGAGAATAATATTCCTATATTGATTCAGCAGAAGTTGAAGTCTCCAACTACTCCCGACTCTCATCATTAACCTGACTTTAACACTACGTGTATCCTTCTAAATACTTCCAGTCCAACCAAAAGTGGAAGTAGCAATAAGCTCCTGGCTTCTAACTGTCAAAACTCCTAATTCATTTCCCCACATGTACCAGAACAGAAGGTAGTACCAAAAAGCCACCTTAAGAGCAAGGAGTGGCTTTAACTAGAACCCTGTACCAAACCTTTAGCCTCTGCCTACAGTTCTGTCACTAACTACAGGGTCAAACTGACGGGTGATTTGAAGAGCCACAGCCCACAGATCAAAGATATCCAAGTACACAAGAGACACAATGCACATGTTGTGTACACCCTGACATAAACCAAACTGTATTGACAGTATTTCTCAAAATTAATATCAAGTGCAGAGCTGCATTCCTTTTAAAATAGATTGCAGTATTTAAAATCAAGATATTCCCTTCCTAAAGTATTAAGAATAACTTAACTTTCTAGGATTCATTCTAAGGGCAAGACCTGTATAATTAAGGAAAGGGAAAATGTCCTAATTCCACTTCCAGCTAAATCCCCTCCCACAAATTACTGCCTTATTCAGAAAACCAAACTCATGCTGCTAATTATAAATTATTCTCCCCCAATTAGGTAATGGAAATAATAACAAATGACTTAAGTAACTAATCACAGCTAAATAGCACAGCTTGTATTGTGGATACCAAGTATTCCATACCGCAAAAATATTCCCAGAATATGAACAAGGAAAGTGCAGTCTGTCTGCCTGAACTCCACAAGCAGAAGAGGTTACTGACCAAAATGTAGATAATTAAAAACTATTTGGGACTAATCTGACATGCAGTTAATATGTCATCATTCAGAAGCATTCCTCTCCAGTGTGTTACTTCATTTTAACGATGTTATATGGCCTGCTTTCTGCCTTTGTACCATGCTACTAAAAGATTTTACAAATGGGTAGTTAAAGTGAGCTCTGCAAGACCAGTGAGTAGAGTATTTCTGTCTGGCTACTCTAAATGCAAAGGGAAAAACCAAACTGAAAGTTGATTACACTGCTTTTAAACATGTCCCTGAGTATCATGTACAGTCTGCACAATGACTTTTAAGTGCCATATGATTATTATGTAGAAGCAAGCTAATCTTTGGTGCGTATTAGCTTGAAGCTTTCAAACAGCATAATATCTTTTCATGTTACTAGTCCTGAATACAAAATAAAATTCCATAAAAACTCCAATTAGGAGCACTCCTGGATATGAATATGCTCAACAGGGTATTGCAATTTGAAATCCAAGTGCTAGCATATTTATCTTAGAAATTAGAAAATTCTGGCAGCTAACTAGTGAGATTACAGCAGGGTAGCAACAAATGAGGTCAACCTTCATTCTGCCCCCTAGCTAGCAGATTATTAGTAATGGTTAATGGATGAAAGGATAGAAGAAAGATATCAAAACTCTGCATTTGCAGTGCAGTATTAAAATACCCTTGTGTGCTCATAAGCAGAACTACAGTTACCATATAAGAGCAGGAATTAAGAGGGAGGATAAAAGATTAGTTGCCCCTTCTGGTAAGGAGGAATGGCCAGTGATTCAGACACTCACCTCTAGTCATTCACCTGACTTCAATTTCTTGCCAGGTCAAGAGACCAACCGATTGTGCCTTCTCCTGTAAAATAGCAACAACAGAACATCATTACTTCATGGGCAGGGCAGAAGGAAGCCTGGAGACAGAGAGGTGTGGAGATGCTGTGAGTATAGCCAGATGTGTAAAGGAGAGGATTTCTTCGCTTAAAGCAATGGCTGGTTGCTTTAAGATGCAATGGTCTTGCTCCACCACCTTCTTTCTCCCTCTTCCTTGTCTGTTCCTTCTTTCCCAAACACAGAGCTTAAGCTCCTCTCTTGTGTAACTTATGATGCTCTGTACAATAAAGCCAATTCAACTTACTAAGCAGTAAACCCTGTGCTTTGCTTTTGTTTTGGAATTATTTTATTGTTTAGTGCCACCAAGTTAAATCAGATCACTGGACAGTTAGATGAGTTCTAGAGACAGCGAAGAGGACAGCTGGAACTATGCAGCCTGAAGAGGGAGGAACAGAGCATGGGAGAGCAGCAGGATCTTCCACTTTACCCTCAGTAATTCACTGGACTGGGAGCTAAAGCACATGACTGCCCTTGAGTGATGGACGCCTCAGGGGCACAGGTACAGAGAAAAGGAGCAGCTGTTCTTCACTAAGAAGAACTTCGATTACTAATGGTAATCAAAGCCTCATCCAGCACAGGCACCAGAGCACCAAGAGACTCCAAAAGATTGACAAAGAGCTCGCAAATATATAATATAGCTGGAGCTTGATATAATTCTTTTTTAAAGAAGACTGAAACAGTAGCAGACCAAAAATATAGGCAGGGAAGTTTACTGCCAGCTAAGAATACCCTCTTTACCTTACCACAGAAGTGATTAAGCCTTGGTTTCAATTGATTGCATGGTGCTACCCCACCAGATTTGATACTGTTATTCAGTTTGTTTGCAAATAATATCATCTTCCTAATCTATTTTGCTTTCATAATATGCTTCAAGGACAGCCTGTGCATTTAAATAAGGGTGTACCAAGTGGCCATCTTCAGCAAGAGAAAGCTTTGGATCTGTGCAGTAGACCTTAGTAAAGATATTATTGGTTGACTTTGCATCCAGTGGGGCCCAACAGAACATCCAGAGCCACATTAAGAATTGTTGTTAGCTTTGGAATAATGTTCCAGAAAATTATAACCACTGTGTTAGCAGAGTAACAGCACATACTGCTCTTACATCTTACCCCTGGGAAAGCTCAAGCTGTCTCCCTCTGACACACAGAGGCTTTCTCAATCTGAAGTATACCATGCACCGTGCTGGGGGACTCAGGAATGTTTTCCTGGTTACCACTGAGTCCATCCGTAAGAGGGCAGTGACATTCACCTGCAACACATCCATCATTCCCCTGAGTCCTGGATGAGACCTGGGTGAATACAGTTAAAAGCATGCCCAGAAACATGCAAAAACAGCAAGAACCAGCATGAGGCTGTTGGCACCACCCCTGCCCACCTTCCACTTGCCAGCCTGTATGGCTAAGCCTTCATTTAAAGGAGGATCCCTTGGGAACCATTGTCAGCACACACTTGGAGCACAGCCTGTACTCACCACTCTGGCTCAGTGGCCAGCTGTCCTAATTCCTCTGCTGCCAGGCCCCTGTGGACTGACACAAATTACATTATTAATGCCTAGCTATAGCTGTTGGAAGCTGTGAACCAGGTTTATTAAGCAGATAAATGCACCACCTTGAAGAAGAATGTACACCTTTCACAGTATCTTCCATGCAGTATTTATCCCTGTGGTGGTGAATTACACTGCATGAAGAAGGCAATTGGATCATAAAACCTGTATATATTCCTACACAGTGTGATTAACAGAGAAAGGAAATTGCAATTGCTCACACCTGTTATATACATTTTTCCAGATGCTCAGAAAGAATGGTGACTACATTTTGTTTTCTCAGTTTCGAAAGATGAATATAATCTGTCAAGTTTCAAGAGAGATCAACCAGCCTTTTATTCTCAGGCAAATTCCAAAATAGCAATATTCAGGGCAGAGAGCACCTAGCAATATGTGCTGCAAAGCTCCCAGTACATTAGAAGTGCAATAAATAAATGATCATAACAATAAATCTGTCTTGCATATAAATAATAGTTCACCTTGATGTTTAAATTTAGTAAGCAATATTTCCCACTGTACATCAGTTCTGATGCACCTATGATAAGGAAAAATCATGAAGTGTTGTTCTGATGATCTTAATGGTGCGAAGAATGGGACGTAATAACTAGGTAAGGATATTTAGGATTATTTAGGATACTGAAAGAAATAAAAATATAGGAAAGTAAAACAACACAAAGTGTCTTCATGACAGTTCATAGAAAACTTAAGGTAACCTATCAGCTGTTTAAAAATTTATATAGAAAGTATAACAGGCATCATGCCATGTTAGGCACTTCACAAGCAAGCAATTCTCACCACATCCAGCAGAGAGGGAGAAGTTCCTTCACTGGCTGATCTGGACTCACTTAACTCAGGTGATTTAGTTTGCCTTGTCCAGGCTCTCACTCTCTGCTACCTAGAAAGAAAGTTTAGGCAGCCTGGTTGGTTGATGTGGTAGCTGAGGCTACAGGAGTCAACAGCTGGACTGGCTCAGACACCATGAATGTTTACCCTAAGCATCTAATGCAGGCAAAAAATGTCTTTTCTTCCCTATCTGATACTGCATTAATCTGACAGTCTTTATTCATACATTATTTCTCAAATAAAAGGTTTTGAAATTAATTAAGCTGACTGTATTTGGTTTTGGTTTTTTTTTTTTGTTTGTTTTCTGAAGATCAATGTAATTTAAACAGACCCAATGCAAAAAACTGTTTAGTAATATGAAAAGCAGAATGAAATAAATCCATAAAAGGCAGTTACATCTTCATCTGACACAGTACCTACAGGATCTTAGGTGGTCTCTGCCTCCCATCACGCAGCTTAAGAAACTTCAGACACTTTCTAGAGAAAAGAAGACAAAATCCGAGGTCTACTTTTAAATTTTTTTAATAGCTGGATAATTTCCACATATGTGTTTAACTCATTATTTTTTATTTGGTTACAGCTCTTCTTACCAAAATTCCATCTTCTGCCTTCTTCCAAAGGTTTGGTTGTTTTATCTGGCACATTGGAAAACAGTGATAGAGATAGGACATGGTACTCCTACTGTGTCTGGCTGGTCCTAGTTCAGTGCCTAGTGCCTAGACTAGGCAGTGTCCTAGGTTGCCTGTTCCACTGGGGCTGAGCACACAGCTCCAGCCCATGTTTCCCAGACCAATAAAAATGGCACTTTCTAAAACCCAAACGCGCTTTCCTCTAATCTTTGGAAATATACCGAACCAAATGCATAGAATAATGTTCAGGTTTGTAGCTTAAACTACACACACAATTAGAGAAACAAAATGTGCTGCCACCAAATAAACGCACCCCAAGGGGAAGAGAAGGAAACTGAAGAGGTCAAGAGGACCAGAGTAGACAGCACATTGTACAGAAGCAGTAACAATACAATGTCCCTCCTTCCTCTCCTACTTTACAGCTGGGTTAGGTTACTCTTTTAACTTATACAGACTCACTTTCTAGAGTTCTGTAGTCCTGCTCGCTGGTGGCAATCCCAAAATCCAGCAAAATAAAACAGATGCTCAGGTAATGGGCTGGTAGACATGAAGGCTAAGGGATTCTATGCTCCTGCTATAGCAGGACAGATGTCAACACAGGGCTGACCAGAAACACAAGCCCTTGTATTCCCTTCTGACCACTACTTATTTTGGCTCATTTATAGTCCAATACTGCCCAAATCAGCTATATTTTCTGGATGTCACCTTCTGCTAGACGTCACCTAAACCTGTACAGCATTATCCCTGTCTCTTTTACTCTTTGTGTCCATTCTCTTAACAGTCACACACTCTTCACTCATTATTCATAACAATGTAGTTTGAAAAAAATATTTTATTTCCCATTCCTATTCTGCTAATACTTGCTCCAAGGAAAAAATATTCAGCAGAACATATAGTGTGTATCCAGCAAAAGATAAAGAGAGAACAGCAACTAAAGATAGAACTGCAGCAAAGACTGTTATTCCTGATCTCAGGTAACTAAAACAAGAGTTTTCATCACCACCTTATCATCATTATTGCAAGGAACACTAATTTCTTCTCTAGTTTTTCAACCAATACCAGTTTGATTGTCTGGCTTTGTATATAAATGCACCCAGTGTAGATGCTCCATGGTTTTAATCTGTTCTCTAGGACATTCCTCTTTCTCTTCCAAGACATCTTATTTTTTTATGTCTTTTCATGCTGTTACAATTAGGATTGTTTTTTCTTAATTCTGTATTTTCTATATTGCATCAAGAGTTTTAAAAAAGCAGCCCTGTAAGCCTGAAAACCCACACTGGCACCAAACTGAAGTAGAAAGCTTTTTAAATGCTTCTAAATTTTCTTTCAAACCAGATGCAAGATTACAATGTTTTTCTTGGCATACCTTGTTCCCTTTGAAATATTCTTGATATGTTCTTGTTTTCCTTGTATTTTATTTTAACAGAATGTATCCTCTGGGAATGCACCATGAGTCCATTTTCATAGATTGGCTCTGTCATCTAGCTGTGGCATCTTTCCAGTGCCAAGTATGCAATGTATATTTTTGTTAAGTGTTATTTAAGTGAGGTTCAGAAATTTTCACAGACCTACGCAAGTGTCACAGACTTTGACACCAGATGTGATATCTAGTGGTAACCTCAGAACAAAAAAAAAAAAAAGTGTTTTTTGCAGGAACGCCAGGTAAACAAATCTAGGAGCTGTTGAAATGAAAAACCTTCTTGAAACAGACTCACTGAATTCAATACTTAACTTCTCAATTATGAGCTGTTCAGAAATGTCACAAGTCCCAACACCCTGTTCTAACGGAATGCTGCAAAAAAAGTTTCACAAATTTGACAGGAGATAAAGGAATGTGGAGACATGGATGGAAGTAGAAAAATTGGTTGATAAAGATGAGTGTATTTGATCAGAAAAAAGTAACAGCGTGACTTTAAAAATGCAACTTAAAAAAATCTGTCCCCTAAATTTCACAGTACCATGATTTTTAAGCCAGGATCCTTTGAAGGGCAAAACCGTTAAACCTTTCAGTGACTGGGCTGCCTGTACTGAACACATATCACAGATAGTGAGCAGTCCATGCAATCCACTGTCAAATACAACTGCAATGATTGCTTCAAGGCTTTCTGAAGCTTAAATGGATACTGGCCAAAAGGAGAAACAAAGACCTATGTAGGCTTTTTAGAACAAATAATTACATTAGTTCTTACAGACCCTTTCAGTGGTGGATACAGTTTAGAGGCTAACATTTTTCTAATGTCTAAAAAAATGCAAAATATAATTAGTCTGCACTAGTAGAAAATTAAAACCTTGTTAGGGATACCTCAGGACGTTCAGTGAATGTGACAGTCGAACCATTCAGCCAGCTTGCTGGCAGCTTATGTTCAAATCCATTATTGACACTCTTCTATTTTTCCACAGTACTTGAGGACCTTCTGAACAAAAAAGACCTGAAAAAACAACATGAAAAATTGCTTCAGGAATGGTTATGATCTTTCCTTATAGTTTCAAACAATTCAGTTTCCCTTTTCTTCTCTCATTGCTTTTTGCAAATATTGCACAGAGTACTACAATGCAAAACTATATTCTCAATTTCTCTTTGATACAGCTTTCTGGACATCCACAGCATATGTAAATCAGGTGAATTTTCTTGCTTTTCAATTCCAAGTTCAGACTGTCTTGAAATTTTGAAATATTTATTAGAGAATTGTATCATCTTAATGCATCCCTCCCAAGCTTGGTCTTCATTTCCTTTTTTCCCCCCCCTTCTTCTCCAAATAAACAAAAATTAATAGTTACTGTTGCTATTCATGAAGAGGATGGATCTCAGGATTATATGATATGGCAGGTAAACAGAAAAACTATCCTTCTTCTTGTGCAAGCCATACATACATTATGCTAAATTTGGTGTGGAGAAAGCAAACCTTGCAAGTTCTTGGCAACCTAATTCCATCACTGCTTGCAGATGAAATGAGATGACTGCTGGTGGTAGGAAGGCTGAGAAGAAGAGGGGGTTTTAAATTACATACACTTGGTAATGCATTGCAGAAATTAAGCCTAATAGGTACAGCTGCTTCATGGATGTGAAGATGTTTCACGTGGCCAGCACTGCCCTTGACAGCCAGTGGAGTTTTGGATAAACAGCATCAGGAAGCAGCTAGCAAAAGGCTAAAGAAGCACTCTTGGAAAAACTATGTTGGAATTTGATCAACATGTTGTACAGACAGCTCAGCTCCTAAGAGAAACACAGATTATTTCAGTTCAAAAGCAGTACCCAGCTAGGGAAAAATCCCGAAGACAAAAACTATACAGCAGTACTGCTTGGTTGAAAGGGCTTGAGCTACACTGATAATCATTTGTGTGACACATATCAGCCACTGCTTCAGCTTTAGCACCTGAATGTGAAGAATCAGTGTTAAACTTCAGCTCCTGGGAGCACACTAACCTGTGTCCTGCCATTCCACTCACCACTGTATGTTGCAGAGAGTCAGCAGCACAAGTGTGCAGGGGCAAGATTCAGCTGCTGTGAGAACCACTCACTGGATGGGTGCAGGTCTAAGACCTGTTTTTAATCTGCAGGGTTACTTCCAGTGCATCCCTGTTCTTAAGGGATTCAGAAGTTTGAGACCCTAGACACTCACTTGAAAGGCCACCTGAAGAGAGAGACAGGATGAGGAAAAACAGACAGTAGCTTCATTGTGCAGGTGCAGAATGATTATCCATGTCCAAAGACAAGCTCTGCAGAAAACAAGGCTTTCTCAGATTTCTCAGATTTCTGGAGGAGTTTCCACAGGAATTATCCCCAGCACAAAGCTCACTATCTTCTACTCTGAATGTGAGTCACATACTTACATACAGAACCACACACAGATAATACAATGACTATTTTAAAAGAGGCCAAAAATAAAGAGAGCATAAAAGTCATCTTTAGAATGAATGGGAGAGAGAAAACCATATCTAGCAGACAATTCCACCAGTTAATGCACTTCTGGAAGACATTCAACCCTGCAATGTGTAGCATATAAGAACCAAAACAAAACTTACGTAACATTGCATTACATTGACATAATTTTCTAGGTAGAGGCACTGGCTGGAATTCATATAAACATATCCATGGAAAAATAATATCTCATCCACATGTACAAGATTTACCAAATAAGAAGAAGTATCACAGCACTTGGCAATTAGCATAACATGCACTTCATAAAGTGTAGCTATGAAAAACAATATCCAGTGTTTCCTAATAGGAAATAGCTAATATGGGTAAAAGTGGGTTTTATTTCAATTGCCTCCTGCCTTGCAAGGAAACAATCTTATTCCATGGATACTACACAACACACCCCACACAAGTCTAGGCTTGGTAGCACTCCATATTTTGATTTTGGTGCAACACCAGGACATATTTCACATTGTCCTAATTCTTACTTTGCTCCATGTAAAGCTATTTCGGAAGCATTTAAACCTCAACCTTCCAAACAGAAACTTTAATTAACATTTCAGCTATGAAGACTATTTTAAGTTATGGTGCAGCTCTTATCCTGCTAAGCAAAAATTCAAAACATTGAAACTGCGTGTTAAACATTACAAAATGAAAAGTGAGGGTCACCAGCAGCCTCATCTGTAAGCATGTTCAAGTATTTTTGTTCTTGATAAGTATGAACTAAGCAAAACCTAGCCATGAGGTTTGTCAGCAAATTGTATATTTAAATAAAACCTTGGAAAAAGACATAAATAAACCCAGTCTTTGCTGAGAATTTAGAAGCATTGCTTCCATTATATTTCAGGGTCTGTATACTCTTTTAAAGGAGTTCTGAATCAGATCTTAGTGACTTCAATATAAACCCTTGATAAAGAATTGAGCAGAGCATTCTTCTCTTCTTTTTATATTTTTCCTAATGTAGTGAAACAAAAGGCATGAAATTATTCTAGACACCTTGATGCAAACAGATAAAAAGAAGGAACTGAAAGAGTGCCTGATATTACAATAGAATCAATGTAAAATAATTTTTATTTCCCCAGCCTTTGATTGCTCCTATTCAATCCTGATACCTATGCTTCTTCTGGCCCTTTTGCTACCACAGCAATCTGCTCAAGGAATTCTCTCAAGCTGTGTCTATACTGTGGGAACCAGTAGTGTTTTGTAAATCTCTGGTGTAGGCATACCTAGCATGTCTTGTCTTGACCTGGCATGTATCAAGACCCAGGGCCACTTGTTGGCATCCAGCTTATAAGGAAGGAGAAGTGTACAAATTGCTTTCTCTTCAGTTTTCCTCCTGCTATAAGAGAATGTAGGCAGGCAGAGTGGGAGGGCATCACAATGTGGTCCAGAAGGTGTTCCCATTTAGACTTGGTAAGAAACTGTACAAGGAAGTAAATAACAAAATTAATCCTCAATACTGGTGCTTATCCATGATTTTGCACATCTCAAAAGGAATAGTCACTCTACAAAGGCAAAAACATAACTAGATTTCTGTCCACATGACCTTTTCATGAGGGCACATAGTAATAGGACAGGGGGGAATGGTTTTAAACTGACAGAGGGTATGTTTAGACTGGATAGTAAGAAGAAATTCTTTACTGTGAGGGCAGCAAGGAACTGGCACAGGTTGCCCAGAGAAGCTGTGGATGCCCCATCCCTGGAAGCGTTCTAGGCCAGGTTGGATGGGGCTCTGAGCAACCCAATCTAGTGGAAGGTGTGCCTGTCCATGGCAGTGGGGTTGGAATGAGATGATCTGTCCCTTCCAACACAAACTATTCTACAATTCTGCCATCTTTGCTAGCAATTAAATAATTCCTAAGTTGCAAGACTACTAAAAAAAAAATCAAAAGAGACTCACAAAGCCAGTTACCTGAAATGAGATAACAGAAGTCACAACTTCTACACCTGCAACATCAGGCTGAACAACTATCAGAAACAATGGCATAATGGTGACTCTGAGACAACAGCTTAAGTGTCTGGAGCAGCAACAAGGCTGCACCAGAAGGAATAGTGAGGAATGCAGACACATTGAGTTTGGAAATCACTGAGACTTATCACAACAAAATATTACTCAGAAATGCATGATCATAAATGAAGTTTTCATAAGCATTTAGGAAAATATATTCTAGCTAATTCTTAAAATTAGTTAGATCACGACCAAAGCTATTATCCTTATTTCAAGACATGAAGGATGAAGTTATAAGTGTGCCACCAAGCACCTTTGTTCTTTGGCAAATCAGGAGCACACTCCAGAAAAAAAGGAGTGTGCGTGCTTCACTTTCACAGAAATGTCTTGATGCATCTTAAGCTGTAAAGGAAGAAATATAATTTCCTTATGTATGTCTGAAGTAGGAAAATAGATCAGAACTCCCTAAACATACTAGACAAGCTCTCCAAAACTCTGCAAAAATCAAATATTTTAGGAATAGAATGCCCTTTGCTTCAAAACGGTACTTAATTTATTTCAGTGAAGCCACTACAACTTACTGTGGAAGGAAAAGCATACAAAAAGTTTACAGTTGGAGATGCCTGAGATGCCTGAGATGAAATGTTCCCAAGAAAATTCAGAAAGGGTTGGCAAAGCCAGCTCCTCAAAATTTCTAATGTAATGCTACCAGCACTTCTATTATTACATAATGGATTTTACAGGTATTCAGCCATTATTTTTTCAGGAAGAATCAGAAGTATTTACTGTCTTATGAAAGTTCCAGATGTGGGAGAATGTTAATTAAACAGTAGTTTTCAGCTCTATAGTTCTGGTTTCAGCCATGACTGACTAATTACCCAGCTTTATCAGTTGAAAGCCAACTGTTATCTTACAGAAAGTTATTGAAATCATTTCTAAAATATCTCCATTTGCTCAGCCAATGTAAATATCAGAATTTTTTTTTCCAGAATCATAGAAGTTGATTTAACTTATTTTTCTGGAACTGAAAATCAATGCTATTTACAAGCAGGGCATTAAACATGGTTTAACTTCAGAGCAAGAATTACACCACAACCAGCAAAAGGCTCTTCTAACACTGCAGCCAAGCCAAGCATGTATTGTCCCTTTCCAAGATCTCCATTGTTCAGAACTTTTTCAGATTTGCAAGACATTCCTGATTGACATATTTCAAAAACAGTGTTATAATGCATAGCTCTGGACTATGATTAAATTTATCCTTTTTTAATGAAGAGAGAGAAAGCACACAATTTAGAGCAGAAATTTCTTTCTCTAGTTATAAGCATATTTCCATCATTTTTGAGGCAGCTTAAGACTCCCAAAGGCCACCAGTGCCTCTTAACCTGGGTGGATTCCCTTCCCACATAGTCTTCCCTAACTTCTTTTTTTGTTCTGCTCTGAACAGGAACATTTTTTAAATAACTTTCACAGGGTTTATATTCAAGAGAGACTTGGTCATTTTCTGCAGTGAAAAACATTAACTACAAAATTCAATGTAGCTTCTGAAAGTAATGTAACTGTCATTACAATATACCACTCTATTTTCCTTTTCCCTTCCCCTCCCTTTCCCTTTCCTCTCTCTACTCTCCTCTCCTCAAACCACTCCTCATCACACTGTTGCTTTACCTTACTGCTGTGATGAACAGTGACACTCTTTTAAGAGTGAGTGTCACACAGCACATCCACACAAATTCATAGCATATCTACTCCATCCATATGCAATGCAATCTATTTTTACTGTATCTAGAAGTGGGTTGAGATTAGGTCAGTTGGTTAGAGTAGGGTGCTAAAAATGTCATGGGTGTGGGTTCAATCCCTGGATGGGCTATTCATTTAAGAGTTGAGGATCCCTGTGCATCCCTTCCAACTCCGAATATTCTGTGATTCTGTGACATTAAAGTGAATGAACAACTGTTAATGATAATTGACACAAAACTATGTCTTAATTGTTCATGGTCAGCCTGATAATACTGCTCTGATTACAGGACTCTACTAAAACAAAAGAAATTATATTAAATAACTATCTGTTGCCCCATCATAAAACTTGCATAATTAAGGTTTATAAGCTGCTACATGTAACATCTTTGAGTTCTGAAGCCTCTTCTCACCAAAAAACTTGCAGAACCTTCTCATGGATTTCAGAGTGTAGAGGTAGATGAGATGAGCTGAGTAAATGTACTCGGCAAGATTCAGGAACTAACAGATCCAAAGAGACAAAAATGTAAATTAGTTTTCTTTTTATATTAGAGTAGTAGACTTCAGTTCAATACTTCACAGATAAACTCAGTCCAATTCTTCGTGGATAGACTTTTTCCACCTGCCCTCTATTTAGGGAAAATATTTATTGTAATTCAAAAATAACAGCTGTCATAATTTCCTGTCATAATTTCAGGGATAGACAGCAGCTTCTCTGAACAGGACAGAATCCCCAAGCATGTTTGTTGGTGGGTTTTATTAATCTCAAATCATAGTTATTACTTATCTCAATACTGGTTTTCATTCCCACACTGACTCTGCTTCTTGCTTACTGTAAATCTTGGGTCTTACTTTTGTCTGTGCACTTACTGATTCTGCTGGCTCTGACACTTTGGCACTCTATCCTGCTCCACCTTCCCCCCTGAGTTTCCTTCCTCTCCTCCCTCTAATGATTGCTTTCCCTAAATTCCATTCATTAGAGAGGTCAGGAACAGACAGCATCACAGCCACATGGAAAAGTGTTTACTTCCCATTTTAAGATAATCTGTGTTCCAGATGTTTACAAGCATTACCTGGTTGTGAATTGCTAGCCTGCATTTGCTCTAAAACAGGCAACAGAGTGTAAAAGCATTAAATTGCAAAACACAGAGAAAGACAGCAGAAATTGCCATGTTGGTTGTTGCAGCTGCTTGCCACACCTATAATTAGCATTGTCTGACAATTCCCATTCAATGGTGTTTTTTTTAGTTCTGAATACTTCACCAGATCTCCATCCCCGTAGCTTAAATTTTCCATCTAGACATCTGCTTGAGGCAATGTCAGTCATAATAAGCAACAATGTGTAAAAATTAATCCAAAGAAAAATCTGCTTTGCCCCCATTTTGCTCAAGTTAAAGTATGAAGGTACACTTTTTCTTTGGGAGCTTTTACATCCCTGCATCTGGAGACAGAAGTTCGAAGTTTAACAGGGAATAGCCTGGTGTAAGAGAACTTTTTCTCATATACATGAGAGGAGAGGAGACATGGAGGAGGGTAGTCTGGGACAGGAATCTTAAGGATTGAGTTTTAGAGAAGTAAAAAAAGTCACCATGAAGAGGAAAAAGCTGTTTACACAAGGCGGATGGCTTGAAGCCCTCTGAGATGTGGTCCCATCAGAGAAGGTATCTCACAATTCTGCTGTAGCAGACATGACACAGGCAAACAAAATCCCAACACTATGGGGAGGGCATATAGGAAGGATAGGTCCACGTACAGTTAACCTAAAGGCTTCTGCGTCACACAGGGTATCCATATAATTGCCACTTTGGTGAAGCTATTTCTCAGTGTTTAAAGAACTCATAAAGTAGGCCTGGTACTGTGAAACATTTTCTATTCCTCTTTTAAGACCTGTGAAGTGGCACACAACAAATCTGTCACAGAGAAAAAAAAAATCTGAGACTGCAGAAAAGAGCAAGGAAATAATGCAGTTGTTTGCATCACTCTATCATCATTTCCCCAGCAATAAATATAGTTTTTCAGGAACTTTCAGTATGTGTACTGCAGAAATACACACCATTGGTTTGCAAAGATCCTGCACCTCATTCGATGCACCCCCGATCTTACACAGAGATGCCTTCCAGAGAACACTATTGGCTCTTCAGGCTTGCTTCTTTTTCTGCAGTCGTTGTAAAGCGTGTGCTAAAGTAGATTTATATCTTCCAGAACAGAAAGACTCATTCCACAGCTGAACACTTCCAAGAATAAATGTATTCTATATTTGTCTCTGCCACAGACTTCCACAAAAGGTACTTCAGGGACCTGTGTTCTTTCAGAGATATGTACAATTCCTTAGTACATGTAAAGAGTGATCTGCCTGTGCTTAATAAATCCCGTGATTACGCTTGTTTTTCAGCCTGTCTGCTGTCTTGTCCCCAGATACCTCAACTGGAAGCCTGAATCTCTGCCACTCAGAACACAGGCCAACCAGAAGACTCAGAACTGGAGACAGCTGAACTGATATATCCTGACTCCCAAAAATGTGGGAAGGAGTCCGAGTCTGCAAATCCTTCAGCCTCACAGCTAGAAAGAGCAGCCACACTGAGATCCAGATGCTTGTCCTGAATAAAGCGCATAATGACAGCAGAATAAGGAATGCATTATTCACTTTAATCTATCTAACTACAAAGTCTTAAGTAGAAACAATGTACTCCCTGAATTTCCTGCAGCTGAAACCACTCCTAGGTGCTCCTTCTGGTAAACCTGGACGGTCACTGCACGAGGCATCCTGTAGCTAAACCACACTTTTTCTATCTTTTTTCAGGGTCCTAGGTAGACTGGTTCCTTACTGGTGTTGATGAAACTCATATGGGGCCTCTCCCACTACCCTGCCCAGGGTCTAGGACTCCATTTCAACTCAGTCCAGAGTCATCAGTCCCTGAGCTAGAGATGCCATAGGAGTGCCAGCCTCTAGCCCTGCCTCTTTCCTGGACTTCAGATCCACAGTGCCGCCTTGCCTCCAGCCCTGTCTCTGGCCTCATCTCCTTTTATTCCCAGATGGATGCCCTGGATCTGGGTCATCACTCAGACGATGATCCAGTCTGGATCTGTGGATGGAGCCTGTTACCAGCATCTAGCTATGCCCATCATGTTTGGGTCTCATGGGAAAGCACCCCATTGGTTAGGGCACAGCCTGAACTGGGATGACTGTCAGCCCTGAGGTCCCTGTCCCACAAAGGAGAATGTTTTTAAGGAGTAATAGACAGCCTACATTTGGTTCAGTCTCCAGCTAAGAAATTGGCCAGGCTATGACAAGAAATCATTCTCCAGAACACCACGTTAGTCAAATCCTGCCTCTCCTAGACACGGGGTACATGCCCAATTAAATTCCTGTTTCCTTGTTCTTCCATTTTATAACTACTGGTCACTTACTAGCGTCACTGCTGACTCAAAATCCTTGAGAGCCAATGTTCCTCATTCATCTCCCACATACCTCCCCTTTTTGAAGAGTATGAAGTATCATTAAAGCACCTTTTTTCAAAATGCTTTGGCAATGCATCAGATCCCTGCAACCCCAAGCACCTTTTGCTTTCAAAAGCTATATCTGAGTCGGACACTGATGCCTATAAAAAGCAGTCTCTTGAGTGCCATCTGTCAATGAGCCTTCAGCAAGGCTATAAAATAAGGGCAGTGACAAACACATGCCAAAACACAATGTACGTCAGTTTGAGCATTGAAAAAAATATTCCCTATGATATAACCAGGCCAGAAATTCTATATGATTCCTCAGCCTCTTTTGCGTCAGTCTCCTATCAGAGTTGGCATTTGATGTTGGCATTCCACTTTTTCCATCCATCAGCTTTGACAAAGAGAATTCCATCTGCCTCTTCACCAGTTTTAACACCAGAGTCAAGATGCTGAGTGGCCACAACAAGTGCGAACCCCATGATGTAGTTTGAAGTACATAGAGACAATGTTTTCCTGGAAAAATGTATCCAAAGCAGATGTAAGCCCACTGAACCTAAAGCATGAGTCCACAATAGGACTGGTGATAGAAAACAGGCCTGATAATTAGGATGCAGGATGCTCACCGCAGCCCTGCTACTAAAATGCTGTATGACCTTGAGCTATTTCTCTCTCTGCTCGCCTCTGTCCTTTTGAACACCTTGGCTATTCCAGTTAGAAAGTTAATGCTTTCCCCAGATACAGTATTTGACTGATCCTATTACCATTCCCAGCACATTTTACATGGTGCAATCCCCTCCAGTGAGACTGAAGATTCCTGCATGGTGAGTCCACACCAGGCAAATATGCATAGCTTGGTGATGACGGCTGGCTCCTGAAGAGGGAGGTGTGCATCCTTGGCAGAAGCCACAGCGGTTTCTGACTCTGTGCTGGCCAATGAGCAAATGCAGGAAGTGGAATATGGGTGTCTGACAACTGCCAAAATATCTGCTTCCCATCCTCTCCCAGATAAAGAGAGCAGGCTGGATTTTGTTGTGTGTAAGCACTTTGACATAGCTGGAGCTAGAAGGTTCCAGCTGGAGACACCTGCTGTGGCTGACTGAGCCAGTACCAGCCTGAAACACAGGCCACTGCCATAGAGGAAGACCAGTCCATCCCTCTAACACCTCATTGGACTTGTGAGACAAGTGCAAACCCACCTGGCACTAGACCAGGAAGGAAGGCATCCCCTGGCCCTGCATTAATATCCCATGTTCAACAGCGAAACCCTGAAAAAGACAGCTCTCAGGGAGATGCAGCAAGTGTGGAGGGAGCAGGGAAGGCCAAGGGTAGGTTCCTGTAACTTCAGCAACAGAGCACTGGGAGGAGAGGTGGAGCTGAAATGGCTTCTAGTGACAGCAGGCAGTCAAGTGACAGAAATAATCAGCACATTTGACTAATGATCTTGATTGCCAAATACATTTCCAAAAATCCCATGGGATGCTCTTAGAAATAGCATTCTTATTGAAGACGGTGACTATTTCTATGTCTTTTCTGACTGCAAAGGATGTTTCATTTTATCTGTATTCTTAATAGTGAATGAGTAAATAAGGAGTCATGAAGCGGAACAACTGAAAACTGCGTCTGTGAAGACATTTATTACCCATAGCATTTTCTGCACTAGTTTCATGAGAAGCCATCACTGGGAAAAGAGACAAATTACTAGGTTGGCACTTGCAGGTCCCAAGACCTTTCCTCTGTGAAACTAATAATGTTAGTGAGAGGATATGATATACAGTGACAAGTCTCTGGCCATCATTACATCAGGAGTTCAGGGTACAGAGAAGGGGTGAAGATAAGTCATGAAAAGTAAAGAAAACTGTTCTAATCTGAGATTTTAGGCTATGTGGTACAAAATTAACTGTTAAAAACAAAATGGGCAAGTAATTATAGTACACTCTTCTAGTGTGTTATTTTGCTTTATCTCAAAATTTCTCTTTCCTAAAATAGATACCTCAGATATTTGAAGATTTGCAGCTTCTCTTATCTCCTGTTTTGATTAGAGCCTTTAATAATAGCATTAAAATAAAGAGTCAGAAAAGAGAAGACAAACTGGGAATTCAACCACTAATCCCTAAATAGAAAAGGAAAGGATGTTAGTCTTGTTTCCTGACATGAAAGGTCCCAGGAGGAAAGATAGCAGGCTGAAAAAAAGAGAAAAGGCTCTTCCTTCCATGACATTTTTCAGATTTTTTCCACTTTTTTCAGGCCAAAATATTGTCATAATCAAATCCTTCTCCCCAACACTTTTGCATTAAAATAGCATTTTCTAGTGGAAAACTCCTGTCAAAATGTCATGACCAACTCTATTCAGCAATTTCTGTTGCCGTGGAGATTTTATCAAGGTTACAAATAGCATTAGAAACAATATTTTCTCAGCCAAGCTGCTCCTTGCTTATCCAGCAAAGGAGCTTCTCAAATCCTTGCTCCCAAGAGCATTCACCTGCAAGGAGGGTGGGGTAGGACAGCCTGAAGTGGAGATTGCAACATTTTCAGGAAAGTTGAGTCATTTTGAGATATACCTGGCCTACTTAAAACAGTTATTTCTGGCTTTTTTATTTTTTTAAATTTATCTTCTTTCCTAGATAAACATATCTGGGAATCTCTAGGCTCTGAGTAAATGTCTGACAATGTTTTCCTCTCAAGGTAACAAGCCAAACTCTCCATGCCTACATCTGCCTTTTAAGCTACGCCTTTTTCTTTTTCCCCTGGAAAGAAAAAAAAATCGATCCTGCCTTTTTATGGTTTCAGTTTATATTGCCTCTATGTCTATTTTTAGGGATTGGGGAATGGTAGGCAGCAGGTAGCTGTTTATACCAGGCAGTGCTGAGTGAGAACCAGGCTCCAAGGATAGTAATTAAACTGTATTTGTTAGTAGGGCTTCCAGTTTGAACCTTCGGAGTATAGATCACACCCATCTAAACATAGATAAGTTTCTCAGACAGTGACATGGTCTTGCCTGTGTTTGTACACATGGATGTACACACCTCTTTACTCAAGTAACAGTCACTGGTGACATCGCCCCTGACCTGATAAAACCAATGAAGTAGGGTGTTTTAAGCAGTATCCTTCATGTCCCTTAGAGGAGTTACTCTGGGACGTGTCTGTAATAGGAGACAGACTCACAGTCTGCTTTCACTAATAAATAAGAGGGCTGCCTTTTTGAATCCAGACATCACTCACCCTGTATTTTTACTGACAGCATAGCTTTCATGAAGCTCCTTGATGACCAGCTCCAAAACCAGATCCTCTCCACCTATCAGAGAAATGTTCTCAGTATTCCTTGCCCTAAATGCACCCCATCCCACTTCTTCTGGTCTACAAACCTTCAATAGTATGGTAAACCCTCCTCTAGGGTACAGCAAATGGACACAGAAGTGCCACAGCCATGGGACATTAGACACGTATCCAGTATAAATTCACTCTGCTGCTTCAAATGCAATAAGGCAATTTTGTTGGATTAATTTTGACCTGGCAGTTTTTATGCCAGACTAAGCATCTTTGCATCACTCCTCTAAAGTGTAAGTAAACACACAAAGCCAATATCCACATCAGAATGTATTCAACAGAAATGGGATCATGTGCCCACCCATCATCTGGCTCAGGTTTGTACCCTTGTGTGATTCAGAAAGGGATATGTTGGGCAGGAACAGTCATGGTACCAAGGCTGGGGGGAATCCACAATCCAGACAGAAGCGAAACATTCTGCCCCGTATTGTGGGATTATGACTGGGTCTGTAGAAACTCCAGTTTAAGCCAGCATCACCTTTGATTTGCTCTCCTCATAAGGTGCAGGAAAGGCCCCACACCCCAGCAATGCAGGCTAACTGGTTGTACCTTGAGAGTTTGGCACCACTCCTCTGAAGCAGGGCAGTTTCATCATTCTTATGAGGGGTTGACTGGACCACTCCTTGGTGACAATATCTGAACACTTCAGAGCAGAATATTTACAATGATTAACAGAGTCTGTCATTCCATTTGCAGAGCTATTGATGATAGGTTTATCACTCCTCAAACATGTCTTTAGGTTGGAGAATTTTTAGCCACTTGTGGTTTTACAGCTTTCCCAACCTTTGGCCATGCTATGCTTAAGCAATTCAATAAAAATGACTGTTTCAGCAACACCTGAAGATAGGACGTAGGGAATAACCTGTGTGCTTTCAATACCTAAGTGGTCAATAGTGGAATAAAATCCTTTAATCTGCTCACAGTGTGAACCTAGAATGCTCTCACCATAGCCTTATTGCAAAAGGATGGTTAAAGAGTAATTGTGCAGGGTGTCTTTTATGTAAGCCCAAGGAGGCAGAAAGGAAGCAAGAAAAGGGCTCTGCTCTTGCTAGGGAATATGGGAAATTTGAGACCGTAGTTTCACAGTAAGCAATTTCCAGCAAAAGCACCCCATCCTGGAGCTCCACTTTCATCTCCCATTGAAGGCCAAGCAGGTCCTTCACAACTTCATTGTGAAACACCACACCTGCACTACCACTCCTGAAATCTTACTGTGAGCTCCACAAAAGAGCCAGTTGGAGTTAAAAACAAAGCAAAGGTTATTTTTACCATGGATTAATTTCTTGATCTGGCTTATGAGTTCTGCATTGGCTGACTGAGGGGCTAGCTCCTTGCAGCGCAGGGGGAAGAAAGAGTATGTGGAGGTGAGGAGAAGGAAGCAGGAACCCTGTTATCTGTCACTGCCACCAAATGCCTCATCCTGTGGAACCACAAGCTGAGATCCCAACCTCTAAGAAGTCTAACCGCTTGAAAAGAAGTCTAACCAACATCTAAGAAAATAAATCAGACCATTTTGTGCTGATAGGTTTGAATGTGGTACCCTGATATACCACTGCACGCTGCTGTGTATGATTGTCTGGTAAAGAATCCTTCAATTTATAATGATTTTGTCAACTTTTTATTAAGTCTCTTCCTTTGTAAAACAAACAAACAAAAACTCTTTCTCTTCTACGTTACAAATACTTACAATGACATGGGAAATGCCAATGAGAAATTAACAGATACTTCAGAGTTTGGACACAAGGGAAAAGTGGACCATAAAAATCTCTAAGTTTGTTTCAAGAATCAACAATAACAAAAACTCCTAAAGCAACGAGTTGTTTTAGGAAACCAGTAAAGAGACTGACATGATCTTCAATCTCATCTAGGAAATTCTTCTTCTACCACTTAAATCTAAGAAAAACAAATAGGTAAAATGCATGTATAACTCTTCCTTAAGTCATGGAACTACTGGGCAGTAGCTTATCATCATTCAGTGTAGCTGCCTAAGGCTTTCAATTCAGCTGTATGACCATTATAAAAAAGCACTGCAAACTATAACTGCTGTACTCAACAGATGACAACCTCTGATGTGGGATTTTCTATCCTCAATGTAAATCATTACCAAGGTCAAGGAAAAGAGGAGATTTTTACCAGCAGATCTCTACCACATCCTATTGAAGAAATAAATCAACCTTCAGTTTTATATATCTGTACTCAGAAAGGGAGCCAATAAAAAACAGGAAATCAGTTTTCAGGGTTTCCCAACAAAAACTATCTGCTTGTTCAGATCTGCTTGTCAGGTTTTGTAGGCCATTTAAAAATAATCAGTGAGATGGAAGTGTGAAAGAGAGAGCTTGGCCCTCTACATGTGCTGTGCATTAAACTCTTTGAACATTCCTTCTTGACTTCCCTTCTGGAATAGCCTCATTAATATAGTTTATGAGCCTTTAACTCACCATGTCAATATTAGGAGAAGTTCTCTTCTATCCTTAGCCACCTACTACCTGTTCAGAGAACGGCCAAACTTGGCACAGTTATAACAAACCAGTTCAGGGATGTGAGTTGCATTCCTACCTACACTGACAATTGCTCTGCTGTCCTGCGAGCTCTCCTATCATGTGTCCTTACCCTGCTTCTGAGATTTGGAAATTCTTGTGTCCACATAGGACCCTTCAGATGGAGGACTGTGTCATGTGGGCAGCCTAGTGCAAAAGGTATGAACAGTCCTTGAATCGAGGATGAGAAAGAGCCTCCCCAGCCGGGAGTTATCCCCAGTCATCCACAGCCTATCCATGCTCTAACTTCTGTGCAACACTGGCCATCTCCCCGATTACTAAAGGGCACACTTAAGTACTTAAAATAAGGATAGATTCTCATTTAGCCTAGGCATTATCCTACAGCCTAGGATAAACCAAGGAAAAGAAGTGGGATTCAGACCTGCAGTGTAATTCAGCATTTCATGTATGATATTTTAGGTATCTGCAGACTGCTTTTTATCTTACTGAGACACCTGCTTTTCCATGGGTTGCCACGGAGCTACAGAGTCTAACAGCAGGCTGTGAATTCCACCTGGGGAGCCAGGATCCTGCAAGGTAAAAGCCACTTTAACAATGCACAAGTTCCTTGTAGATTTAACCACTGGTACCTTAACAGTGACAGAAATAAATAACTTTAACTTCTATCTGGCAGAGCTGCAGTAATTAAATCCACAACTTATTTTTCTGTTAATTGTGTCAGGTAGTTTTCTGCTAACAATTACTCCCTGTGCTCCCTCTGGGCCAGATTTGTCATTTGTCCCCTCTTGATACCAATGCATTTGCAAGTCATATTCTTCAGGGTCATAAACTTCCTTAATGATTAAGTTAACAGAATGAAATTCCAACTTGTAGGACTGACAAAACTGGATTTCAGAAAACTACATTTGGTTGATTTTTTTTTCCATGAGGAAAAAAGGTGTTATAGACATCATGCCATGGAGCTGCTTTCTGTTTCAGTTTGTTGATATTTTTGTCCACCACTGCGATTTTTGGAGAAAATGAATTATTATAAAGGCAAAAAACTGTCACTCAAAGGAAGCTCTGAAGTATTTTGGTTAAGAACATGAATTTTCCTACTGACTAACCTTCCACAGGACAGTTAGATAAAAATAAAATCAATCTATGCAAAAAGAAATAATCTTAAATAAAAAATAATCTAGTCCAAAACTAAATAATCTTGCAGAAATAAACTATTATGTTGCTGTACATTTGAAAAATAGAGAAAATATTTTAAGATATAACTCTAGAAATGCATGAGAGAAACATTTATTGTATTTTATCAATGCTTAAAAAACAAAAAAAAAAAATTTAAAAAAAAATTTTAAAAAATCCTTTCATTCCAGAAGAAGACCCAGCAATAAGATAAGGAGACCAGGCATGCTTACAATACAAGCCCGTGTCAGGCTCTACACCTGTATATGATAAAGACAGCCACATGAAAGGATAAGGGCATCAAATAGCTGATGATAGAGACTTAAGCCTCCTAAATCACATGGCAAAGATAAATCAGAACTATCTGCCACCTACATCAGATGGTGAAGGGTGTAGGAACACAATGCTCTGGACACCAATTAGTGGCATAATGGAGCCAGTATCTCATGTTCTAGTGTGTCAAATTCCAGCAGTGCCAGTGAGATCAGAGCAGAAGTCACAGCAAGGTCACTGCAATCTGTCAGCAGGACAACTTCAGCCAAATACTGCATCCTAATCCCCGTCTGCTGATAGTCTAGTGGAGGAGAGATGCCTGCAGTTAAAGTTTGCCTACAGCAATATCCTCCAAGGGCATCAGGCTGGAAGCAGAGTAGTGCTATACAAGATTATAAAATGCAGCTGATTTTAACTTAAATGAACACTTCTTGTTTTGATACATGAATGTGTTGAACTATCTCTGCTCACAGAAACACCAAGGACATCAGCAGTGTGGCAGGGACACATTACAGTGCAAACACCTTCAAATCAAGCACTTCTTCCCCCACTTCCAGATTGGAAGAGATACCTCTGTATGGAAGGTTGACTTTGCCTATACTCACCCCTTTGGTAGCTCACCATGAAGAGTCGGTAAGTTCACAGTATAGTAGCTACACAAATGATTTATCCTCCCAGCACCACTTGTCAGGCAGAGAAATAATGTACTGGGACAGCACACTGCTGTGCAGTGCATGAGGCACAAAGCAAAAACCCTTGTCTTAGCTTTTTTTTCAGTGCCAGAAGTAATTAATCAGTTATCTACATGTGGTAGCCTAGCCTTCCACAGTATGGTCACACTCCCAAATGTTAACACACGTCTGTCATGCTTCACACCTGCCCATGCTGTACTTAGCCCCAGCAAGTCATACAGCTGCCAGAGCAAAGATGGCAAGGAATACAATTTTCCTTGTATTTCCTTTCCAGAGTGGCTGGAAAGTAGGACAAAGTCATATGCTTGGGCTGTGTCAAGGGGCACTGGGGTTGCTGCTTTGTATGTAGATACAATACTTATATGCATGATACATAATATAAAAAAATAAAATACATAAAGAAGAAAATAAATATTCTCCTTTTTTCCCATGTGCACTGAAAACCCTTGAGGTTAAAAAAGTAGCTACCTAAATTGGTCAAAGTATGTGCAAATATAGTAGAGAGAAGGACCCACTCCTAGGGATTAGAAGACACATTAGTCCCATCTTTGCTCTTTTTGAGGTCCACTGGCTTCTGCTGTTTACTTGTTCTGCCATTAATCTTCTGTCTGCTGAGAATTATTCTTAGAGGGACTTATCTTCAGGGAAGCAATTTGGAGTTAAAATTAACTTCTGATTATTCAAAACAGTTGTTGGAGTAAAGGAGGTGGGGAGGTCAATTAGTAGAAGACATAGCAACAGTGGCTATGCTGTGCCCTTCTCAGACTTCTGCAAGCTTCCATTCAGGTAAGGTTTCACTTTGCAACTGGCCAGATCTAAGAGCCAGATCTTGCTGCTACAAGGAGTGGGCTGCCTCCTCCACCATTCCTTTCTAAGCATTCCTGTTCCATCTCTTGCATGGCTTGGCAACTTGAGCTGCTCTGGCTCACTAAATGCTCAGAAGAATATTTACTTGCTTGTTTTGAATGAGGGGTTTTGTGTGTTCAGTGAGATGAATTGGCCTATCAAGGGCAAGAGGACTGCCAGGAAAGAAAAGGGGAGAATTGTGCAGTTGATGACAGGAGGAAAAGTGGGATGTGGGGAAGAGAAGGAGAAATTAAAGAAACTGGTTTTTACATTTGATGGTGACCTTTAGATCTGCTGTACTGCACTACGATACCTGATTCTTACATACTAAAATTGAAGAAAAAAAAAAAGCAATTTAAAATATGTGAGGTGCATTTGTACCACTGAAATCTTTCTCTACCTTGAACTGAAGAAGCTAAGTGACAGGACAGCAACTGCAACCTACAGAGGGACACAAGAGATGCTCTTCTTACAGCAGAATCACTGACTGAATGTCTAAGCAAGTGAAAAATTCTGTCTTGTCCCACTTCAAAAAGACATTAAGTCAGCTAGGCAAAAGCCTGATATGTGAGGACGTACAAGCTCTGCAAATAAGGCAAGTGGTTTGAACAGGTAAGGAAGCATGCAGGCACCTGGCAATTCAGATTTGGTCAAGAGGTGGACACAATGTTTTAAGTCTGTATATAAACACTTCCTACTTTGAAAAGGCCAACTAATTCACCTGTTGTGAAGTGCTAGGTTTCCTCATTTTTTTCCATTTGTCAGTTATTTTGAAGTGCATGAAGAAAATAGGGACCCCAGAAATCAGTTGAGAGAAGTAACATATACAATCCCAGCAGAGCCACTCTACCAACTGAGAGCTGTAACTGTAGTCACATGGAAAATCTACCCAAAAATAAAATTCTACTTGCCTTTTTTGCCACCTCATAACTCAACCCAGCTTCCTTTCCACAGCTCTTCTCTCCAGCTTCTCATTCCCCAGTCAGTCCATACATCCAGGAATGCTCAATCCCAGGTGCAGAATCTGGCAAACACTTTGTGTTTCAAACTGTCCTTTGAAACAGGAATAAACACAACTGCCTCCATCTTTTTGCCCTGAGAGATCGAGCCCTAATCTGTGTTGCTCATAGTCTTCGTGTGATATACATCTTGTATATCAAAGCTAAGCATTTTTCCAAGGCAGAGGAAGGCCACTTATCTCCCACTGTCTTTCTCTGTGTTCCTTTGCTGGCTGCCTGAGTGGACTGGTCTTTGAAGATGTCATGTTCAACATGGATATCTTTACCTTTGCCCCATGCTCCCAGGGGAGACCAGAGAATTCCATTTCATTACTGGAATTTTTACCATTGGATTTCCAGCTCAGCCTCTTTATTTCTCTTCTGCACTGATCCTCAGAATTCCCAATCCTCTAGTCAAAGAGCAGCAGCTTGATGTTCAGTGTTCCTCCTTCATTATTAAAGAGCAGCTTTTGCACTCTTCAGTTCAGACTGACACCAGGCATCTGATGTGCTCCTGCAGTCAAGCAATTTGTATAAAGATTTCTGGATTTCTGAGTGCCCACTGCTCTGCTGCTTGAAATGTAGAGATGAAGGAAAATCAGGAGTGTAGGCAGGTTGGGATACTAGACACCAAGGTTTTAAGTCTCCCCTTTCAGGCCAGTGATGCAAAGAGTGAGCCAACACAGGTAAGGAGTGTATTGAAATGAGTGCCCAGAGGCTTGTGGGTAGGTGTTAAAAGACTCATCACTGCTTTGTGTGAGTACACAGATTCAATGACACCACCTGGCACTGACAGCTGATAAAAGGCCACCAAGGCAGCTCCTGACAGCGCTTTCATGTGTAGCTCTGACAGCTGTTTTAGATTCAACACCACATCCCATGTGGAAGGGGAAAATCCAGGTTAAATACAGAATTAGCAGGTAATGGAGATAGGACCTGATGGTAGAATCTCTCCCTGTAGCTGAGTCTTCCCTCATCAGCAAAGTTGAGCAGTAATATTCCTGTCACAGTGCAGAATAACTGAGAAGTGAGGTGATCAGTTGTTAATTTCATAGCCTCTCTAGTTGCTATAAAAGTGCATTTTTGTCATAATCCATTCATGACATTTCTCATTGTGCCAGCACAGACAACTTCTTATGCCATTGTACCTCCTTATGGAATTAAAATCAGCAGCGCAGGAAGTCTCAGTAACTGAGCATGAAAAAAACATCAATAGCAATGATAATGCCATATTGTCACAAACATTCACCCACCATGAACAGCTCCCACCAGAGGAAAAATCTAATTTATAACTCTGCTTCAGTCTCAATTACAAAGATTGACAAATGAAGGAAGACTTCCTTCATTTTTGCTGGAATCTTGCTCTTGATGAAGATTTTGAATTCAGATACTGATCACTTGACAGGCTTTCCTGTAGATCTACTCAGCATTCATTTACTACTTAAAGACTAGCTGATGCTGACAGAAACAAAGAAGATTTCGGTGAATAATTTAAAACTAAGAATCTCCTTTCTAAATTTAGTGAGCACTGTGTTCTATTGCTCATCATGGTGGACATTTATTTGATGAACAAAAATGCCAATACAGTAGGAATTTATTTCAACATGTAATGTCTATTATAACATTATTAATATAAGCCTATTTTTGAGAGGTTAGGTAGATGGAACAAGCAAAGCCTTCTGAAAAGAATGATGACTTCAGAGTGTGACATCAACTCTGCACAGCTTAAAGCAGTATATGGTTACAGCAGATATCTATTTTGCATGGATAGGTCACATGATGGGCAAGAGTGTGTTACATGATGGGTCCACATTGAATGGTGTCAGTGGAATGGAAGCTGATTTTGGCTTCTTCACTGTTACAGGAAACTACTCAGCTGACCAGAATTATGTAGTATGTGAAAAACAATCCCCCACAGAAGATGTTCAAAGAAAAATCACCTTGTGGTTAACAAGTGTAAGCACATTGAAAAAGCCACTAACTTGTATCCCATTGGACAGTAAACATTCCCCGTTGCTCCCAGCATTCACATTCTGTCATTTTAACCAGCTGCCTCAGTAGGTAAGCAAGAGACTAGAAATATGCTTAAAGATGGAGAAGTCTAAATCAAAGTCTGGGGACCAGGAAGTCTCAACCCTAACTCCTCTTCTAGCACTGCAAGGCAAATGGTCATATGGCAAATCATTACAGTGCCAACATCAATACCACCATGGCTCATGGAAAGCAAAGGTGGTTCATCCTCCTGAAAGAAACAATACCAGTTGCATTATCTGCTACAGAGAAGCACTTACTGAGAACAGTAATAAGGGCACTACTCTTTTATCTTTATTCCAATCTACTTCTTCCATTATGTAACGGTATCTCCATTACTTGCAATGAGAATGTCACACATGTAAAGAGCCAAATATTAGAGCATAAACCTCACTTCCCAAATCATAGCTTTTTTCTGTTTTGTTTTCTGGGGTTTTTTTCACCCTTCAAGAGAATCCAATCATTCTAGAGCAAGGATGAAACTGAACAGATCATGTGCTCCAGTGAATGAAACAAAGTAAAAAAAAATAAATAGAAAAAAAATAGACTTCTATATGACTAAGTAGGCAGAGTCAAGAGAAGCACAGCAGCTATAGAAGAAAACTAAAAATAGTGGTAACAAACCCAGTGACTGAAAATGTGAGTTATGAAACAGACTCAGCACGTATGAATGAATGCTTGGCTTTCACACTGGAAAAAGAGAACTCTTTTAATTTCAAGAGACAGAATTTTGAGCCAATTGTTAAAAAAAAAAAAAAAAAAACCAGAGTGTTTATAATAATAAGTGCCCTTCTCATATGAACAACTGCATGTTTCCTTCAGTTTGCTGATCCCTTTCTCCAGCAGCAATGCCAGCCTAAACAACTCTCACCTTCTTCCCACCACCAGCAGTCTGGCCCTGTTCCCTTCTTCATAAGGGCATTTAAGACATTAAGGAGCTCCAAGCACAAACAGGTTTCAAACTGACTGAGCCCCCAGTCCCCCTCTAAACCCTGTTTTTTTCAGCTGGGTCAGTTTACAACTGCACAAGCAGCAGCTGAAAAATTTAGGAATTACAATAATTTGCCTGAAAGATGGGGCTATTGTCCAGAAGTTGCTTAGGACACCTTAAACAGACTTGCCATCACTTGTCTTAATTCATCATTCAACAAATGCTTGTTTTAGGATCAGCTGGCTCTGCCTCTGAGAGAGGTAGTCCCTCATCTCATGGGTCCACCCTCTCTTCCACCCCATGTCTCCATTTCCTTTTGGCAGACAAATGTTTTCTGCAGCTTTAAAATAAACAGGGCTGAGGAACTTATCCAGATGAAATATAGATTTTGCCGTTGTTCTGCTCGAGTCAGTTCTCAAGGGATGCATCTTCCACCTATTTCACCCCACACGTACACACTTGAGAGGATGAGCTGGTGCCTGGGGACAGGGAGACAGGACTCACTCTGTCCAAGACTGGCTCAGCTTGTATTTGTGTTCATGGAGTTACAGTGCTATGGGCCCTAAAGGTGTCCTCTTTAGCTGTGCACAGGCAGACACTTGTTTGTTGTAACTGTATACGCAATAAGAAAATGACCGAAGTAGCAACTCACAAATAAATAAATAGCCTGTCATATTCCCTCCAGTTACTTCCACCTTGGGAGATTTCTTAATGCAATTGCCCAGTCTGACAATAGATACCTGTGGAACCTTATTGTTCACAGCCACTCTTAATTAACATGATCCCCCGTCAGCAGAGACAATCAGAAAATCCAGCTCAAGCCAGTTTTTAAAATGTCCATGAGTAGACACAGCTTGCATGAAGCTAGAGAAGATGATCCACCACTCTTGCCTTTTATTTAATGCTCTAATCTTTCTCTGTAAGAACTGCTAAAAACAAAAGCAAGGAAAAAATTCCCTAATATTCTGATAGAGAAGACAATTTGAGGCTTCTTCAATCAACCTGGCATGTCACAGTATATGAGAATTAGAAAGGGCAAAGAGAATGCATTGCTGTGCTGGAAAACAACACAATTCTTCAAGGCTGACAGAGAAGTCAATCCAAAAGCAAAGAGAAGAAAGACAGTAAAGGCATTCACTCATCTAGCCTAGGTAATGGGAATTTGAAAAATAGGAGAGAGACAAGTCCCCATGATCTTATGAAAGAAACAATTCACAACGTGTTGGGTAAATGGGACAAACAGCACAGCCAGTGCAAGGCAGAAACTGGACAAAACACGTAGTACTGGCAAAGATCCTGCTGTCTGGTCCTGAACCTGAAGTTTCACTCTCAGCCACCCTGACAAGCTGTGCACTGTGTCCTCCACAGGTGCCATCAGCTCCTCCCCCCATGCCTACTTGTCACTTGTAGCACTCATCCAGCCAGGGACTAACTCGGAAAAACTGGATGACCCACATGAAAACTCATCAATATATTGGCAGGTAGGACCATTATTTTCAGCTGCAGCGTGGTCTTAAGCTTGCTGGGAAACCATACCTGAATCTATGGCAGATGTCTGAGCACCAAAAATAGCCTACAATATATATACAGAATTGTAACTTTTCCACTGCATGGAAATTATTTGGGATTTTAAGAAAGGCTGACTACTTCACTCTGTAAATATATCTAACAAGCTTAGGCTTCCCCTGTCCTAAAACCTGTACATATGAAACTCTGGCATACTGCTGGACTTCTACTAAATGACTAATCACTCAGAAGCCCTACTGGGTTAAATACATGGGCAACATGATGGTGATTCCAGATTTCAGAGTGCAGATACTTTGGAAAAGGATGCCGGGAGGAAAACCAAAAATTGCTCAAACTCTCTCAGAACATTCAGAATATCCTCTTAAAAATCTGAGTTTTTAAAAAGCCAAACACAAAAGCAAAAAAATGCCAAAAACCAAACAAAAAATCCTCCAGCCCTGCTAAGTTTGAACATACTATTGTAGCTATTTGGCTGCTAATTCTTGGACCGCTCAGGGCTCATAAGGAGAAATAGCAGTAAACAGAGAGTGAGGGTCTTAAGTCCTACAGGGTTCTGTAATTTACCTACTGTCTCAGAATTTTTAACCAGAATAAAAACTGCTAGATCACTGAATAAGGGCCAGCAGGCTAAAGCAGAGGTATATGCCTCTACCTCCTGGAACCTGAGGAAAAGTAAGTATCAGAAGGTAGCTCCCAACAGGAAGATTTTCCTTACCCTGCTCTTGAAGGGATTATCAGTCCCCCTCTGCTGTCTCATTCTTTATTTTAGGGATAAAGAAGATTAGTACTGATCAGCTGTGCAAAATTTAGGCAGTTTTGCAACCTCCCCAGCAGAAAACCATCAAAGCTGTACTAGCTGGGAACTTGCACCTGAACTTACACCTTATGGGCACAGCCACAGTGCTTTCCTACATCTATGCACTTAGAAGGCAACAGCTTGCAGGTGAGATCTCAGCTTTAGCTGGCAAAACCCCTCCAACGGTTCCATCAGTTCAGGGAATGACACAGTTCAAATAACTTCACAGCACCACTAGAAATAATATAAATCTTATATTTGGTGATCTAGCTAGACTGTGTTCAAAAGCCAGGAAGAATGATACAAGCAAAGGCTCATCCCTCTCCCTCTCTGAAGTGACCTTCCACCCATTTGGAGACTACCACATTTCCTCTCAGTCTTTTCTTCTCCAAGCTAAATAAACCCTCTCTTGTCTTTCATCACAGACTGTGCTTTTGAGAGTTTTGACAGTTTTTATTGTATTCAAGTTAACTGTATTTCTAAAAATTAGTGTTACTACAAGGAAATGTTGTAACTGATCTATCACTGTGCTGCACCAATACAGCAACAGCCTTAAGCGACCTCCAATTTTACTGTCAAACAAGCTTTGTAGAAATCAAAACTGTTCTATGAAACAGATCTTGCTGGGTTTTGTGAGAGCAATGCTATGATCCTGCACTGCTGTAGCATCAAATCAAGGTCTTCTGGCAAAGGAATTTCAATGGAAGAGAAAGAGACACAAGGATGTAATGCTGTAAATGTACAGTAAATGAAAATGTACAAAATGTCTTTTAACTCATGAAAAGTGGTCACTGAGAGCTCACTGTGAATCTATCAGCATGGCACTTTAGTGGTGTTTTAAAAGAAAATAAATTAAAGGAAATAAGGAGGCAAAGTTAGGGTATTTGTGCTGAGGTAGGAACTGAAACAGTTGGTCATCATGAAGAGACTGTGTTTACAAGGGACAGTTTTTCACAATGACATTTACTGCTGCCACTAAGCTAAGAGAGAGATCAACATACTCAAGGAGAGAAACAGTAGATATGTCTCCTATTACTAAGGAAAATGTGTTGACACTGACATTTCATGGCTTAATCTGCAGATAATACTGAATTCAATTAACAGGTTTTGTATTGAAGTTAGTCATTCCTCACATAGCTACCTGACATGAGACATACTCACTACCTAATACTTCTACAAACTGAAATTAGAGAAAAAAAAAAACACAAAGCAGGAGAAATAAAATTCTGGCAGCTGTTATGAACTACACCTTTATTCAAAGACCCTTCAAGATGTCGCTGAAGCTGGGAATTTATGGTTACTTAGTCTTTGCTTGTTACATCCTGTAATCCAGACATGCTCATTAAAGCTCTAACTTTCCCTTCGTTTCTTAGGAAACAGCTAGAATTCTCTTCTCAGAAACCTCAAAGTTCAAAGCATCTAATTGCAGGACAGATCTGGATTTTAAAACACCATCAGTTTTGAAGGCAGGTTAGCTTGTGCAGAAGAATTTTATTTACCCCATTATTTGACTGGTTCCTAATTTCTTTAGTAAGACAAAAATATGTCTTTGAAGAAATCCTTATATTTTGTTCATTCTAGAAAAATCTGCTTGTGTCAACACTTCTATTTTCAATAGATAGCCTGCTGAACTGAAAAGCAAGCACATAGGAAATGTTTCTTCCTTAAGATCGTTAGAAGGTAAAATTGCCTGTGGCTGTAGGAGATACCTCGGAGGATGACACAGCTACTGTTTAACAAGGCTTTCTGATACTGTCTCACACAACATGTTCACAATCAAACATGTGACTATTGTCAAGGTACAGATGTTGTATGTTGACCACAAAACAAGTTGGAAAACTATTCAGAGTAATTTTCACTAGGTTCCTCTAAGTAATTTCATACACTAACAGTACTTACATAGAGTTCCTGTTAGACAGGTGCATGGATCTTATTCTGTTTCCATTACTCTCTTGGCTGCTAATGCAGCAAAACCATCTTTCAAATGAAAACAAGCTGAGCAGTGTTGTAAGCACCACAGTGGCAATAAACAGACTTCAAAATAGCCTTGAAAAAACACGAGATGCAATTCAGAAATGCTAAGTTCAAAGTATTACACTCAGGGAGAACCAATTGCACAAATACATAGTGGGCAAAAACTCTGAAGAACAAAAGCTGGGAATATAGGAAACCACAAACTGAACATAAAATAGTCCATTGTCAAGATATCAAGAAAGCCAGAGATGCTTCAAATTCATTCTCAACAGTGTGGATAACCTTAGGCAGCCACTATTTTTCTTAAAACTGCACGTTTACTCAGGCTTCTAGACAGACCTATAGTAGTTCTAATAATTTAAAAGAGAACAAAAATCTGAAATCCACTTATTCCTTTAAAAAAAAAAAATCACAAACATAAGGTGTCATTTCATGGTTAATACGAGCAAAACTACATCTGCCAACTTGCGCAGGAAACACTCTTCTCCCTTTCCAGTTTGTCTGAGAAGCCAGTGCATTCTATTGAGAAATTCAGAGCACAGGATCCTCACATTTGGTATAAATGCCAAACCATTCCAAGAATACGAGACCCACATTTGTGCAATAGCAGCACGAACAGATGCAGTGGATCCAACTGTAAAAGAATCTAGTGTAAAGTACATGTCCTCATGAAGTTACTAAAGATTGGCTGTTTAAAAATTAGATATGAATGCCTCATTTAATGGCCTACTAAGAGGTATACAGCAGGGTTACCTACACAGATATTTTTTCTTAGTCAGTCAAACATAGAGGTATCTAAAAATGTTCAAGTAAAATAAATCCAGAAGGTTTTGTGTGTCGAGTACAACATATGAAAAATAATGCTCTTCTGGTACCATATAATCATTAAGGTTGAAAAAGACTGAGATTACCTGGCCCAATCATGACTCATATCTTACACCTGGAAGAAACTGTACTTCAAGGATGATAGTTTTACTTGTCATATCTTAAGTCCACATTTTCCACAGAGATCAGGCTGATGTGGGAAAATAAATTTGCACATAAAATTTGTGCAGTTTGAAATATTCGTTTCAGAAGTGTTCACTTTAAAAAAAAAGGGAAAATGTTATTTAAATTAACTCAAATACTCCTACCTTATCTGATGAGCAATGAATGCAATGAATGGAATCAGATTTGAGACAACCTTCCATCTTCCTATTCCAGTTATTGTAAGCAACTAAAATTCATCTTCTATTATTTTCCCTTTCTCTAATTTCAAACTCTAATCACATCTTTAAATTCTTATCCACAGACCAGAATGATTAAATGTAATACTGATGTTGGATGTATCTACCCCCTTCTTCAGTTCCAATTATAATTATGGAACAGAGAGAAAGCAAGCCTACAGCTTTAAATGTCCATCAGTGTCAAAAGGCTATAAGACCTTCAGTTCTGTCTAATGTGAAAAAAAAATAGCAGGACAAGAGAAACCAAGGAATAATGGAGAATATGGCTATTTAGCATGTTATCACTTGCCACAAATTCCAGAAACCACATCCAAGCAGATTCATCAATATTATCCCGCAGCTCCTTTGCTGCTTTGTCACCTGTAGCTGGATTCCACTGCTAACAGCAAATGCAGAAGTTTTAATTTCTTGAACATCCCTTCACCTTTCATTTAAGGGGACTGTAAAAAAGTCCCCAAGGTTCTTCAGGGGATCAAGTGAAACATAATTCTTAAAAACATAAACCAGGATTCTTTTTCCTTTAGTCAACATAGAGCAAGACTGAATGCTGTGGGTAAAAAGACAGCAAGATATGTCTTTGCTCCATCAGATGCAGAGTGTATAAAACAAGCAGTTCAGGACAGAGCAGCAAGAGATGGCTTTCCTGTCTGGCAACAGCACTATTTCACATGGTGTGAACAACTTCTCCATCTTAAATCCCTCTCTGTTCTGCCAGGCAAGCTGTTTAAGCAACCATGCAGTGAACTTGATGAGAGAGCTGATCACTCTGTAAAGCGACTCAGCAAAATAAATGGCTATTTTCAGGTGGATCCATTCTGAGTCTTGTTAAGAGTGCAAGTGCCCAAACAGATCTGACAGCACAATGAAAGAAGCCCTGAATGGACACGAATGGGAAGCCAGGAGCACTGGGTTAAGTTGATAGTGACACTTCAGAAATACAGAGAATGACACTCAAAATAGCACAAGGATAAGAAAGCCTGACATAACCACACAAATACAGGTACTCCAACACTGATCCCAATTGTACAACATCTCAGATCCAACACTGAAGCTGGCCCAGGAAGCCCCTGTTCCTTCAGCAGCTGTTTGCCTGTTCATCAAGTGTGCTGATCAAACACTTCATATGTTGAATGGAATATTGATTCAACAAAAGCAACTGGAGCGAAAACAATGCCTGAAAGAAAAGCAAGACAAAAAGGTATGCAAGATCTCAAGGAAAACTCAGACTGTTTCCTGTAAACCTTATATCAAAACAACTGAACTAGTTGTAACTCTTGTTTTCAATTGTGTAGTGCAACCTGTGCACTGGGACATGTCTTAAATGAAAAGTTCCCAGATGTGATGTGGCTCAAGTTCTTTTTTATTATTTTGCATCCATATAAGAGAAATTAAGGAGCACAGCCAAGAAAAATAAGGTGGCTACAATGTACCATTTCATCATGCCCAGGGAAAGAAAAACAAGCACTAGTACATACATCTCCAACACCCAGACGTCAAAACAAGCATTTTTCTTTTCCAATTCTGTTTATTTGGACAGGCTTAGGAGGTTGCCCATTTCATAAAACAGAGAGGATAACAGGAAAGCAACTTCAGAGGACTTATCCCCAGTTACCCCAGAATAGTGTACATGGTTTAGAGCAGATGACATGCACCATTCCATTAACAACTCACCACTCTTCAGGACCAGCCCATGTGAGAACAATTGCTCTGATTAACACCACAAAGAGATCATATGAGCAAGAGGGAAAGAAAGCAAAAGTACATGAACTCCACACCCAGGTTTGTAAAAAAGCACAAAGGGAAGTTATGTTCACAACTTTTTTCTGAAAGTCAATGAGATTTCGACATCTGATTTTTCCATTCTGTAAAATCATTCTTTTGTAGAATCTAAATTATAACATGAGTTGACACCCAAGCTGACTTTCTGAAGGACACTTTGGTGGTCTCATAGCTCACACATCACACTACCATTGTATACCTGGAAAACTGAAAACTCATTTAGTCCCCATGAGACAGTTCTGAGAATCCACACATTGTACATGGGAATTACATAGTTACTTAAAATAAAAAGAAAACTCTAAATTTTCAGAAAAAATTAATCCACATGAAGCTTCTGCTAAATCCATAATATTGCCAACCACTTGAATTCTATCCTAACATACTAGAAATTTTTTTTTACAAATCTCTTTTTCGAGAAATAACTAACTCTTATTTCTTACATCTAATTTCTGTGAACTAGAAGAGAGCTTCTTTAATACCTATCAGATACTATTCTCATTGCATTAAGGAAGCTTTTCTTAGATGCTGTCTCTTACTAGACACACAGGGTATATGCATAGCACAAAATGCCTCATGAAGAAACCAACATCCATTCCAAAAAACTGCATGTAACACCATATTGACTGTGATATCCAAACAGTATTTTAGAGTGTTTAAATATGTGCCTAAATGCTGACCCGAAGCTTCAGCAAAATCAAGTACAGGACACTTACATAAAAACTTACTAACTCCCAAATAATGTAATCTGAGATTGATAGATATTATCAAGATTGACATTACAATTGCAGGACTTGATTGCAAACAGTAGCACAGGCACTATATGAAAGTTCCATTCCAGAAAAAAAAATTTGGCTAAACAGTTTGAAATTAAGGACAAATGGTGCACAAGAAACTTCACAATATTTGTCAACATTTCAGCTGACTGAAATACATTTTGTATCTAGGGATACAGCCTGTACATGCATTTCCTTTATTAATTTCCATGTACATTGATTTATGTGATAAATTATTTTAAATATTATTCTCTAAGTCTTATTTCTCCTAGTTTCCAGTATAATTGTTTTGAATAGTGTCTCTTTTTTGCTAAGAACATGGATTCCTTGTAATACACTTAGCTGCAGAAGACCTTTTTATTTGGGAGGCTTACCATATATTGAAAAAAAGCTGTAGCCTGTAAATGATCAAAAAGTATCCTGTAAAATCCTATGCACAAGGACATAATTCCTATAAGATTTGCAACCACACCAATCTCAGTTGCTTCTGGTGTGAGTAGTCCAAGTAACTCAGTTTTGTTAAATATGACAGGTTGAGACAATGACAGAAAACACGTAGATTTAAATAGCCAAAACCACCTCACTGGAGTTACCAACACTGGAAAACAGTTGTATGAGCTAAAAGACAAGCAGAAAACCTGAAACAAGAAATTCACATTTAATTTTAGTTCTGGTACACAATTCACTGCTTAACCTTTAGCACTGAGCCTCTCTGTTCCTCAGCTTTCCAACACAGAAAAACAGGGATTTGCACAATTTTTCATGGTGTATCAAATTTGATCTTCTCCCAAGCTTCTGCTAATAATAACTCTGCGTGAGATGGAAAGTAGCCAGTTTTAAGAGCTAAGTGCAAGCAAAGAGCATCTGTCAGCTACATAAAAAAAATTCAAAACATTTTAGGCAAGGAAAGCATGACCTAGTACTCTGCTCAACAGTAATTGTCTTTCTGCAACATCACTTCTGATCCATCCTCACATTTTAGAGGAAGATTTCATTCTTACTGGCTGAAAACTTGAAAAGGAAACAAGAAAACAGAGGCTACATCCACTGAGCTAAGTTTGTTTCTTTCAACCCTTTCCATGTTACCATGAACTTCCACAGCTCTTCAAGGAAGCCATTAATATCCCCTACCCGTCTCACCCTGTCTGGCTATCTCAGCTTTGCAAATCTTGCCCATACTCAAAGAGACAACTTATACTGCAGGTTGGGAGAAAAGAGAGAATACTTAGGGAGGTGACAGTGGGAGAGATGCACAGCATCACTGCAGGAGAAGCTGAAGGGGCTGGAGGAGCTCCCAGAGCTGTAGGAGAGGGAATGCAGGACATTGACAGCAGTGGTGTGAAAAGATGGCCTGTGGCACAGGAGACTGGCAAATGGGATGGGGAACATGGAAAATAAGAGACACACAGAAGCCCTGACTTGAACATGCATATCCATGGACTTTTCCCTCTGCAACTCCAACATAGCAAATATAGCCCACTAGCAAATAATGCTCCAATTGGCAACCTGCACAGAGTCATGGAGCAGGAGAAACCTGGCAGTGCTGGGTAAAACAGAGATACCAGATGCAACAGCGAAGGGGTGTGAGGAGGGAGGGTTCTGAGGAAGTCTCTGTCAGCAAATGAGCTTGTTGGGCTCTATACAGCCTGTTCTGTCCTGCCCAGCTTACCCAGGGTCTGTTTTTTGGTTTCTTACATGTTAACATAACTCTGTATATAGCAAAACTTCCTTAGTGCTGATTTGCCCTCATCAGCCTCCTGTCTCCACCCCTTCAGATTCTGCCAGTACTTAATAAAGAAGATGTGATGTTCTGTATCCAACTGGCACCTCACTGCCAGGTACACACTGCTGTCAGGGCCAACCCCATGCCCACCTGAGAGGTGTCTCCAAGAACCCACCATCACTGGCAGGTTGCACAACTGCTGTGCTACATTCACCTTATGCATATTAGGCTACAAGTGTGCTGCAGTTTTGGGCATGAAAACTTGTTTTGCTCAGACTTTAGGATGCTCCAGTATCACTACTCTTTGTATGTTTTTGACATGGTTTGCAGCAGGTCTGCTCTTGATTTTCTTACTGATAGTCACAGCTGAAAGGTCTTATTTGGAGTGATAAAGCTGAGGGTTTTTTCTGTTAATTTTTAAACTCCCTCTGTTCCCCCTTGCACTCCACTCATATCAATAAACATCTGCCTTCCTTCCTGAAGGCCACCCATGCTAGTGTATTCCAGCAAAGTCCTGTTCCAGGTCACAGCACACAGCCCAAGCTATGCACTTGCTTCACCTCCACCCAAAGGGATTTAAAGAAACTTAACCTCCAAACAATCTGGAAAATCTAAGTTGAACATTTACTGCTATTAACCCCACAAAAGATTACACCAGGTTGATACGTGAAGGTAGTTACAGCATTTGGAAGCACAGACTGCATCAAATGCATATGCCACCCAAGCAGGATGTTTCCTATAATTCAAAGCACACACCACTTAAACTGTTGTTCTTCCCCCTCATTATCACTGTCTCCTCACACATAAATTACTCAGCTTTGTCTTTCTCCCAAGAGAAATAAATGCGTTTGATTCTCACCACTATCACTGAGCCTTAGCTCACTGCATTCAGAGTGCCCAGACAGTGCAAGGACAAATCTGCAGGAACTTTCTGAAACTGTGAAAACCAATCAAATAATAATTAAAAAAAAAAAAAAAGGCTAGAAACAGGAAACAAGCCAAATGCAATCATTACTGCAGAGGATCCAATTCAGTTGCTTTGGTGAGCAATATGCTGGAAGACTGGCACATCATAAAAAGATCATCACCTTTTATCAGTAAAAATCTAGCGCAGATGAATGAAGATCTTGGCTGATAAGCACTCTTCTACATCATGCACACAAACCCCATTAATACAGAGAAGATAAGAGATTACGGGAAGTCAAAGTCACAATATTAATACCTCATTCGCAGCTGACAGCCATGATGAGAATGACCCAGAAAAATCTGGATATCAGAACTCACTTAGACAGCCATTGCCTTGCATGAGCACTCACAGTTTTTCTGTCCTTCATTTCTTTCTCCTCCATGGTGGGTGGATCCTTCCACCATCAGCTTAACTGGCACTTGCTGCTCCATTCTTCTTGAGATTATTTTGATGCAGTAGTCACTGCTGTTTCGGTTAATCTCCTCACCTGACCTCTCCCTAAGCCCACAGCCTCAGCAGCAGTGTCCTACATTGTTATTTGCATTCAAGAACTATGCGAAGGATGAACAAGGGCCCAGCTGATATACAGAATGACAAAAAAATTTTTGGACCCCAAAGGCAAACTGAACTGCCTATTCAGAAGGTGACACGGGGCATTGTGGATAATGGCACAGCCCCTCTGCTGCTCTCCTGGAAAACTCCAATAAAGGAAGTCATGCAGACTGCTGCATACATAACAGTCAGGCCAAAAGAGGTAAGTGAGGTGCAGACAGGAAAGTGGCCACACCTTCCTTGCCTGTTTACCTGTTCCCTGGCACCTTTTTCTCCCTCACACTACCTAAGCATAGACGCTGTTTTCACTGTCAGCAATTCCACTGCAATTAGCAGTGCCTCCTATGTCAGATTGCTGTGCTCCTCTTTCCCTTTGAGCTCTCAGAGTTACAGCTCTTGCTTCACTTCCTGGGGGAGAGCTTTTCTAAGATTCATCTGCATGTCCTGTCCTGCTGTTATGCTCCTGCTTCTCCACTTTTCTGATTTTACTGATAGACTGTAATGCTTGAGCTACAATGCTTTGTAGTCATTGCAAGATCATAGTATTTCAGAGCAGAGTTAGAGGTAGACAGAAGAGTATAAGGGAGCCATTTCTGCTATTTGTAAAGAAGGGAAAATAGGACGAGTGAAGATTAAAAAGCTGATGAGAGGAAAGGTGCAGGAACAGCCTAGTCTGCTCAGCCAGTACCAACCAGTCCCATCTGGTAACTGGAACAAATTACGTAGTACATCGTCTTGCTTTACTCTCCTGTCAACATAATCAAGCAAACTTGGCCACCTGGCAAGGTGAAGCTAGTGTGTTTTCAAGCTATCTGCTTCTACGAATGCTTGACATTCTTGATAAAGCTGTATCCTCTTTCAGTTACTGGAGAGATGTTGTTAATGTCTATAGTATTTGGGAAAGGCTTATGTGCATCAACTGCACATAGCAGTGCAACACTGAATGTACAAAGAACTTGAAAAATGTTTTAATTCCTCCTCCTAAAATGCTTACAAAATGCAGGATTTCCAACTCCTAATGTAACAGTAGATCCATCTGTTTCTAATCTCATTGTTCTGGGTATTTATTCCTGGCCTAAAGATACAAAGGGAAAATCAGTGATATTTTCCAGAGGGTGGAAATTAATTTGGCAGTGCTACAGCTAGTTCTACTGCTTTCCTCTAATTGACTGCACAGCTTAGGGCTGTCACCTCAGCCATCACTGTAGTCATTCTACAGAAAAAGCTGAAGAACTATCTGTGCTAGTGGAGAGATTTTTATTGATAAAGTTCAGCTTGCTAGCTCTTTGCCATACTTGCACACTACTTTAAATGAGCAGAAATACAAATAAATAACTTATTATACCATTTTCTGTGAAAGTTCAGACAAATTATCAGGATTCTCTGCCACTTATCAGCGTTATCACTGATAGCCATCATTCTGTAGAGTTAGAGAGCAGTATCCTCACAAGACACAGCCTGCCTGACAGACTGCTCTGTTTCTACAGCACTTCTTGTAGTTGTTTCTCAGCAAGGGAGAGCACTGAGCAACTATCCTGTAGGGTCAGCCCTCCCTTCCCAGATTCAGCTGAAACAAGGATTCCTTGCTTTTCCCAATGGCAGTTTCCTGAAGTCATCACATAGCAATACCTATCAAGCTCTTAAAATGGACCTTTTAGCAAAGAAGAGCATGATTTTTAATCTTTAATTCTTGTGCTTCCACTGAACAGATATGCAAAAGCAATCTTCTGCATCAATTCTGTGACACTATGGAACGCAACTGATTTTCTGGAGTGCCAGAACTAAGCTTTATATTTATGGCTTTTAAATGAAAGTCACGATAAAAACCAAAATCCTCCCACTAATGTTTTCAAAATGTATTTCATCTGAAGTCATATTTTCTGTGAGTTAAACTCAAAGGAGTGTTTAAGGTGAAGTAATTTCCAGCTCCTGGGAATATTACATCACCTTTGTCTGTCTACAAAAGCTTGGGCTCTGAACAAATTAATGCTCCAGTTAAAAGGTTCCTACCCTCAACTCTCTATTTCCTTCTGAGGATCCCATTCCTTCCTGCCTGCTTAGCTCTACATGCTCTGTGTTGACATTTTCCAAAATAATCCTGTTTAACTCATGTCCCCTTTTCCATGCATATACATGGTGCTCTAAGGATTTGTGTTAATCTGTCCTCACAGAAAGAGAGGTCTAAAGGAGAAGTCATATGTGCACTTAGTCATGTGGCTGTTTTCAGAAGAATCAGTGAAAAACACCTTCTCCACATCAACACACAGATCATACTTAAAGGGCAATTTCCAAGACAAGGCAAACTGGGTGTATCATCTCACAGCAACCAGAGGAGGGTCGTCCAAACTGTCTCATGCAATCGTCAGTCATCTGGTCTTTTTTCTTGCCTTGTTCTGCTTTTCAATGAACCAGTTTGTCTTACCGAAGAGGCAGAAAACTAATCTAAAGAATATAATAGAAAAGCTGATTTTTTTCTGCTGCTTCAGTGAGCTGAATCAGCACACAGGCAGCTAAGTCACATAAGGGAAGAAGCAGCATCATGCAGTCAGGAGCAGGAGACTTCAAATCAGCATACTAGCAGATCCCCACCCCAAAGCTTTCCATTCCAGTAACTAATAATGGACAGCTAAAAAAACACCTGGCCTTTTGGCCTTTCCACCCAAGCAGAATTTAAAGTCCAGAGAGGTATGCTTTGCGATAAAATTAAAAAGTGAATTTTGTACACAAAGTTTCTTGACATTTTTATTTAATGTAAACCCATCCAATCATTCCTAGGGCCAGTCATGCAGTTTAAGCATGCAGTCCCACGATTTCAAGCACTTTATCCTTATTATAGTTACTGTTACAGTAGACAGAGTCCCAGAGCACAGCCATCCTCAGCCTCTGAATGGACCCACAGTTTGGAGGAAGGAATAATAGCCTGAAGCTCTGCCAGAACTTCCAATCAATCAGGCACTGTGCTAGTTCTTAGTCAATGCCTGACTCTGGGTGTTACTCAGTTTCCCAGGTGAATCTGTCTGCTGACAGGGTTTCATGCTGAAGTGTACTAAATAAGTTTGTCTTTCCCAGTTTCTGGTACATTATTTTCTAACATGATTCAGATCAAATCAGGAGAGTCCAGCAAAAACTCTGTATGCACTTCAGATTTCCATACACTTGTAGCCTTTTTGCATAACAACAAAGTAACATTTGGGATTTAGATCAGTAGAAAGCAGGCTTCTTATGTTCCCAAGCAGAATCCAGAGCACAAGGAGGAGACAAAGGGACTAGGAAAGTAATAGATATAGTTTGGTTTTCCTGCTCTCGGTTTGTCCCCTTTTCAGGAAAATCTGAACATGTTCCCTTGTTGGCCTGCATTCCTTCCTCAGAAGATACAAGACAAAAACAGGCATTCCCTTTCCAGTTTCTTGTTTACAAAACCAGTTGAATGTGTTACTCCTTCAAAACATCTGTTTGCACTCCTAACATAAGAAAAAATGTTATGACTGTGTGTTTGATAACAAGTCATGACCTTTGCTTTGGAATTTGGAGTTCAGTTAAACCCAGCTTGTTAAGTTTTCAAAACAGTCACTTTTGAAACTTCAATTAAATAAAGGCCACTTATTCTAAAATGAAATTATTTCTATATTTCTGGTTCAGAGATATCCACAGAGATTATTAAAGAAGTCTCATTAACCTTGCTTTATTTCTTTTTACTTTTTAATTACACTAACGGATGAAATTCTAGCTAGTGAGTCAGAGTGTTTTTAGTGCAGGGGTGGTGAGCTCATGAGCTGAATACAGCACGCCAAGCAACTCATCCGGGCCACAGCTCAGTCTTAAGCATCTCACACAGTGTCCCTGAAGTGCAGAGGCAGCAAACCACAAATCAGGTGACCACTTGGGCAGCCTGAAACTACCATTTCTTCTAAACGTGTCACAGACTTTCCACTGTGTGCCTTCACCTCATCTGTAGCCTAAAGTCAGGTCCCACCAGACCACAAGAGAAGTGCACAGTGGGACTGTGGAGGCACATCCTCCAAGACAGCTGTGCAACTTCTGGCCACAGGACATACTGTGCAGTGGACACAGGACAGAGCAAACCTGTGTGGGCACATAACAGCACACACACAGCCATCAGCCATGACTCATTTCACATGTACCTGCGCATGTGGCAGCTGGGTGACAGGGAGGTAGATTCTGAGAATGTGACATATATACACAGCCGCTTCTCTGACAGGGAAGGGACACACCTTTTTTTATCACACAGTTATCAGAAGCCATGTGACTGCCCAAGCTGAAAGCACAGGCACCGCTGCCTCAGAACAATTCTGGTTATGGCAAATACACTGCTGCTCCTACAAACACATAATCTTTTCTTTCTCTTCTTTGCAGATGTTGTCTATTACCATTGTCTATTACAGTCTGTATCTCCAAGATAACAAGCCAGTCCATCTTATTATCTTTTAATGAGGGTCAGTACAAGGTTTCCTTTTATTTTCAACCATTTGACTGACAGTGAACATTCTTCACATAGGCAGAATGCTCGTGGGACATCCTAAGTCTCTGTTCATTCCTATAAGCTGTTTATGAAATTATAATAGAATAAAATTGCCAATGAAGAGGAAAATACTAAAATAATAGCTAAAGAAATAAATATCATTGTCCTCCTCTGAGTACTTGTTTATTTGTTTACCTGCTTTTCTGAAGTGTGATCATTGTTCACAGTCTTTCTTAAGGGAAAGGTCTTTCTTAAACCATGGAAAGACATAGGAACAGAAGGATCACAGCAGTGGCAGGAAGAGCAATGAAGCAGCAACGAGACTTATTAAGGATACAGGTGTTTGTCTTTTACAAATGGAAAGTGATGTCTGGCATAAAAATAAAACAATAGAGTGAATTCCCACCTAAAAGTTCTATGATTGGGAAACAATTACAGAGTAAGCACCTTCTTGACAAAAGATCAAATTTCTCCCAGGGCAGAGACTTCACTGGAAGACAACAGAGGTAATTCTGCATTTGGTATTACTTTATTGAATTGCTTCTGGCTATAAGTTTTCACACTGCTATGATGAAAAGCTGTGCCTTGGGAATATGCTTTTATCTGTGTGCTTCATGCATGCTGTATCCAAACACTGTTCTGAAATGCCGTACCTGCAAGAAGGTGAGATAAAAGTGAAGGCCAGTGTCTTTCCATAAGGACCAAATGCTGTTTTGATACCTGGATTAGGTTTCTCCACACAAAAGCAATGTGCTGCTGTTAACGTTAAACACTTATCCTCTTTATGCAAACCAGTAATTTTCAACATGAGGGTTACAAATCCCAAGAGGTTTATCAGCCATAGCTGGAGAGTCTGAGGAAGGCAGCTCAGGAACACCAACCAGAAAAACCACTCAGGAAAAAAAGGCAGTGCCCATAAATCCATTCTCCCCTTGTTCTCCCTGTTGAGGTTTCTACACTGCACACTTCTACTCCTCTCCTGGAACCCACTAGTACTGTGGTTCAGTTCCCCATTTCTGATCTGCCTCTTTAAAATAATTCCCTTTTATATTTGAATCGCTCCTCCCTCCTTTAAAAATATGAAACTTTTACCAACTAACTACTGAAAAAAAATTTCTGTACCCTCCTATCCTAAGCAGTGTTGGCCATTCTAATATAACAATTCAGCACTTCTTTGCTTTAAATGCATTGCACATTTAAAATCAAAGCATGACATTCATCTACATAACTCTAATTTCTTAATGACTTTCCCTCTGGTGCTCCCCTCCTAAAGTACTGAACTGTCTCTGTGCACGCAGTGACTCAGGCATGCATACCTGATTACACTACTTGTCTGCTTCCAGAGTGTTCAAGGGTTATTTCATTGCTTAACTGATATTCATAAAACGTAGCATTCACAGGAATGGCAGAGATTAATCAGCTGGAGGGGAGAAAATTTATTTCAAGTCTTCTGCCTACACTAACAGGCCAATTGCCACAACTCTGACCACAAGACTCACAGTTCCTGACAGTGACCAGGCTGGACCTAATCTCCACAAGAACAGGTTAGGAGAGGTGGCCAATCCTCCCACTGCATCAAGTTACAGGACAAAGCCAACAGCCACTGTCTTGCCACAGGCAGGAGTATGTTGCCCACTGGAGTGAGACTTGGGAATGTGCCAAGGAAAAGTAGCTTTCTTCAGGCGCTGAGCAGAATTGTCATCCCTGTTTATGCACCAACCCAGCCACATGGGGCACATCAGGTCAAAAGAGTCACAGATAACAACAGCATGTGGACAATCCAGATTCTCAGAGGAATGTTGGAGCAAATCCATAAACATGTCTGCTGTACCAGCACTTGTCCACTCTTATAAAACCCAGCTTGGAATGGTCCTATAATATTATTGCTTAATTTTGTATCGTGCAGGCTGAATTTGCTGGATTGGAAACAGAGGCAGTAGTCATTAGGCTACGCAAATTGAACACATTTAACGTAAGAATAAAAGTTAGAAATATAGAAAACTCTGTTCTCAGGTAAAGACATTTTTCTGAATATATTTACATTTAAAAATGCACTTGCAAAATAAAACCAGAGACTCATGTAATTACTTTTTATTCCAATCTTCCTGCAGCAGTAGCAGTAAAGGACACATTATAGGGTATGGCCTGCTTTTCACAAAGCTCTGAAGCCAAAACTTTAAGCCTGGTTTTCTAAGTATCTGCCAATCTCCAAAAGCACCTGAGTTTATGACATGATGTTGAGTTTAGGATTATCTGTACACTGAGTTAAGTTCTTTAAATACATTATTACATAACAGTTTTTTGAGGCCCTTGCCTTACTCAGTTTACTACATGACTTTCCTCTGGGACAAAATCCAGACAATGTAGTGATGAAGGCTAAGCTTACTGGATACTCTTTTTTCTCCTCTATATCATTTGTCGCAAAAATTGGCAAGTGATAAAAGGCAAACTTGAAGAAAACAGAAGGTGTCACAATTAAAGTAAATGAATGTGGCTTTTTGCCATGGAGTTCTGCAGCGTCAGCCAGGCCATTTAAATCACACTTTTCACTATTTTTTAGCAACTGCATGATCCTCATCTTCCCATATGTGGCTTGAGATGGTGGGTTGTAATTTGAAGCAGAGCTAAAGAGTCAGCTTGTTGTTGATTTATGTGGATGCTTTACTTTGAGATCCAGCAGTACTAAACACTGAGTACTCAGAAATATCAGCTCCAAGGCACATCAGTCATAAATCAGTGCAGATAACAAAGAGAGGATACAAAAGCCCCGTCATGTCATGGGATTATTATGGAATAAGTTCAGTGGGGAGGCACAAGAAAAGAAAGTGCATTAGGAAATTATTCTCTCTGATTTCAGAGCAGACTTTTGTACTACTAAGCAACTTTGCGGCATTTGATTTTACAGTCATTGTGTATAATTTCCTAGACTCTTCTCAAATCAAAGCCTGAACAGAACAGAAGTAAATCACTACAACTCCTGCATGCTTATCACAAGTATCTACCACCATTCATGAACCAAGGCTCCTGGACCCAAAGCACAGGCCTCTGTTCCTGAGCCAGATAAGCTGCCTTCCTGCCAGTAAACCAGCAGAACAGGTTGCAGGATATTTGCTTTTTCAGGTGACATTTACTACCATCAGTGGCTGATAGAAAAGGTAATTCAGGGGTAGTGGAAAGAAGAATGTGTCCTGACAGGTAAAACTCATACCCACTCTTTTTGGATCTTCTTGACAATGCCCAGCACTTCCTATCTCTCCTATGCATGCATAAGGCTTTCTGTAATAGCACCTCCTCTTCAGCAAGCCTTTTGTATCAGTCCCACTGTCCTTGCTAAGCCACACTCACCTCTCTACCTTCCCTCCAAAGCTCTCCCAACAACTCCCAGGTGTAATATCCTCCCAATTTCTTGCTCAGATATGTAAAAGTTACTTCATTCCTGCTTTGTCTACAATGACCCTGCCCAATCTCCCTTTCTATCAGGGTTTCTCCCAAGCAGCTTCCATCCTTGACTTCAACATGTGAACTCTTTTCTACACCCCTGTGGCCACCTGTCCTCCTTTTTGCCTACTGAAGTCCTGGCTTATAATCATCTCAGTCATTTTTCTCTCCAGACTCAGCTTCCTTCTTTATTCTCTCCCTCTTCTTGCACCATCTCCATGACTCCCTCCTCTCTGTCATCCAGCTGCCTCCCATTCCTTCTCTCATTTCCCCCAGTTTCTAGGTCACACTAAAACACAACAGAGACAACTTTCAAGAATATTTTTAAGGAATAAAGCAACATATTCTTCCCTTAGCTTTCCTTTCAGAAATGACTCAATCACTTGGCTGCTATTTGTCCAAGTTTTCCATCCCAAGTTTTCCATCAGCAATGGAAAAGTGCAGCCAAAACTGTTAAAGCTTCTCAAAGCTATGAATAACTGAAACACAAAGCCATACCAGGACATGCTGTGGAGACTTAACAACACACAGTGCTATCTGCCTCTCATGGAATTGTACTTATATACATATTTAGGGCTTTCATTTAGATTATTGGCTTGAATAAATTAGCTCCATTAGCTTTAACTTCGCTCCAGTAAAAAATACTGGCCCTGGTTAAATAGGAAGGGTGGTCAGCTCCAACTTCAACAGACTTTGCTAAAAATGCTTGCTAAAAATTCCATGTTTATGCACATGGTAGCTATGAGCCACCTCCAAACAAGGAATAGAGCTTGCTTGCCAATGTCATACTGCTACTCTGCTATAAAATCCTTGTTAAAAAGTACATATTCAGTCATTTGACTCTAGTATGACAAAAGTTACTTGATTTGACATTTCCAAAATGTGTCTTGGGTTTGCATTTTGTCTGTATATAATTTCTTTGTATCTTATCAATGAACCTTAGAAGAATTGTTAGTCGCTTTAGGCACCCTGAGGTATGCAAGAAAAGAAAGGTATGTCTACTGACATGAAACTCCTAGGCTTTTATTAAACAAAATCCATACATGAAGTGCAAAGATCTTTATAGAATTAACAATGATAATGTTTTAAGTACTTCCTTCCAAAATCTTTACTGAAAACTAAACAGACTCATACACCCGCACACAGTGTCCTTAAAAACATGAACATTCTGCTTGTTTCCTATGTTCTTTCTTGAAAAAAATACACATTACAGAGAATGTAAAAGTTTTCTTATATTTCTCAGTAGTTTTGGTAGGCAAAAACTTTAAATCTAAAAAAAAAGCAAGATAGTCAAAACCAAACAGTTGTGACTGTTTTAGTTTACTCCTGAAGACTGAAAGACTAAAATAAACTTTGTGTTTAGTTCACTACACCAGCTAAGAGGAAAAAACCTCTCATCTTTCACTTAGTTTTTACTTGGTTGTCATCATGAAAGCTTAGAGGACGCTGGTGCTGCTTTCTTTCATTTCAGATTTTCACAGACAAGACAGAAACAGTGCAAGTAAAATGCCAGGGACAGTGAACTCATTTTATAAATAAAAGTGTGAGCATGTACAATATATAAAATACATGAGTTCATATTTGGTCAGATAATGTTCTTACACCTGTTCATTCAGGCTTTGGACCAAAGCGCTTGCAGAGCTAGTGAATGATATCTGAACAGAGCTGGGTAAAAATAGATTTGTTCTCGTAACATTATCAAAAGGATCTGACCTAACAGATGACAACATCTATGGGGTAAATCATCTGAATTGGATGTTTCCTCATGTTTTGGGATTGGTTAGTATTATTCAGTATGCATAAAATAGCTGACCTCTACTACAGGACACATTGTATTTATGGTCCATAGCTTACTTCTTCAGTCCTTTATCAAGCTCATACCATAGTCCTATTCATATTATACACCAAAACATTTATTGCAACTATTTCATTTGCAAAGTAATCCACAAATACAAATAAGTTATTTTACAAAATTTGGCAGACAGCAGTCTCTAAGATGTTTCCTCTTTTCTGAATGTCTTATATCTTATGCATGCAGCTATAGATGTAGTTAAGAATAGTACTCTTTTCATTATATCTGCTTCTGCTTCCTCTGATAAAAGGAAGATTGATAAGAAAGAATTGATACAATATTCACTGCATTTTAGGTCCATACTTCTGCTTTGTGATCAAGGCTGCTGTCTGTGAGCCCACCTAGCTTTACCTGCACAGCTGAGGACTGTGTCCTCTCTGCAGAAACATTCACCAGTGAGTGACTCTGCCCAGCACTTTGCTGACACAGTCATTCAGTCCAACAGTGAAGAGCAAACCCACTCTCTACAGAGTGCAAGGAAGATGAGCATTGGAAACAATTTAAAACTGTGCCATAGAGGATAAAAGCTGTGCATGTCTGTATCAAGCAGGGAGGCAGGCAAGGACCCTGGGTGTGCTTATGCCCAAATGACAGTGAAAGCACTGGCTGTCCTGCAGAGCCACTTCTAAATCATGCTTGAGCAACTTTTGTGGGCACTGGGAAAGTCTGGTGACATGCAATAATAAGGCAATTGCAGCAACGTGCCTCCTTTGCTCAAAACCCATAATGTTTTTTGTTGACTCAGTTTACATTTTGTTTCAGCTCACTGCATTTGACACTTGGAAACATTGGCTGAAACTTCCAGTTTTGTCTATACACAGAGCACAGTGTCAGTTTAATTTGAAAAGTTTGTCAAGCCAGTAAAAGACCTGGTGGGCCATAGATAACTCAAGAATTATTTCTTTGCATTTGAATCACTCAAGATTTCAATCAGCATAATCTTTACCAAGCCCAGGGCTTTGATTCTGAGGCATTCAGTGAGATACAGCATATTGCAGAAGAAAGCATTTGTAATTACAAATCAGTATTTGGGGAGTTCTTCTCCAGTTTCATGACACATTTTCTAATGTTATAATTTTTGTAGTCAGTACTGTCAATGTTTTCCATTTGTTTCTTCAGGAAAGATGGGTTTCTGCTAAACTTTAAAATTTTGGCTATTTATAAGTCAGACAGTGAAATAAGGCATTGTTACAATGCTAAATGTTAACAGCTCTTCTACCCATTTCCCTGCAATTGGGACTAAAATTAAGCAGTTAATGATTGTATCCATAGCTTAAAAATACCTCTACAGAAATACATGCTCCCTCTTGAACCCTTACCACAACACTCTAATTAACTAGCTAGCATAGTAGCCAATATTCCAGCCATGAGATTGCAGCACAGTATGGAGTTTCTAGTAGTCAAAAGAAGTAGAAAAAAACTGTTCTCTCTTCAGAGCAAGCATTCAAAATTTTCTGGAAAAACTCAAGGATGAAAAAGTTATGTGGATGAAACTCAAGGACGAAAAAGTTAGGAAGCAAAAAAAACCAGGTTTGCCAGAGTCATGTAGTTAAAATACAGCATACCTTCCAACATGGTGAGGATCATTCCTGTCACCTTCTTACTAAAAATAATGATGTCAAAAAAAATTTTACCTCTTTGTGTGTGCTGTCAGATAGAAGTGCTGCAAATATATACCCAGGAGAATACATCTGACAGAAGTAACTCAGTAGTGTATCCAGCACAGATACACCTCGAAGCCTTTTCCAAATCCTTGTCCATTTTCACATTTGTAAAATGAAGACAAATCTCAGTCTTCTCTGCCTTACGTGGCTACAGAGATTAAGCAGATATCAGAGTACTTCACCTTCTACCAGTGTAAGACAGCAAACAGGCTCTTTTCCTGAGGGTAGAAAAACTCTTAAACGGGCCTGGGGCAGAACAAGGTGGAGCACCTACAAAACCCTTTCACCCTGGTGATAACAGACATGTTTTAACTGTTCAGCTCATAGCAAGAGAGCACTCTGTACAGAAGCAGATTCACCTTGCAGATGCCTCACAATAGTTTGCAAAAGCAGGTAAATGCTAAATATAACAGCAACTTTACAAATATAGCAACAGAGGAATCAAGTAGTTAAGGAACTCAGTTCCTTTTCTTTTCTGTAAGTCACTGGCAGACAAGCACAAAACAAAGTTTCCCCAAATTCACTTCCAGCCTAAGGTTAAACCAGCCAGCAGCAGGCATTTGCCATGGTATGCACGGGTATGAATGTAAGTTCATGGAAGTTAGATGACTTGCATATAGCCACGGAGCCACCTAGTAGCAGGACTTAAAAAAAGGACATATTTGCAATTCCATACCCTAATAGACCAGGACTGGTCAACAGATCAAGTGTCTACCATGTTGGAATGGTAGTCTGTTTCTCTTTTGGAAGGAAATGTTAGGGAAAGGTTTAGCAGAAACAGTGAAGTATTTGTCCTTTGGCAAGTAAAAAACAAAGAAATGTCTTTTCCTTCATACAAACTGTGTCTTGAAGATTTTTTTATTTGTACTACAGCCACATGAAGTTCCATACACAAACAAAATGGATGAGACTCCTGGGATTTTAGATCCCCATCAATGCAAACTAATTGAAACAACGTGTGCTAGGAAACAGGGTGCAATTCTACATTGCAAAGGGACCTTTGCTTATCTTTCAGCTCCATGTGCACAGCAGCATTATCCTTTCCACATATTAACAGGTGCAATCTTTCACATAAAGAGCATTTCCTAAGTTCAGTTTGAACTTTCACTACTCTTTTTAATGATAGAGCATTTAGGAGATGAGTGACTTGCTCTTTAGGAACTCAAGCGATCTCCTGGTTTCTGTGAATAACTTTAGAAGAAATGCCGCTCTCTTAGAGGCAATCTGAATGTGTGCGGCACTTACTGTACATGAAAGTGCTTGTTGTACAACTGGATGGGCACCATGCCAGCCAAACTCATCCATCAGGCTGTCAACACTTTACTCTTTTTCTGCAGTGACCTATGTGGAAAATTCTCTTACAAACAGCTGTTCAGATCGTAGGCAGACAACAGGTTGTCTTAAACCCCCTTTCAATTGTGCACAAAGGTTTGTGAATTTCTAGTTTCATCTGCAAGATTAACATGAACAGGATGTTCTTTTGATTTACATTTATGATTTGTTTTACATTTTCTATTTTCAGAAACTCTTCTGGACCTCCTGCCTTCAACTGCCAAAAAAAGACTTCTAGTTCACCGACCTTTTCCATCTGATGTTTTTGTCAGGACGGGAATCCTGCAGATGGAACTGAATTGTCTTCTCTACTTGTGCCAGCTTTTTTTCTAAAGGGCTCATCAGCAGATGTGAAAAGATGGTTCAGAATCATGTGATAAAAACTCAGCAATGGTTACTGTGAACGTGATGAAGACGTATTTCACAAAACCGAATTACTGTTCTGTTATCTAAAGCAGTATCTTTTCCAAAAGCACTGAAAATAAACATATTGAAAGTGCCAGAGTGACTTAGGACCCTACTCTTTTGGACCTTCAAGAAGCCTTGGACCTTGGGCTACAGGCCAGATTAGTTATACATTCCCTAATTCCTTTGCATAAAAATTCCTTCTGAACAAACCTAGGCCTTGAGAGGTGCCAAAAGAAATAACTGATTGACAGCTGCAGGTAGAACTTCCTGAATCAATCCCTAGATGGTCATGTGTAGAATTCATCATGCTGGATTAGATGTGTGAAGAAAAGTCCCGAGCTGGTCAGCAAAGACACTCTTGACCTGTTTTTCTTGACACCATCAGGATGAAATGCACATCAAGTTCATTGTGCATACTCTAAAACGTTACCACTTCTCTTCCCTGAATTCAGAGGTAGCTCATTTCGAGACACCAATACTTGATTAGACAAATCCCCCTTTCAACTCAATTCTGGAAATAGGATTTAAGCCTAAAACTTTTTCTAAATCTGTTTGAGAATTCATTTGGTAATTTTTTTACAGTCTAGCATGGACAACACCATTTATAGCTAACCCAGTATATAGGCAATTTTAATAACAGCAACACCTAAGCATCATTCTGAAGTGTGTCCTTAGCTCTCCATAAGCTTCACCAGAAGTAGCATTTCTTCTTTATAAAGATGAAAACAGAGGTGCAGATATATTCTTCATATCACCTGGCAGTAATCTTTGGCAATCTGGCTGATAAATAAGAAGTTCTCTGGGAGAAATTTATAGCAGTTCCTTAACTTAGCCATAGCTAATCACATTTTTGGAAGAAGATATTGTTTGTGGAATTAACTGTGCATACAGTGAGGCTTGAGAGACTGCTGCATTTGAGTTAGCAGAGCTCTAGCAGTCCTCAGATTGGATTAGATCGTATCACATATTGATGTTTGACTGATGATCTGTATTAACTTCTTCCTCCTAATGTGACATTTGTTTTCATGCCAAGAGACATCCTCTTCATTCTTTTATTCATGCACAATGATTACAGAACATTCAGTAATTCATACTGCTTACTCTTCCTTACCATTTCAAGTGAGTCCCATGACTGTAGTCCAGTGCACAGAACGTTCCTTCTCAAAACATGGGGGCTGGTTTTATTTGTTTATCCTTTCCTTTACACATTTCCAGAATGTCAACTCTGACATTCTGTATTTTTTAGTTCTTTGTGGTCTTAAAATTATGGATTGCAAGCTTAGTCAGAGCTATTACTGAGGGTGAAGTTAATTAAATACAAATGTTTATAAACCAGAGTTTTAAACGCTACGAGCAGAAACATTTTTCCACTTTTCTTCAGAGTTCGTCCTGTTCCAAATAAACACATTTCTATGGCTGATTCTCATGCCATCAAAGACTTTTCTGACTCTTCTTGGTGCAAAGGTGTAGCAAATGCTAGTAGGAAGAAGGTTCAGTTCTGGGTGACTTCTAGAAAGTCAAAATCTGCCTAGGTTTCAATTCTCTCAGTGACATGTGGGGTATAACAATAACCTCCAGAGAGTCTCTTTCATTCTTGTCCATAGTGATGGCACAGAAAATCCCTATCAAAAGGATTAATCTCAACAGACACAATTTCGTGAATTCAATTAGAAAAGGTACTGTTTCAGCACAAACTGATGTTCATATCTTTTTAAAAATCACAGTCCCATGGAGCGGATGAAGGCAATGCAACCAGAAAGGTCAAACCAGCTACTCACCTTACATGGGAGCCATAGAAATGAAACTAGGGGAATACTGAAGATTTTCAATAGATATTCCAGAATAACTGACACTGCTTGTATCAATTAATAGCCACCCTCAGTTTTGTCACTGTCCCATTCAAAAAGCCCTACAGGGTATAAATTCCCCAAAGTTCTTGGCTAAGGAATACAAAGAACACACACACTTCTACCATAAGAAACACATTGTTTAGATCAAAAGTAAATTTTCAATTCCTGTTCAAGCAAAAGAAGACCAATTTCTGGCTGCTTCTGCAACTGTTTTGCTGCTTAAAATGGCTGTGAGTGCAACACATGACTTGGTGTATGTATATAATACATATATACATACATACATACATACATACATACGTATATATGTATTTATCCTGTTTAAAGGCCAAGAAAACCTCAGTATACAATATCACATTAAAATAAATTTAAAATTTCAGGCACCCATGAGCAGCTTCGTATTTGTACACTTTGTGTTCATAGAATTGGCAAACGTGGATATTTCTTCCAAGTTCACCCAGAACATTTTACTCATGCTAAAAAATGGTATTTTTGTTTCATCTCTAGAATGAGATGATAAAATAACAGAAAGAGGAAAAATTTCCAAATCACAATGCCATTTCAAAACCCAAATTTTAAACTTTTTAAGTTAAAAAATGAAAAATGCTAAATTTCCATTTTTTTCCCTTTTAAATGGGAAAATCTTTGAGCATAGGACCTAAAAATTATTACCTTCATGCCTCCTGAAACTGCATTTTTGCACAGTTTTGTTTTACAAAAAAGTAATTTACAAAAATTACCATAGCCTATGTATTAACATCCCATACACAGGATTGCCACAGACTACTTTAGCACCCAGAAATATGAGAACAGTCACAAAACTTTTAAATCAGATATAATAATATCTGACATCATAGGAAAAAAATAGCATGTGATTATTATTTCTTCACATCTATCCCAAAAGAAGTGCCTGTAAAGAATAAATATACTGTTCGGAAACGTAATGCATTATGCTTTTATTAAAAACTGATAATAATCAGTGAAATCTTTGGCAAAGTTTTTCTAACCAGGATTTACACAGCTTTAGTAAAATAAAAATACAATACAAGCATAGCAATCAATTAAATTATAGCAAGGGAGAACCCATAAACTTGAAATTATTTTTGTTCTTTGTGAGAAACAAGCTTATGGGAATATTCTCCAGCTTTTTTGTCAAGGAGTTTGGATTGCTTTGCAACACAATGTGTACAGTGCTGGGGGTTTTGGTGCAGTGCTGATATCCCTTACAATAACGCAGTCCCTGTGCCTAAGCTATGGGAATGTAGTGTCAGTATTACTCAAGATCTGCTCTTGCTCCTTGCTAAAATCATTCTAATATATTATCATATAGGAGAAAAGCCTCTTCAGTGCCTAATAAACAAGGGTGATTTTTAAGAAAAACACCACAGCTTTCAACTTCAGGACAAACTTGTATCTGCTTTGTGAGAAAGTATTCAACTAGGTTATTTCTTCAGCTGCACTACAGATTTGTATTTATATCATTATACAAAAGTACAAGATTGGAGTAACTGTCAAACAGAAAATATGGAGGCTACACCCATCTGTACTCATCACAGGGAGGTTTTAAATCGTCGCAAAAAACGGTGTGCTTTGTTCCTCTCACTCTGCAGGAAGTTCAGTAATAGGCATGTTGCTGGTACCAGCTGTCATGTTAACTAGAAGTTTTAAAATTAGACTAGATAGGAAAATAAAATGGAGGTAAAGAAGACACCTTGAAATTGCAGGGAGATATGGACTCTGTGATCTACCCAATGTTAATGATTGAAGTGACATAATTTTTAAAATGAGAGCGCTGCAAAGGATTTGAATGTTCTATTGCTGCAAGACATGTCACAGACACTGAGTATAACCATGACTTTCTTAATTCTTCTGACCTCAGTGACCCGTCCAAGTAACACTGAGGAGGGCATCTCTGAGGGTGTCCTCACCCTCATCATGTGCCCAGTCTCTCACAGAACACACTGGCATGATTTCCTTCCTACAGCAATGTCCAGTTTGTTTTTCCAAGTTGCCTCTTCTCAGATTGCAGTTACTGACAAACCTTGCCCTGGGTAATTTTGTTTGCTGGATGTGCTCTCTCCAGGCAGTTTTCACTAGGAACCTTTCCAAGGATGTGTCACCCTGAGCTCCCCTTGGATGTAGATATTAGGTAACTATTAAAATCACACCACCACAGCTGCTTATTCCTGTATCAGATTAATGAACACTGTGCACCCTATCACAGCCCTATCAATTCAATATAAAAGAGAACTTGACCAACAGGATAATCATAAAGCAGAATTTTCTTCAGTGTTATAAAAGGGCAATTAGGAGAAAAATCATCAATGCTTTTAACTAAGCAAGGATAAAATAATTTGAACAATCTGTATGATTAGAGCACCAGTTTCAAACCCATGTAGGCAAACTGGTACAAATCTCTCCATGAATATCAGATTGAAATCTGCCTCACAGATAAAGATGTAAAATGCAAGACTACCCTTACTACAAAACCATACTCTTTTAATAAATTAAGTTGTTTCTAAACTGCACCTTACACTTAAAGGGTAGTTTTATTCACATTTTCACCCACAACCAAATCGAGTTTCCAGACTCCTTATCCTTGGCTGTTTTTTCTTCTTATTTGTGCTGTACAACTACCTGTATAGAACTGTTGTTTAATGCTATATCAACTGAACAGTTAAAACTTGGGAATGGGTTTTCAACCTGAATCATTTTATGGAACAATTTATGGTCAGCCTCACAGATTTCCATAAAGAAAAGAGTGCACAGCAGCACAAGTACAGGAACAACTGGTTCACTCTTTAGATGAGAGCTGAAGGTGGATAAAGAGGATTCTAGTGCTCTGGCTGTAGCCTAATGACAAAAGACCTTCAGTGGCACAACTGAGAAAGCACAGTTGTTCCCCTCTGCCCCTGTTCTGTCATGCCAATGAAAGTAGGGTTACACTGAGCAGCAGATCAAAGAGCTGATCTGCATCAGGAGTAGCACCTTCACTCTGACAGGGTTTTTAGCACCATCAGGAAGACGGAGCACTCCCATAAAGATGTGTTTCCAGCAACAACCCTGTCTCATCAAATCATGTTCTCATTTTTGAGCATCAGTGGACTTTCACGCAAAGGCCACATTTCACCATTTATCTTTAATGTGCATTGTAAATAAATTGGAATCAGTATTATAGTAAAAATACCTAACTGAGGAATGACATCCTCCATCCACAGAACAAGTTTAATGTCTTCTGTAGACATGTCCAGTCTTTACTTCTCTTGTGAAATCACCAACACAAATACTGTTCATAAATGGGCTGTGTTTACAAGTGGTAGCAAGCTTATTTAGCCTCTGTACTTAAGAATCAGTTTAAAGCTACATGTTCACTTCGAGCAGCATTAAGAAGACAAAGGCTAGGCGCTGCATTTTAGTTATTAATTTAAACTGGTGTTAGTTAACCTCAGAGTTTAAGGCTTTCATTTTACTGACAATCAGCTGAGCCTCCAAGAATGAAAAAGTCCTAGTTACATCCACACACTCCTAATTCAGTTCAGTGTACCATGGTTAGTTTGCTTGTAATGGGAAAGGAATTAAGTTTGCTGAAGTACTATGAATTTAGTTCAACTGGTCCATGGGTGATGGTCCCTAGGGGGCAAAGAGAGATCATCAAAGCTAGAAGGACAAGATCAACATGCAGAATGCGTGTAGGGGGAAATCCACCAAGGGCTGTCTGTCCACCAGTCTGTGTTATTAACTGGAATTTGGAATTGAAATAAGAAATTAATTATTTTGTAGGCAATAAGATAATCATTTTATAATCAAATCTGAATTTAATCTTTCCACTAATTATCTTTGTTTTTAAAGGGGAAAATCTTCCATTTACTTAACAATCTCTATTTGTTATTTCACACTCAACTCTACATTTCTTTCAAAGTCCTACAGCTTGTTCTAAATACTGCACTTCAGGTTCTCACTACTAAGACTTCTCCAAACCTCTTAATCTCCTGATTTTTACACACTGATACAGGAAGACAAGGGCTGCCCTTCTGTCTCATGCTGACACCTCAGTTTCATGAATCAGGGGATTTTGGCTGTGTAATTCTTCTCTGCCCTCTCTGTCAGTCATTTGTTTTGCTTAGCACTGGTACTCTTTCCTACCCCACATGCAATGACACAATTATTTGCACAGGGTTTCCAGAGGTACACTGAGCTAAACTAATAGGTCTCTGAAACTATGAGCAGGAGGTCATGCTTCTGCTGTTTATCTCCTACTAGCTCTGGTACTCACCAGACCCTGCTCAGAGATAATTTAGTGTGCTAAAATAGCAGAATAAAAAACAAGGTTGAATAGCTTTCTGCTGCTCTACCTAGTGAGCTACATCTGCTCAGGAAGGGCTTGACAAATATTGAAACTGCTGTCCAGGAGGGCAAGAGAGCCAGTGCAAAGCACAGCTCAGCTCAGGGAAGAAGTGCAAAACCTTTCCCCTTCCACAGAAGTAAGCTAGTGTCTTCTCCTGATTCCTTTTCGTTTGCATTATTTTTAACCTTATCTGGTTGCCTGATCCAGTTCACAATCCCCCAAACAGTTGTGTCAACAACTGAGTGAGTGACAGCCTGAGTATAGAATTTCTTCCATCAGTTTCTCTCTAAAGGCCACATGATGTCTGAGCAGTATTTTGCTTCAGACATGCTTATTAGGTTTGTTTAAATCAGACCATGCATGGAGGTGTTACCAGACATGAAAGACGAGAATCTGATGTATCCAGCTTTTATAAAGGTTCTGCTAGTCCACTGCATTCTCTGCTCTACCACAACAGGAAAATAATACCATATATGGTGGGCAGCTGTGGTATATTCCACAAACACCTCTGTTCCCATGTTCATCTTCTTACTTACCAGAGTTAGTCTCCACAGAAACTAGAGATAAGCTTGCACCTCTCATTATCCCTAATAAAGTTTCATAACTACTCACTACAGATATAAAGGATTTGCACTGAAGTTGCTAAGAAAATTCAGAGTTCATCTCATGAATCTTTTCAGAATAACGGACATCTGATCAGCAAGAGATAGTTTACCAATAAGCTGGCTCCTACACTTGTTTAAGAGCTCCTCAGCTTCAGGAATGCATTTCAGAAAAGCACCTTAAACTATCAGAAAGTTATATATAGTGATAGGCTGCATTTCATAGTAGCAAGGTAAGTTTGATACTGTACTTCGGTTGATCATCAAAGCTGCAGAAGAATAACAGGGGTACATTTACCTGACTAGGATCTTCTGTGACTTCAAGAACTCGTAAGAGGATGCTTCAGACAAAGTGCAGCTGAGTTTGGGTGCAACTCAACTGACATTTAGGAAAATGCCTCAAAGATCACCCATCAGAACCCCAGCTGTACACTCTGCAAAACCTTTTTCTCCATTGGATTTATCAGCCTTGTGTGGTGGCTAGACAAAGAGGTTCATAACTTCACACTGACATATGTTAACTATTAGAGTGCTGTCTCTGATATTTATTAATCTGTTTCCAAATGCAGCAAAGGGTTTCCTTGGTACCGTTTACCTCAGTGATGCACTTTGCTCAATGTTGGGAGAAATTTCAGGTTAATCTGGGAAACACTGGGAATTTGCATTCCCAGGAGGTGAAACTCTGGACCATGGATCACGGCCGCACTGCATTCAGCAGAATCAAATCTCTACTCAGCACTTCCTAGACTACCCATCTCCCATCAAGCTGCAACATGCTCACAGTGTGGCAAGTAGAATTTTCTTCCATCAAAACAGCAAGGAGAGCAAGAAAAGGAAATAAAAGGTGAACTTCCCTACAGATATTCTTACAGTGGGTTGCTTCATCTCCAACCTGTGAAAGCAGAGCAAAACTATAAATGTACAGAAGCCATCTTCTCTCAAAAACCCCAATGCACTAAAAGATCAGTAGATCTTCTTAATATAAAGCCTGTCATTCCATTTCTTTAAAGTATTCCCACGTAAACATTTATTGCCACAACTGTAAAGATCTCTGTGAAATTAATGTGGATATAGCTTTTGAAAGGAAGAACTAATGGCCTGCATCTGAGATTGTCAAGCAGAGAGTCAAAGTTTAATCTATGTTCTATTGCTACATTTCTCCCATTTCATTTTCTCTGACCTGTAAAACATAACCATACGTGGATCTACAGTCAGTCAAAACCACCTGAATATTCAGGCCAAGTACCCCAATAGAGACACTGTACAAAGTGATCCTCTCCAAGGCAAGGTAGGGACTGAAAATATTGAGTCATTTGGCTACATATAAATTCTCAAGCAAGTCTGATTGCTACAAAAGTTTCAGAAAAATGTTAGTGAAACATTTAAAAAGTAAACAGAGAAAAAAAAGAAAAAGTAGCACCATACACTGAGACTGAGTCATCCCCACCTCTGACCACCCAGCTCAGAGGGCAGAACAACAGCTGAGGCGCAGCTGTCACTCAACAAAGTGATCAAAATGCAGATTAATAGCAGATCCTACGTGACACTTACACTTTATCCTTTCAGGGTTTCACGGATTTTAATGTTCATGCATTTTCATGTAGGATTTCTGAGAAGCTAAGAAAATTATCAGGTATTCGTTCACACTGGGATATATATAAAAATATATATACAGCTATTCACTTCCAGGACTGCTTTATCCTTTAGGGGGAAGCGCTGATCCTCCCCTTTCCTGTCCTTAACCCACCCCTGCTTTAGCTCCTTTTAAGCAATAAAGCCAGTCTAATAAGCCTCCTTTCTGCTTAGTGCTTCTATGAACATTTTAGTTAGACTTGCAAACGTTGCTAAACATGATCCTCAACTCTCACAAGACTTTTCCTCAGTAAATTACTGCCATTTACCAGCTGACTTGTTCTTCAGCAGAACTCCAACACAGCCACAGTAGCCAAGAAACTCAAGAAAACAGTAGCAAGCCATTTCTCCAAGCAGTGTAAAATTCTGATTCACAGCCACCCAAACAAAAAGAAAAAAAAGAGCATGACCACAAGGATATAGCTAACAAACAGCCCAACATAAACCTAATAACTGTAAGGAATGATATCTCGAAAAAGCATGACTTGAGTCAGACATCTATAAGCCTAAGAGATCGGGAAGCAAGAGAGCATTTTAAACTATTTAGCCCAGACTAGAAAAGGACACTCTTAAGAGTACACTTGCTATTTTCCCGTCTTTAATTTTACAAGCAGCACCCAGTGGGATGACAGAGTTTAAAAAGAGTGGTTGTTGTTCTCCTCTATCTCAGTTCACAATATTCTGGCACTGGCAAGCACTATGTGCAGAAAGAGGAGAAGAGGCTGAATACCAAAAACAACTTTAAGAGTTTACAGATTTTTCCTTCCTATAATTTAAAAAGAAACTCAGGAAAGTCCACTTTTATTTGTTGTTGTCTATCAACAAACCCTATTTTTTCACCATGTAGTACAATATCTCTGTGGTAACCACAGAAAATTTATAGTTGTTCCTGGAGAAAATACATTTGGGATTTTTGGTCTATGTAGTCACTGAAATTAACCAGATATGTACTGGATCTTTTCATCTAAATGCCACTGAAGAATTAGCAATCACACACACAGAGATTGTTAAAATTTTTTAGCATAGGCTTCAGTTTTGCTTTGTCAGAGATTTGTAAAACTCTTGTCAAAATCATGCTACTCCTGCTTTGACTGGATATAATGATGTTTTCACAAGGGCAAAGTTTAGATAGACAAAGAGATAAAAATATAAGGTCACGTCAGTGAGGCAATCTGAGCTGGAATGTACATTTTGAATGAACAAATTTGTAGACTTTGTACAAGGCTTTCCCCTCAGCCCTTCAAACAGAGAATATCAGCTGGTGACTGAAGCACAGAGCAGAGTCAGCTTTTATTCTTGGCTTGGATACAGATTTGTTGTGTGACCTTGATCAAGCAGTTTAACCTCTGCATTTCCTTATTTGTAAACAAGAATAACCACCATGCCTGACCTCACAGGCTTAATTCACGAATACTTGTAAAGAGCCTTGAGATCCTTGCCTGGATGTTGCTATGAGAACAAGAAGCAAAACCACAATACAATCATGTATGATGCTTTCATGATCTCAGTCACAGTAGTACTCAAGCGCTTCAGCCTTTCATTTTAATTTGCAGTGATACCATTATAGGAGTGAAACAGCAGCAATGCTCTATTTCATCCAGTTTTGGAGCCAGGGAAATGAAGTACAGACAATATATTGACCTCAAAATTGTGCTTTGGTTTAACTTTAAAATTCGTTCATATACATGAGGTAGATACAGGAAAGACTGAGGAAAGGAGACTCAGACCTACATTTCCCTTAACACAGGTCCAAGTGTACACATGTACAAATCATAAAGGCAGGGTGGCCATGCTGCACTTAACTGGACATCAAAATTTAAGCCATCTGCCCTTCTTGCAAGATAGCTGCTAAGCACTTCTTAACAGACTTAAGACATACATTGCAAAAGCAATGATAGTTTTAGACAAGGCTAGGAGACCCACACATGTATCAAAAGGTAACAACATGGCTTCATAGAAATGAGGGAGTGATCAATCAGTAGTCCAGTTCACTCAGGCATAGCACAGGAACAGACACTGGGGACTTCCCACTCTGTGTCAGTCAGTGGCACAATTCACACTGACAGCAGCCAGTGAAGGTTCAGTGGCTAAATGACCAACTCAGAATCAAAGAAGGAAAACTGCAGCAGGTCTGTTATATATCACATTAGTCCTCTGCCCAACCAGCCTATTTTAAGCCTGCACATGTGGAATTTCTGTGAGTGTCACTGGAGCTATGAATTAACATATGCATTTTTATGTTATATTTTCTTTTCTATGTTGATATTTGTGATAAGATTTCTATGATAAAGTTTGTTTACTTACAGGCTTCCTTTGCTGCTTCTTCCCCAGTCACCAACATTGCAGGCAGACAGTTTAATCACAACACTGCAGGTTGGAAAGTGCTGAAATATCTGTGCTCTAAGCCTGATCTAGAATCTGCTCACAGGGCATGTGGCTAAATCATCATATGTCTTAATCTATTGACATAAAAGCCAGTATAGAATTTATATGGTGAAAGAATGCCTAAGCATAAAAGAATTTCTACAGTAAATAATTTCAACTGATGCAGATTCAACCACTCACTCACTGTCAAGTACACAAGAATGCATCTGCTGCTACAGGGGTCAAATTTGAAGAGACAGTGTATGTCATTAGGTGGTACCACAGTCAGCAAGTGTTCCCTATGGCTGAAAAACAATTTCTGAATCAAGACCATCATAAAGTACACGATTCTGAAGTAAAACCTCATCACATGCCTAGATATTATGTTACCACTGTAGGACATTGGATAATAGAGAGGAAGAAGTTATTTATTCTAAAAAATACATGTTTTAATATGTTGCTAATGTTTTCTCACAATGCTTATAGAAAAGTTTTGAACTATCTTCCATTTCACTTTTTTAAAAAAGAAACTGTGGATTAAACCTCCTTCATCAAGCCTTCACAAATATTTTTTTTCTACAGTGCTGTAACACAAGCGTTTGACCTAATGCTTTTTTCTTAGATTAGACCAACAAAACCTTGGCAGCAGTTTCTGGACACTAGTATAAACATCTGGGTTCCCTGTAAACCCAAAGATACACTTTAGAAAAAAGAGTCTATTGAAGACAGTTTTCTTTAAGGCCCTTATTGAAATGCTCATCCTGAATATCCCACTGGTGACACAGAGCCCATGAACATTAGATGGACCTTATAAAAAGGTATTTCTGGAAGCCCAACTAAATTTGCCAAAGCAACTCCTAGTATTGTTTTGACTGTCTGCCAACACTAAGGTTTGCACAAAATGAAGATCTTCAGTACCTTTGCTAAGGAACAGTGAAAACATGTTAGCAGCCAAACCCTGTTTATTAGTGTGAGACTTCTGTAGGTTTAGCTGGCAAACTGCTGCAAACTTGGTTAACACAGCTGGGATACTGTATGAAATCTCTGTGCTGTAGAGTAGCATTGTATGAATCAGCAGAGAGAAATAATCACATAGGTATGACGTGCACGGAAGTCCTTGGTCATTTTATATCAGGCACTACATCTTTGCTTTGTTTTGTGGCTTGAGTTAAGTAATCCACAAGCCCAGATTAAAACGAGTAACAAAACACTGTTCCTTTAGTTAGATAGTCTTGACTACTTCCCTCTCTCCAAGGGAAAAGCAGGGCAGAATCAGAGATTAGATCAGCTTCATTTGATCCTATGTAAGAAAGGGAAAAAGGAGACAGGAAAAGCAGCTATAAGCTCTCCTGTTGGGATTTTGCCAGGTATTTCTCCCATATGAGCAGTTAATGGAAAAACCAATGCCTTGAAATTCCATAGTCTGGCTTCCACTACTTCCAGTCCTGCTTATAAAATCTTTCTATTACCACCACAGTTTGTCTGTGGCTGATCCTATGCTTTTAGCGTGGGAGAGGACTTCCTTTTTTTCATTTTTTTTTCAGGCTGCTTCAGACAAAATCTGAGTACTTGGTCTCTCTGACACTGGTAATTATTCCATCAATCCTGTTTGCAGTATATCAGCTGGAGGCTGGAATAAAAGCAATAACTAATTATAGAAAAGCTCTATAAAAATGTTATATGCTAATGGTCTCAGATTATCTCAGCTTTTACATGTTCTAGACGGTGGAAATCTTCATCTCTGTCATGCCCTACTGCCCTTTTTTCCCTCTTCAGGTATTCTAAAGCTCACATTTTTAAAGATTTCATGCAAGTTGCTTGTGAAAGCTGCCATGTTATCACCTACTGCCCTGGCAAAGCCACAAAAGCCAGCAAAGCTGTGATTATCACTCCTCACATAGTTAAGATGCAACAGCAGTGCAAATAGCAAAGTTAGAGAATGTTTTAAAGAAAAATATTGTCCATTAAAATTTTACTTAGAGTAAGCCAGGCTTTATATTATTACAGAAAGAACTGCTGGGAACTGGAGTGCATCCATGTTCACCAGCAAAGTCACTGGGTCCATTGGGAGGGTAAGGAAGGAAGAGGAAAGGATGGTGGGGGTAGGGCAGGACAGAGCAGCCCACAGGGAGGTAAGGAAGCTGAATGGCACCCTAGTCCTCACTGTGTGCAAACACCTTTTCTCCTTTGGAAATCCAAAGAGAACATGAGCTATTCCTGCTTCCTGCTCTAGAACTTCTGCTCCTTAGCTGAATGGCACAGCTCCTGCGTTTAGCACTGGCAGGAGGTCAGTCATCACATAAGCACTGCCAAGTGTTATAATTACTGTGTTCACGTGGTCACTGTATCTTATTGCCCAGTTATTTCATAACTGAGTGCTAAGTACTGCACCAGCTCCAAGCACACAGCTCTCACTGGCTCCTAGGGCTCCCTTTACGCATAGGTCTGCTGGAATCAATGTTTTTCATAACTTTATTTACTTGACCTGTTGATATTTTGGAGAACATAATGGTGCTTTCGAATGATTGCGTATTTGCCTTGTCTACGCATTGAAGCTGTACTTACACATGTATCTCTTGCAGAATTCATTCATGAGGAAAACCATACAAGTTTACAAGTTAATCATTTCCCTGAATGTCAAAAGCTAGGGCAGATCAGGATGTGCATTGTGTTGGCAGTGCAGCAAACTGGGCTGTTTTAGTATTAACAGTAAATTTCCTAGCCTCACTAAGACTTTTAATAAGTTTTGCAGCAGGTTAACAACTAGCCATGGATATTTGCCACAAGTAAGGCAAAGCACAGAAAAAAGGTGCAATTATTAAGAAAACAGTAGCTTGAGTTTTCAATTCAATAGAAAGACTCCAGTGCTTTCTTTTAGCTTTATGCTTCTAAGTAAAACAGATATGCCGCCTTTGTTAGAAAGAACAGCGATTTCCATAACCTACTGATCAGCACATTTTATATCCCAAATATTCCATACCAACACCTAGTAAGATTTTGTTACAGGTGGTAGCTGTAGAATGTGACTGACTAGTTCATACTCCATAGGTTTCAGCTTCAGCTACACAATCAATGATGCCAAAAAGGCAATGTTTAGGTGCACAGAGCAGTCTGGCAAAGTATCCTTTAGCTGCTCCACCTCAACACCCAGTACATAAACAAAACTAGCCTTGAACCACACTGTTGACTGGGATGACTGACATGCTGACATACATTCTGCCATCCTGGTTTTGGATAGTAACATTTGAAAAGGGGAACATGAACATCTGAGAAACAAATTTTTCTCAGAACATGGACTATTTTTTTCATCCATTTTAGGAGGAGGAACAGCAGTGAGATCCTTATAGTGACTCTTGAGATAGCCACCCCCACACCAGTCACTGGTGATAGCCAAGAGGAAGGAACAACTCTTCTGGGCTTATGTTTCATCAGACATTAGTATTCTTTGATCATTCCCCTTCTCTCATTTTCTTCTGGTTATGAATTATGAGATACAAAATGTGTGTAAGCTATTACAAAACGTGTGTAGGTTATTCTGCCTCTCTTTTCTGTCCCTCTAACTGCCCCTTCTGTCATCCCCAAATTTTCTTCTTGTGGTTGTTTACAGAGTGCAAGTAGAAAGTAGGTCAGACAAATGGAGACTGTCAGATGACTAGTTTGAATTTATGGACATGTTGTTGTCTCTGTAGAACCATAGTGTTGTTGTTACAAATCCTTAAAAGTTTGTTTTAGCCTGAAAGGCTATTAGACTTACTTCACTGGTAAAGGAGAAGGCTTTCTGCAGGAATTTCATCTGATTAAGTCAACAGAACTCAGCCTGCAAAGCACAGCTTCCAAACATAGGGCTTCATTTTTGCGTAATTAATTCTTTACCTTTTCCTGCTCATAATGGAAACACTATGAAAAGCCTAAACAATTTAACAACTGGGGTTTGTTTTCCTTTTTACCCCCAACCTTTGCCCACACACTCCAACCCCAAAGTCTCAATGAGTCATTTTAGTTTACAATCATAACCAGCACTGGAAACGTGTTTCATTAATTGATATGCTTCATACAGCCACTTGATAGTGTCCCACTACACAATGAGGAGTGCACACCACACTGGGTGCTGCTAATGGAAGGGAAGGGGAGTACAATTTAGAGCTCTTTCAACTCCTCCAGCAAAGACACCACCAGTCAGTTACTCTGGCAAATAAAATACTCTGACAGAAGCATGATTGAAGTTGACAATAGTCCCACAAATATTAGCAGTTTCCAACAGTGTTGACTGTTTTAGTGAATTAATGGCAAAGCAAGCAGTATCTGCTCTATTAGTCCTATGGTCTGGTAAGGCCACAACGACAGTTTTAATGGTTTGTTGTCAAATCACCTGTCAGAACAACTGTCTGTTTCCTCTAGACTCCTGTTATATGTGTGAAACATGGTACAGTAAATAACCATAGGCTGGTACTTTCTTAGACTGTTTTAATCCATATTACAGCAGCAACCTCAAGCTTTAACTCTAGCCTCAACAAAACCCTATTCAGATTTATTGGCTTAAACAAAAGAGTAACCACTTCCTCTTATTCTCAAAAAAAACCTGATAACACAGCAGGGCAGAAGTGCAGAGAAAAGAAAGTTCAGAGGGGCCAATAAACATACCAGTGGTAAAACTAAAATCCATGGTAGTTTTGCTATGAATTCAGAGACAACAAAACCTAACTTCATATGTTTGCTTTTGTGTTACTCAGTGAAACAAATAGAAGAGATGGTGGTCATCGTTTCTCCCATTCATACGGAAGCTCTTCAGTGGTGGGGCTATATGGGAATATACTATTAGAAGGCGGTAGAAGTCAACCATAAATCTCTCCAATAATCTGGCCCTCAGGAAATGTTTTAACTGACAGAATACAGAGCAGTCTTTAAATTGGATGAAACTCAGAAGGAATGGAAAACTGGACCCCTCCCCATCTACACTGCCTACATTACGCCTACTGTAAAGGATTACATTTCCCAGTATTTATTTCCCGTAGATGTACTCCTACATTTGAATGCATTGTAAATTCTTGCCCTAAGAAGGTCTCTCCCTTTTTCAAGAGGACACTGAAATGTCTGCGGTGGCTACTACTTAGAACTTCTTACTGTGAAAAAGTACAACTTTAACTACCTTGGGTGGGTAGGATCCCTCTCTCCTGATGAGTCTGTCTATCCTGGTGGAAGTTGGGTGTCCATTCTCACCAGCTGCACATAGTAATACAGGAAGAAGTAATAGAGGCGCAGAGTAATACAGGAAGAAGTACTGTGATTTAAATGGGGTGATACCTCCTATCATAAAATACACTTCTAAAAGGAATGAGATCTCTTGAGGGCAATTCAGTCTTTCTTTTAAAAACTATTTTTAAAGCAAATGTTGTTGTGATTAATCTCATGAACTCTTGGATTAAAGTAATTCTCCATATAGGACCATGAAAATGAGTGCATTATTACCATATCTAAAAAAAGAAAGTTCTAAAACTGTTAAGCTGCAACTACTTTCCTTTGCAACAGGAACTTATAAGGGTTTCAGCTCATAAACTCATGGTTCACGACAGCTTTTGCATCTTATGCTTTATCATGGCACCTATTGTATCTATGTGCTCAGCATGAAATCCCCAACAGCACTTGGGATCATTCTAAAAAACTATTCAGTTATCTCATAGCACTCAGTTCAGAAAACAGGATTAAGTACAGAAGCTATCAAGAGACTTTCCAAATTTATAAGGCCTTCCTAGCCAGCTAGTTAGATTATTCGTCATGTGCCTTCTGAAGCTATTAAACTTTTGGTTGTTGGATTTTCAATACTGTCCATTTAGTGCTTCCTTCCCAAACACAAGTATTTTTACTATTCCAATGCAACAAATCCAGACCTCTTTAGAAAGTACAATGCTAATGGCAAGAAATTCACTGAGTGCCACAGACTTACAGTTAATAGCTTACTTATTTTGCAGTAGCCACTGGTTCCATACACATAACTTCAAAACTTCATTCCAACCTGTTGTTTCTAATCACTAACTTTTTTTTCCAACAGGTTGTTTCTAATCACTAATGTTAGTGATATGACCTTTGCTGATACACTCAAAACTTATTTCAGTCGTCATCTAGTTTTACGCCATTGGAACTTGGCCATTCCTCCATAAAATTTTGGAGACAAAAAAATCACAAAATATGCCAGCTATATTAGGTATCTCAAGGTTATAGTAAACGACTATGAGCACAAGGGAAGCCCATTCTGCTTGGTGCTACCCAGTCTAACAGGGCATGCTTACATTTCCAGCAAGGCATGACTGTATTGTGTCAAGCTATACTTACATAGGTGGCCTGCAGGCGGTGAAGCACAGCAGTGAAGCTACAGAACTTGGCACAGACTGCAAAGCCTGCCTGAAGAGCAAATTCAGAAACTTAATCTGTACTGAATTCTTTGCTGCTGAATCCATACTGATAAGAGTATTTGACCGGGTCTAATTAATTTAAGGCTAATTTAAGTATTTCTACGTAAGATGAAGTCACAACATGATTGCTATATAAATATCTTTGTAGTAAGACATGGTACTTTTTTGTGGTTGCCAGAATTAAAGAAGGGTAATGTCATGAGAAAACAGGGACACAGTGAAGACAGGTGGCTTCCTTAATTTGCTGCTAAAAATGGTATCCATCTACAGATACAAACCACCTGGCATGAACTACAGTGAATGGCTACAGAAACAGATAATGTCCAAATTTAGTTTCTACGTATTTCAGAAGAAACATCTGTGGTTTAAGACAGCCCAACATACCTTACTTTCCTTTATCAGCACACTGCCAGCTCCCTGCCAGCTTCTTGTCAACTTCATTTCCCAAATTCACCCTCCCCTCTCCTCAGTCTGAAAAACAAAAACAACAGCAACCCAAAAGTTAGCAAAACAAGGGTGGCAATAGTGCTAATGACGGATATTTATTGTCTTTTCAACTCACTTTAAGGGCTATGAAAGCTACATAGAAGAGTTATTTCTCTAGAAGATCGACTTGCTAATATTTTCTGTCTGCTGTCAATTACAGCTCCCCAAACATATCTGCACTGCTGACTACATAAGTCACTTGGAACATGACATCAGACCTTCAGCATCAGGAAGTGATGGCATTAAGCAACCACTGACAAATAGATTCAAATACACACAGGAGTCTCTGTTACATTGATGCTGTTATGCAGTCCTCTGGATTTCTTGTTTCCAAACAATCTTCTGATACATTTAAGATCAATATACAGTGGTTAGTTATTTAGCTCAGGATGGGAACTGAAACAGAAAACAAAGATGACAAAATTGTGAATACGTAATCGTAAAAAATGTAACTTCTGGGGCTCTATTGCTTCTTGGTTTTTTGTCAAGTCTGTTAGCTGACTCAAAAAGTGATAACCAGCTCTACAACTGGAATAGTAACACCTCATACTTGAAAAAGAAACCATTGAAAAGTACAATTGGAAACATTTTTAAAGAACAGACTGAAAGGAACTATATCAACAGTAAGCTCACAAACTATTTGGAAGGAAAAGCAAGTAAAAGAGGACAGAAAAAGACCAGAAAGTAACGTAACACAGTGCTCTGATTTAACAGTAGGTTGGCTACTTGTGCTGGTTACTTGGTTCTCAAAGGCAGGACAAACTCTTGAACCAGTCCTATATAGTGAAATCATGGTAAGTAATGTCCAAATATACAGTTCTAATGTTTAAATCTAGAAACTAGATGCTAACTTTCCACACAAGGGAATTCAAAGTTAGGAGCTCATACTCAGATACACACAGCAAAGTTCTTCACGGTCTGTTATACAACCTGCTGTAGACTCCTCTGTGCTGCCATAGTAACTCAGTAAAGTGTCAGGGAAGAAACCGCCTTATTTGGCCATTAAGGTTTCCAACTTGCTCCTATTGCCACAGCCCTAAATCCCATTGACTTTTACTGAGAACTGGATTCAAAGACTCAAAAATCAGCTGCAGTAAGGCTCACTCACAAATTAAGTAGATATGTTGAACTCCCTCTCTGAAATGCTGAAGTTATCTAACACCAGAAGACCAAGTCACATAATTTCAAAACAAACACAGGGTGCTTTTAAGTTCTTTTATCATTTGAAGACCTCATTGGCAGTAGAAAGGAATAGAAGCAGGACAGGAGGTAATGATACTCTAAGAATAATACTACAAAACAATTAATTTACTCCAAATCCCAAAACTGCTCTCAATCCACTGTCCACCCAGCCTATAATTGTGCTGAAGATCATCATGACCTGGATGTAGGACTTTGCCGTTGGCCTTGCTGAACTCTATAAGGTTCACATGGACCCACCCCTCAGCCCTTCCCAGATGCCTCTGGATGGCACCCCTTCCCCCAGGCATGTCAGCTGCACCACAGAGCTCAGTGTCACCAGCAAGCTTGCTGAGGGTGTGCTTGATCCCACTGTCCATGTCTCGGAGAAAGACGTTACACAGCACTACTTCCAACAATGATCCCTGAGGAACATCACTGGTCTCAACTTGGACATTGAGCACTTGACCACAACTCTTTGAATGCGACCACTGAAAAGAAAGAGAAAAAACCACAAAAGATGTCTTCAAGAAGTGAAATTCAATGCTTCAGAAACTAACCAGGGCATAGTGTGGCTGTTCAAATCCTGGAAACAGAGATGATCAGCCAGTTGCATCTTCTTCAAAAATATTCACTGTGTATCTAATAGTATGAAGTCTACTTTCCTAATAAGCCCAAAAAACTTAATGCAGGAAGACAGGTTGAAACACTGAAAACTTCAGGCATGAATGAGTTTGACACTTTATTCTGGAACAATCATGAGACAACAAAGAACTCTTAACCAGGAAAAATGACAGCCAGCAGAAGTCTGTGTGCATTCCTGCTCTGCTTCCAATTCCCCTGAGAACAACATGGGAAAAAAACTGGGAAAGTTAAAACCATTCCCCCAAGCAATCTCAGTTCTCTTTTGGCCTGTTGTTATTACACTAAAAGCAAACCTATTACAATCAACTTTAGTCAGCTATGGCACAGATATTTAGAGCTGAAAGAGTCATCTCAGGTTCCGTTTAAAATCAATGAAGAAAACAGGCATTTTACAAGTCATTTATCTGGTTTATTTTAGGCAGTGGCATTGGGATGAGAAAAATTGTGCTACAAAATGAAAACAACAAGCCCTATAAATGCCTATTTCCCTCTACACACAATAAATGAAATCCAGATGAGGAATTGTCTGTGTTTAGTAAGATGAATCCCACCCAGTAAGCCTGTGACACACAGAAACTCCTCTCAGAGGCCTTTTGTTACAGCTGTTAGTTTCCATCATTTCCAGACCACCAGGCAACAAGGGTACCTTCATGATGATCTCTAGATGCAATGGAATCACAGACATTCAAAGCTCTTCCAGGATTTCTAAGACATCAGATCCCATTGTACGGATCTGAGGGGTACATCTTACCATGTAAATACTCTACATGATAAACAGAAAATAAATAGATCAGAGAAACTCTTTTTTTCTACACTGGGAACATAAACTTCCTCCCATTTCAGAGACTTATGACAAAACCTGAAAGACTGAAAACTGCAAGATGGTATGTTAAAATTTAAAAATACATATATAATATATATATATATATATATATATATATATATATATTAATGCTGCATTCTTGATCAGAAAAGCAGAATACTAGCAACCCAGAATCTACAAAGCAGTATGAAAAATAATCTTTGGCTGAAGACCCAAATCATCTTCTTCATTCCATTTTATAGCAGTATTGAGCATTGATGGAGGAGAAGACTTGCTATTAATCCTCCTACTCAGAAGCAGTTATAGATACCAAGGTGAGCATTGCCCATATTGTAAGCTAAGCTTGGTAACAGTCTAATATTTGAAAATCCAGCTTTATTTTTCATTTGATGGAAATTCCCCAAAATTATTTGATTTAAAAAAATCTGCACATGTGATTAAAAAAAACAGTCACTGGATAGGGCATACCATCACAATGCTCTTCTATGCTCCCTCAAACAACTGGTACCCAGAGCAGATGGAACTGGCATATCTCTGATTCTAACAATTATTAAAAACACCTTATTTATTCACCTGAATAGGTCCACAAAGGACAAAACAGTTGCAGAAATTACATAGTATACAACAAGTGGCATTCACCATCAGAACCATTTCACCTATAGAAAACCAGACTTCTTATTAAACTGTTACAGAACGAAGTCTTGTCCATCCTACAACAGACAAAACCACTGCAATTATCAGTACAGCTTCACTATTTTACAGAAGGCTTTTGAGTACCACATTCACTTTGCAGGTCCTCATCACAAGAAGGACATTTATATGCTGGAGTGAATCCAGGGGAAGGCTACCAAGCTGAGTGGGAGATGAAGCACATGATGTACATAGAGAGGATGGAAGAACTGTGTTTGTCCAGTCTTTATACGAGAGAAGTTAGAGGAGACCTACTTGGGTAGGGACCTGAGCAACGTGACCCTTTTGAACCCACTGCTGTGCAAGCAGTTACACTAGGTGACCTTTCAGAGATCCCTTCCAACCTAAATAATTATATGATTCTAGGAAAGGAATAAGAAGGTGGGGAGAAGACTAAATACAGCCTTGAGGAAGCAGTTTCTATGGCTTTCATGCACACTTTCATCAGTTCTTGAAGGGTGCTCAGTCAGTATTCAATACTCAGCAGTCTCACCTAGTTGCCTGCCAAATAATGACATGTTAATATAGTTGGGTCTACACACAGACACTCAGACTGCCCACAAACCCCATTCCCCTTCACAGAAGGCAACGATACAGCTGTCCTAAGGATAAGGAACTATCTTATCCGCACAGACAACTGAATCAGCCAGGCACACAGCCTATCCACAAAGCAGGGAGGCTGCTCTTGAATGACCTTTAAAATTTCAGCACTGACCAATGTTTTTCCTGTAGGAGAATCAGCTGTTTTCATGTGCCCCCAGATTGAGGAATAACAAGGCCCTAATGAGTGCAGAAAGAATAGTTAACACATTTGGCTTCAAGATGAATAGTGCACATCATTACAGACACAGTTACCAAGATCCTCTTACATGCTATGTGTATTTTGCCAATACAATCTGAAGCCATGAAGAAATACATTGCCAACAGAAGCAACCAAATGTGAATGCATTCTTCCAAAAGAACTTGCTAGCTGCACTATGCCAACAGACTGTTTGCCAGCTAGATCTCCTCATGCAGAAAAGGCCATGGATTGCCACTGTCTTTCAGACTCTCTGTCAGATTCCAGTATTAAATGGATGGATTAACATTTTGCAACCAACAAGGTGACACTAGTTATCTTCATAACTGTTTTTAGTCACTATTAAATACTAGTTTGGCACCAGTCAACATGTCAATTTACACCATCATCTGTACTGAACCTTGCAAATACAAGGTTGCAAATATCTAGAACTGCCTAAGTAGATCCACCATGTATGTGGAATCACTTAAGAACTCTGTGAGGTTTCATACGCTGTTACATGTATTACAGGCTTACTACTCCACCTTGTACATCCAGACACAGCAGACATTATCCTGAAGTACTTTTACACGCTGTGCACTAGTACAAATCAAAAGGACAGATGTCTTGTACTAACAAAATTGGTAAGTCATTGTTTATGGTTCACATTAGGATTTTGGCTTTTGCAGTCCCAACAATAAAACCACCTTGCCAGAAATCAAGGTGATGATTCAGGGTATTTGAAAGTTCTCTGAAAAAGAGGTTTTTGTTGCTGCTTACTAACCCAATGAATAAGGAACTTTGCGGGGACATACTTATGCTGATTCAACTTCTTATGAGGGTTTGAAAGTCTATCCAAAGAAAAAGAAAAAGAATAACCTAAGCATAATCTGGTGATGAACCATAAAAAAGATTCAGACTTGGCATCTGATTTGCCATTTTCCCAAAAAATTTTATGTTCAACATTTAACCTCTCAGAAATATTTTGTGACTTGAGCTTCTTTTATCTTCAAGAGAAAAGATAAATATTAGAAAGTACTTAAAATTTTTAGTTGATTAAGAGGGACTTCATTAATGAGAAGGTCTAGAAGAGAAGGCATAAATGCTGTCTAACTAACAAGTCAGCAAAAGAAAGCTACAGTTACCCTTGGAATCCCTTCTGCAGAAATTATAGTACATTGAAGAACAACATGTAATAATTTTGGCCACATCTTTTTTAACATTTTCATAGTGAGGCATCTACTGAAAAACAAACAAGCAAAGCAAACTTTCAGTCAAAGGTAACCCTCTAACAGATCATCTCCACTCCCTCACCAAAGCATGAGAGAGATACAGTACAGATGAAAGACAGATAAATAGATTACCCAAGGGACTCAATAACAACACTCAAATACTGTGATGGTATAGATGGACTAAAATATGGGACCTGTTGAAATAACAGAACAGCCAATGCCAAAGGTAGCAATGAAATTTGTACACAGGAAGCAGTAAGAAGCTACACAATTATAGTTCCTATTTCTTATGTCTATATTAGAATGCTAGAAAAAATGTTAAAAAAAAATCTGTTATGTCCATCAGCGATATTGTAACAATGTCATAGAAAAGTTGACCTTGCAAACTGCATAAGCAAAATTAATCAGATGGTCTCCGTCATAAACAGTATCCAGCATTTGCAATTAGCATTACTACAGATTAATAAGAACTACTGGTATCTTATAAAACGGATACCAGGCAGACATATTCAACAGCAAAATGATTCTGTCTAAATGAGTTACAGTTAATGACTACCACTGAGATTTCTCTGGTCAGGATTCTAAAACCAGGAAGGCTCTCACCTTCTCAAATTTGGTCTGATTTAGATCCCAACAGTAACCTAATCAAGCTGATCAAGGCCATTAAAGGAAAAAAATCAGATGTGAAAACAACTGCTGACTTAGAAAAACTACAGTCTGACATGTCTAAGGCAGCAAGATTTCTCAGGAATACATATTCATAATGTGGCAAAAGAAATTCTGCTCATTTCAGGAGAAAATCTAACAGAAAGTATTTCCACAATGCATAGGTTGAGGTTAAAAATTAGAAGGATTTCTTAGGCAGAAAGTGTCAAAAATTAGGCTGAACTTCATGATTGCCTTGAAGACATTCAGTGATTGGTGAGGAAACATGAGGTGCTCATCACCAAACTGCCCTGAGAGACCATTTACACACATTAAATTTCTGAAGGTAACAATATACTCTCTGTAGTCATAACTCCTGGAAAATCTATTCTCTATTTAAAAGGGATAATTCAAACTTTGTAAGGAAATGTACCAAACACCAATTGCCTTCCGTAGGTCTTAGTTCTTTGGAAGGATTCAGCAGAAGAAAACAGGCTTTTAATTTCTCTCTACGTTTCAAGCTGTAACAAACTAGGATTTTGAAGTAAGTTTTATATTCTTATCATTCAATATCTGTACAGATTATTAGGCAAACACTTGCAAAGTGTTAGGCAATTACTAAATATATTGATGCAAATATTATACTTAAAATGTAAACTGAATCGTGCTTATTACCTAAGTCCTTTCAGAAACCCTCTTTAACCACCTCTTTTTACAAGTTAGAGAGAATTTTGCTTTTGGCTGCCATGGTTTTAGGATTGGCCCATGCTGACATGAGCTGAGACATCCATCTATGAAGGATCTGTTAGAGAAGCACACCCAGTAACACTTGCATCTTCACTGAAACAATTTTCCTTTAAAAAGCAGTTACCACACAGTCATGTGGAGCAGATAAAAATACTACCAATGCACTTACAATGTAGACCAGCTCTGACTCTTCAAATCTTTGAACTTTGGTGTAGTTCTGGTTGAAAAAATGTCACTATTCAAGTTTTGTGTTGTTTAGATTAATAGAGATGGATATTCATCCCACCTACTTATTCTTCCCACTTTAACACTGTTGTGAGGAGGTATTTCTGACATCCACCTACACCAGAAAGAATCTGGTCTACAGCCTTCTTCAATCCCAGTACTCCGAAAGGCATGTTCAGATAACTGTTATAGACAAAATATTTTGTAATACCTGCTCTTCATAGTTTTACCTATACCCCCCCCCCAACAGGTCAGTTCTGAAAATCACCACTCTAACCACTATCTCTAGCACATGTGCTCAGATTTTAGAATAAATGCTAAGATCATGTGTCGCCCAGGTCTAGCTAGAGGCTAGCTGGGTAACAATGAATTCAGCTATGAAATCAGATATTTTTGTTTATTGACCTTACTTTTGTTTATTGAGCTTATTGCTTTAAAACAGATGGTATAGTAAGCTATAACTTCTATTTCGGCTACAGGAAGCAGTTTTCCCATTATGGCCTTAATAAAGTCCAAATAGGAAACATAGACAGGATGGAAGAAGCATATTTTAGAGAATTCTTGGGGTTAATGTTACTTTAAAGCTCCACTTCCTGTGAAATACTAGAGCACAAATCAAGTAGGTGCAGGTTAAGATGAGATCAAATTATATTCCTTCAGCAACTAATGTAATATTCCTTCATCACATTTTCTGGCCTGGAGGGTGAGAGTATTGTCATAGCTTGGGGAAATCTTGGTGGATGTTTCCTTGCTGAATAGTACATTCAGAATCTCTGAGTCCCATGAGCATTGTCTTGAGTAGACAACTCCTGTTCTATGAACTCTGATAATCAAAACAAATCTTATCTTTTGGGTAATTACCTCTTTTAATGCTTTTATTCTTAATTAGAGGAATTTCTGGGATAGTATTGGTGTGTTACCACTTCTCACTTTGACCTCTGGTGATTGAGCCAGGCTAAGGGTTAAAGCTGGCTTAATTAATGTTTTATGTGCTATTCTGTGTGTGTAGACTTCAAACTTGCTTAGTCTCTACAGACCTACCCTCTTATTTTAAGATTTTCAGGGAACCGAAGGCCATAATATGTATCTGCACTGCAGTCAACTAAAGGCCTGTTTAGGCCTCAAGATGTCAAACTCAGGATGACATAGTTTGAGCATCTGAACAGCCTGAACTGGACTTCTAAGAAGTTTTTTCCTCTTAAAACGAGTGTATGAGACAGCCTTTTCTTCCAGCATGAAGTATTGTCAGCTGGAAAAACCTGTTTTAACTAAAGCATAGTTTGTATATCTGAGAGCTACTATAATTTTTTTGTAGTGTTAAAAAGAGTATCTATGTAAAGTCCACTAAAATTGCATGTGTTAACTTAAAAAACTATAAAGACATTTGAGAAGCTGATCTCAAAATATAAGTAAGTCTGAAATATTATTCAAATTATGCAGAAAGCCTTTTTAAAATTATATGATGTATACAGCTGTGCTTCTTCAGTTTTGCTTTGGAAAGTTGAAGGGTGTTGTTAACACCTGTTCATGCCTTGTAGCATGGCATTTGAAACTGGCAGCACTCGGCTCACTAAAAAGCCAAGGTCTATTTTACTTTTTAATAGAACACTTTGGTAAAACTTTAAAAGTTTGGATCATCTACTAAACGTGATCCACATAAATTCTCACAATAAAGGATTAAATATTCCTATTGTAGTATAATTACATTCTCTTTTATTAAGATGTGACTTTACTTGGTGTTGTCTTAGATTACTATCGCTATTGCTTTTTCATACAGGCATAAATATATGCTTAAACATTTAAACTTGGAAATCTGATTTTACTGCCATTTGTAGATCACAGTTACTGTACAGGAGGACAGAACATCAGAACCTCAGGCTCTTTTAGAGCTGCATACAGAATCAAATATAACTCTGCATTATCAGTCCAGTTCCTTTGATCTCACTATGATCACTCCCTCTTATCATGTGGTTTCTCTTCCTGTAATTTAAATATCCAGGAATCCTGTTTTGAAAAGTCAGCTTTATCCACGGGGCACACAGAGCATTCTTTTGTGATGGCAGCATTGATGGCATACAAAAAATATCTGGAAAAAGTGTACTGAATTTTTATTTTTCACTACACTCAACTGTTGGAAACAGCCTAATACCAGTAAAAGTAATCAGTTTTTTGTATGCACTAAAAGTAATTTCTTGTAACCATAAAACATAATTTTATTCAGTCATTCTATTCTGCACCTTTCTATATCAACAACTTTAAAGGCAACAGCTGTTGGTATACAAGCAGTTGTACAAAGTATATTAGATAATTTGTAGAAACAGCTCTTGCTCTGAAAAACGTAAGCATCTTTACTTTCATCCTTAACAGAGTTTACTTCTGGTTGCCACATATCTCCTCCCCTCACTAATTTCCATGTTATTCTACTTTGTCACAGTGCTATTAACAGCCATTTTTCTGACAATTTCTTGAAATGTTTTGCAGTTTTAACTTTAGTAAGGCCCTTGTCACTGTCTGTAATGCCCTCACAGACACGCTGACAATGTATGGGTTATATTAGTGGTCAGTGAGCTGGATTGAAAACAAGAATGGGCAAGATGAGAAGGTGGCATGAAGTCCAGCTGGAGGCAAGACACTTGTGGTGTAACCTGGGGATCAGAACTTTCTAATACTCTCATTAATGACTTGTGTGAAGGGACAAGAATGCATCTTCAGCAAGGTCACCACACACAACTGGCTAGAGTGGCTAATACACCACATGGGGACACTGCTTTCCAGAGCAACCTTGACAGGAAGGAAAAATGAGAAGAGAAAAACCTCATGAGGTTCAACAAAGAGAAGTGCAAATTCCTGCACCTGGGTTTTAATAATCCCAGGCTTCAGTACAGGCTGGGGCTGACTGACTGGAAAGCAGCTCTGCAGAGGAGGACCTTGGGTGTTCAGCCCAGAGAAGAAGAGGCTCAGATGGATCCTGTCCATGTGTATAAATACTGAATAGGAGTAAACAAAAAAGAAGGTACCAGACTCTGGTAGTGCACAATGTCAGGGTAAGAGGCAACAGGCACACATTAAAACACATAAAATTCCATGTGAACACAAACCCGTCTTTTTTATTCTGTGTGTAAGTGATCAAACCATGGACCAGGTCACCAAGAGAGGTTCTGAAGACTCAATCCTTTGACATATTTGAAAACAGCTGGATGCAGTCCTAAGCAACCTGCCCTAGCTGACCCTGCTTGAGCAGGGATTGAACTAGATGATCCCCAGAGGTTCCTTCCAACCTCAACTATTCTGTGAATTTTAAAACAGATATATTGCTAACATTTTTGCTACCATATTTTCTCGTAAAAGCCACATGGAAACAGGACTGAAAAGAATCAATTCAGTCTCCAGGTTGCTATCTTCTCAATGTCAAAATGTTGTTTTCTTAAACTCACCAGTCCTAAGGGAAGACTTCCACCCTCACGACCCATAATTGAAGGTTGGGTGACTATAAAAACCTTACTGTAAATTATTTTAGCCTAGTTCACACCCACATTGTTTTTCAGACTAGCTATATTTTCCCCTCCCACAGGTTCTAGAGATGCTTGCTTATTTAGCTTTTATGGACTCCTACAAGATGCTATCCATTCCTGTGATCAACCTTTTCCTGCATGTTTTAATTCATCCTTTATCAACACAGAACATTAGGAAAGTACATCTTATTCCCCAAAAATTATACTAATCCCTTCCTCTCTGGTCTATCGTAAACGATTTCCTCACTCTTTGTGCATTGACTGCACACAATGTATCATTTATCAATCTTGCCAAACTAAATTGGAGAAGTTAATACAACAGAAGACTCAGGTTCTTATAGTTTTACTTGTGCTGTCCGTACAGCCCATTCTAGTGGAACTAACAGATGGGAGGCCCCTTCCTGCATCCTCATCACAGTCATAGGGCTAGGTCATGCTGGCTGCAGCCATATCATTAAGATCTTCCTTCCAGGCATTAGTAAACTTAAGTCTTTTTATTGCAGTTGTATTTCCATCCATGCACATTCTCTGAGGCAGCAGACTGCTTTTCTCGGGACATCTTCAGCAGCCCCTGTAAGCTGACCTGAGAAGCAAAATCATCTTTGCCCTGAGAGGATCTAATTCAAGTTAGGCCAGCACACACCAAACTAACAGAGAGTAGATGAGTTTGGCTTCATTTAAACAAAGAGGGAACCTGCATTCTAAATCATGCCTATGAAAAAATGTTTAAAACTTGTTCTCCGTGTCTCATTCTCTCTCTAAAAAAAAAAAAAAAAAAAAGTAAGGTGTGGGTTACACTTTCCAAGAGTAGCAGAAATACAGGCTCATCAGTCACTTATGAAAATGGAACCTCAGGGCTTTGAAATTCACATTCAAGTAAGTTTCTAAATTAGAGAAGACACTGAAGCAGAGTTTCAGCAGTAGAGCTGGCCCTTTGATAGCCCAAAAATAGCCATTAGCAAAGCAAATATAACTCTAAAGAGATGTAATCTATTTAAAAGGACTTTGGAAGGTAGAAGGTGATGGAAGGAGAGGAAAATCTAATGTAGAGACCACTTATAACTTATGATGTAAATGAAATATGATCCCATGGCATCTGGAAGCTTGGGTTATATTTGTTCATGAGATACAAGCTCCTAATCTTCTATATAGAGTTAGGACAGCATTGTAATACTTCATTTTTTTTGTCCATGCTCCCTAAAATTTTGAAGGAAAGTGAAGTAAGAGCATTAAAACACAAAGTGTGAGCAATTACTTCTTATATTGAGCAATCCACTGGCAGTTTTGTGCCCTTTAGTCCTCTTTGCAGTTATATTGTTTTCAGTAAGACTTTGTTTCTGTCCTGACATTTATCATGTCACTACAACCATTAATATGTGAAAGCCTTTTTTCAAATCCCTACAATTATCATTCCTCCTATCCTCCATTTTGTGAAGAAAATATATGATGTGAAGAGTGGTGGAAGGTGATTTTTCTTTGAATGTAATAAAGTCTACAGTACTAGAATAAGCTGAAAAAATAAATCCCATTTTCCGTCTTTTGTAACCACAATTCCACCCTCTACATAGAGTAACTGTGTATGTTCATAGAAAGGAAGCAAATGGCAATCCAATATTAGGTAAACTTACTGTAGCTAAAATTAAAGAGAAAATATCAGTTCACTGAGAACTTACCCTCAATTCATTAGCAAATGTTATCTTCAGTATCTCGAGACATATACACTGCTACACATTCTTCTAATTCTCAGCAAAATGGATTTGTCTCCTTTCTCATTATGATTCTGTGATTGTACTCCATCTGAATACAGTCGCTCTAAAGAAAGAGATGCTTACCCTTTGGTTGAGGTTATATTTTTAGAGCATCAGTTATAAAGATATACTAAAGCTGTAGCTCCCTTTTACTGGATAATAAACATAGCCCAACAGCTGAAAAGATATATTTACAATCTTCCCCCAGAATCCTCCCAACCCCTTACTGCTAAGAAAAACAAGTGGGCCACTGCAGCATGTCCCAGAACTATTTTGGTATTGGGGAAAGTGCAAGTTCCAAAGCAGTGTGGAAAAATGCCCTGCCAGCTGCTCCCCTCTTATTCAAATGCAGGCTTAAGAGTCTTCCCTGGTCAACTGCTAGATAAAAGCACTTTCAGATAACTTGCTTCTACGTCATTGTTACCACAGAGATTTTTAGGTGTCTAAAGGCTTAAAGGTTCAAATGAATTGCTGGACGCTAATCAAGTAGCATACCTCAGCTGACCCACAGTATTTGGCTGTGTAAGACAACAAAAAAATGCAACGTAACTCACAGCAGCTCAGCTCCCTTCCCTAGGGAACACACTCATTTCCATCACTTTGTCTGCCACAGACTAAAAGGGGAGAGAGCACAGGGGCCTACGGAGGCACAGAAACGTGTTACCTCACACCAGCTGGCTCTTCTCTGAGTAACATTTGTATTTATAAATATAAACCTGCTTTCAAAGCTCTGGCGCCCGAAAGTCATCGGTGCTTTAGCTCTCACCAGCGATGTTAGCCAAGCGCCAGGCATTCTCACTCACTGCACGCCCAGAGCTTGGTTTAGCTGAGCCTTTCCAGGGCCCATCTCGGGCCTGCTGATCACAAGCCATGGCCTAGGCCTGTGCTGCTAAGGCATGGCATTCAAACACAGATTCTCACACTGTTCTCAGAAGCATGAGGGCATTGGACTTTTTAAAAGGGATTTATAACTCAGCTCAAGCTTCTAAAGAAAAGTTTAAAAACGTGAACCTCCAGTGTGTCAAAACTCTGGGAAGCAAACACAAGTCATGTGTGTGTGATTTTTTTCTAGACCACATAAGCTCCTGGATCCATATATATGGCATTAATGACAGTAATTAGTGCCATAATGACAATAATACGAGGTGACAAAGCATGCTGAAATTGATTCAGTCTGGAGAAGAAAAAGGCACATTATTGGGATGGTCTATATGAACTGCACATAAACAGAGCTTCTGCGTCAGGCTGGGCCCAAAAGCCAGACACACATGGTCTGCCTGCTAATGCTGCAACATTAGTGCTTCCCCGTCATGAAGGCAGTTGTAAATTCAAGCAAGTAGTCCTAATACATAGCATCACTTCTTTCATTTTGGCTGTTCTGTTCTTCCAATTAATGCTTTTCATTAGTATTAGAATCTCCTCTTTATTCAGAATGAGTTTCAGGCTGCTGGTAAGTTGCAGTCAAAGATAGAACTGAAGCTGACTATCATCAAAACTCAATAGCTATAACCAAAGCAGCAGTGCATAGGCTTCAGCTACCACACAGTACCAGGATACTGCCCAGATTTGTACAGCTGAAGCCAAATCCAACACTGTTGTACTTTCAGTGCTGTTGTCTGGGTTAGCTAGATCAATGTGTGGGCATTGCTATCCCACCTGTAACTGCAATGTAGATACAGGGAGTTATCATTAGAGCTCTGAACTCAAACAGACAACAAAATTGGCAATTTGCCTTCAGATCTATTTGAGACACTGAATTTTTGTGAGTAGGCTAGGTTTTATTAGAAGCTACAGATCACAACTGGAAGGACACTGCAAAGCATTACGGTGCCATGAAAAAGCTGAGAAGCATCCCAGGAATTACATCTATCTCAGTGCAAACTGTCCCAAACTTCCAAAACATCCTGTAGACTGCCATTTCAAAATGAAGCTGGACATTCACTATACCACATTTCGATTGCCTAACTTAATACTCTTACGGACTCAGCCTGTACTAATATTTAAGGGGAGGAAGTTAAGCCGTGAGAAACTCCTATTAGTCTGCCAAGACTAATAATTTTCCTTTTATACTTTTTTCAAAAGCAATGTAACACAGTATAGCAATGTGAAACTCTGCTTTGCAGTACAGGTATATATTGAAGGACAACTACATTTCTCATACATGCAGTCCCACTGAGAAATTATTTTGAAAAACATATTCCAGTGATCCAAGCATCCAGGAAAGAATCAAGACTAACAAAATGCTAACATTTAAAAATGTTTCGCAATTTCTGGGGTTTTTATCCTCTACTCAGTTTTAGCTCTAATGCATTTCTAAGCAATAATGAAGAGGTCATGTTGCAGATAGAAAGGGATGAAGCTACAAAACAGCTCAGCCACCTGCCTATCAATTAACCCTGAGCATCACTGGAAATGTTACTGCCTCCATATCACCTTTCATACATTCACATCTGGTATAATACAAATTTGTTTTAAATATATTCAGATTCTTCTTGAGGGCTTTGGTTTTTTTCTGCCAGTAAATAAGTTCTATCTTCAGTTTCCAGCTCAGGATTGAGGGCTGGGAGCTTCTGCTACAACTTCCATCTGCAGAACCTCTCATGTGGGCAGCTCCACAAGAAACTCTTCAAGGCAGACTGCAGCTCAGATGACATTGATGGCTGTGTTTGCATAATGTAGTGACAGTAGATATAAACACTGAGCATGTTCTACATTTCATTTCAGAGCATATGAACTATAGGCATCCAGAAGATGGGACCGAAATTTCAGAGAGGAAAACCTGCAGTCACTGCCTGTGTAGCCTTTTCCCCCAGCCTGGAAAAGAAACTCGAGATCATTTTAGCAAGGAGGTAATATAAAAGGGGATCTTTATTTTGAAGGTCTTCAGGAGTAGTTATGGAAAGGTGTCCACACAAGACCACCCCCTCCAGGGGTGAGTACATATTTACAGCTTTTAGGAAATCAGCATAATTGATTAAAAGCACTACTTAGGAGGACAAATGGTGACTCAATTCCCCCCCAGGTCCAGCCCCTTCTCTGGAGCCCCCCTCTCAGCACTGGCTCTACTTTGTTTATGAAAATGTACCTCAGAATTGTCCTCTGCCTTGGTTCCCAGGAAGAACCTAGATAGGACAGGGCCTTGTACTCCCTGGGGCTTGGAGCTCTGGAATTTGTTTTTTCTTTCTGCTTAGGGAAAGGCCATGGAAAAGTACTGGAAAAATTAGCTATTAATACAATAGGCTACAGAGCTACAAATATATGTGCAAAGAGTACAGAGAACATATAAAAGAAAAAAGCCAGAAACTAAACGGCACCACCTGTTACTTCACCTTTACAACAAAAAATACGAAACATGCCACCACACAAACTCAGGATTAAATCCTCCTTTTTTTTTTTTTTAATAGGGTAGAGGGTGACATTTAGATTTAATTACACACAAACATAAAATAAACCAAGAAACAAGCAGCTTTGTAAAATACCATTGCAAAATGCATGCTGCTGGTTGCAGAAAGGACTATCTTTTTAATTCAAAGAGTGAGAAACAATATGCAATGTGCACTGACACATCTGTGGCTGATACAGAATTTCAAAGATGGATGACACACAGAAACTAAGGAGTCTTTGCTGTGGATTACAGTTAATGGAAAGCTCAACTTGACTGTCACAAAGCAGCAGCTGTCAGCAAACTCATCGCTGCTCATGGCCAGAGGGCTAGCTAGCCCTGTTCAAACAATGAGTGGGACCAACATGAGAAAGGAAGTGGAACCCAAAATGTGCTGTTTGATCCCATCCCATCCACGGTTCCTCCCAGTAACATTGTTCTGCAGCCTAGCCAGAAGCCATATCCACATTTGCAAGTGCCTTTAATCACCCGATTCCTATTGATTTCAATGGGAATCAAGGTCCCAAATGTCTTTGTCAGTCTTAGCTTCACTAGCATTGCCCTCCAACAGCAGTGAGAAGCTTTTGTACTACCCTGTTGCTGCTATAATACCTTTCCAGGAGAAAGGAGGAAAAACACATGCATGTCTCAGGCATAATTCATGTCTGTTTTGCAAGGAAATAACCACAAAGCCAGCACAAAAAGATACATCAGGAAGCATATCATTATGTATGGCTTTTAACAGTAAGTGACAGCAGTGGCTGGCTACTACTATATTATCATAACTCTTTCAGAAACTCTGACAGCACAGTCAAATATTAAGGAAATTCCTATTCACCTCTTTCTTTCACACATCTTTGAAAAGTAGATTTAAGACTATGCAATTGTGTTATATTTAACAGCTGTTTTACATGTAAAATGTATTTGGGCTTCGTTATCCTGGCTGTCAAGCAGTTTCATTGCACCAGTTTATAACACCACAATGAAATGTATATTTAAGGGGTGACTCTCTTTAGAGTTATATTCTGTTAGTGCTCTACCCCCCTTCTGAGAAATGATTGAAGAAAAAAAGAAAAATAGCATATGGCAGCTATTACCAAAATAAACACATACCACATCTTGTTCTGAAAACCTGCATGCTCCTCAGATACTTTAAGAGTAAAAAGAGCTTTATAAAAAAAAAATCAGTTCCATTTATTGCCTCCTGGGTTTTAATTTTTTTTTCTGGCAGTGGGACATCGTTGTTGGCATTACAAAGATCTGACATTCATTAAAAAAAAAAAAAAGCAGCTGTGCTGGAAATCATGAATGTCAAAGAAAATTGAGAATGCTAGCACATGCTGAGTCTTGTTCTCCAGCATATTAACAGAAACGCATTCCAAAAACAGGCTTTATCCTAAGAAACCCTGATCAGGGTAGAAATTCTTCTTGCATGGAAAAAGAGAGAAATGTGCTAAATGATAGCACATTGATTATTTATATTACTTTTAATGCTTAAAGTCTTAAATGGTTCATGGACACACCAGCATAGACATCACTTATTTTTGCATGCCGCAGTGTCAACACAGACTGTCAGCAGTGACAGCTGACTGGCAGTTTATCTCCTTTTGCATAAATGAGACATTGCTACTGGTCAGACTATCCTGAACCCAAGGGAAAAAAAATCAGGAAAAAAAATGCTTCTTTCTAGAACAAGGACTCAAAAAAGTGAGGCTTAAATGTCATCTGGTCCACTGCTCTACTCCAAGGTAGGACTGTTAGGGTTTAAACAGTATTCTGACATTTTTGACTCTGTATCTAGAATAGCCTATATCTGATTACCAAAAGATACAAGTGAAATCAACCCTCCCACATCCCAGAAGAGGCTTCTACAAACTAATTATGGAAAAAAATATAAAGACTGATACTCAAGGAGTTGCACTTTAATTACGTGTTCTGATCTCTGGCAGGCCATTGTAAGCTGAGTGTTGTGCCTTGAAAGTGATGCTTTAAGTCTGAAAATTCCTGAACACAGGAATGGCTAGGTCAGTAGTCCTTGCCATTGGCTTACAACAATTTGGTACAATACACTGTTAGAACATCAGAACAGTGACCAACAATTGTCTGAAAAAACAATACTGAGAAATACCAGTATTATTTTCTTCATCTATTAGAAATTTTGTACTGACTAACTGATATCATTAGATCTGTAAACTGATACGTCCAGCTTGCAGGTGAGGAAGTATTCCTTTCTCACCAGTGAATAATGAGAATTAATGTTGTTTAATCTATCACGTGATAGAAGTGTCATCTAAGTAACTGAATGTTTTGTGTTCCTCCTGAAGACAATGTGATTTTAAGCCTGTTTATGTAAGATGCCTTGAATAAACTTGTTTCCCTTCTGAAGATATTTATATTTCCTAACTGCAATCTTATCAATTACTTCTATGTAACAAAAGCCTCAAACTGTAAAAAAATAAAAGCTAAGCACATTTTCAGAGTAGTTCTCCTGTTTAGTCATCACATTTTGGGAACTAAATTTTAGCTCTTGGTTAAAGAGGAAATATCAGAAATACCATATGCAGTGAGGTTTCCAAAATGGTAGCTGGTGGCAGCAGCAAAGTGCTTTCACAATGCAAAAAAAAAATCTTAATCCACATTGGCAAATGAAATATCATTTTTATTAACTGCAACTAGTATGCACCATAAAAACATCTTTGTTCTCTTTTTTTAGTTTTGCCATCTATATCTGCCTTTCCCTTTCTTCATACCTGCCTTTCCCATTCTGTTCCATTCTTTATCTTGATGCTCACTCTTGTTTTAGTTTTCAGAAATTCTTTCTATTGTTCCACTTTACGTTACTTTCAGGTCAGTCTAGAATTCGCTGCTTATATGTTCTCAAACAACCATTTTGTTCTTGAAGACAGCTGAGGAGCAAAAGCAAAAAACGAAAACAAACTAAACAAAACAAAACAACCCCCCCCAAGCTAATTTGCAACTATTTCAGTTTCACAAAGCAGGCAATTTGAGATGTTTACACTGCTGAAAGAGGGAAACTTTTTAAAGGAAAGTTTAAAATTTTGGTACATTATTTCAATACAAAGTAAGAATGATTAGCTTTACTTTACCCTTGCAAAATAATTGTCTAGGATTTACAGAGGTCAGTCTGGCCTGGATTACTGTTTGAAAATACTCCTTGCTCATAAAATCAGTATCATGGCTAATGTGAGTCTACTTAAGTGACTCTTGATGAGTCATTTAAGTGACTACCTAAATTATCATTTTGATGTTCATTTCTGCACAAGGTTACCATTTAAGTCATAGAAATAATACTACTAGATAAGCCAGTGACCTCACTGTTTCCAGAAGCACTTGTAAAAAACAAAATCCTTCTAAGGATATTAAAAGAAGCCCTGATGTGAGAAGTTCTAGAACTGTCTGCCCATGTGGGAATTTTCTTTTAATTACAGAGAATTAGTTATTTTTACATTGAATTCTCAGACTTTATTTCAGTTGTTTCAAGTTGCTACTTCTGTATCCATTTAGCAAAACGTAGTATCAGAGACAGACGTGAGAATGCTGTGAATGTAAAATTTAATTTAGCTTGAATTTTTATAAGACATCCACATTTACCTTACTAAGTAAAAACTCTTTGGAAATACAGTTATCGAAATAACTTGGGTAGTATTAAACAGTGCAAAATGTGGGAAAACGACCATGGGCCAAATCCTCCAGGTTTTCAATTATGACAATGAAAAATACAGAAAAATACAGGACTGATTTATTTTTTAGTAGAAGATGAGGACGGGGAAAGCATTACCAAATATCGCAGGCTTTTATGTGTAGCAAGACATGAAATTCACAGTATTTCTATGTACATCCATTTAATCTTGTACTTAGGGGTCTTCTACTCCCTTAAAAATTCACACAGAAAATACTACTCCACATACTAGCACAAATATAATTAGCACTTACTATCAAATAAATATTTTATCCAGCACCAGTAAAGAGTAAGCACAACATGGCCACCAAATTATAAAAGCCACAAAAACATACAATAGGAGATGGAGGCAGACAGCAGATCCTACTTCCCATCTCCGGACTGCACACACAATCAATAATTAGCTTGGCTAAAATTCTTAGTGGGAAGAATTAACACAACAGACTTATACTAAGGTATACAGCTGACCAAAATGAGGCACAGGAGAAAGAAAATAACCATCAGATCACTTCTGCCTTTTTCTGTCCAGAATTCAACCTCCCATGCTCTGCAACATCTTTACAGCATCCACTAAATATCTTGGAAGATATCCTAAAGGGCAATGGAGAGTATCAACTCTGATCATCCACCCCAGGAAAGGGATTTTCACAGATGACCTTGTACCATCCTGTATGTTTTTCTGCAGTGGAATAACTGAGACATAATGCTGTATTTCAAGAGAGTCACTGAATATGTTTGAAGACTCAGAACCTGTGTGAAGGAAAAAAATTTGAACATCTTTTTCAAGCTCTTTCAGGCTATGCAGTGAAGCTGTTTGGAACTGAAGGAAGATCAATGGAAGCATTAAAATAAGTGAAATGTAAACAAAATGCAAATGAAATACTAGAAACATAAATCAATTACCAGCTTCCTGGCCTTTGGTTTGGGGGTTTTTTTGTGGTTTTGTTGTTGTTACTGCTGTCGGTTGGATTACAATCAACTACAATAAAAGTTGAAGCCATCTGAGCAGACCTGCCCTTCCACACAGCAAAACAGTCATAATTCCTTCTACTAGCAATGGTTATGGGTTATGCAATGTCCATACTGCCAGGAACCTTATCATTGTAGAAATAGGTAGGCATAAAAGGGAAGAAAGGAAAAGCAGAAAGGAAACTGGGATGCGCAGGATTTTTTAAAAACAAGGTGACTCAGTATATATTCTGTATGTTTTCTCCCAATCCCATTTTTTTTATATATTTAAGTACTGTATTTTACATATTTAAGTACAAGCATTCAGCTGCATCTCTCTCTGCCCTTAATGAACATTTATTGCCCCTTCTGCACACCCAGGAGACTCACCCTTCCCTGGCACAACCCTCTAAGCCTACACTTAGGCTAGCTCCACACATTGCCTTGCATGTGCTGTTTCTGAGCACATTCTTTTCCCCACACTCACTCAATCACACCCTCTTCTTCCTCTAGTACTCTTCAACTTTTACAGCACAAATATGTTACTCACAAAGCTGAAGTTTCAAGTTATGTTAGATAGGGATATTACCAAGTAAGAATGATGAAGGTCAGTGTGTTAACAAGTTTTTTCTTGTGGCTGCAGAAAATGTGGAGAATGCATTAGTGAGCAGCCGCTGAAGAAGAGCCATCCAATGTTTCACCTGAAAAGTCAAACATGAAAGAACATCCTGTCTGAGTTTACATTATACCCACACTGAACAGGTGCTCCACTGCTCTTATAATGAAATATTATTTAAGTAGCTGGGTTCAAAAAGTATTACTCAAAAAGAAAATATCTCATTTTTTATATAATTTTACACTTAAAATTTGGTTTAGTATTTAAAGTTCATTCACTAAGAAAGGCAATGAGGTGACATTAACTCAGGTAACTGTACATCAAGTTGAAGCTCATAATGTGGCAAATGCTTGATAGCTGTAGAGATGAAAGACGTCTTCAAATATCTGCCAAGTCAGCAAAATTACAGTTGCATCTGTAGAAATTTACAGTCCTTAACATAAGCATGAATTTTACAGTGCCTTTAGAAATTAATCTACTGAAGCAGTTTCTCTGCATGAATCAAAATCATTGTAATAGGAAAGTCAGTAAAAGAACCAATCTTACCTTAAAATAAACTACCATTTCTGTATAATACATGCACACAGTACTTAAAAACCATTAAGAATGGGTAGAGTCAGCATTAATTTTAAATTTGTATAGTAAAGTACTTGTACTACATGTTCATTCTTAGTGATTTAGACAATATTACATAAGAGGTCTGTGCATTGAGTTCTAGTGGGGACAAACTGAGTGGCAGACATTACTTCATAGTTACAAGGGACTGCTCCAAGTGTTGTTATACGAGGAAAGCATGCCACAGGAGTCAACACAATACAGTTCATATGTCATTATTAGTAATATTCAGAGGTCTAGAATGAAATGGTTTTATGATCTCCAATACTGGGACAACACTACACGTCGAACTCCCAACATTCCTACCAAGCATAATACCAATTCAACAACTTTCACATACATGAAAGGCCCAAAAGACTTTAGCAGACTTTTGACAAAGTTCATCTGGCAGCAATCTAGACAAAAATGCTGCATAAAACTGATACAAGTAGGATAACACTTCCCAAGGTAAAAAAAAAAATAAAAGGGAACATCATTGAGGTAATCAGAGAAAATCAGAAAAGGAAAGAGAGATAAAGGCTAAAAAGTACATGCTCACCATTTATATTACAGAATTTTAATTAATGTGTTCAGTTTTTATTTATTTTACTGGACTTTGTTTGGTGCCACTTACAATGCATCTCTAGAAATTATCTGCGCTTTTGGTCCTACTGTCAGGGGAAAACCAGTACCCATTTGCAAAAAGTCCAGCCACATTTCAAGGCGAGTATCTTTAACAGATTATTTCAGAACACATGTCATCACTTTGAATAGAACAAATTTGCAGTTGCAAATACAACTGATCTTTTAGCATTTCCATAATCAGGATATGACTTACAAAGCCTATGCCTTCTAACCAATCTAAAATAGATTTGTCCTCAGTGAAATTCTAAATCCTATTTCATAGTTAATTTAAACCACAATATCATAATTTCTTTTAAAACTCAAATTGACAAGATCTGCAGTCAAGCACTGTCCTTGGTGGATCATTCTTACAAGCTTCCTGCTAATACTAAAAATCCATGGAATATGTTTAATCCAGGGGTCTTTCCCTAGGATTAGTGCTCATTATTCAGGCAGAAGGAAAGAGTGACAAACACTGAATCACAGAAATCAGGTCTATAGTTATCATCGGGCAAAAACGAAAACGTTGTTTGCAGTATCTTTTATGCTTCCAGTAATGCACTGCTATTGCCAGAATTTACTTTTCTATATAAAGATGTCTTATCTAAACTCTTAAAAATAGTAACAGGAAGGTTCAGGAAATAATGTAAAAATCATAAGAAAGTTCATCCTTTTCCATTCTGTGAGAAATGTTAAAACTGGCTACTAAAATTAGAATTAAGGAGTACCCTTATCCCAGAGTTTTAATTTAGTATAAAATTGTTATAAGTGTAACTTATGGAGCTACACTGTCTTTTAAGAAATTTTACATTTTTTTTCACCTACCCTTTGTCCATGGTGCAAATATTAAATACTCATTCAGAATAATCAGTTTAAATTTTACTCATTTATTATATTATCCCAGTAAAAGCAATATTAAAATTTATGTCAAATGGAAAATAAAGCTTTTTTAAATCAATTTTTAATTCTAAATATGCATAACACTGCTAAAACATTGTAAGTCTTGTCTACTCCACTTGACCTGTTGAGAATGAGATGAACTCAGCAGCATCCCTGAAAACTCTCATGCAAAGTCCCATAAATAAGGAAGCCTTGAGATAAAGCTGAAAACAATATTTTAGGAAATCTTATGACAAAGATAGAGCTACAGTTTCATAATTTAAGTCAACTAAGATTAATGAACAGTTCTATGTAATACAGTCGGTGAACTAAACTTACAAAGCTTGCACAAGCATGGCAGAAGGACGGAATTTGTTGCGTTAGTTATTGAATTTAATAGGAAAACAAATGAAGTAATATAGCAAAGGTAGAATAATTTTCAAAAAGCAGCCTTTGGATCATTGACCAGGCTATAACCTGAAGAGGCATTGTCTATCAATACTAGCAATAGGCAGACCAGATAAACCCTAAAATGACAACAAAACTTTTCTCTTCTTCCTGAGAAACACTTCATTACCAAAGTAAAAAACATTTTTATTTTATGGGGGAATCCAAAGTAGCTGGATTTGGCCCCAGACTCAGGAAATAGGGAATTTAGATAAAACAATGGACAAATGAACTCTTACTGTGCTTCAGCTTTACAAGCAGTAACAATAGAAAAGGTATTAATTTACAGCATACTTACAGTAAATACCACTCCCATCAATATTTTAATAGTTGTTACCTAGACAATCATAAAATCTGAGTCTCATGACACTGAAAGATGTGAAGCTGTAAACACACATCTCAATGCGAGGTTGAATTATAGAATCGAACACCCCCAGTCTTTGATTTGAAATTGCCCACGTTTATTGTTTCTCAGGATAAAGTTCAGTAACCATTTACTCAGCTTCTACTGAAAACTAACAGTAGTTATTATAAAGTAGTAACTAAAGCCTGATATACTAACTTTGGAGAAACTCCAGGAGGAAAACTTGATTTTATTCTGTGTAACTGCATTTTTTATATAAGTCCGTTTCTTTTCTCCTATGCTCCTAAAATGTGGGAAATTTAAATTACTATTAAGAAAAACTGTATCATTGCGAATGCTTCTGAAGACTACCTAAATACATATAGTGGACCACTCTCATACTAGTTTTATGAGAGGAAAAATCCCAAATATTTTAAAAAAGCAACAAGTTTCAACAGATACTTATCAAAGTATGCAATTTAAAAAATTTAAATTTAAATACATGAAAATATTTAAATCATTAATGTGGATTGTGCAATAAAAGAAAGCACTCAGAGCACTGATCAAAATAACAACTAGAAATTCCCTACTTGGCTTTTTCTAATTTGGAGCTTACTGGGTCTCAATGCTCCAACCATCCCACCATTCTGATGATCTTTCTCAAGTACAAGTTCTATCTCACAGGTCTTGGAAAGCTTTCTAGATACACTCTGCCAAGATAAATACAGTTCTTCAGTAAAACCTTTTTTTCTAGGGAGAAGAGAATTTGAAGGACTCCTAGCTACCTCTAATAACATTCGTGTTTGAACCCATCCCCCATACCAATACCATTTTATTCTGTCTATACACAGAAAACATATTTCACCTGTTCAGAATATGAGCAACAGAACCCAAAGCATATGGAAATCACTAGGCTAAAATCCAGAGCCACCACAGTGATTTCCTACAGCTACCAACACACACATTTATATGCAAATCCTCCGTTTGCCCACAGACTGTCCTTGCACGATTTTCTATGCGCAAAAACAAACCAGGCACACATCTGTGCCTTTGACCTCAGCAGAGCCCTTGGGCATAGCTTAAATGCTACCTTCTGCTGGCCTCTTAACACCAGGAGGTCCAACTCTTAAATTGTGAACAGCTCTACTGCATATATTTAGTAACAGCAGCCGAACCACAGTCTGAAACAAAAGCACTGAAATAAAAGTGATAATACCAGGCCCCACTGTAATTTGGCACCAAAGTCAGTAACGCATTCAGCAATCAAATATGCCAGTATAAACAGAGCAATGATCAGCTTGCATGTCTGGATATTTTCAAGTAGCCCATAATCAATCTTAAGAGTCTTGTAATGGGTCATAAAGATGATAATGACTAACTATGATTAAAAATTTGTGGGCTACCTATTATAAATCTACTCCACCCATACTGTAGTACAGATCTATCAGTATTTTGGAGTATTTATCAACCTAAATGATTGTGTGATTTTATCATCTACTCTTTTTAAAGGTAGCTTCCTTTAAGCTTTCTTAACAAGAAATGTTAAGCCTGACTAAATGTATAAGGGTCAAGAAACAACATTTTGGAATTAAGTCTTCAGTTGAAAACGGTGGAGAGGAACACTCAGGTTTTTTTATTGCCTTCTCTGCCACCACACCTTTGCAGTAATCACTTTTTCCATTTACCTTTGAAATTCAACCAGATATAAGCAACATTTAATAAGTGTTTACTGCTCATGTGGAATTACCTTTAGTAATTATCTCAAGTATTTCTTCAACTCACAGGTACACAAAATAGCCTCCACTGCTAGTTAGCACATTTCCTCACCAAACATAGCTTCGTCAGTGTTTCTGACCACAAATTACTGTGTTTTTCTACAGTCAAAAAAAGATGTGCATTGTTATACAAACTCTTCTGCTAGATTTATATAATGTCATATCAGAAATAGACAGGGTCAAATAGTAACCTGGCTACACAAACATAACAAAGTAAACATAATAAATAAATTACCTGTTCTATGAGACTCGAGTGCCAAGTCTAGCCAAGAAGACTTTTGTTAGATTAGGAAAGAAGATTGCATAAATTACATTCTGTTCTTCCATTTTGATGCACATGATAATAATACAACTACCCTTTTATTATTAACCTGGCTTCTAATAAGTAGGTTCTGCCAGAAAGAGCTGCATGGCTTTGATGTAAGGCCACTATAAACTCCTTCCTTCAGTCCATTGCTGGAAAACATATTGCACAGATTTAGCCAAACAGAACATGTGTCCATCTCTTGGCAACTCAGTTCATGGTCCAATTTCCTCTGTACATTAAACTAGGACACTGGAGCAGCTGGTATTTATTACAGGCTTGATTCTGCTGCTATGGGAGTGATAACATCTTAACCACAGGTAGACTTCCAAAACTATTCAGGTATTTTCGCAGCTTTGAGTAAGTGAAGTCCTATCTTTCCAAGAATTCCAAGAATTTCCCAACTTCTCAAAACCTAGACATATTTTACCCTTTTTTATTCAGGAAACTGAACGAGAACCAACAAAGAGCCCCATACTATTACAATCTTCATGGAGCCACACTTCTAATTTTCTTTGTACTTAAATCAGGATTTCATTGCAATCACTGGAAGGGCATAACTTTACCACTGAACAAGTCTAGTAGGTCATATGGTCTCTTCATAATCTACTACCAGAATTAAATCAAAACTTGAATTTAAGAAGTGTTATCGCAATGAATTCATAACTAAGGAGGAGAAAATACTAAGGACCCAATTGTGAAATGCACCTTTCATGGGAAGAATATTTACGACTATAAAACTAAACAACAGGACATTAACAAAGCTTTATGGCCTTAGGAGCTTAACCCCAAATTCAGGATTACATAATGTCACAGAAAATCTGAAATACCTAACAATGATCTTAATTTCTACTTACTTATTTCATGGAATCTGTACAAATCCTTCAGGCCTTAGATTGTCTCTATGATAAAGATAAAAGAATTTTGTAGTTTAAAAAAATCTTCTTCAGGTACTTCGAATGAAGTTCAGTATCATCAATATAACTTTATCACAGAAGCCCAATACTATATGCTTAACAATTATGTAAAGTACTACTTTTTCTATATTGCTAAAAGTTCAATTTTAAGCAAGTCTAAACCAAACAACAAAAAAGAGCACAAAAATCAGGCAATTCTCTAAATATACAAAAATAAACATGCTCAGATGTCTACATTCAAATGAACATAATTGTATTTAATTGATTCCCCCTTTCATTTAAATGGTGACTATTATTCATCCCCATTTATGAGCATGTGATACTAACCTCTATCTTTACTGGCAGGGTCACTTTTACCAGACATCAAAGCAGTGCTAACTATACTTTTTGATAGAAGTCAAGATTATAAAGCCGGACTGGCAGACAGTAATAGTGTAATTGCATACAGCTCATGCATGTTGTTCAACAACAATAAACCAAAGGAAAATATGTTTGTTGGCAGCTGTAGCAGTGGCCTAGATTCACCTGAAAATTAGGGAGCCCTGTGGATGGTGAATGCAATCCCTATTATAGTGAGCATGTATGTGTATTCTCTTCAAAGTACAGCTTACAACAGTCAGGTGACAATCTGGCTCTAAGGGAAAAGATAATGTAGGACTTACTTTATAAAAGCTTCTTTCTGTAGCAGCATGATGTAGAAATATGTAAGTGTTCCATTTTTCAAAGTTCTTCCTGTTCAGTGTTTACAAGAAGAGAGTGCATGTATGAATTGGCAAGCCTTTTGCATATTTTTTGGCACTTAAAAGTATTTTAAGACTAATGCTGGCATTTTCATAACTGCTAAATCATTAAAAAGATAATATTTTAACTCTGCAGGGAAGCTAGCTTGGCACTGTTCTCGCTTGCTTACCTAGAGTAATTTTTTTCCCTGCCAAATATATAAAATCTCAGAAGAATCACTGCTCCCCCCTATTGTATCTTGGTGGAGTAAATCAACTTAAATAAGAACTAACCCAACGAATCCTTACATTTTCCATAAACCAGATGCTGTTATATTCAAATAAGAATATTCAATACATTCAATAATATGCTTAAGATATTTTTCTAGGTTTGGGAAAGGTGCTAACCAGTATGATTGTCAGGCTAACCTTTCCAACCTCAACACTATAGTTACTGCAGCTTCTGCTGAAATTATGGCTGGGCTGTAGCTACAGGTAGACTTTCACCCGGTCACAGCGCAGCTGAATGAGGACCTACCCTTCCAAAAGCCCATGCTGTGCAGCTCTAGAGGGATTAAGACACTGTTTGCCCCTGAACTTTGGGATCTTTGTGTTGGTTTAGCTGCTGAATAACAAAGAAATGCTATAAATGTGACAGAGCAAATGATCACCTAGAATAATAACTAAAGACACTGGTTTTCCCAACACAAAGTAATTTATTGGATGTGCTATTTGAAGAGGTGAGAAAAAATCTTAAGCATCCATTCCTCTCCAGAGCAAATATTAAGTAGAGGACTAAAAGTACCTCCAAAGCAAATATTTCTTTTTTATTAACCACAATAAACTAAGACTGGCAAAGAAAGTCACATAAAACTTGCCAGAACTCAGTTATTGAACACTGCAGTTTCTAATCTCAGCAATAAATGTAGGTCAAGGGAACTGGAAAATCTAATTACTCTGTAAATTTTTAAACCTGTTTCTTTCTTCTCAAGGAAAATAAAATTGTTCCTTTGCATTTAAGCAGACTTCACTTCAAAGTGTAACTACAGCCAGGTGAGAAATTATTTTTGCCTGAATATAGAGGTTTTTGAACCACCTTTGCATCCTGGATCGTACACTCAGTTCTGGTCCAAACTTGTACTCAAGTTATCACCAGTTACTTCACAATTACTTGAGCTAAAACACAAAATCCAGAGACACTCATCAAAAAAAAAGCAGACAAAAAAAAAGCATCACTGAATAAAATAGATCTTTGGCACCACACTGCAGCTATTCCTTTCAGCAATATATCCCATTTGATACCCACTATTCATACCCTGCATTAAGAAAACACAAAGCAATGCATCAATAGTTACAAAACTATTATGAATGAGTATCTGATAGCACTGTAAATATTGATTTATGTGACTTTTTCACACAGTTGATGCTGATTTCAGTGTATACACAGACCATACTACTTAGACTTACAAGAAAAAAATTTTAAAAATTCAAAACCTTTGAAGATTCAAGTCTTATAATGACTCTAAAAATCAAGGATTGTTTAAGAATCACATTTCCAAACAAAAAAAAAAAATAATAATTTCAGGCACTTCAGATGAATTCACAGCACAATGAATCTCAGCTTCTCTCTCTCAAAAAAAAAAAAAAACAAACCCAAACCGAACTAAACAAACAAGCAAAAAGATTAGGAGCCGTAACTACAGCCAGCCCACTGACTGGCCCACCTAACAGAGCTCTGTCTTCCAGCCCTTACCTCTGCAATACGTGACAAGGAAACCATGAGTTTCACAACAGACAGATTTGTGTGCTGAGTTCTCATTTGGCAGTCAAATGTTTTGTTTGTTTTTGGGGGGTGGGAGGGGTGAGTTGTACAGAAGTGGAAAACCTGGCCTGAGGTCATCTGATCTTTGGACAGTGCTCTCGTTAAGTATAAATCCTATTTTTGAACTTCCTCCAATTGCATGAAAGGTGAAGCCTCCCAAACAAACAAAACAAAAAACAACGACAAAAAGTTAATTCAGAAAGACCCATGTTGAAGACTTAAAATGGGTTTGTCTTGAAAGGTAAATCCTGAAACAGTAGCTCAAGGAAAGACCCAAAGCAAAATAAGCTCTATCCTGGTCTGTTGTAAAAAGCGAAAGAATTACAAGATTTTTTGGTTTTTTGCTTTATGCATTTGATGAATGACATCTACCTGGTTTATAGAGATGTAAGACGTGTCTTTTAAACTACTGCTACCAGCGAGAATTCAGCAGACTACAACACACTCCCTATTCTGTATCATGGATGAATGTATGAATACAAGCATCAAAACCATTTCTCAGTATTCTCAAAGAATTCAGGTATCAACTTGGTAGCCTTTCAACTAAAAATTTCAGACACTAATTAGGTATTGGTCCTTCCTTCATATTTAAAAAAAAAAAAAAAAAGAAAAAAAAAATTTATCCTGACTGCGGATTCATTAAATTGCTAAAATCATATGCAGCCTGAGGCCTGACTGGTAATAAGAAGCAATAAATGAGACCTGGATTCCCACTGAATGAGGAGAAAAGGAAGAAATCTTATCTGCCAGTCTATTTACTAAGTGGCAAAAGTGGCAAATTGGCAGGGGCCTCCTTAAAAAGGTATATTTATACAAGCAACTAATGTGGAAAAGCAAATTAAAAACGGAGTTTCTTAATCTCTGGGTGCTTGACTTTACAGCTTATCATAATTTTAACAAAATAATATAACTCATTACAATTGTGCTTTCCTTCCTTCAGCTTTCATGGTTCTTGAGCGTGACGTTGCACTGATTCATTGCACTTAGTTCATATTCTGGTGAACAGAAGGTCCAAATTTCAGAGAACCAGAGCAACCAGTGATGACAAACCAATCTCCCTTCAACACATGCCATAAACAGCATACAAAAAGTCTGACTTGTTATAGATCAACGAAACTGTTAAAAAAATAATCCTAGGATGAAAAAAATAGGTGTTCTGGAACAGCAAGAAACAAGTAGAATAGAAGTTTAAAGCACATTGCTCCACCCTAGAAGCACAAAAGAGCCTGCTGAACAGCAAAAAGATTCAGATGAAAAAAAAGTTTATGGAACAGTTGAGATGGGAGATTTCGACAATCACTTCACTACAATAAGGACACACTACCTTCTGTCTGCCAACACGGCTGAGCAATCTTTCATGCACAAGCTGAGTGCATTGATGGCTGCTTGCAGTCGACAGCAATCCGATGGCATCGAAAATAGTAGCACTTCATTGTTTTGTTTTTGGACGGGTTTTGTGAGTTGTTTTGGGGCTTTTTCATGACAAGAGTCAGATAATAATAAAAGTACGGAGCTAGTAGACTTCTCCCTAGCTTACTGCCAGCACTGAAAAGGCCTTTTGCCTATCATCAGCTCGGCAATAATACAATACAAACGAAACAAAAGCAGCGTGAGCTGCCTGCACCCCAGCCTGCATAGAGCACGTCTTCCAAAACCAAGTCATTTCCAAGAGGGGTTAACTTACACTGCCAAAGCTACAGTCCTATTACGGCACTCCAGCCACGTGCATACCCCATGTACCGCGCAGGGACAGCAGCCCCGCCTCGCACACCTACGCCGGGCTCGGTGCCACGGCGGCAGCCGGCACCGACCGCAGCCCTCCCGCAGCCGCGCCGGGCACCAGCCCCGCGGCCCTGGAGCAGCGCCCGCCCGGCCCCGCAGGGCCTGCCCGCTGCCCGGCCCGCACGGCGCCCTCCCCGCGGAGCGGAGCCGATCCGATCCGATCCGATCCGATCCGATCGCGCCCGCCGTGCCCGGCGCTGCGCCGTCCGCCCCCGGCGCGGCCCCGCCCCGCCCCGCCCCGCCCCGCCCGGCGCCTGCGCGGAGCGGCGCGGCGGGCGCAGGAATGCGCGTTACGGTTAAATAGTGGGGGCGCAGGGGCGGCCGCCGCGGGCGGGCGGCGGCGGCTCGGGGCGCCGAGAGAGCCTCCATGGCGCGGCGCAGCTCCCGGGGCGGCGGCACAGGCGGCGCGGCGCTGTTGTGACAGCGGCAGGGACTGGCCTTCCTCCAGCCCCGCTCCCGAGCGGGGGCCCCGCGCCGGTGTCCCAGGGGCGCGGCGGCGGCGCTCACACAGAGGAGCCGTGGCGGCGGCAGCGGCGGCCGGGGGCAGCCGGCGTGTCACCGCCTCTATGATGAAATTCAAGCCGAACCAGACGCGGACGTACGATCGGGAGGGCTACAAGAAGCGGGCGGCGTGCCTGTGCTTCCGCAGCGAGCGGGAGGACGAGGTGAGCCCGCCGAGCCGCAGCGCACGTGGGGCGGGGGCCGCCGCGCCTGGCCCGGCCCGGCCGGGGTTCCCGTTCCGCCGCTGCCGCATCTCTTTGTCTGGCCGCGGGGCGCGGGCGCCTGCCGGGGACGCCCCGAGCGCGCACAGGCTCCCGCCACTCCGAGAGCAGGCAGGGGCGGCACGGCGGGGCTGCGCGGGTTCCTGCCGGCCGGAGCCGGTGGCGGTCGGCCCCCGGGCCGTGCCGGTCCGAGCGGTGCCGGGGGCGGGGCGGACGCGCCTCTCGCCCACCATCTTGGGGCGGTGGGGTGCGCGCCCACGTGCGCGGCGCCGCCTTTGTGCGCGGCCCCGGCGCCCCTCGGCGGGCGCAGGGACAGGACGGAGGGAGGGAGCGAAAGGGAGACTCAGCAGGGCGGGGCGGGGTGGGATGGAATGGGCCGGGACACGGACTGGAACTCCGGGGTTATCTGCTGTGAGCCTGCAACACGCGGAAAGCCGGTTAATATATAATGGCGCGTGGACGGCAGGGCTGGCGTGTCACCCTGAGGGCGAACCTCCTGTCCCGCTCGGGTGCGATCAAAAAAAAAAAAACCTGTGCTTGGAACACCTGGTTTTCCCACGGAGAGGGTAAAATGGGGCTTAGAAGTCTTGTGTGAAGGAGCTCGGGGGCGGGAGAGTTGTTGCTGCGGCTTGGGTTGTAGCGGGTAGCGCTCACCCGGAATTTTACGTTGCAGCAGAGTCGGGAGGTGGCAACAAAGTTGTCCCGTGTTCCGAGCCAAGGTCAATGGCACTGCCCGTTATCTGGGAACTCGGCTGATGGTTTCATTGCACAATACCTTTAGAGATAGTCTCGGGCTGGAATCATACCCTTTTGCGATTTCTGTTTTCATCTTCTTGTTTAGTAGCCTGGAAATAACTATAAAGGTTAGGGTTTGGGGTTTTTTCCTGTCTTTATACACTGGAAGATGCTGGTGCCCTTCCCAAGCTGTCAGTACAGCAAATGACTTCCTTAAACATCTACTGAGTAAATATAATGCAGTGGGAAGAGGCCTGATCTCAATATACAGACACTTGGGTCTAAGCAAAAAAATTATTTCCTATGTGGTATAAATATAGCCTTGGGACCATGCTGATGAGTTTTTCCTAGTGATATAAGGGAGAAGGGCACCCAGCAGGACTCTTACAAGGTCTTGTTATGGGTTATAGCTTTTCTTTGGTCTCTTGTACTCCAATGTAGTTCACCGTTTATGTGACTAATACTTATTTATGGATGCTACTCCAGCTCAGACTTACTTGGAGTTCAAACTCCTGAGCCACTGTTACAGCTTTTTACACTAGTTGTAGTTGAAAATTCATGGTCAGGGTCACCTTTGTCGGTGATTTCCATCCATTCTTCATTCCCTGATACAGCTTCTTGTTGTTCTCTTTCAGTCTGACATCCAGTGAGCTCACTGGCTGCTTCAGAATATAGTTTGTGTGTAATAACATCCTTTGAGGGTAAGGGTGATAGTAGCAGTTTTGCTGGGCTGTATAAGAAGAGTGGGTATTGACCATTATTGCACTGCAGTTCTTTGTGGTATTCTGGAGGGAGTACCTGAATTGCTGGCATGAGGTTGGGCTGTGGCATCATGCAGGTAGACATACTTGAGGATGAAATGAATGGGAGAACATCAGATCAGATTTAGGACATCGATTATGTGTGTGGAAATAGTTAAAATTGCTTTCTGGTGAGTTATTTCCAGGAAAGCAGTACCAACAGCTTGAACTTGCTTAGGAGCTGTTTCCCAAGTGCCAGCTTCCTCTGCATCAGTACAGAATCTGTTCCTTATATGTCTGATGTCTGACTGCTGTTTCTGATTAACTTCAATCACCAGCCATGTTCCCTAAATTGTGTGTTTGAGGCTTGCTTCTGTCTTCTTGAACACTGTTGTCCTGGTAGTTTCTGTGTTGGTCTACTCTGTGTAAATGTCTTCAGTGTTTCTTTTCTAAGCCTCTAGAGATTGCACCATCAATTTGCAGCCAAGCTACATCTCCAGGGTGTTTAAGTGTAGGGTAACTTCTGCAGGGATGGAGCACAAGGGTAGTACCTGCATGACTGGGAGAGTAAGGGAATGGGAAACTCCTGTAGAAGTTATTGGTAGGTGGAAAGTAGAAATTATTGGGAGGGGAGCTGCAGGATAGAATAGTTTTCATAGCTATTTTGACTTACAGTATAAGCAAAGAGCTACTTGACATTGGAGTGGCGAAAATAGAACTGACAACTGAAAACAATTTTTAGCAATACATTTCTTTTTAGGAGTCTTAAATGCAAGAAATCCAAATCTCAACCTTTTTTTTTTCCCAGAGATACCATCTGCAAGACTAAATAGCTCTTGTGCTTTTCATCTGATTAGGTTCTATCTGGAGGAATGAGTATCTACAGCAATCTTGTGATTCAAGTCTTAGAATTAACCTTTCTTTCTACTTCCATTCTGACTGTCCAAAAGGCTAGTTCCTAGCCAGTTATAGCCAATCTTTAGCTTTTTTCCTCCTTTAAGGCACTTAGCTCTCTGACATGGTAGACAGCAGTCATTCCTTTCTTAGCATTTTTTATGAACTTGAAGTCTTTAATCATCTCTTAAAACCAGTTTTCTCTTTTGGTCATCATGGTAGCTCTTAGTTCTTTGGTTTGGCAAACATATTTTTTAATACAGGTGACACTTTTGGTTGCTTTAGATGGGATCATGCTGTGTTGTGTAAAAGGTTACTAACACTTCTGTAGCTATACCAGAAAAAATATTTAATAGGACCCATCTCTACTGTGTTTGTGAAGCTGTTGTGTAGACTTCTTTGTTTACTGGTGATATCCAAGTCTCTAACTTGTTGCCACCTCATGAACTCTCAGCTTGTACCAGAAATCCACAGTGGTGTTCCTACCTGAATGTGATCCTTCTTCTGCAACTTCATGTGAGGTCCCCTGTTGATATCCTGACTTCTGGATGCTGCCTCTCAACTAAAAGACTTAGGTATTTTCAGTAACAGCTTTTTGTGCCCATTGACAAAAAATGGGCAAGTCACTGAAACATTTAATATCTCTAATTTAAAGTCTCTAACATTTAGTATCTCTCTTTAATATTGTTCATCTAGAAAAATCTGCTTGTTATGGCTTCCTGGTCCATTTTTTAACCACACTGCACCTCTTATGCTACCCTTGTATCCTCATTGATGCTGATGTTTCAGCTGAGTTTTATGGACAGTGAAGTAACATGTCAATGGAAAAAGACTGGTCAAACCTATCCTTTATGTTTCATTATACATTTATTTATTTTATTATTATTATTACACAAGTATTTGCATTGGGTTTCAGTTTGCTTCTTTATTTCTTAATTTGAACCATAGGTGTTCTGTAGAATATTGCTGAGGCAAATTTCAGCCTGGTGGTTCCTGCATGCAGTTTGAAATACAGGCACTGAACTCCTACTTCCCAGCCACAGCACCCTGTCCAATTAGACTTACTGCCGGATTTAAAATTGTTGAGTCAGTTCTCTTGAGTGTTACAGGCTGCAGACTGGGCTTCCCTGTCTAAAGCTTCTGCTTTGAGAGCTGCTATTACAGCTGAAAACATGTAGCCAAGATGACCAATGGTTGCTGTGAAAATCCATGTTTCTTCATCTTCAAGTGCCTCCACATAGAACAATTTATTGCTATATAGTCCATTTTGGTTTAGATTTTGTTTCCTTCATGCTATCATATAGCGTATGATTTAAAAAGAAAAATACCCAGGAGGAAGCCCAAATAGCCAAGTAATGTGCCCAGTAGCTTTGGGGTTTTTTGAGTGTTAAAGGAGGTGGTCTCTTAGACTACTGTCATTAAAGTGTTGCCTGTTTTGGTCTCACTGCTGTCATTGGGGCTGAAGAGAGAGCAAGATGTCTGGATATGAGTTTAAGTGCTGGTTCCTTTTGTTCTTTAAGGAAATAAACCAGTAATTGCAGGGACTGTCTGCCCTTTGAAAGAAAAAAAAACATCCTGGAAATGAAGCAGGAGAAATCCCATGAAGAAATGAAATGAGGCTATTTGGGCATGCAGTGCGTGGGGAGGTGCAGCCTTTTTTGCTTTGAACAAACAAGAAGCTGGTAGGTGTGTGCAAAAAGCTGATGGTATTCAGCAGGCAGGGATGGGCTGGCAGATTTGTCTGTGAGGAAATGCAAGTTTCTCTTGAGCAACTAGGAGTGGATGGCAGCTTTAGAATAAGCCTGCAGGAGAGCCCTCTTGGTGCTGTGAGGACCGGCTGCTTCCACAGGCTGGAACTGTTTATGCATCAGAGTTCTGCAAACAGTAGTTTTACATAAAAGTCCTCCTGTCTTAGGGTTTGGGCAGAGAGTAGGCAAGGAAATTCTTACTTTTCAGTGCAGAGAACAAGGCACGCCTTTAAAGCAGCAAGAGCAAATAGTAATAAACATAATTTTTGTAGCAATTTGAGTAACTGAAATAATTTTAAAACCTAACTTAATTTTTTTTCCATCAACTACATCTTATACAAATAAATGAGCAGTTATTTTTAAGTATCTTGAATATAAACTTTGAGTGCATTCTAATTACTTTGGCATCTGTAACACTGCTTTATGTAATCAAATATGGTACTGAAAGCCCTACTTTAGTGTTCAGCCAGCAGTTGCTAGTGGCAGACCTAAAATAGTTTCATATGAAAAAAATGTCTTCAAGCTTTTCAATTTTTAATTTTGCCTTTGTTGCTCAGCCTTGTACATGAGATGAAAACAGATGGGAAGGGAGACAGGAATATTGAGACAGTAGTGAGGAAAAATGTATTGTTACACACCTACAGGAAATGTAGATATTTTTTCCCCCTCTGTAGCAGGGCATACACTTGCATGACAACCATTTATCTTATTCTTGAGTTAAAAATTATAAGCTCCTAGTGTTGCAGCTTCTTTTTGGTCTGATTTAGTAATTTTATTTATTGTCTTGTAGAATATCAAGATAGATTAAGATTGGATTTCTTGTTATGGTGGTCACAGTTTCATCATTTTAAAAAATAGTGTTCCTCAGTTTTGTACAGCTGCTGCTTCATATTAGCAATGGTTTTATTAAAGGAAAAAATGTTATTTTTATGTGCATTGATCTAAATGGTCTGAAAGCCAGAAAGACCTTTTGTTATGCAACCTGATACATAAAACCAGGGCCCACAAGTATCCCCTGGCTACCCTGGCAAAATGGCATGTTCTAAATAAACTTGCACAGTCATGAAAGATATTCCATACTTGACATGGAACTTTTCACTTGGTTTCTTTATCCTTCAGTGTAGAGCTCTCAGGTGTAAATACACAAATGATGTGTGCTTTCAGATAACTTGGAGTATGACCATGGCACCGTATTTAAGGCTGTGTTACCTACCTTGCATTATGATTGTCTGATAGAATATAGGCATATTTTAAATGCCTGAGAATATACATTTCAGTATGCACTTCAAGGACACTGTAGCTTTTACTTCCCCTGTTTCATGTCCCTGCCCTGCTAATGGACAGGAAGAGTAATTAACATAGGGTGATTGCTGCCTTTGCTTTTCCTCAGCATTTTCTTCACACTTGGACATTATCAGCCAGGTTGGATGAGCAGTCTAGTCTAGTGGAAGGTGTTCCTGCCTGTGTCAGGGGGCTGGAACTACCAGATGATCTCTAAAGGTTTCTTCCACCCCAAACTGTTTTATGAATCTATGATCTGCATGCTGTAGGAAGTGGTATAGCTTGAAAAATCAAGATGTACAAACAGCTTCCAAAATGGCTCTTTATGATGTGTCTACAGAGGAAGTATTTGCTTACAGTGTATCCCTGCAGGTTCATATGGGGTTAAAGCTTGTGTTAATGTTAAGAAAAATTAAATATTAGGTTGCTGTGGTAGGATTTATGTTGGGTAACCAACTTTGGATACAAGAGGTATTTATTACTTCCACAGAAAAGCAGCTTTCTGCAGGCATGGCATATGCACCTTGTTTTCATGTTGGACTGTTTTTTGACAAATTGCAACAGCTTGCCAGCAGTGGAAGCCTGCAGGTTTAGTGAGGCTGTGGGAATTCAGCTGTCATCCATGGCAGAAAGCTTCAGTCTTCATTCGTGAGTGTTCGGATCCTGACATCAGTCAACCATTAGGTGTTTTTTTATTTTGAAACCTCCGTTATTTTTTTCCCATACCTATGGTATTACCTGTCTATGCCATATGGATATGTTTAATGGGGTTGATAGTTACTTAAAGTGGGCTGAGGGGTGAAGGAAATATGGCTGTACTTGCCTAACATCAGGCTAAGATGTCCTGTAACAAAACGCTTTTTGCCCTGTTTAGAGGATGCTATCTTTTTGAACTAGATATATTTATGTTTAGATACTTGAGGAAAATATCCTTTTAGCTTACTTGCACCATGCTAAGTTTACTTAGAGGATTTAAACTGGTGGCAAAGTTTCTATTTGAATTGCTTCAGTTAACTCAGTGGTGCTCAAAACTTCCAAGTTACTGTGAAAGCAGAGTGGCAGCTAGGTATATATATATTTGCCTATGTATCCACATATATATGCATTCTTATATCTAAATAGGGTTTGTAGACATGTTTTTTTAAACATCTTCTGTAGATATGTGAGTTCACAGACCATAGGTTGATGTGTATTTTTCCAGTCTTATTTGTAGAACTCTTAAAAAGCTTCCTTTAATTCGGTGGCTTTTTGACTTAGTGCTTAAGCACTTAGGTGAAATCAGTGCTACAAATGTAAGTACTTTAAAACAAATTTTTGTCTTTAAGGGTAGAAAAGGCTGAAAGGTAACTGGTACTTGTCAAGAAATAACCTTGTCAAATCTTTACCTGCAGCTGAACAGCTTGGAGCGCTTGTTTCTGACAAGTGCTGGGAAGCTGATCCCTCAGTCAAACAGATTATGTTGCTGAGTAACCAGTAAAGCCCAGTTCTCCTGCTCGAGATTAGGCCATGGTTTCAAGTTAAGAAGAAATGGGCAGCAGTATGAATTTAGCTCTCCCCCTGCTACATTGTGGTTTCTCTCCTGCATTAGCAAGCACGAGGGAAGGTTGTTCTGTAAAGTGGATTGAGGAACTGGTCCAGCGTGAGAAATAAAACTTTCTATAGGCACTTGTGGGAAGTTTCTTGTATGTTTGCAGGTTTGGTTTTTTTTCAGCTAGGAATCTCGTTTTGTCATACGTCTGGGTGCAAGCTCTACACCTTTCATCACACTGTGAGACCTGTCACATCTGTTTTTCCAAAGCATACTAAAGCTTAGGGGAAGATTGAATGCTATAGGTGACTTGAGTTTATCTTTGTGTGAGGAAATGTGTTCTGTTCTATTCTTCATATGAACACATTAGCCAAAGAACAAAATGAAGTTTTTTAAATAGCCAGAGGAAGATACTCAAATTCTGTATCACTGTAACATGTTAGCCAAATATTTGGATTTAATGTGAAATAAAACTTATGAAATAATGTAGCTTTAATTGCAAGTCAAAAGCAAAACTTCTTCTTGAAAAGGCTGATGTTTCTCTCCTTATTGCTGTATAGCCTTAAAGTCGGAAGGTCTCAAAGGAGAAATAGTTTCCAGATCTAATTTTGAAGTATTATAAAATTATATCCGTATTTCTTCACCATTCATCTTCATAATGGGAGTAAAGTCACAGTGACTGATGTCCAAGTGCTGTATTGCTGCTTTGACAAGTTATCTTTAAGTGAAGTTGGGAGAATATTTCAGACTTTAATCTATTGTGTAGGCAGAACCCAGTTTTCTGGGATGCATTCAAGATTTGTGCTCAAATTAATGAGCATTAGGATTAATGTACTGCCAGTTAGCCATTCCGCTGCTGTTGTGCTGCCTCCTGTTCAGTGAGGCTAAATCATCTTTTTAACCTCTGTCATAGCTGGAAACTGCTTTTCAGTCTGTTGTCTTTAAAGTACTTTGCTGGAGGCTGTTGAATTGGTATAGGCTCATCTGAAACTGGGAGGTTGCAGGGGTGCCTTTCTGCCCCAGTTTGTGCAGCATTGCTCCTTGAGTGGCTGTGTCCTCATAGGTGTTGCGTGTGCAGGCTGGACACTGAGCTTTCATGGAGAATCTACTTTTCAGCCAGATCAGCTTCCTGAACTCTTTATCACAGTGTTAGGGGGAAAGTAAAGATGTTGCAGTCCTGGCTTTAATTAGTTGGTAAAATACTGTGAAGTCTGATCCTACTTTACAATAACCTTGAGCATGTTAGTTCTCCGTGTTTAAAAAATAAAGTAATTTTGAAAATTAGTGCAGTAACAAACGAGGACTGTAAGTAGTCACTCTACTGAGAATTTTTTCAGGAAGTCAGATATTCCTTGCTAAATGCTGCCTGTATAGCATTGCTGTGGCAAGGTTTAAAGCTGCATTTTCCAACCTTCTGCAGTCCAAAAAAAGGCAATGGCATTCTAGGACAAGGATACCACATTAACCTATAGGGGAACTGAGAAATTGTTTCAGAACTACTGAAATGAGGCACCGATTCTTAAAATAGAAAAAAATGTGTTAGATAAAAGAAATCTCTTAACTAAAGTAGCAGGCTGACATATGCTCTCTAAGATGAGATGTGTGCTTTTGCGTAAAAATTTACAGTTAATTCTGCAAATATGATCCAGTGTTTGTAAGAGATGCTTTTTCTTGCTTCTTAAACTGTTCCTGTGTTGCAGCATTCAAAGTTGTTCCATAGTGCTTTTAAGGAAGCTCCTGAGCTAAAAACAATTTGAAGTTGGAAGTGTTAGGGAATAATAAGACACTTGACTGTTTGTATTCTTCCCTGAGCATCTGTTTATGACTGTTTTTAAACAAATCATAGGGCTTGATTGACCCTATTGGCTGTATTAGGATTAAACCATTTTTCTGACTCTTTCAGGTGCTTGTAACTTTAGCAGACTAATCATATAGGCTGAGTTTCCATACTGAGTGTGCTAAATTATATTATATTAACCTCCATCAGAGTAGATCCTGTCTTTTTTCTGAGAGTAGGCTTGAATGTTTTATCCTGTTAATGTTTCTGAAGCCTGCAAAAATATGCAGTACATCCAACAGCATTTGACACTGTTTCGTACCTGAGAGGTACCTTTTAATGCCTTAATGACCTTTTTTATTCTCTGACCAGTTTAAATCTTCTGAAATTATTTGTGTATGCTCACCTTTGTAGAGTTTGGGAGCTGAATCCTTTGTCTTCCGCACACCTGTCTTCTGAGCAGTACCCCTGAGCAATGTGGTGTTCTCTGCAGCTGAGTGACATGCTCAGTGGTCTTTTGGGAGTGAGGGGTTGATTCCTTTCTCCTTGGACATTGCTCCTTTTGACTGCCAGCTTTGCTATAAGAAAAGGCAGATTTGGCTATCTCCATCAGGTAATTCAAACATCAAGTTGGACATAGCTACTGGAGGAGTGAGAGCGATGAGAGGGGGAAAAAATGAGGGGTGCAGTGGGGAAGACAGGAATAGATGGGATTAGGCTGGGAATAGAGAACTTAAAGATATCTTATGACAAATAATTATTGTGGAATTGGAATGTGGTATATTTTCAACTGCAAGTTTTTCCTTCAAGTTGGGGATGACTTTGTTTTGAAGTCTAAAGATTCCAGCTGTGGGGGTTTGCTCTGTCTGGCTAATGTAAACTTTACCCTTGCTTTTTTATGTAAATTGGTTTTTCATGCAATTATTTTGGTAAGGTATAATGTCCTTCAGTTAAGAAAGATAGAAAGCAATTATATTCTATATAAACTTAAACTGTTTCCTACCCCTCTTGTGCTTAATATGAAAAAAAACCTATCAAGATGAGTGGCTTGTGGTTACAATTTTTATTACTCTGAACTGTTGCCATTTTGGTCTTCTGAAATGGCTACTGTTTCATGAGTGTTTTTGACTTGAGAATACTAAAGAGGCCAAAACTTCAGCATCTTTAGAAATTTTCAGTTGTTTGTCTGAAAGCTTAGCATTTATAGTGACCAAGTCCCATGATGCCACCTGCCCTGTAATAACCTTTTTGGTTAACCATATTATGGTTATGGGTATTGATAGGTGCTTATTACAAGCAGGCTGGCTAGCAGCTTCTCCTCCTCACTACACTCAAATGTCATTGCTATTCCTGGACTTGAAAGTGAGGTGAAACTTGGCTGGTAACACTAATAGAAGAATTTTCCTTTTGTTACATCTTAGCTGAACTTTGCAGCTTTTACTTCTTCACTTGGTAGCATTATGGAAAATGGTGTCTTTACCTTAGTCTTTGGAGTAAGATAAACTTAGCAATATAACTAGATAAGCAGATTTCACTGCAATACTCTACATTTTTTGAACAAGTCTTAGTCAGAGACATGGGAAATGCAGTGATCACTAGCAAATAATACAAGAAATCGTAGTCCTTTTTCTGCATCTGGGGATACAGAACACAGACTTCTTTGCTACTTTTGCTTTTTTTCTTCTGAGCCTAGTGGGGGGTTATGATGTAAAATTTGGTGTGCATAAGCCAGAAAAAATACAGGTGTGTGAGATTCTGCAGTCTTTTTTTTTTCCAGTAGACTACTGTCATCTGCTTGACCATGGGCCTCCTCAGAAAAGTCTGGGTGTTCAGGCAACCTAGATCACATTTCTTCTAGTTTGATTTTCTTCTATTAAAGGAAGGTGAATTGCAGCATTTTTGCTGCTGATTTTTGCACCTCTCCTGGCATGTGAGTGCAGTGTCAACCAACCAACCACTGCTTTTTGGTGTCTTCATAATTAAATTACAGCCTGGGCATTTAGGTACTGGGGGATGTATCTTCTAGCCACTTACAGAGGGAAACACCTGCAAACTACATAAAATGAAAAACAACATAAAAAAACCAAAGCCATGGAAGACTGCTTGATATTATGACTGAAAAAATCTGTGGAATGCTTTTCAGCCTTACCACACAATCCTGCAACTGCTAGCTATCAGCTCTTGTTTGCTGAATCTGATTAACGCCAAGTATGTTTTTGATAGTATTACCCCAGGATGGATGCTTCATGCCTTAGTGGCTCCTGTGTTAATGAGTAAAAAAATTGTGCATCTGAGGATCTCAGGTATATATCATAGTGTGATCCCTTGGATTCAGACTATAAAAGCAGTGGGATCACAGGAGAAGCATAGAGGGAAAGATGTTTGAGAAAAATGCTTCAGTTCCAGGGTTAGTGGAGGTTTGGATAGTTGCTAAAATGAATTCCCAGGCTGTAATGCTTTGTATTTATTGTCTATGTAGTTCTAAAGCCTATCTACAAGAGTTGATGTATTTTAATGTTGATTACGTGCTAGATGTATTTGTTTCTGATTTTTAAAAGGGTAATTTAAAGCCCAGTTTGATAGTCCATTGATCAGATTAGCGATAGTCAACTACTATATATAAAGGCATAAAAAAATCCTGGCTTTACACTACACTGCCAGAATGAGCAACCTGATTCATCCTATAGTAGTAATTAAGAGTTTTATGTTTAGCCTTAACTAAGCAATGAATGCTGATTTTAAATTGTTCTACCAAGCTGGGAATGATTTCTTGTGATATAATCATCCTTTTGTTCATTATTGTTGCTAGCTTTCACATGACTGGATTGAGTGCTAGTTTCATCAGCAGAAAATAATGTTTAATGCTTATACCTGGGATCTCAGAAGTTAATTCATAATTTGATTTTTATAGCTGCTCTTTAAGCACTGCTTATACAGTGTTTCTTTGTAATGATTATAAGTGTTCAAAAACATTTTCTAAAATTACTTTTAGTAGAGCTGTGTATGGTCTGTGAATCTTTTGTTAATGTCAGAGGATCCTAGGAAACCAAAACCTTTGGCTGTAAAGATCAAGCTGAGATGCATTTGTGTCTAACCTTACTGCTTTTGCTGAGTGTTTTTAGGTTTTTAGACAGCAGAGTAAAATACTTGAGTTGACTGAAAACATGAACATTTAGATCAGATGCTAAGAATGCTTCTGTACTAAATGATCACAGAATCACAGAATTAACTAGGTTGGAAAAGATCTTTAAGATCATCTAGTCCAACCTATGACCTAACACCACCTCATCAACTAAACCATAGCACTGAGTACCACATCCAGTCTTTTTTTTAAACATGTCCAGAGACGATGATTCCACCACCTCCCTGGGCAGATGATTCCAACGCAGAGTCACTCTTTCAGTGAAGGAATTATATCTCTGCTGTATTCCTCACTTAGCATAGGAAAAAACTTACGGGAAATTAGTCCTACCCTAAAGGATTCTCCACTGTATTAATCTTGACTGCACATAAGATAAACATTGCAAGACAGTGTCTGTCAGATAAGGCTCTTCCAGGTGCACCTCAGTATGCACACATATCGTTGCATTCACAAAGTATGCAGTCATCTGAATTACACTCCCAGTTCCTGTAGGTGAACCTATAACCTATTTCCATGAGTGCCAAAGGGACATAGTATAACTGGTAATCATTTCCCTGTTGCTGTCATCAAAGAGTCATTTTTCTACTTAACTCAACAGGAGGGGGTAAGTTTGAAGTCCATAAAGGTGAGGGCTGGGACTGTCACTTCAGTTGTCTGGCACCAGTTAAAACTATAACCTTTAGACTTGAGGTTCTTGTTCTAGTCTTTTAATTGCTTTTCAAGATTGAAGCACTGGCCCTGCCCTTTTACTCCCCACAGCTGTCCTTTGACTTCAGGGTAGGGTTTTTGTAAGTAATGCCTAGAATAGGAAGCCTTTTACTACACAGATGACTGAGTATGTCTTACTAACTAGTAACTTAGTGTCTCAAATATAAGTTAAACTGCTTATTTCCAAGTGGTCCCAAATCAAACTCTTATTTTCATAAACTTCTACTGCAGAATTACCCAAAATACAAGGTATCATAGTTTGTTGGACAGGTAGCTAAAATCTTCTCTGCTCTGAGTATTTTGAAGGACAGGTCCCATAGACAGGGGGTTTTAAATTGGTGTATATCAATGACATAACCAGTTTACAGTCAAATTAAGTGAAATTAAAGTGTCTTGGGCAAAAATGTTAAATTTAGAATTCAAATTCAATGTGTTGTGCTTTTTCCTCTTACATAAATGTTTAAAAGAAACCAAATTGGACAAGGGCCAATGAAGTACTCTCCCTGTATTTTAGTTATGCAATAGTGTAAGCATACATAACACTTCAGTAACTACAAAGAAGCTTGTTTCTGACTAGAAATTAGAAATATTTTCAAAAGTCTATTTTTAGCCAGAAGATGCCATTCCAGAAGAAGTAGTTTAACTTCTATGTGATGAAAATGTCTTAATTTTCACACTTTGCCATCTACATGATTTGAAGACTTAGTTCTGGAAAATACTGTTACTAGGTTTTTGTTGTATGCCTTCATTCCTGTGCGCATTCTTCCGTACATTCCACATTGTGTCTAAGCATCCAATGAAAGCGTTTGTACAAAGTGATTACAGTGACATTGTCTTGACTTAGTTTTATAAAACAGATTGGATGCTAACTATTTTCCTCTTTTTCCAGCTCCTGCTTTCCTGTTATGTTTTCGTTTCTAAAGTCTGTAATCCATCTGGCTAGGTGAATAAGTGCACTGCTGAAAAAGCAGATAGTAGTGATATTTCTGACTTGTGAGCTGTACTTAACAGTCACTTGCAATTATTTATAGGTGCTGTTGGTAAGCAGTAGCCGATATCCAGATCAGTGGATTGTACCAGGTGGAGGAATGGAACCAGAAGAAGAGCCAGGGGGAGCAGCTGTGAGAGAGGTGTATGAAGAGGTAACAAAACCAAAACAAAGCAAAAAAATCCAGCTGATATTTGCTGCTGTTGTCTTCAGATGGTACCAAAAAAGGAAGAGGGAACTGCCTCCTTTATCCAGTACTTGACTGAGACCTGTGTGATCATGAAATTCAAAGAACTGCAATTCTGTGTGTTAGAATTGGGATATAGTGTGGTGAGGTGAACTAATTAACTTAGCTTCTTCACAGCACTCTTTGATTTCATAGCTAAATTTCTCTCTGCCTTTATAAACAAGTACTGGAACTAGAACTGTGACTTTATGCTAAGTGGCATATGATAGTAGAGTAACGTTTCTGTGTTTGTGAAGAAAATGTTTGACTTGCAGCTCTTCTAGAACAGAGTGAAGGTAAACTAACCATTAACATGTAGCTGCATAAGAACAAGAAATGAACAGACCTTTGAGGACATTCCAAATGAAACAGATTAGAAACCGATCTATCTAAGCAGTTGAGAATTCATACATTTAAGGCTGCTTATCTATAAAGAGGGCACTATGGTTATAGTCTGCCTTTCTATATCTGCCCCTGTGCCCAGGCAGAACAGAGCTTTAAGTCATTATGAATTCATGCAGTTTCCCTATACTACAATATGTATATTTCAAATTCAGAATTCTGGGGTTTCATTTGCTATTTATTTTTCCTAGGAAGACTGTCAGAAATATTAATTGTTACTTTAATATCTAACTGCCATGTCTAAGCCAAATAAAACTTCAAGAAAAATCAGAATAGCATACTTCTAAATAGAAGGTATAAGATTTTTCATAAAGTGGATGCATTCTGGTAAGTGAGTGAAGTACAGGATTTCTACTGGACTTAAACTGTTTTCCCATCCCATTTTGCTATTCCCAAAACACACTAATATTGTCGCTGATTTGTATGTGTAATGTTTTTCTTTGTTAGCTATGCTATTTGGTGGTTTACCTTGCTTACCCTTAATACTTGTCCTGTTGCGGTGCTGTGGTTTAGGAACTTGATGTGGATATGACTTGCACCAAACCGTGCCTGCTCTTCAGTGTCAGAATGAGATCTTCTGTGAACTGTGATTCAGTGACCCTTCTCCCATTTCACTTGGGGAGCAGACGGTTCCCTATTCAGTGCTCTCAGCAGCCTTCGTGCAGCAAGGTTCAAGCGTAAATAAGCCTCACTGAATCAAAGGTGTTCCCGACTGTGTTCAGTTTTGCTGGAGGAGCCCATTTTGACCTACACAAGATGTACTCAGCCACAGGGTACAGTTCATTTGAAAGAAACAAAGAGTTTGGATTCTAGCAATGAGTCAGCAAAGACTTAGGCTTCCAAGCAGTAGTAACACCTCTAGGGAAAGTCTTGTATTCCCCCTGTCACGAGTTCATGGGTAGGATTAAAAAGCACAGTCCTCTGCTCAGTGTTCTTAGGAATACTGGTAATTTTAATTGCTGATCTGACTTAAGGTATAGTCCAAGATGAGAGATAGTAAAGTGTCATCTCCATGTTAAATTAGAGCTGACTGAACTGTAGTCATATGTTTGGGGTTGTTTCTTTGGTGGTGAAGGATGGATGATCTTGAAGGGACTATCCTTTTTATCATATTTTGTAATATGATATAAAGTTCCAGCCATGTTCAGCTTTGAGCTGTGCTTGCAAATGCATGAAGTTTTCATGGACTAGGGGCTTTAATAAGTAAAAACAATTTGGTTACACTTGTTCTACTCCCTCTAAATTTCTGGGGTATGATAGCTTGTATAGCTGATCAGATTTGAGGGTTCATGCCTTTTAAAGTAAAATATTCTTCATCTACCAGCTAAGTCTTATATGCTTCCATGAGATTGCAAAGTGCCATTTTTAAAGATAAAAGAGTGGTATTTAGGGATTTGAGCCATGGAAATTCATACTGACCTTTCTAAAGGTGGATGTCCTTTCTATTTTTATACTAAGGTCAATGTCACCTGGCAAGCTGGTTACAGTACAGTGAACTGTTAAGAGTTTTGTGAATGAATAAACTTCAAAGAAAGTACAGTGGTGCTGGTTTGAAGTGTGTTTCTTCAGGATTGGGTCATGCACAAACTAAGCACTCGTTTCTATTAATTTATGAAAATGGATAAATTCATAGCAGGAGTTGTAACAGCATTCCTTAATGGCAGGAGTGTTGATAGCCCACTGGCTTTAAATATTCTCACTCTGACACCAACAGTAGTGTATTTAGAATCTTCATTTTATAACTCAAAAGATCTCTAGTCAAATGTACATGGATGGCAGTTGTTTCATAGTCTGCCTGTGTACGTGACTCCAAGGGTTTTTTTAATTCTTCAGGTCTGTTCATGTTAGTGATACGGGCTTTTTACCTCTACTGAATATTTAATATGTTTCATTTAAGTTTGTCTGACATTTCACAGGTTACAGGAAATTGACAGTTATCCTAATTATTTAGAGAAAAACTTTTACAAACCTGAAAGTAGAATACCAAAATGAAGTTACAGTATAAAGCAATCCCAGAAAGATATCCTCATCAAAATGAGGAGCTACTCCATTAATGAATTTGGAGTTTTGTCTTTAATTGCATACCATGAAAGATGAAAATAAGTTGTCTGCACATGCACTGTTGAAAGAAAAGTGAAACACCTGGGTAGCAAGCCTATGATGCCCAGCCTTGTAAATGGAGGGGTGCCTTACCACTCCCTTCTCTTGTCTTCTCTCACAAAAAAGAGACTCTTGCTTTGTTTGTCTTAGTAGTATATTGAAAGGCCTATGAGAAAATATACTATTTCCCCCAGCCCTGTGTGGATATAGTCTCTGAGAAGAAGAGGATGATCCTGAAGATTAATTTGCTGCAACTGTGAAAATGGCAGTAATATCACCTAAGACCTCTCACAGGAAATAGATAAAGTAGCTCCAATGAGCATCTAATATCTGAAAAATGATGGGATGCTATAGACTAGAACTAGTTAGACACTGCAAAAATAAATTAACAAAGCACACTCTCAGCTGAAACATTAAGGCAGATGTAGTCAAACATTTTGTTTTATAAAAGTATGCAGAAATGGGGCAGGAGTAGTCTTGCCACCATCCCCTCAGGAGTGTAGCCATTAAAACGGCTACAATACTATCCTACAGATCCCACAGTTAAAAATAACTCTGATTGTTCAGCTCTTAAGCAACTTTCTGCCCCGGTAGACCGTGAGCTTAAAAATTAAACTGCAGCATGACTCTTGCTCCATCTACAGGAAACAGGCAAGTCTGACACACATCTGAGACTGCAGAACCTCTACAGCTGCCAGCAGGAAAGACCTCCAGGCCAGACTGATTATGGGATGAAGTGAATAATTTTCTCTCTTGTGGCTGGATTTAGACTAATGCTAAAATAGATGCGTAAGACTCAGATCTGAGGTCCTATTTGCATAGTACTCAGACTTCCTTAGAGAATTGTTCTGGGGAAGTGTAGCACTTAATTCAACAGCATATCTGTCAGAAGAAAGCTGGGTTTTTTCAGGCTTTTCTACCAAATGGAGATCACCTTACACACTTATAGAAGTCTATAGGATTCTGTTTACTTGAAGCACCATATTTTAACAGCCATAAAAGCCAAAGGAAGTATTTTTTTATAAGAGGCAAAATGGTTCAAAGTCTAGAATTTACCCAGTGCATTGGATTAGAAGCTTACCATTGGAAAAGGGGGAACTGCGTTTGATGTTATGGGGATAAAGCTGAAGTATTTCTTGGTCCTCTAGCACTTAGTTTTGACACATTTTGAACGACATTACAATAAGAATTTGAAGGAAACGTTCGTGTTAGCAAAAGCACTTGAAAGATCATTGTCAAATTCAAGGTAGTTTTTCAACTAGGAAGATTATTCAGTTGAATATTATTTTCCGGGTAAAAAAATCACGGGACTTTGAATTACTGCCTTTTTATACTTTTGAGTGTAGAGGTTTACAAAATACACTGCTGTCTGCAGGCCTTATGCTACATTTTGGAAACATGTATCTTTGAGTAGAATGTAATTAGATGTCAGTTACAGTAATCACATTTATGTAGCAACATCTGGTTGCACCAAAGTTTCACTTCAAGCATTGGGGAGTTTTTACACTTTGATGTAATGGAGTGTTTCTAATAGTCTTATTCAGAATTACTCAGCTAAGTGTATTTGTTTAAACCATTTTTGGATTTGCTTGGAGGGAGAAAAGAGAAACTGTTAAGTAAATTCCACTTAAAGTAACATTGATAAATTCACATTGTGACTCTGGGATACCAGTAAGTTGACAGATCTTCTTTATGAAAGCTATTCAGTATCAGTAAACCTAGCTGGTCATGGTGGTTTTGCCATGTGTTAAATATTAGTTAGTTGCCAGACTCCCACTTAGCATCTCAGAGAAGCCCTCCTCCATCTATTGATGATGAGTTTCTTTGTCCTTCAACAGTCTTGTTGCTCTAGACCTGCCTTCAAAAATCTTTATAACATAACTGAGGCTTTGGCCAGGACTTCTCAGAGAGCTTAAAAATCTTCCAAGTTTTTTGGTTTGAGGGAAGTTTGGGGTTATGGGGTGAGGAGGCAGTTATTTGGACTTGGAAGGTGAGGAGTTATCTTTTTTTTCCTCCCTCTGGTGAAGCATTAGGCCCATTTAGAATAGTTTCCTAGTACTTAGGAAAGTTTTTTTTAATATTTGAGAAACCTGCAGAGTATGTACTGGCTTCACTGTAGTGCTCTTAAGCCACATCTTTAATGATACTAAACAATCTGTTCCATTCTGCAACTTTAGGGAATAAGTACAGAAATTACAAAACTTGTGCAGCTAAAGCTGCACACATGAAGTATTAAAAAAAAAAGACTAATCCCACTGTTGTTACTTTTGATGGAATAGGATGATGGGAAATTGCTGCTTCTAGTTGATCACTTTTCTACAAAGTAAAAATCCTAGATAGTGCTGAATGAGAAATGAAGCAAAAACTGGGAAAGCAGCATAAGTTTGTACTCTTTTAGGTTCTGCTTCTCTTTTCGAAATGATACTGTAATGCTGAGGAAATTAGGACTGATCAGTAAAACTTAAACATTTCTTCAGCATGTTCCTTTTGGCTAATAAGTGCTTTTTCATTACCCAGTATAAAGCACAAGCAATCTTTAAGGCCTATTGTGCCATAGCTTACTCTTCCAGCCCAGAATAAGGGCCTGTCACTTTCCTAATGAATATGCTGCTTAATCACTTGTCTATCAGGTCCAGTTGTGTATCTTGGCTTTATGAACTCTAACAGGTGTCTCAGCCGTCACAGCAGACAAACAGAATATTGTATGTAGTTTTGCATGAAGTTCTAGCTCTTGCTCTAGATAAGCAAAATGTCTTGATGATTTGCACAGGCTGTGATCAGGCTTCCTTCATCAAAATGGCTTAATAAATAACACCAGCCATCTGCTTTCTTTAAAAACATAGTCACAGAAAACATTCACTTGTAAGACTTTGATTAGACTTATTGCTAAAGCCTGCCCAGGTATTTGTCAGAGTTACTCATTAAAATGTAATTAAGATCTATATGGTCCTTTATTTAAAGACATAAGCCATCAGTAATTGTCTTTGGCTAAGACTAGAAGCAAAGACTGAAGATGAGAAAACGTCATCTTATCACTAAAAAGCCCTATTTTAAATATTGGTTATACAACAAGTCAAAAACAATCTAAACATGGCTCTGTCTGCCAGAAGGCAACATATGCCTTTATGTGTCAGCCATAGGGACTGAGTTTTGTTTAGAATTAATGGATGATCGTAAGTGATGTCCCTTGGAAGAGGCATCATATATTACTTTTGGAAAAGCAAACCTTGGAGTCTTAGTAGAAAGTAATGACCTCTGAATTGATAAAAATCATGAAGCATGGGCTGATACAGGGATTTATTTTTTTTTTTTTAAATATTGGAGTAAAACTCTGAATTGAAAGCCTTTTGTAATGTTACTCACTAGTAAAAGAGTTCAAAACTGCAGAGAGTTGGAGATATAAATCTGGGGTCTGTATTACATGCCAAAAACTACTTTGATGTGAAAATCAGCACACATGAAGTCATTATGCTGCAAAATCCATGCAGTAACCTACAGTGTAATTTATTATTGTATTTTGAAAACTTGTACTAAAATTTCTGTGTAAAGTAGCACTGGAGTTTCAACGATTGCTTCTCTGGATTAATTCTAATACTACTTGAAATTCTTTTGTCCTATCTACTTTCCTGGATTATATGATTTATCTGTTTAATAAAATACAGGACACTAAAAATGTGGTACATAATACAGGATTTTGGTCCAGATGGAAACCTTGAAAGATTTATGGATTCTTTGATCCACTCATTAGGACAAGCTTTTGTACTCTAATACTCATAAAGAGTGTAAAACCAGAAGCTCTAAAATTTGTGCAGCACTATCAAATTCAAACTAAGGTTGAAATTCTTACTTAAATAACCCTAATAAGGGGGAGTATGTTAGTGTAGGAGGATGGTACATATCTATATATGTAATCTATTTATATGTTATATATACAGATATATCTTTTATATGATATTGTATTTCTAAATTAATACCACATGCTAACACTTTTTCCTGTTTGTTTTGTAGGCTGGAGTAAAGGGAAAGCTAGGCAGACTACTTGGGATATTTGAGGTGAGCTATTTCTTTTAAGTTCTAAAAACCTTTAGCAAACTATGTAGTTCAGAACATCTGTTTGATAGTATAAATATCAGACTCTGAACTACAGGCAGCACAAGGACACATGCTAGCTGGAACTCTATTTTAGTGTTGGTGTTGCCCATTTGTGCTCAGGTTCTAGACAGGAGTAGACTGTAGTGTTAGTTTTCAGCTCCAAATACATCCAGTGTTACTATGTTGTGCTGTATGTGAAGTGGAAGTCCCTTAGGCCCTACTTTAGTTTCTCAACAGGGCCCCACTAACTGTTGTTACCATTGAGGGGGCCACTGACCTTGTGACCTGGGGATGGAACTAAGAAAAGATGGAAATAAATGCTGCTGCTGAGTCCTTTTATTATAGAACTACAGCCAGAAAGGACACATGTTATAAATATGTCTATCCTTTTTAATGGTGATACTGATAAAGAACTCCTGGGGAATTTTTATTTCCTAGTAAAGCACAACAGTCAAAACTTTATTAAGCTTGTAGTGAAAGAAAGTAGGAAAGGTTATTGGCACAAGGATACAGCCATCTGTTAGGGGAGCTAGGCCATAACATCTCTTGGTTCTTAATATAGTTGTAATTGTAGATGGGCCTGGGTTTTTTAGGAGCTCAGTTCTTCTCCAAAGGGAAGGATGGTCTGATTGGTTGGGTAGCACCTCAAACACTGTCCCTAGCCTGCTCTGGAGTAGCAGGGGGTAATGTCTATGCCAATCTTGCATGGACTGGCTGCAGCACAGTGGCCTTGCCCTGAGCAGATACCTCTGTCAGACTCTGTGCTTGACCTGCCTTGTGCAAAATCATGCCTTCTAAACAGGTGGTGAATGCTGCCTTTGTGGCAAACCTGCTGAATGAGCAGATGGCAATGATTTTTGCATTTGTCATGATTGCAAGCGCACGCTATTTAATTTGCCTCACTCGCAGAGTGAAGCTTTATAGCCAGCATTGTGTAAGTGACATGGCCACATGATGCAGTAGTTCCATCTTGCAAAATGTGTTAGCGTTTTTCCTCAATGACCTTTCATCCAGGAAATGCGTTGTGGAAACAGTTTTAGCAAATGTGTACTGTGGTAATTTGCAACATATATAAAAGATTAATACTAGTACTTATCTAGGGCAGTACTAGTGGACAACTGCTAGTATTAGGCTGCATGACCAAGAACTGTGGTCAGACTTTCACAGTCTTTGAAGTTGTTTGTATTGTCTTTGGTTTGGTTGGGTTTTTTTAGTCTAGTAAAATAAAATAGCTGTTTCAAATAAAACTTCTGTTTTCCCACCATTTTGGGTCTGATCATACAGATGTTTATTTAGTGAAAATAAAAGCCAGGCTTGCTGGTAACTAGCCTTTAGAGGTAAATAATTTCTAACCTTGTAGTTGTGTAAGTCTGTGAGTTATTTAGATGAGAATTTAAACTCCTACTTCTAATATTCAAGCAGAACCAGGATCGGAAGCATAGGACGTACGTTTATGTTCTTACTGTGACGGAAATACTGGAAGACTGGGAGGATTCAGTTAATATAGGTAAATTAATTCTCTGCTTATGTGCTACCCTTAAAAATGTTTTAAGCAAACTATTTTTCTGAAGCAATTTGTGTAATTCAGGGAGAATACTAATTCTGTTCTAGAAAAAGTCAAGGGATGCTGTTCTTGCACACTTAATACACATGTAACTAGGGTTGCTTCCAACACAACGTTACTCTTACATTTAGAATACTCTAATTAATATAACATTATAACAAAATGAACATTGTAATTTTTTTAAAGGCCAAATACTATACTGCCAAATTGTTTTTTCCATAAAAAGTAGAGTCTTTAACTGTCTGATACTTTAGGGTGTTTTTGAAAGTGTCCTTGATCTTAAACAGGTGGTTTATATATGTTGAAGCACAGTACTTGTAATGCTGTAAAACCAAATGAAGAACAGAATTAATCCCACTTTTAACAATACTACAATTGACCTTGTCTTACATGTATTTTCAGAAACCTTGAATTTTAAAGGACTGACTTGTAAAAGTAAGATGGTGCTAAGTTGATCTTAGTAAAGTCCTTAAACTTTTATCTCTGATACAACATATACTATTTTTTAAAACTTACAGCTTACCTGAGTAACTCCATAAATGGATGCATATGGAGATTTTGAGTATGGAACATGGCTTTTGCAATCAGACCAAGCCATTCTTCATGCATGCATGTTCAGTCTAAAGACTGGTTTTCTGCTAGGCATGACAATGTAGGACAGCAGTCATTTAAATAGTATGACACTTTCTTCTAATGACCAGATGTGGCTTTGGGAGCATATAACGAGTCATATGAGTTTCTGTCCAGTATCTGCTTCAAGAGAGGTATTTGAAAGGCTTTATTATGAATTGTATTCTGGTAAGCTTTAGTGAATCTCTTGTATTGATCAGTTCTTTCAAGGTCTTTTTGTTCACTCTTGCCTGACAACTTCAACTTCTTTAGAACTGAGAAAAAGTAAATAACTAGATAGCAACCAAAAGTGTTGTTAAAATTTTATAACTCTTTCTTTCTTGTGGCTTGTACTCATTCAGGAAGGAAAAGAGAATGGTTTAAAGTAGAAGATGCAATCAAGGTCCTTCAATGTCACAAGCCTGTTCATGCAGAATACTTGGAAAAACTGAAACTGAGCTGTTCACCCACTAATGGAAACTCTGTGGTTCCCCCTCTTCCAGATAATAACTCCTTATATGTCACTTCTGCACAGACTTCTGGGTTGCCCTCTACTGTGAGATAAACATTTGGATTACCTTTTTATTCATGTCATCACAACAGGAGACATCTGTGATCACATGTAGGCATCTGTATAACTGTCAGTTCTAAGTGAAATATGTGAATGTGTCATAATGTCAAATTTATTTGAACATGTTTTTCCTTTAACAATGTAAAATAGTATTTCAGCAAACCAAAGCCATATAGGGATTTTTTTAAGATGCCTTAATAGGCCATTTAAAAAAAAACTTGACTATATAAATTTCCATATCTGCTAAAATAAAATATGCATCTCAGTGGTGTTCAGCTTATTTAAAACTCGTGAGTTTTAGTCAGTAGTTAAAGCTTGAGCAAATAGTGTTTTACTAAACTCTTATTTGGTATCCAGAGATGAAGTGCTAAGACCTTAAGCTGGCAGTGTTTGGGTAAATGGGTGTGTTGAAGGCAGAGATGCACAAGGATGACTACAGTAAAGCACTAAACCACATCCAGCCTGTCAAAAGAATGGATACCAACACTAAGCACTGCTTGCCTCCATTATCCAAAAGGTTGCCTTGTCCTATGCAATCTTCATGTAACATATAACTAGGGCAAGAACAATAACTTTGTCTTGCAGTTACCAAAACTATCCACTAGACTTTGTTTCATCACTTGGTCAGCTGATGATCTGTCAGAAGATTTGTGTGGAAAGCATTGTAGATCTTTATTCCCCCTATTTTTTTCCTTTTAACCTTGATACGTGTTTTGTTCGTAGTGTGATTACACTGCAGTTTCCAAAAACTTCTGTCTTCATTTAGAAACACCTCATGTCTTGTTCCTGCAGTCTGTTGTAATATAAGAATGTTTGGAGGAAAGTAAGACTTAACCAGGGGGCACCCTTAGGTTGCAGAGGTGTCTATTAGCAAACATGTGTTGAGGTGCCTTGCCCTGCAAAAGCCAGTGGTGCTGTATTACACCAGTAGAGAAATAATACTCCTTGGTCTTATTAGGTGTGCTGAAACTCCCAATTTTAAGTTAATTATTAAATGCTTCAGTTGTACTGTTTTAACATGAATTACTTTAGCTTCTTCAAATAAAAGCTGGCCTCTTAGTAAAAATATAGTTGGAATAAATGAGGTACAGCTGACAACTTCCCTGTTCTAATTATTTTCTCCTGCTTTTCATCCAAGAAGATGAGAACTGAATCCACTGTTGGTCTTAATGTTTTTACCATAGGATTACGCTCTCTGTATGTGTGTGTGTGCATGGTTTCTTCTACAAGAACACAATCTAATTCACATGAGCATCCTACTTCTGAATTTTTTCTAGGATCTAAACCCAACTGTACCTCCTTTATATCCAGCCAAAACAGGTCGAGGTAGACCACTACCTCACACGTGAAGTTTATTCTGGGTAAAGCTCATTCTCTTATATAACATTTGAACCTTTGTAAATAGTCCAACTAGTAAATAGTGAGTGTAAAATGGAAAATAAATGTAATTTAAACCTTTTGTTACTCAATACACAAATGGTTAACTTCTACTTTTTTAACACAAATTGTGTAAAATGCTGCTATGAATTTTTTTGTGCTGTTACACTTTTTTAGGAAAAAAATGTTGTTGCCACAAGTTACTCCTAGAAAAACAATCTTGTGCCATATGTAAGTGCAGTGAAACTAGGGAGACATATGATCTGATCTCTTAATGCTGCTCTCTTTGAAGAGGCATAAATACTACTGACAAGAGGCATGAGCCACAAAGCTGAAGATTTCTGAAACAGAGGGTAGGACACTGCTTTCCATCCCTCCTAGCTCCTAGTCCAGATCACTTCCAGAACTGGAAAGAACACACAAGTGTTCAGGTGCACCTAAAGGTAGAAGTATTGCCAACAGCTTATCCATCCTTTCAGCCATGAGGTGGGAGACCAGAGGAGTTACTATTTCAGTAGTATATACCTGGGTACAGCTGCTTTGCACTAAACCTGTTCCAGACTGGGACACCATTTGCTCAGCTCACTACTTAAACCTGTTTTGCCAGGTGAAACAGGAGAAGGTGGGGTTGAGCATGATGAATGTCTAATCTTTGTTAAAATGATACTCATGCTGTGGAAGGGTACCTCTGGCTCTGAAGCTGCCTTTAAAAGAATGAATCATTTAGCTCCCTTTTTTGATCGCTTTATTGCTCACTTTTTTTGTTCAGTAGTTATTTTAACACTTTAAATTGAGCAAACTTGTATAGGTTTTCTTGTAACAAGATTATATCAAATCCATGAAAGCTAAAAGAGAATCCAGTGTTTGAGTTCTTATTCATTTTAAAAAAATGCTCTGTCTCCATTTCAGATTCTTGGAATGAAATCAATCCAAGCTTGTATGAGATTTAGTGGTAATGCATGATCTTATTTTGTAACTCTTGAATTATGTATTTGATAATAATGTAAAATGTACAGTATTGCTGTTGCTAACAAACTCAAGAGTTGATTGCCTATAAATATTTTTGGTCACACACATTTGAGCTGTTCAGTAGTGCCAGACAGATTTTTTTTTTTTTTTAAACAGCATTTGTTGTATAAATCCCTTCAGTCTCTATGCAACCTTCAGAATGAAGCTCTATTGCTTAGTTTGACTTCTACTCCCTTTCAAAGAGAAACGTGTTGTGAATTACAAATGTAAACTGAAGACACTTCAGTTTTGCTACAGGGAACAACTGTAGTAAAGGGATGGCAGTATGGCTTCAGTACGAATGAAATCTGGCACTAAACTCCTACAGAAAGAGCTGTAAAATGGCAATAGGAAGGCTACCTATTAATTTAAATGTTAGAAGCATTTTGTTTTTACAAGAATCTCTAGTTAGATGGGCCAAACCTATTTCAAACCAAGCAAATGTGGATTTTTTCTCATGCCAGAAATTCAGTACAGTGTATCCAGATTTGGTTCTCCAGAGGCAAAGCGAAGAGACAGGTTGTCATCTGCAATTGTCAGTTTAGTTTGTACTGCTGCTTTTCCTGGCTGATAGGTTTTAAGATTCTCATGAGTTACATTATGGTGGTATCAAAGAAAAAGAGCCTTAAAGTTTAAAATCTCATGGAGCCAGAATTAAGCAAAATGGATGTGCTTTTAACCACAAGAAATCCTGAGGTATTGCAGAGAGGCTGTTCAAGTGAGAAACCTTATTTTGGTGCTTACTGCACCCCTGACTTATAACAATGCTAGGCTGTTAACAATGTGCTGTGAAAAAAACGAGGGGCAGACACTTGGTTTACTTACCAGCATGGTTTGTGAAGTGAAAACTGAAAAGAAGGGGGATGGGAAGGGAATTAAGTTGTAAACATTTTGACCTGCTTGCATGGATTTTCTTTAAAGATTGATGTAAGAATTTTGACTTTTTATATTTGAGAAATACCAGAATAAAATCTAAATTAGTCCTGTGGATGATGTAGTCATTCCATTGCAAGTACTGCACCAGAAGTGATTGTGTGAAAGGCTTCAACCCCATCTAAACTACATTTAAGTTTCATCTAATGTCTCCTACTTTTTGCCTTGCCTTGCTATCAAAGCTTTACCAAGCTCATTGTTCCAAAGAACATATTTATTTTCCTTAACTTGACGTGACACTCCCTCTCCCCTTAGCACATGTCCAATGCCTGCCCCAACTTGAAAACTGGTGCCAGTGCTCAGCCTGCTGCTGCAGACCTACCTCCCCTTACCTTGTTTTTTGAACCTGCATTCCTCCACACTGTTCTGCCAGCAGCTCCTGTGGTGCCCCTCTCAGCATGACTTCTGACAAGTAGACAGTTACCACACCTCCCTCTTCAGCTGAAGGAGAGTTCTACCATAATCCTGGCTGGCTCCTATCACATCTCCAATGCATCAACTGAAGTATAAGACACAAGTTGAGGCAGGGGTGTGACAAAGCACAACAGAAGGCAGGAAAGGCAGAATGATTGACTTTCCCAAGACTTTGAGAGACAAGCATCTTTAGCTTGAACTGAAAAGGTTTTTTTAAACTTACCCTCTTTCAATACTCTGTGGCTCTCAGTGCTGCTGTGGCATTAAGCAAGGCACTGCCTCCTTGGCTCAAGTGGTGGAAAGAGCACCACATCCACATTAGGACAATGCTCCACATAAGGAATGGTGTCACCTCTTAACCTGCAAACTCAGCAGTCACAGGCATATTCCTGCTTGTGACAATCTGCTTGCTATGCGCTGTGCACCATCACCCCAAACAATGCTCTCAGAAAGTTTTCTTCCCTTAAATAAGCATGAAATACTGTTCAAAGAGCCATTTTAGGAAGGCAAGAGACCACTGAATGTGTCTGCTGTGTGATCAGCTGCTGCCTGCCTCATGGCCCACACTGCTTCCAGCAGCTGAGTGGTTCCCAACAGCTCTCCCTCATTTGTTACTACCAGTTCTGATGGATGGGCAGTATGAAGAAGCATTACAGCAATGTGTGATGCTGGTCAAAGACCATCAGCCTGTGCACTCACCCTGCTGTTGGCTTACCTGTGGCCTAGTGCCCATTACTGTAACAAGGCTCTTGTCCTAAGGGCCTGTTTGCTGTCATTAAACTGCTTCACTCTCCTAAATATTTCCTTCTTTCCTTTCTGGCTATGACACTAATGCAACCTGTCTTTCAACAAGGTAGACGAACACCCACAGCAACTGAAGGAAGAAAAAACACCATTAGAATCACCTTACTGTGTCTTGTGAGATTAGTCTGCTGTTGATAATTGTGCATGGGACCACAGACATTCTTCCACAAATCTACCAGGACCCAGCCTTCAGTGTTACCTGGAAGAACACCATTACTCATGAGTAGCTGATGGGAAAATGACAGCAGCAGTTCTTCTGAAGGCACAGCAGGTATTCAGGCTGAGATAAGCACACCTGCTACAGCAAGCAACAACTGAACGCCACATGTGAAATCTTTCCGATTTCTTGACCTTGCAAGCCTTGGTAGGCAACTTAGGTAGGAAGATTGAGATTAGGCCTGAACCAAAAATACTCCTTCACTGCAGTTCTGAAGACAAGAACCCAGGTAACACCAAGTTGCACAAGTACTCCATTCAGAGATTATTTTATGTTAAGTAATTTGTATTTACCCTCCTAAAAAATCAACTAATAAAAATGCTTCTGTTACACACCACACTTTGCATCCATCTCTTCATGTGGGAAAGCTCATGTAGTGTGGTAAGTACCTGTGGTTTCGGCCTTCCAGTGCTCAAGAATTCTTTGGATAGAGTACTCTGGCAGCTCCCTAACACGTAACTGAGCTGCCCAGATGTGGGTGCTCTTAGGGTACAATTCCCTTTCCTAACCCAGGTCAGCCAGTGGGTACTGTTCCACTGAATGCTTCCACTGAGCAGGCTTTACCCAGGGATACTCTCTTGCTCACACCTAACCTCTTCTCTGAGTGTTGAGGGGAATTCATGAAAGCAAACACCACAGATAAGGCAGTCGTGCTGCTTGATGCCACCTTTCTAATGCAGTTCAGTGCAACATAACAATTAAATATTAGCTTTAAAATCATCCTGCACACTTCCACAGTAAAGACCACAATAAACTGTACAAACTCCATCCCAGCAGGCACACAATTATCAACCTCGTGCCATGCTCACAATGTTGAGCAAAGCTCAATATATTTGTCAATTTGATTGCACTAGAAACTGTCCAAACTGTGCATTTAAGTAGGAAAGTCTCATATTAAACCAGACAGGTTTGAACAGAGGCAGACAAAAAAACCCCCAAAGAACCAACAAAAAGATCCCAGACCAATAAACAAAATAAAACCAAGCAAACAAAAAGGGGGGGGGGGGGAAGGGAGGGGCAGTGTGGGGCAGCCAACACAGCCTGAGCTGTGTACCAGAGCAGCCCCATCTGAGGACTTCTAGGACAGAGGTGCTGCTCTTCTTTCCATACAGTGATGGGGGAAACCACAAACAATTGAAAAGTAATGGAAGATGTTATCAAGGTTATCTTTCTTATTTTACCAGATGTTAAGAACTGTTAGGAAACTGTAGCACACTGATGGCAGCCCACTGCAGTTAAATGAAGCTCAGTGCCTAAGTAATGAATAATCACTCTTCCTTTTATTTCAGTGTCATATTACATTACAGTCAAGACATGTTATTGACAAAACCTACCAGACATTTTACTTTAACCCTCAAAAAAAAAAAAAACCAAAAAACCCAACCCAAGAAGGAATGTATATAAATAGAGATGTCACAATTTTTGATGTCACTAGTCCATTATGATGTTCCACAACAGTCTCAACGTGTTAGAAATACAATTACTTGAAAGCTATTGAAGCAATGTTTCCACTTGGTTTAGACTAAAGTCAGCTAAGATACTAAAAACCTGTTCCATCAGTTCCCAATAATCATACACTTCATACCCATGATAGAACATGGCTACATGTGAAGAGACCACCACTGAATATTTATGCAAAAGCAAAAACCTTACCCTTGATCTACAGGAAACTACTGCAAAAGTATTTTGCATGTTTATAGAGCCCATGTGGTAACTCAGGCTCAACAGCTACACAGTTACTACCCAAACACTGACACATAAAATGCGATGTCATCAATCTTGCTCAGGATTTTAGGACGTTTGACACATAGCACCAGTAATGGTAGAGGAAACTCATTTATTTTAAAGTTACTGTAAATTGATCCAATGGACACGTACTAAAAATGGAGATAAAACTAACACTCCCTAAAAGACAGCTGCATCTGCTGATCAGCTGCAATGGTAGGTGGAAGAGAAATAACTGAGTTTCACATAACAACTGGGAATATACACCTGCTTAACTGAGGAAAAGGTTTTATCTTACTGGCTTCAAAGAATTTAGCCCGACTGTCACACATTCCTTGGCACAAGCTGAAATGAAATTCCCAGCTTGACTTTATACAGGGCTCTTAAATCAGGTCTGAAAGTAAAATAAGTATTATTTAATACACATTATCTGGGTCTGGATTCATCCTGCCTATGAAGTTAAAATTGTTTAAGTGCCAGCTCAGGTCTTGATTCTCTACTGAAGGAAGGGAAAGCCACTCTCAAAAAGGATGCTTAGGTGGGTCTGACTGTCCTCTGGGGGTGCCACTGGCCCTTAGACTAGAGACAGAGCTGAGGAAAGCTGCATATGTAGTGTAAGAAAGCATTAAGAGGTAGGTGAAGTGAATCCAGAGTCTACAGCACAGCTCACTTATTCTCAGCTGCCTGGTACAAAAGTTATCTATGCTAGTAGCAGATCCAGGACGTAGGCCAGCTAAGCCAAACAGACATTTTTAAGGAGGAGAGAGGGTTAATGGTGCTTGCCCACTCTGAAGAACATGTTACGAGCCCTGGACCCAACTTCTACTTACATTCAACACAGAAGCTACTTTTAGAACAGTTTTTTAATGACTCAGTTCAGCTGAATTCTGAAGCATTCTTCAACAATGTTGCCGAGAACTTCGAGGGGCAATACCAGTCACTAACCACTGAAAGCTCTGTCTGTTGGAAAACATAGTTTTAATAGATATTCTTCATCTTACATAAGAACACAATAAATACACCACATTCTATAGAAATTTCAGATGACACTAGAGGAGGAAGAAATGAAAGAGGGAGAATACCAATAGACTACATAACCATACCCCTGAATTGCATGACAAAACACTCCCTGTTGCAACCACTACAATTTACGTATTTCAGGTTGGCCTCACCAAAAGCTTTTAAGCTTTTTCTTTAGTTGGTTGGTTTTGTGAGGGAGAGGGCTCAGGGAAAGGAAGAGAATAGAGATACACGAAATGAAGGGAAGCAATTAGATGGGTTCCCAGAAAAGATACTGGACTCCTAGACAGGATGCATACACAAAAAACAAGGATGAGAAGGAATTTTTTCATCACTTTCCTTCCCTCCAATAAAGAAGCTTTGTTGCTATTTAAGCTGACCAGTTGCTCAAGCAAGTAGCTCAATAAGGCTTGTAAAGAAAACCAGTGGTAGGAGTTGCTAGCTGTAAGTGGCTAAGCAGACATCACAAGCTGGCTCTAACAGTGGCTCTACACACTGGAATTTCATGTTAATAGAGGGCAGGAATTAAAGAAGATAGCAAACCGTGCTGCCTAATGTCTACTAACAATCAGCAAAGACAAGTTAGGCAGATACTCATAATTAGTGCTGTCATTTGCTCTCGACCTCCTACTTCATTCTGGTTATTTCCATGAAAACACGCATTGATGCATTACTAAAATTAAGGTTACAATTGTTACATCAGAGACTTGTTTCTAAAAGTCACTCCAAATGCAATTTCATATTAAATTGGCCAGGTAAGGTTACCCACAAAACACAAACTAATAAAAAAAGTCAGAAACAGAAGAAAAAAACAAAACAAAACAAAACAAAACCTTGTGAATTCCCCCTCTTTACTGTTAAATCTGTCAGAATGGTGAAGACAAATTGTCAATTCTGGATTCAATTTTTTTAAATATGATTGTCACAGAGAAATGAAAACACAGCAAAATAAACTATACAAAGGCAAAGTAGAATAACAAAAAATATTTTACTAAAACATAAGATTTACAGGAGATTTTCCAGACAAGCCATACAAAATGGTCACAAGCTTTTTCTTGGAGGGATTTTTCTACACTTGACAGCAGAATCACAATAGTATTAGTGAAGGTGATGGAGGTTTAATGTTCCCATTTTTTGTTCAAACAATGAAGCTTGTCCATCTACAGCGTCTAAGTTAGACTTGGCTAGAGGGTATATTCTAAAGTATAACTGGTTAGCTGCTTTTACCAATGCAATTAGCATCACCATAAAAAGGGAGGAGGAGCCCACAAAATTAAAACAAAAAGCCCCGCAGCTAACCCTGCCTACCTTCATTCACAGTGCTTATACTTAAACCATGACAGGAAAAATGATTAAAAGCAGAGATGTGCTGCTGCTTTCAAACAATTTCACAACAATCCAGATGATACTTCTAGCCTCTGCTCATGCGGTACAATAGTGAATTAGGACAAGACACAGATTTGCTAATGTGCATTTAATCACCAAAGGACTGAAGATGTCTGGGCTTTTATTCTGTAATGTTTCTAAGACTGTGTCCATTAAATGCAAACAAAAAAAGGAAGAGGTCTTGGCAGAACAGGAGAAGTGATGCACACTTGATGTTCAAAGCGCATTTAAATATTATTCATGGCATATAGCCTAGTCCATGCTCTGGCTGTAAAGAAAAAGAAACACATTTAAGAAAAGATGCAGTTTTCAGGCTTGATTAAAGTAATTTAAAATTCATATTCTTGAAGATCTCTTTTATACCACTGCAGCAAGCACACAAAATGTATCAGTTCTGAGATTTTTAAGTGCGATTTTGAATTCCAGCAGCTCTCAATTTTTGTATATTACACATGCAGTCAGACAGCAGTGGATCCAAAAGTGAAGACATGTAACATTGTAACTCTTCCATTCCACTACAGCCTGCAACAGATGCAGTATCAAAGAGATGGTACTTTCTGGAACCTACTCATCTGTTCCTTAAGCTGTAGAGGACAAGCAGTAGAGTGCTCCTTCATTTCACCACAACTCCAAATTAGACAGGTTAGCAAATTAGGACCATCAAAACTCAAGATAAAACAGACCAAGAGAGCTGCTTCTTCTATCAAGCCCTACAGACTTAAAAATAGACCACTGCAGACACATTCAGGGCACCTGGACTATGACTGTATGTAGTAATTTTCTGTTTCATCAAGTTGCAGACATAATGCTAGAGGTCAGGATTTACATATCCCAGCCAGTGAGTAACAAGTTATTCCTAAAACTAGGACTAAAAAGAAAGGTAGAAGATACATCACCTGTTTCTATGGCTTGGGCTTCATTGGTCTTCCATTGCTCAGCTACATCATTTGCTAGTGGATCATCTGGATTGGGAGCACTTAACAAAGCCTGGATTGATAGCAGAACTGTACGAATCTGCAAAGCTGGGGACCATTTATCTGAAGAAACATTTATAGCACTATGAAACACCACATTCACCACAGTCTACAGAAATAGCAAGTTTTTCCAGATTAATGAAGAAGCAAGATATTCTTTAAACACATGAAAACTTTTTTTTAAGGTCAACTTACAAATATCTTATTTAATACAATAAGAAGAAAGAAAACAATAGCACTTACCTTTCAAAATATCTAAACATATTCTTCCCAGCTTGTCTACATTAGGATGGTAAATTTTGGTCATGAAACGTACTTTAGGAGCTGCCATTGGATATTCTTCTGGAAGGAATAGTTCAAGTTTAAATGTCCCACCCTCAAAGGGGGAATCCTGTGGACCTGCAATGACCACATGAAAATAGCGTGCGTTGCTTTCATCTGGCTCGGCTTTTATCCCAGGGACTGGCTCTGCCAGCAAGCGCTGGGTTTCCTAGAAGAAAAGGAGGCAATGAAACAAATGAAACCCATTTAAAATAAACATGACCTGTACAAACCATTTTAAAAGCAACAAGCATTCATTTAGCCTAAATTCACAGGAACTATGTTAAATACCTTGAAGTCAAAGAACATCTGCAGAAAGATGAGGCTGTGCTAAACTGGTACCCATCTCCTCTCAGATCCTCGCCTACTGTGTGCTTCTGTAACGCACACTAACAGATAACTCAGCTATCCTCAATATTCTTAACTTTTGATTGAACTATTGCCAAGCTGCTGTATTTTTTTCAATATACTTAAAAGCACTTTAAAGAATACCACAAGGAAAACACCAAAAGCCTTTCCCATTCTACCTTAATAGAAACTCCCATAAGTGAAAAGCCAAAGGGATTAATCACCTGCAGAAAGTGTTCAAGGTTTACTCTTAACAAGAGTGGACTGGTTCATTAAGCTGAACATTTGTACTGGAATCAGATCCAACTTCGAAGACTTTGAAGTGCTACTCTGCTGCAACACTAGAGGTATATTTTAAGGATGTTTTATATATTTAGACATATATACACATAAATAGCTTTAGTGTGAGCACTTTCAGCCCACATATAACCATGTTTAAAGTCACCCTAGCAGACAGTAGGAGACAGTCAAGATGTTCTGTACGCAGCAAAATTAGGGAAGGCCGGTCTCCCACAGTGACCTGGTTGCTTTGTTGCTCCATTCTTCTGCCAATCCTTCCTCAGGCACCAAGCTGTGATCACAGCTACGAGCTGCCCATCCTGCTAAGGCACTGAGCAGAAACAAACAAGTCTTGTACAGCTTGGCCTTTCCTCTGCTTCCTGTCTTCACAAGTCTTATGGGCACCATTCTGGTTCTTATAGAAAAGATCCTAAGGCCAAAATGGGCAAAAGGACACCGGGCAGGGACAAAAAATCCTGCTAAAGCCTCATTTCTCAAGCAACTTTAGTTCCATTTCCTGCTTTCCTTCTAAGCTTGCTTTTACTGTGTACTGTTAATTTTTTCACCACCTTTCTGTGTTGGCTTTCACGAAGAAAAATTATCCTGTTTCTACTGACAGGATGTCAACTTGTAGGTGCAAAATTAATTTATTATTTCAGTTTTACAGCATATTTATTCCATATATCTGCAATAGCACTTCCAGGGATGGGGCATCCACAATTTCTCTGCACAACTTGTTCCACTGCCTCATACCCTTACAGTAAAGAATTTCTTCCTAACATGTTATCTAAACCCACTCTCAGTTTGGAGCCATTTCTCCTTGTCCTGTAAGTACACACCCTTGCAGTCAGTCTCCCTCCAATACAGTAAGTCTCTCTTTAATACAAGCACAAAACAGACAGATTATCTCTACTTGGCTAAATAAATTATTCAAATACAACTGGACTGCTACATTACTCCTGTAGAAATAAGTGCACATAGCATTTAAGTGATGTGGCTGTCTTGATGCAGTTAAATAACACCTCATTTTACAAAAAACTAATCAGCACATGAAGAAGTGAAGTCATGGCAATGAATTCCAAAATCCAATTACTCATCTCTGAATTGTCAAGGTCCGACAAATCCTAGGAACATTGAATTTATTACCATGTACATATGCAAACCTAAAGCTAAATACACCTGGTGTGCTTCCTTGTTGTGACTACATATTGTCTACTTATCTGCACAGACACTAGATGCCACTTACACACCTCACTGGAATGCCTCACTGGAATCCAAGCTTCTTAGAGCTGTCTATATTTACTTCTGTGAGTATATTTTAAATGATAAACATCATTTTATAACCTACTCGTTTGTATTCTGCTGGCTATTTACTTGTACACTAATTGTGTAGAAAATCATTTAGAACAAATTCTGATAGCTTACATTCAGTGGTACAAAAAGTCAGTAATAAACTATGTATTATCCCTGTAAGTGCATAAAACATTCTCAGTTTCTTTCAGCAAGCTGTCAGCATGAGTGCTGCCCAAAGTAAATGGGACAGTTTGGATTTCTGCCTGTGAAGGACCATATACTTTTTGACAGTTCTGGCAGAGGAGACTGTCTTATGTCAAATATAAACTAATGAGAGCCAACTGAAAACTTAAAAATAAGAAACTTATGGAAAAAACCACTTTTGAAACTTCTTCACAGCTGGACTTTGCCAGAGAAAGATTTGCTTGTAAGAAAATTGTGGCTTTGGTTCTGATGGGCACGCTCAAAGACTTTTTCTTTAATATTAAGGATAACACATTTTAATAGCTGGGCTGATCTCAGCAGTCCCCAGCTCCCCCTCAGTCACCCTGGTCCCCTGACTGCCTCCCTAGTTATGCCAGTATGCTGACTGTAACTATACTGGGCAGCCAATCCTGGCTTAAAATAACCAAGAATCAGCAGTTCTCTGGCAGCAGCATCAGCACTTCTACCTGCCAGCATATCTGAGGGAGCAGTGCCTGCCTGCAAGCTGCACGTTCTGCCACTAAAAACCATTTGTCAGTAAACAATAGGGGAGCCCATATATGAGAAAAACAATTCTTCCAGTGCAGGCACCCCATAATACCAAAGGGGCTGTACCACTGTGAGCACATCACCCTATGCAGAAAGCCCTTCATGCCTCCACATGCGTGAGTGTGGTTATCTTGCTGAAAAACACCCCAGAAAAGGGGAATGCAAAGAAAAGCATTTATGCTGCCTGCATACAGCCACATGAGTACTGAGCTTACTCTGAGCTCCCTGGGGAACATTAATATTAGATGAAAATTCCTTTAAGGAAGCACACCTTGCTTCCCGCACTGGGCACCGAGCTCCATCACTATCGGTGTAATCAAAGCTGTTTTCAAACAGAAATGAGGATGAATACTTGCAAGACACCTGCAAGGGAACTGGCTGACACTCATCTTTCACACCTGCCAGGCACTGGTGCAGCAGAGAGCAAGCACCAAGGCTAAACTCCAACACACTCAAAATGAAAGGCCATGACCCTGTGAACACACATCCCTGCCTTTGTGCAAAAGCTTCAGAAAATGCATCTTTTTAAAACCATGTAACACAGGCAAGCGTGTTAAGACTGCGAGGAACGCAGCGAAGATGCCATTAATTGAGAGAATGTGCAATGTTTGTACTCAAATAAATCAACACCTCCTAAATTCTGACAGTAAATAAGGGTTTTGTTCTGCAATTATGAAGACATTAACAATAATATCTTATATATACTTGGGGGGACACCATGTAAAAGGAACAGAAAAGGAGAAGTTAATCAAAAAATTACATTGTAAGGTCTAAGCATATAAAATGCTTAAACATACAAAACATACAATTAGGCCCAGTTCTAAAGTGATTACAGGGACTTGATTTCCACATTTTAGAGCAAGATGGACAGTTACAGACATGCTGATACTAAAATAAATTTGATTTGCCATAAAACTTGCAAAAAATAAAGTTATATTTGAGAGAAAAAAATTGTGAGTATACAGGCAACACTATGCACCTAGTCAGGAAGCTAACCTGCTTGAAGACTTTAATTCTTTTAAGTGTATATTACCAATTAAAAAAAAAAACATAATGAAACAACAAACAAAAAAAAACTGGAAGAAAAAAAAAAAACCAAAACAAACACCTACCACCCTGTACACCACCAACAAGAGAATGATGAGATGGAAAACAAGGAAAAGTTTAACTACACATTGATCTTATTCTGTAATTCTCAGAGGACGGCTACCCAATGAAAAGAAGTCTCTCAAACACAGTTAAATAAACAAATAAATGTTTAATTTCTTTTAATTAAACTTTTTACTTCTCACCTTTTTTAACTAATCAGGACAATCAAACACATGCAATACTTGACTTCCTGTGCCTTTTTAGGCAGTCTTTCTTATACTTTTTTAACAGAGGAAGTGAGTTTTATGCACTCTGTTACTTCCCCTTTTCCCCCAAAACTGCCTTTAACCCTTTGTCCAATTTCAACTGTTCTGTATGTTTTGCAAGCTGTCAGTGGCTAAGACTAACCAAGCTCAGTGCTACTGAAGAGGAAGACATCACCAGCTCCAATACCACTACTGCTGTTTGGCCAGTTTATTGCAACCAAGTATATACCATATATACCAGCAGAAATCTGACGGTAAGGATGAAAAGAGTTGGAACACCCATATCTAAACATGCTAAAAAGGAAAAGTAATTAATTCAGAGAAAACCGGGTTTTGCAGTTCTGCTGCTCACAATAAATGTTTTTAAAATAGAACAGTTAATTTTGTCTTCAACAAGAATACAAGCTCCCATCAAGTAAGTGCTCCAGAACAGTATTTTGGAGTGTTTTTTTTATTAGCTCTCATCTAGTATAGTGAAGTTTCAGAGAAGAGATTTCAGGACATACTATGAAAGCTCTAGAGCTTTCAATGAAGTTTCTCATGCTGCCATAGGCAGTTATTTCTGTTTGTCATACTGTGCAATGATTTTAGATTGAGATTTCTTCTCACTCCTGCATTTACTCCACTTTTTCCAATTCCAAGTAATGTAACCATTTCCATTGACTAAAATAAATTAATAAACCCAAAAGGAAGATGCATGCCAGTTTGTACTTGAAAAGAAACAGATCTGTCAATCACAACTGGTTATGTCTCCCCCCTTTTTATGCCTCCCCTTTTTTATTTTTAATTAAGTGGTTAGAAAACACGGAAGTGTTGAAGGTGTTTTGACAAGAAAAGCAAAGCCTTCCTTATTAACACAGGTGGCCTGAAGCAGAGTGGCAGATGATACTGAGGAGACAGATGGTACAGCTGACATTCTGCATAGCTATTCTTCTATGAAGACATTAAATTGAAAACTAATTGCATCTGAGCGGGAAGAAACCCTCAACCTGTTTTTACAGTAACATGTGAGGATAGGAAGCCTCAGGAAGGGAGAGCACTAGGATGTTTAGAAGAGACCAGCAGAGCAGGAGCTGGGGGTGAGGCTTTTGAAGTTGCCCAGACTAAGAGAAGCCACACAATGAAGAGAGATCAATCTGCAGGGGATTATGCTTCATTCATCCTTTCAGCTTTTGCTTGGTTATTCTGCTTTCAGTCAAAGGGGGGAAAAAAGCTACTGAAAAGCAGACAGAAGCACCAGGATTCTCCTTGTTTATAATACAGAATAAGACAGAGCACTTCTTTAAGGAAGCAAACTGAACAGCCTGGAAGATGCCTACATACATACACGCACAAAGGAAAATCAGCTGTTAATGAACATGGAGGTATGAGCAAACACGCAAAGGAGGAATCCATTAGAAATATACTATTTTAATCACTTTCAGTCTTGCAGAAGTATTTACAAAAGCCTCAAGCTGCCAAGGCCTCAGTCAAAACAACTAAAAAAGGATTTCTGTATGCTATCCTTTTGAAAAACAAAAAGCAACTTCAGAAGTCTTGCTTGCTATCAACAGACTAAGGCAGGACCAAACAAATAACTACAAACAGTGCCAAAATACAAAAGTGGCAAATGACCACAATCAGAAGACTCACCTATGCAGGTACTTGCAAAAAAACCCAAACACTATTTCTTACCTAGCAGAGCCACTGCAGCTGAACTGTAAAGCTTCTCTGTCTGACAGAGACCACTACAGTACTGAAGGAAGAAATTTTGGCATGGGATTAGACAATTTTTAAAGCTTCTCCATTGCTTTTTAGAAAGGAGTACTATTCTTTGCTTGGAAAAATAGTGCAATTCTGTTCCCTGTGCTATGGCAACAGTTAATCACCACAAATTTTACACTGTCTGCCAAGCAACGTGGCTAAAACAGTTAGGAACAAACCAATATCTAGCACCTATAAAATATGTGAACTTTAAAGCTACTGTGTGAAGGCCACTAGAATTTAAGACAAGCTTGCTTGTGAAGTCAGCACAAACTAGCTCACAGAAGAAATCCAAGCTCCATATTTCCAGACAAATGTGCTTTGCTTAGTAATTCAGCTACCTTAACTTCATTTTCCTGACACCCCCATTTTCTCATTTCACATTCAGCATCACTGCTATACAGATACCTTTATTAAATAAAACATGATGCTTATTAATCCACTAATTAAATACTGTGGTCTCAGTGAGTGGTACAATTGAAGGAACACACTATTTTACAGAATGGTCTTCTGCTCTACATTGTCCTTTAATACCAGCTGTGAAATCACCTACTGAACTTTGTAAAATCCATCAGAACAAAGGTAGCTTAGACAAATCACAACACCTTACAGGGTCTGAAAATTGTAAGGTGATAAATGATCAGCCACCGTGGAAAGGAAAAGAAAAAACCAAACTTGGGCTGCCTTTCCAGTTCAGCCTATTATGCACTTTCACTTTTGCCTGTACAGCTGTCTCTTGACCTCATGGTATAACATAGCAAGCAGCCAATCTGAAAGAAAATAAAAGAAAGGGGAAAAAGTCATGCAACAGAGAAGAGTCCCTGACGCAGTGTACCACATGTCCCATGCAAACAGCTGTGCCAACAAAAAGCCGAGTGCAAACACATGCTCTCAGAAGGATGGGAGAAGATTCCTTTTGGTGAAAGGATTGGTTTAAAGAGTTGGGACTGCTGTGTTAATCACAGCGGGATTCCAGCATAACAGATAACTATTCTGTAACCAACCTAAAAAGGAAATGCAGAGCCTTCCTCCTCGTTCCAAAGGAAGAAGTTTAACTACCAGCTGGGCTAATTTCAGTAACAGATGGTAAACTACTAAATTAAAAGTCTTCATCCATCTATAAAAGTCTTAAACACCAAAGACTCTGCATATCTTACTTGATATAAACAGTTATCTAAGAACCTTTTATAGCACTAAGACTACAGAAAAGCATCCTTATGGCTAGCAACTTTATGCTAGTACCTTAAAAAGAGAGATAATATCATTCAGAGGCTGACATATCCATGATAAAATCATTCTGAAGCTTCAAAGCACAGAACATTAATAATGGGCTCTTACATAAAGAGAAAACACTGCAGGTCTTAAACCTGTTAAATATTTTAAATGGTACCATACCACATCTTTGTATAAAGTCTCAGGGGAACGAATCTGTCCTCTTATTTGTAATAGCACATTTACTAGCTCAATTCACTAAGCACTAGTCAAGCAATTTTCCTTCAGTATCATCTACTAAGATGGAGGTTACACTCCTACAACTTTGTCAGACCAAGGCAAGGTACAAGTCCTTTCTAATCTACATCAGACAGTGAGAAGGTGTAGGCAGTATCCACCCTTACTTGTAGATTCAACTAACCCTAGCTTTATTCTGAACAGATCAGGGAAGATAGATGATGGATGTGGACTTAATCTACAACAGGAATTACAGCTCAAGTATGAGTGTTTATTGCTGACACCTTGCCAGAAATCACCATCCTGCAAATCTACTGAGAAAGCAAACCCTGTCAGCATTCTCAGTGCAACTCAGGAAAGGTGAGCTGGATCTTCTTAACTAGGTCTTTAATCTGAAAAATGTTGTTTGACAACATAAAAACTCTGCTGCCATCCAGCAGAGGACACTAACTTCCAATAGAAACTATGGAATAGCTGGCACTGGCTGTGGATAAAAGCACCTTCCATCAGTACAAATGAAAAAAATCTACACATCCCTTGACACATTTCTTCCATAGGTGCTACAAACAAAGGTCTCCAAACAGCCAGCTACAAAACAAACTTTTTGGTAACCCTGACCATTTATAAATGGAACAACAGATGCAATGCAACACTGTAGGAATAGTCCCAAAACAGCCAAAACAGAAGTGCTATTTGTAAAATGAAAAAGGCACCCCAATCGAAAGAACTCCACATCAGCTTGTCCCAATTTTTTTTCTACTTGGTATGAGCTAATTTAACTGCATTACCAACTGAGCACATGTACACAGTGTATGTGTCAAGTTGCTGGCAGCAGAGGGGCTCCAGGGGTGACCTCTGTGGGGAGAGGCCAGGAGCTGTACCTCACCAGACACAGCCAGCTCCAAAAACATGCCACAGGACCTGGGTGAATCCATCAGCCAAGCTGGTGGCACACCTGAGAACATGTATTCAAGAAAGGACAGAAAAAAAACACCACACAGAGAGAACAGCAAGGGTTAAAATAAATAAATAAATAAATAAAAGTTTGTGAGCAAAATTAGTGTGAACACCAAGGTCAGAGAAGGACAGCAAGGACAAGCTTGAGGCACTGGAGCAAAGATTCTCCACAGCCTATGAACAACCACAGTGGAGCAGAATCACACATTGTAGCCCATGGAGCAGAGCACAGGAAAAGTGTGAGGAGGAAGGAAGGAACAGCAGTGAGGGGATGTTGTGTTCTGACCATAAAGCCCCATTTCCCATCACATTGCATCCATCAGGGACAGGGAGCTGGGGAGTAAGGAGTGAAGGACTGAAGTTGAGTATTGGAAAAGGGTGGCAAAGGCGCTATTTTAATTTTGTCTTTGTTTCTCACCATCCAACTCTATCTTACCTGGAAGCAAATTAATTAATTTGTGTGCCCCAAGTTGAGTCTGTTTTGCCATGATGATTATCAGTAAATGATTGCCCTTTGTCTTGACCCATGAGCTTTTCCCTCTTATTTTTCCCCCTGCCTGACTGAAGTGGGGAGAGAGTGTGGCAGAGTGTACATCTGGCCAAGGTCAGCCCACCTCAGCATAAATCACACAGTAATTTTTAATCTGTGTTTGAGCTGCTGTCTCCAGAACCACTTTTACAGAGAACACAGTAGTCAGTTTCAGACTTCACAGATGATACTGAAAATTAAGAATTTTTGAGAAAGAGATGGCAGACTTAAAATCAAAACCACTAGCTCTATTTCCTGCTACAGCTGAAATGACAAGACTTATCACTTACAGAGTACCACACATAACAATTTATGTGGGAGAAAATGTGATGAGGAAAAAGAGAGATCTTTCAGTTTAACTGATTGCTCATCAGTCATTTCAGTATTTGCTTCCTAAGGGAGATTTGGCTGCCAAATCCTCCAGGAAGATTTCTAAAACAGATGAAAAGACACTACCAATAGCAAAAAGCAAAGAGATTTTTTTTTAATTATACCTAAGTTCCACTAATTTTTAGTCACTGAGAGTGGAAGTCCTTTGTTTCATTCTTCATTAGCTGTTGAGTTTACAATTAAGTCAAATTGCTTTTCTACCCACCACTTCAGCATGATTCTCAGTCTTTCCTGATTAACTTCACCCATGTCTGTAACTACCTCCACCATTTCCTTTCCTCACAAAATCCAAGTCTGCCTGAATGGGAAGCTCTAACTTCTCAGCAGCAGTGCTAATTTGAACAGTCATCCTTCCACATACTCCCTTCATCAGCCCAAGTGTTTGCAAAGTCAAATAACAGATGAGATCACAGAACTGATTTGGCCTAAGAAATAACCTTTACTGCAGAGCTCTGAGCCAAATCAGTTCCTCAGTCTAAGTTCACCTCAGTGGCACAAAAATTTTTCTGCCAGCACAGTTTAAGCTGAATCTATTCATATAGTAAGGCTGTTCAACCTGAATCAGAATCATAGAACAGCCTGGGTCAGAAAGGAAAGTCCAAATCCCCTGCCATGGGCAGGGACACCTCCCACTAGGCCAGGGTGCTCAGAGCCCCATTCAACCTGGCCTTAAACCCTTCCAGGGATGGGGCATCCACAACTTCACTGGGCAACCTGTTCCACTGCCTCACCACTCTCGCAGTAAAGAGTTTCTTCCTTACATCTAATCTAAACCTGTCTTCTTTCAGTTTGAAGCCACTCCCCTTATCCTATCCCTATTTGCCCTTGTAAAAAGTCCTCCTCCATCTCTTTTGTAGGCCTACTTTAGGTACTGGGGGGCTGCTACAAAAATGAGCCAGATTAATCACTTCCCCAACTTCTGGTTAATCTAACTTCACTAGGTGGTAACTTCTTCACCTTGTGCAGCTCTCTGCAAAAAAGAGAAGTACAATAACCAACTTCAGCATTTCAATTCAGACTACACAGAGAATACATTTCTTTCATACTTTCATTCTGACCACAGGTAACCCTTGCCAATTACCAGTGCCATTACATTCCAACTACATCCAACAGTCCAGATTAATTCTGGAGTATGAAATAGAAACTAAACGCTTTAGCTGCATAGGGCAAAACTTAAAGCAGTATATTGGTACATTGACAAGCTGTAATTACTTGCCAAATGACAATTCTTTCCTGTCTGACTGCAATAAGGGGGAAGATCACACTGACCTCCTTCACCAAGGAGAGATAAATTGCACACAAGAAGGTAAAAAAGCATGCAGGTTTTTGCTTTGATTTTTGAGGGGGAGGCAGTAGGAAAAAGTGAAACTTATCAGTCAAAACTGTCTTCTACATATAGGGGTAAAGCTACCTCAGAAAACTACAAAGACTTAATTCAAAACTTAGTATAACATTACATCACATTTTGGCACAAATTCTTCTAGGATCTATCAAATCATTAGCTACAATTATGTAAAGAACTGGCTGTAACCAGTATTACTGAAAATAAATTGGTTACCTAAGCAGATGTCATATTTTCAGGGAGATTTCAGAATGTTTGCATTAAAATTATATCACTGTAAAACAACTTCATTGAAGAAAATATTCTGAAAATAACATTACCTTTTAGGACAAAGAAAAAAAGAATTGGCAGCAAAGCCCATTAAACTGTAAAGCAAGGGTCAAACATCATAAATAGGAGGCTACACTGGTTCACAAAAGGCAGCCTCCACATGAATTCTCTTCCTTGCCATATAATCCCCAAGTGTCAGCATTCCACATGCCCCTGCTTCCTGGACTCATTACTGGGCTAATGTCTCTTGTACACTAATACTTCTACCATCCTGCAGGTTCCCAGACCCCATCACCAGCCACAACTGTATCCAACATCACCTCCCAAAAAGAAAGGCAAGAAAATGCGTTCCAAGTGTCAACATGTCAAAGGCATCAGCTGTAGAAAAAAGAATAAAACAGTGGTACAGCAGATTTAGAGAACATTAACTAGTACTCAATATATCAACAGTTGTCCAGCAAATTCAAACTACAGCTCTGCTAAGCAAGCACTGTGAATGAACTCTGGATTGCTCACAATCCTCTCACACTTCTGGCTCTCCAAATTCCATCACCACACAATTTTAACCACTGCAAAACCACTTGTAATGAGATGAAGACAAATCTATTCCAAGCAATAGTGCCTTCTCAGAAGACAAAAAAAACCCAAGAAACAAAAAACAGAATCTACCCACTCTTGGAAGAAGACCTTGTAGCCAAACAGTAACATGAAGAGGGGCATTTTAAGGTCAGCAGCACTCTCCCCCAAGAATGACCTCATTCTCAAATTTTCCACAGCAGATTACAGGATTTTGGATCTGTGAATCTGAGATCCTATGCAAATTCCTAGAGGATTATCTATGTGACAGCACAGACAAAGCTTCTCATGGTGCATCTCCAGCTATTGTAAAGTAAGGCATAACTGAATTCACGAAGCTAAGAGTGTAAACCATTCCTGCAGTTATACTGATGGAGCACATTTGCCCTGGAGGCTTGCATTAATACAGGGTGTAGAGTCAACTATCAAAGTGTGATGCAAACAATCCTTCATAATGAGCTTTTGTCCAAATGCTGTCTATACTGGGTTTGCATGGCAAGGTTCTGGTAGTGGGGGGGACCCACAGAGGTGCTTCTGTGAGAAGCTGCCAGAAGCTTCTCCCATGTCCAACACAGTCATTAGCAGCCAGCTCCAAGAAGGACCTGCCCCTGGCCAAAGCTGAGCCCGTCGGCAATGGTGGTAGCATCTCAGAGGTAACATATTTAAGAAAGGGAAAAAAACCCACAACACAGGCAGCAGCAGCCAAAGAAAAAAAGATTATGTGAGAAGAACAACTCTGCAGACACCAACGTCAATGCAGAAATAGAGGGAGGAGGTGCTCCAGGTGCGGGGGCAGAGATTCCCCTGCAGCCCACAGGGACACAGGGTGTCCCCCTGCAGCCCATGGATGATCCCATGCTGGAGCACCTGGATGCACCCACAGGAGACTGTGACCCCATGGGAAGCCTACAGTGGAGCAAGCTCCTGGCAGGTCCTGTGGAGAGAGAAGCCCACACTGGAGGTTTGCTGGCAGGACATGTGGCCCATGTGGTGTGAACCTGAGACCCACACTGAAGCAGTCTGTTCCTGAAGGACTGCACCCTGTGGAAAGGACCCACAGTGGAGGGGTTCATGAAGACTGCAGCCTGTGGGAAGGACTCATGCTGGAGAAGCTCATGGAGTGACCCCTTGGTGGAGCAGGGGAAGAGTATAGAGAGTCCTGCCCCTAAGGAGGAAAGAGCAACAGTGAAAACGTGTGATGCACTGAACACAACCACCAGCAGCCATTCCCCTGCACCGCTGAGGGGTAGGAGTGAGAGGAAAGTCAGGAATGAAGTTGAGCCCAGGAAGAAGGGTGGGGTGGCAGAAGGTGTTTTAAGATTTAGGTTTAATTTCTCATTACCCTACTCAGATTTGATAGCTAATAAACGATACTAATTTCCCCAAGTAAAGTCTGTTCTGCCTATGACTGTAAATGGGTGAGTGATCCCTCCCCTGTGATTCTCGTGACCCAGGAGCCTTCGGCTGTATTTTCTCTCCCCTGTCCAGCTGAGGAGAGGAAAGATAGAGCAGCATCCAGCCAGGGTCAACCCATCACACCGTCTATGGCAAAATTTGCAAACTTGCTTCTCACTATTAATCCACCAGTCACAAGTAACTACAAAAATGTGGTTTTGTTTTGTACTATTACACAAAACAAATTTTGATGATACTCTGAAAGCCATTTAACCACAACAGACAACATAAAACAACTGCACGCAAAGCAATAAAAATCCACTGGTTTACTATAGGTTTGTGCCTCAAAGTTGCTCAAGTATTATACAAGATGGTCCAAACAAGATTATTGCCTCTATCTGGGTTACTTGCTTGGGTTTTCCTCTGTTCTTATGCTACAAGGTCTACTGAAAGCTTCTTTAAGGAAAAGGTTGCAAAAAGTTACCAGTGTCCTCTTAAAGATCTCTTATTAAGACATCAAATTTTCTTCTTAAAACTTAACCTAACTGGAAAGTTGTCTTATCCTCTGGGTCTGAGCCTTCTCAGCTTTCCTCCCATACCTGCACAAAGCATCTGTCCTGCCAAGCTTCAGGCTCCCAAGACCTGCCTACAAACCCCTCCCAGTATCTCAGCCAGCCCAGGCTACACTGGTCACCTGACAAGGAGATTCAGTGAGGGCTGCAAACAGCACACGTATTATCTTTCTACCTTTCTACATGGTGAGGAGCAGGGAGAAGGTGGTTTGAAGAACAGTACAAAGACACTTTGAAAACTCCCACAATTTTCACCCTTCTATCAAATTTTAGGTTATCCACAAGATTCAAATGGCATAAAGGCATTACATTCTCTGGCAAATGTCAAGGAACAGCATTCTCCAGAAGTAATGTTTTCAGTGCCTAACCACTATTCAAACAAATACAAAACACCACAAAAAGGTATTAGGTTCACTTCAAGTCTTTTTTATTTCTTTTTTTTTTATTCAGGAAATAAATAAGTGGTCAAAAATGTCAGGGAAATCAGAAAGTAGCAGTGGCTTAAATTTTCATGTGGAGACAGAAGTTCATGCCTCAAAAACCCACAGCTTTCAAGAAAAAGTAAGAAACTCCAAGTTGGCTGCCAGTAATACTTTTAAAGAACTTCTAGAAGTTGCAGGCTAAATATCTGATTTATACTAAAAAAACACCCCAGACATACAAAGCTGATTATACTGACCTCTACTATAGAATGCTCTAAGTGCCTAGCATCACACACACCAAGAGTATCTCCAAAGAACCTCCCAGAAATTTTACATTTTGAAACAGTGTTTTGTTGCTAACAGTCCAAGTGTTCCCAGAGTCTCAAAAAATACAGCAAGCAGGAGTTCACTGCAGATAATGGAAACAGCTTCACACAGTAAATAGCAAGGAATGCATATCTCAGACAACATCACAGTATCGTGCAGGGGAGGAAATCAAAGCCTCTGTAATTTAACACTGATAAATTCATTAGGAAAAAAAAAAATCTGAAGGAGTCTCAGCTAGTGCTTCAGAAGGTTACTTCATGATAGGAGCAGCTGCAGCAATTGTAACAGAAACGCTACTACAACTGGCTACAGTCACCTTAGAGACCTGTGCATCAAATCATGAATGGTGAGATCACCGCAGCAATGAAAACAGCAGAAAAAAAAACATTTAAAAGATATGGGGCAATATTTTCCATCCCATTCACAAACACTGACTGCTCCTGACACAGCAATGAGGTGGACTGCGTATCAGCCAAGAAAAAAATTCAGATGCAATTCAATTCCTTACTCGACTAGAGATACGTGACTTTGCAACACGGGAAAGAATTGAAAGTAAAAGTCACTGGGCTTATTTATTGTCTGTCACCAAGGCTCACCTTTAAATACTGGAAATAGTTCATTTTTTGGGAAAAAGTTTACAGCATCAAAACCACGCATCTCTGTAAATGTGCCAACAACACATTTTAATTTTATCTTACATTAATGTATTTTTTTGTCAAGATGATTCTCATAGGACCCCTGGTATTGAGATGCTGAAGAAAACAAAAATACCTCTTCTCTATTCACAAGATACAAGATTTTCCAATTCTGATTATGTCTTTAGAGATTCAAAACTACATCGATGTTTTCTACTCACCACTTGTGCTAACAGTCGTAATTCTAAAGCAAGTCATCTTTTGAGCTCACAGACCATTCCCAAGCACACTTTATCAAAAGCCTGTTTCTAAGTAATCCGAGGACAGCAAATTGGGAATAATTCTGTATCTTCTGCAACAACTGCTTTGCAACACCCATACTTTCACCTTTTCAATGAATTTGAATAAAGTATTGGAAATATGAACAGAGCTCTTGCAGTGACAAGGAAAGCTCCTGCTCTCCTCCTGGGCTGGAGGACAGCCTGTGCATAGCAAAGACGCAGGCTGAGGAGCACAGGGCTGCAAGTCAACCTGAGAGCCCGGCCATCTGCCAGCAGTCGCTCAAGGCAGGGAATGCCAACTGCATTTGGAGCAGCCAGCCAGGCTCAGGACTTCATTACAGCCCAAATATGCTCTCCTAGCCCCAAGCAGCCATCGACCACCTCCCCTGGATGACAACACAAACGGTGCATGTGGTGAAAAGGACGAAGGTATTTTCCTAAAAGTAACCTAAGCCATTTATTTATCATAATATTTATTACTGTGCGTAAATGAAGATTTGATTTTCTTTACTGGAGTTACTTCACCGTTACTCAGCTCTTTCCTATCTCTCTCTTCCATTTCCTTTCCTGATATTTCAAATTCTCACTAGCAAATAACTTCACTCTCTCCCCTCCCTCTAAGGCATCCAGAATAGGAAATTTAACACTGAAATCGAAACTTAACACTAAAATCGATAGGAAAGATCACAACAATTCTCACTGAAGACTCCTGAAGACTCAAGCAGGCATATTTCTGGGTCCGCACCCCTGCAGCTGCAATATTTCAAAATATGACTTTGCACATTTCTGAGGCTGTAGTAACTAGTCAGACTCAAGACCTGGATCATACGCACATCTGGCAACCTAAGGCATGCACAGCACAGAAGCTGAAGAGCTGGTCATCTAACACAACCAAGCTAAGACTTAAAAGCTCTAGACTGGCCACAGACAACTTATAATGCACGCATGGAAATACTCAACCCACCATACGTCTAAGGGGGATCCTCCATAGAAAACCCTGAGTTTCTAGGATTCTCTTTTACCCTCCGCCTTTCTTCTCCAGGAGGAAAAGAAACAGTCCTACATCACCATGCATCTTTGAAGTGAGTTGTGTAAATTGTGCCAGCGTTTTTTTCTAGAAAAGCACGGAGAAAAAAGCACCAAGAAGGAAATTTATGCACCAACATAAGTGGGTGCACTTCTCGGTTGTATTCTGAGGAACTGTCAAGAGCAATGAAAAATTTAACACAGTCTCCAGCCTCATGACTGAGCTCTTACTGCAACCCTGTGATAACTACCAGTTCCACCATATTATGAATCACTGTTCCCTATCACACCTGAAATACATTCAGCTTAGCATGCTGTGCGCTCAGGCAGCTGGATGAGTGTCAAAATCTGTAAGCCTAGCCTTCTTTACTTTTACTGCTTACAATTCTGAGCACTAATCACAGTTTACCTCTGTTTCACAGAAGATAAACGATACTCCTGCCTTATTTTACTTCATAATCTCTATCTCTTATCTACTTGATAACTTCACTTCTTAGACAAAATAGTTGCATTTTTCCAACCACTATTTAACATATTCTACACTCATTTATTTACAACGGTTGCCAACCAAGACAGCTTCACAGTGCTATAAATGAACATCCATTCACAGTAACAGGCTATGAGGATGCTGTTATTTCCTACGAGGGCCAGCGAACCTCACTGGAATCACTTACCAACTTTTGTAAATGGAATGACCACCCATTCGAGGGCTTCAATTCACATCATTACAAATCGAGTAGGAGACAGCAGCCCAGTAGGAACAACCACGTGAGCTACAGGACCGAGCTATGTTTTGATAGCTTCCAATGCAGTCACCTGTATCTCCAACAAGTGACTCCACATTACTCAAGTCTTAAGCTGGAACTGAATTCGGAGGATCTGCTGAAAGCAGACCAAAGTTAAGAGCCCTTGCAAATCAAAGCCGAAACATAATACTGAACGGCCAGCATGACACGTTCGTAGGGTAAGGGCCGACAGCTCCGAGCGAGCGCAGCAGCGTCCCAGAGGGTCCCACCGGTGCTAATGTCCCGACGCACACAGAGCTGTAGCCCAGGTTTGGCTGCTCGCTGTGGCTTGTCCCTCACCACACAGGAGGAAGCCAAGCACGGCGCCACCGCCGTCCTCCCCCGCCCCAAGCACGCCGAGAGCTGCGCCGGGGAGCCAGGGCCTGGCGGAAGCCCCCGGTCAGGAGCCGCACGGCCGGCAGAAGACAGAGGGCGGGGTGCTCTCGGTGTCTTTCGAGCTCCGGAGCCCGAAGGGCGCGCAGCTTCCAGCGCTCGGCAGCACCGGGGGCCGCGGGGCGCCGCCGCCGTCCGCGCAATCCCCGCAATGGGCGCGGGCCCGCGCCCGCCCGGAGGCCCGGCCGCTCGCGCCGCCCGCGCACGCCGACACAGCGCGCGAGGGCCGCGCGGCGGCGGCGGGAAGCGGGGGGGCGCGGGCGGGCGGCAGCGAGGCGCCCTCGCCCGGCAGGAGCGGCAGGAGGCCGGCGAGGCGGCCCTGCCCCGGCGCGGCCCTGCTGCCGGGCACCGGAAGCGGCGGCCGGCGCGGCGCGGGGCTGCTCGCGGCGCGGGACCCCGGCCCGGCGCGCCCGGCGGCCCCGGCGGGCCATGGCGGAGCGGCGCGCGGCGCGGCGGGCGCGCGGCCGTACCTTGATGATCCTGCGGGGCAGCCCGGCCATCTTGTCTCGTCGGTGCAGGCTCGGGGCGCGCCTCCGCTCGGGGCGCGCGCACGGCCGGAAAGACCCGCGCCGCGCTTCCTGCGGCACCGCCCTCCGCGCGCGGCGCCGGGAAACGTAGGATAAAGGGATCGGGGTGGGGGGCCAGCTCCCGGCACGGACCGAGAGGGGCCATCGGGTGCGCGGCCCTGCGCTGTCAGCGCGAAACGCCTGCCCGTCCCTGGCTTCTAGGGTGTGTGAGTGCCCCTAAACCTGCCACAGAGATACCTTACAGCATCGGCACGTGAGAGACAAGGAGCTGCAAACAGCGTCCAGCAAAGCGCCACAACGGAGATGGGGGGTCTGGCACATCTCTCTTAGGAGGAGAGACCGAGGGAGCTGAGCCTGTTTAGTTTAGAGAAGAAAATCTAGGGGAAACACTCCATGACTCCATAACACTTGTTTAGATATCACAGCATCCTCACTGGGCCATACCCTCAGGAAAAAAAGTAATTGGAAAACAATGTATTTTGTTACAGTGCATGCTGAATTACTTCTCTTTCTTTGTTTCTGCTTTCACCCCCTTTTTTTCCTCTCTTTTAGACTTCTTCCAGAATACCATCCATTAGAGGACTGGCATACATGGAAGAAAATAGAAGGTGGGTGTAGGCTCTGTGGGAGTAGGATGCCACTCATTTTCTTGAAAGTCTGTGAGAAGCAACAACAGAGTGAAGCACAGTTGGCTCAAATAAATGTTCATCAGTGTTGCATTCAGTGGCCCCTTTCAGGTGTCGCAGACCAGGAATCTTGCTTCAGTCAGAAGTTGCAGCAAGTCAATCTGGCTTATTATGTTTGGGCAGCTTTTGTTGCACAACAAGTGGTCTGTCACATCCTGAGAGTTTTCATTACACCTCTCCTTCTGGTTCCTTTTATGAAAAGGCTTTTGAAGTCCACTTGATCAGGAGATGGCAGTGAAAAAACCATTGATTTCTTTTCTCATATCCACAAAGATTTAGATTGTTCCTCTAAGTCATTTTAGCTCTAGGAAAGAGTGCTGCAGAGATCCCTGAGTATCCATATCAGAGTGGAAAAGCAATCCAAACTGGCTACTCCAGAATACCGACTGTACACTTTGCTTCTTTGCACTTCCTCTCTACTAAGGGTAGCTGCTGCCTCTTCCAGGAGAAGCTATAGTAAAAGTTGTCCTTCTTTTATAGCATTCTCAAATTCCCAAAGATGGCAACTTAATCCTCTGAATCAGAGCTGAAAGTAATCAGAGGCATGTAAGTGCCAGGGGAGATTACTCTCCTCAAGATAGCCACACCCTGTAGAAATTCTTGCATCCTCCAGGTGCCTTCCCAACCCACTGACCTTCTTGTGTCCACCCCTGTCCTTCAGGATTTTCCACACTGCTGCCATAGCTGGGTTCTGGACCATAGCCTGCTCTGTGTGCATATCCCCCACCTGGCATGTGACTTGGAAGACATCCGTGGAGAAGCATCCTAGGTGATCCAGCCTAGCATGCTTCTGCTTCCCTGGGTGGAACAGTACCTCAGTACTGCTGCTCTGCAGTGCAAGGTTCTTAAAATCTATTTATTCTTCTCTGCCACATTATTTCTTTTGAGCAGTACAGTGATTCTTTATCCATACAGTTTTTCAAAGTCACGTCTACTATTAAACATAACACAAGTCCAATAAGAACACTTAAAACTTTTAAAAGTTTCTTGAAGGGCATGGAAGGGAGGACAGAGAGGGGAAAAGGAAAGAAGAAAATGCAGATACTAAAAAATAGCTTCCCATAATGCTGTAAGTGTAGTTTGTCAAAACTTCCAGAGTATTTCAGCAATCTTTTTTTTATTTTTATTTGTCTTGTAAAATAAAGGTTTGATGTGAAAAAAATCCTTCTTTCATCACAAGTATTGTAAGTAGTGAAGTCATGCATTCTCGTTTAAACAGCTGCCCTCCCTGACTCAGACTGGTGTTGTTTTAGCTAGGCTGAAAGATTTAGATGCTCTGTCTTTGTTTAAATTAAATTGAAATCTTTTCTTAAGACTCACTGCCTGGAATTCTGTCCTCTTTTAGCACCAGGAATTTCAAACCATGTGCTCCCTTACTATCCTGAAATATAACCTGCACCTCAGTCAGACTGTGAGGAAATCTGGGAATATCATATGCCTGTATTTTGTCAGATATATGCTGACAAACAGTTCCAGGATCTCCATCAGGACTGTGGGTAGTTAGTAAAGGCTTTGTTAGAGGCTATTTTGAAGACACAGCCTTGTGTCAGGGCAGTGAGTGCACAAGTAGACCTTAATTGCTGTGACAGCCTCCACACGGGCATCCACCCTCATCCTTCAACGAGCCTGGGTGTTGAGTCCTTCCTGAGCTGCACCTCAGCTGTGCCTGCCTGACTGTCAGGGCTCCTGAGCCAGCCTCAGACCTGGCCTGTCCCTGTGTCCTGCCAGATGCTCCCTGGATGCCCCACTGCAGTGACCAAACTGTGCTGCTCAGGTGCCTCTGGCACAGGGGGGCTGAACCTCATTGATGGAGATGCTGCTCGCCTCGCCTGGGGCTGCCCGTGGCTCCTGGCTCACCCATCCTAAGGGAGCAGGGCTACCCCAGCTGCTCCCTGATCCTTGGCTTCAGACTGCTTGAAGATGCAGGTTCCCTTCAGAAAAGCAGTATTGTCACACTACAATGGCTGCTAGTTCATTATATAAAGCAAAGTTTGTATTTGCATTTCAGAAGAGCTTTCAGTACAGTGTTAGGTCAGACCAGTGTCACCTGCAGTCCCCATTCAAACGGGCATTCATTCCTACAGCCCAACTCCACCAAGGCCTGCCTCCACAGTGCTTATTGAGTGTGTAGTTTCATGTCATGGGTACACCACATTTTATTTGCATTGTTGCTAAAGAGGGCTGCTGCCCTCCTCCTCTGCCACGCACTGCTGCTCCCTCAGCTTGCACCCTGATCTCACCTAACGTGAGCTGATCAAAAGCATGAATGGTTCCTGGGTGAGTGGTGAGCTGCTGTGAACCACAGGCAACCACACAGCTGTACACATGAGGCATAAACAAGGGGACAGGAACCCATGCCTGAGGGTGTAAGAAAAAGACTGTTGTTCCCTGCATTAGGGATAATGTGAATCCACATACCTGAGGTTAAGTTAGACTGAACAGCTGAGTCAATCTGTTAAGAAGAGGGCTTCTTTCTTCCCTTTCCCATCTCACTCCTAATACATTCCTTCCTTCCTCATGGCATTTCCCCACTGTCCATTCTGCTGAGCTGATGCAATACACTAACTTGGCAGAAAAACAGCCAAGTGTGGTCTTCTGCTGGACTGGTGAATTGATTTGTCTTGCAGTGGGTTCTGGAAAGCCCCAGACAACAACAGGTAATAGAAGTGGGAGTGAAATTGCACCGTGTAGTATCCATGGATTATTAACTCAGCTTTGGATGCCCCTTAGCCTTTTGAAGAAGCTGCAGGCAGCACTGAGCTCCTGCTCCCTTTTCCTGCCCTATATTCCTGATCCCATTGGTATGTATCTACTGGGGTATAGGGGATTGTTGTTGGGGTTTTTTTTGCTAAGTTACCTTTCTGACCAGCTCACTGAGACGTCAGAACTGGCACAAGAGAAGCAGCAGGAAACAGAGTGAGATGGTGCAGAAGAAGGACTGCCCCCTCCTGCAGCAGTGACCTGTTCTGTTGGCTGAGCTGATGGTGTCCCACTGTGCCGCTGCAAAGGCCAGGATGGAAAGCACAATCCTCCTCCCACAATCTGTGATTATCCCATCATTGCTGGGATTACAGCGGTTCCAAGAACAAAGTTAGGCAACCACCTTATTCACCAACAAAGTGTTCTATAATGCTACTATAGGCAGGAAAGGCAAAGTAATTGCAATTAAGCAATTAATACACCCAGAACAATTCAATGCAGCTGCTGACCATCTTCCTGTGACAGCTTCTGCTGTCATTGAGTTACTCACTGAGTGGGTGCATCCAGGCCAGCTGAGCCTGTGGCTGACTAATCTTACTTCCTCCTCCTATCCCTTTTGCAATCTTACAGAAGTTTTACTGTAATTACAACTCAATTTCAAATCCCAGATTCTTCATTTTTACATAAAAGCATTTCTATATTTTTGGCTATTATTGCAGAAAATCTGTTCTACAGCAGAAACCAGATGTATGTATATACGCATACGGAATGAATACTCACAGTAATATCCAGATTTTCTATTAAAAATGTTCAGTAAATGCCAGAATATTTTCTCAAGAGTTTTTATGATGCCTGTGTACAAAGGGGGAAACTAAGGCACAGAAGTGCAGTGGTTTTCATTTAGCGGTAATTTAAAGTATCATTGGGCAATTTCAGAATTATCTGAACTGGCAGGACTGGGTGAAATTATACTGAGAGAAGGAAAAAACCCCAGCAGTTTTACCAACTTAGAACACCAAAATAGGATGCTATGAGTAGGAGCCTTCATGTGTTCATCAATTTTTTTTTTCATAAAGTGGCTGCTTGAATAGACGCATAATATTGTTTCTTTGAACTATGGTAATCAACAGGAACACAAATTATTTAGGCTGAATATGACTGCTCAGACACTTTAGTTTTGTCATCTGTTGTTTACAGTTGCAGCTTCCTCCTTACCAGTAACAGGATGGACCAGTGATGAGATGGTGTGAGATATGTTAAGAATGAAGAGGCCCTACTGACATAAGCCTTGGTGTTTACTCTGGGTGCTTATAGATTGACTTAAAACATAAAAATCTGTCTTTCTACAACATAACTTGAAAAAACCTAATAATTAAGACCATAACTAAACCACAGTGTCTCATTAGAAATTTGATTGCTACATTTATAGGATAACCTCTTAGAAATTAAGATACAGTATTTCAGGAGAGGAGGCCCATCCATCCCCATCGTTAAGACACAACCTTTGCAACAAAACAAATCCATCCATTCACAAATTCAGGTCCACTTCTGGATATGACTGTATAGTACCTTGCCAGTCTAAAAGGAAATAAAGGATGCTTATTCCTAGGAATTGAAACATTGGTTTCTGTGAGAAAAATAAATCTATGTTATATTCAGTTTGCCAATTATCTAGTCTGAATGATTTTCCTAAGTAACAATTTCCTAAATACGCCACTGCAGCAAAAGAGCTAGAACAGCCAGGTCCCAAATTTCCATTTCTTAGAAGGGCTGTGTGTGTGTGCAACTGCTCACACAAAACCCGCAGCAGTGCAGATGATATCTCTGATTTATAAATTTGTTCTTCTAAAACAGAGCCAACCAACATAGTCCTGCCCTCATCACTACATAGCATCTGTGACCTATCTATAGCTCAACCATCTGATCAGTTAGAGCATTTCCTGGAGAAGTTTCTAATTGACTGTTGGAGTAAGAGCAGTTTATTTTCAGTAAGAGAGCAACCTAGAAACAAAACTCTCAGATTTCCAATGACATGAAGTCCTAGAGGTCTGGAACTCAGCATTAGTGCCTTCAGAGTATCTCCACAGGTAACGGAGAACAACCTTTCTGTTGACCCAATACAGACTAACCAACTCTCCTATTTGCTGTCTACAAGCTGCTGAGGCAAGCCAGGGCCTTGGCAGTTATTAATAACCCCATCTCCAGACGTGCTGGAGAAGTGTGTAGTCACGCTTCTGAGCTGTCCTTAAGCAATTCCCATCTCCCTTTAGAAAGCTGTAATCTGTCAGAACATGCTGCTAAGAATAGATTCGGAGAACATAATGCTTCAGGGAGGGGGTAGACCTCATCTACTATCTCCTAAAAATCTTTTTATAGAAACCACCTAAAAATAGCCTGGAAGCCTAACAGGATATGTGGTTCAGTTTTTTAAAAATAAAAATAAAATTCTCTGGTATCTTCAATTGCAACTTTTTAGAACTAGGATTTAAGTTACAAGATTTGCCATTACACTGATGTTCTAAATGTGCACATTTTCAGAATAAAATCCTTATAGAAAAAAAATATATCATTGAAAGCAAGCAGTACAGACTGTGTCTTCAAATGAAAGCTTTTGTTGATCTTTACAATCTCGTTAATGAATTAGCTTCTTAGCCGTTAACAACTCAATGCCACCAGCCTATAAAATCCCACCATTAGGAGACTTGTTGGTCACATTCATGAGGAACACTAGAAACTCTACTTTTTCAAACTAGTGTCTGAGGAGAGCACATGTATCTGCAAGTACGTGTCTGTATGCAGTCCTCAGGAAGTACATATGACACTGAAGAGTAAAAAATCGTCTTTCTTAAAGCAAATAAACTGATGTAGGAAACAGTAATGTAGGAGCAGCACAAAAGTCTTATATTGTAATCATGAATAATATACTCAAGCATATCAAGATTTAGTATTTTTTATTGGGAGACAATTTCTAAGGGGCTGGGGAGGTTTTTAATTTGTTCTTTCTAAGAATTGCTGCTCCGTATAGAGAAGATGAAAAAAAAGTATCCTGCACTGGAGGAAGAAACAGATTAAATTTGCAGTTGTGAAGGGAGTTAATTTCAAGTTTTCCACTGGACAGCGAAGAATTTTTGTCTCCTGCATGGGTGAACAATACCCTTTTGAGAAAGCATCTAAGAATCAGAGGTGTCAACCACAGTCATCATCCTCCCTGAGTTTAGGCAATCTTTTAAAGAAGCTATGATAATTAATTCAAGAGCATCTTCAAGAGAAGTCAGAAAAGCCTTAATTTTACTTAGGATTTCCTAGGGAGGAAATCAAGGCCTAATGTGCTTGTCAGAGGTTCACACACATACACACACAAGTAGCACACATTGCATTTGCACACAGGTGTGTCACACTGCAGCTGACCAAGAGAAAGTCAAGAATCCTGAGCAATTCCCACATTGTGACAAACAGCTCCTGGCAAGAGCGGCTTTGATAACTCTATTTATCTCCACTATGCCTATGGACAAGATATTCCTGAAGCTCACTCTTCAAATGAAGACTTATACCTTTATTTTAATTTCCAGAGTTCACTTGTTTCAGACAGTTTATTGCAATTTTATTTTTTTCAGCACTGTCCTTGAGTTTAAAATCCTCAAAGTGTTTTATTTGTCCATCAGTAGAACCACTGTCTGCTTGTATTGGATAATTGCTTGATTGTATAGGATGCTGCCCTCATCCTAGTACAAGGATTTCCTTGTGGAAATCATGAGCTGGTACACAGCAGAAAATACATAGAACTGTGTAGCTTCTGTTTGGTGCATGAGCCCACATCAGACAGCTCTGTATCTGCACACAGAAACTTGCTGGAATGACAAAGTCAGTTTAACTCCTCAAATCTTGTAGGAGGAACCTCGTAGCAGAGTGTGATTTCTCACCTTGGTTGCATCTCTCTAAGTAGTATGTAAAACATTTTGGCCCATCTCTGCCCCCTTTTTGTATGGTGTAATGAATCTAATATTGCAAGGAGCTCCGAAACGGATGTCTTCCATCTTCTACCATATCGAAAAATACTCAAGAAGAAACTTTTGTCACTGCTATTGGGAGTGATCAGCTCTTGACTAGTGATTTCTGGCTATACTTCTGCTATTCTTCTGAAAGTTATCAGTGTAACTACAACTCTGCAACTACAGACCAAAGTTAAACTTCACTGAAATTGTGAGGCTTTCACTGATGACAGTACAACATTGCAGTACTACAGCCAACGACCAGAAAAGATGCAATGGTTGGAAGATATCTGGAACAGGTTACAGCCTTTCAGGAGACACTACCCAAGAGTCTCCAAAAGGGTAATGCTGTGACAGGAATGGAGACACAGTCTGCTGATGTGACTTAGAGGCTTCATGGATGTGTAAATGCCTGAAGTGCTGGAGCCATTTCAGATACTAGAGCAGTAGGTCAGACAATTGATTTTTGTCTTTTATTCTTGTCTTTTATCGATGTTGTGTAAATACAACCTGGTCTTTGTGGCTCAGTCTATGAAAGAAGTACAGCAAGTAGCTCCAGAGCAGCAGCATGCCTGGGACATTCAGGTGAGTTTTCTGTATGCCTTGAACATTGGAAACGCGCTATTTCATCTGCATAAAATCCAGGCCTTCTGTGCGGAAAAGTATTACAGGTACTGTGTAAATCTGGCAGGCTGAACAGAGGAAGCTGCTGCAGCCACTGTGTAAAAGCACCTGAAAAGCAAGCAGGCTATGCTTCCAAGCCTCTGAAATAACCAATGATGTTAGAGATGTCCCTTCGAATTATGGGATTAGAGGGGGTTATTTTGCAGCTAATATAAGACTATGGCATGCTGGCACGTTCCCAGGACCGGCAGGTGCACTGCTGCCTGTTGCTGGGGCGCCGTGCCCTCTCCCCCAGCTGAACAGCTGCTGCCAATGCCAGGCTGGCCTCAGCACCTCCACTGAGGGTTTGAGCTCCCAAAACCCTCCCAACACAGGGACCACCAGAGCACCGAGAGTGAGCACTGAGTGTTTGGCCAAGGGTCCTGTGAGGAGCAGCTGAGGGAGCTGGGGGTGTTTAGCCTGGAGGAGGCTCAGGGGGACCTTATAATTCTTTGCAACTACTTGAAAAGAGATTGTAGTAAGGTGGGGGTTGGACAACCAGCGACAGTGTCGTCCACAGTGGCTAATTATTGGCTTGGTGCACACCAAGTAATTAATCTGGGGTTTTGTGGACAACAGCACAAGAGGAAGTGGCCTCAAGCCAGGGGAGGTTCAGGTTGGCCATCATGAGGAATTCCTCCACAGGGAGGACTGTCAAACATTGGAATGGGCTCTCCAGGGAGATGGTGGAGCGACCATCACTGGAGGCCTTCAAGAAACGGCCGGGCACAGCACTCACTGCCACGGCCTAGATGTCAAGCTGTAGATGGGTCAAAGATTGGACTGGATGATCTCATAGGTCTTTTCCAACCTAACTGAGTCCGTGACTCTGTGTTTCCGTCTCCGCTTGCTCCCGTGGCCCGGTCCGGCCTAGCCCTTCCTTCCACCACATTACTATGAAGCAGCTCAGGGCTTGGTGCCGGGGCAGCGCTGAGGACGGAAGCGGGCCAGGCGGTCTCGGTGCCGGGGCAGCTGAGGGCGGGAGGGGAGGCGGGCGGAGGCGGTGCTGGTGGCCCTCGCCGCCCGCACTACGAGTCCCGGCGTGCCGCGGGACGAGCCGAGCAGCCGGAGCCGGAACGGGCCCTGGGAGCCGCTTCCGCCGGCGGGGCTGGAGCGGGGCCTGCGCGGAGCCAGGCCACAGGGGGAGTCTGCTGCTTTCGGAGGGGCTGTACCCTCCGCGGCACGCTCAGGACTTCCGTAACGGGTATCTTTTGCTGCTTTGCTAAATATCTTCTTTAATTCTGATCCTCCGGTTCGGTGCCCCCGCGTGCTGCTGGCACACGCGTTGCAGTTTGCGGTGCGCTGTCTCAGGGGTGGGGCTGTCCCCAGGTGAAACTGGAGTGATCCTCGCACTGGGGCCGGGGACGGGCTGGTGCCTGACCGCTGTCCTTGCACCGGGATCCGCCGCGTTCCTCGCACCCTTTTTGTTCATGAGCTTGCGAGGGCAGGTTATCAGCAGCTCTGTAGGTGTTGGTGTTCCCCCAACTTCAGCAGCCTTTGCACAGATTGAAAAATGCACATTCCTGATTGTGTTCTGAAGCATGAAGTACTTTTAAAGGCCTCTTGTTTGTTTTTTTATGTGTATGTCCTTAAACTGTTACAAGTGACGTTTTTCTAGGTTTCATTATAAGTTTCTATCTAAAGCAATTTTTTTTCAGTAGACAATGAAACCATAAGATGTCTTTCTGCTTCTGTGAAATTTTGGGTAACATTTAAGGTATTCTAAATGGTGTTTCTGAGTTTTCAGGTGTATTGCTTTTGAGATGGATGAAACTAATTGCATTTAGATAGTTTTTTATCTACAGCAAGTGTTATTTATAAGTACTTCTGTTTTTGTACTGGGTAATGATATTTACATTGTGAACAGGAAAAGCGAATTTCATAAATAATTTTACGGAATGTGCAGAAGGAAGGATGCAAAGTTTAGGTGGGTGAGTACCAGTAGAAAAGCCTGTGAAAAGACACATGCATGGAAGATTTTTTTTTTTAAAGTTGAACCTTCAAAGACTATCTCTCATTAAATAAAGTATTGTACTGCTTTTGACTGTTACCATTTGGACAGGTACCATTATCTTAAGTGATAAGGACTTCAAAACAATTGACAAGGAAGAATTATGTTGCACAAATTTTATTTTCCCCTCAGATACTCAAGAAATTTAATTGTTAGTCTTTTGTATCCTGAATAATTACAAAACTGGTTTCTTTCAGAGGGTGTTCTGCAGAGGAAAAGGATCCATGTCTCTTTGAGCTTCATCTTGTCCAGAACTGGTTTGCTCTCTGCTGTCAGCATGGCAATATCACTTAGAACTGCACGGTCCAGCCTCTTTTGGATGCGTGCAGTAGCAGCCTGCAGGCAGGTCCCCCTGCAGAGTAAGTAGTGATGAAATTATGAAAGTCCTATTTTAAAATTTGTTCCTTGAGAGCCTCTATCCTGTACTATTTAAAGTAAAGGAAGCATGGAAGTGAATTTTCTATTTGGACAGAATCAAGTCTGTTAGTCTGTGCTCTATTATAATAATCTAAAGGTATCTTGATTTGTTTTTTCTTTTTTTTTTTTTTTTTCCTTTTAAAACCTTCATGGTCCACATAGGATGCTCCCCAAATTTATTGATTAACTTGTAAATACTACCCCTCTTTCCACTGATTATCATTGAAGATTTAAATTTATTTTTTCAGACCTAGAAACAGTGGTGAGAGAAGGCTACAGGAAAATCTCATTACTTAACGTAAACAGAGAGCAAGTAGACTACTGTTTCTTAGATTTTTGTCCATGTTTTGTCCAATAGAAAGACCTAGGGAAGATAGTAGGATAGTAAAGGTGGTAGAAAAGACAGTAATGGAGAAAACAAAACAGACATGTTACATTTTAGAGGTAAGTGAGCAAGGAAAGGAAAGAAATTATAGGAAGAAATACAAACTAGTTGCAGCTTACCGGAACTCAACTTATTAATAACTAAGAATAATTTAATTAGAAGAACTGAAGAGTGGAAGTGCTAACTAATTCTGAATTTGCATCTGAAATACTTCTGAGAGGAAAATAGCTACACAAAAGTTTCTTCTTGTTTTTTTCAGCCTTCACAGCTTGACACATTGAATGCTCTCTCTCTCTGCTATGAGCAGCTATGAAGAACCCTATTTGTATTAAAAGACGGTCTAAATAAAATACTGTCAGATACAGCTGAAACCCTTTTATGACGTAACAGAAAGCTCCAAACATGTGAAGACATGTTTCTTGTGATGATAACTCTGTTCTGAAAGTGTAGTTGTTGAAAAAGCTTCACTGGACACAGAAACTTCCATGTGAATTTGTGTCAGGTTGCAGCAATAAAGGAACAAGCCTGCATACCTGCATTGTTGTGGAAGGCAATGCCTACAGGATAATTCCTGTGTGAGGGGCTATTGAACACCTTACATTAGGCTTGTGTTTGGACTCTGTGGTCTTAAAAATATTTTCCAACCTAAATAATTCTATGATTCTATCAAAAACAAGGGAATCAAACCATGGGGAAGGGACTTTGAGTAGTCTGTAGTCCAAGCTCCTACTGAAAGCAGGGTCAGCTCTGCAGTTACATCAAGTTGCTCAGGGCTTGCTGGATCTTTGACATCTCCGAGGACAGAGACCTCACAAACCTGCCTGGGTCTCAGTCCCCCTGGTTGGCTGTCCTCATGAGGAAAACATTTCTCTACATATCCACTCAGAGCCCCTCCTTTTCATTTTTATAATAAATATTGCTATGAATGAAATTATGATCTTCCCTCTAAGCTGTAAGGTAATGTTCTTTACATATATAAAGGATATTTCCTAATGGTTAATTCTGTAGGTATTTTGTTCATGTGGTGATTTTTCTCAGGAAATCAATACAACTAGGAAGATAAGTGTAGGTCATAGCTGCCTGCATACTGTGTTTTTTGAGTGCACTACTAGAAAGCTGTGTACTAAAATGAACTTCTATTTAGACAGTATTTGGGTTTTGTTAATCTAAAACTGAATATGATTATAATCCCTGAATAAGACTTGAACCAGAATGAAAATTGAAAATGTAAACGTTCTTAAATTGGGCACAGCACTGCTAGTTTTTACATCAGAGTCCTTTACTTGGGTTTTTATTGCAGATGGAGCTGTGTATCATGCTTGCCGTAAATCTACATACTCGATTCTCCCTGAAGACTACAATTGGTAAGTAAACATGCTTTGATGTGTGGCCTTTTCATGTAATGCTTATTCCAGGGCTGCTGTCTCTCTGTCATGAAGTTGTCGTATAATGGTATCAAACACATCTACTGCCAATATTGGATATATGTAATATTTTTGGCTAAAGTACTCTCTCTGATAGTAATGATTGTGAAGTTAATGTCTCAAAAAATAAATGTAATGAAAAGTCATGCGGGACTCATTCTAAACATGTTGATGAGCCCCACTACCCCTACAGTTTTGTTTGTAGAAAAACAAAATTAGCTTAATAGTAGTCATTTCCATTGATGCTTGTTGTTAAGACAAAACCCAGTTGTTTTTGTGCTGCTGCATGAGAAAACTGTGTAGAAGTGGGAAAAGATAATACAAATATCAGAAACACTGAATCCATGTCACCCATGGTTTTAGGAAGCTTAATGTGTCATAGGAAGGAGAAGGAAGGTGAGAAGAGTTATATTCTCACAAGGAAAGTCTCAGTTGGACTTCTTGTTCAACATTTTCTACCCAAGAGAAAACTTGTAGAGCTTTGTTTCCTGTTTTTTCATTGTAGATGCTATATATCTTATAAAGGCATGTTGTCCTAGATATCATTATCCCCATCTGTTTAGAGTTTTATATGCAACTATTTAAGTGTTCAAGATTTTTTTCTTCCAACCCATATTTTCAGCTATTTTAATCATTCATTTTAGCCCTTTTTTCCTGTCCATCCAAAAAGAAAAACGAAGATGACTGAGGAAACAAAAAAATTGGAAGTTTGGGTCAAATATTTATGACTCCTTTTTAATAGAAGATTATTAAGGATTCATAAATGCAGGGTCAAATACAGTTTTCTTTGGGGCTTGGGCTGCTTCAGTACTTCTGAAAGTTACGAGGTTTTTTATTTTTATAGCAAAGTGGAACTTGCCGTGACATCAGATTTGAAGACAATTGTCTGCTACCACCCTTCGCTTGAGATTCCATACGAGCATACAAAAGTATGTCGAAGTGTGCACATTTGTGTTTCTTACTCTTGTAAAGACATTTAATAGTTCATAGGTTTGAGTCTCTAGGGCATCTTTTTTAATTTGAAGTACTTCTTTTCGTATGTGGTCGGCATGTCTGTGAAGTAAATGAGTGATGAATATAGCTGCTGCCACAAGGAGGAATTTACTCTCAGTTGAATTGAGGGAAGGTTGCAGAGTGAGAAAAGCTCAGATATCACAGCATACAGTAACTCTAGTAGAATCAAATAAGGCACTACAGAGAAAATGGTGTCTGTCTACAAGGGTAGTACTCAGAGAGGATGGCTGGAATGCAGGTTATGGCTCACATGTCCTATTGGGCAAGAGAACACAAAGAAATACTGCTGCTACTGTTTTTAAGTTGAACCTTAAACTATTCAGCACTGAGTTCATAAAAGGCACAAAGAACTTTAAATGTTGATTTTTATCTATCAGTAGTACTTTCAATGTGTTTTTTATATTGATGAAACTAAATCTAGTGTTATGGTTTAACATCTAGACAAATTTTTCTCGTGTACACTTTTTGTTTGAATTTCCGGTTCTCATGTGCTAGTAAAATACTGCAGCTAGTAGCTGTGTTGCTGAACTCCCCAGTGTGAAAATTCTCCATTAAAACCTAAACCATTTTAGCACTTTATGCCTGCAAGTTACGTAGCAGGATTTTTAAATCTGTCAGTTGCACATACATCAAGAAAAACAGGTGTAAAAGACTAAAACAAGGAAATATATTCTTCTCAAAGGTACATGTCCTCTGAAAGATTTTTAGCAATGATGATGGTTGCTGTGAGTAAAATTCTGAGTAGGAATAGTATGAATACTTTTGTGTTAGTAGAACTGAAGCTGATGATTCAGCCAGTGAATTGTAAGATTGAGATCTGCAATAATGACTACAAGAATGCTGGTTTTAGGGGTAGGGTCATCAGCTGTAATACCTAGGGTAAATAGATGTGTCTAGACATCTGCTCCACAGTGGTGTGGTTTCATTTGGGATGGGCAGGTGGGAAAAATAAACAGCCACTGCAATTGCAGGCATTCTTCTGTATTTTTTTGGTTTCAGCTGTTAGATAGCTTTACAGCTTATTCTTATGTAGCTTGAGTTTTTGACTGTCTCAATTAAATAAAAAAAGGAGAAACAGGACATACATATACATTATTGTTTTGCTAGCCCGTACCACGGCCAGATCCAGTGCATAATAAAGAAGAAAACCTTGATCAAGTTTTAAAATCCAGATTGAATGAAAAAGAGCTAAAGAACAGTAGGGGTCCTACAATTGAAGAGCTCAGCAAAATGTTTTACACAACAAAACATCGCTGGTATCCTGTGGGACAGTAAGTATTTTCTGTTCAATTTGTTTGTTCCTTTTGGAAGTAAAGGGAAATACTGGAATAATTTAATGACCAGATTCAACCTAGGATGAGTCATCTGAGACAAGTCACCTGTAGCATTTGGGCTGCTACGTAAAATTTTAAATGCAGTGTTGGATAAATGGAAGACTACATTTAATGAGGGTTTTGTTTTTTTTTTTTACACTGCTCCTTTGGTAGACTTTGTCACTTTTTTTGTAAAATATGACAGTGTAAGTGTAGAAATTTCTCATACCATCCAGTTAGCTACGGGGTTGGGTCCTTTACTGAAGTTCCATAACAGAATCTAGTATATAAAATACCTTCAATGGACATAACCAAATACAGCTTGGAAACATGCATTGGCTATTCCTTAGCAACCTCAGTGGAATGATTCTCAGACTTAAAGAGTAGTAGAGGTTTTCCATTTGGAATGGTGAGAAGTGCACTTTGGTGTGCTTTGTATTCACAAATCAAGAAGGAGGAGAGGTGCACATTTACATGACTGATCTTAAAGAGGAGCTCTGGACATTCAGATATGCTAATATAAACAAACAGCTTTCTGGTGTGTGTTACTCCCTTCCACTCCATGTTATGCCATCTTTTGATGGCTACTAGTTTTATAGCTATGGAGACATAATATAGGCAATTTTGTTGTTGTTGTCCACAGAAAAAATTTTAATTAATGTGCTTTGGGAGTAGATACAAGGAATGTAACGGTAGGACTTTTATAACTAAAGGGTCGCTGTCTCTTTAATGAAGATCAGACAGGCTGTGCCTTGTTTAGGGTGCATAATTAAGAGGAAAGTATGGATCTTTTTTGTTCTGAAGAATTTTTTGTTAGTTTTTCTGCAAAATGTTATACTATTTAACGAACAGTCTGGCACAACTCCTTTGATCATCTTTGTTCAATAGCAATCGTTTTAGCCAAAGGGAAGGCTGACCATGTAATAAAATTAACTTCACACAAAGGATTAAGAATAAACAGCAGCCTTTGTGGCTATTCAGCTGTAGAACTGATTGGATTATTGCGTGCTTGTAGCAGATGTACCAATAGAAATGAGTAGCATTATGTAACTCCACAAACAACAGAGATGACATCTAACGAGTGATGATGGATTGTGCTCGTGTATCTTGTGTTTCACTTCCTCATGTAACCTCAGATCACTCACTGGGGGCAGAAATACCAGGAAAATAAAGGCTGTCCACAGCTTACACTCACTGCAACCTTTTTTTTCTTTTAGGTATCATAGAAGACGCAAGAATCCTAATCCTCCTAAAGACCGATAACAAAGATAACTTCTTGTTCATCAGGACTTTGCTGTCAATTTTGATGGAAAATAAAAGTTACAGAAAGTGACATGTTTGGCTGTAACAAAACATGCTTAATTTGATGTGACTTATTTTCTACTAAAAGCAACAAAACAGCACTGAGGAAACATGGAGTCAGTGAAGGCAGTTGTGCATTCCTGGTCAGCAAATGGCCCAGTCTTAGAACAGGATGTAACAGGGATGGAGTGCTCTGATTAAACTCAGAGGTCAGAGGTTCATCATTGGTCAAGCGAATCCATAGAAGTCTTGTGGCAAAATGGGAAGTCTAGAAATGGACATGTTAGGGTTTGGTGGTTTTGAGAGGATAGTATTTTTTTTCCTTTAGGAATCTAGTAACTGAAGTGCAGGTGAGCTTGAACACTGAAGTATTACTGAAATAGTATTTATGAAAAATATTATATGAGGCATATGGGAAAACAATTAAATGGTTTTCCTTCTGTTACACTTGAAAGATAGCATGTTCCATGTTTAATTCTACATCAGCCAAGTGATTGTATTTAATGTTCTTCCTCTTGTAATATTCTATGTCATCTAGCATTTTTTTCCTTCAGGAAAAGAAAAAAAAACCTTTGGTCCAATCTACAGTTTTAGGCATCAGCCCTCTGATAGAAAGAGCTAACCTGGAACACTGTGCCTCTGCAGAGATCCCAGTGACTTCATAAAGCCTTCTGAGTAAATCCTTCTAAATAGTCAGAAAATAATATACATCATACATTTTTATTGCATTTCCCTTCCAAAGCAGTTTGGATAACCTAGGAAGGGGTTTCTTCTGTTAGTCTAGTGTCATTTTGCCAGCACGTGTTTTCTACAAATTTTGCTAGGCGTTGAGTACCACTCATCTTTTCAGTTGAGAAACTTATTTAGTACTATCTTTAGAAACTAACCATTTTCCCCTTGAGTATCCTTTAGTTGTGGAGGAAGCAATGCTGGATGTGTGTAAAAAGACTGCCTTTAAATACTTGTGGAAATTTTTACATAAAGCTAGTGCCAGTGCATTTTTAACTCTGAATGCTGGGTAGCTGATAGTGGTTTATCATGGCAGAGCATAAAACCCTTTTTGCTCCTTTGCTTTGTTGTGCTCATAAGATATCAGAGTCTGTGCTCAAGCCAACATCAGCCAAGTGATTTTGGCTCCCTATTAGTGATGTGTTGCTCACATAAGAAATGTGCGGCTGTGAAGGACTGTCTGTGGGTTGTCTGTAAAGGATGGCTGCTTAACTCTACAAATTCAATCACATGAATATAATCATGGCTTTTTCTGCCTGGAACATGACTTTTAAAATAGATTCTAGTCATTTGTTGTACAACAAATTTTGGTATTTTCATCAATTTGTGGTGCCTGGTATTGACTCTGATGCATAAGTGAGCTTACATCTTGTGTGGTGTTTTGTTACGTGCCAATGCATAAAATTGAGTCCCCTCTATTTCTGGAAAGCAGAGACCTAATTTGTCACCATTTGACTTCCCTCCAGAAAATATATCCTTGGACTAATTTAAACTTACAATAATTACCCCCCATTCTTTCCCTCACATTTTTCTTACTGCTACCTAATGCTGCTAAGAAATTTTGCTTTACAGAGAAACCTGAGATTTGTCTATTCTTGCCTGTCAAGCCCTGTTTGTGATCAAACATCCACAGCCCCTGTAGAAATACTGGATTTCACAATGTTTCCCAAACACTTTTGGATGCTTTTCAGGCATTTTGAGAGCTAAAAACCTATTATGTGCTTGGCCGCTGCCTTTAAAGTAGTTCCTCTTCTGACCAGTTGCTGGAAACTGTCTAAAACACGTGTTCACTACGTGTACCTTGTTCCCTTTTATTATTAATTCATAACATTGATGTTTTAAAATCTTTCCCTGTATTGTGCTGCTGCTTTCAATCTTTCTGTGTTTTCTTTTACTAGATATTTTTCCTGGGTTGCCCAAGGCATGACACAATGAAAATACTATTCTCACAGTAATCTGAAGCTCTCTTCTTGGTTTTCTAGGTCTCAAACCACTGTCTTTGTTTCTCTTCACTTGAAAACTTGGAATTCAGAATTCATCCACTTGATTATTGTTCTGCTTCTCTGCAAAAAAAAGAAATCCATTTGAAAGTTAGTTTGGGATTTCTGTTTTCTGTTGCTCTTGTTCTTTGTAATTGAAAACTTAAGTTGTGTAAAATTCGCAACGTTGCGTCTGTTGTGGCACTTTGTATCCACGTGTGGGCACTTAGCCATTTGCTTTGTATCTAGTAGCTATTGAGTGTTCCAGATCGTCTTAGGCTCGTTGCTCTGGGTAGTATGCAGTTAGGTACATCTTACTGAGGGATTTTTGTTTCTTAAATGTCTCATTAAGTCTCCTCAGGCCTTGCTTGCCCTGCATGCTGTTAGAAAACTCTGTTTCAGTCAAGTATCAGAAATTGTGCCTTTAATTCACAGAATCACAGAATTGTTAGTTTGGAAGGGACCTCTGGAGATCATATTGTCCAGTGCTTCTGCTAAGGCAGGGTCACACGTAGCAGGTGACAAGAATACGGCCAGATGTTTGGAATGTCTGCAGAGGGGTAGGATCCACAGCCTCTCCGGGCAGCCTGTTCCAATGCTCTCGAAGAGAAATTCGTATCACTTAAGCAGCAGTTCAGTTTATCCTGATGCCTTAGTGAAAATAATTATTTTCCCTCCTCTAATTAACCCCAGATGAAAACAGCACGGATGCTTTTGAGGCGGGTGTTTTCCTCGGTGCGGGCCGCGGAGCTGCCGTGCAGGCTGTGTGCGGCTCCACCGGGAGGCAGCACCGCGCACGGCCGGGCCGGCACCGGCACCGGGGCTCTGCGGCTTTAGCCCCGACCGGCGGCCGTGGGCTGCTCCACGAGTTACACTCGGGACTGCTGCGGGAAAAGGAGCCCCCCAGCAGCTCCCAAAGGGCTTGGATTTAAAGCATCAAAGATTGTTTGCCTGTTTGCTTTAACTTTTGTAAGGTGCCTCAGAGACAGAAAACAGTTCCATCCCCCTAGTCGGGGGAAAAAACGAGTCGACAGTGGGGCAGTAATGGGACCCATGTGACAAGTGTCGTGACGTTGTTTCACTTCCCCGTAACTACGGTGGAGGCAGCAGTTACCCACCTGCCCATTGCTCACCCACCCTCCCCTCCCTCCCCTCCCCTGCAGCTATTCAGTTCTATAGGAAACTTCTCTCTCGCTGTTGTAGTAAGTCTGAATTTCATCTGTCATGTCCAAATTCTCCTGTACCAGAAGAAATCGTTGTGGCAGGTCATTATAAGTCACAGTACTGACTGCTTGTTAAAGCCAGCACTGCATTTCTCGGTTACTCCAGTTTATGAATTCTAGCAGCTTCTCTGCTGTAATTTCTCACGTGCTCATTCCATCCTCAAAGCAAGTACAAAGTTATAAAATGGAGAGATCAAATAGATGTAGACTGCTTTCCTCCTCTGTAATAGATTATGTATATTTTATTTTAATGCTACAATATAACAAAATTGGCCTAGAGCAAACCCACTAGTCACCAGTACAAAGGAACAAATTGTGTACCTACAATACATAAAAGTTGGGGTCATCTCCAAGATTGAGAGAGATACTAATTAGACATCTAAACCTGAGTTAATCTTCACAGGCTCCCCTTATGGTCAGTTGACACAGAAAAAGCACACGCACAAGATAGTTGATCTTATTGTAACATTTTATTGTCTAGAATATGTCACACAGTTATTCTCTGGAGATGCATTTTCCTTTTCTGTGAAGGGAGGATGAAGATGAGATTCAGATATCTATATTGGAGCCTTTTTCTTTTCTTTTTTTCTTTTTTTTTTTTTTTGTAGGAGCACAACTATGTCGAATACACCTCTTAAAATTCAGATAAAACCCTTTTTGGTGTTTCTGCTAGCCTTCAATAATAGCATGCAGTCTATGTAGAGTGATTCACACACGTTTAATTTGTAATGTACATTGTGTATGGGATTTTAATCTCACCCCCTTGTATTTAATCAACACTCTAATGCTAAAAATAATGCTGTTTGGAGAAATAGGATAGTTACTTATTTATGTATCATTCTGGCACCTCTTATGAAATGAGCCTATGATTTCAACTGTTATCTTTAGGTACTTCTACAAAAACGAACATGATAAATTATGATTTGCTCGGCAATCTGAATTATCTGAAACTTTAAAAACAACTGACACAGAATGTTAGCTCCACTGTGTATAACTACAGCTGTTGGAACACTGCAGACCAGACAGTGGGAGGTCTGTAGAAGCTGCATGAACTAAACAGCATGTTTAGTCAGCAATTTTGCATCCCATGGCTTCTGGAGAAGTAGTTGTTTATGGCCTGGCATGCCACTTTATTAAAGGGTCGTGATGTAGGTGAGAAGTGATAATCAATGTATCACAAAGTTTTTCATTGTGTAGAGACAACACAAGATGTTGGAACAGCCAATGGAACTAGAAGCTTTGCCAACTGGTGTTTATGAAACAAATACAGAAAACAGTTGTGCTTATATTCAGCTTTACTGCTTGTCAAGATGAAAAACAGTTTCAGGTCAGAGGCAGTTTACCTTTTTAAATAAGACCAGTTTTGACTGCTACAAGTTTACAGTTCCTCAGCAAAAGGATCTCCCCACCAGCAAAATGAGTGAGATGATTTAAAAAATAAAAATTGGAAGAACTGTTTTTTGGCATCTTTTCTGCTAAAACTAATAAAATGTTGGCCATGAAAGTAACAGAGAAAAATTAAATGAACAGTGAAAAGTTATTGCACTAAGCCTTTACCATGCTGAATAAAAATTAACCTAAGTAAAAGATTAAACTATTGAAGCATGACCCTCCTGTACAAACATGTATTTCCTACTCACTAATGGTAACAAAACAGAGCTTAATAGTTTCATGCAGAGATTAGTGTTTCTTAAACACTCCAAGTCATTAGCACTAAGTTTTTTAAACACTGCTGAAATTTCTTGTCTTAAGCACTGCTGGCTTCTCATTCAAATGTGTTTTATTTGTTTAAACAAATAATATGCTAATACTGTTTTTCTGAAGTCAGTGTCTGTGAGAGTTACACTGCATCAAAGCTGTGCTACAGGAGTGGTCTTCACCTTTGCTTTAGTTAAGACAAACCGATGATTTCTATTGAATAGTAAACAAATGCTAGGGAAAAAATTCCTTGACCCTTAATTAGTTAATATTTGTTTGGTCGGTATAAGTAACATAAGGTTTCATATCTTTTTTAAAATTTATTTTGTAATTTTTAATACCAACTGGTTTCAGAATGGGCTCACTTGTTATTTTTCTGTTTATAGAATTCCCTTTCCTCCTGCCATTCTTCCTACAGTTAAAATCTTGGCCTTAGTGATGGGTAAAACAGTGGTAGTGAGTTCCACAAAATTTAGAACTGGATTAAGAAAAAAGGATTTCCTATCCAGAGTAGAAGCACAATGCAAATAAAATTAATGGGAAATTCACCACAAGTAGAGGTAAGAAAAATGACACAGAAATTCCCTTTCTAGAGCATATATTTGCATTAAATTACTGAAAGAAGCTGTGTGTTGGCTGCATGGGGTTACAATTCATTGACTTTTTATGGCCATATTTGTTGGAAAAAGATTTGAAGTGAACCCAAAGAGGCCACTGGTAAAGCTGAAAGGTGACACAATGGCCTGTGAAGAGAAGAGCCGCCGTGGCTAGTACCCACACAATGCCTAGCCAGGCCTTGTCCAGTCCAAGGACAAAAGCTTGAATTGTCAGACCTGGGTGAGTGTTTTGTTTCCATATGACCAAGGTTTTATCTCATGACTTTGTGGAAACCATGCAGGAAAAGCCTTGTATTTCTTTAACAGTGACACACAGGTATTTTCACTGCAGAATAAATGGAACCCTGGCAGCTGAAACCACAAGCCCGGGCTTTACCACGCTCAAGGTGGCTCCAGCAGCAGAGATGCTCAGGATCCCTCCAGGCACATTGTTACTGTGGCAGTCTGGGAGCAAGCTCAGGCCCCTGCTGCTGCTCCCACACCTCCTCATTGCCTCATTGCCTCATTGAGGGGTTGTTCCACAAACCCTCGTGGTTTGGCTCCCCACGCAGCAGGGTCAGTCTGCACCAGGCACTGCTCCCGAGGTCACATCTTGCTTGGCTTCACACCACGTGCTCTTCTAAACCCCCCAAGGTGACTGTGCCCTCAAAACTTACCAGAACATCCAACACACGCCCTCACCTTGATGCTGGGAACATCACAGGCTGCAGGGCAGTTTCACATCGTTTCACAAACCTCAAACTGAAAGATAACACAGAAAAATCAGAGTTGCGTGTTTGTTCTAGAGGGGCACCACAAAGAGTCCAAGGAGAACTGTGGGATGTGGTGTGAATACAAGCCATATATATTCCTCTTATGTTCCCAGTATAAGTCTTTCTTGACATCAGGGACTTTTTTTTTATTAAGAAATATAAACTTGCCCTCTGAAATCAGGTAGTGTGAACCCACAGCATTTTTAGAAATGACCTGATCTTAGATTACCTTTTTCTGTTCAGAGTACTAAGTCTGAATGAGTCTGGCACAGGCTTATACAGATACAAAAAAAAACGGCAACTCACACGTGTGATTAGTCTTCTCTAAACAATTTGAGTCATTAAGATTCTCCAGTACAGTTCAGAGTTGCCCCAGCTGAGACTTCTGTAAAAATGAAAGGATTTTTCTTCTGAATAAACAAATAAGCAGAGAAGAAAGTGCATTTATATAACACCAAACAAAATCTGGATTTAGGAGCGAGCATCTTCTTACACAGTCAACGCTGGAGTAAATGAACTACACCAAAGGTCACTAAATGTCATTGTTCTGTAATTTTCAGTCTTCAGAGGATCAAAGAAATCTAAAGAAATGGTTCAAGTTGAGATACTAGGCCAAATAATGAGGTGAAAGAGTTCCAAAGTTTTCTGGAGGAAAAAACCCCACAGTAATTGGACATAATTTTTAACATCTTCATTTAGGCATTGCTAAATAAAATGTGCATCCTCTTCAGGGTTCATGAAATGTCAACAAAAGAAAATAGTGGTATGAAAACCAAAGAGCTGTTTTTCAGTTATTCTCAGGGCATAAAGGGTTTGTTTCTTCAAAGATCTGTGACAGTGGCAAATAAGCTGTTCCCTTTAAATAGCTTGCCAGGTGTTGTTTTGGTTTTTTTTTTTTCTTTTCAGCTGTACTTGTATGATAAATTAATTTTGCTAGAAATACACTACCAGTTCAGCACAGAATTTCTTTACAATTAATCTCCTTACCTGGCATATTTTGCTCCCTTAGAGCAGCCCAAGGAACTGATCCTAAAATGCCCAAGGAGATTAGAAGATACACTTCTGTCGATTGCTGAAGTGTAACTCAGAAGCGTAACTGATCAGTCACTTGGGGAATTTCATTGTTGTTGCTGCTGTTGTTGCTTTTTTGATCAGGCGGTCCAAAGGGAGTTCATTAACATCTCACTAGTACCTCTGACTAAGAAGAAATTTTGAATACATTGTGAAAGCCTCTAGAAATAAGCTATTTTTAAGTGCTAAGCATATAAATGCAAATTGAGTAGAAACAGCTGTTATTTACATTCTGTGGACACATGATTTCACTCCCTGATAGATAGAGGAAGGAAAAAAGCCACTGAAAGATTCAAATGCCCTTAAAGAAACAGGAAAAATAGGGATTTAATAAAAATACATGCAATGAACCACATTGTTGGGTGATATAAATTGCTAAAGCTTCCCAGGTTTGCCACCATATCATTATATTGCCCACCTACCAGGAGGACGTGAAGAGCTCTGTGTATTTCCTGGAGAAAGTGGAGGAAGGAGTTGAAGGAATTAATATGCTGAAACAAAGGCATATGAACAAATTCGTGTTTCAGCCTTTTATGCAATGGCTAACTGATAACCCAGCATTTTCAAAAATAGTATCCCAGAACAAAGATTTTGCTATGGATTTATGGTAGTTTGAGATTATGTTCTGGAAAAATTATAAAAGCTCCTAAAAAATGTGAGCAGCATATTCTAGACCAGTGTGCCTGAAAGTAGAGGACTGTGCTGGCGGAAAAGAAAGCACAGTGTGAAAGTTGCACCCTACATGAACTCAAGCTTTTTACTGGCCTGGCAGAGGTTCTCCTGCATGTCCTCCGTTTACCTGGAGCAGGTCCCTGCTGTCACATGTTCCACTGGAAAGCTCATGCTCCCTCCTGTCTCACCTGCTTCTATTTGTAACATCACCAGCAACCCCCTAGAGCAGAAAGAAGTAAGAGACTCTCCTCAGCAAAGGTAAGGCATGTTTAAAAATGTACTCAAAATATGGCTGCTAATTTGGACCAAACCCACTCAGTCAAATCAGCAATAGGAACCTGGGAGGGGCAATTTAAGGTGGGATTGTTCTGCTGGCTTTTCCTTATACAAGGAAAAGGAGTTGACATACCCAAAACAGCTGAAGCTCAAGCACCACAGAACCACTTGATTCTTAAGAGCCTGGGGAGTGATCTCCTCCAAGATTAGCTCTGTTTGACTTAGGATTGCTTTGTGCCTGCCAGCACACAAAACCTGTCATAACACAGGCAAAGGTAGGACAGAAATTTCGTTCTTGTTCCATTTTAGGTACACTCTTGCCTGCTGTTCTGTTTTACGCAAAAGATACGTCTGATGGCTAAATGTATCCTTTCCTTCCCCACCAGAACAAAGGCTGATCTACAGCAGCAGGTTCTGCAGCTTCCTTCTGTCTAGCATCATGTGGCATGAAATGCTGGGGAAAAAATTCTGCTGTGCCTCAGGCATCTTTCCAGATCACATTTATTCACAGGGGGATAATTTATCAGAGAAATGAGCTCTGAAGAGACTGCTAAAAATAGTGTTAAATTTTGAAATTCAGGGCAATGGCACTGAAAGTCAGAAAATATGTCTAGCCCAAACTCACACATTATAAAAGGCTTTGCATATTTTGTAATAATTATGGATAATATTTCCCCTCCTCCATTCATTTATAGAGACAGAGAGATAATAACAAACTTAAGCAAATCTGAATCTGGTTACACAAAGCCATCTGTTAATTCTGGTATATGGCAGTAGAGGGCATCTAAGGACTTCAAGTCACATATGGTAAGGGATTAAAATCAGATGGCTGAAGGAGTTATTATTCTCCCCCCAAGCCGTTCACTCCACCCCAGGACAGAATTGCCACCTCATGACCAAGCAGCTCATGAGGCTGCTCCTGATCGATGGCAGTTTTGAGCCACACTGGTTGTTCTTAAAGCACTAATCTGAAAGCTGAAGTTGTTTAGGAGGAGATTCACGAGTTAATTTCGCTTCCCTGCTGCAGGCAGAGCTCTGTCAGAGCCACAGGATGGTTTTGAGTACAGTACAGAGGGAGATCCTGCTTCAAGCAGCCTGTGCAATTTTATCTGGTACTGCTCAAGCTTTAATTTCCATATACCTGAAAAAACTGCTTACAGGAGGAGCAAGCGATTCTGGGAATGGATAAGCTGTGCCAAGAAAAGGCGAGCTGTGGACCAATGCTCTTTCCTTAACCAGAAAGAGTAGCCCTGTGTCTGTTTCCTCTCTTGAGCCTACAAAATGCCAGCCTGTCTGGCCTGTATTTCAGTTTATGTCCTCCCAAAATGCCAGTCAGGTACAGGATGATGCGTTGGGCCATCCTGACAAAAAGCAAGCACTAATCCTGACAAATAGAGAGAAGGTAGTTGGTAGCTAGTGCTGTTTTCTTGTCATCTGTCCAGGTTTGTATGACATTCCACATCCAGCCTCTCTTTATACTGAAGCAGGGAAAGCAGCCATGCCTATCTGGAGCCAAAAGAAGCCAACACGTCAGAGGCAGGTTAATTTCATTACCTGACACTAACACTTTGCACTAGTCTGAAAAATGTATTTGAGCCCAGCAGCATATTCACATACAATGGGCAACGTACTTTCAATTAATGGTAAGAAGTTTAAGGTTATATAAATACATTAGTAAACGTTGATTATCCTGTTATTCAAACTCCTAAGTACAGCAACACGTCAGGCCTTATGCTGAAGTCTATTATAGCCTTAGCCTGAAATTTAAAAGTGGCTCATGCCCAGAAAAGGTTCTACAACCCATTTAATGATTCACAGTACTCCTAAAATGATATTCATCTGTCTGCTCTCCATGGCAGCACTTTCAATCATAAACACTTAATTGCAGGAATTCATCCTCAAGGCCAAATAGCTCTGGATGAATTAAACTATCCTTAATGTAAGAACTAGAACAGTGATTTAAAATTAATCTTCTTCTGATGAGAGGCCATATACTCAGACACATAACCCAGTTTCTACTTCATCTTCACTTTATTTTTCACTCAAAAATTTCCCCTTTAGAGATAGCCACTGCCTCACCTGTTTTAGTTTTCCTTATTAGTTTCAAAACTGACTCTCTGCCAACAAAGGAACTTTAATTACTTATGGATTGGCAAAGCATAGGAGAGCTGCCTGCATGCTGTCTGTCAGGAAAACTTTCTTCACAGACATTACTTGCTCTCTTTTACTTTGAAGCGTAGGACTCGCAACTGGCAGAAAAACATCTCAAGCCTCCTCAAGCATAAAAGGCTTGTTTTTTCTGGCAGCATCTGGGACGAGAATGCAAGATTTCACAGTGCTTTCGGCTGTGCTATCTCTAGGATTTTTCCAAAAAAAAAAACCCAGAGCGTGTGTTTCTCTAAAAATCCAGAACTTCAGAGAGCATGGTTCTGAACATGTGTATGTGTGGCTGTACCTTCATATATGTACATGCATATATGTATATGCTCTTTCTCAGCCAAAAAAACAAGGTAAATAAATACTACAGTCACAGCATTTTATGCTATAATCTGAATATTAAAATCCATCTCAAATATTCTCCTAGTAGTTGTTTGAAAAGACTGTATCAAAAATGGTCCTTTCCAGCAGTCCTTTTTCTACCACGCTCATGAGAAGGAAGCACGATAAGGAAGAAAATGCTATCAAAGCATTTATATTTACAACTTATTCTCCAGTAAACTTTCAGCAATATTTAGCTAGTTTTAGTCAGAGTGAAACTGCATAATTCACAAAACAACATAGTGATAGACCAGAATTCTACTGTTTATAAAGATGCCTAACATACCATAAAGTAAAAACTGCTATGTAAATTATCTTTTTGTTTTATACTTAGTACCCTGTGTCACCACATTCTACTTTTCCTTTACATCCCTATCCCAAGTATTTTTATGTTATTTTGGTTTTACCTTAAATTGTAAATAGTAAATTGGAGAAACTAAGCAAGCACTACATTTAATTATTTTCATTGACAATCCCAAGTGTGTCTAGGTAACCTCTTAATGCAGTTGAGGCCTTTACTTTTAAATAGTAGATAGCACAGGATGAGATGAGAGATTAACTTAAATGCCACCTTTTTACGGACAGTTTCATACTTGTCAGTTATTATCTGTCTACCTATCCACTGAACCAAAGGGAATGATCCTTCTTTTTCTCAACTGTCTCTGAAAGAAATGAATCTGGATGTTATTTCAAAGAACTACTCTCTTGTCATCTTTTGATGTTTGCTTTCAAATTACAAGTACTGGTTTCCTTTTCTAGCACCCCTGATTCATAGAAATTATTCAGTGAATTCTTTTGTTATTCTCCTTTACCAAATGTATATTATAAAGAAAGGCAAAGCATTCACATGGAAATAGATAAAATGGCAGGAAATAAGGTGGCAGCTGGTGAAGAGTAAAACCATTTGGTATAAATCTTAATCTATTTCATCAAAACATTCCATTCCTCAGGCAGCTGGAAACAGCAGGGTGATCCCATACACAAAAATATTTGTTTTCTCTATGTTTTATTTATTATGTTTTAGGAACTTTTTGTGAAATAAGCAAACTTTTCTCTTAGCTGCTAAGTGAGAAATCCTCTAAGAGTTCACATTGCAGACCTTGTTTGTGCTGTGGAGTTACAATTAACTCATTCCAATTTGCTGTAGCTGAAGGCTCAATATTCATAGTTCTCTGCTCAAGGACCAGGCTGTTATCCCAGGACAGGGAGAAACTGTGGCAGCTGTACATTATTATTTACACTAGTTCAGGTAAACAGTTGTCAAAATATGGTCAATTAGCAGATGTATGTGATAAGCAATAGCTGTCCTTTTAACTGAAGGGTATTTTAACTAACCAAATGGTATGCCATGGGTCATGGATATTCTATGCTGCATCTTTGGGCTGGTAAGGATACAGAGAGCAAGAAAAGGCCCCTTGTATTCTTCCAGGTAGCTAGGTAAATCTATCTTAACAATTCAGTAAATCTTTTCAGTGAATCAGAGCAAATTTAGCAAAATCAGCTGAGTCAAAAACACATTACCCCCCCTCTGCTCACATCATATTATATAAATAAATCAGCGTACTAGCTCACCAGTAAACTTGGCAGACTTTTCAGGAACAGAGAAGCATTTCTAGTAACAGGCGCTTCGCAGGGCTGCAAAAACGTTGTTGCCTCCTTCCTTGGTCATGAAAGGGATTTTTGCCTAAAGGAAAAATAAAAAAAAATTCACTCATCCTTCCCTGTCTTGAGCATATATATTTGAAATCAAGTCAGAAATAATATATTCTGTTTGTGATTTTCAAGACCTCTTATTGTTCATGCTTTCACCACTAATAAAACTTCATTAAAAGTATCTACTGCATGGATGATATACAGTCAGGTCAGAACCAACGCTCATGAACAGTAGAAAGTATCAGGAAAAAAAAATGAGGGATTACTTAAGTTTGTGCCTTTCATCTCCAGTGAGATGATATGCCTCTAAAACTGGCTCAGAAGCATTCATATTTGTATATGTACAGGCAATGTTTGTTCTAGAATTGCTACCACAAAACACACAGATTAAAAATAAATACAGCATTTGATTTGAATTGCACATAAAAAATTTAAATCCCCACCTGTATATATTTTTTGTATTAGTGACTGTTTAGAAGAATTACTGTTTGTTACATGGCAGATTTAAAAACCCCATTTTGTTTACAGAGAAAAAACTAAGTTTTCTGAGTCTTCTCCTTCTTTTCTCTTTCTCCATTTCACATTTTTCTCCTACTCCATTCTGATTTTTATAAAGTAAAACTCCTAAGGCAGACCAAACCTGCATTAAATATCCCAGTGCCAAAGAAGCTAAAAAGTATCTTTAAGTAGTTTCATGCACTACATACGGCCCACAGTCCCAAAAGTAATTTAATTTAGTCACCTTTTCTTACCCTTACAACTATTTCTTTCTCCCCTGTGACTGTATGGAAGACTCGTGCAGACAGAGGAGAAAAACAGCAACTAGCATTGTTGAAAGAAACAGTGAAATACCAACGTATTCCATCAAGCCTATAGCACTTTCAGATGTCTCAAGCCAGAGAATAAAGGTAACTGTGAACCAGAGCACTCTTATGAGGTGCCAGCATTGTCATTTAACAATTGACTTGCAGTTTTTAAGTTTGAATTTCATTACTCTTGTAAGTTTATCAGATATTTAGTGCCATTTTTAAGAGACATTAAGTTCTCATGAAAAAAAATTAACAGAACTCTGTTTAGGAAAGATCCTGCTGATATACTGCCTATTTAATTTTTATGCTACTTTTTTCATAACAATATCTGAAGTTTTAAGTAACAAACATTTATTACATTCTTCTGTTCTTGTTTCTCGATCACCACATAAATCGTGGTCTTCCTCTCTCTGCCTTTATAGCAGCCAGCTGTGGTTTTAGAAACAAATTATTGTGACTTCAAGTGACGAATAAACAGCAGAAGCAAAGGAAGTCTTGAGATATTGTCCACATAAAAATCCCATTAATAAAATAATATAGGAAAAGGGAACTACAGCAAAGCTGTAAAAAAAGCAGTTTTGCATCTAAACAAGAAGTATTCCTTTTCTCCAAGATGAATTAGTGAACTTTAAAGAAATAGCCCTAATTTGAACACTATGGTATCAGAAGAAGATATTTTTTGAGCAAAAACTCTGTGCCTACATATACAGAATTGTTTTAGTAATAAAAATAGATCTGTATTAATTTTTATTGTTCTTCTGAAGATAGTGAAGTCAGTGCCATTCTGGAAAAGTAATGGAGGTTTTTTGCAAGATCTCACGTCATAGGTAGCTGAACTATCAACAAAATTTCAAGGGGTACAAACCTATTCTCTCCCCTCTTCACCTCAATCCAACGAAAAATCTTAGTGGGGATTCCAAAGCCATCACTGGAGGCTGGATCTGAGGTTATCTGAACTTCACAGACAAAAACAGGAACAAGAATGACCTTCAAGACCTAAATTGTTTTAAACCATTTCTGAGAATACTTAAGAAAGCCCGTGTTTGTTCCTCAGACCTCATTTTAAATCTGTGCTGCTGCCAGTGATCAAAACCACTTTTTTTTTCATAAACTGAATAAATTAAATTCAAAAGCACCCAGGCATTACAAACAGATGAAATCATACTGACCAATATTTCACTTAACAAAGTAGATTTTTTTCTCAGATGAATTTACCTAATTACTAAATACAGAACTTAATTTTTAAGATAACTATTAATTCTCTTATCCCCTGATGCTTAAGAATTATAAGCAATAATAGTCACAAAATCCTTCAGGATTTGTAATCCTTCCTCAGTCCTTATTTTTATTTTTTTAAAGAAAGGTTGCATTTCAGACGTTACTGGGGAGTGCGACCCAAGGCAGCGTCTCAGTGTGGGAGCTTTCTCAGCGCAGGGGAGCTGCTCCGCTGCCTCAGCCAGACAGTCCAGCCTAATACATATTCATTTACCCCTCTGATAACAAAGGCTTCCTCCCCCCGCCCCCCCCGCCGCCCCGATTTTTAAAGATATTATCTTGTATTATTTTATACTTTTGGGTTTCTTTTCCGATGTCTTTTAAAAGACACCCCTTAAGCCTTCCCCCGTCAATTCTCCCTCTCACATATCCCCGTGCAATTTGCAGGGAGCCCTGACCTGCATCCAGGGGCTGGGGTGAGACTATTACGGCTACTTTTGCTTTGTTTTCCCTCTTTTCTTTCCATTTTTTTTCCCCTGTGTGTCTCTTTTTAAAGTAGACTCGGGGCCGCCGGGGCAGCGGCGAAAGGTGGCTGGTTACCGAGCAGCACCCACGGGGCAATCTTTACGCTGAAAAACAGCTTCGCGGTTATTAAAAAAAATAATAATAATTAAAAAAAAAAAGGGGGGGGGGGGGGGGGGGGGGGGGAGGAAATCGGCGCGCGCATCGGCGGGCAATGGCTGTTTGTAGCAACGAGGTATTTAGCGCCGGAGGGTGAAGGGGGGTGGAGACCAGGGTGGGGTGTCCCAGGAGCTTCGGCCGCCGCAAGTCCCTGGCAGCGAGCTCCTGGCACCGGCCCCTGACGCGCTCCCGGCCCCGCGGGCGGGCCGCGCCGCCGCGCTCAGGTGCCCGCGGCTGCTGGCGCCGGGCAGGCCGGGCGCCCCTCGCCCCTCCGGCCCCGGGACGGGGTCAGCGCTCCCGCCTCGTCCGCTTCCCTCAGGGGTCCCGCCGAGCCCCATGGGGCGGCCCGCACGGCCCCGCCGGCCCGGTCCCTCCGCTGCCCCGGGCACTGACCTGCGCGTCGCCCGCGGCTCCGCGGGCCGAGGAGGAGGAGGCGGCGGGGGGGCCACGGAGCAGCGTTCGGCCACCACTGCCCCGGCGTGACAGGGGCGGCGGCTCGGTGCGTCGGCCCCGGCTGGCCGCGATCGCGGCGGAGGCGCCGGAGCGGGTCCTGTCACATGATGCGGTTCCTGGAAAGTTCCTGGAAAGCAGCCTTTGTATGTAACCATCCCGGGAGGGGGGAGCGGCGGGGGCAGGATGCCCTCGCCTCGCAATCAAAGGCGAGCAGACCGCCCGCGCCGGGGAGAGGGGGGGGAGCGGAGGGTGTTGTTTCCCCAGGAGCACCATCTTCCTCCGGCAGCCTCTGTCCGCCCCAGCACAGCCTCGACGCTTCTTCCCGGCGGCGGGTGCTGTGTCCCCCCGGCCCCCCGACGCCGCCGGGAGCCAGAGCAACCTGACCGCCCCACCTCCAGGCGGCGGCAGCGGCGGCCCCAGCCCCGTCCCGCCGAGCCCGGGTGAGTTCCCTTGTCGTCGTCCCCTCGGCCCGATGCCCTGCCGCGCTCGGAGAGCCGGCAACCCTCCGCCCCGCTCCCGGGTACGGCGCTGCCGACCGCCGGGATGGAGGCTCCCCCGCGACCGGCGGCAGGCTGCTCCGACGCTCCTCGCCTCGCTCGAGGGACGCCCGGCTGCAGCCAGCCGCCGCCGCCTCGCAAGCCTTCCGTCCCCACAGAACTCCCGCGGCGGCGGCGCTTGGCGGCTAGGCTCTCCCGGAGCCTCCCTTTCACAAGGGGTCGCGCCCGGACACCGCTGGCAGGGCTGCTCCCACCTGCGCTCGTCGGCCCCGTGCCCGCAGCCTCTCCGGTGACAGGCGCGCACCTGCGCCCGGTCCCCGAGCCGGCGGCGGGAGCTTCTGCGCGGGGGAAAGAGGGGATGGGCTTTTTCGAGGGGTTCCCGCGTGTGTGCCTGCATATGTTGGGATACAAACCCGTCAGAGCACCCTCTCAGTTGCCACTACAGTTCAATTTTGAAAAGTTTCGGAGCTCCGCCGCGGAACTTGTTAGGGGAAGAACTATCTTGGCATAACCCCTCACCTGGCGGCTGCTGCGCACCCGGAGGCAGGGACTGCCCGGTTCGCAAGCACCGGCGGGGGGCTCCCGGTCTTCCCCATGAGCCCCGTCACTCCGCTCCGGCCAAGCCGGCTAGGCTCCCCCTCGCTGGTACTGCCCGGCTTTGTGTCGCTCCTGATGTGACGGTGCTCCCGGGAGAGAGGAGGCTCTTTTTTGTCCCCCCCGTTCGCTTCAGCCAAGAGGAAAGATTCCCCCCCCCCCTAAAATCAGCATTTAATGGTAGGGGGAAAGCATATTTCCTGCCCCGCGCTAATTATATCGCGTCCTCCACCGCGCTGCCCTTTCCGTCCCCAAGCGGCCGGCGAGCCCCCGGAGCCGACGCTGCCGGCGCACCCACCCGCAGCTCCTCGGGTACGCCAATGCCCGAGAGGAGGTCTCCCACCCCGGGAGCATGGCCCATGCCGGGCTCCCGTTCCTAGAGGTACGACTTCGCGGATGACCTTACAGAAAGGCGTTTCCGTACTGTTCGTATGCACTGCAGCGTGCAACCCGGGCAGCGCCGGGGCTGGGACCTCTGCCCCGCTCTGCTGCTTACCCCTCCACTCTCATACCTTTACGTGCTCGGCTCTCTCTCATGACCTCCTCCCTCCCCAAAAGTCCCGGGGCTGCCGGCCGGGCTCGCCTGCCCCAGCCGAGAGAGGGGGGCATCAGCCGGTTCGCCTTCGCAATAAAGCGAGACCACCTTCTCGGGCCGTCGCCTCTGCCGTGTCCCCGGCGGAGAGAAGCCGAGTATAGGCTGGGCTGCGGGGGGGAGGATATGTCCCTCCCCCGCTCCGCCGGGAGGTGATCTCTCGCCTCGGGTCCCTCCTCTGGATGCTGGGAAGTTCCGAAGCGGGATCGCCAGAAACACGCTCTGCGTCGGGAGCGCCTCTCGCGGGGTTCGCCGCTAACCACGCTCTGTCTCCGTTCGCAGGCGGCGCCCGGGCTGGGGGCCGGGACCATGCACCCAGCGCGGCGCTGAGCCCCGCGGCGGCCAAGCGGAGCCCTCTCCTGCCGGCAGACCTGCGTGCGAGCGGGGCCGCGCCCGCCGCCACCGCCCATGACCCTGCGCTCCGCCGAGTCCTTGGAGAGCGCGGAGAGCTCCGGGGAGCGCTGGGGGCACCCCGGGGCGGCGGCGCCCGTGGCCGAAGAGTGCCGTGAGGCGGAGCAGCTGGCCGCGGCTATGGAGGAGCTGCGGCGGGCAGGTAAGCCCCGGCGGCCGTGAAGGCGAAAGCGCCCGGGGCGGCGGCGCTGTCCGGGGGGAGGCAGAGCGGCGCGGCGGGGATCCTCGCCAGACTGAGAGGGGAACCGGGCGGCGGCGCGACGCTTGGCCATCGCAGCCCGGCGCTGTGGGGTCGCTTACCGCGGCGGAGAGGGGAGAGAGGCGGCGACGACTCCGACCTTCCGCGGGCTGCGGCGGCCGAAGCGAAAGCGCCGGCAGCGCCTCGCCCCGGCGGCAGCCCAGCATCTGGGGCCGGGCGAGGGCCGGGCGCTGCCGCCGGCCGGGCCGGCCGCGGCGCCGCATCCCCTCGGCCCCGCGTACCTGCGCGCCGCTCGCCGGCGTGGTGGCGGCTCGCCCGGCCCCGCAGGACATGGGGCTTGGCTGCGGGCGGAAGGAAGGGCTTTTTGTCTTCATCACAGCCGCGCCAGGACCGCAGCTACCTCGCCGTAGTTTTCTTATCCCTCTGTTTTCTATCGCTAGACAAAGCTCGTTTCAACAGCAGCCTACTCAGAGTTGCCCAAAGCGGGCGTTCGGCGGGCCGCCAGCCTGTGCCTTGCGGACGCAGCGCTGGCCCCGGCGGGAGAGCAGCGGGGAGCCGCGGGACGCGTCCCTGCTACTTCAGGGGCGGCCCCGCAGGACGCTGCGGGAAAGTTTGTGCGTGTGTATGCATAGATATGAAAATAAAAAGTGACCTGGAAGGCTCTGCCAAAACGAGATGCATTGTAAAACAAATGAATTTAAATAGCAAATAAAAATTTACTGTGCCTGCAGGACTTTAGCTTTCAAACAACAAAAGAAATGGGTGACTAGAAATATATCAGGCAGAGAGCAGCTTTTTAAACAAACAGGAATAAACAAATCCCTTCTTTCTCTCATCTTTTAACAGGATGGTACTGGGGCAACATGACTGTTGCTGAAGCCAAAGAAAGGTTACAGGATGCTCCTGAAGGGACCTTTTTGGTTAGGGATAGTTCGCATTCAGAGTATCTACTGACTATATCGGTAAAAACATCAGCAGGACCGACCAATCTACGTATAGAATATCAAGATGGCAAGTTTAGACTGGACTCTATCACTTGTGTCAGATCTAGACTTAAACAGTTCAACAGCGTTGTACATTTGATTGAGTACTATGTTCTTATGTGCAAGGATAGAACTGAAACACCTTCAAATGGAACAGTTCATCTTTACTTGAACAAACCCCTCTATACGTCTGCTCCGTCTCTGCAACACCGCTGCAGAATAGCTATAAACAAGAGCACAAATCAGATCTGGGAGCTGCCATTACCAACAAGACTAAAAGAGTACTTGAAAGAGTATCAATACCAGGTATAAATATATTTTCTAAAAGCCTCTAACACAGAGTAACTTTTGAATGCAATTCTTAAAATCAGCCAAAGAACTGAGTAACTAGTTGTACAACTCAGCATGGAATTCACTATCAAAACAGTGGCAGTTCTGGGGGAAAGGTTTTTATTTCAGATGCTACAAAGGGAGACTTTATGTAAAATAATCCCGGTTTGCATCCTTGGGGGTTTGACAAGGTGGCATACTATTCTTGCAAGGAGAGAGAAGCCAGGAATCTGTCCAGATTTTGTTGCTTTGTCAATAAAATGCTGCACTATCAAATGCTTACCGAAGCAGTGGGACCGGGAGAGACTGCATAAGTGGTTAGAGACGTATGAGAGTTCACAAGTATCTCAGTTGTCTGATTCCAAGATTAATTTGGTGCTGGTGTTCATATAATCCTAAAAGCTTAACTAGATCACACTGTGATAATCTTGCTAAAGTTATGCAACTAATCAAATGCAGTCAGAAAAGTGATCATGTATTCAGTTTTTATTGAACTATTCTCCTGCTTTTCTGCAAGCAAAGGAGTACTGCAAGTAAACAATCTAAAACATTGTTTTTCCAAGTTCTCTGAAAGCTGACCTTAAGAAGAAATGCCACATCTTTCACAGGAACCCAGTATATTGCTGATTATACCAGATTGGTATCCCAGAATCCTTAACATATTAACATTTTCACAGTGGTGATGTATCCATGCTATTATTACTAAGCCTCTTTTGGTTGAGGCTTTAGAACAATATGCTTCAGATTTGCAGTTCCAATGTCAAAACATGGATATCAGCAGTTACATGTGTCTTCTACAGTGTAGAATGTTTTCTTCAGCCTGTTTCCCAAATTATGATGCGGATTTTTTTTAAAGGGGGTTAGTTTTCCTTTTTTTCTTTTTCCTTTTTTTTATTTTAACTTCCAATTCACCATTGTAGCTATCAGATGATTACTCAATAAAGTAAATCAAATTGCACAACAATCTCCCAATCTTTGTATGTATGGATTTGCTACTATTCAGGAAACAGTGCTCTTATATAGGAACTTACATAATTTCCCAGCAAATACTCAGATAAATGCACATGTATCAGTGAGGATGAATACACCTGCTTTGCCTTTGTGGTGCTGCTCAAAAGTATAGCTGGATTACATTCTGATTAGTGGCTTAGAGGCTGTCTGCTGAATTCCTGTGGTTAGGTATTAGCATAGGACACTGCTTTTTCTGTTACAGTAGTCATACAAACAGGAAGAGCGGACTAAGACCCTCAGTACCCATTCTTCAGTCTAAGTGTAAAGTATTTAATAGAAGAAATACACGGGATGAGAATAATAGGAGAGGAGTAAAGGGAAACAAGGACATAGGCTCATCCTTAATCAACAAATTAATAGTTTTAATTATTTCCCTAGCTTATTTGTTAATTAAAGCAAAGAGAACAAACATGGTTGTCAAGAATTGCTGTAATCTAGCTTTGCCTAGGCTGAAATAGAAACAACGTAAAATAATCTTGTTTTCCTTGTGATTTAACTGTTCTGTTATACTGTCAAGATGTTCTGTCCCTTCTCATCAACTCTGGGGCACCGACCAGCTTATTTGCTGCATCTAAACTTTAAACTGTTATATACTCAGTTTTGTCTGTAATATGCTGGCAGAAATGAGTAGCAGAGCCATTGAGAAAAAGAAGGCACCAAGAACCTGAGGCAGAGTGAATGGTTCCTTGGTATGTCATATACTTGATATGTTCTTGTTCTTTCTGTGGAAAAGGTGGGTTTCTTCTCCTCCATGGCTTAAATGTTCTGTCCCCATTTTCAATCCAAACTTTAGTATAGAAATGGGGGGAGTTTCCTTCTGAAAAAACAAACCAAAGTGTTTTGTTATGTAAAAATTTCCCCATGTCTTGCCAAAATGTATTTGGAATATTTTCACATTACATGGTGACCACCCTTTGGTGCCCATGCCCAAAGGGCTCTTGTATTCTAGGTACATGTCATAATCATACAGTTCTTGTCATCAGTCTTGCTAGGATCTGCCACCCTCAGGCTGAGGAGTTTTACCTGTGAACAGACCCTGTCAAGAAACTGTGTTCCTGGGAACAATTTTCATTCTGATGAATCTTCTATTACAGTTCTTGTCTAGCTCTACCCTGTGGTGAGAGAACTGCTATATGGAATAACTTCCATCATAGTCACAAACACTCTTATCCACTGCTGTGTTAACATTCTACCACTGTGCTTTTCAGCCAGGGTGATATGCCTGGGGACTCAATGGTAAACACATCGTACTAAGAACCTTTAAAATAAATCCCTGAGGGTTTAAAATCAGGAATACCAGTGCTGTAGCAAACAGACTGAGAAGATAAGAGCTTTGGGGTGCAATGAGACTGCTACGTTGCAAATATAAGAAATTATTTATGGCTTGCTGCTGGCAGACTATGTAAGCAGTCACAGGCCAAGTGTACCCCACAGCAGAGCCAAGCTCTGAGGAACAGCAAGGGGCAGACACAGGGAAGCTCGCTGGTTTTTTTAATAACAGTTCTCCGAACCACAAGGGCAAATGGCGGGCTGAGGACAAGGAATGCTGGCAAAGTGAAAGGTGGTGATTCTTGTAACTAATCAAGATTAGTTACTGTGATGTGGAATCAAGTCCCCGAACACTGAGCACATTGACCTAGACTTTGTATCATTTGTGTTAGTTCCTGTGAGGAAAAGTAGCCTCTGTAACTATGGTGTGCTCAAAGCCGTGAACAATATTTTAAACAGACTGGAGGGGGAACTAGTCCTCTTTGTATGAAAGCACAGTTCTTGTCCTCATTAGGATGCCAGTCCTAGGGTTGATGCATTGCTCTAGTAAAACTAAACCACAGTATAGCTTGCTGAAAGCTCAAATTCTTTCTAATGCAGCACAGAGGAATGACTTGTTCTGGTACAAAAAAATCTGATGAGAGAACATGATTAGATTTCAGCGGTACAAAGATCTTGCCTGTAGACTTTGTGAATTTTCAGACATGATCATACTGTTCAAACATCAAAAAAAATTACCAGTGCCTTTTATTTTTCTTTACCTTATGGATGTTGTAGCTTGTTTGCAGCACTAGCTTTTAAATTGCTGGCCCTTCAGATCATAAAAATTAGTTCTAACTGATATGTATCATCTTGAATTGCTAGTACAGAGTGTTCAGCAAAGACAGTTTCACAGGTTCAATGCCCATGAGTCAACCAAAAATCATGGTAAGGACTTTAATCCTAAGCCTTTTTTCACCCCATGTGTTGGTTTGGTTTTTCTTTTTTGAGTCTTGAGGTTTCAGATTTTCTACTTTATACCTGGAATGTTAGAAGACCTCTTCACTTTACTTAAAGGAAAACTGACAATCCTACAATCCTAAAAGGAAATGCTTAAAAAAGCCAACCAAAACAAACATAATTGCAAGATAAATTATGAAAATGAAATTTGTGATAGTATTTAGTTTAGCACTAAACTTAGCAGAAGTGTAAACTAGGGCAGCATTTTAGTTGTATGGGTATCTTCCTGCTAGTAGTATTATCAGTGGAGACAGAATATGGTTTGACTACAAGATGATTGAGTAGAGTGAGAATGTAACCAAACAGCTGCACCCAGTGCATTAGAAGTAATTTTATTTTAATCTGATCTCGTCAGTATTTTCCTAATTATATTTTATGTAACCACATTCTAGATAAACAATACAAAATTATTAGCAAGAAGGAAAAATTGTTCACTACAATATGCGGGGCAGAGGGTTTTTTTTTGTATCTTAAAACAACGAGGAATTTAGTCCTCCACTAGAAATGGTGGAACTTAATAATGAGACTAAGTCTCATCACCTTGAGACTGTTATGACAGGCAGGACAGAGTTCTGTAGTTGTGTGAATTTCTTCTGTACCTTAGCCAACTCTCATGTTTTAGCAAAATGTTCCTGCAGGTTAACTACCTTGTTAAACATTGTTAAAAAAACTTCATTTACTTACATGTTCTATTCAAAAGCTTTTTCTTGTATTCCTGATAACAATCCTATTGATTTTTCCTTTGGCTATAATCTTAGGCTCTAGCAGAAAGTAAGTCAAGTGGTATCAGGGCTTTGCTCTCCTTAAGCCAAAACACATAATGGAAATGGGAAGAGATATCTTTAGACATGTGTATCATGTCTAAGAGTCATTTAAAATAAAGTAAAATAAAACTTTTCCTAACTTTGCAGTCATTAAAACAAATCTAAGTATCATATTTACTGCTAGAGGGAACAATGGCTTGAGGGATTCTAAAAATTGTGTTGCTAATTCTCAATAACAATAAAAAAACTTTGTTGAAAGGAGAAATTTTATTTTAAAATGAAACTTTTGCTATCTAAACAAAAAAATGTCCAAATAGAGTAAGTAGAAATTAGTTGAAAGGTCTGAGCTGGTTAGTTCTGTATACACAAAAGAAATAGGATGACAAGCTGCTTTGGTATCTCATCCTAGCTCCTGAAAATCACTTCTCTATTAGCATTAGATTCAGCAGGTCTCAGTATTTTGCTAAGCCATTAGCATGAGTGAAAATGCCTGGAAACAACATTCCACTGACACATAACTTCAGTCACCACAGTCTCAGCTCACTTTACATCAACATGGCGATTTGCCACAGTATTGCTAAAACTGGGGAGTTTCTACAATAATCTGAATATCAGTCAGAGGGAGGGGGAGGCAGAGTTGGTTCAGGTGCTGACCATTACTGTCCTTATCCCCTGTACTAGACAGAGAGCACACCACAAGCGAGGTGAAACACAGCTGCCAGGAACAAGATATGAAACTATTCTGTTTTCTAAGGAGGGAATTACTTGTCTGGCTTTCATGTCTGAGAAGGGACTAAAGAGAAAGGACATGGAAAAACCAGCAGCTCCTTTGAGAGGTGGCATTTCTCATAGCGTGTATCAAATGACTAACCACCTGCATGAATACAATGCTGAAAGGTGTATTAGTAAAGATTAAAGGTCTAGAGGAATAATCAGTATCAGTACAGTTTGAATGCACATACAGACAAAGTCTGGCTAGATAACTCAATTAAAAAAAATAAATTAGCTTACAGCAAACTCAGTCTGTCCTGGTGCCAGGATTACCAAGCACGAGAGGGATTAACTGTGTTTATTAATCAGGTTATCTACAGGGCTTTAAGTTCTCAGTGCCTCTGAGAACGTCTATAGAAATGCAAAAATACATCACCATAATTATGCTGTTTAATCTGCCTGATAAGTTGTGTATTTTATTCTACTAAGATTCTATTTTTAAAAAGAGATTGCACCTGTGTTTCATTTTGTTTTCTTCCAGAACTGGAGCCATTATTTTCCCAGCAACTGAAATACCAAAATAATACCACTCCTTTCTATGGTATTAAGGAGGAATATAACACTGGAGCAAAAGCTATTTTTACTAGCATAAGAAGCGAGGTGGCATTTAGTAGGAAAAATTTCAAACAGATAATATCCAGGAAAAGTTTAATGATGAGTGCTGCAAAGCACAAAATACATTTAAAAACCTCAAACAAACAAATTCAGTGCTTCTGTCTTGATTCTTCTTTCACTGGAGGGCAGGGTTTATGTAAGTAAATCCTTTTGATTCCCGTCAGATCGTTCAGTAATTGATGTTTCATAGCTGAGGTTTGCAACTTGGTGCGCTGTTGGTTAACAAATGGCAAATGCAGAGGTATGTTAGATATCGGGAAAGATTCAAAGCCCAGTGCAAGTATCTTCTTTTGAAGTTATTTGGATCAGGCTTGATGACGGGAGTTTTATGAGAAGTAGTTGTAAATCTGGTAGCTGAAAGCTGCAAAAATCCCCTTTCAAAATGCTTTGTTACAATTTAGCTGTATCTCTTTAGGCTGCAGCCCTGAAACAGGATATGTTCAGCTGACTCGCTGTATCCACACTCTGCCTCAGGGGGAATCTCCAAATCTGACAGATTGCTCTGGACACCTATATTACACACATCTGCTTTTTTGTTACTCAGGGTGCTGTTTGACACACCTGGAGGGCAGAGTAAGTTGTGGATCAGCTCTTACTATTCAATGAATTTTGAGCTGGTTCATTTTTTGTAGGAAAAGCACTATTAAAGACTGAGCTGCAATTTATCCATCTGTAAAGTGGGTGGTGGACTCAACATTCTGTAATTTCTCAGCATGGGGTGAAAAGTGGCTTATATTTCAACTAACACTGACTGATAGGAAGTTAACCTGCAATGGGGGCAAAGTCTTTGGCTGCACTGCTAAAAAGCAAGAAGGAAGTAAGTTAGGAAAGTGAGATCTTTGTCTAACTACATTGGAGTGGATGTGGCACATCCACTGAGCTGAAGTGCTTCAGATGTGTGTAGTCTGTGAGAGAAACTGCTTCTGAGAACACAACTGTTTTCTGGAAATTCATCTGTTTCTTTTAACTCCCCTGACAGAGGATGCAGTGCCTACTGCAGGATACTTCACCAGCCTGCAGGCAGGCAGGTTTCATTTTGAAAGGAAACAAAACACATCAAGCAAATTTTTAATCGAAGGGTATTTTCTTTTGAAAACAGGACACATGGGAGAAGTATAAGAAGTGGCAAATCTCTTGCTAGGCTATCTGTAAAAACTCCTGAAGTCTAACCTCAAAGTAAGAACCTTCCAAAATACAGGTATTGTATATGAGTTTGTCCAGTACAAAACCTGGGAAGGCAACAGAAGATAACAAAATGCAATAGCTATTCTCCTCCTAAATAAAACCAACCTCCCAGTCTTTTATCTAAAATGTTAGCAAACCATTACATATGCTGTAATTTGTAAGTAAAATAAGTTGGCTTCATGAAAAGGTTTCAGACCTGAATCTTAAATTAATTTTAGTTATTTGCCAATGTTTGATTTTCAGGTTAATTGGTGGATTATCTTTGTTTGTTCTCACATTAATCAAATGGTGCTTTACATTTAAAAAATAATTTCATAAATCTGGAATAAATAATAAAAGGCTTGCAGTATTTCATCTGTCTCCTTAAAGAATCTTTAATTTAAACTTAAAAATAGAGAACTACATTAGGTCATACATTTAAAGCATTAAAAATTCTGAGAAATATGGAATCATGTTTTGCAAGTATTAATTGCAAGTTTTTTATTACAGTTCATTGGATTTTTAAAAATTAAATGTATACAAAATTTTGCATTTGATGCCTGCTTCCTTTTTGTAACTATTCCTCATTCAACTTTTTGCCAGGGATTACTTGTATCATAGTAAACAGCATTAAGAATTCATTGCAGTACTGGTAATAAATACTTATTTTTATTATGGAAACAAATGTAAATGTATAGACACTACATGATCACTTTAAACCCCATGTTTCAAGATGCTTTAAAACTTTCTGTGCTATATTTTACCTACATTCTGGACATGCCTTTTAATAAAATACAATTTTAAGGAAGTTCACCTATATTTTGTATTAATTCCTCTTTTTGACCTGCATTCAATTTAAAGTCTTTATTTTTTAAATAAATGGAAGATACAAAGTATCAGAACAATTATGCAGCAGCCCAAGGGCTGATCCCGTTCAGTGATGTGCTTCAGTCCTGCCCATCATGTTTTTTTAGGAATGATAAGGAATTATTTTTCTAGTAGCAAATATCACCAGAAGAGTGACACCCCTTCCCAAATGACCACCTAGTGCCCTCAAACCTGCCAGCATCCAGCACAGCATGCCTAAGTTCTGGTCCACAGTTTGGGCAAACTTTCTATACCAAATCCTTCCCTTCCTTGGCATCAGCCAGGTTTTCAGTGACTGGCACAGGAGATTTGGATGTTGGCATTATGGAGCTCCACGGCTGCAAAGGGGAGTGCAATGGGGACCAGGGTGAGGAGGAAGAGAAGAGAAGAGGGAGGAAGGGAAGCGGTTATGGCCCGGGACAGCAATGGCTTGCAAGAGCCTCATCTGGCTTTCAGGCCTCCTAGTTTGGTTCACCCTGACTTACATTTTAACACTGATTTTGAGATGCATCACATACAGAAGTGTTTTCTCTGCTCTGCTTTCTAAAATTGACAGGCAAGCATACAAGATTAGTTTCTCTTTTCCCTTCTTAATTTTTGAGGTTTTGTGATTTAACCAATTAGATGTGTTTTTAATAAACAAATCTAGAGGCTCGTATTTTTTCTTTTGTCCCTAAACCTGAAATGCTGTCCTGCAGACAACTGAAAACAGCATAACCCTAATGGATTAAATCTGCTTGTTCCAGTTTTAAGAACACATTTGGCCTCTTTGTTATCAGCAGAAAACAAACTTGTCTGTAGAAAACAAAACACACACATGCTTAGATACAGCTTGACTCTAATTAGCATAAAGGATCCTCTCAAAAGAATTTTTAAAAGATCTCATTATAATGGTACAGTTTCTAAAAAGGTTTGTGACTTTTAAGTGAGCTGTAAAAAAGTATATAATAAGTGTAAAAATCTAGGATGTAAAAATCTAGGATTATGATCTGGAATAACCCACATGTAAAGTGAAGAGCATTGTCAGAAGAGGTACTGCTTAGCTTGGTTCCTACAGATTTGGACTCGTGACCCTGAATTCAGCAGTCCTTAAAAGTGTGGCCTGGTGATCACTGATGGCCCCTCAATCTGCAGAACCAGACAGAACAAGCTTTTAAGACTAAAAGTCTGAGGATACTGATATGCAGGATCGACTATGGTCCATTGATCTGCAAGGTCTAGGAAATTCTTTTTCATCTACGTGGTTAGCTTTGAGATTTGAGCAGGCAGTGGGGCATTAAGTTGACACCAAACTGGCTCAAATATATATAAAATATATGTATTTGTCCTTAAAACTGGAATAGAACCAAACCATGTCTCTGAAGTTTTGTTCAACTTGGACCAGAACAGAACTGGAAGACCTTTAGTGAGGGCTGAACCTAAATGGGACCGAAATAAAGAATTTAAGGACTTCTGTCCTTGGACTTTAAGTATTGACTCTGTGCATCCTTATCCTGTATCTGTACTATATAATCAAACACTGGGCTGTGTTGCTAAAGACAAACCCAGAACACTAGTAGCTTATTTACAATTTCCAGTAAATAAATTTGCACCACTCATTATTAACTAGTGGAAGGAAAAGAAAACACCAAATTTTCCCTTAATGAGATTTGGACCTCTGGTGCTGTCCTCTTCCTTCCTAGGCTTATCTGTTTCCTTTCACTGCTTTCCCTCTTTCTATCTCAGTTCAGACTGCAAGCAAATGCGTGACTAAATGCTGACTATATAACTGCTTTAATTTCCTTGAGTGGATTCTGGAGCTGCTCTGTGCATATCCATATGTTTTGCTAGCTTTCTAAGATATTCTTGGATAGTAAAAATAAAAAAAAACCTAATTGCCTCATCTGGCAAAAAGATATAGTAAATGCAAGTGATGTAACTGCTTGTCCTAATTTTCTATTTTAAAATGCAGCCACATTTTCTGCAATTAAAAGCAGCTGTCAGGACTGAAACGATGTGATTCTCTGAAGCCTCCAAGTTCGGTCACTCCAATATATCCAGATATAATAAAGTTCTTTAGATCACAACTGAAATAAAGAAAAAGAAAAAGCAACACTGAAAAAGCAATCAGAAGTACAAGAAGCCGGGAAAGGAAACTTTCAGTAGCTGCGTAGTGCTGTGCTGTGGAACAATCGTACACGGTTTGTGGTGTTTATGCTCCCTGGTGCTGCTCTGTGCTGTTTACAAATGTATTTTCTCATAACTAATATTACAAACATTGGGACAAGAAAATTTAAAAGCACCTCAGTTGTACTTTGGCTACAACAGCAGCATAGTTCTTGTCCTGGAGTTACAATGATGACTTACTTGTGTGGCTTCCAGTGCTGTCAAATGCACTGCTCTGAAACAACCCAGAGGAGTATTTAGATTTTTTATGTCTGTGTTCCTAGAAGACTAACATGTGTGCCTGAGACAAAAAAACATTTGCCTTGGTTTATCAGATGTATTGTAATATTATTTATCAATTATTCACAAGCAATTTAACCCCCCATATCAAATTTATTACCTGGAAAAAAATTATAGATAAAAATGTTATGTCATCAAACCAAAACACTGCTTTAAAATTGCCAAATAAGTAGCACCTCTGCAGAAGTTGGCCACATGATAAATGTATCTATTTTTTTAAGCATTTCTTATAACCAGCATACAAACTTTGTCTTCAAGACTGATTTACATTCTTTGTCCACATAAATTCTCATCTGTCAGCCACAGGAAAAGCATTTAAGATTCCTGAGTGTGACTGCTTATCTTTATGTAAAATCTTGTAGATAAATATCACGTGAAGCATAGGCACTACGTGAGCTCTACCAATAATATTTTTGGTTACATCTTTCCATGGCAAGTATTTCCTGGGTACAGTATCTAGCAAAAGCATGCAAAGGTTTCCATAACTAGCTTCCAAATACCCTTAGATCTGTACGATTAGTCCAAACAGAGTGTACAAATGGGATTCACAAGGTGACGACGTTTCTAGCAGCAGCTGCAGCAACCACCTTTCCTGCTTTTCCAGAGGGTAGGTATTAGCACGCTGTGCAGATCACAGCCAGCTTGCTGTGGCTGCCTGCAGCTTCAAAGTAGTATGTTCCAGCACTGGAAGATCGTTTTTTTTTTTTTTTTCCCCCTTTCATCGCTATTGCGGTTCCGACATGAAAGAAAAAGGGCTGACACCACTCAATCCCGTGTGACACCTGACACCTATGCAAAGATGGAAAAAAGTTATTCCATGATCTGTGATCGAAAGTGACACCGCCTCATTTTTACAGCTCTGTGAATCACAGTCTTCTCTTTTCTACCGTATTTTGGTTCCAGATATACATATCAAAATGATCCGAATAATACAGTATTCAGTAATAAAGGAATAAAACAACAAGAATGTGCATAGCACATTGTGGTAGACACAGGCCAGTTCTCACATTACGAAATGGTTTTCATCTGTTAAAGTTTCTTCATTTTTAGGCTGATGAAAGGAATGAAGCTAAATGTGTATAGTATTCGATATAATATACTGCCCTGTGTTTGATACGACGATACCAGCACCAGGATGAAGTTCAGCTTAGCACATACTCACAACCAGGAACCCGTGTGCCTAGAGAGTAATGAGATCAGCTATTTCCAGTGTCATTAAAACTGCAATTTCGTAATTTCTAATTTAATTTTAGATACAACCCCTCCTCTCACTTAACACCCCCACCACCCAGACTCTTGAGAGCACAGCAGGTCCTCCGAACTCTTGGAAAGGGGCCTCCTTGGCGGAGACATCTCCCGTCCCGCCCGGCTGCGGCACCGAGCGGCGGCGGCGGCACCGCCGGGCCCCACACGGCCGGCACCTCACGGGCCCGCTGCCCGCAGCTGACATGGCGGCCAAGGGCCCCTCCCGCGCCGGCAGCGGCCGCCCCTCCTCGGCCGGCCCGCAGCAGGGCGGCGGCGGCGGCTTCCGGCTGAGCTCTCTTGCCTTCAACAAAGATGGTGCTCCCCGCGCAGGCTCCGCGGGCGCCGGCGTGCCCCGGGTAACATCCCGCTCCCCTCGTGTAAGTACGGGGCGGGGGCGGCGGACGCTCCCCGCACACTGCTCGCTCGCTCGCTCGCCCGGGCGCTGGCGACGGCCCCGCTCGGCTCGTCCCGTCCCGCCCCAGGCGCCGCCGAGGGGGAAGCGGGAGAGCGGTGCCGAGGAGCCGTTCGGCGGCACCCCCAGCGCTGCCGAGCCGGGGCAGGGGCTGGGCTTCCGCGGGGGGGCCGGGGCGGGGCGGCGGGGCCGCCTCCGCTGCCGCAGCCCTGCCCGGAGGGAGGCCGGCACGGGAGGAAGGCTGGAGATGGTGCTGCCTGCCGGGACCGGGCCGGGGTGTGGGCAGCTGGCCCCTGGCTGTCACAGGAGCAGCCCCTGCTACACCCCGGCAGGGAAGACGTTAAAAGCAAAACTTGATTTTTTTTTGTTTTCGGTGGGTGGGGGGTGGTGTGTGTAAGGTTTTTAATCCGTAGGCTTGCTGTGAGTAGCCAGAGTCATTCATGGGTTAGGCAGGTGAGTGCAGTTGGTGTTCCGGAAAACGGTGAGATATTTCTAACAAAAACCTAAGTGGATGTGCCTTTTTAGCGCCAGAACGGGTCTTTATCAAAAGTTTTATCTCCATTCATGGATAGTTTCTCTGTCAGATCCAGAAAAATGCAAACCTGCTTGTGTTGGCGTGGTGATGAGTCAAGGACTGTGCTCATTCAGCAGGACGTGGGCTTTGTTTCTTAAAATTTGACTTTATAGCGAAAAAGATTCATTTTCAGAAGTATCTGGGGAATGTTTGAGCCATGTCATTTTTTGGGTAAATGCACATCTGATATTTTTCATTTTCTGTAAAATTACTAGACTAAATTTAATTCAGAGCTTAGGTCCCTAGATATAGGCTGTGATTAAAATGAATTTGTTAATTCTGTGTTGCACTAAACTCTGTCCCAATAATGTTATACATCAAAGTCCTGATATATTTCCATATCTAGCTGTTTAGTTCCTAACTCAGATATTTGCTTCTCACAGTAAAAACACACAAAGAAGTACTTTGAAAATATCTTAGAAATCAATATGCCCCATCCTGGAAGTTTTCCAGGTCGGTACCAGGACTTTAAACCCTCAGTTACGTGCACTCTGCAGTCAGCAAGCCAAAGGCCTTTTCCAGTAGAAATTCTCCCTTCAGATTCCTGGCTTGATAGGCATTTCTCAGTGCCCAAAGGTGCAAATTGAGATGGTTTGTAAGAGCTTTATTTTTGAAAAGTGTTGGCTGCTTTGGTCACGAAGAAGAGGAAGTTGTCAAATGCTGTACAGTGACTAGAGAACTCTATGTTCCTCATCCAGCATGTGAGGAGGCTCCTGAACGGGAACTCCTGGGGTCCTTTCAGAATGTGAAACACAAAAATCCTGTAGTATCTGAAACAGTTTTCTGCCTGGGTTCAGATGGCACACTCAGAGGTGCTGCTGGATGCCTGTCTTGAACTCTGCAAGTGCTTCATGAGCTCAGGGGTGTTCTCTTAGAAGAAAGAAGTGGGATTTACTGCCTGAATTTTGCTGTAGTCCAGAGATTACTTCCTGTAGTGTAAAGGTACTATGTGTTGGAGACCAGAATCTTCAGCTTCACCTGTCCAAAATGAGCATCCTAACATCAAGTGGGAAAATCCAGTTCTCTTTCTTGCCTGCTTTTTTTCCACCTCCTCGCTTGCACTGCTGTCTCAGTCCATTATGGAGTTTGATGTTTGAACTCTGCTTAGCAAACCAGCATTTCTTAGAGACATGGGCTGGTGTAGCAGTGTTTGATTCCCATGTGACCCCTAGACAGAAGGTAAGCACCTTGAAATTCACTTCAGTAGATGAGAAATGTGCTGGGTAACCCGGGAAAGATGGAGTCCTCCAGGAAGAAGCTTCCCAGCAAAGCTTTTGGCACTTGATGGAAGAATTTTTGGAAAGCAGCTTTGTCAGAGGATGTCGCAGACAGGGTTTTCCAGCCTCTCTCTCGTGGCAGTGTGCTCTTGTGTTCTGTCCAAGGTGCCATTTCCCTGCCGATATGTTCTGTTGGTCACCTGTCCTAGATTTTAACAACCAAGCCAACCAAATAATCTTTGATGGGGCCCTGGGAGTCAGTAGGCACCTCTGATGGTAAAAAGACTTTTTCCGGTTTCATGCAAAAGCTTTAAAAATTCTGTCTCTGCTTTTATCCTCAAGCTGAATGAAGTATAGTTTCTGCAAAGGTCTAGCGGTTCAAACAGCAGTGTCTAGTTTAATTATGAGAAGCCCTCTTTGTAATGACACTCAACACCTGCTGCTGTTTTTTGACTTCATTATTTAGTAATGAGGAAGTATTTAATTGTGTTGTCCTGTCATTTTCCTTTTCAAGTGCCATTAATGGGCCCAGGGATATGTTTGTCATTAAGGACTAGACTAGACACTTTGATTCAGTTCATAGGTCTGGCATGGACTGCTGACTTGATCTTGGATGAGCTGCTTGGTCTCTCTGGGCCTTGATTATTCTTTTGTAGAGTGGCTATAGAATGTATCTTTTTCAGCTGTTGTCTAGTCAGTGTTAGTCAAGTTAAATGTCAAGTTAGTAGTTAGTCAAGTGAAATGGCAGAGGGCATCTGATCACTTCCTGTGAACACATTAGAAGAAAGGGAGAAGGGCAACTTATGCTAAGGAACAGTTTTGGCAGAACAAATGCATATAAATAGAAGGGGATAAATTTGAGATTGAAATTTGAAGAAAGTTTCTTCTCATCAGATCAGTTGAGTTTCAGAGCAGTCTTCCACGATAATTCAAGGGTGAGAACGACCTGGTACGTAAGGTACATTTCTACCCCTCCTAAACTTAAAATGCATTGTGTAGGCCAAAACTGCCTGCTGATTCTGTCCCTGCTGGTGCTGTGTCTGCCTGGCTGTGATGCACCTACCAGTCCTGCTGCTGCTTTTGTAATTGTCTCAGTGTATCATACAATTTTTGTATTGGTCAAGCAGGACATCTCTTTAATTTCGGGGAGTTTGTGTCGCTTAAGGAGTGGCAAGTGAAATCTGAGTGGAAAGAAGGTGATGGGGATCATTAGTAGTTTTGCCAGGCTGGTGATTCTGAGTTTGGAGTTTTCTCTAAAGGTTGACAGGTGTCAGACATCACTTTTGGATGTTCAGATATCACTTCTGGATGTTAAAGGTTGAAGTATTTTAATCTTCACACATTTTCTTACTCATTTTCTCTCACTCTAGGTTGCCAGATGGATGCCAGAGACAAGCAGCTTTTACGCTCCCTGCGCCTGGAGCTCTGCACAGAGGTGCTGGTGGATGGACTTGTTATTCAGTATCTCTACCAAGAAGGGATTCTCACAGACAGTCATGTTCAAGAAATAAAAGCCCAAACCACAAGTCAGAGGAAAACCATGATGCTGCTTGATATTCTCCCCACCAGAGGACCCAGAGCTTTTGACGCGTTCTTGGATTCCTTACAGGAGTTTCCATGGGTTAAGGACAAGCTGATGCTGAAGCGTAAGGAAATGACAACACAAGATCCTTCAGGTAAGGCCAGGGTTGCTGTTGCTGCTATTTTGAAGCTAGTTCTCAAGCCATAATTTAAAAAGTATTGAATGTACCAGTAATTTCAAGTTAGGTGTCGTGTTAACTCATGATACCAAGAAAAGGAAACAGTCTGAATTTCCTGGAAGCCAGTCAAACACCAGGAAATATTGCAGTTTGGGACAAGAGCAGGGCTGAGTTTCACGAGACAAGGAGACAGCAGGAGGGGCTACCTTGGGAGAGGCTGGGATATAATCCTATAATCCATTGCCTCAAAAGGAACAGACTATACAAAGTAGTTTTGACTAGCTGCAGAATAGTGTCTTCACCATCCATGTCTAATTATGTTCATTTATGTTTTACAGTGGTTTGTTCCTGTATCATTTATATTTACTGAGTTTTCATTTGTTTACTTTCATTGTGATTTTAATGTAATTTTGATTTAGTACTATACTCTAATTTAGATTTAATTAGTTTATTATATTTACTGGAGTGCAAATATCTAGGATCATTACTTGCAAAATTACTAGCCGTTGCTTATTTTCAAAACAACTGTAGGAGCTAACTGATTATTTAGTATAATCTCTGGATTTTTGGCTTTTAAATGTACTTCTAAAACTAGTTTTGTAGACTTGGTGTTTGTTCAGAAGTGTTTTCTTTACCAATCCATGCATGCTGTTGCTGAGCTGTTTTGAAGTCAAGACAACTACTTAAAATGCACATTTCTTGTCTCAGATTCTGGCAGCATTCACTGGCTGCTAACCTCATGTTACCCGCAAGGTAGTGAAATAGTCCTCACTTGGAAACATCTTTTCCAAGCAGTCTGATTAATCCTCCTCCAAGCCCTCCCCCCCTGCTGTACCCTCATCTGAGTTTGGTCATACGTATTTTGATGCACATGACATGTCATTTTTTCAGTGTCAGTGTGCTTTGCATGAGACTGAAAGCCTGTGAAGAAGGCTGGCTAAGACCCGTTGACCATCATGTGCACCTGCGTCTCAGTTAGCTGCATGTTCAAGAACATTTTGTCAAGATCTGCTGGACAAATCTGAGATTATTTTACCTTAGGACATTTTTAATGGAATATTGGGACAGCTGGTCTTTCCGTTGGTCTCTGTGTACGTTGCTCTGTGTGTGCTGGGAAATGAGTAAATAATTTTCAAAATTTGGGAATAAATGTCCTATGCTGCCTACAAGTTCTCAGCATAATGCAAACCATGGCATTGTATATGTTGGAAAAGCCGTTGCTCACTTAAAACAAATACTGTCCTGCTAGTGCTCTTTATTTGCCTTACAAATCAGCCTCTTTGTTTGATAATTGCTGTTTCAGCTGGTGAATAACCTTACAGTTCCAAACACACATACAGGCATTAAAAACAGTCGGGATCATGTAGTTTGTTACTAAAAAAATTGTTACCAATTTCTGTTCTTTGGATTGTTTTGTGAATTGCTTGTTCCTGCTCTTGATCGATTGTGACTTATGTGCTGGATTTGTGCCTGTCAGGTTTTCTGCTGTTGAGTGGGCTGACTGTACTTGACAGCCCTATTGCCAAATTTTGTGTGTGAATTAGAAAAGGCTTCCAGATTAGATCAAAGGTTACTGTTATTTTTATGGTGGCAGTACGAGAGTAAGAACAGGCTAAGAGGCAAAGCCAAGTTTGTTTTAATATTTAGGCATGTTCTTTAGAAACCAAAGAAAGAGAACACCATCTGTGCCCTCATAAATGCTGAGTGCATCCTGGAATGAATTGGAAACTATGGTGGCATCATCAGCGCTGATTACGTGCAAGAAAATGTGGTTTGGGATAAAAAGCTTCGCTTTGCATTCTAACAACAGACTTGGAAGCTTTTGTCTTGGCGGAGTACATGAACATATGCTTAGCCTTAAGCATGGAAAAAGCCATTGGCTCTAATAAAACTATAAGCATATTTAAAATTAAATGTGTTCTCTTAGTGTCATACTAGATAACTTAACTTCTGCCTCATTGGAAACTATTCTTATAACTGATCGTTTGTCAATGGTAATTTGTTTTAAAGAGGCCATTTGTGGTGAAAAAAGCTTGCCACATATACACTATCCTTCTTTTAGACCCTAAAACTTTTAAAATGGAAGTTGGTTTTACATCTCCAGATTTTTAAATCCTAATTTTTTTCTTTGGATCATATATACTATGGAAACAGAATGCTTATAATTGTTTATGCTCAATTAAAATTCTTTTAAGGAAACTACCCTTGGTTTTTACAGACCCTTTTGCAGGACTAAGGAGTGGTAGCAAGTTGATCCTTGATGGAAGGTTTTATTTTAGTCTTTTGCTTCTCAGTGATTACATGTAGGATTTTTAAAGTCAGTAATTAAATAGACTATTAGATTATATCTATCTGAACTTGAGAACTGGCATGTACACAGTGATTTTTTTGTGTCAGCCTTTGAATTATTTTGCATTTTGTTCAAAGAGCTTTCTATCCTTCCTTCAGCTGAGAAGTATAATTGGTTAAAAAAATCACAACTGTAATTATTTAGAAACTTATAATTTATTTTCTTTTCCTAGTAAAAAACAAGCCCAAACCAACAAATCAAGCAAACAGCAATTTCAGAAAGTCAGAAATAAAAATACTTTTGTTGATGTAGTATAAACTTGATCTGGTTGACCAGGCAGCTACAGAGTGGAAGCCAAAGTCAGATCTAGGCAAGACACTGCCACTGACTCATTGTGAGTCTTTGAGCAAATTCTTTCAAGGCAATGGATTTATTGATTCCCAAGTTGTGCAACTCACTGTAATGTTCATGGAACAGCATAGAGTGGAACTGTAAATTGGCCCAGGATTCAACCCAGACTATGCTGTTTGGCTGATTGCAAATAAATGAACTTTAAAACCTCTGATATCCTGAGTTTTATTGCTGAATGTCAGTAGACTTAAAAATATTAGTTCTGTATACTGTTATCTGATGTAGTTCCATTGAACACAGAAGACCTTAATCCTGCAGAGCATGAGGAATACTTTTCCCATGAGAATCAGGAGGGTGATGTGCAGGCAGGTAGGACCACTTGCATCTGCATAACTGAAGCAAAGAGACCCTAGATTTCTTCCCCTTGCTTGTTTACTTTATGCAAGGACAGCCTTTAGCCTAAGGTCCCCTTTCTCCTCTCTCCTATGGGTCTCCTGTGGCCACAGCTTTGAGGAAACCGTTTCACAAGCTAGGAAAAGCATAGTTGTAAAACCCCAAAATCCCAAGAAGGAAGTTTAAAGTCGTGTGCTTTTGGAGGTAAGTATTTATGACTTTAATTGATTTAAAGGTGATAGGGTATCTTTCTGGTTTGTATAACAACCTGTGATAAAGCACTTCACCCTGTGCAGAGCGGCATTGCAAGATTTAATCATTATAAACATCAACCACAACACAAGTTTCTGGTTTTGAAGATCAAACCTTCTGCCATAGTAAGAGTTAACAAAAGTAATGTGTGTCTGTTTCATTGGGAAAAGACTGTTCTGGTTTTTCTGCCCTAGTTTGGATAACTTTATGCCTTTGTCAGGAACATAAATCTTCAATATAGTCTTATAATTCCTATGAAAAACTACAGCTGTTGGCAACAGAATTCCCTTCTTTCTAGGAACAGCAAACAGCAACAGTTACCCAGTATTTTTTGCACTGAACAAAAAAACCAACAAATTTTGATGGTGTTTATCAGATTGTTTTTCTAATCTCTCTTCGCTTGGGAATTTCTCAGCCCGAGTATTATATTTCTCTCCATAATATATGTGCTGTAAAATAATTTACTTCTAAAAGTGTTAGTACTCCTCTTTGTAGTATAGATGATTTCTTCATTCCACAGGAAATTGCAGCATACTGAGAACAAAAAAGTGAGATATGGTGTTTGCCAAAGGAATCCTGGAGCAGCTGCTGCTGTCTGGCAAATGTTAGAGAATTTAGGGCAGCAGAATTGCCATGGGAAAGCTGTACTCTCACAACTAGGCAGAGAATATTTTCTAATGCATAATTTTGTTGTGGTACCTAGTAGACATTAGTGTCCTGCTAGACTTGGGTGTTCATTTGAACAGATTTTAGTGTGGTTGAGGTTTCTCCCTGAGTGTGTGGGGAGTGTGTGTTGTTGTATAGCTATATAAAGCTTCATGTTGTGTAACACTTTGGATGAAGCATGCAAATACAAAACAAAGCAAAACATGTACTTATGCTGAGAAAGCCAGACATCCTTCAATCCCCTCCAAGCTTGCCCAAAGTCCTTTTTCCACAGTTGGGTTGTGGATTTCTAAGAATTTGGATTCAAATGCAAAAGCATTAGTGCATGGGGAATTTTAGTATCTCTTCTTACCTTTTGTTGGCTGCTTCCTGCCCTCTTCCTATCCTGCTTTCTCTCCCATCTAATGCAGTGAGAAAACAGCCTGATCTCTTGCCTTTTCCATTTAGATGTCAGACAGGAAAAGCAGCTGAGGAATCCCTTTTCTCTCTTTGATATAGTGGACAGAAGACTGTAGTTTTTTTCTTTCTTCTTTTTCCCTCCCCTCTCTTGTACAGTCCAGTGGCAGAAGGGGGAGTTTCCTCCCATGAATGTCTGAAGGAAAGGGATGGGCTTAGCAGCCTTGGCCTTGCTTGGTTGACCTGGAGATGAAGAAATGCCCTTGTGCCACATCCTAATGCCTGGAGGTTACAGGAAGTGTTCTGTAGTTATCTGGAGCAATTCAAAGGCATAATCATAGGAGAATTTCCCAAAATCTTTTCCACATTACCATCTCCCCTGAAAATCGGGTGTTACATTTATGGCTTTGGCTGTGTTCCTGACCGTAGCAAGATCTGTGAAGTCTGGCATTAAAGTGCACACACTCAGTGTTAACTGTATGCATCACGACATGGACAAGTAATTGACTTCTCTGGTACTATGGAGCATTCTGTGTGTGTATTTTTAGTTTAATGTGTGTATAGATTTTTTTCTTCTTCTTCTTTTTTTTTTTTTTTTTTTTTTTTTTTTTTTTTTTTTTTTTTTTTTTTTTTTTTTTTTTTTTTTCAATTTAAAGGGTATCTGCTTGCTTTCTTTTTTTGCCATGTCCATAAATATCTGGCTTTATCTGGCTGCTTACATCTTACCTTTTCACTCTGAGAAGCCTGAGTCTTAGGCATCAGTGTTAGGAAATAGTGTTTCCAGCCTCAGTTTCTTTCAGGTAAGGTAATTGAAAGATATACCCATACTTGGTGTTGTATTCAGTAATGCAAATATGTGAGGCTAATAATAATAATAATATAGATTTAATAAAATGTGTAGACCTGGAAACAGGAAAGGAGGAGTAAGTTCTGGCAAGAGAGGTGTTTAGACCAGCTGTGCCCAATCAGCTACTCTTAACCAGTGCCACTAAGGGGAAGTAATGGGTAACTAACTGGTATTGAAGACTCCCTGCTGGTATGAAGTGGAGACATCCATGTGCTGGCCAGACCCGATGCCTTCCAAAGTTTGCTGCTTCCCCAAGGACTGGATCACAGAGGTTGCCAAGACCTGGCCAATCGTCAGACTTCTTACATATACTTCAGCAGATTAAGGATGACTGTGGGACTTGGTGATCCTATATGAAGGGATTGAACCCAAGCAGTGTTCTCCACAAATCCATGGAGCTGGATGGGATGCATCTGAGAGAGCTGAGGGAGCCAGACTCTGTCTTTGAGAGGCTGTTTTCTGTCATGTGTGGTAGGCTGTGGTAAGCCAAATGCACAAAATGCAGTAAAGTATCAGGAAAAACTCACCTGGGGTATACCACAGCTAAATCAAACGTAAGCAACTTGATTCTTGCCTTCCATGATAAAGCAGCTGCCCCTGTGATTGACAGCAGCAGATTTAATTTAATTGGCTTCAGCAAGGCTTTCAGGAAGGTCAGACTACCAGTCTAAGAGGACTGTGGTTGCAGCTTTGATGTCCACATAACTGGTGGCTAATTAGGAATTATGTTCCTCAGGGCTGACAGTGAGGCCAATTCTTTGTGAGAGATCTGGGTGATGGAGGGACTGTATCTTCAAGAGGTTTGTGGGTGAATTAACTTTGTTTGCTCACTTGTCGCTTAGTGTTCCATGACCTTCTGAATGGTGCCTGAAGCTGGAAAACGGGATGACTCCAGACATTGGGGATAATTTGACACAGGAGAGTGGGACTGCCTCCCAGAGGGACCCCAGCAAACTGGATGAATGGGCCAGCGAGAATCTCATGACATTCAGGAGAAGGAAGTGTAGAGTCTTGTACCTGGGATACAAAATTCCCACAAAATAACACAAGATGGGCACTGACCGGCCAGTTGCAAATCTGGGTAAAAAAAAGTGGTTGTCTTGATAGACAACAAGTATGCTGATGAACACTAACCACAGGCAAGACTGCTTCAGCAAGAGGAAAGCCAGAAAGCAGGCTGAGGGAAGTGATTATTCCCCTATACTTGGTACTAGAAAGCTGTATTTAAAATACTCTACCTAGCTTTATGTCACCAGTACAAGGGAAAGATTGACAAACTAGAGGCCTGTGGAGCACCACTAAAGTGATTAGTTCAATGTACACTACGGGGAAAGGCTGAAACAACTGAATTTGTTCTTGGAGGATAGAAGGCCAAGTAGACTCAGAAAACATGGAGTCAGACACATCCTGTGGGTGTGTTGCAAAAGGAAAAAGGAAAAGAAGTGGCAGCCACAAGTTGCAGTGAGGGAAAGTGTGATTGAACCTGGTTTTAAAAATTCACATGACAGTTTAAGCACTGGCCATGAGAGTTTGCAGTTAGGGTTTCTCAAAGAGGATTTGGAATCTATCCTCAGAGACACCTGTCACTTAATGGTACAAGACCTTGAGCAACCTGATCAGACTTTGAAACAGGCCTTACTTTGAGCAGGAAATTGGACTAGATGACCTCCAAAAGTCCCTCCCAACCTATTTTTTTCTGTGATTCTATGACTTTGTTGTCTAACTCTCTGACCTTGATTTTATTCCAAATACATGTGATGCTGACACAGGATACTTTGGATGTGTATGTGGGACTTCAAGTTCAGATTAGGAATGTGTGGTTTTTAAGTAAATGAGAGTGTTTGAATTAGATTTCTTTCAGGTGAATCTAAACTGGAAAATGGTCTCTGGCTGTTCAGAGTCCATAGGACCAGACTAGAACCTGTTGGAAGTGAAACCTTCCAACTGTGTGTAGTCTGAACACCAGAACCTTAGCATGATCTGTATCAGTGTATAACTCCTGTCCTATTGCTCTGTACTTCTTGCTGATACAGTTGTAGCCTTCTCTGCCAGGGAATGAGGTGGTTTTGTCCATTAATGGAACCTGCTGTCTTGGAATCTCTCTTCCCAGAATTCTGTATTCATACATCCATGCAGATGTAGATGAGCATCATATCAGGGATGCTGCTGCATGCAAATAAATGCTTTTTCCCCCCCTCTCTGATTATTCAAGTATCTCTATTTCCCAGAGTTTATAGTACTGTTTCTCATCTTGGAGTATGTCTGTTCAAAATGGCTTACAGAGTTCACTACCTGTTGTTTTCCATTTGACAAAATGCCTTAGTTCTCTGACAATTTTCTCCTCAACTTGCATCACAATATGATAAAATTGTGTGTTGGGTTACACTATGTGTGTTATAGAAAAGCAGGCCTGGAAGGCCCAGAGGTGAGCCTCTTCCCTAGGCCTGGAGGTGACCAGGAAGCACATCCAGGTCACCAGGGATGGGCATGGGAAAGAGGATCATGGGTTTTTGGCCTTCTGCACCTATTATGTGAGAGTACTGCAGGTTATGACCTTATAGGGTATTTTTTGTCTTTTCTGTTTATATGATGGCACATCCTGTGTGTGGGATGGTATAAAGAGAATTTTCACTGCATAGTGGTAGGCAGTAGCCATAAGGGAGTAGCCATGGCACTAACAGTAGTAGGAGTCATAGGAGCAGTCTTAGCATGTAGTCATAGAGTGATCTGTAGTAGTCTTAGTCTCTGTCTGTATAATAAAGAACTCTGTACAACAACACAAGTCTCGTCTGAGAAGTCCGATGCTCCTGTGTTCAATACTGCAATTGTGCCCACATTTTATATTTTCAAAAACATGTATAGATGCAATCCTCTATGATCCTTGAGATCTCTTGTTAGTTGTTTCCAACTTCGCACAGTTGGTCTTGTTTGAAACCATTGAAAAAGCTTTGTACGGAAGGTGCTAATTGTTTTCTGGAGCAGACTGGAAACTTTCTTGTAAGGACTTGATCCTGCAGCTTGATAAAGCCACTTGTAAGCATAAAAAAAGAAGATGCAGTTGTTATTTTTGTATTGTGTCATCAATAGAGACATTCTGTCAATACTAATTAATGGTTTTTGTGGCCCATAGATACATGCTAATATATGTTCCAGAGTAACTGAGAAAACTTTCTACTTAAGATTCTCTACACTTATTTTTATAATTTTTTTCTTCATTAATATTCTGCTTCAGAGCTGACCAGCTCTTCTTTTAGCATCTTCACAGTTGCCTTGTAGAATCATCTGAAATGTTTGTTTAATTTTTGTATTTTTATTGCACAGGGAAAATGTGTTGTCTTTCATAGATTAAGTCTACGCATGCTATTTAAAAACCAGCCAAGCAGACAACACATTCACCTTAACTTTTCTGGGTTGTGGAGGCTGCATAACTTCCCAAAGTCAGTAAAAATGCTAAGTAGTGTTTCTCAGTAAAAGTCCGACTCCAGTGAAGTCAGAGGCCAGACTCCTGTTGAGCAGAGCAGGACGAAGGCCTTGCCACTGATGACTAAAATGTTCTCTCTGGTGAAAGAATGGGTGCTATGCTGTCTTCCCTGCACTGACATGGCAGCACGACCTGACCTTCAAAGAAAAATAGCTTCCACATCTGGAAAGCTATTACTAGTTTAGACTCCACACTCCTTTTGCCTGTCAACTGAGAGTATCAGCAGTGGTGTGATTTAATTCTCACCAGGAAATGTCACTTGTATGGCAAAGGTCAGGAGGTTCCTCTAGGATACAGTTAATTACACATGGTTAGCATATCTTGAAGCCCTCCCTGCACTGCCATATGCAACTAAGTTTTCATTCCAGATCTGTTTACAGTCATATATTTGTTTATGTGAAGGAGAACTAGAGCACCCAAGTATCACTCGTTACCTCCAAGTGATACAGTTTATGTTGTTAGAAGATTTATTGTTTTGTATACAAGACTTTTAAAGCCAATTTTTATCTACTCGGCAGTTGTGTAAACAGAAACCAAACTTCTTGTTGCTTCTTCTTCCCATTAGACCGTTGTTCCAGTATACTGTCAGAGTTTCTTCCTGCTCTTGCATTTTCTGTGAATATTTTTTGATGCTAATTAATGTCCCTTGTGCCCCTCAGATACACAGTAACACATGCTTCAGAGTAACTGGAAAAACTTGTAACTGAGTAATTCGTTCTTGCAAATGAGAAAGCCTCATATACTGATGTATTGGCAATGGGTTGTACATGTGTTTTGACAATCTCCACTGCTGCAAAATGAAGTGAAACTTCATTGTTTCTTCCAATTTACATTTAGAGAAGGAGCCAATTTGATTTATGCTATAGGGTATGTATGTGCAGGAAATAAGCATTAATGCACTGGATCAAGGTAAATAAATCAATATTAGTGCGCCACTTCTTCTGTCAGCCTTCTTAATCTTACTATTTCACCACCTTGCCTGAGATTTTTGCAAGTACTCCTAGTTAACCTAAGCTTACTCAACCCTTCTCCTGTCAAGGTCAAGGGTAAGCTCCCCTTGGCTTTAAAGAAGGTGATTTTAGTCTGTGCAGATGCTTTGAAACATTTTAGCTTTCATTTGTAGTTAACAATATGTTGGGTTTTTTAACAAACAGCCTGTTTTAGTTTTTGATTTTTGTAATGAAATATGTGCTAGGATTGAGTAAAAGGACTTGGAGAGGTAAAGGGCCCCTTGTCAGCCCCTTGTCAGCCCCTTGTCAGCCCCGGGGATCTCTGGCTGGCTCTGGTGGCAGGTCGGCTCCCTCCCCAGGCAGATGGTGCTGCCTTTAAGCAGGGGCATAGGAATCCTCAGCAAAGTAACCACTGAGAAAGAAAAGCTGGAATGAAAAGGAAAGCCAGTACTTTTTATTATTTCTATGTGAAGAAAATATTTATTTAACTACGATTTTATTCACTGTAGGCAATGACTTTGTTTGCTCAGCTTTTGAAAAGTCTTTATTCATACTCCTCTTCCATTTAATGAAAAAGTAATTTATTTCTCAGGGATCCAGTTCTGCTACATCCCACATAAGATTAGTTTAATATTCATATTCTTGAACAGCAATTGCTGCAGTTAGGGTGACAAAATACTCTTATCATGCCCTTGGTTTAGCTACTCGTGGTGGATCTGATGAGTATGTCTGCAAAGTGCGTGTTTTAAAAGCAGCTTCATGGATAGCTAGAAATGCTGTCCAGCTGTTTGCAGTAGAAATGAACTCAGGATTCTCAGACATTCCTCTTGCAGACACCTGGATTATAAAGGAGGAGCCTTAAACCTTTCCCCAGCAAGCTGCTGGGTGTGCTTTCAGCCAGGTGCCCAGGCAGTGCAGCTCTTGCTGTCGGAGCTCCCCGGACACTTGAAAGGCAGCTCCGGGCAGGTCTCGGGCTGCCGTCAGCCGTGCCAGGCAGCGCCTCGCTCATCGCTGTTGTTGGGACACACGGCCAGGCCTTTCTCCAGCGATTGCACCCCCGGTGCCGAATCCTGTGGGCGTTTGCGGCGCACACCTGTCACACAGAGCTGTGTCCCTGCCAGCTGCTGGCAGCGATGTGCAGCTCTTCACAGGGGATAGTGTAACGTCGATATCACCCTACAGTGTAGGGGTACCTCCTCAATGTCTTAGACACTTCCCTTGTAAGTGCATCTATGGTTTATATAAGCAGTGCCTCCTCAGCTGTGTTTGTAAATATTTGGTGAAGGCATAGCTCCGAAAGACAGCTCAGTTATTGAAGTTTGAGTAGAATAAAGTCCTTTCCAGTAGTTGAAAGAACTTTTCATAAGTCCTAGAAAGAGATAGGGCTTGAGTTCCTCTCCTTGTTTCACCTGGGCTAATTGAGGCAGCTTCAGAGTTGGTGTGCTGGCCTTTGTACATCCCCTCCTTAATGCCTCTAAGTTTTCCCAGAAATTGTGCATAGATTTCAGCAAAATAATTCAGACCTGTTCTGGGATAAGGGGATTGACAATAAACCTGTGTCTCTGCCTTCCACCCAAATGGAGTAGAATTATCCTGTAACTGAGAGTCTTGTTTGCATTATCATTGTTTATGTTTAATTTACCCTAGTTCTCATATACAGCATTGTTAAATGGATCTTTAGGTTGTACAACTGAGTGCAACACTCCTTTTCCTATGCAGAGGGTAGTTGTATACACTGCACTTGTCTCTTTAAAGTTATTACTTACGTTAGGGATTGTTCAGCTTCCAGTATGACCAAGGGGTGAAATATAGAAGAAGAAATGAGTAATACCTCTTTAGCACTAATGTTTATTAAAAGGCTGTTAACATGCTTCTGTTGAGATAAGGTAAAGTTGTCCAGCTCCTGGCATGGCACTGCATTGATTTGATACCTTGCAGAAGACAAAGTCCTGGAAGGAGCTCCTCAGTCTCCAGAAGGCAATAGGCATCTTGCATGCTGTCCATATTCCAATTAGTGGAAGCTTGTGCATTGCTAAAATTTAATTGGAATAGCTAGTTTAAGAGGTCTGTGTTAATATATTTTCATTATCAAACTCAACCTGCAAACATTTGTTTGTGTGACTGTATGCTTGTTAGCATGCTCATTGGCCTCAGACGGATTACTTGCTCCAAGTTTACTTTAATTATCCACAGAATAAAGCCATAACATATTTATAAACAGAGTCTGTAGGAGTGAAACCAACTGTTTCCACTGAAGGAAGCCCAGGGAGTCCAGGGGGATATTACAAGGTTGTGTGTGTCTTGTTTGGGTTCTGTTAGCATTTTTCTTTTGTTTTGCTATTTTCCACCTACGATAGTGTAAAGAATAAATACCAAGTCACTTAGAGACTTAGAGAAAAAACATGGTGCCATTCTATTCAGACTAATATTGTGAATAATTGGAGTGTAAACTCTGCTGTTCACTTGAGTGTCGTGTTCTAACATGCTGCATGACAAGGTGTTTTCCTGGCTAATGCTGATCAGAGACATTCCTAGTGTGATTAAATGTCCACTGCAGTGTTCATTTTGCCATTGGTATGTGTAGCCTTTTACAAAATTCTTGGCATACCAAGCTCTGGTTTAGAGAATTTCTTCCTGTTTTGTTTTTGTTTTGTTTTTGTTTTGTTTTTTTTACTAAGCCAGATATGAAGGGAGCTGTGATTTAGTGCCTTGAATTTATGATTTAACAGCTTTTGATTTCACTGCTCAGTAGCTCATGCACTTGGTAAAATTCCTTCTGTATCAGAGTATTTTTGTTGTCTGATTTAAAAGGCATTGTGCTGGGGGTTTCTTCTCTTGTTCTGTATGCACAAATATATTGTTTCTTCCCATTCAAAAGTTCTTTGACATGTGCTGAAATCACTTAGAGACTTCAAGAAAAATAATCTTGATAATTATAATAACAGTAATCCCATTACATTCTCTGTAAGTCTTCTGTGTTCTAAATTACCTGTGAATGTTAGGAAAGGCAGAACTAGCTTTTAGCTTTTGTGTATAAGCCTTTTATACTGCTCTTAGATTGTGCATATTTGTTAGTGTCTAGTCCTCATAATAGTGCCCACTAAGACAAAGTACACGACATCTTTGTTTTTCAACTTCAGCATTCTTTTGTTAAATATCAGATGATCAGATATTGGGTAATTTTTGTCTGTAAAGCTTCAGAGCTCTAAGTTAAAGAAACATATAGAATATCCATGTCTTGATACTGCTTTAATGCCAATGGATTCCTCCTGGTAGAGTTATGGATTACTTGTGCAATCATCATTCCTAGTACTTCTTGTACTAAATAATATGCTGTCTACTTAAAATTGTACATTTATGTACAGCCAAATACTGTTTTTTATGTGTTGTCCTAAACTCATAGGACATAACTCATTCTAACTTAATTCATTCTGGGACAGTTGTCATCATGTCAGCAACATTGTCTGGGATTTACGTATCTAGACAAGCCTAGAGCTCTTCAGACTTCATCACTGTCTTGCATTGTTGCCTGTGGGTTAATTTTGAACTCTTTCCACACATGGCTGGAAAATACCAGAAGTCCTGAAACTGGAGATCTAATAACTTTAATTATTAGTTAATTAATTAATAATGGAGCATCAAAGTGGGCACAGAGTCCCAGAGCATGCCTATTCTTGGTGGGGGGAGGGAGGTAGTAAGGGATTCTGTGCTTCCAGGCATTAATTACCCTTCTGATTTTGGCACCAGCTAACATTTGTACACCTCTAGGGTATGCACTGATAAACAAAATCGTTCTCTTCTGTTCTGTGCTGTAAGTGTAGCTTTTTGTTTTTATTATTGCTCAGTTCCTGTTGACTCTACAAGCTGTTGCCACAACCCTTTTTTTTCCCATAGAGCTATCACTATTTAGTTACTCAGACTTCTCCTAATTTAATCTTGTGCATCAAGAAAAGCATTTATATTATCATGTTAAAATGAAGAGCTACTCTCTGAATAGGTTAGGTCCTGTGCTTTATTGAGTAAACTGATATGGGAGCAGGGTATAAAATCCTATACCCCTTACATGAATACCCAATTCTTAAGAGCCTCCTTTCTCCTTATCTGATTCCAGTCATGCCTGTACCACAACTTTTGAGCCTTTTCCCCATTCTAGATAGATTTCTCGTTCTCAGTTTACTATTTTCATGTTCATAACCATTTTATGTATCAGTCAACATTACAACATATAGTTGATTTAATTCTGGCATGCATAGCACATTGGTCATATGTACCAGAGAAAATCTTATTGTAATTTATGTCAATAAAATGAGTGTCATTGTGTTGCATCTTTAGAGATCTAAAAGCAAAGTTATTAATTGGATCTTCCTCTAGGATTGCATCCCCTGCCTTTGTAAGGATGTTTGGAGTGAGTACATTATTGCTTCATGTGCTTTTGCACCACTTTCTGAATCCAATGGTATCACAAGGTTAAAAAAAAGAGTCGTTGGCACATAGAATATATAAAGTATGAAGAGCTGTCTGCTTTGCCTCACCACAGGGAACTGCTGTGAGTTATTTACATGCTTATTAGGAAATGACATTGAAATGGGATATTGTGTTTCAGTTTTTGGACATAATTTCTTCCTTGTGTGAAAAATTTTCAATACCAAAATGACCCTGAAATAATCTTCTGCAAGAGTGTTCATCTTTCTTTTGCAGAGGTGACATTCATGCTTGCTGAGATGATATTTTATCTTTTCCAGGATGTTATATATCAGACACAAATTCTAATATACAGTTACAGTAACTACTTTGTCCATACATCATTGCAGCTGTGCAGCAATACCCACTGATTCCTGACCACAGCTGATGGGCTTACTCCTCATACTATGCTTTACAGATTCCCTCATCTTGGTTTTAAAGAAAGGGCTGTCTCAAGATGGAATCCTAATCCTGTCCTGTCCTGTCCTGTCCTGTCCTTGTATAACCTGCATTACAAACTCACCAGTGTTTTTTGGCTTGCCTTGGAGCTGTAGGGATGCGTAAGGCTTTGATGATTTTTTTCCCACCTGTAGGATCGACTATGTTATTTGTAATATTCCTTCCCCTATAGCAGACCTGCAGTTCCTCAGAAAACTTTCTTAACCCATCAAGTCTTAGCTGTAAAGAGAGAGATGCCTGAGGTTTTGTTCAGCATTTCTGTAATATAACCACTGGGATGAGAGACAGTGAAAGGACAGCCATGCTGGGTCTGTCTTGCTTAATATACCCATGGTGTCAAGGGAACCTATTGTTAACCTTTCCCAGGCTCTGTCAAGCTGAATACTCACAGTGCTATGAGAAGGAAGCTTGACTAAGGGAATCCTAACAGTGACAGGACCTCTTTCCACTCCATTTTACTGTCCTGTCTCCAGACAGAGAAAAATGGCATCAGAAATTGTTTGAAAACTCCCATTTGGCCCTCTGTTCTTACATTTTTTGAACACCTTGGCCCTCAAGCCTTTCTTTTACCTTGTTAGTCATATGCAGTAATTGTCTTTGTTTCCTCACATGTAGCCCTCTGGTGCCTATCCCAGGTAGGAAATCCAGTCAGGGCAGGGGTCTAGGAAAGAATAAACTGAGAGTGAGCATTTAATCTCTGTGTTTTCAGTGACTGCCTTTTTAGGCATAGGTTTTACTACTCCATTTGATTTTTTTATTTAGCTGGAGGTAGCTAGTAAAAAGTCTGTCTTTTAACATCACAGTCATGACTATTTTCATGCAAAGTGATAATACATCACATATGTGAACAAAGTGCATATGCCACGTCTGGAACACCAAAATTAATTACCTCAGATGTAGAAGAAGAGGACAATCACTCAAAACAAGGTATGATTTAGGATTAAGATATGGGAAATGTGCTATTACAAAGTTTTCCCCAACCATTTCAGATTTATAAAATAAATATTGGCATCTGCACACAAATGCCAGAGAGCAGGTAGCAATTTGACAGAACTACAACCAATTCTACACTTGTTTTTGCCTACAGGTTATGAGGAAGTGATGAAAGGTATTCTCAGCTTTGCATGGGTCACCCTATTTTGGTAGCTTGAATTCAGATCGTATATATATACCTAAGTAGTTTATTTCCTATGGAAAAGGAATATATTTTAGTAACTGAAATTAGGCTGTTCAAGAGAATTGATCCTTCTGGCAGACCATGATCCTCTTACCTTGTGGTGTACTGAGGCAGGTTGGTGAACCTTTGACCATGGGAAGAAAAACAGCTGAATCTTTCGCTATTCCTGGTGTTTTCTAATGGGGAAATCTGCATTAAGTGAATGATATTCAGTACTGAAGAAAGGTAAATGGCTTGTTTTTAGAATTGTTTTACATCACTTAATTTTTCCCCTCTGTACAAGTGGGGTGTGTTTCGCTTTAGGCAGCACCCTGGTGAACGTAGTCTCAGAAAAGTGTCTTGCACTTGAACAAGCAGTACATAGCAGCTGGAGCTTTTTCCTGGTACACAAAGTGTGTGTCGGTTACATTTATACTGTAAAATGAACCAGAATTTAATTTTAGGGTAGTTTTCTTCGTGACTAAACTCAGAAGAAAAGCTGAAGTTTGCCTCTTGTCTGCAGCTGTTTTGTACAGTTTCAATTAATCTTCAAAGCTCAATAATTGGTGTAGTTTCAATACAAAGTCTTGAAATGGAACTTTAAAGGATCTTTCTTGTTTGAAGATAAAGCCAGTCATAACTCTTCTGCAGTTAAGAAGATTTAAGTTTTGAGTTGTTTTTATTGCTGTTTTTTTTTTCTGAACACAAATGAACCATTTCAAAGGAAGGTTAAGGAAAAGGTGCTCTTGATATACAAAGTCCTATCCATTCCATGTTTTCTCATCATGTTTCTTAGTAGTTCTTTTCTTTTGAACCACGAGAAATGTGAACCACAGGTAGAAGGTACCTTTTCACCAAAGTTTTTTGGTAAACGAACACATTCCTGTGAATTAGGCAAGGCTGTCTTTTTGTTGTTCCTTTGTTTTTCCACAATATGTTTTTCTGCTTTTGTTCTTACTCTGGTGGAAAAGTTAAATTGTATTCTGTAAAGGAAAATAGTGAAGGGCCTTTGGATGGTGACATGAAAAATCCTTTAACTTGCTAATAATTTATTTTAATTGTTGTAAAGAACCTTGCCTATGGAGTAGAAGTCACTGCAGCACCTGGTGGCTTTTATTATATATATCTTAAGGGGAAGGTGCTAGTTTTCAGGTCTGCTCTGTGGCCTGCCATAAGGAATATGCAGGTGAAATCTGAACTTCAGACCAGTTAGTGTTAGGCTCTGGGACTGGAGAACTCTTGTTAAGAGGAACATAGGTCTCAGGCATCTTAAAAGCTAGCAATGATATATTTTATTAAGTACAGAAATGAATAAATAAAAATCCAACTGATTTATGACACTTGAACTTTCCAAACTAATCTGTAATTTACATCTTAATCTTTGTCCGGGACACACTGTCTACCCATAAAAATTGTTTGAAAAGGGAATTTCCGCTTTTAAGTCAGCAGCAAAAAATGATTCAAATAGAGTTACTTGTTTGCTCTGTTCCCACGGGTGGCTGAGATGGGTTGCAGTCACACATGCCATCTTATTGTTCTCCTCCTAAAAAATGTTACCAAAGAAAATGGGGTTTAAATGATTGTTTACATGACAGTTGTGCCTGCAGAAGAGAGATTCACATGAGGAACTCTGGTCTTGATCTGGACCGTGACTGAATTTTGTCTGGGTGCCAAACCAGGATCCCAAAAATCTCTTCTCCTCTGAGGCCATGCATGAGACCAGTCGCCTTTCTGCCTGGCATATCCTGGAGCGATGTTTGGAGCATGCCAACCACAGCTGCAGGCATGGCACAGGGAGCAATGCGTGGCTTTTGTTTCTAACTCTTGAAGGGTTAACATTTTCAAGTCTTCTCTGCCTTTCCTCTTCATGGAGATGGTAGGGCTTTTTCTTCATGAAAAACAAGGGCAGCATGTTTGGCAAAATGATGCCAGGAGCTGGGCATTTAGGCAGAACAACCAAAAGTGTTGATCTTGTGGAGAAAGAGCTGTTGGTGCAGGGTCAGTAGCAAAGGTGAGGGTGAGATGTGGACACCACGTGCTGGAGCCTGTTAGCTCCCTCTTTAGACTGCACTCTTGCTGCCCCAACTGGCTAGTTCCATTTGCCCTTCCTTTACATGCAGATCTCCGTTTGTTTGTGAGCAGGACTTGTATTCTTTAAAGGATGCTTTGGTAGCTCTGTGCATTCCTACTTCTTGGCTCTCTCACCCAGGCTTAACTGTGCCTTTTTACATCCTGTCTTACAGGTCACAATTCATCTGACATGCTGTTGCTGAGTTGTCTCTGAACCCCCCATGTGGTCTTACCTGCATTTTGGTTTATGTTTTGGTCTGATCCAGTGCACTTACCCCAGTGCCATATATCTCACACTTCCAAAGACTGATTCTGTCACAGTCCGAGGGCAGTAGGCTCCCTTCACCTTTAGGAGTGATAAATTTAGTCCCTGCCCTTATAATCACTGTATATGGTCTCTCCAAAGACTTCCTCCTCAAGCGTCAAAAACCTACCCTAAGAGCCTTTTGCTTACATTTTCAGTAATGGCATTTTCAAGCCACTCCCAGATGTGCCATCCATCCAAATACCGAGTTGGTTAGTTTAAAGCTTCTTGAGAAACATGAAAGAATCCCTGTATTACTGAGTTATGAATAAAACTCCACTCATGAAAAATTCCTTCCCTGCCTTCTTAGGGTTAACAGTTGCATTTTAATTGTGGCTCTTAAGAAACCTTGTTTTGGTATTTAAAACAAAACAAAAGAAAAGAAAAGAGGAAGAAAAATCGCTTTGTGTGTTGGTGCCCCCTTGGTATCAGTTTGAATCTGTGTTGGTGCAAGACATAACCCAGCAGAGCATTAACTGAGTGGGAGGTTGTTTTCTTTAATAATTTACGTTTGCTGCCTTTTCACTCTCACTATATATTCCCTTTTTAATGGATTTTAAAGATCATTCTGAGTAGCATGCCAAGGTGCTGAAACAACTCCCTTGGCCTATTGCACCAGTGACTCCTGTGTATTTCTAGCCTGTATTTATAGCTCTGATTTTCTGTATCCTGCTGGTGTCTGACAGGGGCATGCATCTGAGCCTTGCTGTCTCATTCATTTCTGTCATCCTTTCAAGTACTGTGCAGCTCCTTTTCACTTCTAACCTTACTGACTCATCATGGAGAGCTGTATTCTGTGTCTATGTGAGTGTATATATATTTATATATATGTATGTGTGTGTATATGTATACACACATGTATATAGAGAGTATATGTACTGAAAGCAATGAAGTGGTTACTGTCGGCCACAGTGTGCCTGTGTTTTTCTTGAACTGGTGTGCTCATAACACCAAGGGCTTTTAAATTACCCACTTTTCTTTGGGGATTATCAGCAGTCCATTTCAGGTGAGTGCTCTGATTGAGCCTGAATGCATTTATTTGCCTGTTGTTAGCCTGGTCACAATGCTCCTGTCTTGAAATAATTTTTCCTTTACACTAAACTGTTAATTTTGTCTGAGTGCTTGCTTGATTTTTTTGTGCTGCAATCCATTGAATGGTGCCTGAACCAGGAAAGCAGAATGATTTGGGAATTTTATTCCCCGTTCTAATGCTGATTTAAGGCATCGTCTTGGGCAAGTGACTGCTGGTCTGCTTTCCCTTACGTTCACTGGAGGCAATGATATTCATTTATGCATCTCCTGGAGCTGCTTAGCTGTGGTATGAGTGCACAGGGTGGATGGACCCACAGGACCTGTGGCAGCTAGCTAGAGTGGCTGTCGTGGAGTACTTCTTAATCACTTTCCATATATTTTTATTGTCCTCCTCCCAGACCAGATGGATTTGAAATTTATAGTTCTGAGAAACTGGATTCCTTTGCTCATACTGTATGGCTTTTTTTTTTTCTTTTTCCTTTTTCTTTTCTATTTTTTTAAATTCAGTATCTAATTTAATAAAGGATTCAATCAGCTGGTATGTGCACTTAGGAAAGTGACAGAAGGCAGAGGCTTCCTGGGATGCCAGGCAGATGGGCTAGATTTAGGAGAGAGAAAGAATGAGGCAGCTGTACAATAAAAGATATCTTAGCAGTTAACACAGAACTACCGTCACAGACAAAATGAATAGCCTACTCTCTTTCTTCATCATGCTACAATGTGATGCTTTCTCAGACCTCATTACTTCTTTACTTCAACAGAGGTTTAATGCTTTATGAGAGGTGACAGGTTAGATGACATCTGTTTTCCTCAGATTAAAAAAAAAAAATCCACCTGCTTCTCCGTTCATTTGGGGCCTGCAAAGGGTTAAGGCTTTGAATGCAGACATATATTGTGCTGTATTGATATTATGTACTTTGTAATAGAAAACAGAACTTTCCAGGTCAAATATCAATAACATTCTATAAGCCTTTCTAGGAAAATATAATTAAAAACATTCAGCTGTTTCCCATAATTGAATTTACTGTGTTTTATAGATTTCAGTCCCACATCTACAATGGGATATTATTATTGACTTCTAGAGATCTGCCTATTTTAAAAATAAAGAAAACACAAAATCAGGTGGTGGTACTCCTTTTATTAGAAATCTTGTCCTCCTTTCTCCCTGCAGCAGGGATTATATTGAATTGTTTGAACAAGAAAATGGTGGGGTAGGCCTTCAGCTGGTTTAAATTGTCACAGTCCCACTGAAAGCAGCTAAAGAAGTGGGCCATCAACTGAGAATCTGTCCACATTCTGCATTTAAGCCATTTATTCCTTTGCACCAAAGGCTATCAGTTACAGCACTATCTCAGGCTTTATTGTCAAGCTTTATTGACTTGTTTTCATATTCTATACTGTGAGCAGCATGTAGAGTACAAAGCCACTAAATTGCTTAAATATTTCGGACAGAATGAATTTGCTTTTCTAATTCTGTCACTCCCTGTCCTCAAAGCAAATATTTTGTCATATCATCCACATTTAAATCAGGAGTATATTCCTCCAAGCATATTATTTTCAAAATAAATATATCTTGTATATTTGGTAAGTTCTATAAACCTATTTGTTAGCACAGCCTCTTTATAAAAGGAAAAGCATAATGGTCTAAACATTTGAATGTTTATATAAAATAGATGATACTGTACCATATTCACTAATCATATTTATTTTGAGGACTTTTACCAAATATTTAGTATGTCTGCGTTTTTTACATAAATCTGTCAGTGGAATAATTTTTTAGCTATAAATATTAAAAATATGGCACTGTTTCTGCAAATATTACAGAAGCCTAAGAAAAATCCTTTCTGAGAATAGTTTTATTGTTGTTGGTTTTGGGTAGCTTGGCACTTACATTAATCACACAATATCTGATCAATATTTAAGATTTTCTAAGAAGTCAGCTGTATGCAGATGTCTAAAATAGATGTGTATGCACACCTACCCACACACACACATATATATATATAAAGAAGTGGGTGTAGAACCTTACAAAGAGTTTAAAATACTTTATTTCCATGAAGTTCAATATGCTTGTGTAATATTGGTCTGATTTTCCTGAAATCCAAAGTTCCCAGAAGTTTATAGGGATTGCATTCTAGAAGAGGGAAGAATTCAGACAGTTTCCTTTCTATTTGAATTGCGACTCAAATAGAGTACCTAGATTTAACACTAGCTTCCTTTAAAAACATTCAGACATGGATATTTATTAGTTGTGACAACCTGGAATACTTTTAGTCCATTAATGGCTTTTTCTAATGCAGTTGGGATTTCATTTTTATAATAAGGAGCACCCCTCACGTCCCAAGGCAGACAGTGGCAGCACTTAGAAATATCTGATGGTCAGTGGTAAATGTATTCTGAAGGAGATGAGGTAAAAGAAAATAAGTCTCAAAGTGTTAAGAGCTGAACAGGCATCCTGTGTATTGAACAAAAAAACTTAATTTTTTTTTCTCCTTTAGCAAGTACTTAGTTACTTTCTTATAACTTAATACATACATGGGAGACAGAAAGACTTCTGTATGAACCATAATTATTCCTTCTGCTCTCAAAATTACTATAATTCTGTGCCTGAGTTTTAAAATTACATTCAAAAGATAATATGAGCTATTGTCCTTGGTGCTGCTTGATTTGAATATTCAACTAGGAATTCATTTTGGTGAATAGTATTTTTAGTTTATTTTTCAGGTAATTTTAAGTCACCTGCAAAGTTCAGGCAAATCTGAGCCATAATTTTTGTATTTAACTTTTTGAAAAAAATCTCAGTATTTCACTTAGAAATGCAGAAACTTTTACACTTGAAGAATTTGTTTAATATTGTAATAATTGTATGTTTGGTTGTCTATATTTTCTGCCCATGATATTACAAACTATATTAGTATGTAAGAAGAGCCAGAATAAATAATTTAAAAATCTGTAGGGTTCTTGCATTATTTTCATTAGTCCATGTCATTTATATTTTCTTCCTGTCTAGCTTAAAAATGGCTCTGCAGTTTGATTTTAGATTGATGTATGTCTTTTTTTATAAAAGGTGGTGGTGGTAAAGTATTTGTCAAGAGGAATGCATAGGATTTTGGTGGACTGTCCTGTTGTTCTCTTTAAACAAAACTGTTTATAAACACTCCAGAACAAGAACACAGATTGGCTATAGATTTTCAGTCACACAACTCCCTCTTTTTCAGATCTTATAGTGCTATGCTGTCCTGTGCCATCTCAAGAAGGATTATTGCTTACAGGCATTATGGTATCATTTAATGTTCTTCATTAAAAGTTCACTGTTTTAGCATACAGGTGGCATCAGGAAGACAAAATCAAACAAATGAATATTATTAAGAAATGATAGGAAAAACAATCTGATCCTGACCTGCATCACTTGTTTTCACTGCAACTTCCCTTTGTCCCCCATTTTTCACACAGCCCATGAATACTTAGAAAAACACATCATTAAATCAAATTTTTACACACATCTATAAATTTGGCAGAGTCAATTACTTGTCTAGGCCTGCCACTTCTTTATTTTTAACTCTGGTCATACTTGCCATGTGATAAGCATCTCTGCAGTATGCAGAGAAATTGTAATTGCAGTAACATATGCAGTAGAATATTTTTTCCATCTTAAATTGATTATTCTCTTTATCTTTAGAATTATTGTGAAATGCTGTGATTTTATTATCAGGCCTCTTGAGGTAGTTAGAATATTGTGTAATACTTTTATGAGTTCAGAAACCAGACTTTACTATAAAAGAGTGGTTAATGCATATGGATACACCCCCAAAGTTTCCAGTAACAATTACATTCCAAGAAAGGTGCTAAATATATTGCTACCAAGAATCTCCTGGTTTTTTCCTCCCTCAATCTTTGATGTCATTTGGGAGTGCCAAGAATTTTCACTTCACCTACTTAAAACTTTTAAACGTGAAATAAAAATTCGCTTTAGATTTTTATCCTACCCTGTAGCTATCACCTGGCAAAAATTCCCACTGTATTAAATGCGAGTCTTCCTTGTCAGGACTGCAGGCATAGGGCTGCCGATATAGTCAGCCGTTTGTGGTGAAATTATTCTGAGTCCACACGAGGTTGCTGATGTTGTTATTCTAGCTGAAAACTTCACTACAAAGACATAAACCCTTGAAATAAAATTTGCAAGCTAACTTGTTTACATTTTGTAATTCAGGGATGTAAACTGGTTGGTAGTGTTCGGATTACTGTTTGTTTTAATTTAGAGATGTGTTAACCTTTTAAGGTTGGGGATTTTTTTGGGAAATAAGTTCTTAATCTCATTTTTTATATGCCCGAAGCAAAAGCTGTAAATGGATTTAAAATCGTAACATACTTCTTTAGATCAGCATTATACTTACGACACAGTTTCTACCCACATTGCTTTACAAAGTGAGAGCAGATGATAATTGGGGTAGTTTGCAGGCAATAACAACCTGCATTTTCTCACAAGAGCCTTACTAACAGTGTGACATAAGGAAGGTAAAAGCAAATTGAATTAGAAAAACAGCAAGCATTGTGTTTTATAACCCAAAATAAAATTCTTCAGCAGCAACTAGTCCTGTAATGTAATCCAATCTGTTTTAATACTGAGATTTTTCCAAGAAAGCAGGAAACAGTAAAGGGTAAGGCTTTCAAACCTCTGCTGTTTCGTTTACAGATCCCTTGTGTTAATTTAATGCTTCTAGGGAACTGGGGCTCTTTCTTTTTTCTCAGAATCCCTTCTCTAGGAAATACTGAGTGGTGTGGTGCTGAGAAACAGTCATGGTTTACAACAGATAAGCCAAAGGACCTGGCTTCAAATTCCACACTTCTCTGAGAAAACAAAACACTCCAATGCGCGCTTCTCTCTAAAACGGATGATTTCTTGCTGACAGGCTACAGAAAATTTACCTTAGAAGGACCTTAGCAGACAACTCCCTGGGCCTTGACATTTTTCCCCTTCTCCCATCCCTCCAGACCATGCATCAGCATCTAGCAGTTCTGTGCAGTCAGGCTTTTTAAGCATAAAAGATAAATATTTACAACTATTACTTTTGGAGCATTACCCTGAAAGTTTTACTGGCACAAAATTCACAGTCCTTCTGGTGTGACTCTGCCAACTGCAACTCCAGCAGATGCAACACTGGCCCCTTCCCACACCCTGCCAGTGCATTTTCCCCATGCTTGAAACACCCCGTCTCTTTCCCCAAACCAGAGATACCCACCTGGATAACTGGATTTTGCAGCTAAAACTGATTTTGTCTGGAAAAAACAGAATGAGTTGCTTGCAAAAACCCAGCCTGGCTGATGTCAGCCGTGTGCGTTAGCAGACCAGCTGCTGCAGCTTTCGGAGATGCCTGGGCAATGCGTGTTTTGGCCTCTCGCCCTTCCTTTTCCTTATTTTGCTGGTTCAAAAGAAGGGCTTGCAGTGTGATTTCTGAAATTACAGCAGCCCTGACTTCTGGGGTTTTGTTGTCAGTGAGGGTCTGGAGTGTAAGTTAGGGGATTTGAGTGAGGCTGTGGGGTGCCCCATGGAGGGTGTCAGTAAGCACCCCCCACTTCCAGGCCCACACATGCTTGGGGAAGATCAGCTGCCATGAGCAAAGCAGGAGGAGACATCTGGAAAGGGACTGTCACTGGGGAAATGTGTGGGACCATGCTTGGTCCTCAGAGGGGCAGGAAGAATAAGATGTGGGGAGAAGGAATAGGGGTGGCACAGCAGGAAGGAGCAGCTGCCTGACTCCAGCTGCCTGTGCTGCCTGTCCTTCAGCAGACTGAGGGTGACATGTGGCGAAAACAAGGGAAACTGAGGCTAGGAAGGGGGAGAAGTTAATCTCCTCCTCCACTCACCCCCCACCAACATCTGAATCAGTAATTAGAATTTTGTGTTAATTGGCAGTAAAGTGAATTATGTACAATTCCTAGAGTTGGGACTGTTTTGCTTGCAAGAGGAAGAGAAAAGCAAAGATTAACAGCATGCTTTATAACCAGCAGGCTCTTCTATCTTTGCCTGTAGTTTGCTTGGCATGGCATGAGATTCTCAGGAATTTTGTTCTCGGGGTGCAGAACATCCTGATAGACTAATACTTCCCCTATGGTCATTGATTTTTTCATTACTATGTAAAAGCAGGGATAATATTCAAGGCTGAGTTGTATCCTCTCCCAGGCCCTGGGCAGGCCAAAAGGATCTCAGATTCATGTGGTGGGAGCAGACATTTGGCCAAAGGGAAGAACATTGCCCTTTATCATAGGTTCTTGGTCCCAGTACCAGCGCTGGTGACATACAGCTTAGGAAAGAAAGTTTAGCAAGCAGTTGTAGGTGTGCCATCAAGAATCCTGCTGCAAGCCAGGGCAGGTGCAGCTCCTCTGAAGTCATATTCATGGTTTAGGCTTATGGCTGTGAAATTAATTGGTAGTTCATGGAATTAGCACCAGAGTGGGATGTTGTGGCGCTCCAGAGATTTCCCAAGATCAAGGAAATATTTTGAGAATCTTCTTCAGGTTACTCCCATATAAGCAGAGGGAGAGAAGTCTCAATGCTGCAGTGGATAAAACACTGCCCTGATTTTCTTCCTAAACCTTTCCTGAGTTTCGATGTAGGAGGGAGAGCTCTGCATCCATTTCATCAGCAGGTTCAGTATATGCTTGCAATGTTCATTGTGTGAGCTAATATTGAGGAACACCAGAAAAGAAAAAAAACTCAAGAAAATTCCAGTCTTAGAGGGTATATAACATGCTGAATACTGTACTGATCCAATTTGTAGGAGTTTTAGAGTTTAAATTTCCCTATGGCAAAAGAACTTGAATCCTGCAAAGAATTCTTGGTAATGTGAAAATATCACCCCTACCAATTATGGAAACAAACTTCGAAAAACAAATTTTCTAGTCAAAAATTTGTAAAATAAACTTCCTCTTCTGCCTCTGCTATTTTCAGATTTTTATTTTGTTTTGCCATTTTGTTGTGTAAACCCCTCGGGGTTGGCAGTGTTTTACGAAATATCACTGATTTCTACTAAACCACGTGTTGACTCCTTGGAAAAGCATATTTTGTGTCTATTTTGTGTGTGTGTTTGTGTGTGTGTGTGTGTGAGTGTGTGAAGAGACTTTGAGAAAACACAAACATAAAAATCATAGAATCATAGAATAACCATTGGGTTGGAAGGAACGTTAAAGATCATCTCATTCCAACCCCTCTGCCGTGGGAGCTCATGGGACACCTTTCACTAGACGAGGTTGTTCAGAGCCCCATACAATCTGGCCTTGAACACTTCCAGGGATGGGGCATCCACAACTTCTCTGGGCAACTGGTTCCAGTGCCTCACTACCCTCTGAGTAAAGAATTTCTTCCTAACAAATAAATATTAGGAAGAGTGTTAACATGTAAACATCTTAAATCTAAATCTGCCGCTTTTCAGTGTAAAGCCATTCCCCCTTGTTCTGTCACTATGTACCCTAGTCAAAAGTCTCTTTCCAGTTCTCTTGTGGCCCCCTCTAGGTACTGGAAGGTGCTATAAGGTCTCCCTGGAGCCTTCTCTTCTGCAGACTGAACAGTCCCAACTCTTTCAGCCTGTCTTCATACAATTCCAGCCCTGTGATGGTCTTCATGGCCCTTCTGTGGACTCCTGCCAGGAGGTCCAAGGATGGTCATATGAAGGCAGACCAACGTCCATCTGTCTCAGCAACTTGTTTCCAATTAGGATCGTAGGTCAATGGCTGAGGGAAGGCTGCAAGAAAACCCGTCCATAGCAGTAGATATCTGCCATGCTTTTCCTGGAGGCTGGATCTTGGAAGCTTCATGAGCTGCAGTTTGTGCCTTGATGTTATATGGCCTTTCATGATTTTTTCTCTCCCTTAATTTGAGAACATGCTTGTTGGAATGTGGTGCCTGGAGATTGTGATAGATTTAACTTTTGACCTGCTTTCCCACTGAGTTGCATTTGATGCGCTTCTGTTCCCCAAACATAGTTGACTTAAAGGAGAGAGATCAGTATACTCTCACCAAGGATGCAGCCTGTGGTAGCCATGTAATAAAAACATCAGCCTTCAAAGGCAAATTCCAGTTGTACAAAGAGCTGCATGCAGGAAGACCCTTTCTCTTTAGTCTTCCTCTCCTCTTCATTCTTCCTAGGCTCAGGAGACCTAAATGAGATTTTTTTGCATTTAGGATTGGATCTGCGAGGAATGCTTCTGATAAAGAATAATGGCACGTGACTACCTGAAGGTGTCAGTTTGGTGTTATTTACATCAAGCCTCGCAAAAAGACCTCAAGCATTTTCTTTGGCCTGTGTGCAATGCATGACAAACCAGCTTCATATGCAAAAAGGCAGTGTCTGTCTGTCTCCCTTGTATAAAACAGTCCCCAGCAGTATTACTGCGAGTGGCTGCTTTCTGAGCAGCACAACTGTAAGCATTGTTTGTTTCTCTTCTGCAGGGGATTAGTCTGCACCGTTCACGTAGTCATTCATCAGTAACCCTAAATAATATGTGCCGTGATATGAATGTTGCATAACATGGGCAGTCTTCCAGATCTATCAAAAGAGCTGCTTCATCTCTTTGCTGGATTTTTTGGCAGAAGGAAGATAATAAAACTCTGCTCTCTGCATACCAGATAGATAGAATTTGTCCTGCATCATGTCAAGTAGGGCTTATTAATTCATAGATGCTGAGGTTTTTAAAATGAAGATGAAAGTTTGTAGGTGTTCAATTCATTGGGGTAGAATGGGTTTCCATGTTGCCTTATAGGCTGTAAAACTAATAATAAACAAGAGAATTATGAAGGGCCTCCCATTGCAAAATATGAACTAAAACAAGTCAACCTTTATGCAAATGTGGTAATCCTTGTTTTTCACAAAAACTTCAGACATGCAGCAAGGTTTTCTGCTTACTCTGAAATCCTTGGGGTTTATCCCATTTCCTTTTGTTACATTGTTGGGAGGTACTGAAGTTGTATATAACAAGCAGAGAGACATCTGAATATACAGATTATATTTTATGAAAAGATATTAAAAATGAAGTTAAAATGTACATTTTACTTTTACTTACATCTTAAGAGTGTGACTGAGCTGGACCTTTGAACTTGAAGACTGGCAGTTGTTAATATGAGAGCTTTGTCAATGACCATGTGGAGAGTGGTTATAGTTGTATTGTCTTCCATTTACATAGAATTCATTTACAAGCCAGAGCTTTGATCTTTCAGGTTGATCTAGAAAGGTTGACTTCTGTCGTGGTTGAATTCCAAGTCATTTTGTGATTTTACTTGTAAAAGCACAGCTCAGTCTGTTGGTAGAAGCCAGCACAGTGGGAATAAACCAGCAGAGCCAAAGTCATCCTGTGTGATTGATTTGCTGGTCACAGTAACATGAGAAATGTAATATGAGAACCAGCCCTGGTGTTCTCAACAGTCACCATCTCCAGGTGTGGAGACCTTGATATATATCAGGCAAAGGAAGAGAAGATGATTATTTTACTTTTACAGCTAGCAAATTAAGCAGCAGAATGAATGACTTCCCTAAAGTTTATGTCAGGTTCGGGAACTGAACTGTTAACTCCCAGTCCACCGTCCTAACCACAGATGGTTTTTCCTATCATCAATTTTACCAAAACGCATAGCTCCAGAATACATGAACTTTAGGCTGTTGCAATAATGCCTCATTTTTATAGTTATCACTATTCCTAATGAATTTGCTGCAACTTATTTTAATGGGCTTTCAGTGTGCTGGCTACGATTCCAGGATACTTATTGTTTGTACTTCATAAAAACACCATGCTGTCTTTCAACAGAAAGGTTTTTTCTTTTAACAGTCTTTTTAAGTACATTTCATGAAATAACAAAGACAGCCATTAAAACACAGCATTGAATAGCTTCTGCCAAGTTTCAGTGAACATTTTTTTATTTAAATTAGGAATGGAAAAGATTTCCTGATCCTAACATTTGTTCTCTTACTATTCCAGGCAACCTCCTCCTGCTATGCCATTTGCAAAGTGATCAAAATCCTGTTAAGTTCTTTGTCTTCACTGCTGTCATTAAAATTATGTTCCAAAACCTCTGTGCAGTCAGGCTAGAAGCTTTCTTCTAACTTCAGCCTGAATTTCATTGTGGTCTGTTTATATCCACTTGTTCTTAAGTTAACATTGTCATTTTGCTTAAATAGCTCTTTTACTGCCTCTGCAAAATATTTATGGAAACAAACCTTGTAGCTGCCTTAGAAGTCTACCTCTGCTGAGGTTAACCAGGGATCCTCTTCTTGCCTAGGCAAAGCTTATGTGCAGAGCAAGCTTATCAAAACCCTGATAAGCTTGCTCTGTACCAGTTTGAGACCAGTTTCCTTTCATATGCGTAATGAAAACTTTTGCTCAGTGCTTGAGGTGAGCTCTGGACTTGTACAGCAAGAGCACTGCAGTGACCTTTGTCTAGCAGAAGCACATCTGATACACTAAAGTGGTGTCTTTGTCTTTTATGATTATATCAGGGTGATATAATGATATATAAAATATGTATGATTTTATCTGTGTGATTTTATTACTTTCTCTTTGATATTTCCAGCTTATATGTTTCCAGGTTATAGCATAAATTTGGCTGTCAGTCCTTCTCTTTGTGTGGACTGCTTTTTCAGTTGCTGTTCTGTAGCAATGACTCAAGATAGTTCTTCCTGTCTGATACCTCCTCAGGCCAGGTGAATATTTAATAAACTATTTTCTTTTAGTTCATCAAACTTGTCCCTTTGAAGTCCTGAACTTTTATTACAAGCATTTTGATTATCTCTCTGTTTAGTGTAAACAAAACCAAATAATGGTCTCACAACTCATTATTTTCTTAATCCAATTGTTTTACAGAAAAGTTTGCTACTCCCAAAATCAACCCTAAGAATACCTACCATCCTCCTTGTTTAACTGTTTTTAGTAAAGAACATAGGATCTCACATCCAGAAATAACTGGGCCCCTGCTGCTACTAGACCTATTTGTTTTTCCATTTCTAACTCAAAATTTAAAATCTCGTTTTCTACTATGAATTGTGTCTTTTGAGTGTCAGGTAAAATTTTCTTTGGGGGTAAAGAGGAAGAGATCTCCTTTAAAGGAATTGAGAATCTACTACACAATGTCTTCCTCCTAAAAGGATTTTGTGTTATTCATCCCGTTGCCATTTTTCATGTTCAGTTCTTGTCCACCATTTTTACTTCTGTTTTCACCTTTCCCAAACATAGTCATGCTCCAATCTTGATGGCATTTTCTGTTATTCCTGCAGTATATTGCTTCAGATTTAGCATCAGCAATTGAAATTCCATTTTTTCTTCTCTGGTCTATGACCTAAGTATTAGTACACAATCATTTCACTTGTTCCTCACTAACCACATCCATTTCCCATACCGGATTAGGCATAATCCTGTGTTTCCTCTCAATTACTGCACTCTATAGTATTGAATCTGTTTTCTTTCTCATTTTTTTACTCAGTGACATTCCTTTGCCCATTGCCATATATTTTAAGTGCAGTATTGTTCAGAATAATTTTTAAACTAACTCCAAATTCCATATCCATTTGATATGCTGTTCTTATTTGTAGATCCAGTTAGATGACAGGTTTCCAGCTATTAATGACAGCCTCCCATCATGTGGATCTCCTTCCTTAGGTACAAATCTGACTCCTTTGTCTTCCATCCTTTCTACTTTTACTTTGGTCAGTGGAGCATCCTGCTTGCTCATGTTCTCTTTATTTCCCCTTCACCATTTTCCTCATATTCCATTTCCCTCCACTGCTCATTCTTTGCCTACATGATCACCTTTATTTAGGAGGTATTTCATACAATCATGGAATCATTTAGATTGGAAGACCATTAAGATCACCAAGTCCAACCGTTAACCCAATACCATCATGTTCACCACTAAACCATGTCCCTAAGCACCAAATCGACATGTTTTTTGAGCACTTCCTGGGATGCTGATTCCACTATTTCCCTGGGTAGCCTGTACTGGTGTTTGACCACTCTTTCAGTGAAGAATTTTTCCCTAGTATTCAATCCAAACCTCTGCTGGTGCAACATGCAGCTGTTTCGTCTTGTTATCTGGGAGAAGAGGCCGACCCACACCTGCCTACAACCTCCTTTCAGGCAGTTGTAGAGTGGTAGGTTCCCCTCCCAGCCTCTTTTGCTCTGGGCTAAACAACCCCAGTTCCCTTAGCTGTTCCTCATAAGACTTGTGACCTTTAACCTTCATTGCCCTTCTCTGGACATGCTCCAGCACCTCAGTGTCTTTCCTATAGTGACATGCTCAGAACTGGACACAATATTTGAGGTGTGTCTTCACCAGGGCTGAGTACAATCCCTGCCCTGGTTCTGCTGGCCACACCGTTCCTGACACAGGCCAGGATGCCATTGGCCTTCTTGGCCACCTGGGCACAGCTGGCTCATGTTCAGCTGCTGTTGACCAACACTCCCATGTTCTTTCCTTCTGAGCAGCTTCCCAGCCACTCTTCCCCCAGCCTGTAGCACTCCATGGAGTTGTTGTGACCCAAGTGCAGCCTTGGCCTATTGATCCAACCTGTCCAGATCCCTCTGCAGGACCTTTCCCCCAGCAGATCAACACTCCTGTCCAACTTGGTATTGTTTGCAATTTTACTGAGGGTGCACTGTCCAGATTAAGTTCTAGGTGGGCTTTGGCACTTCTAATTTTCTCCCTGCATAACCTCACCACATCCTTGTAATCCTCCTTAGTTGCTTACCCCTTCTTCCAGAGGTCGTAAACTCTCCTTTTTTTTCCTGAGGTCTAGCCAAACTCTACTGAGCCAGGCAAGTCTTCTTCCCTGCCAGCCTGTTGCTGAATTGCTTAATATAAAGATTTAACACTGGGGAGTTGCAAATAGCATAGTAAAAGTTGATAAATTTAATATTGCTTGTTATTATATTAAACAAACATCTGACTACAATGCATACCAAAAACCCCCAGCATAGCAGCACTGCAGGAAAGCATTTTAATATTTGACTGCATGTATTAACAAGCTGCAATTTCTGAGAATATTTTCCTGGAAAATGAAGATACTTCTGTAAATTGACTTTTACTGGCTGAAGCTTTCAAAAAGTCTAAGTAATAGATGAGGGCAGCATATTTCTTTTATATGATTAATTCTAATACAATAAATTCTCATTGGGCATTTGAGCCTGAAGGTAAAGGAAATGTTCAGAATTATTTCTTAACATTCATGCAAGTATTTTACAGTGGGTGGGAAACTATTAAAGCCTATTTGTTGATGGAGTCACAGTCAGTGCTTTAAATTTTTATTCTTTCTCAAGACTGAGGAATTTTTTTTTAACTATAGAACAGGAAAGTTTAAAGCTTTTAAATAATAGTAGATGATCCTCCCTCCCCAGCAAAATCCACATTAAAAACATATTAAAGTATAGAATATTGATGAACTATTTCAATCTGGTAGTTGAATAAGAGACCAAAATTTCTGTTACAATTGCAGGTGTTTCCTGCAGCTGAGTATGAAATTAAGTAAATTTTTATTAAGTTACAGTTGCTATTTGTTGAGCTTTTGCTGTTCCTAGTTTTTTTCTTAGTTACTGTTTTCCAGGAATTCTGGAACTAAGAAATGTTCTACTTAGAATTTGAAAACATAAAGCCATCAATTCATTGTGTTTATTTTTAAGCATGGAATGCAGTGAAACAGAGATTTCTAATTTGTTACTCTGTGTGTTATCTTGTAAACTGTTTAATATGTTTAATGCACTTCATGGAGCAAAACACCCTCAAACAATAACTGCAGATATGCTCTTGCTACATTAAACAAACAAACAAACACTTCCCTCTGAAAGAGAGTGATTTTACTAACAAAGCAAAAAAGGAAGGGATAAGTACATAATTAAAATTGATTTTTTAAGATACAGAAATTATGTAATAGCTTGTTGCTATTTGCTGTTCTTCTGTTAAACATACTGGCTTTTTATTCTCACTGGCTTCTATGAAAATAGGAAGTTCCTTCTTTCCTATCATTTTTCTAATTACTTTCTGCGTTCAACAAATAAATCTTTCTCTCATTTTATACTTTCACATTTCTAGATGTTTCCTTAGAAGTATTCTATCTTTAGTCCTTTTCTGCATTTTTCATATTCCCTCCACCCTCATTCTTTTTTTCTCAGGGCCTAAGTCCACTGACGCTCAATATTCAAAGGAAACCATGGCAGTATTTTCCTTAAGCTTGCATTTCCCTATCCTGTTCTTAGTGAGGAAGTCAATCCCTCCATCAGTCCCTGAAGGCTGCAAGTAGATATTTATTATTATTGCCTACTATTTTACAAATTATTTTAAATGGAAAAAAAGAATGAAGAGAGGAGGAAACACTAGGCTAGTAAATGTGAAACACAAGAAAATACCACATCAGCAGAATTCAAGCTTGTTTTTAGGAACTGAATTTCACTTGCTCTGTTATCTCAGAATGTATCTTTCAGCTGCCAGACCTATCTTGTGGAGTCTTTGTACACAGTGTAGCTCTCCTTCTCTTTTCAGGATCACAATAATCACTCCTAGGAAAAGCTGAAATAAGTAGCCTGTGAAATTAAATGTAGTTTAAGGTAAATAGTCTGGTTCCCACATGATGTAAAATGATACAGCTCTGCTAATCCTTCTTGGGATTACAATACTTTCTGCCATCTGAGAGAAGTGAATAATGGCTTTGGTGGAAGACTGAGCTGAACTTAACTGAGTGGTCAATCAAGAGTACAAGCTCACTCCCAGTAGTCGGCCAGTGCATAGCAACAAGTACTTCATTTATTATAATCCAGGTTTATTTTATCACTAAGAATTATTGATGTGTGCAAAGAGGGTCTTTTCCGACAGTATCTAAGGGGAAAGCAAGTCCAAAGCAGACAACAGCTGGTAGTGAAATTGGCTCTTCCACAGCCCCACAGAAAGCTGATTGCTTCCCTTTGCATCAGACCTGGCTCTTGGCAGCTTCTCCAGCATGCACGGGCCACTGCTTTGAGCATGTATGTTGCCTCCCTAAGACAGCCTTCAAAAAGCTCAGCCTTGCTGCTTCCTAATGCAATACCTTCCTACTCCTTTTCCTGGCATGTATCCTGGGACACATTTCACAGTAAGCAGTACATAATCCCTGCATTTCTGCAGAATACCTTCAGAAACAGACACAGGATCTACAACACATTTGAAGATTTAATGCTTGTTCTTTTAGACTGATGAGCCAGAAAATTGATCTTTCTGCTGCCTTGCTTTTTTGTTTCCTCACTTGGATTTTCCTGGGTAAAAGCTGTTCCTTTTCTCCGGTGGTATTTCCTCAGTGGATTCTAATGATACAGACAATATACTTTTCAATAGCTGGTGTTTACTTTATGTCAACCACAGTAAATTAAATTATAGTCTCAGTGCTGAGAAAACTACATTGCTGACAATATGCATGCCTTTGCTTGTCATGGTGGCACTTGTAGTTGTGTGTAGAGACTGAGTTAGGTCCACCCTGTAGTAGTTACCGGTGACAGGAGTAACATCGATTTCCTCACTTCATTGTAACAGGTAACTTGGGTGAAGCCCTGTATTTGCAAGGTGTTTTTTCTTCCAAACCTGCAATTTTCTCCCTGCTGAGGAACAGCTGAGTTGGACTTTTATTGCAGATTTACTTTTAATAGAGCTATCAGTTGTGATTTTGCTTTTTTCTTCAGGGTCACTTTGAGTATTAAACTTCTAATATTTGACATTAATTGTTTAAACCTTAAGAGTTTTCTCACATGCCATGAATCTGTTGGGCAGAAGTCTCTGGCTGGCTGAAATGTGTAAAAACAGCAAGAAACAAACCCACCAAACCCCAAGATCTCTCTAGAAAAATTCTCTGCTTGTGCTGCTGAAGTCAGGCAGGTGTGATAAATGCCTGTGCTGTCTTGGAAAGCAGTTTTTCATTTGAGTGATTTATTGGTAGATAATTGAAATTGTGAAAGAAGAGCATATTCCCTGATGTTGAAATGTGCTTTAAATGTCACGCAATATGCACAACATCTTTCTTGAAAGGACTGGCATCCTGAATCTTTGAAGCTGTACCACTCCAGAAGTGCCTCATGCAGGACTCAGTGCTGGCTGCTGCTGCCACGGCCCTGCTGGATTTGCACATGCATAAGGAAAAGGGAGCAAATTGCCACCCTTATGATGTCCCTGCTTTTACTGGCACATGCTAGACTGTCTCATGCTTGTCATCCTCTTCTCCCTCTGAAGCCTCCATTTTCTTGGAACACACCATGACTTTTTCTCCTATTCAGCTATGCTGACCATAGAGGTGGGTAAGATAAACCATCCAAAATCTTGTAGCCCAGAGATGCACGGTGATTTTTCATGCTACCTAGCCTTTGAATGGCCACCAGCACCCCAAAATGTGTCAACAAGTTCATCTGCCAGTCACTTTAGCTAGTGGGCCTGTAGGAAAGAGAGACCTCTTTCCTGCACATGAGAGGCTGATTTAAAGCTGTTAGACCTGAGTTGGCTAAGGCCCCTCTCCTCACCTATCTTCCTTTCTGGCCACTCCCAAAAGCAGCCATTTCACTTTCCAGCATGCACGTATGCTGTCACAGTCTGGTGTATCTTTTTGCTGTTCCTCTCCATTGCTTTCTGGAATGAGCTAACCGTTCTGCTCGTCATTACTTTGTATATGCTTAGGGCTGTTCCCAGGCTTCAGAAGGAAACTAGCACCTGGATTATCTCAGTGCTTGAAGCAATGTGCAAAAGAAAATTCTGTTTCTTGTCCCTTGAATGAGGAGTAGCCACTTTTCTCAAAGAAGCTTCCCAGAGCTTCCTTGAGCACAATAAAAAATGAGCTTTCCTATTTTTTGTTTAGCTGGAAGGCAGGCCTGGATTGTTGAGGAAAAATGTGGTCACAATCCTACATAATCCTTTCCAGCTCTTTTGAAGGAAGATCTTTGTCTACTTTTTTCTCTCTTCTGCTGTTACTGTGCCTACCACTCAGTGTCTCACCTGGACTCAACTTTGCTCTGCAGCTTTTCCCTCTGAATCTTCCTCCTCTCACATACCAGCAGTCTACCCTCTCATCCAAGCAGCTTTTCACACCATATAATGTTTTGCTGTTCTCCTTTCCGAGTGATGCAGCTCAGTGGCTTGCCAAGCCAGGACACACCTCTGTCTGTTGGGGAATGTGGAATATACTGGGGTGGGCTTGGGGAAGGTTGTGCCTAGTGTGCTTCAGAGAGCAGAACAAAGGGAGCACCTGGGAAGAAGTGGCTAGGACAGGGCTGGGGGAGTTGGGGAGTCTTCAGCTGTTTGGGGAAGATGAAGGAGGAGGGCAAACACAGCAAGGAGCAGTGTGGGAATAGTGGCCAGTCAGTACCAGTCTTCAGTGGGGGCTGCCAGCCTACCCTCCTCTAGCTGTGGTCAGATCTGAGTGCCTGCTCATGCTATCCCTGCCTAGACACTGCTAGCTGCCCTCCCGATGATTTTCCTTGCAAGAGCAACCTCTTCCTTAAGGGGCAGCCTGCAGTTCCTCATCTCACCCTTCCTTGTTTCTCCTGGAGTCAGCAGTTCTCCATCTGGCTGGGGAAGGCAGGAAAGGACATAAGGAATGTATCCCAGGATTGCGTAGAGGAAAAGATGTTGAAGAACTGCTGCTGTAGCTCTCATTAGTGAGAGTGGTGTTGACGGTGAGCTGCTTGTGACTTGGTGGCATGTGTGTCTGGGACCTCTGCCAGAACATCCATTTGGAGTGAGCTCTGTGTGGTGGAGTGATACAAATAGCAGAGGAGCTCACAGAAACCAGGGACTGCTAGCTGTATTTGTTGCTTTGCTTTTTATTTTGATTATACAACATGTTAGGATTTTAAAGTGGCTTGAAGTACATTTTTTCTGTAGTAAATCAGAGCTTCCTAAATCCAGTATTAGTAAAAAAATCCTTGAAACTTAGGTGCAATTTATGAGGTTAGAGAGCTAGAGCAGGCAGCTTGAATGTTCAGAGCATCTCCCCATTCCTGAGATTAATTTTCTCATTTCAATAGAATCTGTGTACCAAGGCCAAAATACTGAATCTCTCTTTTTATCTGAACTGCAGTTTGCTTTTACCAAAACATAAGGGGAACTGGAGGCCTCTTGGGGCCCTTTGTTGTCTATGGAAGATGAGGAAGGCTGATCAGTCCTTTCTTTAGAAAATTTATTAGTATTTGATAAGGAACGTGAGCTGCATTTTTAAATTTTTGTGCTCAACATTAAAATAATACTGGGACTGCCTTATTTTTTTGTGTGACAGAGAGACAACAAGCAAGGGAGAAACTGTTTCCTCACATATTTCTCTTATTCAATATATTAATAGAAAAGAGTTCTCCAAGTGTTCAAGATAATAATAAAAAATAACTCTCTGAGTGTCGTTAAGCTGTATTTGTTCACCAGCCTTGTAGGAAGTTATATTTTCTGTGCAGCTCTCAGGTACTTCTCTCAGAGTTATGGGAAAAGCAACTTGCACACCCAAAACAGCCCAGCAAACCCAAAACATCCAACTCTACAAACCAAACTGCAGTCAAGAGTGGGAATCCCTTGCAACACTACTTATTCTAAAATTTTACATCCCCAAATACAAGTTTATTTTCCCTCCAAAATGTCTAAATTAATATGAGGACAGATTGCCAATCTAATTTATTAGGGAGCAGTGATGAAACGGGTTAGACCTTTCCTGTCCTTCTTCCTGCAGCCCTCTTGACCTTCAAGCACAATGGAGGTTAGAGTATCTTACATTTGTAGAATCCTGGTGCCCTGCTTCTGCTAAGATATTCCTATAGGGAAGAAAATAGCTTGTGCTTCCATTATGGTGCGTTGTGCATGTCATACACGTCCAGCCTGTTCTATCTGTCATATGACTGTGGTGCGAATCAGTGGATGTCTCAGGATGATGTGCATTGTAAAGCACATGTTTGTGTGTTTGAGACTGACCTCAGTTTTCTGGTAGAAAAACTTTTTGGCTCCATCTGGACATGTCTGGGAACCTTAGTGTCTTTTTCTAATGTCCATGTTTAGGAGTTTGAAATTAAAATAACTTAAGAACTTTATGAATGTAGACCAAACTGATTGTGAATTGGTATCTGTGGCATAGAAACTCTGTAAGTAAATAACATGTAACTTCAAGGGCTAGTGGGTATATCTTTATTAGAAGGGACAACCAGGGAAAAGGCTGCCAGGGATATGGCTGCATTTATCTTAGTCTGGCTTTTTTGGCTGATTTTGTTGCTCTAAACTTTGTCCATGTGCTGAACAGAATTCAAGGGGCTTCCTTGTATGATACTCTGATCCTTGTTCAATGTTCTTAAACACAAGCCTAACTTCAAGCATATGGATAGCTCCACTTATCACAGGTGTTGCAAAGCCATTTACTGCCTTCTCTAAATATAGCCTGTTGTATTTTCTCCTAGCATAAGAATTCATCCTGTATTATTTTCTTCTTCCTGCTTTTTCACCCTGAAAATACATTAGGCTCTTTCAGACTGGAAGGATTTAATTCCTCTTAGCTGAGTGGATGAGTTATGGAAAAAAAAATGTGTATCAAAATGGCCAAGAGAACAAAATTCTACAGATTGTGAAAGTTTCAAAACACAGGTAGTGGCAGTGAGATGCGATTGCTCAGAATAGCAAAATTATATCTATAAGGAAAGAATTTCTATTTTCACATATATAGTCACAACGTTACAGAATGGTTGAGGCTGGCAATGACCCTTGGACGTAATGTGCCTCCTGCTGAGATCAGAGTCAGGCAGAACATGTTGCTCAGTACTGTAAGCCATCAGATTCTGAGCATCTCCAAGGGTAGAGACTCCACAACCTCTCTGAGCAGCCTGGTCGGGTGTTCAATCACTCTTTCAGTGAGAAGTTTTCTTGCGTTTAAATTGAGTTTCCTGTATTTGAATTTCTGCCCATTGCTTGTCATCCTGTCACTGGACCGCACTGAAAAGAGCCTGGCTCCATCTTTTTTGCTTCCCCCCATCAGGAATGGGTTGGATGAAGAGGATGCCCTTGAGCTTCTCCAGGCTGAACACTGCCAGCTCTCTCAGCTCTTTCTTCATTTGTCAGATGCTCCAAGCCCTCTCAATATTCCTGGTCCTTTGGCTGACTCGGTCCACCATGCCTGTGTCTCACTTTTATGGGGATCTCAACACTGGACCCAGCCCTCCAGCTGTGTCTCACTGGGGCTGAGTAGAGGGGAGGGATCAACTCCCTTGACCTGCTGGTGATACTCTGCCTAATGCACTGCTGGACACTGTTGGCCTGCTTTGGTGCAGGGGTGCATTGTTGGCTCATAGCTTGTTCATCAGGATTCCCACGTCCTTCTTTAGGGAGCTGCTTCCCAGCCTCTAGTAGTGTTTGGGATTATTCCTGCCCAGGATGTGGCATTTACTTTTGTTAAGCTGCACGATGTTTCTGTTGGCCAATTTCTTCAGCCTGTCCAGGTCCTTCTGGATGGCAGCAAGATGCTCTAGTGCATCAGACACTGCTCCCAGTTTTGTATCATCTGTGGACTTGCTGAGGGTACCCACTGTCCCAGTATCCAGATCATTGATGAAGAGGCTAAATTGTCTTGGCCCCAGTACCTTCTGCTGGGGTATGACACCTGTGTCTTACTAGACTTGGTGATTAAATTTTTTCTTACTGTAAGTTAAATCAGAGTAAAATCTATAGTTTATTATTTTGTATAGTTTTGCTATTCCAGTTGGGGTATTTTTTGTTTCCTTTTGCCATAATTAAATTCTTTAACTTCCACGCTAGTTAATAATTTGTTCAATACCATGCTAGATTTACAGGGAATAACTTTGTCTCGCTGCCTGCATAAATAGTGCTCTTTTTCCCCTTTAAAAAAAGTTTTAATGTGTTGCAAATCTGTGGCCACTGTTGAGTCATGCTGTATAACCAGGCCAAGCAGGGATGTCTTGCCTATTTCTGTCTTTCTAAGGATATTTCTAACATTTGGCTCTAATTAGGAGAATGTAGGAATGAGGGCCAACAAGATATTTTTTACACGACCTCCAATTATTTGAGGAGAACGCTAAACTTAACATTTGAGTTCTCTTCTTAAAATGAAACTAGTGTGTTGGTCATTTGTAATGTGTAAGTGCTTTCACGGGGAGAAAATACATGATGCTAAAGCAAGGGGTTACTAAAAGGTCACTTTTATAGGAACAGAAGGCATAACAGGAGTCAGTGGCTACAATCTGAGGCCAGAAAATTTCAAATTAGATGTAGGGTTCATATTTTTAATAAGAGAGGTCACTAACCTTTAGAGGAAACTGCTGGTTGACAAATTAAATATTTCTATTTAGTAAAGACTGAAAGATACCATGGTAGATGCACTGTAGCCAGACAATCTGTCTGTCTGTAAATCTGTCCCGTATTCCAGCACAGCTGAACCTATTGCAAGGGCAGCAATCTGCAATAAAAGGACATGCGATGATACAAAATGTTAGAGGGAGCAGGGGGATCAGCATCTAACTCTAGATCCTGTGGCCCCTTATCCAGCCTGCCACCCTCTCCTGCTGTAGCACTCATCCATTGTGAGATGGGGTAAAAAGCAGCATGCCTTGGGAAGACTGTGGCTGATACTTCAGAAAAGATAGTTGTCCAGCCTGTGGACCACTTTGTATCTGCTCCTGAGGTTTGACCAGAGAGTCTTTGGGGCTGATAACCTGTCCCTAGGTCCCGGTGTCTGAGGACAGTGGAGAGTATGCGGAACCCCAGCTGTACTATGGCTAAAACACACCAACACTGGTCTTGAAGTTCAAATAGTGTCACACTTGTCTGTTTGTGGTCCGGGATTAGACATAAGAAAATGCTGAATAGGGCCTACCTGGATACAGTGATTTAAAAAGACAAAGTGACCCACCCACAGAGAAAGTCTGAAGACTGGAAAATCTGGGAAGAAACGCATAGCAACTGCCCTAGCAAAGTTGCGTCACTGGCATAGTGGAGCCATACAGGAACGGAACTGAGGAACCCCGTATTTTCCCGTAAGGGACAGAAAATGGTCCAGTGATAAGACCGAGACAGAAAATGAAGATGATAAGCATCTCATCAATGCAATTTTAAGTCTGGGGTTGACAGGAGAAATAGGGAGTTAGAAGGTACTGTTTAGCCTGCTCTCTCACATTATTGGTTCTGTATTCTGCCCTGTGATTCTTCTGTGAACCTCATCCCTTCTGTTGAACTCAGTTGTACTTTTCTGAAAAAACAGATGCAAGGAAAGGGTGGGCAAGGAACAAAAGTGCTGTAGCTCTACATGTCCATTTATAAAATGCAGAAAACATCTGGTTAATTAATAAAGGCATGGCAGTGTATAGTAATCTCTGATCCCCAGATAGAAGGCACAATAAGTATATGTTGTTTATTTCTTGTGTTTATTACCTGGGTGTGGGTACGGCTTGAAGGTGAGTCAGCTGTGAATTAATAATGTGTGGAGCAATTAAGAAACCCATATAATTTAGTGAAATTATCTTCTTATGACAGCAGAAAATACACTTAGGCACCTGTAGCTAAGTCATAGTTCTGTCACTGCTTATGATCCTCCCACTGAAATCACTGAAGTAGAGACTGTTGGGGAAAATGAAATAGGAAAGGCTTGTAAATATGATTACCTAGCAAAAGATGCTGAGAATGTAGAAGCTATAAGCGAGATTGAAATGAAGACAAGCTTTGAGATACCAAACTCCAGTTACTGAACAACTGGGAAACAATGGCATGGCCACTGCAGGTAATCCCCCCTTTGATTAAACAATTCCCTCTGCTTGCAGACAGGTCCAAGGGTCAAAGCAGACCCTACCAACTTGGCAGAGGGTCCAAAAAGCTGTTTTTATGGTTTAAAATATAAGACTGTATGGTAATGCAACAGTTCTCATAGGCTGTATGCAAATGTTATAAGATTTCTAGTTTGTTCTAGATTGGTTAATGAAAATTAGAATATTCAGCACAGAAGATGATTTATTGTATTGTAAGCGACAAGCTCGCTCTCTTAACTTCCTTAGATCCTTGCTCTTAGCTCTCTTAGCTCTTCTCTTCGATCTCTTCTCTCCTCTCTTGCCTCTCTTCACAATAAACTTCATGCTCTACAACCCGACTTCACAAATCTCTTGTCTGTCCCGGCCGTCTGAAACCGACCCGCAAATTCTACAAGAGACAATGTTTGACATCATACTGAAATGTGTCCATAGTCCCATGAATCAGAAATAACAGACTCGTGAACCAAGTCTGAGACTTCAAAAAGCATATCTGTGCTTTGGGGTTCAGCTCCCACTGAATTCCAGTAGTCTCCTCCAGAAATCTCAGGCAGATTACCTGCTGTTATCTGACCCACCTGTAGAAACTCCAACTATGAGAAAAGTTGTTTATTCAAGTAAGTGTCATGGAAATAAAAATGGCATTAATAATGCATTTCTGAAATCAGTCAATTATAATTCCTAGAAACATTTGTTCAGGGCACAGGAACAGCCCTGATTCTTCTGCACAGAGCTGGGAAGATGATAGAAACCAATACATTTCTGGGAAATCGGTATTTGTTGTGAGATTTCATTTTTTACTGTGGCACACAGCTGTAAATTGTATGGTTTTGTTGTTATTTTTATTATATGCATTTTATTATGAGCTTAGGGACTAACCGGGGTCATTATGAGAATGCAAAGCATCATCTTAATTTTGCAGATGGTTCCTCTTTTAAGTCATACTTTTCATATCAAAGAAGAAATAATTTGATACCTAAAAGCAAGTTACTCATTTATGTAAGCAGAAACTTTCTTTGTTACTAAAATCAAAGAGGCTATTCTTTAAATGCATAACTCCACCAGTGTTTTGAGATCCCTTTTATACTTACTTTTTGGATCATCTTGTTCTGCTGAGATAAAAAGGGAGAGTCACCATTTTGGAGGAAGCCCCACATACATGGGCTTCTATAAGCCATGTAAATCAAACCAGCAGATTTGATTTTTATTATATGAACCCTGTTTTTATTACCTGTACCCTGCTTTTGGATTTTGAATGTAATCAGCGTAACAATAACCCTACAGATATATTATCCAAACTTTTTATCTTATAATATCCCATCCAAATCTTTCATCATCCTGTATCACATCACCTTCCCCTCCTTCTCCTTACATTTTAACTTTCCCATCTGCATAACTCACATTTCATTGCTTCGTACCTAATTAGAAAGAAACAAGTCTGTCTCCTGAGTTATGAAAAAAATAAAATTTTTCTCTTTTAGGCCATCTAACAGAAAATCTGCTGTGCTTCTCAGAAATCCCAATCCTTATTTACTCTACTTCAATTATTTAGCAAACAAACAAACCAACTGTCATGTACCACAGTGCATTATAAGTGGTATTTGTCTGCTTGATTGTAGGCCCTGAATTCAGCACCTCTGTCCTCTGAATATTGCTGAAGTTTTGTAGGCAGCATAGCAAAGGAGAATTTTGTAGAAAGAGTTGGAAAATTATTATCTGAAGCAAATGACAGATTTTTTTCTCCAGGTTAGCCAGCTTCTTGAGGAATGGATACTATCTCATAGAGATGCTGACTTAGCCTGTTAATAGAGATAAGCATTTCTAGAAGTGCAGACATTCTGTTAATTACTCCAAGTATTCAGATCCAATCTTGGATCTCTGAATTGATTTGTTTCATATGTCACAGTTCATAATATTGCAACATACATTAGTAGCGGTATTTAACACGAGCCTGGAGTACTGTGAGAGCTGAGACAAAATAGTAGGTTCTTTCTGTGAGAGCTTAAGATCAAACTATGAGGCAGTTGATGGGAAGTTGTTTTTTGATTTGTGTTTGTTGGGATTTTTTATGGGAAGCCCTATTTTAAACATTTCCTCTTTGTCAGAGAGACTTGAGGACTGGCTTGGAAAAAGACCCTAGTGCAGTGTTGCTTCTCTGAAAGAGGCTGGTGAAAGGTACTGATGGAGACATATAGGTACTCAGTATGTCCAAAGGCTGCATTTGGATCACTGTTTTGTAGTCACTAGGGACTGTTTGTCCTGTAAATATGTCTGATCTGTTTTGAACCCTGTTTTACTTAACTTGTAGAACTTCCTGTGTATATGAGTTCGGCAGATTGTAGAGTGAGGAAAAAACCTAATCTTAAAAAATCCTTACTGAGTTTTCTTTATAAGCAGCCTGTTATGGTATTTATGGTAAACACCTGTGCTCAAGGGTGGTTTGCATCTGACTTTCTGTTCCTTTGTTGTTGTTAGTGTTGTTGACATGGTAATATGTTTTCCATTTAAAAGAAGAAAATATTACCTAGAGGGAAGTATGAGGACAAATAATCATTTAAAGAAGATTATATATTATCTGCACAGATGGTGGCTCTTAATGTTCACAGACTCAGTTTCAAATGAAAGAAGAACATATTTTTTTAAATGATCTTTTGAAACTTACTGTAGCCCACAAAGCTGGTTGAGATATTGCTGTTGTAAACCCACTTAGTTTTGTATTAGCAATGCAATCTCCTGTTCCATGGTGCTGTGAAGTGGGATTGGACTGTTTCAGTGGTTAATGGGTCCTGTTCAGCCTGGAGGCCTGTGACAAGCACAGGGTCTATGTTGGGACATGCCTTGTATAACATCAGTGGCCTGGGTGAGGAGACCAGGTGCACGTATTTCAGGTTTACAGTTGACATCAAACTGTGAGAACCAGTCAGTGTGCTGATGCACAAGGTTGCCATTTGGAGAGACCTGGGTAGACTGGGCCAACAGGAAAGCCATTAGGGCCTGTCATGGTTTAGGAATGGCACTTCCCAATTCAGTGCCCCCAGCAAACCAAGACTCACCCAAACCTGATGCTGCTTGCTCTGTCCCCCACCTCCCACTTCCCCTCTCCCTTCCTGATCCCAGGACAGAGTTGGGAAGTGAAGGCACAAAAAGGTGAAAATTACAGGTTGAGATAAGAACAATTTACTGGAAACAGCAATGAGATAACACAGCAGCAATATTAAGAACAAAAGGTATAAGACAAAGAAACTGTGCACGGAAAATCCACAACAAAATACCAACTTGCTCCTCCCCACCACACCATGCCACACCACACCACACTTCTCCCTGTCCTGAAATGAGAAAGAGTCCCTTAGTCCTGCCCATTGCAAGTGACATGGGATGGTATTGAATAACAGTAGGGTCTGGCCAGATGCCCTTACTGGTTACTGTAAAAAAATTAGCTCTGTCCTGGCTGAAACTAAGACAGGATCAGATGTGAAGTCCTGCACCTGGAAAAGAAGCAAAAGAGTTGACTGACTGTGGGAAGTAACTGTGCTGAAAGGGATCATGGATATATTATAAATAGCAGGCTGTGCTCTGGCAGCAAAGATGGCTGACAGCACCCTGGGCTCTTAAGATGAATGGAGTTAGAAAATCAGTGGAAGGGATTATCTCCCTGAACATTCGTGAGGACACATTTAGATACTGTGGCTTGTTTTGGTCTCTTGAGCACAGGAAAGACATCAACGAGTTCAGCAAAGAACTATCATGATGGTCCTGCCATGTGAGGAGAGACTGAGGGACCGGGGCTGACTTGACCTGGAGAAAAGGTGGCTTTGGAGGGACCTGACATCTGCCTCTCACTGCTTATGTCAGAGTAATTGAGGAGATGGAACCAGGCTGTTCACAGCGATGCAGAATCATTGGGTAAGAGTTAACAGACATACGTTGAAGTGGGAACTTCAGGAGAAACATTTTCTCCACCAGGATGGTTAAGCAGTGGTTGCCCAGAGAGGCCACATAGACTTTGTTCTTGGAGGTTTTCAAGCTTCACCTGATCTGATCTTACAGCCAATTCTACTCTGAACAGAGGGTTGGACTGGAGATTTTCTGAGGTCCCTTCTAGCCTAAATTATTCAGAGATCATAGGATCCTTCAGTTACACCAAGATTTCAGCCAGGGTGCATTTGTATATGTCAGGCAGTGGCAAGCTTGATGTGTACTACAGGCAGGTTCAGTTCATCATGTGGGCTCCTTTGGAAAGCAGAGGCCAAATTGTTTTTCCTTTAGTTATGTATTACTGTCCCATCCTGCAGTCGGTGTGCATCAGCTTGAGAAAAGTTTATTTAATGATATTGTTTGTCCATGCCATTTCTGTTCTGTGTCTGCTTCCTGTGAGTCCTTCCAATGAGAATATGAAAGAATAAAGCAAATGTGGTCCTACTACAACTCCCTTTTTCTTTCTGTGGTGGTGAGATGAATCTAATTATGTATCCAACCATTTATTTGTATTAGAATTTAAATTTGTCCTTTCTAGATTTGGTTGCGAATAAAGATTATCTTCCTTTCTCATTTCATCTCATTTTTGGACGTTGCAAAATAAATAAATGAAAGTACTAATCAACTTCTATTACTAATCAAATTTTGTGTATGATTCCTCCACATGGTTTGAAATGTAATATGATTCAATTCCTACTGTCTTGCAGTGTATGAACTGTAAGTTCTGCCCAAGAGAAAGAAAAGAAACTGGAAATAGCCTAGAATGTGTTATCTTCTTAGGGTTTGTGCTCTGTCCTAAAAAAAGGCAATAATGCCATCTCTGATGAAACCAGTAACAACAAATTGTCTAGGAGCTGTGATAAACATGATGATTAAAAACTGTTTTTGTTGAGGATTGTGGCCATTTGGGCTGCATGGCCTGAAATAAAATCAGTTAAGGATCATCTAGGTGTGCTTTGATGTGCTGTAAGATACCTTGATATTCATGAATGTGCTGCTGTTTTCTAGATGTTATCTTTGTTCCTTAGAACTGTGACTTCAGTGAACCTGCTCCTTATTTTAACAGCAGATTTACAGAAAAGGTTTCATGTTGGTTCATGTTCTCTCAGCTGACAGATGAGTTAAACTCCTGCAGGAGGTTTTCCTTCTTAGCTCACTGGCACCCCAGTCAAAGATTTGGTCATTGATGTTCCCAGAATAATTTGGAAAGCTTAGTAGAGCATGTAGTTTCTGACATGACATTTGAAAACATCACATCCTATGAATACTTTGGAACTCTGAACCATAAATATGGTACTGTAGTCTTACTATTATAAAAAATGCACTGTAAAGACCTGGATGGACATTGTCTCTGTCATGTTTGACATGAAAATCAAGTAGATGCCTATTTGTTGTTTCTTGGGAAACATAAGAGTTTCCAAACCCCCAAACTTACACTCTCAGTATGGACTATCTCTGTTAGCTCTTCACTTTCAGGAATTAAAAAACATATGAACTTGTAGAGTAGAAGAGAAATTTGTGAGGAACTGATAGAGAGATGATAAATATCAATGGGATTCCCTATGATGCATCTCATTGCTGTCTAAGGTGCCAACAATAGCAACATTTTAATTCCAGGAGAATGAGTTCAGGGTCACTGATCATTGTCTTGTTGCTTGTGGTCCTCTCTTGTCTCATCCAACAAGTCTCCAACAAGATTTCTTAAAGCTGAAGAGAAAGTCATGACTGCTTTCAGAGATGCAAATTGGCTGGGATAGAGTTGGCAATACCTTCTTGGCAATCCATTGAAACTTCACAGCCTAATTATATGTCAACCAGCAAAAGTAGCTCCCCATTCCTTACAGGAAACATTGGTTATCCACATGATCATTATTACTGGTCCAGCTTAGCCAGAACTACACTAAGCTATAACCGGATGGATGATCCCAATGTTCCCACAACACATAGCCCAAGGTTGGACAGAATGCTGCTATGGACAGGGAGGTGTCTGCCCTTCATCCAACCTTCTCTGTCCGAGGACACCAAGGGGATTTGTCATTTGCTATTCAAACTGTGCTGTGGGACTGCAGATCCTGGAGCAGGATTCTTCATCTTTCCCTTCAGTTCCCTCAGTGTCCACCTCCACTGCGCAGCCTCTCTCTGCTTCTGCTCATGATGCTGTGGTTGCTCATGGCCTTGCTACAGAGTTATCCATCAGCAAGGAAATTGCCTTGCCCACAAAATCTTGAAACTCCTTGGGGTTTTTTTGTTTCTTTTTTTTCCCAGAATGATGAAATGCATGCCTAGCTATGAATTGTTTTCTATTCAGTGTCACTCTTTGCTGAGTTGTTACCTACACTGAGCCTGACTTTGCTTACATTGCCCTGTTCTCTTTGGATGCATGTCTTGTCCTGCATAGTTTTAACTACCAAAGTTAATAAGTGAATCAGAGTGCAGCTCATTATTCAGTTTCTGGGCAGTCAAGCAAGCTAAGAGTTAAGAAAAGACACCACCAAAAGAATAAAAACAAAACCAAAACCAACAACAACAACAACAACCAACAAAAACAAACAAAAAAACCCCCCAAAACAAGCAAACAAACAAAAAACCCAAAAAGCAAAAAAAAAAAAAAACAACTCCAAACCTCTACTTTATAAATGGAATTAATTCTATATGGAAGTCACTAAGACATAAAAGATGCAAAATTTGAGTGTGGTTTCAATAAACTATTTTTTGAAACAGATTTCATTTTAAAGCCTCAGAATGGTAAACATGTTTGTTAAAAGCCAGCAAGTAAAAATACATCTTTAAAATTAACTAGGAAAAACCAAACTATTTCTGGATATTCGGAGAAAGTAGTGGAATATATAAATCCTTGTTCTGTGGTGAAAGAGACCTCATGAAAGTGTTTGGGTTGCTAAGAAAATTATTAAAAATTAAGAATATGCTGAAAGCAAAATTGTCTTCACTATTTGACTCCTCATAACTGTGTTGTCTTAAATTACACAGCAATATGTGTGCATTTTAAGCAATAGCACTGCATCATTATGGTGAAATGAATATTGGAACAGGTGAGGGGCCTTCACTTAGGTTTGACTTAAAACTTCCAACAAAGACAGGCAGCTCTTAACTAATACTTAGTTCCCCTGCAGGAAGTATACTTACCTTTGTGGTGTGGGCACAGTACTCTATAATGGCTTTTCAGTGGGTTGGGTTTTTTTCCTTGTTTTATTCTACAGCTAGTCTTCACACTGAGCTGAGGAAGGGTAGCATGTAATTTAATATAATGATGGTTATTGCGGAGGTAATTGTTGCATGGCTGATATTAAAGGAACACTGCAGCTGATAAGCAGTTCACTTCCCATTTCAAAGCTAAAAAACCCTCAACACACACACAGACACACACAAAGAAAGAGAAACTGCATCATTTAGATCTTTTCTTCAGAAAACATTAGAGCATTCTCCAGTATGGGGAATATTTATTAGCTGTCCTTTTATGTGATTTGCCCGCATAAGCAACAAAGAAAAATAATACAAAGCCAACAAATGCTGTGATTGAAAATCCTATGTTACTGGCATAGTAACCACTTTCTGAAGTTTGGGAATAAATGAGTAGATATTTTTAGACATTTTTTTTCATAATGGAGATACGTACCATAATTAACATTTTCCTTTTTGTCATTACTGTTCATAATTCTACTAGTGTGCTGGCTGGCCTGTATGTCCCTTTGTGGGAGTATGCTCTGCTCTTGGATTAATAATTAGAGTTTGGCTGTATTCTGCTCTTCAGTTTGGACTAAGGTGTGGTGTGTTCATATGTGCATTGCTTGACTTGTCTTAGAGGGGAGATGTGAACTAGGGAGAACAGCTTCTAGTTTCTTGGCAAAGCTTTCTAGATTTCCAACAAACCTTCAAGGCTGATTTGGTTAACATGTAGAAGGTGATCTCAAAGGACATAACCATTCAAAAGCAGAGCAGAAGAGGGCAGAACTGCTGTGATGTTCATATATGCTCTAATGGTTTTAATAAGTGGAACATACTGTTGCCTGCTTGCAGAGCCAGATCATGAATTACCCATCCTCGTAAATCTCTACTGAGTTTGGGAAGCTTAGGAGAGCTAAGCTTCAGCCCCTTCAGCTCATGGAGCTGACTAAAGGTCCACAATATTTTCTGTAAGAAAAGATGTCTAAATTCAAAGCAAAGGACAATATACAATTGTTTATATTTTAGAAATTCAGCAGGAGTTTAGGTTATCAGAACATATAAGATTGTAGTATTTCTCTTTACTTACACCTATATACTTTTCTGTGGAAGAATTTCCAGTTTTCAGTTGCCAAGTTATAATCCAGATTAGAAGGCATTTTAGTAACAGATAAAATGATTCTTAAGCACAGCTTGTGCGTACACCCTTTTGAGACACACTAAGGACTTGTGTAAATGTTTTCTGTAAAGGTAAAGTATTCAGGTCAAGTATGTAGTATGCTCCTGGTGTCTTAAATTTAGAAATTTTCCTACACTTCAGCACTGCCTCTCTCAGTGAGTCAGGTTTGGAAATGCGACTGATAGCCAACCAGCTTTTCTTTTAAGAAGACTCAGAATGCTTGAACAAACAAGTTGTGAAGGCTTCTGAGGGGAAATTGCCCAGACTGGAGTTTGTCTGAGGAGTTTGTCATCAAGGGGAATTCTCTGACATCTAAGAAATCTTTCACCAGCAGTAGACGTCCCTTACATAGAAAACACTACCAAGCACTTACAGAAATATTTGAACTGGAAGTGACTGACTAATTGATTGACTGTGCCTTTTCTACCACAGCATCTACTTTTTGCTTGTTTGTTTGTTTGTTTTCTTTTTCTTTTAAAATCAGGCAGTTAAGAAACCAAAGACATTCCTGGCCAGGAAGGTTTCCTCAATTGACTCAATTTTCCCATTTCCTCCCTTGCTTCCACTGGCACCGCTGGGACAGAAAGTTCTGCTGCTGCCTGCTCAAGACTCATCTCCTTTAGCAGCTCATATTGAGAGTTTCACTGGTCATTTGCAGACCCTTGCTCAACCAATGATTGTGAGCAAAGGCAGGAGGCTAGAAAGCCCTGCATGCCTTTGGTGTCTGAGAGCAGCCAGAGGAACTACTTCACTGGGAGCGACAGAAAGGTCAGCGCAGTCTGGGAACTGAGGGCTGTGGTTTCAAACCTCCTTGTAAATGAATTGTCATTGTAGGGATGTTGTGTGAAGGGTATCAGTGGCAGCACTAGTTCTCTTTTCATATTTCATTGCAAGGGCTGTGACATTGCTTGCTTTTGAAATGAAGTATTTATCCAGCTCTGGAAGAGAATTCTAGGCTGCAAACCATGAGTGGAGACATACCTCCTTGTGGCCCTGTGTTAGGCTTTCACGTTATTGAGGGGCTCAGCATTTCTTATTGCTTTGTTTCTTGCTCAGTCTGCTGTGGACCGTGCTCTGAGAAGTCTCATTCACCCTGTGAGGGAGCCTCAAAGAGGGAGTCTCAGCCTTCAGGAAGGTCCCATGAAAATCCAGTCTTTGAATTCTCCCAAGTTGTACTTTCCACTTTTCATTTGTTCAGACCTTTGTGGAACCTTTGGCTGTCTGAAGCACTCTTCTTTTTTTCATTTTTAGCACTCAGCACAATACCTTTCATCAGCATCTTTTCCCTGGAGTGTTGTTTGCGTTTGCCTGTTTCTCTCCAGAAATGCAGAGCTTGCTTACTTCTGAAGCCTGAAGTGCTCAGCTTGCAGTATTGGAGCTAGTCTCCCACTCTGGGTCAATTCCAAAATACAGAACTAGTCTTTTCTCTTTTTTTTTTTACCTTTGCTACCTGTCAGGCTACAGGATTTCCTGCAAGATGACACATCAGAGTAGATAGATGTCAGCTCCCCTGACTTCTCTGGGGGTTTCCCTTCAGCTTCCTGAGCCTCAGGAGAAATTAGCTTTTTAGAGCTCTTCTCAGCATCCTCTGAGGCTGTGTCAGAATTTTCCTCTACAGCCTGTATTTCTTGTCTGAGTGCTTCAAGCTGCTGGTCATTTCTTCCTTTAGTAAGATCACTTCTTTCTCAGTCATGCTTGACAAGAAGTTTGGAATTGTCTTCTCTTTGATTAAGATATTTAGCTTGCATGGGCCTCAAGGGCTCTGTCTGTCAGGCAATTAATGCTTAATCCTCTGGCTCCCCCTTAAATGGCACACATCTCTGTCTCAAAAAGCAGCTGGAGAAGAGAGAAAAATTGCCTTTGCAGGCATTTTGTGATCTTGCCAGTTTGATAGGCATTGAGGGAATTGCTAGGGTTGCCTGTGAGAATCTACTGGGACAGCACCTGACTGCTTTCCACTGCCATAGTGCTCAACACCATCCTTCCCTCTTTCCTCAGCATCTTCAACCTTGAGATTCAGGGAAATGCTATAAAGGGGAAATGAACTTATATGAACATCAGGATGCAGTGCCTGAATATTATCAGACATTGAACAGATTACTTTCCTTCATTTGGAAGGAACATCTTAAGTGAATATTAATGTGTGTGAAACAGACTGGCAAGATGAACTTTATTGCTGTAAAGTATTACCAAGGCCCATACAGTTTTTCTGATGTTGCTTGCAGGTGGTCTCATCTGAGAGCTTTGTTGATCTTCTCTGTCTGCAAGGAGGCATCTTGAAAGAGCTACAATAGAGGGCTGAGGACAGTTTGTAGTATTTTAAACTGTCAGTTACAAACTGAAGTATTTCAATGTAAGTTTACTTAAAAGCAGTAGTACTAATCACGAAGAATTTTACAAGCTGAACATATATTTTTCTGTTGGACTTCCTATGTGTGGGTTGTGGAATTTACTGGTGTTCAGTGATAGTACCAGGGCCCAAATTTGGTTTTTATCTCAGAATTTGCATTTCATGGTCACAAGAGGTGGAACTTGATGGAAGACTTTTTACAAGAATGTTGTAATATAACAAGGAGGAGTGGTTTCAAACTAAAAGAGGGTGGGTTTGGATTAAATATTAGGGACAAATTCTTTACTGTGAGAGTGATGAGGCACTGGAACAGGTTGCCCAGAGGTGTTGTGGATTCCTTGTTCCTGGAAATGTTCAAGGCCAGATTGGATAGGCTTTGAGCAACCTGATGTTCTGAAAGGTGTCCCTGTCCATGGCAGGGGGTTTGGAACTATATAGTCTTTAAGGTCCCTTCCAACCCAAACCATTCTATGATTCTAACTAGACTGGCCACTTTCACTTTCCTTTTTAGGGGTTATTTTTAAAGTGTTTCACTTTCTGGCTCCCCTCCATTTGACCTGTGGTGTAATGTTTGGACCAGAGATGCTTCTGGGGAAACATTAAATCCAAACAAACTCCCTTCCACCCTGTTTTTCATGAAATCTTTCTTGGATGGTCACTAAAGTTCTATTTTTTTTTTTTTTCCATTACATTCTCTATTAACTACAGACATGCACTGGAGATCTCATGGTTCGTAACTTTCCCAAACTAAAGCAGTTTTAAATGCTTTTTTGTTTGTTGTATTTTGGAAGGCAGTTAGAAACACTGTGGTGCTTACTTGTTTTGTTTGTTTAATTTTTCTTTGTTTTGGGAATTTGGGGGAGGGTTGTGTTTTTTTGGCTTTGCTTTGTTTTTCCTGAGGATGAGATGGAAGAAGTGAGGAATTGGAAACACTGGAAATCCTTGGCAGAATAAATTTTTCCCCTTGGTAGTATGTCTGGAAATGAGACGAGTTGTTAAAGGGTTGGTCTGTTATACTCTGATTTATGGAAACTTTCAGCAGTGACAATGTGTTCAATAGTACCTAAGGACATATGAGCTCCTCTTTTTACAGCAGGCTGATGTGTTAGGTGTCCCTGGAGCCTTGCAGACCATGCAGATGACACACAGGCAAGCTCTGGGACCATTTTGAAGAGAGATCCTTACTTTTGTAGGGAGCGCAGCAGAAGCAGAATGAAATATTCAGATCTCATTATCAGGAATTTAATAAATCAGTCCTTGATTACTGATTCTTCGCTAGATGTTCCAGTAAAGAAAGAAATGAAGGTCAGGAACAGAAGAGGAGAGGGGACTAAATGATCAGGGTAGAATCGATGTGAAGGTTTGCTGTGGCTGTGATATGCCTGAACCTTTGCTGAAGCCTGGCTTCCCAAGAAGTTGCAGTATTTCTATATCTTGCTTTATCCATGCTTTATTAATTTATTTCATGTCTCGTAAAATCATCAACTTGAGATGCAATAAAATCTCTGCTTGCTTTGCCCATGTCTAACATATCTATCATCTTCCTCTGCACACTCCACACCTGGGATAACACAACAAGGGGTCTTCTTCTCATGTCTTCACAGGCTGCCTTTGTGTCAGGGTCTTTAAATCAAATAGTTTGCTTTGTATCCTGTTGTTGGATAAAATATGTATTTCATATGTTGCTTTGGTAAGTGCAAGTATCTTATGAGACATTCTTCCTGTTGGACTGTTTTTTCAACAATATCTGGTTTGAGTTGATGAATCTGAGAACTATAATCTGTATTTTTATTATGAGCTTCTTGGCACTGATGTGTAATAAATTTACTTCGTTACCCCATCCAAGAGAAATATTGCTAAGTTGAGGGTCATGAATGTTTCATATCAATATCCTGTCTTTAATAAATCCTAGTAACTTCTGCAAAAGATCTGTCTGCTTTGTTTTGGGATATTCAGGAAGAAAAACATGGAAAAATGAAATATGTTAGTCTGGGACTTCCTTGATTTTCACTGCCTCTGTCTCTTTTGTCCTCCTAGTAGGTATCTCCAGGATGTTCTAACTCATCCAGGCTGCAGCTGGGCCCAGAGATTGAATGGGGTTGGTCCATCCATATTTACTGTGACTCACTTTCCAAAATGTTTTCACTTCTAGCATTTTAAAACTTCTGCCTTATGAATCCTAAGTTCTTTATATGAAAGACCTTCCTACCCAGTCAAATATTTTCTCTCCATGGCAAAAGGCAGTATGAGACTGGTAGGCTTGTGGAGCAGTGGTATAACCAGAGGAAACCTACGTGATGAGAACCATGTGCTGTGCCTGGCGCATGACTAGGGCCTGCAGGCACTGCTGGTAGGAGTAGTAAAAAGACTTTCTCAGCATAACATTGCCTGGTCCTTAGACTCTCCTGCTGTTCCTGTCTTTCCAACAGGCTGACATCTACACTGGCAGCTTGTTCGGATTTTCTTTGTTGGGGATGGACAAGCAACCTTCAGGGTGAGCTGATGTCTTTGCAGTGTGTTCACCTAAAGTGAAAGAAAGTAGATGAAATAAGAATATATTAAGACTGTATGGTTTTATTCTGGTCAGTTTCAGGAGGTGATCCATGGTGCCCCTGCTGGTACAAAACCTGGTACAAGGGAAGATTACATCTTGTTGTACATCAATAGGTGTAACACCACCTGTTATCTACGCCTAAAACTCAAGCTGTGTTCTCATAACAAATGAAAGCTATGGCACAGTACTTTCCAAAATGAGCTGTGATACCAAGATTTCAGTTTACTTTGGAAGATGCTACCAGGATGTAATTTCGTAGGTGGGTTTTCTGGACTGTTATAACTTGTCAAAACACACTTCAATCAGTCAGATTACTGGAATTCCCTGGGGGGAAGAAGCCTTCAGAGGAATGAAAAAAAAACAGTGTACCAGTACAAATAGTTTTCTTGTCTATTGCATAATAGGGTGACTTGCTTGGTTATTCCATGGTTGGTCCTTTCCATGCTGAAAGAAGTATTTGGAAACAAAAGTCCAGACTACATTTAATGGCCTGATCTTTTTTAAAATCATGTTTTGAAGTGAGGGAAGAAACCAAAGTAAGGTGAGCTTAGGGAATTTCCTAATCATGTCATACTCTGAGAAAAAAGGTTTGCTGTTTATGTGGAAGAGAAGGAGGCATGATTTTGCAATTACAACATATGACAAAGACTCCAGAAATCCTGAGTTCTTAGTTCCACCACAGATCGGTCTACCATTCCCTCCTCTCCCTGCCCTCTCATTTTTTAAATTGGTCTAGAAGGACCTTGGAGCCTTGTGAGGAAGGAATCACGTTGTCTGATGTTGCAAAGTATCAGGACCCATCAGATCTGCAACACACCTAGATTTCCTCCCACAAGCAACAGCAGGGTGGATCTAGAATCAGATCATTGTGTGGGTGGGGGTGCAGGACACTTCATGTGCTGTATAAATAAAGAGATTATGTGTTAGTATTGCTTCAGACAGAAAATGTCTGCAGTGTGCATAAACTACCCTTTGCTTTGGGAAATGGGACCGACAGCAGATATTAAAACCTTTGGCCTGAAGCTCGTGACTTTATTGCTCATTGTTTGGTTTGCTTTTCAGCTCACAGAGCAATACTTTCTTGCTCTAAATACAGCTTATCACACCAAAAATCAGTGGTGCTATTGCAGTTGCTGTGACAGCTTCTGCTCTGAATGAGATACTCCATGTAGAAAGCAGCAATTCCACACAGCACAGCTCAAGGCTCGCTGAAGCTAAGGAGGACTGCTGGCTTGACTGATGCATGCTTTGTGATGCTTAATTTGGGCTGACACCATAACATCTGACCCAGTGGTGCTTTATTGCTGGTGTAGGGTTGCTGAGTTCCAGCTACAGTTGCTGGATCAACATTTGCTGTTGCTCTGCTGTGAAGTGCATGTATGTACACATGCAGTTGGGGTGTTTCTTCAACTGTTTCTAGGAGAAAGCAAACTCAGAGGTATGGAGGAAAGAGGATGATGGTTGTTTATCCCCAGAACTCATCATGTTTCCAAGAGCTGTATTTGTGTTGGTTTGTCTGGAACTTACTTGTGCCAATGAGGTCACTGGATTTTCATTTGTTCCATGTTTTGTAGATAGTTGTTGAGTTTCAGGGGGCCAACACCCTGCTGCTGGGTCAGGGTGGCATGGAGTTACATCTTGCTGTGCTAGTGAGCCCTGCTGCGCTGGCAGAAGGAGGGATACCCAAAGGAAGCTATGCTGCCCTGTGGTAGCAGCACACACTTGGAGACTCTGCTGGAAGGGTCCCAGTCAGTTAACAACCTAGCTTTATAGGACATTTCTGGACAAAAATAAATTAAGAAACCCCAGCTGATGAAGGAATAAACGAAATAAGTATGTGTATCTGTCACTGTCTTTTCTGGAGTAGTACCATCTTACGTACTTGCTGTTACAAATGAGGTTTGGGCTTGTTTCTGTGTCACAAGCTTTTTTTTTATGGAAGACATAGTACAGCTACAGCAATGGGTCACCTTCTACAGGCTCTGAACCGAGAGAGTTTCTACGTGGGAATTCAAATTTTCATTTGAAAATTTCATTGGTAATCTCAAAAAACTTGCAGTGAAACAGCAACCCTTCAACACCACCACCACCAGTCAGAGCAGGAAGATGGTTGTAGGTAGATAATTAAAAATTGTGTAATGTTAATTATATAGTCTGGCTAGGTATATGCTCCTGTAATACCAAAAATAATACATTGAAGGAGGGAATTAGGGAGATGGCTATTTTTGCATTGGTAAAGAGAGCGGCAGTCTATTTTTGAAAACAGCTGGGGGCTGGTTTGGCAGCAAAATCTTAACACAGCAGCCATCATGCTTTGCCATGTGCTCTGACACGTTAAACAAGGTTGGCTCCTGAGCTCACACCAAGACAGTGTGTGGTGCATACACACACCTCTGTTCTCGTCAGTGCATGAAGGGTCCCAAGCCTGCTCAGAGCCCTGCCCATCAATGCCATTGGAAAATCAGTGGCCTCAGTGCCCTTTTCTTCTCCTTTACCAGCTGCACCCATCTGTGATGCTCTCTCCATGCATGGGAAGGCCACTGCAGCTTTTGGCTGCTCTGGTACTTTCCTTGCTCACCAGTGATTTCCTCCCTCCTTCTTGAACATGTGGAGGCGGTGGGAATTAACACTGGGAAGTGCCAACTGGCAGAAGGAAAGCATGACAATCTGTGCATCCACACTGGGCTATGGGGTTTGGTTTACACAACTGAAACCCTGAAAAGAGGTTTGAAAAGATACAGCTCAAGAGAAAAATTCAAGCTGACCTCTTGCCACACTTACAGCTGGAATCTGTGCTAAGTGAAACAGAGGTACCAGGTCAAATGACAGTATTAACAGGATCCTTATTTAGAAAATTTTAAATTTAAAATATGGTTTCTGAACCTCACTGGGTAAAAAAAAATAAAACCAAAACCAAAACCAAAATCAACCCAAACAAAACAAGCCAGAAAAAAAATCAGTCTTAGTGGAAAATTTTTGTGGATTTTTTCCAACAGAAGCTGAGGAAATCATTATTCTCCCTGTCACTCTCCTTCCTGCTCAAAAAGTGGAGGAAGGAGAGAAAAAGTTGGAGAAGGAAGAGAAAAAGAAAAAAATTTGCATTTTTTAAGAGTAGGAGGGGATTTCTGTCATAGAAAAAACTTGAAACATATCTTTGACAGACAAGTCCACCTATCTGTCAGGAGGGCTGCATGCCTGCCTGGCATGGGTTGGGGAACAGACCAGCTGCCTTTCTGTGGTGAATGGACACGGTGGTAGCACCTCGTCCCAGCTCCAGAGTCCTCCAGCAATTGCAACATGAGACAGGGAAGAGAAGAGAGATCAAGAAGGTGGCAGAAGGTGGGAACAGACTAAGTCAGTGCTAAGAGTAAGAGACCAAAAGGAATCTACATTGTGAACTGTCCTGGAAAAACTATCTCTTTGTGTAAATGTAGACATCAGAATTTCAATCAAAGGTATGTTTTTCCATACTAAACCCACTGCCTTAAAATTCCATGTGAAGCAGCAGGCAGAGTAGAGGTGAGGTACAGATAAGTAACTATTTGTTTCCATAACATTTAAGCCTTTCTAGCTCAAATAGCAACTGACCCCTTTGGTTGTCTGCTCCCTTTTGCTATCAGTACCTTAGTGGCTTTCCATATTCCAGTATGCTCAGTTCCTTACTAAAGAGTATTTGGGACAATCTATTATGTACCTTTCTGCAACCTGGTCAATTAGCTTCTCTGATTAAAACTGCAGAGAACAACGGTTCCATCAGTATCTGAAGATGGGCACCTTTCAAAGCTGTGGTCATGAGTAGGAAATCTGGGATAGATGAGCTGCTGTGCTGTTGGCTCCTCTGGTGCTCTTCCTTTTTCACCTGTGTAGGCCCAGCTCTTTGGAGTTATTTGAACATAATCATGGCAAACTCTGTGTACATAACCTAAAACAGACAAAGTCTTTTTCACAACCCACACCTGAGGCTGCAAACTCCCCTCCCTAAGTGTATTTAGCACAACGTCTCCCCTCCCAGTTGCATGGGAAGCATACAGACAGTATAGCACGGAAGCCACAAAATGCAGTTGTTCAGGTGCAAGAAAGGCTAGGAGGCTGTTGGTTCAGAGCTCCTGGAAAGCCTGGAATGGTGTATAAATGTGTATAAATCTTCAGATATGTTTCTAAAACAAATGTTGCACAATTAAATTAAGGCTTCAGAGGAATGAAAAAATAGGGATGGATTTGTTTTTCTGTTGAATGGGACAAATATGTTATATTTAATTATTCCATTAGAAAAATGCGGACTTCAAAATTAAAGCCATAGCTGTGTTATCAGTCTAAGGAAGTATATTGGATTGGGACATACAGAGCTGTAGACCACTGTGTAAAACCTGAGGAGTTCTCACCTTCTCTTTCTAGCAGAGATATATATTTTCCTGGGCTTTCTGGTTTGGTCTAATGTGCACATTCATGCAGTAATTATCTTTTTTCTCAGGGTCAGAGACTGATGAGCACTAGAGCTGTGCTGCAGATTGCTTCAGCTGCCTCCTGCTGTCCCCACATATAGCTCTGATCTTATCTGATAGATATTCTCAAGCTGTGTTCCTTAATGAAACCGTCTTTAAAAGAGCATTCTGTGGTACAATTTTTTCAATTGTGTATCTGAGACAATTTTCTATGCTGTTTGAAATTCCTTCATCAAGCTTTTGTTCAGCTGTTCCAAACAGACATGCTCCCTGTAAAAGCTGTGCTCCTGCCTTACAGACACAGGCATCTTTGGTTGGCTGAGTTTCTCTACTTTCATGTGGAAATACTTACATGACACAAAGAACTGTGTTAAAAATGGCTTCTACTTTCCTTGCTTGGTTTACAGAGGGGTTCTGTTGAGTCTCTTTGTCAAATGCTTTAGACCTGGATTGTTTAAAAAGGAGATGTGGCTTCTTGAGGTGATCCAAGGATTCTTGTCCCAAGTCTCACAATCTGCCTGCACAGAGCTTCCTGAAAACAGTAAGGCTCTTTACAGTTTTCAGGAAGCTCTGTGCAGGCTTGACTATTCCCATTTACCTGGCAATTTTGGAAGTGAAAACCTTTATACATCCCTAAATGCCATGATGCCTCAAGCAAGGATTTTTCCTTTCCTTCCTTCCAAGGGGTGCCTGAAGTTCTCAAATGTTTCAAATATAGTATAAATATCACTACATTATGCCTAGTAAATAGCATATCTTGAAAAGCCTGAGTTGTAGAATTACCTTCATGTTCTTGTTAACCTCTTTTGAGTTGATAAGAAGCCCCCTTTTCCAATCAACAAAACTGAATAAAGATACTTAAATAGGTCAGTCTTGTGGCTTTAGCATACAACTTCTAGGCTCTGTAACAGACTTAGAAAGCTCAAATCTCCCAAGATCAGAGAACACCAAAGAATTGCAGCCATATTTTCATCTGTTTTCTGTACTTGGTGCTCGCAAACTTGCACATGAACCCTCTGTCATTAGGATATTTCCACACACTAAAGTGCAAGTGGAAGGCCCAGTTAGGTGGGTGGGCACTGTGTGGTTTGTACATAGCATGGTTGGCTTTTCCTACACTGATGTTGATGCCTTTTTCCTGGTTTTAGGAAATAAAAGCTCAGACATGGTTAGGGGGTTGGGGGTCGTTTACCTCGGTATTTTAATAGGATCCCATTCCATGCATTGCTTCACCCAGGTGACAGCGTCACAACGTCCTCCCAACCCCCAACTGAGTATACAATTAAAGACCTTACACATTAGCATATCTAACAAGAGGGCCCAATAAGGGGCTGGGGTGGGCTAACTTCTAGTTTACAGAATCTGTCCTGCTAGGGGACCTTGAGTGCTTACAACAATGGAGTGTTTGGTCCTCTAACTCTACAGTTTCTGGGGTGTTTAGTCTCCCGGCCTACCAGACACCAAGAAACCCGGCTGAATTATCACACCTAAAGCATCACAAGTATGCATGCTAATACTTGTGGATATAGAGAACTGTGTAAAAAGTATATACCAGAAAAAGTAAAAAATCCTTCAGGCATCAATGTGGTGGGGTGCATCTCCGCAAAGGGGAACCTGAGGCCACTTCTGCAGGATGTGTGAAGCTCACATCACCAGGTCACTCACCTCTTCTCTGAGGAGCACACTCACAAAATTAGGTAACTTGTTGAATGTGAAGGTCAAAATACTTCACCCTATCTAACCCCCAAGTCAATTAGAAGGTTCATTTCAAGGTGTGTTTGATTTCTTTAATAAGGTCAAACAACGCATAATGGCTTCATCTGAAGGAGGAAGCAACAAAGGTAAAGATGTTGATGTTTACAGTTCTCGTGCTAAAATTTTCAGCATTATGGAAAAAGCCTCTTGATTTCTTTGTTTCTGAGTTTGTAGAACCTAAAAGATGCTTGCTTAAGCAAAGAAAAAATTCTTTTTTAAGACTGATTTTCCATTGTTACCTCTAAGAGGTTCCTGTGATGTCAGGAACAGTTGTCAAGGAAATAACAGCCCTTCTCTCCTGTTTGTAGCAGGATTTCAGGTTTGGTTCCTTCAGGGACACAAACATCACTTGTGTTTCTGCATCTCTGGGACAGAAGAGATTTGTCTAGTTTTTGTTTTGCTTTTTAGTTTTGTTTCAGTCTTACTTAGATTAGATATAGCTGTGTAAAAATCCCAAACCAAGTAATACCAGTCTTTTATGGTCTGTCGATCTTCCAGCCTTTTCATTCTGGTGTTCAAACATTTTTATTTCTCATTCATTTTGTACTAAAGTATAATTGAAATTTCAGTTCTGGATCAAAGTCTGGCAGCTAGTAGACTACAAAACTAGGAGGGGAAATGTTCTCTGTGTATGAGAGATGAAAATTAATTGTTTAAGCAAAATACTTTTTCAGATGTTTAGGTTTTGTATATGAATCGTCCCACTAATACTAGCATAAATCTTCTACAAATAGCCTAAGTAATACTAATGTTTGATTTTGAAGTGACTTCAGTTCCTTTGGCAAAATGCTGTTCCTGAGTGAGTAGAAGAGTAATTGGGTGCTCAGCCCTCGAGTGCATGGTTGCAGCTGTGAGTCATCTCCTTACTTTCCGTTCTGTCCTGGGATCTCTGATGACTGCAGCGGATCAGTGTGCTGTGTCACCCGGCACCGGCCATGTCACAGGGCAGCCACGAGCCCCAATGCTGCACACATGGTGCAGGCTGTGATGTCAGTGCTGACTCGGGGGAAAGAAGTGCTCATGCAGTCCCTGCTGGTGGAAAGTGCTCTCTGAGTTAGGACCTCGGCTTCGGAAATTACTTCACCCACACTTCCCATTTTCACCCTTTTCCTACCAGGGTCAGGTGACAGATCCATAACCTGAATTTGTGGAAATGAAATTTAGAAAGGGAATGAATTTGACTGGCATGTATCTAAGACTTTCATATATTTTAATAAGGATTTTGAAAAACCAGGTATATATATATATGCGTATACACAAATACATTCTCATGTTTGCTTTACAGATAATTAAAAGTCTTGTGACTGTGAAGTTCTAAAATTACTGCCCTATTGGATAGCTAAAATTGCTGTTGGACAGTATGGATCTGTGAAATCAGCCATGAAATTCCAAATTGGTTTCTTGCGTATGTTCGAGTGACTTGGCACTTGAGAGGGCTGGCTGTGATGCTAAGCCTCCCACTCGTCTGAAAATGGAGAGAAGCAGGTGATCTTCCTGCAGCCCTTCTTCCTGACACCTATGGAAAGCTCTGTCTTCTGACTCAGGCTGTTGAATCGCATTTGGCAAGTCAGGCGTAGCAACTGATGGTAGCTGAGCAGTGTATTTTAGTACCACTACCTGTTTTTTCCTGTGGATTTTGAAATGTCAAAAACTCTACTAGTTCATAAGCATTTAGAGCACTGATGCAAAAAAATGGAAGAAAAAAAGAAACCAGGAGGTGTCTAAGTCCATGTTGATTATGGCATTTTGTGAAGTCTTTTACACCTATGCAAAATGTCTGTAAAGAGACACTAAACTAGCCTGTTGTGTTTTGTTTATTTGTTTTGCATGGATGTAAGTGATTAAATAAAATGCCAAGCTGTGGAGGATTCAGCAGAATGACACTGTTTTAGCTCGCTCAGCATGGCTTGTTCTATAAATATACGTTTGTGGTCAGGAAGGAGCACAGTATCACTTTGCTATAATATGTGCAGTATTAATTTTGGTTTGACACCTGCCAGGCAAAGATCCTCACCAGCCAAAGGCATTCTTCACAACCGAGCTCCATCTGTTGTGCAGATCTTTGATATTTCTAATGGCTTGAGCCAAAGCAAAAAGAAGAGCCAACTAGAAGGAAAAAAAAATCTTGAGGAGGATTGTATCCTTCTATCAAGGCTAAATATAATGGCTTATTATCACATTTGGTTTAAGTCCTGCAAGGGAGACACATATGATTAGTTTTGTTTTAGAAGAAAGCAGTCCTTCATACTAGCAGTGTCATTGTTGTTGCATGAAAGGAATATTGATTGCTAAAGTTCAAGCGCATTATTTTTATTGCTGAAATGCTGTAGCCTTTAGAAAGATTTCTTGATAGGAGAGTTGCTAGTAAAGAAAGTTTACTCACTTACTGTACTCAGCAGATTAAAAACCTAAGGAGTGTGCTTTGATTCTTGCATGCAAAGGAGCAGCAGGATTAACACTTGCCTCAGCTGTTTGAAAGACAGCTCAGGGTTTTTGAAATAAGCCTTCAAGTAATGTCTGTCAAAAGTAGTTAGCTTCCAATCCCCTGACAAAAGTTGCATGATGAGATTGTCACCTTGCTGACAAAACAATCATTAATTGCTCCAGTTATCTTTGTTTTTCACTTGGAGTGGGTGAATTAATCTGTCAGAGCTGCCCGACCCACATGGGTAAACATTTGCCTCCTAAGATACCATGAGAAGTCTACAACAAATATGAATGTGTTTTATGATCATCACAACTTCATACAACCACTCGCTGATTATTTTTATTTGTGATAGTATGAAGAAGAAACTTGACTAAGAGAAATTATGGCTCTGTGGGCTTCCGATCTATAATTAATGGTTGAAAGTGCCGTATTATCAAATACCATTCAATTCACTAGGAACTACAGAGCATTGAAAAGTATATAGAAATGCAGCGACATACTTCAGAATTAGATTTTTTCAGCATTATTTGTGGAGTTGATTGTTGGTGTGACTGCTGGCCTTTAAAACAAAGACTCTCATCTCTACTCTTTCAGACTAGAAGGTGTGTTTGTGCTACCTAGTAGTTCCTGAAAGCTTGAATGTTCCACAGAACCTAACAATTGAGTAGATATTTCTTTTTTCCCTTAGTGTACTGCTGGCTGCTGAACCTGTTCATGCATTTATATCAAAGGTACACTGCAAGGATGCTATCATTAGCTATGGCTTCGGTGTTCGTGCATATTGCTCACTTATGTATAACAATATAGAAATTAATAGGAAATATCAGGCAAATTTTTCTTCTATTTCAGTGTCTAGAGCAACATAAAATGCAAAATATAAAGCCACAATATGATTAAATCCAATCCTGCCTGTAATGTAGGGTCATCCTGCCTGAAAAGAGAGTTGACATTATAGTATGTTGTGTTTGTGTTTACTTTGCATAGATGCTCTTTTCCTTCCATGCATCTGCAGCTGCCATTTAATTATGAAATTAATTATTTGATCTCATGGTATGCAGCAGCAGCAGCAAAATACTGTGTGGGATTGTAATTAATTTTTTTTGCATGGGAGACAAAATAACATCCACACTATTAACTGCTGAAATTTCCTCCCTGCTCTGTCCAGTAAAATGTGAACAAAGATGTTAAAACCCAATCTCTTTCAGTTCCTTCAACATAGGGATTGCTCCCTATGGCTTGAAAAGGATGGAAATTGAAGAGAGAATTAATTCATTTACAGATTTCTCTGTCGATCTGTTTAACATAAATTAGTACTGAAGACTATCAGTATTCAGAGATCTGTAGAAGTACAAAACCTGTAGGAGAGATTTAAAAATGTTCAAGAAAACTGCGTAGCTACTGAAACTGAATAGCGGGAATACAACTGAAAACTTTTGTCCTGAAACCTGAATGTTTATGTTTCAGGTTTTAGCAGTCTGCTTCCACATCTGCAGCTACTAGGTAGTCATTAGCAAGTGATAAAGAATATATGAATTAGCTGCTGGTATTGAGCCAAAATAGAAACATTTGTGTTCTTGAATTGCCTCTAGATTTACAAAATTTTATGCTTTTTTCCTTACCCTAAATGTACTTAATGTCACAAAGTGTGATGTTTTAGAGCTCACAGAGGAGAAGAGCTGCCAACAAATGAAGATATATGTACTTTTTAATTACACCACTAATGCAGAGTCCCAGAAAGCTTTTGGCAGGAAGGAGCTGAATTTGGTACCTCAGGTGGATTGTGCTTCACTTCAGGGAGATTGTTTAAAGTTGCCATAGTTTTGATTACCAAAGGATCATGGTGACAATTTATTCAGCATATTGGCTGTATGGTAAATTCCAATTGATTAAAAATAAGACAGAGAACTTTGTATCTTTTAATGCAAGTCATAAAAATCAGCACAGTGAGGAAGAATGCAGTCAGTCTTAAAAATGTATTTCATGTTTGCTTTCAGTTTGATTAGTGACTTTCTTATTTAATTAAGATACTTGGAAATATAAATTACCATGATAGAAGTGTGCTTATGAGTAAGTGTTTTATGATCGCTAATTGACAGAAGTTAATTTTATTCATGCAAATTCCATATATAATGTTTGCATTAATGAGATCAGAAGTTACCAAGTTACAGAAACCGTGAAGCATGAGTAGTCAAACATAAAATTCTCTGTTAGATTTGTTTTATGGTAATGTGGTCAGCTGAAAAAAATATACTGCTTTCTAAAGCTTTATTTTGGGTGTTTTCTTTCAGTGTGCTTACTGTACAGATTCTATTCTGTAGGTTACTCTGGATATTTAACTGGCCATTATTTGAATGGATTGCACTAGGGAAGACGGTATATATTCTTAAGAAGATACTGGACCTATTGCTCCTGCAAAGGTGCAGGTTTTCCATCACCAGGATTTCCCCATGCCGAGTCAACTCTGTGGATGGAAGAATCTGGGTTTCCCAAGCAGAGATCAGCTCTTACTCAGTAGTCATCACCAGATGGTGTTCTCCAGTAGCTTGAAATGGGATGAAGAAGGTGGGCATCTCTTTGGTAGTCAACGGGAGCCTTCAGAGGGAGCTACCAGCACAAACAAGTGGAACATGTATCACAGCCTCCCACCTTGCAGCTACCCATGTAACTCACCACTCACATTTGGCAGGAGAGACAGAAACAGCTATGCACATGCTAAAAGCAGGAGAAGGCCATACAGCTTCCCCAAGTTATTTTACTCTTCTTCTGTAAGTGAATTTAAGCTGAGTGTATTAGCTTTATATATGGAAAGATATGTCTAATGGGGTCCGGTATCTGTCTGCAAATAGATACAGTTCAATTTTTCTCGCTCTTTGGTCAAACACTCTTTAAAACCTACTGAAACCAGGAGGTAGACCTGGTGGGTTTGGGTAGACTTTGGATGGGCTGAGTGTTTATGGGCTGATACCTAGAAGAGAAATACTTTTCCATGTTCTCTGGAGCATGATTATTTGAAGCTGTTGCAAAATACTAATGTTCCCTTCTTGGTCTTTAAATCAGTCTGGTGTTTAATTAGCAACAATGATTACAAGATTAAAAAGTAACACCCAAATTATGTAGTAGGGGTTGGTTTCTGGATTATCTGTTTTACTCTTTTTCACTGATTAGCAATGTGAACTTGTTTCTTGTATTTAAACAGATCCCAAATTGGATCCTAAACTTCACTGAAATGAAATAACCTTGTAATGCTTCATGATAATTTTTAACTTGCACAGGAGGGACTAAGTGCTGCACGCTCCATGAAGACCTGCCAAGTGTTGTATATCCAGTGTGATAATTTCCTGTCTGGCACTGCAGTCATTCATGGCTGCAGGTTGGCTTATGAATTTGAATGTGATGTAGGAAGAGAACATGCATTTGCCTGCAGTTTCACCTGTTAGGACAGTGTTGGGAGAGAACAGCTGAACACGAAAGCAGCAGAGCAACTGTACAAATGGATACTTACTGTAACCTCCTATCTTCTTTTCTAACAAATCAAGCCAACCCATCCTTTGTAGTTACCCAAAAACTTCTGTTTATTCCATCCTTCTCACCAGGATCTCCACCATAATCTTGTGTTTAACTTCAATGACCCATAGCACTTTTTGGGATCCCTCAAAATGGTTTTTCTCTGCTGTCCCTTTCTTTGAGCATCTCAGGCAGCTCAGGGGGGTTACAGCTCCTAGAAATCTCCAGTCTCTTCATCAGTGGGAGCATTACGTAGTGTCTTTCAGTTCAGGTTCTGCAACCCCACCTTGCTGCTTATGAAAGCCTGTCCCAACCTGACCTGCCAAGTGTTGCTTTTCTTCGTGACACACTCACTTTTGTGCTCATGCCAAGAGGATTTTACGCTAAAGCAAATGTACCTGTGTATGTGCAAGTTGTTTACTGTTGTGACATTCAGTCAGTAAATCATTTCTGTAACACAGCACAGCTGTCAAAACACACAGCACACAGCCTTGGCAGCCATGCCCATTCTGTACCCAATGCTGGGTCTGTAGCTCAGGCTAGGTGAATGAGTGGGCTGGAGGGAAGCAGAACCTTGCACTAGATTCATTATTATGTATGTTTTCCTTTTGCTGAAGTGCCCCACATGCCACTGTTGGCATGTTAGCTGTGATGGTTCTGAGGAGCTTCACAGTCCCTTTTAGTTTAATTTCCTCTAGTAACCAGGACCACGTGCTCCTCTGCTGTGGGGTGTTGTGTGTATGCATGTATCCCTAGTAGCTTCTGAACCTCTTGTTCAACATCTAGAAGCCTATCCATTTGCTGTTGAGAAAAGGAGCAGTTTCATGAGTGTCTTGGGAACAGGTAAGCAGCTGGAGAAGACCTGAAGTCAGCTGTAGGATTCACATCCTGGGGGGAAGTGAGTCTTCTTTGGTTTGCTGCTTGTAGAACCTCTTAATCTAACTTTAGCACTTCTCAGGGAAGAACTGTTCTCCAGATGCCAGAAAAGATGATTAAAGAGGACTCTGAAATGTTTGCTTTGAACTCTTCAGAAATCATGACTAGCTTCTGAAAGAGGGTGAAGTGAACAACAGTTAGTGTCTTGAGTGCAGATCGCTGAAGGACTGCATACACCTAGCAGGAGGAGATTCTGAGGACAGATGCATGCCCAAGCAGTTACTCCTCTTTACAGTTCCATTCCAGTTATGCAGGGTCTGAAGACCAGACTCACCTACATGTTTCTGATGTGATTATATAAAAATTAGAGCATTTTCCTACCATTGTTCCTGCCAAGGGCTCTTGCATACTTGATTTCAGCATAGTGCTTGATTCCCAGGAGAGTTTTCTCTCAAGCAGGTGCTGTTCTGGAGGCTGGGAAACATTCTTGACCCTTCCCAGGCAAATCTTTCTATTTTTTGCTGTAATGGTTTACCAGGAGGAATGGAGTATCTGCACCTCAGCATTAGAATGTGCAGCTCAGAGACACCTGAATTCCCATTTCCTCTTCCAGGGCTTGTTTTGTCTTATCCAACAAGTATGTATGTGGTCCATTATGCAGATAAAATACAAAGGCAGTGCTGGAGGCAGAGACCAGTCTGCAGAAACACCTTTCCCAACAGACAAATTTATTAGTTATTAGATAAAAGATGGCCCATAGTATATCCCTGACTCCTCAGCTGTCTCCTGAACTGCTTGTGGCATTGTTCTCATAAAATTAGGCAGCAACTGGTTGAGACTTTTTCAGCGCTTTGGATTCAGGTTCAGTTTCCATCCAAGTCCCTTTTACACAGTAGGGAGCAAAAGCCAAAAAGTTGGGTTTGTGTTAAAGTGTATTGACTTCACAGGGAAGAAGTCTCTCTGAAACTCCAACAAATGCTTTTGGTCATGCACAAAGAAGTCACATGTACATGGAGAAGGGTCCTAGACAAAACCGTAAGGCACTTCGGGCTCCAGCAGTTCTGAGGAATCATCTGAGTCCTTTGCAGGTCACCCAGAAATGCCTCAGCCCTTTTTGCTGCTGTCTCCTGTGTGGACTTTATCTTACATCCTCCCATTTTTGCCAAGTGAGACACAGCTGAAGTGAGTTTGTTTTCCATCTGCCTGATTTTTCCAATATATTTTTGGAGTCTCTTACCTAAAGCTAGAGAAGTTCTGAAGAAAATGAAATGCAAAAGCGTTGACTGTCTGCCTTTGCCCCATGTGGTTTTTGTATCTTTGTTATCTGGGTGACTCTGTTTTGTCTGGTCTGTGATAGTTTTTATATCCAGCTCTGTTTCCTGTCCACACCCACCAGCACCATTGTAACTCCTGGTTTGTGCAGTGGTCTGGAAGTACAGATGTACACACAGGCCAGAAGTTGTCAACATCTCCTGTTTTTTAACTGGAACAACTAGGATAAAGCTTAGTGTGGAAGAGCTTCCTTCACCAGTGTTGGGAAGAAGCAAATTCCCTTGTGCTACAGCTTTGAATAGAAAGGGCTGCAGGTCTTTCTCTGGGTCAGTTTCAGCTTCACAACCAGAGTGGAGAGTGTCCTTCTCATCTCCAGCCCTATGGAAGGGGATTTTCATAGTCCCAAGAACCATGCTGGCCAGCTAGCTGGTGGTGCCAGCAGAGAAGCTCTTCATCAGGCTGGCTCTCTCCCCAGCACAAAGCTGTTGGCTGCTCATTCCTCAGGACCTTAGTGGCTTCAGCATGAGCAGTGAGACTTCAGCCTCTAAATCTCTGCAGCATGTGGCCCTGGCACCTTACAGCCTTGCAGCCTAGACCACGTCCAAAGCTGGACACAGTGTCTCACCTGGTGCTCTCGGTGGAGGCCACAGCAACACAAATTGCCTTCTCCAGAGCAGCCCTCAACACCCCCTGGTGGTGCTCCAAACCCCACTTCTTCCCATTTTTAACAGTGCCATCCTCGTTTTGCTAAGCGGAAGTGTATGCCTAACATAAGCATGTACACCTACTCATTGGACCCCACCTAGAGCAAGAAAAGCTTCAAAAATGTGGTCTCAGTATCCTAAAAGTACCTTTCAAATGCAACTGTAGGATCTGCATAATTGAAACTTCTTCTGTAATCTCATTACCTCCCTTAGGCAGTTCCTGACAAGTGGAGGTTATAAATGAGAGTTTGTAATAAACATCGCTTAAAAAAGGTATCTTTAATGTTTTTGCAATGTATTCAAAGCAGTTTGGGCATTAGCACAGAGAACTCATTTCTATTTCACCTGAAATGCCATTATGTTGATTAAATTAGGATGGTATTCATCCTAGAACATATCCAAATCTTTTTGTGATTTTACATTTGTCATAACTGAAAGATTTCACTAAATGTTTCTCTATACCTCTAAATATCATTGCCTGTCATGTAATATTTATCTCAGATTTTCTTCAGTGACTTTGTATCAGAGCTGAAAATGAGCTATCACAGAAAATAAAGTGGAACTGAAATAACAGTCCTTTGTATTAAATTTAACATTTGGCTTCTGTCCCAGAGTTTTCCACATCCATATTAGAATCAGATGGTAGTGTAAGATGAAAAGATCTCCTGGATGGGTTTTTTCTGATCCTTATTAAGGGGCTGATAACAGACTGAAGGCAAGATACTTGTTGTAGTAAAAACGCTTGCCTAATATCAAAGGCTGGATGGACAAGCTGACATGTATCATTGTTAGGCCTTCCTGCTTCACATTTCAGTATCATAAAATCATTCTGCTAGTGGACATGACATATAAAAACTCCAGCGTGAGAGCAAAAAGTCCAGGCTGGCAGGTATCACTGCTGTGGATACATGCTTAGTAGCAGACCATAAGCCAAGGAAAGGGTTTAATATCAAAAAGTATTGTTGGTGACAGCACAGTGTAGGTATATTTATTTTATTCTCAACTATTTGCATTCATGGAAGACACTCCCTTGTCCTGACTTACCTGTGAAACTGGTATCACATGTGATGTGACAACACAGGGCAGCCCCACTGGTATTGCTAGCCTTCTTCAGAAGTTGTGCATCCTCTGCCCTATCCACAAACCAGCACTTACCCCAGTTTCCTTTGTCAGTCTGGAGACAGAAAGATCAAAGAGACCTAAACAGTCCTCAGAAAGCAATCTTCTCTCAAAGCAGCTTTGTATAGTTCTTGTGTATTATTTGGCTGAAATTGTACAAACGTTTACAGGCTCTGGGTGTTCTATGCAAAAACAATTACTTTTGGTAAAATGAAGAAATTATGCTTTCTGGTGTTGCTGTTCTGCTGTAGCGGAGGCTGTGAGCATGATATTAGAGCTATAAATTAGATTTTGCAAAGCAGCATTTCTGCAGGGAGTCTGCTGCTTCAGACCAACAGGCTATGATCAGCATTTTTCAAGGGGATATTTTGCCTGTTTTTGTCGCAGCATCTTCAGCAAGAGAAGTAGAGAAGCAATTGCAGACTGCATTGACTCTTCATTTCAGCTTTTGATCACAAAGGCTATCGAAGAACAAATATGCTTTGTAGGTATTTTATGCTGCTTTTCTAAATGCACCTTTTTAAATCTGGTATGTGGTTTGAACTTATAGGCAGAAAATCATTTCACTGGCACTGTCTGTTTACAGCATCCATGTCAACATCTGAGCTTATACCCTGTGCTCCTTTTACAATCCCTGGAGAGAAATGTGCACATTTAGAGGAGTTTAGTTAATTAATCTGATTATTTTAGACATCTTCTTTCCAGTGAGAGGGTTTGTATTTTAGAAAAACCTGTTTCTCTTCTCAGCAATAATTAATCCTAGCATATTTAGTTCAGGAGGTGTTATCTGTAGTTAGGTGAGCTGGATCCCATGCAGCATGTCTCTGAATAGCACTCACTTGGCTACTAATACTGTTTGTATGAGTACTTTTGGGTTTTTTTTTTTTTTAATTATCAGATTATCCTAGGGAACACATAAAGAGATCACTTGTGTATATAAGAAATGCTTGATTCAGTCCCTCCAAGATTTTTACTGCTGATAATTGCAGCTATCTTAATGCTTCCTATGAAAGCTGTTTTGATAGTTGTATTGTTCCTGTCCTCCTCAGGAACCAGTTAAATGTTAAATGTCTTTTTGAATGAAGAGGGAATTCTCTTGGGTATGTGGACAATGCTAGGGGATTTAACATCAGACAAGTATGTCTGAGAAAAAATGGGACCTCCTTGCACTCTCCTGAAAACATCTTAAAGGAGCTCAGATGAATGGAGCTGTGGCACATACATGCCTGCTTTCAGGAATGTTACAAGAACTGGGCTGAGAGATAAAGAAGCACAGTTTTTATTTGTGAAGTGTTGATGCCCTGTTCATTTGGGTTCACCTGAGCCATGCTTGTGGATTCATTCAAATAGAAGAAAAGCCCTCAAGGCTGGTCTCCTCAAGATGAGTTTGCCATATATGACAGGGCACAAAGGGTAAGTAGCATCTTAGGCAACAGAAGAATTTTCTGTGAACAACCCTCAGAAAAAAAATAGAATAATACCTAGTAACTAAGGAATCATAGTTATTTCTGAAGTGGATAAATGGAGTCACAGAATAGGAGTAATAAGATATTATTGGTCCCACGTTTGTCATTTTTCACTGTATCATACTGGTGTAAACACATTGAGGATGATGGCTGCTGGAAACATGTTCCCTGAAAACCTTTCTTGTTCACTACCCTGAAGTCTGTAATTACTTTTGGAAGTCTTTGCTCTGGTGCACAGTTCTGATGTCTGGATTACTGAAATCCAAAACCACAAGGCTCCCTACTATGGTCCACTGAGCATTAGTTTTCCTCTGATTAATCTTCTGGTCGATTATATAATTTATTTTTCTTGGTAAATATGTATTCTTTAATTAATTGATTCTTTAATTAATTGATTCTTTCACTTCAGCTTTGCTTATGCTTATTCCCTCCTTTGTCAAGGTCTCCCATTAACTCCCACAGCATTGCCTAGTGACACACATGCTTTTTCTTTCTCTTTTTTTATTCCTCTTTTACAGATTTAACTGAAATTGCACCATGCATTTTGAAGATGTCACCAACAGATCAGCAGTTGAACAAGCTGGCAAGGAGGCTGGGACCTGAATGGGAACATGTAGCTCTGTGCTTGGGTTTGTCCCATACTGACATCTATCGATGTAAAGTCAATCACCCTCACAACCTGCAGTCGCAGATCGTAGCTGCATTTGTCCTGTGGAAACAGCGTTTGGGGAAAAAAGCAACAATCCAGAGTCTGCACGCCAGTCTGATGGCAGAGGAGGTGGATCCTTCAGTGATACAGCACATGCTTGAGTGAAGCCATGCTATTTATTCAGAGCTTCCATGTACTTCGTTAATTAAGTAAAGAAGATGGAAATATATGTTGAAGATCAGATGCCTCAAACTGTAAAAAAATGGGGTTGGGAACTGCGATCCTATTAAGCTTAAACATGCCAGTTTTCTGTGGCATCTTGTGACTTGTAATTCTTTTCATACCAGATTAATCTTTAGCACGCATTAAAAAATGGATCACTCTTTCCTGTTTGCTTTTGTGCTATTTCAGTGGGGATATATGGTGACAAAGTTCTTGCAAGCAGTCAGGCCTGCAGTGAGTTCAGCAAGGTTTTTGATTTCACTGAGGGAGCAAGACTTGGTTTAACTTATTTTCTGGACTATGTGGGAGCCTTTTTTATTATTGCTGTTTCATACTAGTTCCCTGATATTAGAGCAAGAAATGAGACTAGTCACCGTCAGTAATTTAACAATTTTACAGCAGCTATTGCAGATGGCTGATTTCACATTTATAAAAGTTTCAGCACATACAGTTTCTTGCTAGGATAGATGGCTGCCACCTTGGTCTGCCTTTGAAAAAGGCCCTAAATGGAAGTAACAGGAATGTAGTGTGCCTGTGAAGGTTTCTTCCATTATTATTTAATGAGTGTAGGTTTCTGCAGACAGGCTACATCACAGGTAAGAAGTTCTCAGGGAAGACACGCAGTAGAAAAGTGACCAGAAGTAGGCCAGAACCAGGTAAACTGAGCAAGAAGCAGTCTAAGAAAGGAGACAACTTCTAAGTTGTCCATGTTTGTCTCTGCTAATAAAGTGAGAGACTGTCTAGTGCCTGCTGAGTCTTTGAACTGTGCACTGTATCCAGGCAATCTTGTTTCATGGTGAGGTCAAGTATGCATAGGCACGTTGCTCTGACCACTGCACACCTAACAGCGTAGTGAATTTTGCAGGTCCTTTCTGGTCAGGGTGAATTTCCCACTGCTCTCCATCCAGCTTCCCTCCAGCCATCCACCAGGCTCATTAGCTTTCTATCAGCTTTTCTGCACCTGGTAGGGGCAGCTTTGACACTGCTGTCCTCAGTTCTTTGCCAGTGTAATTGTACCACCAATGAAGATAAGATTTTTTGCAGAAAAACAGTAAAGCTTGCTCTCTTCTCCTCCTTCCCTTCTGTCGTGGAGATTTTATTCCTGCTGGAAAAAAATACTGAGATTTTTTGCTGACCAGGCAAGTGGGGCTCAGTCTGCAGGATACCCAAAGACAATGGAAGTGACCAGCTGCTCTCTGAGGCCTAATGATAAGAGGCGAAATACATTTTAATTCTCCCTGAGCAGTTTGCTGTACAGCAGTTTGCTGAATAGAATTTCGATTCTGAATTTCTAGGTCTGTTTTTGAACAAGTTACTTTAGACTGTTTCATCTACAGAGTCATTGCCAAAGAACTTCCCATCCCACAAAATTTGCTCTGTTTAATTAAACAGCGCAATAGGCTTGTCTGAAGTCTTTTTTGGGGCAAGAATGAACTTGCCCCAATGCTTTTTATTTTTTAATATTTGTTATTTTTTATACCCAAATTTTGAAAGACATGGGAAATTAGAAAAAAACAAAGAGATTTTAAAGAAATTTTGTATGCCTTGGTTTTTAGAAGCATGGAAACAGAAAATACATTCTGGCAGGATCTGGCTTTTGTAGGTTCTGAAGCAATCTGGTAATACTTTGGTTTTAATCTTCTGTATACAGTTCTGACCTTCAGTAAATTGTGATACTGCTATACTTCACTCAGATCTTAATTAATCATATTCAGTTCTTATTCATATCCTACTTCCAGAGTTTAACTACATCAACAAATTCCAGATAAACAAGAGAAATCAATTTGGGCTTTGGGATTTATTTATTTTTTCTGTTTCATGATGCTTTAATGCCAATATGTTCTTTTTTAGGTAGAAAACCATCCCAGATCAGGTATACAGACATCTGGCAAATTCATATGAGCACAGCCCAGCATAGGGAGTGGGATGAGAACTCCAAAGCAATTCTGACAGTGAGATTGACAGGAGCATGGTTTGCATAGTAGGTAAGAGAGGCAAAGCAGTCTTCCTGGCAGCAATTTGGAGGAAAAAAAGCTAGAGATGGTTGACAGGAGAAACTGCTGAAAATGTGATTTAGAGGAAGAAGTTGACTCCCAGTGTCATAATTGCAAGTATCTTATATCTTGTTCTGAACCAGTATGGGCCAAGGCTGAACACAGACTGGTCTTCAAGGCAGTTCAGCCCCAGTTAACCCAGAATGAGCACAGCGCTCCAAGGAAGCAACCAGCCTGGACAGTAAAGCAATGTTATGGGCTCACTCACAGAACTCTGGTACCTTCTTCTCTGGGTGAACTTTGTTCTTCATTTCATGAAATCATAGAATGGTTTGGGTTGAAAAGGACCTCCAAGATCATCTAGCTCCAACACATCTGCCATGGGCACCTTTCAGTGCACCAATTTGCTCAAAGCCCCATCCAACCTGGCCTTGAACACTTCCAGGAATGAGGCATGCAAACATCTCTGGGCAATCTGTTTCAGTGCCTCATCACCCTCACAATTAAGAATTTCTCCCTAATATTTAATCTAAACCTACCCTCTTTCAGTTTGAAGCCATTCCTCCTTGTCTGATCACTACATGTCCTTGTAAAAAGTCCCTCTCCAGCTTTCTTGTAGGCCCTTTTTGGGTTTTGGATGGTGCTGCAAGGTCTCCCCATAGCCTTCGTTTCTCCAGGCTGAACAGTCCCAACTATCACAGCCTTCCCTCATATGAGAGGTGCTCCAGCCCTCTAATCCTCTTGATGGCACTTCTCTGGGCTCACTCCAGCACTTCTATGTCCTTCCTGTGTAAGCACTCCAGAGCTGTTAGCAGCACTCCAGATGGGGTCTTACGAGAGTGGAGAAGAGGTAGAGAATCACCTCCCTCAGCCTGCTGGCAGTGCTCTTTTGATGCAGCCCAGGATATGGTTGGCCAATGTCACATTATCCGTAACTAATATACTTAGAGTATTTTTAACGGTTAAGAAAACTACCTCAGTAGATATGAAATTTCATTCCAAATAAGCCAGGTGTCTGTCTGACTATCTACTATGGGCCACTGGAAACCTGATGGGTGAGTATTATATCAGGTAATTTTTCCACCTTCTTTAGGTGGGCTAAATGCTGCAACCCTTGCACCTCGTACTGAACTTACAGGAGCCACAGCTAGACAAGGATTATAAAACATAGCCTCTCGTATTGTAGAGCAAAGCATATAATTCATAATTTATAGTTACGTTCACATTCCCAGGACCTAAATGAATGCTGTAATATTTGAGTTGCAAATATTGAAGGGAGAGGTTTACTTGTTTTATGAGACTGTTTCTATTGCTGTTATTTTTAAAATCATGGAAATGTTCCTATTAGACTCTTCATTTTTATTAAAGCTTGTTTTTGCACTACACAAATGCAAGGACACATTTAACTGGCAGTACTATTCCTTTAACCCAGTGGATTTTTCCATCCACTTAGAAGTATTTTTCTTCTGTATGTAATGCTTTATTTTGCACAAGGATGCAATTAAGACAATTTAATTCTTCAGATGTATAGCAAGCCCTCTTATTCTGTCTTAGAACACTCAGAAGATCTTAAAATGTTTATTCTTTTCTGCTAATTTAGGAGCAAATGTTATTTATTTAAATTTCATGGATAAGCCTACGACTTGAGTGTTGTTCAGAACTGAGGCAACTCAGTGACCGTTTCCCCATCTCTCCCTTTGCCTCAAACTCCCTTGTGCCAAAGTTTGGGTGATGACAGGAGACTTGCACAGGGGTTCCTGTCCTCCCTGCCCACCATGCTCCCAGGACTGGTGCAGGGGGCAGTCTGACTTCCAGGGGAACCCCAGTTCCACTGCTTGTGGTGAGGTGCGTGGCCACTCTGGGCTTTGGGCTGGAGCATGAGTTTGGCAAAGGTGAGCCAGCAGAAACTTCTCTCTGATGTGTTTAAGTTTCTTAACCAATGTCAAAAAATCCTCACTAGTGAAACTGGTATTAGTGGTATCTACTTATTTGTGGCAGAGTTTAGGAGCTCCAAGACAGGAAAGCATAAATGTGGCCACTGCTGGAGCTTCCACTGAAACAGATGGCATAACTTCCAGCCCTTGGAAGAAATCGTTATAGATTTTCTTCCTTGGTCTCTAGAGGAGACTCTGACATCCCATTTAACTCTTCTAAGTGGTAAATAAGCTCTATAAAACTGTTTTGTACTCTTCTAGTACAGGGGGACTCTTAGCATGGCAATATGCAAGACCTAAGAGCACTAATTCTCACCTGCAGAAGCTGTATGAAGTGATCACAAAGGAAGGATCTTCTCAGGGTGAAAGCATGTCAGACCGCCAGCATTTAAGAGTGGCTGGAGTGTGAAATGAAAATGCAGTCATCTGTGAGCCACTTCTCCCAGATATAGTGGGGGAAATTTCCATCTGGAGTCGTATTTTATGAAAGTCATTGATCTATGGAATAAAGCATTTTCCAAAAGTCTGGAAAAATAAATAATGTATTATATTCAAAGAAAATAAAAGGCATGCTCATCTCATGCTAAATGTGGTCATGCTGGCAATTTTGTTTCTAATTGGAAATGAAAACAGTCTCTGAAAGCTAATCTGTTTATAAGCTTCCATATTCTCCATAGACATAGACCAATGTCCAGATGTAGTAGAAGTAGAGCTAAAAGGACAGTTGATAAAACCTTTGTCTGTTAACAGTGAAAATTCAAAATCTTTATCCAAATTCCATTAAATGAAAGGAATTTTAACTTTCAAGGTGTCTTACTGTCACCTAAGATCTAAAAGTAAATCCAGTGATTCGGCTTTTTATCCCCCCCTGAATGCAATGTCTTTTTTAACTGATTATCCAAGAAAAATGAGCATTTTCCAGAAACAAAAATAAGCAGATAAAAAAATTAGTAAATGTTTCAGCAGAATTCACTTCTGAACCTAGCATTTAATTGTGGAAAAGGATTAATTGCAATTTCCCTTTGAATCTGGTGGGTAGAGCTGATGATGGTAACGGAAGATTCCTCTCTCTTCTGCAGGAAGAGACTGAATTAAAACATCTGTATGTGATACAGGTACCATTTGTGAAGCCGATGTCTGGTCCAAGCCCCAACAGCAAAGAGATAAAAAGTCTCTTATTAACTTCACTGTGCTTTGGATTAAGCCTTCTTTAATTGGAACCTGCTGAAGCATGGTACTTTTACTATCTCCTTTTGAAAAAGCAGTCTTTTTGGATTTGAGGCATCGAAAGGAAAGGGAGTTTTGTGGATGTAGTAAGCATTCTGGGCTGTGGGGTCCTCTTTCCACTGCCACAAGTGCTACTTTCCACTATTCACTTCAAAGTAAGTGTCATGAAAAAGGAAAAAAAAAACCAGAAGAGTGGAGCCATTCAGAAAAGGATATTGGTAAGTCTCCAAAACCAAGATAATTTTGAGTTTTGGTAAGAGAACAATCCCATAAAACTAGGGATTTGATGGCTCAGGAGATCATTAATACATTCATGGACTTTTCCACCTTGAGATCAAGGTTGCAAAGCCACTGTTGACCCAAAAGAAGCACAATGTAATAGAAGTCTGCAGGTTTTCTTTCTTCTTTCTTCTTTCTTCTTTCTTTACAACTTTCATATCTGACCCTCACAGAACCAGCCCTTGCTATCAGACTTAGGAAAAGGCAGGCAGCATCAAATGAGCCAAGTACTTGAACTGGCCTCAGGCCACGAGAGGGACAAACCCGCTAGACCCTGGGGCAGGGGCAGAGTAGGTACTGTGCTTTGCTATGGCTGCTGAGATTTGTGCAGAGAGGCCAATCAGGATGACAGCCAGACCTTCACCATACCAGCAGCAAGCTCATTCACCTGGAATGCAGAGAGACCTCCTTAACAGCTCCTTGCAGCATATGCTCAAAGGCTGTTTCCCTGGCTAGTGAGTTACTTCTCTCTCTTGTGAGGGCTGTCCTGAGGAATGTGTGCCTAGGCATAATATTTAACTGCCCAAGGTCCTGTTTCTGCATGACAGAGTCACCTCCATGAACAGGCTCAAGGCAGGTTAGGACAACACCTTAGCTGGGAGCACTGCTCAAGCTCAGCGCCCATAAACAGTGTTCCTAGTTGAAGATGTATTTCTATAGTTAGGCTTAATTTTTGGTTAGCAATATCTCTTTTTTTCTTAAATTCAGAATTGGTCCAGCACTTCGTCTCTGGTTTGGGTTCTATGCTGGTGGAGAGAATTTTTCCCTCCTCTTGGGATGCTTGCACTTGGTCATTTGACAGCTGTAAGTAAGCCTGCCCAGTGGCAGGCAGCTCAGGTGTGCCTCAAATATTAGCCCTTCTGACTTTGAAAACGTGCAATCATTCTACTGCTTGTGACTTCTGCATGTCACAGTTCACAGTGTTTTCAATCATTAGCTGTTTTATTGTAATTTATTGTACTTGTCTATTTTTGCACCACTAATTTTGGATTATCCTGAGGAGAATCATTCAGTTATCCTTGCAGACTAGAGTGAGGTGCTTGGGGGATTTTTTGCATGCATGCTGCACACCATTTTCTAGGAAGCACGTACATGGAGACTCTTACACTCCTTCAATGTTTATTTTGATTTTTCAGTGATACTTTCTCCATCAGGAGGGTAGAGCTTCCCAGTTTCACCCTGTGAGCTCCAGGAAGGGGCTGGTAGTGTTTCCACTCAACCACTTGGTTGAGACCAGTCAGGATGAGCCAAGAACCACATCTGCCACCATGGCACCTTAACAGGAATAGTCCTGGGGACTCATGGCATAGTCATTACCCTTGAAAGCCCAAGAGGCACATAACAGCCCTATAAAAAAACGGATATAAAGACATACTAGCAGGAAAATATAGCATTTAATGTAATTACCTAGAGCAGGCACACCATGGTGAAACTGACTTTTATGAGGTACTTTTATTTTTATGGACATATTTGATAGGCTTTATTTAAATAAGAAAGCAATTGAATAGCTAGAGCATGTGGAGACTTCTGATAAGGATCTGTCTTTCAGGTTATTAAACAAACTGCATAGCAAGTGCTCAATTATTCTTCGAAATGCTTAAGCAACACCTTTTGTTCAGATTCCCATCTAGAATTACCTCCCAGTAAGTTGCCTCCCAGTAATTTCCAAGAAGCAGCATGCGAACAGCACACACCCCTGTTCTGGATAATAAAGACTTCTGAGAAAAATCTCCGGATGAATAAACAAGCCACAAAGAGACCTGGGAAACCAAATCTTCTGAAGGAATTTTACTTGCTTCTTACTGGGCTCTCTGTGGCATCTGGTCTGATGTCTGCATGTGAAATGAGCCTCCATAATTGCATATTCTTGTTCTCCATTTCTGGTCCTGAACTTTGCAATATTTGAGAAACCATTTCAGACTGCAGCTTGTAGGGTGATGCAGGCTTCTGGTGAGCAAAGCTCAATGAGGGCGTAGTGAGCCTGAAACTGCGCACACTTAGGGTTGCTGTTGAAGCAAACAGCCATTGCATGGCAAGCAAGGAAGCCCCTAAAACCTCTGTAGAGCAGAGAGAGATCTGAGGAGCATAGGTGTGCTTCTCAGTCATGGTGCAAAGCATGTCAACATGGGCCTTGATGAGGTGACTAGAGGTTTACGTCCCTGTGATACACTTAGGTTTTCTTACCCACCACTGAATATATGGGTCCCACAGAACTCTGAAAAAAAGAAATCCACTAAACCCCTGAAACTAGTTTTCTGAAGCAAGAGCCACATAATATCAGCAGGCAAGACTAATAACAAAGATCTGGAGAGTATCACACTGGAAATGAAGTCTTGAGTCTGGCTGACCAGTTGGCTGTGAATTTGAGGTCTGTGATTTCTCTGTTTCAGCTGCAGACTGGGCTCCCTGTGACAGGTTGTTGGTTTCCTTGCTTCCATGTCAGCTTGGGCCTCTGGTGAGTCAGCTGTTGTGCATCTCGTAAAGCCAGGGATTACAAAGCAGGCCAGAGAGGGACATGTGTGGTAAGCATGTAGAAGGCAGGAATAAAGGCATCAAGAGAGGAGGGAATATGCTTCAGAGCTCCCAGAGGGCTCTTTCCCAGTGCTGCCCCAAGTCCCTGCCTGCTGGTCCTCTGTCCTTAGATGCCAGCACATGCCACAGAAAGTAGGATTTTTCTTTCTCTTTTTTTTCATTTCTGAGGCAGACACTACCAACACATCAGATTTCATTCTGAAATCCAGCTGACAGGATGGCTCCGGGTTTAACATGCTTTCCTAGAAGGGACATTGCTCACAGGGCACCCAGCTGCGATTTCCAAGAGCTAATCCCACAAGGCGTGCATCCTGGCAAGGTGACAAGCCATGAGTGACTGAAGCAAAGCCATTCCCCAAGAGAACCACCAGCAGGCACTTGGCCAAGCACAGCTGATAGCAAATGCTTTTGACCCCAGCTGCTGCTCACCCAGGAATGGCCGAGGGGTGCATGGTTCCACCACACAGGGGACAGGAGTGCCCCGTCAGTGTCAGGACATGCACCATGCCAGGTTGGAATATGAGGCTTGGCCATCCCATCCAAGTCCTCCTGCTGGCCTTCAGGTCATGGACTGGGGGCAAGTTTAAATGCCCAAGCCGTTGGGTCGAGTTCTGGTGGAGCTGGAGGGTGTCATGGGAAGGTCACGCTCCGTTGGAGCTAGAGAAACCTGCTTGGTCTGAGACTGTGAGGGGCTTGCCCAGCTTTGGTAAGGGCCTGTGAGTCAAAGCACAGTCTTGCTTCAAGACACTGGCAACCAAAATAGCTGGTTCCTTGGGACCCAAATTAACAGAAGTATCAGCTGCTTCAAGACCTCTCTCAACTCTCCCATCTTAGAAATGCAGGTTGTTCTCTGAAGTTGTATGAAATCATAGAATCATGGAATAGTTTAGATTGGAAGAGACCTTTAAAGGCCATCTAGTCCAGCCCATTGCAATGAGCAGGGAAACAACTGGACCAGCTTGCTCAGAGAGCTGCCCAACTGGCCTTGATGGATTGGGGCATCTACCACCTCCCTGGGCAACCTGTTCCAAACTTGAAAGAGAGTAAAGGATGAGTGCTAGGCCCAGTACAGAGGCCTGTGTTCCTGCTCATTCCTCACAGAGCTTCTTTGCTGTACGCCCAAGCTGGGCCTGATGCATGCCCATGGCCAGTGCCACTGTGCCTCCCCCACCATGGACAGCGTGGGTGAACCACAGTGGCTCATACTTCAGACAAGCCCAGCAGGAATCCAACAACAGTTGAGTATAAGCCATCCATGCAATGGTGAATGTCACTTCCCCTGGCAGACATTTCTCAAATAATGCCACTGCGTTCCCCAACATAAGCATGTTGGCAAACACTTATGTTTTTAAGGGCTATTACAGCAAAAAAGTAGGAGTGCTACACAATGGCAAGCCAGAAGTGCAGCTGATCAGCAGAGGCAACTTTAGGGTTGCCACATTCACTGCTGTGACCTCTCCTGGGATCATAATCTTGGTAGAAGAAAGAGGAAAAGAAGAATGACACCATTTGACAGTGGCTATAACTAACATGGTAGGAAAAATCCAGACCTAACGTATAAGAGATGATCATATGGCATAACAGAATTGCTCATCTGTTAAGCATTACTAAATGCTTACTATACTAAGCATTGCTGATCTCCAGGAAATGTACCTAGGTGAAGCTGAAGATTTTTAAATCTAAAACTGATGGCATAAATCAAACTCTCTTTAGGCTCCTGCAATAAGAGGAGAAAAGGAAATTGCTTTTCAGCCCAGAAAGCGTGCTGCTGGTAACTGATAAACTGGCTGTGACTCTTCACAGAAGGCAGGATGAATAGTGAGAAAGCAAATATCAGAACTACAACAAGCCTCCAAAGTGACACAGGGAATGACAGCAGCTGTTGCTGGAGAGATTTGGGGCCACACGAGATCCCTATGGGAGGGAGTGCAATGGCTAAGTCTTCAGCAGGAAGGACTGAATATTTCCTAGTTTGGTACTGCTTATTATCCAGGGGCTTTCCTGTGTCACTGTAGCTGCTTCACCCTGGAGCCAGAAAAGATCCACAAGGAAACACGAAGGTACTGACACATTTGCACTGTGCCACCCAAAATATGAGCTGCACCCTCACTGAGGTCGTGAATGAGGAGGATGTGAGCCTGAAGAAAAGAAACCCTTCAAGATGGAGACCTGACATCATCCCTTCACCAGCTTCACTGACTTTCACCAATTAATGATCAGGCGTGTCTCCTACACTTCTGTTGACAGCAGGATGAAGATGGGCACTATTGGCAGGCAGTTCAGCCCACCTGTCAGGTGGAAGTGGGTGACATCTTCTAGAAGGATCTCTTTTCCACTGACTGTTGAAGGAGTATAGATGACTAGCTTTGGGCAAACATTTAGTGTTAGAAAGCTAAAGGATTCATCTAACTTTAGACATATCCCATAGTGACACCTACATCAGAGCTGATCCCTATCACGTCCTTTTACAGTCAAGGGAGAGAAGGCAGTGCCTTTTGGGTGCAATTCAGCTACCTTATGCTTTTTTTCTAGGATGAGATGAATTCACACCCCAGTGACTGTAATTGATGCCCACATCAGCCATAGGTGTGTGCATTAATTGAGATGGATCCCACCCCTTGTGTCAAACTAAATCAATCTCCCCCTGCCAAGGTACTGATTTTTGAGACAAGGTGTTTTCAGCTCCTGATGCTTCTGGTTGCCAATGCTGATGGCTGCTGTAGTAATGCTGCCATCTCAGCATCTGTGGACGTCCTCACAAGGTGAATTTCAGGGGGGCCTTTCTGGGGGTAATAAAGAGTTCATGTATCCAATAAAACGAAATTGAAACTTGGTAGACAAGCTTCCTTGGAAAAATACCTACTCTGTTTGTCTAAACAGTTAATGCACAGCAAGAGGGATTCTGGAACAAAATGCAGCCTTGTAATCGAGTTCTAGTCCCAGCTGTGTAAAAACACAGAGTGGATCCCTGCTACAAAAATAGATCTTTTGGAGGAAACCAGCAAAGACAAGGCTGCCCAACGAAGGTGATAAAATGCTCAGAAGTAGATTGTATATGTTACCTTGACCAAGATACTTGACTGTCTGCTTTGCAGCACTCCTGAGAAAATATGTTCCATTTTGTGCCTTGTGCAAAGTTCAGTGGCTTGGCTTCACCCCCCACCCCCGCCACCCCCTATACCCTTTGTTGCTAGAATTTTAAAAGCTTGAATTTGGAATAGGCTTGCTTTTCCTCATGTCTGTATGTCTCACCTCAGTGCCATTAAAAGTCATGACACACAACAGAGAAACAGCTGTGCAGGAAACTTCAGGCATCTGTTTAATATTAATTGCATGTATTCCTAAAAAGTCATAGCATGTTTTTAAAATTTCACTGCACATCTGGTGCGTCACTGCTCAGAGTTTTTTTAATAGGTTTTATCTGTGAGTCACTGAGAACAAGCTGGCCAGATACTGAGGAGATGCACAGGCAAGAAAAATGGAAGAGATGTTTCTAAATAGCTTCTGAAAATCCCCAGCTCTGAACAAATTGACAAAGCAACACTGACTGTTAGTTGCCTATCAGCAGACACCAAGCTGTAGGGAATCTAGGTTTAGGAAGGGACATTCTATTAATAAACACTGTGTGGCTTAAAAGATATATCTTCCATGTGAATCCTGTCCCACACTGTAGGCTAGGATTTCTTTCTCCAGCTGGAGAACAATGAATTCTCCTGCAGTTACTCAAAAACCAACTTGTCCTGTTCTGCTATGCTCCTTCCCCACTCTTACCCTGATCTACGTGCATTTAGCCATAAATGGCTTTTCCTGCTGACTCAGCTAGTCTTGCATAAAGAAAAGGGTCTCTAGAGGATCAAGTGAAAGGTGTGTTCTTAAGCAGGACACAGCTCTGCAAAGCCTCCTCTTCTAGGAGGCCCTTCCACTGCTTAACACTGCACTAGAATGGAGCACCATGTAGTTGCAGCCACCACTGCCAGGGTGGGAACCTCAGACCCTGAGGAAGGCATGGCAGCTGGTCCCGCTGGCATCCATGAGCTCCTGAAAATTACACAGTCTTTGAGAAGCTTTTTAAGAATAAATGAATGAATGAATGCTTGATAAAAGACTTTTGCATATTTTTCTGTATGTCCAGCCCCTAGGAGGCAAGCACCCCAAAAAGTGTTGCTTTGAATGACTCCTCCTTTATTTTAGAGAGATTTTTCTTTTCTCAAGAGTTCCTCTTGCATACTGCTCTTGACAGGGTGTTTCTCACTGTCAGCTGTTTGAAATACTTGCTGAGTGGTGACAACCAGTAATTAAGTCCGTAACAAATGATGATTTGAGATGTTTATTAATGCCTCTAAAAAAGAACTAGAAGGCATAGATTTGGAAAAACACAGCTTTGCCAATGTGGAAGAGCAGGTGCACCCCACAGTGAGCTCAGATATTTAGAGAAATACAGCAATAGGTCTGCAGTGCATGCATACCTGTGGTTCCCATCACTGGATGAGAAGACCCACAGGAGCTGGGGCAAGGGAAGTGGGGGAGGGAAGCCACAGGCATGGGTCCCATCCCAATGGACATGCTGCAGCAGGCAGCTGAACCCACGCATACGAGGGTGTTTTTGGGAGAAGCATTCCTTAGTCCCACGCTTTAGAGGTAGAGAGCAAAACCTAAAGAGTAAAGGCACATTCCTGTACTCTACTCAGAAGGGTTACAACATCATCCCTTTGAAAGAGTTTCTCTAAAATGAGCCCTTCATTTTACACCTTCCCTCTGGAGAAAGTACTTGTTTTGGGCCACACTTCAGGGTTCATTCTTGTGTTTGCAATGGGGTGACCAACCATGAATGTTATGGTTCTCTTTCACGGGCTTCTAGTTTGAAGTCAGTGGCCTGGGTGCCCTGGTACCTGTGAGCTCAGGTAGCCCCTCTTGCACTGCTCGCCAGTAAACAGGGGCAGTGATTTTACTGTCTCCTTGAAAAAATTCTTTGGATTTTTGTATCTGGGAAGACTTGCAGCATCTAAGAATGAGCACGAGGGTGTGAAGTGGGGTTGCTCCAGAGGCATGGGGAATCAGTGTCCACTGCATGTTCACCCCTGTTTGCATTACTACCACAAAGGAGTACCTTCCAATCCTCATTTTTTTCTGTCTTAAAATACCTCTGCAGGTATATGCTAAACTAGTTCTAGGAACTCACAGTCTAGAGGAGATGAGCTCTGGGCCACTGGGGATCAAGGAGGGGCAATAAGGAGGAAATCAAGCAGCAGTGCAGTGTATCTGCAATGTGAAAGGGGGAAAGGAATAGCTTCTCTGAGCCTCTGCCTGAGGGCTCAATGGATCTGCTCTAACAACTGTTTGGACTGAGTGTGTTTTGTCCTGATATTTTTACAGATATAGATGGAATTTAATTCCTGGCAGAGTGCAAGCACGTTATTTGTGGATAACATTGACATTCTAGCAACATAGAACCTGCTAACCATAGTTTACAAATAATTTTAGTGAACAGTTGCATTCACAGACTGCAGAAGAGAAAGAAAAACGGTATTTAACCTGCAGAATCACCACAGCCCAAAGGCAGAGGCAAGGGCAGCACTTTGTGCCACATCCTAGTTAAACACCTAGGCTGTCCTTCCAGGGCTTTATCCATCTCAAAGTATTGAGGATGGACATGAAGACAAGCCCTGCTCTTGCTCCTCTCATGGGACCGGGGCAGGGAGCATTACATGGCTGCTGGTGGTGGTAACAGCACATACCTTCTGGGTTGTGCTGTTACAGAAACAAGGATCCTTCAGCAAGATAAGGAGCTATCTAGGCCAGGATTAAAAACATTCAGCCGTGCTAAATCTCTCTGAACATGGATATAAAATACCTATTGTGGGCAGAACGGCAAGCCTGACCCTGAAGCTCGGATGCAGTGGGGTTCTGCGCTATCCCTCGTCTGCAGCCAGGCTGGTTAGGATGCCACAGAGCCAGGCTATGGAACTCTGCATAGAGCAAACTTAAGTGCCTTTCTAAAATGAAGCAACTTTCCTCCCTGACTGGTGCCCTGAGGGCACAATCCTTGGCTGTCTCTACATGCCAAGGCTGATAAACAGAAGCTGGAGAAGTTGAATGACTGTCCCTGCTCCCAGACCCTCCCCATTGCCACCAGCAGGGGTGTCCTGGCACCCGGCAGCACTTTTTCACACCGGGTGGGAGTGCCAGCAAGACATCCTGACCTGCCCTGGCTTAGGTTGGGCCGTGATCATTGTCCAAGACCTTTTCCTCAGTTAGCAAGAGATGCCAGGATCCGCCCCAAAACCAGTGAAGGGAATAGATCTGCCTTGGCAATTATCACCAGAAACAGGTTAAACACAGGAGAAGCTGAGAAGAAATCACCCAACATGGATCTTGGGTTTTTCCCTCACCAGAGTGCCTCACCTTAAGCAACTTTCTCCCAGAATGACTTCACCTTGAGCTTCCTCGCTGCTGGCAAACAGCAACATGACGCAAAAGCTAAAAGCCCATCTCTGGTATATGCCTCAGACAGGGACAAGCAGGGACAGCACTGTCGGATGGCCCATGTCCCCTTGCTCCTGACTGCCATGCACACGCCTGTCTCTGTACGTGCACGGGATTTCCATGGCACTGCTGCGTGTGTGCAAAGGGGCAGCTCTGTAATTTACAGTCTGGGGGCGTTTGCCTTCATGCAGCAATTGTTCTGGCAGCACAAGGCAACCACAGCAGTGCTGCCAGGAGGGAAATACAGTTCCCAGCACACTGAGTCCTGTGGCCACTTTGGTGCAGAGCAGGTTGGGCACAGGCTGATGTGCTGCTGAAGCCAGTGGGTGGGGAGGCTGAGGCAGTGGGGTGCCTGGGCACAGAGCAAAGGCAAATGCCAAGACATCGCGAGAGAGGGAGTGAGCAGCGCATGGCACGCAGAACAAGATCTGTTCAATTCCATCAGTCAGCACTCTCTTCCAGAAGATGACCTATTGAACATTTCCAGGAATAGCTGTGCCAAGCCTGTCAACTGTTTCTTGGAAATACACTCAAGAAAAATGGCTTCCTTCCAGTAGGGATCTGCAGAAAGTCTGGACTGGATCAAGGCTGCAGTCAGTTGCTGAGATGGCAATGCTGTTGCATCAGCTCATTCGGGAGCAGAGGATGCAGGGGGTCTGGAGGAACAGCTGCCTTTTCTACCCCTTCTCCTCCTCCTTTCACATCAGATGGGAACAATGGGGAGGGAAGCTGTGATTTCTTTTTTGCAGATCACCTCAGCTCATTTGTATGCTTATCGTTACTTGCAGTCTCTAGCAGTAAGCAGATAGGAAAACTTGCAGTGCTGCACGTGACCCGGCTGCCAGCCCCACACACAGCCTACCTGGGCTATTTCATAGGCAATCACTAGCATCAAGCTGCCAAGACCAGTACATGGCCCCACAATCATAACTCGCTCCCAGCGCAGTATTCTTGGTATTCCCTTATCACTTTATTGCTTGAATTAACACAATAACATAAAGTTATCACTGTGGTACCAAAGTTTCACTCCCTGCACCAACAGTTGTGTGGGTGGTAGGGTAGGGAGCTGTGTTGAAACATGCCATGAGACCGTCCTGTTCTGGTGGCCCTGTGCCAGCTGAAGGGTCCTGCTGGCTCAAATTGACCAGCAGGGAGAGGGGTTGCACATCACAGGTGGTGGGGTGTACCTGCTCAGACCTGTCCCCACAGTGCACACCAGGGTCTGCACACCTGCCACTGCCAAACCCACCCGTCTTTTGCCAGGTGCAACCAGCGAAGTACAAAACAAGGTCATGCACTGAGCAGAGCTGAAATTGAAGGTGGTTGTCTTGCATTTACATCTTGCAGCTCTGGTGCAGCAGATGGCTTTTGCAAAGTGGGTATCCAAGTCCCTCTTCATGTCTCCCCAGTTGCTTTCCACCATCGCCCTCCAACATGCGTCTGGGTGAACAAAAAACCATGAAAATGAGTGTTTCCCCACTGCAGTCACTATTGTAAGGATGCCTTTTGGAGTTTCTCTGGATTGACTCCAGATCTGGATTTGCATTGGGTCCTTCCTGACGGGTTACAAATAAACCAGAGTAATGGGCTTTGGCATTGCTTGGCAGACTGTTAATAGGATATAGAGCCTTTCATTTCTGGATCATTAATTCAAACCAGCCCAGATCAGTAGTGGTCACATTTTGTTGCAGTGTAATAGCTGTATAATAACCTCTCTGAACAGAATTAGGGAGTCCATCACCACAATTTATATTAATGATAATAACTTTTGTTGGCTCTGCCAGCAAAGGAACCCAGGACTGATTATGCCCCGAAGCTGGGGCTCCCTGGAGGAGCGGGGGCAGGTGGTAGCTGTTTCTGTATCAGCCCAGAGCAGTCCCTGGGGCTGTTCCTCTGTTCTGTTTACAAGGTGAACCACCCGAGCATGCAGAGAAAGACCACCTGAGCAGTAAGCATCTTTGTGGCTATTAAAAATCAGGCTCCAGATGTAGCCTCCAGCTTAGAAAGTCCCCACAGTACCTGCTTGACTGTGGAAGTGTAGGGCTGCTCTGCATTTGCTTTCTTTCTTAGATTCTTTACAAAGCATCTGTTAGGTGACATTCTGAGTCAGGACACAGAGCTGCCCAAGTCTGTGCCAGGCTTGTGTTTGACCTAAGAGGGATGTTTTTTCTTTCTATTTTTAACCTTCTAATATTCTGAAACCCTCAAAGGGTACATTAATGATATGCAGTGTGCTTGTCTAGAATCTATTCACACTTCTACCCCTAAATTCACACATGGACTTGTGTATCTTGCACACATCCTGCATTTGTCTGCATTTTTGTAATAGCCCAATAATTTCAAAACTCTTTGAATGATTTATGATTTGTTTCTGAGGAAGGGGAGCTATACTGCTTTCTTTTTCTCTTTCTGTGTCAAATCCAGTTAGCTGGCTACCATGTCATTTCAAAAATTAACTAAAATAAGCTTTCTGTTTTCCTGGGAGGAAGATTTTCATGTTTCTTTCTGGGTGTGGTCAGAATTTTTGGCAGCACTTCGCTGAACTGAAGCAAAGTGTCTGACTAATGCAGCAAACAGGCTAGCACATCATGCTGTTTGCAGAGATTATTCATTTCATACCATCAGTTCACATCACTTGTAATTTGTTGTAGTGACTCCAGAGAGCCCCAGAGCTTGATGCTCAGTCCACTTTACATGTAGATGTTTTTGACACAAGATAGAGGGCACTGGGAGGGAAAAGAAGAATGCTTTGGAAACATGTATAAAATGGGAAAGGGAGGGGGGAAGCCTCTACATGAGTGTCAGGGGTCAATAAAGGAATTTATCTACAAGGAGAGCTGTTCATCAATGGGCTGTCTGCAGCAGAGTAATTTGTCACAGCTGATGGTTTTCCCTTCGTTGCCTCACTAGCTGTGCCACTCCAAATCTCATTTTTGAAAAAAAATTATTAGCAAATTTATTGTTCCTTTAAAAAAGCAGCTGAGGTCCTTTCTTTATGAAATGCATGAATAGAACCGTGGACATCTGCTGGTTAACTTGCTCAAGTCCTTCTGGGTGACCATAACTTACCCACCATGATGTCTGCCAGCAAGGGCTGCATTTGGTCCTTGTTCTTAACGTGTTCCTGGTATGGAGGCTTCATTTCGGGTATCAGTTTGCACCATTATATCTGAGTGTTCTCCAAGTCTTGCTCTGACCTCTTTCTCCTGCATTCTACAGTTGCTGACTCTCCATTGTGGACGCAGTCTTGGGCTTTAGCACCTGCAAGTGAGAATTAAAAAGCTGAAATGTGGTGGAGGAGCGGGATTTGAGCCATGGGGACACTCTTTTAAACACAGGGAGATTTTGGGACCACTTGTTTCCCGTAGGGCTTCATTCTCAGTGCATTAACAATGGAAAGGTGTTAATGAACAGCCTGGCAGCACAGGGGACTGTGGTTTTGAAGGCCAGCGTTCCCAGACAGAGACAGTCGGAAACTCTTCTAGTTGCTATGTGCAAGCAGTTTAAACTGGACACAGAATCAACAAGATCACTTGCAAACACTTCAAGCACTGAGTGAAAAACTTTAAGCACTGAGTGCATTGGAGTAGCAAACACAGATGTTATTTGGGTAATACAGAGGCTTATGTGTGGCACTAGCAACCGAGATGAATTTTGGAAAAGCATACCCAGGAGCTTAGGGTTTTGGAAACCAGAGGTAGTAAATAAAGTAAATAACTGAACACCCAACTACCTATTGAAGCATGAATTCTGTTAAGTGTATAGATAGATCTCAGTTCTATTTAGGCAATCATCCACATGTGGTGACAAAGGAGATAAGCCCTTTGATGGACAAAAGCGGGGTTGCAAAGTTATCATGATCTATTGTGGAGGCTGCCATTCATGTGCCACAGTCAGGAGTATGAAATTAAGCTGATAGGAAACTTTCCTGGGCAGGAACAGCAAAATTCTCTTGCAAAAGCATGAACAAACCTTAACCCATGAGTATATAAAGAGTCCTGTGCGTGCTTATTATTGGGAAGACCATTTGTTTCCAACTGCCCACAACTCCCTTTACTGCCACTGGAAGTAGCTGCTGGGTGCATGTGGGGCAGGAGCACTGGTAGCTGAAGGTGGAGGGTGGGGATTATGCTGGAGCATGAGCCTTGCCTTGGGGCAGCCCGGCTCCATGTCTGCCTGCAATTCTGCAGGGCAGGTGTGACAGAGGAGGCCATGCCTGACCCCAGTGTGGGTCACAGCCAGGCAGAATGGCAGCCCTGCACTAGACATCTACAAGGGGTCTCGGGGTGGGCCAGCGTGAGGCAGAAGGTATCTGTGAGTGTCACACACAGAGACCATGAGATGTGACTACTCAGATATGGCTGGAGCAAGGCTGAGGCTGGATGTTGAAAAACAGTGTTGGTGGCTGCCTGTCATCGCTCTTCCAAATTCATTCAGCAGTCATTTTTTAAGGGTACAAGAACAGTACCCTCCATGACTCTCCAAGTTTTGGTCTGGATTACTTTTAAACCATGAGATTTCAAGTGGGAAAAGGCTCAACACAACCCTTGGGTCAATTTCTGAAGCAAACAGCAAGAAAGCTAATTGTACTGACCTTGGCGACAGTGTTGGTAATTTGATCACTTATTCTCTGAGAACTGCACGACATCTGCAACTTGTGTCCCGTGGGTGATGAAACAGCCATCCTGGGAGACAAACTTTTGGTCACCACCAACAAATCCTAGCTTTCAGTCCTCAATTCTGCCATCTGGTGACATGACATTGCCAAACCCTCATGGGCGCCATGGGATTCCTCTGTACGCAGTCTAAATGATGTGTAGGCATATCTAGATAGGTCAAGAGAGGTAACCCACAAAGAGTAACACCCATGTCCCAAGGCTTGCTCTTGACTTTACAAAACATCACCTTTGGCATATTGATCAATCCCCGTTTAAGAAAGATGTAATATGGATGTCTTCCACATTTCCTGCCAGCTCTTGTGCACAGCAGCTGTTGCATATCTCTCCAAAAATGTGCATTTTAAGCAGAGGTAGGAGTGCTCAATGAGCTCCAAGGCACTTTGAGATGCTCAGCTGATGCATACTATAAGAATGGACTATTTCATTGTCATTTGAGCACAGATATGAAAATTGTTTCCTTGTACAAGTCTGCTGGGCTAATCAGTTTTATGTTTCCCATCATTTGAAGGAGGAAATGAATTCTTTTATTCTGCCTACACCCCTGCTTGGAATTCAGACCTTTATCAGTCTCCCCTGCAGAAAACCACAAAAGCCAGATTGCAAATTCTTTGCAAATGAAACCAGCTTCTTCATTTTATGACTAGCAGTAAGCTCTTTTGTGATGGATTTCATAGGGTAATTTCATTTATGGAAATGTGAAATCTCTGTGTGTGTCAGCCCCTTCTTCATAAATTTGTTCAGGTTGTTTGAATTCCACCAAATTTGACAGTGAGGTAGAAATCTCAAAGATCCTACAAGTCTTGGGATAACAGGCAGCTGTGGAGAGGAAGGAGGCCCAAATTAGTTACCTTTTTGAGAGGAAACCTTCTATTGTTGCAGTGGAGCAATAATTTTGCTTCAATTACTTAAATAGCTCTAAATAGCAAAGTATCTTCTGCCTTCTGTCCAGGTCACAGTGGAGGGACATTGAAAGCAGTAGGTACAGGAGAGGATAAGGGTGTGAGAGGAGCGAGATATCTAGGAGCTTTTGGAGGAATTGAAAGTCTTGTAGCAGGGTGTAGTCACTGACACTTGAAGATGGATGCTGGATTTGCTGTGATGCAAGGGAACACAGATGGAGGAAGGAAGAAACAGAGAATGCAAATCTCCAAGGAAGTGGAATGTCCTCCATTTTGCTGCACCTGGAACAATGTGTACCTCTGACACCCTTTACACTAATCTTCCACTCCTCATGTTCTCCCCACCAAGCAGCAGCTGCCCATAGGCCCTGATGATGACTCAGAGAATTATCTATTCATCTCCTGTTAGCACAGTTTGCTGTTTTGCAGACACCCCTGCCTAGCTACCATTGACAACAAACCACTGTACACTGTTCTGTAGAACACAGACATAATTTTTTTACCCTTCTTGCAGACTGTGACATTCATTAAGTCCTGTAGGCCCACATGCCTGAAAGAGGCCCTGTTAGTGTATGCCAACAGTTTTCCTTGCTCCTGTTGAAGAGGACTCTTCTCTCTGCACTGCTGCTCCTTTCTGGGCCATCACGATTATGTCTGCATCAATGGTGCGAGGTGCTGCAGGGCTTCTCTCAGGACCAGACTTGCCTGTGCTGCATGTGAGAGAGAAATAACAGCAGCATATGTGGCCAGGACTCCTCCAAAACTCTCCTGCCTGCCTGGCAGACCAGGGGACCTCCAGCTGATGATGCTTCAGAGATCTGGCTCCTCTCAGGAGCTAATCCACTAAACAGCTCATGTTCCCAGTGCCCTTTACTGTTCCTCATAAGGAAGTGCCTGAATTAAAATCCCTTAGTTTAGTCTGATAGGCTACTTTTTAAGGAGTAGCCACTTAATTCACGCTTCCTTATCAAATAACACTTGGATCGACAGTGCTGATGGAACATACTGGGTTCACATAAAAAACATGAACTGCAACATGAATGCCTGTTCATGTGTCAAGGACTGTTTTTGTCTTCTCTTTCTGCTTTTTCTTCTGTGGTTGGCTTGAAGGGTAATTTTGAAAATCAGTTGTCTTCTGCCACCCTCACATTAGAAATTTCTGTTTGAAATCTCTCAAAAATAATTGCAGAGATGTATTTATAACAAAAAGGATTTTAAAAACCCCACAATAAAACAACGGTAAAAACTTGGCCAAATACCAGAGAGATCTGGATGCTGTCAACAAGAAAAAGATGAGCTTCAGATCTGAGACTCATTTCAATGTTTGTCATCTCACATGTGACTAGGTCTGAGTCTGGAATGAGAGCTTGATTTCCCAGGAGGCTTTAGGGATAAAACCCTGGGGTATGGCTTAAAGCTTTCTGTGTGCTTTATAGCCCGTGGTGCTTTGGAGCGGCGTAAGGACGTGAGCAGATGCTGTGTTGTGATGTCACACCCTGGCCACCCACTCACCCTTTACACAAGTGCTGGAGGTGGGTGGCATGGGAAGCACAGATCCTGCCTGGGGCCCGTCCAGGCACATTGCTGGGGCTCAAGCATTTCTGCCTGCCTCTGCCATCTCCTGCTTGATGCTGAATATGCTGTGCTGAAATGGCTGCCGGAGGCAGTCCTGAGTCTCCTGAAGGTCCTGCTGCCTGGTTTTGGAAAAACATTGCCAGAGCAGTTTTCTTGTGAAATTTTATTATTGAGGGTGGTGTACACATGCACACACATTACCACAAATGGCCACAGAAAATCAGAGACACCTCATCTGAAAAATGTATGGGTTATTTTTGAGTTTCCCATTCCTTGAGATTTTCATGTTTTGAAGAAGATGGCATCTTCACATTTCAAACTACTGACAGCCACACCACCTGTTCCTTCCCTTCTCTTAAGCTCAAGTCCCCACCAACAGGTTTCTTGTGTCTCTCTCTTCCACTGCTCACACTGATTGAGCAGGTGCTTACTTATCCCAGAACTACAAAATCTGCACCTTTACTCACTGAAGCAGGTACCTAAAACAGTAAACACAGCACAATGAAGTCTTTCTTCACTATGCTATGGATAAAGAGAAATTAAAATGACTGACAGAGACAACACACAAAGACAAGGCAATAACTACTCCCTTAGCAAACATAACACACACTCAGAGAACATGGGAAGTTTTCATAAACTCTGTCTCAGATGGGTCTTTGTATCTCACTTGCTCACAGTCTTTCCTCCTGTCAAGCATGGGGTGCACCTTCTCTCCCCACAGCCCTACATACGGATGGACCCCATAGGACCACACAATCATGCAGGGATCACACTGGACTCCTGGTACTTACCCAGGCAACCTGAAGGCTGCAGCAACTTCATGGAGTCAAAGCACTTGTCCAGAGGTCTTTACAATTCCAAGGGTCCTGCATCAGCTTTGCAGACACCTGTAGAGATAAAAATTTAGAACAGTACTTATACCTGCTGGTGAAGATGTGAAGCTGCCATGCACAAAGGCTTTTTATTGCACATATTGCTTGTTCGCCCATGCACTTGGCTAGGAGCCTTATGCTCTTTTTCACCAGGAAGGGAACAGAGCAGTTTTGATAGCTTTATCAAGCAAGAAGCTGAAAGTTCAGACTCTTGTTCAGCTTTTACAAAGATACAAGGAAGAAAGGTAACTTGTGGAAAAAATTGCAATCCAGTGAGCTTGCAGTCTGGCAAGCTGGCTGCACCTGCCCAAGCTGCAGCCAACAAAGAGAAATCTGCAGTGATTCTGTGAAAATCACCAGGACACAATGACAAGAGAAAATTAATCCTTAGAAAAGCAAAGTTCACCCCACGGAGTGCATCTCTGCCTCCATCAAGCATGTCTTCACAGTCAGGAACAAACAGGTAAGAGAGTCCTTGTCCCAAAGTCCATAGCAAAATAGACCATATACCACATTCTGCAGTCCCAAAGCCTGTTCTACCACTGCTATAATGGTCCATCACTGTGCTCCTACCAGCTTAATACATTGTGGCCAGCACAGTGCTTACACAGCTGCCTTGCACCCATGGCACACTGGCAGAGGAGTGTGAGTCTCCTATTTATCTAACAAACCTGAACTGAAGCAGGTGTGGAGCCTAACACACACTGGAATTGCTAATGCATGGCCCTGTTCTCTTGTTCCACCACTGCCTTTTACTTCCCTTATGTCCTGACACAGCTTTCACCCAGACAGGGCTGGTTTTAGAATGGGCATAGTGGTAGCAAAGTGCCACTCCTTGGTTGTGCCTAAGGAGGTAGCAAGGGCTGAGAGGGGGCTCAAAGGGTCACTTGAGTGTTTGGAAAAAAGCCTGTGTTGATTGTCTTGTAGCTCACACATAGGACGGTCTCCAGATTTTCTATACAGTGGTCCTCACTAAAATTAATTAAATAATACATATTGGTTTAAAAAACCCCACAAGAGAGTGAGGATCACAGCTTCTGCTTTGTTGGCTTGCTGGTCTTTGGGAGAGTCTTGAAACGTGGGCTGCATTTGAGAGATACTGAAGTCCCAAGATGGTGCAGTGAGTCCTGTCTCAAGGGAGAAGCTGGAACCCATCAGGGATAGCTGCTCAAACAAGAATTCCCTATTCATTCCCAAAACCTGCTGGCTGTGTGGAGAACAGGAATGTTTGCTATCACACCCAACAATTATCTTCTCAGATAACACTGTCAGTTATGCAAAATCGCAACACTTTTTCTTTTAGGAAGTCTGTAAAAACTGATGCTTTCATCAGACAAGCTCCTCTATTTAAAGCTGGTGCTAGTGAGGCAAAACAGGCAGCAGCATCTAGTAGCAGTCTGCCCCTGGCCCCAAAACAGTCCTGCTTCTTCTTTCTCATCAAAGACAGGGTGTAGTTTTCCAATGTGAGCTTTTTTCAAGCCTTGAGTGCCATTCTGCCTTTGTCGTCTCCAGCCAAGCAGCTGACTGTGGTGGGTAGCAGGAGCATCCCCATTCCTCCCATGAAGCCTGATTCCTATCCCCTCTTAGGGCTCCAACAGTTCCAAACCCATCAGAATCCACAGGGATGCTCAGGCATCCACCACCCATTTCTCAGAAGCTAAAGATTTTTCAGTACCATACGCATAATGAATTATAATCTCTGCCCATTAGTCAGTGAAGCTGTGCACTTCTCATGGTTGCATGTGTGGTTTCCCGTGAGCAGCTCTCACTGCCTTCCTCAGCAGGTCTGCACACCAGCAGCTCCAAGATGGATTTGATGCTATAAACATGTCATGTGTAATCACTCAGAGCCATGTGTGGCTCATCTTCACAGTCTATTCCCATCTTGCACAATATGATGAGAAGTGGTTAACTGCCTCCCAGTCCAGCTGCAGCCTTAAATTGGGGTTGCTATGTGAGGAAGAGGATCAAGGAGCAGTCTTCTCTGAAGTGCAGTGTTCTGCCTGCACAGGATTTGTTTGGAGAAGTACAGGAGCTGTTATTAACACACTTTCCAAAAAGTCACCCTTGTCCTATGGGTTGGAGAGGAGGCAGCAGCCCCATATAGCAGAGGGGTCCCTGTAAATTCTGGAAGGTGCTTGGTGGTGGTTGCCCCTGCATGGAGCCACTCTCCATACATGGCATGGAGCATCGGTCTGTGTAGAGGAGCCACCCCAAGCATGGCCACGTGGCCTGGGGCATTTCTGGGCAGCCACCCTGCAAGGATTCACATGCTAAGGATCAGGTGGAGAGACTGGGCGTGGGGACATGGATGTGACAGGATTCTTTGTCCCTTTTCCGTATTATCTCCCAGTGGGACTGGGAATGGCACTGAACATGTCCCCTGGTGCACACTCTGTGATGGAAATTTAGAAAAAAATATGCTCAGATCTCTAATGGGATTGAAACGGAATCTTTTCCTAAAGATTTCCTCTTTTTAATTCCTTCTGACTGTGAGTGTTCAGTTTTTTCCAACTCAATGAACTAGGTAGTACTGATGACTGCAACCCCAACAATGTCTTCAGTCCAAGGCCAGATGCTCAGGCACTAATGCCAGAAACAGCATGCAGCTTTTCACCATCCAGTAGAGACGCTACAGCAAAATCCTCAGCACCACTTCAGTCATATTATCCTCAAATGAAAGCAAGAAGAGACAAAAAACAATCCTAGAGCAAGCTGCTTAAAGGTGTGAAAACCTCTCATATGTTTTTAAATCTGTAAGTGGCAGGCATCTAAATACCTTTAATTTTCATTTGTTTATTTGTTTCTAAAGAAATTACACACCTGAAATTTCTTAGGACGTCTCGCCTCTCTGATATCATTTAATCTCCTATGGTTCCGATTTCTATTTTCTTGTATAGGTTTATGTCAGTAAAAGCTTTTACTGGAGTAACAGCAGAGTTCAGTCACTAGTACAGCGAATCAGTCCATTTTTATCACTCTGATAGCAGTATAATTATACTCAGTCTTTAGGAATTTTGCTGCAATTACCAGCAGATTAAGATTCAATATTGAAAATCTCCTGAGATGCAACTCCAAATCTTGAGCTTGGATGTTTCTCCTGTCTTGACAGGTGGATGCAAAAGTTGAAAATTCATCAAGAGCACATAGAGATAAAAATAGTAAGACCGTGAGTAGAGATAAGTTCTCCGGTTCCCAGGTCCTCAAGTGATCTTTGAAAATTCCTAAATAGCATTATACAGCTTAGCAGTGGATTTGAAGCTAAGCTGAAAGGTCTGATGCAACCTGAAAGTGGAAACACGCAGCCCACAGAGGGAAAGCTGCAAGGCTTGCAGTACTGATGCCTGAAGCTGGCGTGGGTCAAGAAGGGCAGCTTGCCCTGAGCTACAACAAATCCCTAGGGCAGGTATTTGAGTAAAAAATCGCCCTTAAGTAAAAACTTATCTCTGATGAAGTCACTGCATGACCCTGTTACAAAAGATTCTGTGAAGCAAAAGAAAAGATTTTGGATCTGATTCTACATCTGTTAAATTAAAAGAAAGGGTCTTGATTTTTTGTTGTAAGAACCGTGTGTGATAATGCCTCCCTGCAGGAGACTGCAAATGAGGGGACCGGAGCTGCAAGGCAGGGAAGGCGTGGCCAAAGGGAGTGTTTTGGTCATGCTGAGACAGACAAACTGAGACAGAAAGGCAAACTACTACCTAGAGAACCTTGTGGCACACAGCTGTGGACAAATGTTTCTGTTTTGGGGAGATGGAGAAATTAACTGTGCTTTGCAAATTATATGATAATAAATTTTCAATAATCCCTGGCTTGTGTGCAATGGAAAGGTTTCAAACACACAGCTGTGTCTGTCTGCAGTGCTTGTAGGAAAACTAAAATTGATAGTATTTAGCATTTTCTTGGAAGTGGATTTAGCAAAACTGAATGATACAAAGGCTGGACAGACTGCATGCATATCTTGAGTGTGCTTCAAAAGCTGTCTTCTAACTCCTGCAGGAAACACTGCAGGTGTCATTAATATTTTAGTTGTTAGAATAAAGCTAAAGTTAAAACTGGACAGAAGTATCCAAAGGGATATGTGTTTGCTTTTTTAATCGTGGCAAGGCATGTGTCCAGCATGTTTAGCCCAGAAGCAGACCTGTCCTGGATTGCTGGCCCTGCCATGGGAAGGGTCCCATCAGTGCTCACACCTGGGGAGGGGACATCTTTTGGTGATGGGTGGCAATTGTAGTCCCATGCCTACGTAGGGTGGGTTAAGAGACTGTAGTCAAAGCTTGGCTCTAAAAGGGAGCAATCTGATCGCTTTAAATTATCCCTTTTGGAGAGAAGGGAGTGAATGGCATGTCTCACAGGAAATCTCAGTGCTGATTTTAGCCCAGAGGCTGTTACACGGCCACTGTCACAGGGGATGTCCATCAGCACTGGAACATTAAACTTTGGGATGCTTTGATTATCAACACTCTCACAGGCTCTGGGCCTGCTGGCAGGAAAGCCAGAGCAGCTCCCTTGCCCTGGCAAGATGGGTTTTGCCCATGTGTCCAGAGGAAAGGCTTATGAGCTTTGCCAGATGCAAAAAAGGTGTTAAGTTGATAATTGTGAAATCTTTCCAGTGAACCAAGGAGGTTTCCTAAACACTCAAATAATCCTTTATTTCCTTTTGAGTCCTTGGGAACTGATATTTTCTCTCCTCTGAGTGGAAATGCCATCCATTAGACAAACAAGACGGCCACAAGCCCTCTTCCCCTCCATTAGATGCCAACAATTGTGTACCTCTCGTTGCATGTCTGACGTGCACATCAGGAAACTGGAGCTGCAAAGGAAAAGTTGGGAACAAGCATATCTGTACTGGTTGCTTGAGATTTTGCCTGGTTCTTGAAGGAAAATATGGTCTTGCAGCTGCATGTACAGCTCCCTTCCCTGGACCCATGTCAGTCTGAGCAAACCGTGTGTGGGTTATGCCTGGTCTGTAGGACAAGTATTTGAATAATTTGAATAATTACTTGTCCCGTGTGTTTAGATTTTTAATAAATAACATCCTTTTGTCTCAAACCCATGTCTAAGTGTAAGTGAAGAAGCTTTTCTTCCTTTAAAACTTCTGTTTTTCCTGTGATGGCTTCACATTAGATTTTTAACCCACTAGATTGAAGGCTTCCTCCATGCAGCCTAGAAGAGAAGAAACAACTGACATATGTCATGGCCAGTGTAAAATCAAAGAGAAAACAGGATACATAACTCCAAACCTAATTCCAACTTCTGTTAAATCAGAATGGCCCCACTGTGCAATTACTTGATGATATTTGACTACAGTGCTTTAACATAACTTCCCAGTGTCATCTGTTACAGTTCTAACACTCAGGAAATTTTTGAACAATAGTGATGGGGTGTGATTTGGCAGTGAGAACCTCAGGAAGCCATATATTTCCCCTTGACACAGTATTATCTAATATACTAGCCATCTCAGGTTGCAGCAGCTCTGGAACCTTGCAGAGGGGTTATGACTTAACAGAAATAATAAAATTCATTTATTGCTTATTAGACACGAACAATAACATTTTTGGCATTCCACCTCCCTTCTCCTATTAGAGTCTCTCCAGAAGAAGGGGGACATGCCACTGGAGTTTAAGGCTCTTTCCTGTTGCTTTTAGAAACTCACTTTATGCTGGTGGCCACGCTTGGTGCAGTTGGCTCCCCACACACTGTGGCTTGGCGAACAGTCCTCTGCCCAAATACAGCTCCAATACTCCTCCTCTCTGTCTGCTGCAGCAAAGGGAAGTGCTACACAACGCTCCCCAGACTCAGCCATGCAGGAGGCAGTGGGGAGGGCCCATGGGGCTGAGCAGAGTCTGAACAGGGGTGCAGCCCGTGCTGGGGAGCTGTGGGTGGTGGGCAGCGGGTGGCTCACTGGCTGGCTTGCCTGCAAGAGAACATCCTCTGGGACGTGATGTTTGGAGCACAATGTAGCTGTTAGGACTGGCCTGGACAGCAGCTACAGTGCGGTCTGGAAGGCACCACCACTTCTGGTAGAAAGCCCATTTTAGGGGCAGACACAGCCTGTGCTGTTGATACACTTTCCGTTCTCAGTAATTTAATTACAGTTGTTAATTACTATAGAAAACCTTCAGGCATGTCCTGTGACTGCTTTTAGAAATTAATGGAGGGCTTTAAAATCCTGGTCTTGAAGCTATTTTTTTCTCATTGCCCATTTTCCTTCCTCTGTTTCTGAAGGAGTCTTTCCATTTAATTTCCTCTCTTTTCATCACCTCTTCCCTAATGGATATTATGTACCTGCTACACAAAGCCAGATGATTTCCGCAAATTTGGCATGTGATTGTTTCTAATGTTGAGAAAGAACCCGAGTGTGAGACAGCAGACCAGCTACCACACTCTGTCATGTGGGTGCTGCTGCTGGACAGATTCTGCTTTCATTTACACTGACATAAATCAAGTTGGTTTATGACATGTAGTCGTGTTATTCTGTATTTACATCAGATGTGAGGTCTATTATCCTCTGAATTCCATCATGTCGAAAAAATATGCTTTTGAAGAAAATATCAATTTTTTTCCAATTAAAAAGTGTTTTGAAAATCAAAACAGAATTTAAAAAATATTTTATGTGCTTAACAACTCTGTGGCTTTTTTATTCAATATTCACACTGCCCATATGTTATCTGCCAGCACTGCCTCTTGCCTGTGACCACAATCTTCACCCAGCATAGAAACTTCACAACTGAATTTTCTTTTGACTTTACCCCCTCCGATTTCCATTCACATTGCCACACACAGTGCACATGTAAAATGCTATAAAAGATATTAATAATGCCTGAATCTACAAAGCAGAGCAGAACAAGAGTAAGGATAGAAAAGCAACACATAATTCTCCCTGTTGAAATTTAAGCAGCACAACGAGATTAATTCTCCAGCTCTTTCCAGAGGCGTCATGGGATCTTTAAAGACCACAGACAAACCAGGCCAAAGTCTTTAAGTCCCTTCAAGAGTAATGCTCTCTTCACACCATATAAACCATATAAAAGAACCATCAAGGGAAAGCCTCCCAACAATTCAAACAGCTGTGGAACACATAAGCTGACACGAGAGGGTTTATGTGTCCATGCCCCCAGCACATCCTCCTGATTAGTGCTGAGCGGTGTGTGACGTGTTCCTGCCACAGACAGACGGACGCGTGTCCTGGAAGCGTGTGACGGACAGTGCACAGTGGTGTGGCCAAGCCAGGGGAAGCTGAGCAGGGACAAGGCTTTGCCTCATTATGGCAGCCTCTTGAGCAGGCATTTGTGTCTGCCCAGGCTGCTGCAGATGGGTTTAATGAGATTAACTCTCCAAATGAGAGCTCTTCAAAAGAGATGTACTAACAATTGCCAGTATTCTCCTCTTAATGAGACACATCATCTGCTTGGGACTGAAATAGAGGCACACCAGCCCTGCCAGCCCCAGCACCACTGACACAGTGAACTGTTTCTCTGAAGAACACTTTGTTTTTCATGTCAAACACCGTGAGTTGAACTGTTGTTCTTCCTCACTCCTGTGCCAGAGTAGGACACTGTCATAAAGGTCCTCCTGGAGCATAGGGTCTCCTCACCTCTGCAAGGCTAAGGTGTGAAGTGAAAGTTTTTCCAGAGCTTACAGGGGAAGTGGGGGTTTCATCCTGCCCAGCAGCATACCATGGCCAGAGTGCCCTTGCTGCCCAAGGTCTATGGGCCCCCTCAGCCAGGAGGAGAGTTGGTTGTGGGTGATGCACACACAACTCAGTAGTGTTGGTGACAAAATGCCAACCTGAGCAAAACCCAGATATGCACAGCCTTTGGAGAGAAAGAGGACACTTATGAATGCCAAGAAAAGTGAAATTGCCAGATTGATGGCAAGATCACAGCAAAAATAGGCATCTGCAGATGAAAAGGAAGGAAAGCGAGTACAGAGAGAAGAGAGCCCAGCAGCAGGAGAGAGGCAGTGGCAGGGGAGTTCAGCAGCCTACTCACAGCTTGGACAGCTTACACAAGCCCCAGAGAGACAGTTTCTTGGATGCAGGTGTTAGGTCTCAGAGTAACTGGGCCAAGGGCTTGCACATCAGAGGGAAAGCTAATCTCCATTCAGTCTTAATTAACACACAGTAGTTAATTCAAAGAAAATTACAGTAGCTGAGTATTAAATAATTAGGGACAACCATACAATTGGACTCACAGAGGAAAAAATAAAACACCAGAAAATGACAGTGTTCTAGTAAACATTAAAACATAGGATGAACAGGTTAGTTCAAAAGGCTTTAAAATTAAAATAAAATCCCTAGAAAGTCACCTACTCAAAACACTTACACAGTGTCAGAAGATATGCATGGGATTGAGTAAGAGGGAACCAGGCACAGCACAGGAATGCCAAGTCCCAAGATTAAAGAGGTAATTTGAGCCAGTCCTTCAGCATTTAGAAATCTGACCCTACTGAGGGCAATAAACAGGATTATAAATTATGGTAGGTGATAAATTACCAGGAAATCAGAAGGATCAACAAAGGCTTCAAAGGGATATAACTTAAAAAAAAACCCACTAGAGATAAAAAGAGGTTTTCTTAAGTCTGTCAAAAGCAATAGTCATAGGAAAGAATCCACAAGACTGTGGGAACACCAAGGTCCAAAAGAAGCAACTGAAGGAGCACAAGGCAAGTTATATTTCAGTGTAAGTCTTCACCTATAGTGATTTTGGACCTGTTCCCAAAGATGAGATGAAGCTGCTGGGGAAATATCACAACTGAGGTGTTGGAGCAAACTAAAAATTGGGAGTTATTACAGTGAGATAGTCTAGCTGAGTGGGAAGGCACTCCACTCCTCAAGCAGGCTGAAAGAAAGTAAACTTACTGTGTGCCTGAGGACTTGAAATGGAAAGCTTATCCAGTATTTACACACATATAGGTTCAGATATGGCAGTGATCAGTAATCGCTGCATTCGTGTCTCAGAACTGGTTGAAACTATCATTGAAACTCAAACAATATAACACCTGAAGGCAGAATAAGCTGTTTGAATTTCTACATGGATCTAGTCAGGTATCACCCCTGCAGATAAATCCTGAGAAAGTAAGTCAGAGCACTGTCATGAGCCAGACATTCTGCAGGAGGCAGAAAGCAGTGGGTAGGACTACAGGCTTATTTTAATTACAAATATATGGTGAAAGGCAGAAGATCCTGAACTGGTGCCCATGTTACTCACAATGTTTATGAACAATTTGGAAATCAGCATGAGTTGTAAGATAACAAAATTATGGATGATTCAAAGAAGGAAGTAGACACAGATCAGTTAAATACAGTAGATTCCTGGCAGTTGCTTACCTGATCCATTTTTAAAAGCTCTGATAATGGAGGTTTCACTGTTCCCCTTTTCCAGTCTACTTCAGTGCTGCACAGTCCTTGCTTTGCAGAAATTTTCAAGGTAAGCAGTAACCTCTTTTCCTTGCTCTGATGTCTGACATAACTCTTCATCCAACCCTTTGCAGAAGTTTGCTCCTTTCCTACAACTTAGTTTTTATGTATTTAAAGAGTTATTTTTATGTTTAGTAACTTGAGTGTGTAATTTTGAGATATTAAAGGACTCATCATCTTTCACAGGGACCTCCTCCAAACGATCTCAAATTCCTCCAACCCTTCTCCCTACCAACTCCTAGAGGAAAAATCCTTCTTGAGTCACTGTGACCTAAGTGGAACACATATAGCCAACACCACATATAGCAAAACCACATATAGCAAAATAATTACATCATATATCATGGACTGGTCGTTTGTATCCATCATAACACAGTTGTCGCTTATTTTGTGTCTGAATTCTTCACTGCTAGTGAATTTGCAGACTATTATACCCCCAAGCTGCATTACCCTGCATTAATTGGGCATTCTCTTCCTATGTTTCTGGAGTTTGCTATAACTATTTAATTATTAAAACCTCTAATTTAGCCTTTTCCAGTTGCACCCTATTTCTTCCAAATAATTTCTTCAATTTGTCAGGATCATTCTACCTTCCCATCTTGTCTTCTGTCATCACTGCAGCTTCTCCCAGTTTAGTCATTCATATAATTTAAAAGCATATGCCTGCTCTCCATGGAAGTGTTGAAAATCTGGAATAGTGCTGGATGCAGTACAGACATTGCTGAAACTCAGCAGATACTTTTTGTGAATTTGAGAATGAAGTGTTGAGCACTAATCTCTGATTACATGGTTTTGACCAGTAACCATTCTTCCTAACATTTATTTACTCCTTTTTTCAGGGCTTGTTTATGGGAATGTCACACAAGGTGTGTTGAAAACCTTAATAAAATAAAGGTATGTGCCATTAACTTCCTCCTTCTAAGTCACAAGACCTGTTGCCCTGACACAGAGAGTAAATTATATTAGTTTGACATGACAGATCCTTGTTAGGTGTCATTCATCTGTTTTTTATCTTCCAGGTACACCAAATTCTCTGATTTCTTGTTCCAGCATTTTTCTATGAACTGAAGAAAAGTTAATTGCCTTGTAATTCCCCTGTTCCCTTATAATGATGGGAAATATGCTGACCTTTTTTTAGCCTTTTGATTTATCCACATTTTCCTCTGACTCTCAATTCTAGATATCCTCCTCACTAGGATAGATCAGGCTTTTAATCTTACTGTAACATTCAGGGACTCTCCACCTTCCCTCAACCCTTCCTCTCTCACATTTGTTTTCTGTGTAGATCTTGCCTGCTAGATCTCTGAGTAATCTGAAGACTGCTTTCTTAAACCCATTCTCTTTATTCTGGTCTTTTCTCATTCCACTTTTTCTAAGAGTTATAGGATATGTCATACCATGGTCACACTTGTACAGATCATCTTCCCTTCCAAGTTCTTACGTAGAAGCAAATGAAGAAGATACTGTGTTACAGCTGCTGTCTTCATTCTCTGTATTAACAATGCAATGCTATTCATGAACAGCCCCAAATCTTGAGGACTGTCTCTATCCTGCTATTTTTCTCTTCTAGCAAATTTCTGTGTGGGAGTTAATCTCATTAATACCACGTGTTGTGTTTTGGGTGTTTCTATTAGTTGCTAAGAAGAAGTTGCATTCATCTGATCTTCCTGCTATTGCAAAATCTTGCTGTGCTCATGCCTCTGTAAATCTTCTCTTTTTCTATTTGCTCTGCAACCTGATGTCTGTGAAAGTACAACTGAGATCTGGATTATTTACATTAGGCAGAAGATGTGAGTAGTTCTTTCTCCCTTCTAATAGTAGGTCACTGACTTGTAAAAAGCAAGAAATCTGAGATGAATAAAAGGAAACCTTTTCTTCCATGGACTTATTACTAGACCATTCATTGCCATGGGAACACTTTTTAGCTGAGATATAGGATTCAAAAAGCCACATGGGGCATGAATGTGGATAGAGTACATTTCCAGAGAGTACGTGTACTGAAAACAGCGTTGGAGTGAGCAGCTATATCTTATTTTCCAAAACTCCTGTCAGTCTCTGAGAATACAGTGCCAGGTGACTCATGTGGTGCTGAAGTGACTTAGCCTCCCGAGGTGAGCATTTCTCATGCAGGAGCGAAGGAAGAGTTCTGAGCCCCCTAAATCAACTCTGCCGCATGGGGGCAGTGCAATGGGCTGTTCCTCCCAACCGGAGCACAGCTGCATTTGCCACTGCACCCATTTACAGCTCTTACACCTTCTCCTGAAGCATTTGCTGCCAGAATTTATGGAGAACATGACAAGAATTTCAGACTGAAACAGAGCAGGAGCTGTTCTCCTGTTCCTAAACTTCAATAATGCTTTGGCAGCAGTTTCCAAACCTTTCTACTTACAGTCCCACTTCCCGTGTCACGCATCTACTTTTGTTTGCCCTTCCGGACTCAAGAGCCTTTCTGCTGAAACTGCTGTTTTATGGCATCATGTGCTCTCCACATTCCCTTCCCCTGCATCCACATCTTCCCTGCACTCCTACCTCACCCTGCCACTCCTGTCCCTCCTTCTCCACAGCTCTCCATCTGCTCCTTTTATCTGTTCCTCTCCTGCACCTCTGCCCTGCATATGCTGCCACGCTTTCTTAATTTATGTTTGCCTCAGGTACCCCATTTCCCTGCCAAAACTCTGTGGGAGTCTTGCTGCATTTTCAGAGTCCCTCTGGATTTGCCTTTTCCCCAGTCCTATATTCTTCAGTGTGCATTCCCAAACTGTCCAACTCTGCTTTAGCATTGCACTGTATCATGAATGACAAGACTTGCTTGTGACAGTCCTCAGATTTCAAGAGATGAAGAAGTCCCTGTCAAAGGAAGTTGGGTTTTCCTAGATTGTTCATTGGGTGAATTACAGGGAATGAAGAAGCTAGGGAGACGGAGAGTTAAATTTGATCATTTATTGGGAATTTTGCTGTAACGACTCATATCTGTAGGATTGGATCTAAATGCAAGTGGTTTCTTCCTAAGTGCGAAAATGATGGCCATGGGGGCAGGAATGCTGCCTATAAAGTCCCTTGCTCCTACCCCTCTCACTAGGTCCACCTCTGCAAAGAGTAAAAATTTGGTCTCAGAGAAAGAGAGGAATGGGATTATTTAGAAAATACCATAGAGAAAAAAAGCTTACAATGCATTTGAAATGCTTTTGCTGGCTCAGTTCATGAAGAAGAGAATTTTTTATGGCTTAGGAACACCTACAATGGCAATGAAGACAAATCTCCCAGAAAATTATTGGAAAAAATATGTAAAGAAGACACTGATTAATTTCCAAAGCAATTTTCTGGGAGATTTGTCTTCATTGTAATTGAAGGTGTTTTTAATAAAGAGCCTGATTAATTTCCAAAGTTAAGGCTGCCCTTGTTTAGACAGAAAATCATGTTTGCCATGTTTCCACTCTGGTGATTTACATTTTTCACTTTGGGCATAGGCCAGAAGGATTTACAGCTTGAGAAAGGATCTTCCATCTTCCTAGGAAGTTAAACTATTGGCACTGCTTCAGCTTTTCTGTATAAAGGAGATTAACATCATATTGACGTATAAGGTTGAACGAACCACAAAACAGATGTTTGGATAGTCAACTGAACCCAATGGAAAAATTCCATTTTGATCAGTTTGAGGTAGGCCTAGTCGTCTTGTGGCTGTGCAGGATACTAAAATCTGGACTTTATAAATGAAACACTCATTAAAAAAAATAAAATTCCTGGAGAAATACAACTGCCTCAGACTTCTTGTTTTATTTTTTTTTAAACTGCAATAATCTCTGACATGGCTGGTCTAGCCCAAGTGGAATACATTAACATTAGTTATTTTAATAACCACAGATTTTCAGATGATAGCCATCTCCTAATCACAACATGTCCCCATTTAAAATACTCCTGATGCCATGATATTACCTTTTTTGTGACTTTTCATAGAGGTTACCCTGGGAAGAAGGGTGGAGAGCCACTGTGAAGAGGTGTTTCACTGTTGAATGTTTACTTCATTCCTGAAGACTGCCCTGAGTGATCTCAGTTAGAGCAGGGGATAAGGACTGGGATTAGCCATGGCCAGTCTTCATCAACAATATGCACAACGAGCTGCAACACAGGCTTGGGCTGCTCATTCCCACAGCACTGTGCTGCCTTCAGGTCTTTACAGCCAAGCAGTTTAATTAGCTGCTGCTGCTTCTGCAGATGTGATTGCCCTTTCTTGTGTTTGCTGTGCTTTATTGGCATTTTCAGCCAGGTATTTGAATACTTTCCATCTTTATCATACACAGCAGATTTCCTTCTTTTCCAGGCTGTCTGTTTACCAAGGCAGCCTCACTGGCTTTTTCTTACTTGAAAGGCCATTACAACACTGACATTTTTTAATCTTACCTATGGAGTGAAGCGGAAAGTATGGCCTTTCTACCACATTATCAAGGCCTTTGTTTTAAGCTCACTTATTTTTGTTCATTTTCTCTAACATAAGGAGTTCATTTGTCAGAGCAGCAAGAGCAATAGGCAGGCAAACAGACCTGTAGCGTGCCTTGATCCTGCTGTGTTTCAGGTATCAGACACTTGGGTCCAGCCCTTGCTCACAGCCTGCATAGGGATGACAAGGATGCTGCTACATCTGCCACTCTTTTGGGTAGATTTGGCCAGGTAACTGGTGAGAAATCAGAAAGCATTAGCTTTTTTTAGCAAGAAATTTTTGAATATGCAGCACTACATACACCATTACATCACAGACAGATTGTGTTTGTTAAAGAAAACCTGGAGGTGAATCTGACCTTTAAGCATTACTAAACTGGATAGTGGAAAAAGCCTAAATTAAGTCTCTTAAATGGAGCAAGTGAAGTGGGTTTTCTTTAGTAATTTGATCAGGCAATATCTGTATAAGCAGAGGAAACACATGATGCAAGTTGCAATTTTTTATTAAACCTCAGGATTGTAGCACCACCGTAAAAAGAAATGGTGACTTTGAAGTATCTCAGTAGTCTGAGATACTTATTTAGAAAAGAAATGTGATCTGTGAGATGGGGAGATGGTCAAAAGTGAGCCTGTCTCTTCCAACAGTGCTTCCTCTGAATTCTGCTTTAATTGAGCACATTCATTTGAGGCTTTTCATTATCTACAAAATTTGCAGCTATGCTGACCCTCACCAATGACTGAGATATTCCTAGGCTTACACCAGACTTGAAGGTAGATCTGGTGTATGCAGAATCCTCTGTGGACTGTTTACTGTTCTCCCTTTAAGATGAGATTAATGTCCCCTGACTTCACATGATTTAGATCAAAAGAAGGAAAGAGACCCCAACCTCAAGGTGTCATTCATGTCACTTATGCTAAATTTCCTTTCTCACCACCCTAAATGCAGCTTCTGGGAGGGACTTGCTCTCTTCACTGAGTTCAGACAGACTTCTGATTAGGTGGCTTAAGGTAAATTTGATCAATGATCATGTTAATGTCCATCATCACTCTACACTTACTTTTCCCAAAAAGCCAGAGAGCAGAAAAGCAGACAAACACTGCCAATGGCATCCAAGGTACCCAAAACACAGCTGAGTCTATTAGCACCATAAAGGGAATTAATTATTGCTTTTTCCCTCCTTCAGCACTCTTCTTTCTTGAACTCTACTGAATTTTACTCTTTATATTTCATGTTCCTCGTCGTTTTTGGAAATAAATACCTGACCCTGGGCTGGCGATCTGCCATGGTTCCTGGTAAATGGGTCCTGCTTAAACAACCTGTTTCATAATCATCTAATTTTGGTTTCTGCTGTCCTTTTTGTCTCTCTCTACTTCAAACACTTTATCAAGTATGCTTGTTTGCCCAGCAAATATTTATTCTAGGTCCTAACTGGAAAAGTACGTTTCCATTCCAGGGATATTTTGAAAGTCTAGAGGTGAGTTTGGGCATGCCTACATGGATGAGCCCAGACAAGTACACACATCTGCCATGGTCTGAGTTGATCAAATGGGTGCTGGTTCTGATCTGGAAGTCATTGAGCCATTTTCCTGCAGCTCTGTTCCCAAGCTAACATGCCCTGCAGAGGAGCCCACATCTGTCTGCACTGATCTGTGTAGACATGCCTTATGTAGATAAAACACTTAATTCTAGTTCTCTCCCTCGTGTTGGTTATTTCTCCTGATGCACATAAATGTCTGTGCACAGGCCCACTTTGTATGCCTATTACAATCTACAGGAACTTGAGTGGCACAAAAATCCCACATGAATTATTTTTTGCATATAACAAATGCTCCCTTCTAATTGGGTAAGCAAATGAAAAGCAGCCTATATCATCTCTTTCTGGAATGGTATACTGGCAGATAAAACAGATGACCTGGCCACACGTTCCATCTCTAATTTGTGAATTGTGATGTAAGTGAAATTAATTGAAAACCTGGCACTTGTAAAAGCTTTACTCCAGGCAATACACTCCAGGAGGAATCAAAAAAAGAGAAGGTTTAGCTCAAAAGGCAATCTTTTCCAGCTACATCTGAATTTAATGTTCACTCTGTGAACTCACAATCTGTATTGAAATGAGCAAAGGGAATACAGATCCTGAATTTACCCATGTGCAAACGGCAGCTTGCTATGCAGATGCAAACCATGGCCTGAAACCAAGTAGCATGTTTTTTTACAGCCCTTGCTGCCCCTGAATCCTTGGGGAACTTCTGGCTGGTGCAGACTTCCTGCTGGAGTATTAGCAAAAAGCAGGCTGGAGCAGCAGTCTCACGCCATCCTCAGTGAGTGCTCCCCTGGTGCTGTGCTCGGAGCCCGTCCTGCTGCCACTGGTGTTGCACACCTCTCCACCCTGAGCAGCTGGCATTAATGCCAGGTGTTCTGGGGGGCTGACGCTGCTTTGTGGAGCATAACTGGGATACAAAAGGTCCTGTACCCTTTTCCCCTTTTTCTCACATTATTGGAAAGAGAGCCTTCAGTAGTGCTTGAGAAAATAATTCTGTGCACAGTGCTCTCACAGACTGTGGAGAGTGTGCACTGATGTGTGAAGTGGATGCCCATGGATTTATTTCTGTGTTTTCTGGCTAAACAATCCAAATGTAATGGATGCCTTAATTACTAAATTAATTAGTCTACTAATAGCCAGTGGTGCATTTACCCCCTTTTGTTTGCAGTGACCATGAATCGCTTCCTGATCTTGCAGCATTTAAATAAGCAGTTCTGCATTCATACTGGAGGAGGTACCTCTGCTTCTGAGGGCTTGTCTGCAAGGGGAGGCTAGTGTGCATTAACTTAGGGTATGAATTTACAGTGCTCTTGGGATATCCACACGTGATAGAAAAGGATGGAAAATGTCAAATTATGCCTAGTGGAATGGTTTGTTTAGCTGAACCTGGTCTAACTGGGGATAATGCTTTATTCAGATGGCAATTTTGCTCACCTGGCAGATGTACACATAAGTTCACATAGCTTTTGAATAATTCCACAGCTTCTCATCCCATTTCTAAGGCGTGATTTCCACTCCCTCCAGTCACTGCTTTCCTTGGCCTTTTCCCAGATATAAGTGATTTGATAAAATCCTTGTTCAAATGTAGAGTTTCTGCAGTTGTAATCACTTTTGGCACTGTAATCACTGCCCAATAAGATAAGCTGATCTCCAAATATTAAAGAGATCAGACTGATATGATGCTTTACTCCATAATCCTTGAAAAACCAACAATACTCACCACTCCATGAAGGGCTGTTCTCAGAGAAATAAGACCTGATTTTTGATACAGAATCTGAGGCTGTAATAGAAACCTTTTGTTTCTCTTTGTAACATCAGTGATGCCATGACTGTATTTTTAAACCAAAATATCCCTTTAACCTATTGGTTAGGTCTTATAACTACTTGTGTACCAAGACAGAGAATTAGTAGATGTATATTGGCATTTGTGCATCACTTCAGCATTCTTTGGCAGTGTTATTGGTATCTGCAACATCCAGACTTTCCAAAGCTGCTGCCTTCCTGAATGTGCACATAAAAAGGCTAAAAAAGAGCCTTAGACTCACACTTACTCAGCGTGTTATGATGGAAATTCACTTGGCTTCAATGATCATAATGACATAGATGATAAAGAACCAGATAGTCTTACCAAGTTAACACTTTCACATAAGGACAGAATCATGCAGGCTGCAAAGGAACACAGAAGGCCTCCAGTCTAACCCTCTGTTCAAAGCTGGCCTTGGTCTAAGATTGAATCAGCTTGCTCAGGAATTCAGCCACTTGAGACTTTTAAACTTTTGTGGATGGAGACTGCACAGCTTCTCTGGGCAGCCACTTCTTGACTATCCTGATGAAGAAACTTCTTCCTACATCCAGTCTTTGCATTGTAGCTCAGTCATGAGTTTTCTGATGAGTTAAGTCAGTTTCCTATTATACCTGGTGGTTTTTTCCACACACTAGTGACTATTTTGTGCTTAGAAGTGTTTGTCAGTAAAGACCTACCAGTTTCCCTAAGCTTTTTTTTTTGTCTTCAGAGCTGATTCCTGCTTGATACAGTCAGCAGTGATTCGAAGAAATTGAAGTCTGTGCTCTCCTGAAGTCCATGGTCTTTAATCTGCTACTTGTCTTTTTCATTTCCTTCAAGACCTTTAGGTCCACTGTTTCAGTGTCTCCACAACCAAACCTGACATCAATTATCGTACCCCCAGCCAGTGTGAATGCTTTGTTAATACAGGTCTAGGGTGTGTGTGATCCCATCTTAGCTTATCTAGTACCTGTGTGAAGCATTGGCTCTGACATCTTCTGGAAACCTCATGGCTTGTCTGTCCCTCTCTACATCAGGGAAGTTAAAATCTCCCAAAAGAAGCAGAACATATGATCCAGAAATATCTTCAAATTTTTTAAGGAAGTCTTTGCCTGCTTTCTCATGCCAGGTCATTAACAAACATCCACCCGACTGAAGCCAATAATGATTATTTGTCCTGAGCCACAAGTTCTCCCCTGGCCTACTCTCTGGCCCATTGAAAAACTCCTTATACCAGAGCTGCTCTGCCACATATCCACACCCCCTTGTCTCATTGCCTGTCTTTGCTGAAGATATGGTATCCACCCATCACAGCACTCCAGTTGTGTGAGTTGTCCCAGGTCCCCATTATCCAGTAGTGGTGCAGTTCCTCTTCACAACCAGATTGAGATGACACAACCTGGGCCTCCATACCCTTAGCCAGCATCCCAAAATCCTTGTAATCTTTCCAGATATGCTTGAAGTCCCTGTCAGTAATATTTGTGCCCATGTGGAAGAGCAGCTAAGGTAACAATCTGATGCCAGACAACCCTTGGTCATCTCTGCCAGGTCCCAGGAATGCATCAGGTTGGCAGGCAGAGATTTCTGTATCCTGCAGCAGGATGTCTCCAGCAATGACTGATCTCTTGTTCCTCTCTGTGCAGATGCTTGGATGAGAGCTAGACAGGCAATGACACCTTCCTGAAGGGAAGTCATCTCCCCCAGTCCCAGGGAAATGCACAGGGTCTGTACCTGCAGAACCACAGGACAATGAGGACCCTTTCAGAGGATGCCTGAAATGATGCAATCCCCCCAGTCATGCAAGCTTCCAGCTCTCCTTTCCACATCCAGTGTTCGGGCTCTTGGCTCTGCAGGGTTTCTGCAAAGGCTCTTTTCCTGCTCACCCTCACAGATGGTGTTTATCCATTCACCTCCTCCTGGCACTTTTCTTCATGGGCCCATGAGGCACATGACCCATTCCCTCACCCAATACTGACTTTGTATCATGAGTTTCTAAGAAACATCTTTTTCTTCTGCATTGAAATCTTGTCCAGATGGAAAAAGATAAATCTGGCCAAATATAAAACAGCTTAGTCAGAGCAGAGACATCATTCCATGCACATGCAGTAAGCTGGATGTATCAAAGAAAGGTAAAAACTTCCAAAAGCCTTTTCTGTCCCTCAACATGAAGCATGGAGAAGCCTTGGGGTCCCCAGCACCACAAGCACTGTAGGTGGTAATCTTGGCCCAGGTCAATCTGACCAGTGGACCCTGGGAAGGAATAGGGGCTGTGGCCACTCAGTGCTGCAGAAGTGAGGCACAGCCCCTCTGCAGGGAGAGGGGAGAGCTGTTTATGGGCATCTTGCTATCAGTACACCAGCCCAGAAGGGGCAGCTCAGAGATGCTGGGATGGGGATGCACATGGTGTGCCCTAGCTGGAGCACGATGGACCAGCCAAAAAACTGTGACATGCTTCATGGTGATGAGATAACAGCAGAAGCACCTTGACAGCTGAAGGATCCCTGATTTCCCCATCACAGCAGGTTCCCTCTTTTTGGAGCCTTTTAGTGCTTTTACATGATCTTGTCTTCATGCCAGAAGCACTGGTGTGAGGTTTTCCACATGTGTGAATTTGCCTGCCTAAACGTGCATGGAGATAGGGGGGGCTAGTGCAGCAGGTGGGACAGGCAGGAAGGTGGTGACACTCACCCTCAGGGGAGCAGGGACCTGAAATCTCCCCAGTGCAAACCTGGAGAGCCCAAAAACAGGGATAGCTCACCCTTGTTCGACCAAGCGGCACTGGTAGGACCCCAGACTGGGGGTGCCTAGGGGGACATGAGGTCCCCTCCAGACCCTAGGACATGCACAGAGCCCATCTGGCCTGGTGATGTCTTCTAAAGCTCTAGGAAAGGCTATCAGCAGGACAAAAGCTAGTGAAGAGATACAGTCAAAAGCTCAGCCTTCCTTTGAAGTTGAGCAATACAGGCTATTCACAACCAAAAGCTGCATTTACAAATCTGAGGGGATTTCTGCCTAACAAAATAAACACGTGAGAACAATTCAACCCGGTGGGATAGAAAGGGAGAAAATTATTATATATAACGCTATTCATATGTGATTTATTTATTTTACACACTTCTCCATCAGTAATGGAAATGCTATCTATGCCCTCAAGCAATGTGGAATTTCCTTCTCATGAACCCCCTCCCTGACCTCTGTCTCCAGAGAGACAAAATGTCATGGCCTGAAATCAAGCAAGCAATTCTAATAATTATCTGCCACTTATAGTGCCTTTTTCCTGCACAGCCTAGCAGCACCCCATCAGCTTCAAGTGACAGCTGGGGAAACCAGAGGAGAGCGAGTTAAGTGATCGCTCTGGGTCTCACCAGAACTGGAGGGTAAATGTCCCGCCCTTCTGTCCAGCCCTTGTCCTTTGGGCCATGCTACTTCCATCAATGATTTGGTAATGAAATCACAGCACTGGTATGCCTGAATCCTCTATGGTTTTCACTTTTTTTAGCAATTGTAAACACCAAATCATTATCCTGGTTATCTTAGCTGAGATGGTGGACAAAGACAAGCGCTCAGAAGGAAAGAAAATAACAGGGGTGCATAGTGTGGCTTCAAGAAATCACTTAATGACAGGATGTGGAGAAACTCAAAGACAAAAATATCAGAAGGAATGACGAGAATGATGCCACAGTAAAGGGATGCTAAAATGCAGGGAGCACAGTGAAGCCCTAAAAAGGCAGGCTTGGAGACAGTTAATATAGCATCACTGAGGGCATTGTTGCATGCCACACACTAGAGAGATTAAACGAATGCGGTGTTACCCTGACGTCAGAAGCAAAGCAGGATGGAGCACAGGCAGGAATGTGAGGGAGTGAGAAAACAAGTGCAAGTGTACCTCACCTTTATTCCTTGCTGCAAGTGCTTTTTCACAGTTTGTGGCAATCTGCTACCAAAGATATCAACACAAACTGCACAATGGAATGTGTTACAGACACACACATGATGAATGCCAAAGGCTTGGGAACTGCCCTTTGTATTCACCCATAGTATGCACATTACTACCTTCTTCAAGTAAACAAGCTCTGAATCAGAGGAAGCAGATTGCATGGGGAATCTCAGCCTCTATTACCAGCACATCTCTAGTCCAAAATTCAGAAGAATCCTGAGGCCCACAGTGGGGCCTGAATTAGAAAACCCATTACAAAAATAGAAGAGTGTTTCTTTTAATAACCTGGTTTTATTTTGAGATACTCTTTAGGGAGCGCCCCACTGAAATGTGATCCAAAGCCAAATCTTTGACTCCATAAAGCTTGTTTTATTTGTGCAGATGAATTGGTGACCTATTTTTTATTTTTGTGTAATGGATGGTCATTAAAAAACACACAAAAAATAAGCTGCCATGTTCTGAAGAGGCTGTCAAAGTGGGGTGCTTGGGCTGTTAGCAGTGAAGGAGAAGGCAATTTCCCTCCTCCCCAGTGTACACAGTGGCAGCAGACCTCACCACATCAGCACGGTGCTGAACTGAGATTACGTGTCATCAGTCAAAATGTTCTCATAGGTATTTCAAGGAAACCTCAGGAGGGGATAATGCCACGCTGAAACCCTGGTAGATTGTCGACTGCTGTGGATTTATTTCCCATGTTCTTACTAGTACAAGTGTAAGGGTTAAATAACAATGCTCTTTGTTTAAGTGAGCTTGATATGCTTAAGTGGAATTTTTTGAGCTCTTTTGTTATTGAAGTCACAGCATATTACCAAGCCTTCAAGTCCCAAATTTATGCAGATGAATTTCTGGCCATTAGCCAAGTCATAAGATGGCAAAACATAAGCCTCAAAAGCAGCAGGCTTATGAAAATATACCATTTACAACCCCTGCCATGAAGTACTTTCAAAAGCCTAATTTTAGATGTGCACACTGGAATCAAATAGCAAAGGGATCGCTGGGGTGAGGGATGGAGGATTTTTTATTCATATGTCAATTGTAATTAACCTAGAGCACAATATTCTTCTGTCCCAGGACAATCATGATGACACGTAACACCATTCTTGGAAGCTGGCAGGACATCCTGAGAAAGACGTTCCTTGCCTCAGGAAAACAAACCACCAAAGGTTTCTGCCAATGCTTGTCCCTGAGGCTTCCTTTGGTGTCTGTGCATCAAGGGCTGGCCTTGGGCACTAGCAGACCGAGCGGCGTCCCTTGGCCCTTCCCTTCCCAGCACCCTCTTCATTGCTGCAAGGCCACCTCGGGGCTGTGTTCCTGCACCTCTGCCCATGGATCATCTGCCTTTCTCATATTGCTTAACTGCAAACTGTCTCTGCTCAGGGAGGGGCAATCACTCTCGGGATGTGAAGGGAGCAGAAGCTTGGGTTCCAGGAGGTTCTGAGAAAGCAGGAGGCAATGTGAATGGCCTTGTCACCCACATCCCTGGTCCTCCCAAGTACTGGCTGGGGAATGCCAAGTACTGATGCTGTGGTCATACCTGGGACTATTGCACTCATCCTTGTTTTCCTACTTTCTTTTTCTCCTCTCTTCCCCTTACTTTGAGCAGGGGGTGGCAGCCATCTATGAGACAAGGCGAAACCCCTTCAGCAGCAAGAGGAGCTGTCAGGCACACTGCTTGGGCTTTTTTTGGTCTACTTGTGCCATAATCTCTTCCCAGAATCAAATTGTTTTGCTGTGTTTTGCCAGTATACCACCTAGTAAGACAGCATCAAACCTACAGCTGTGTTGCAGCAACGCATACAGAAAGCCTAAGGCTAAGAGCTCCACAATCTGAAACCCACACTTCGGCTTGTGGCATAACTATATGCATAAAAATGGGAGGATCCCAATTCCTCCCTCCACTCCAGCGGTTTTGTGCTAGTTTAACGCTCAATTTCCGCGTAATGAGGCTGTAACAAAAGAAGCATAACGGAGTAGAATGATGTGGAACAGGCTGAGGTCTCATTTACAGGGAGCCCCAGAAAATTGTCAGGTCACTGTAGAGAGTGATAAGGTCACCCCTAAGCCTCCTTTTCTGCAGACTAAACAACCCCAGCTCCCTCAGTTGCTCCACATCAGACTTGTGCTTCAGACCCTTCCCCATGTCTGAGCTTCATCTTCTGAGACATCCAGTGACAATGGGGTTTTAAATGATAATAAAAAGAAATGAACGTAAGATGAGAATGTCACAGCAGCTTCAAGACTTCAGTTTTTATGCAATTGAAGAATGTTGTTGGGCTCCAAGTCAGACTGCTGCCAGTATTACTACAGTGAATGGTAGTAGTCAGCCAGCACAAACCAGTGCATGCAGAGGCCTTCATTTGGTAATGAGAAAGAATGATTTAACATCTTCTAATGTAAAGATAACTGCTGCCATTCCTCAAGGAAACAGCTAGCCATCACTGGAAAGCCAAAGCAGAAGCTAGGATACCACCAAGAATTCAGGGATTCTCTGAAAACTGACTGCAAGCAACAGTTACATCACAACCAAAAAGCTGCAGTAAGCAAGAGAAAACCAGGAAATGGGGACCACCGTTGCCATGCCCCAAAAAGAAGATATATGCAGAAAGTGTATTCCCTGGAAGAGTCATCTTGGAAATGGTAGGCAAGGAAATGGCCACATATTTGTTTTTACTGCATTCACAGTAATTGTGTATGTTACTGTATTTTACACAGGTTTTGTGTAAAATATTGCATTCTTTGTAAATAATCGGTAAAATACCAACGAGATAGTAACTGACTTTTGTAATCAATTCTCCTTGCTAACCCTAAACACTGACTGGCATCTCCTTCCAAGAGGCATCAATATATTGTCTGGGAGTCTGAATAATTAAGGACTCCGGATAAGGTAGATTTCTGTGGCTTGCACGGAAAAACTGTCAGTGCCTTGATAATGCAGTGACCAGGGCAAGGTTTTATTTGGTGACTCAGTGTTGAAAGATCTGTATGCTACTTATCCCTCTGCTTAGTTTGGACGCACTGTGCTATAGCAATGTTACAAAATCAATATAGCAGATAAAGTTGTAGACTTGGCTAGAACCAAGGACATGCTGCAGCGAAATAAAAAGCAGTAATTTGAAAGTTCATGGCATAAGGAGTATCCTATTCTTTTTCAGGACGTTAGCTATCCATAAGGAAAATTTAAAAAAGAAACTATGGCAGATGTCAAAGAAAGCGTATGGAGACACTTTTCTTCTTATTAGATTTGTAAACACTTCCCATGCCAAAAGACCTAACGGATTCAGAAAAGGGCAATTTAAATGGTTAAAGTGGTTTATGGTGCAGCCATAAAGCTGCACCAAAGGTTATAAATAGTCAGGGAGGTACCCCGTAGTAGCCTTAGGTGTATCCCACAGCTGGGGATGCTGGAGGGTACAGACCACTGAGTACACTGTTCCTAAAGAGCATCTCCATTGCCACTGTCCATCCTGTTTCCCTCAGGGAAAGGAAAACAAAAAGGAAAAATCAAATTATTATGGGGCACAAGAATAAGAGAGAGGATTCTCTGGAGAATGAAAAACAGATAAATGTGGTATCAAAGGGAAACCCTGAACAAAGCACCAGTGAGCCCTACAATGACAACACCAGAATCGTTTTTCCTTTACTTTAATGGTGTTTAAAAGTACTCCTTCAACTGAACAGAATAGAACAGGTCAAATTCTGGGACACTGAGGCAGGTCCTTTCCTGCTCCAAAGCACTGGCTCCTCCTGAGTATCCCTCAGACAGGACATCTACACAAGGAATTTGAGAACCCAAGCTGTGATTGTTTCCAGTGGGGAAAGCAGAGCCTTCAGTGCAAGGCAAGAGGCCACCACATCCAGCATCCAACACCATATTGGGGCCAGCATGGATCTCTCCTTCTTCTCCACTGCTTCTCTCACATCTTGGCTGCCTATCCAATAGTGTCTCACCTTGATCCCTTGGTGCCCTAAAATGTTCTTTCCTAAAAGGCTGCAATGCCAGGTGGTGTGCATGCTTGAGGCTGGTCCATGTGGCTTTGTAGACAGATTTATACTCAGGGGAATAGAGTAACTATTCCAACTAACCAACGTGCAGACCGGAGAGGCAAGGGCTGCCTGGGTTATTCCCTGTGATATGCAGGGCAATGACTGAGATCCCATAGGAGCCTTTCAAACTCAAAAAATACCCTTCAGTCACAGCTGAGCTGTGAAAGGTCAAAGTGTTTGACTGAGGAACCAGCAGAGGTTTGCTGTGAAGTGCCTCTTTGTTTAAAGAGCTTAAAAGGGGGAAGTTTAGTAAAGTACAATAAATAAACTCTGGCAGTCCACTTTGAACAAGTTTCTTATCTATGATTTCAGAAAAGCGAGGGAAAGCAGCAAGTCTGGGGCTGAGGCAGTAGCAACATGTGTCCAGGGAGCTGTACCTTCCCTGGTGGTGCCTGGGCTCCTCTCGTTGATTTATATTTACATTTGAGTACAGAAAGCGACAATAAAAAGTTGTGCAGTTTAATATACTGAAGACCTGTTCTTTTTTCAGGAGCAGCAATCTGGCATCTCATTTACATATGTGAGCAGAGGGTTTGCATTGCCATCCAAGGTAAGAATGTATTGGTGTCTGTCCTGACTGCTGTAACAGAGGTCTTACTAGCAAGAAACAATTAGGCAGCAAAGCATGTGTAAATAATTTATTGTAGCATATAAATGCTTCCAGGAGATGGAAATACTAGCTACAAAAGTGCTCTATGCTCAACTGGGAAATGGCACAAATTCAGCAGCTGGAAGCCAAAGCTGTATAAACTCACATGAGATATAAAATTCAGATTTTGATCAACGAGGTTATTTAACAGCAGGCCACAGGCATGGCGAAGTTCTCATCTCTTGATGTCTTCATATCAGAAGTGCAAAGCTTTGCAGAAGGCATGGTTTAATCAAGTGCTATCTGAAGAAACTCCCAAAACATTATAGGCAGGCCAGAATGAAAGGGTTTGAGATGGACTGTGGGACAGAGCTAGGCAGCTGCTCTCAAGTCACTCTGTGATCCTGCCAAGCTAGCTGGCTAAAATAAAGCTTACCAACTCACTCTTTTGAAATCAATATAGAATCCAATAACCCCATAAAATACAATTTGTTTCTTTGTATTTGTACTAAAATTGAGTTCCAAACCAACTTTTCTAATACCTAATTGACTTTGAAAGCTACAGAATCTTTAACTCAGTTCTTGTCTTGACCATGTATCTTTTTATTATTTCAGGACCAGCAGCCATTATACAGAAAAAGTCAGAAGCTTTGCTGGCCACCACATCAAGCAGGGAAACCGCACTCCCAGTCTCTCCAGTGCTCAGCCCATTACAGGCACACCAGGTTCTCTCTGAACTTGTCCTGGGGATGAGTTCTTGGCCGACAAGAGATCTCTTGTGCCAGGACAACACAAGATGATTTGAAATAACTTAGTTTTAGCCATAAATAAAATACTCATCTTTGATTTTGACTTTCTACTCATATTTGGATTTTAGATTTATTTTCCTACACATAGACTGATTCTCACTGGTTGGTAGCTATTGAAGTACTTTGGTTTGTTACTAAAACTAGCCCATAGCTATAACTGGTATTTCCTTTTTGGATGATATACTACATACACACTAGATACAAACTTAAAAATGCAATTCTTGTGCTGAATGAACAAGAAAAGTTTTAATTGGAACAGGCTACACATTTGTAACAAATGATACCTTAGACAAAAAAGTATTATTCATAGACATTTAATCAGACTAATCGTTTCTGATCCGCATGCTTTTCAGCATTTTAGAACTAATAGATGTCACCCTCTCACACCTCATTTTTATAAATTGGAAGAGGAAACTTGGCTTTTTTCAAATCTCAACTGGTTTCTCAAGTTCTATTACATTATTGAAGTAGCTATTGGATTGAGCACCTCTGATAGGAAGAAAATATCCTTCCAACAGAAGAGACAAGAGATGGCCAAAAAGAAATTTCATGCTTTAGCAAATTCCATTTCCAGAGTTCAGATAGTGAATTCATGAGTAAATTGACTTTTACATAGATTTCATTTAAGCAGAGTTCTTTATATAACCAAAAGTTTTTTAGTAGTGTAATATCAGGGGTTATTACAGGTCATGATGATTCCTTAAATGCATTAGAACCATTTTTAACTAGGCAAATAACAACTTTTTTTTTATTTAGGCTTTTTTTCAGCTCATTGCCTGTTGTATTCAAAGACCCTTAGGATCCTGAGAAGATTTTTGCCTGTCTGTTGCTGACAATGATCTTATGGAAACTACTCAGCCTTATCACAACCTTGTGACTCATTTCTGCACTTGCATCACGTAAGGACACACGCAAGTTGAGCAAGACAGGAATCTCTCTTCGACTTTGAAGCCTGTAAGAGTTTAATTTCACAGATTCAGGGGGTTATTCTTCCCCCTTTTCAGTCCTGTGCTGGTTTTTTTGTACTGCTTTTTCCCCTACCTACCGTGCTTGACTTTCTTTTGTGGAGAATTTTTGAACCTTTTTTTCCTTCCTGGCATATGCAACAATTAGTCTCACACTCCACAAGCTTCAACACTTGCATGTAAGGTACTGCCCTGAAAAATACCTATTGTCTTTAAAAGAAAACAGCAGTCTTTTAGCTCCCTAAATATATGCAAGGTTTGATACACCCTTACATTATAAAGACATATTGCCTCTGAAGAGGTGTGGAGTCCAAAGACACATAGATAAATGTATATTTATGTGGTTGGATATTTATCAGAAATACATATATATGTACATACATACACAATTTGTGCAAGATTAGCCAAAAATGAGTTAAATCCAGGAACAGATTACATAAATTGCTGTAAGAAAATTGACATCTGGAGACTTTTCTTCAGACTTAGTATGAAGCGCCTGGAAAAAGTTTATTTCTTTTTCTATTCTCCTTCTCAAAGGTATAATTAGTGGTTTTCTGTGCATGAGGGCCAGCACATGTATATATGTGTGTTCATGTATGCTTTACACTCACAAATGTGTGTGTGTGGGTATATAAATGTATATACACACAGATATTTTCAATATTGTTTGTCATTAAAAATACTTTGTAATTGAAAGTAAACAGTGAAGCAGTGAAATAGTAGTTATGTATACTTTTTCTATTTCTGAACTGAGGAACTCTGATAAGAACGTGAAAAATTATTCCCTCTGGGAAAAGTAACAGCACTGAGATGAGCTCTTGCTGGCACCCCTCCACGACCACAGCTCCAGCAAGGAGCCCACCTTCTCCCAGGACCCCAGGGCCAAGTAGGACTCCTTGCTGGGACAGATTCTGTCTGCTCTGAACCAGATCAGTTCACAGCATCAAGGCCAGAAGAAAAAACTGCTCTGCTGAAGCCAATGAAGCTCTCAAAGCAATCTTTTAAAAGGACAGTTCTGCTAGGTAGCATGCTCCTCTGGCATGCAGAAAAGATGATAAAGGGACTGTGGTGTCCAAATGAAAGCAGTATTAAATATAACTTACATTAGCTTGTGCCACTGTGATGTGGCCACTTCCATTAGTCTTTCCTAAAATTTCTAAAAGGTGCATCATGCATTTCCAATGGTGTTCTGCTCTGCTATTGCTCTTGGTTGGGTTGCCTTACACACACAGTTCAGATTTTATTAAATAAGGTCATACAGTGGTCACGGACAACATTTGAATTTTTACAAGATAAGTGTCAGCAATCAAATAAATCAAAAAAGAACAAGGATATTTAATTGCAAAGGACTATTTCTACCATTTAACAGACCAGTTTGTTAATAGAATGTCATCAGCCTAATGCAATTCTTACTTTGTTTTGCAAGTGAAAAGAAGCGTCATAAATTTCACTTGAAAAGGTTATACATGGGTAGAAGTGAAAGAAAGATGAAAAATCAACAATCACACCCAATCTAGGATGATTCATCCTCAACAGAGGGAGAGATAAAATCTCTCTTTTCTGGAAAAAGAATATGCAAAAGAAGTCTGTAAAACCATTGAGCAATATTGAAAACTAAATAAAGCCACAATCAAATAGAACATACAATGAGAATAAGATAAAAAATGTACAATGCCTTTAGGCAAAAGGTAATGGTCAAAAAACAGTCAGATGAATGGAAACACTTGAGTCTAAATGAAGATATTGTTACAGGATATTGTAACGTGAGCTAGGAGAAAGGAAAGAAAATTAGTGCACGAAGGTAAAAATCATGACATAAAGTTGGTGAAGAAACTGTATCTGTGTTAAAGAAATCCCTGGCAGTCAAATAACATGATTAAGTCATCCACATCAACAAGTCCTAGAGTATCACTCTGGATTGAAATTGTGGGTTATAGGTTAATACTGGGGCAACATCAGTGGAGCACAGTGGTAACCATGGACTCCAGGATCAGAAACAGATCAGTAATGGAAAATTTCAGTCATTGCTTATCCCCCTGACAATGGGGAAATGTCATTGCAGGCATCACACAGAGACAGAAGTTGAAGACACATAAATGACTGTGTTTTATCAAGAAAAGTGAAAAGAAAAAGTCCCTAAACTGGTCTAGATGAATACTATATATATATATATATATATATATATATGGAAAAAAAGCATTAATCCCAGGTACAGTTCAAGACAGAAGAAAAGAAAGAAAAAGAAAAAGAAAAGAAAAGAAAAGAAAAAGAAAGAAAAGAAAAGAAAAGAAAAAGAAAAAGAAAAAGAAAAAGAAAAAGAAAAAGAAAAAGAAAAAGAAAAAGAAAAAGAAAGAGAAAGAGAAAAAGAAAAAGAAAAAGAAAAAGAAAAAGAAAAAGAAAAAGAAAAAGAAAAAGAAAAAGAAAAAGAAAAAGAAAAAGAAAAAGAAAAAGAAAAAGAAAAAGAAAGAGAAAGAGAAAAAGAAAAAGAAAGAAAGAGGAAAAGGATTCTTTGTATCAGAATTCAGCACAGAGAGGTTTAAGGAAGTTTGCACAACAAGTCTTTATTTACAGGGGTGAGACTGAGGGGTTATGTCAAATCGAACTGTCAGTAGAGAGGTTTTAGAGCAAATCAATAAAGTGAGTAGCAACACATTGCCAGGAACAGGTAACAATCACTAGAGGGATCTAAGGGAATTCAAATATAAAATTGCTGAACTTTTCACAGTAGTGTGTAACCTATAGCTTACATTGGCCCAAGTTCCAGAGTAATGGAAGGTGGCAAATGTGGCCTCAATTTTTAAAATAATCTCCGGAGGGGAGCCAGGAAACCAGAGAATGGTAAATTTGACTTCCTGCTGAGGCAGACTGATGGAAGTTATAATAATGAGCAGAATTAGTAGACATGAATATATACAGCTTACTGGAGATAGTGGACAGGGTTCATAAATAAAGAAATTATGCCTCACAAATCCTGTACAGTTCTTTGAAAGGATCATTGCCCTTGTAGACAAGGGCAACTTGAGAAAAAAAATTACCTTTGGATTCCTAAACCTTTCTAAAATATCCCTTCCTAAACAATCTTACAGAAACCTAACGTCAGGGGGAGATTTCTGTGCATTAATAACTGCTCAAAGGAGATGGAGCAGCAGGCAGGAATAAATGGTTGCTATTCTTCCTGGAGCAGTAACTTGGGGAATCCCAGGGGAATCTGGCTGGGAATGGCCACAAATCATATAGAAAAGTTGAAGAGCATTGAGAGCGGAAAGTTTGCTGGTCTTCTGGAAGCAGTCAGAACAATTGAAACCGAAGCATACTGAAGAATTTCAGAAGTTTGCCTCACACTGAATGGGTGATAAAATGGAAGATAAAATTAATCCTCGATAAACGCGAGGTAATGCACACCTGAGAACACAGTCCTAAGCACCCTCTGGCAATTATCAGATCCAAATTTAGCTGGTTTTGTTTTGGAGATGAGGAAAAACTCAGGACGGGTCTCCAAACATATCTGCTTGACAAACTTTCATTGTCAAAAATTGGAACAACATTAGAGGTGGACTAAGAGAAAGCAGCATTATTTTAATAATGCTGTCACAGCTTAGAGACATGGTTGGCTTGTGTCTCAGCCTCTGTCTCATAAAGGAGGTGGAAGCTAGAAAACTTCAGAAAGGAAGTGGCAAAAATGAGCAGAGACTTCTGTGCAAAGTGGAACATTATATATGAAGACTGCCCAACTGGAAAAAGGTCCAAACAGGACACACTTAAGACGTATAAAAATCTTGAATGATATGGAGAACAGGAGGACTGAACTATCTTGCTTTTCCCAATACAAGAACTAGGATCGTTCAGCAGAAAGTTTTAACAGCACACCTAAACCAAACAAAAATAATTTTCCACATAGGACACATATAATTGTGGAAGTGCCAAAGGATGCCACGGAAGTTAACATATGAAGAGTTTTAAAATAAAATCAGGTGGTTACGTGGAGTGAGATCTTTGAGTGTTAAACAGCAACTCTGCTCAGCAAGCCCCTAATCCCCGATTTCTGGAAACCGGGAAAACGTAACAATTCAAGGATTATAATCAGCCTCTTTCTCATGGACTCTCCCTGCAGCTGCTGTGGCCAGATGGGATAGATGGACCCTTGTTCTGACCCAGCATATAATTTTTAAATTCTCTGTGTGCTTTTGTTCACTTTAGCAATCTGTTATCTGGCAGTGCTGAGGCAAGGGAGAGATGGCCTGATGGTTGTGGTGAAGCTCAGTTGCACAGGAAAGCTTGAAGGAAAAGAGCAAGATTATCTCACCATTCCAAACAGCTCAAAACAGCTGATAATTCTCCAAACCTCAAATCTGTCACATTAAAAGGTAATAATCCCCCAACCCAGAATGTTGTGCAGGTAGCAGGTTTGGGTAAAAAACAAGAGTGTGCTGTAATTGATGGGGAGGAAATTAATAACATAAGCCTGAGCTGTGAAGTTCTAATGGCACTGAAGTCTAAGTGCCAGGGACACTCCCCTGGCACTTTGGGATTCTCCTGCACCACATCTAATGTCTGGATTAGCACTTCCCTTCTCAAACTTCGAAAATTCACAGACATAGAAATCTCTGAAATAGGAGTAGGGGAAAGGCGTGATGAGCTAGGTCTACCACACATAAAAAATATTATTCTCTAAAATAATAACAGTAATTTTTAAAAACACAGAATCTCATTTTTAAATTAAAAGAGCTTGTTAGAAGAACACAAATTGCAGCTTTTTTAAAACAAGTTGCAGCTTTGTCTCGCAAAACAAATACAGTGTTGTGTATTTGTATGTGAGTACAGTGAACAGCTCTCCAACTCCTGGGAACTGCTGCTCTCTGGTGCTCATCTTCCAAACAAAAATCAGGGACAATTTTCCTTTCATTCACTTCACTCTGCTTTCAGTGTTGCTGCTGAACTGCCTCATCAGGAGAAGAATCAAGATGTAGTAACTCATGTTCAGACACACATCCTTTCCAATTAAGTGTTGGGAAATAATGTGCACTTGAAATGTAAGATGCGCCTATGAAATATGTAAATGAGATTGAGTCAATTTGCAGATTGGGTTTTGTACAGCATGATGTCTTCTATGCATGTGACATAAAAGCAAAGAAAATTCTAATTTTGGTAGTGGTGGTAGTCTAGTTTAAACATGTTCAACAGAGCGTGTCTGGACTCCTCATTTCAAAATTATTTTCATTTTTAAATTGATGGAGGCATCTTGAAGATGGGGTTAAATAACCTGAAAATGAAACAAAGCACTCCTTTTTGCAGCTGGATGGTTGATTCACCGTTTCTCAAAGAGACTGTTTGCTTTAAAAGGAGTATAAATCCTGTGCTGGGCCCCTACAGTCACAAGGACCTTTGATGCATTTTGCAAGTGATGGCTTAATTTCTGTTTTGATTTTATAGTACAGAAACTACATGGCTGAAATAATGAATGATTTGGTAATATATCTTTCACTATTTATTGCTTATTTTCATCACAGTTCTGCCATTTTTATTCCCTCTGCAAGCCAGTACATCTTCCTTGATGTGAGAGGCTGGTGAACTAAATAAATATAAAGCAGAAACTGTCTGCAGAAAAATGTCTATTAGAAGTTCTCTCCTTTCCATTTTAGATAATTACGTCCTATAACTGCACAAAGGAAATAACAAAGTCAGCCAGTAAATCAGAGGCAGTGAGTAGAAAAAAGAACTGTTGATGGTGTCTTTAGCCGCTGAAAATGGATATATGCATGAAACAGCAATACTTTACAAAATCATAGTTATTTCTGACTTTACCGAAATGCCTGCTGCTCATTACAAAGATTTAAGAGGTTGATGCTAGGAAGGGTAACAGTTACATTTAATGAAAGTTGCAGCACTCGTACTTTCTGGGATACTGCAATTATAGTCAACAGAAACTGTAGAAGCATTTAGATCACCTTTAGCTGATCATCAAAACATTCTATGTTGTTATTCACAGTGATTTCAAAATCCATTGCTTGGCATAACTCTCGAAAGGATTTATTCATACTTCTATTTCCTACTTATGCTGCTTTCGTTAAAAATACTCTTCTTTTAAATATTATATGCACCAATTTCAGGTGCAGAAAAATTGTGTATACCTACCTATAAAATAAGAAAGGTGGGAACTCAGGAGGAAAAAGGGCAGCAAGAGGTGCTTCTGCTGGCAAAATTTATGCATACTTCTAAAATTTAAAAAGTAAAATTGTCATGTGTTAACTGATTGTAGAATGACAGCACAGGAGTATCCTGTTTTATTTGGGGAGTTTTTTCGAATGTACAGAGATTTCACATAAATAATGTTACTCCAAACCATCCTTACACAATCATTTTTATTGTCTCTTTGCATCATCTCTTCTGGGATATCTATCTCCAAAAAGATTATTATTTTCATACAATTTGCCATGTACAAATGTGGGCTACATTTTAGCTGCCAACAGCTCAGGAATCACGTGTAGTTACAGGTTCCAGCTGAATACTTCCAAGGCATTTGTGTGTTTAACAGAATTGTTCTTCAGATCACCCCATAAAATTAGGAAACCGTGAGGTAATTTCCAATAAACAATTACCATATAATTCACTGTGTGATTGGAGGTGGAAGGAAAGCTGATGCAAGGAAGAACTTGTTTCTTGCTTATTGTATATCCCTTAAATGAGCACAAGGTAAGCATTGGTGAAATAGGTGAAAGAGCATGGCCTGCAACTAACCCCGAAACACAAGATAGAGATGCAGAGACAGTGTCTATTAAGAAGGACAAATTCAGAGTTAGATCAATGGAAATTGAAGTTTGAAAGGATGCTGAGGGCAACAGAAGTTCAGACTCATCATTAAGGTTCACTGGTGCTGCCCTGCTGATGAAGAACTTGTTGTACTAGATACATAACTTTCACCAGTTATTTTGGGTTCATGGACTGTATAAATCCTTTGCTGTGTATTTCCATGTTCAGATTTGCAGCTTGAGAGTTTATAAGGAGGAGAGGGATATTGATATCTTGACCTGATCTGTCCTGCATCATGTCTGGCTCCCAAGTGTAGAGACATGCTGTGATGTGATGAGTGAGGTTTGGCTTCATTTTGTATTCTTCTTTTCCTGCTCATAAATTTTTCTCATGTGGTATGGGCCTGTGGAATCAATGGAAGCAGAGGATCTGACCTGGAGAGATAATATGGGAAAGGTAAGAAGCAACGAGAGGAAATAGAAAGAGAGAGAGATTAATGCCTGAGAAACCCTAAGACATGCTCCAGTAGGTGAGGAGTATTGCCTAATGTTGTCTTCCATGTCTTCCCCTGGGCATCCATTCAAATGACTCCACACTTACAGATTTTTTTGTTGCAGTTGTGGACAGGTACTGGAAAAGATAGAGTTATGCCAAGATTAAATGATCATGAAAATTCTTTTGCTTTTGATCAAATCCAAGCAAAACTGGTGGCATAAAAGATTCCCACTGAACATCCATGGCAGTTGGATCAAGGCTTTTTTGACTGCTGTCTATCACACTCTGCTACTCCAAAATTGTGATGGGACTGGCCTGGAGAAAAGTGGACTGCTGTTTGCACAGAGCCATCAGAAATGTAACCACTGACTGATTGAAAACATTTCTTGTGTAAAATGCTCAGCTTTGAGAAGTAACACCTTATGTACTTATATAGTTTAGATGGTTCTGGATTTGGCTGAAGCTCAGAAGCTTGCTTTGTGCCTGCAAAAATAAGCCACTGAATGTCCAGTCAAGACATTCCTAAAACAGAGCTTCTTACAATTTAAAATTAATTGCTAGTAATAAGTCATTATGATTTTATGTAACAAATTAGTTATAGTTCTTAGTATAGTGCTTATAGCCGCAGTCAATTCTTAAACTTCCTGGAACTGTGCTGTGGGATGTAATGTTTCTATAGAGTTTTTTTGTTGTGCCACAAAATAGGTCTACAAATGTACAGCGGGGTGCTCCCTCTTCTGCAATCCATATATCTCTTGACTGTATATTACAGTGGTGTTTCATGCAACAAGAGCACATCTTCCCATAATTGCCTTTTCTGAAGATGTCTTCATGCCTTCCAAAAAGCCGGAGAGCAGAGACAGAAAAATAAGTGGAAGTTTTTAGTTTTCAGAGAAGTAAAATCTTGGCTCTACTGTTGCTGCTTTTGTTTCCCTGTACTGTTACTTGTATTCTGCCCTTTTGCTCCTGCACACACAGCTTTATTCTATTTTATTTTCATATTCAACTTCATATTAGAAATCATCTGAGATTTAGGAACGAGAGGTTATTAGCAAATATTAATACCGTACTGTTCACTCAGTTTTAAAATAAATAGCAAGTTACTATAACACATTGAAATAGAAATAGGTTCTTTTTTTTTAAATAAAGCATTTTTTGTTGGAAGCAGAGGGAACTGGGAGAGCCTAATAAGTAAAGCTGATTTCTTTAAGAAAAAAAAAAAAAGAAAAATGGAAGGAAAATTACATATGGAATAGGATTATTGCTATACAATAAATATATAATGAGCTATTTCTTCAAGCTCTTAAAACCAATATGAGAAGCTGTAAGAATATTCCTAATGACTAATTTTTTTTACTCAATTTATTTCAGTGGATTTCTGTAGATGTTATGCATATTCTCTAGTTAAGTAAAAGAAAATGTAAAAATAATTTTGTTGAAGAGAATTGTTGAAAGAAGCACTGTAATTCCTATAGAAACTACGAAACATTTTTCAAAATTATTTTAGATATATAAACATTAACACTTGCATTGAAAATCTGGCTCAAAGGACTGAGTGGATCATGTCTATGACATTTTTATTCTGACTTTTTTGACAAGACATAGACAACCAAAACAATGAATTTTTAAATTAACAACTTAAATCATCCTTATCATTTTCTGTAGAGCAAGAATTTTTCTGCAAATTATAATAAAAAGAAAAACAAAATAGATTCCACAACTTCCAGAACAATGCCTTCACAAATTAAAGATTTAGAGTCCAGCCAAAGAGTATTCATTTGTTGCTTTATTTCTTTTTCCAACTGTACTGGAGAATATTGTTCCTGCAAAGAAAAAAAAATAAGACAGTTTCTGAATACAAGAATTGCTGAATAAAAGAAGCTAATCTTGCAACATGTTTGTTGAGAAATCATTAATATACTTCCCTGTTTAAGACCAGCTGGCACATCATAGAAGACTTTTATGAATTTTCTGATTTTAATTAATCCCTCAGGGTTCTCCATTGACCTCAGGACAGTTACACAAGGATGAGATTTGTCTTCTTGTTAGAAACAATTCTGTTTATAAATATGTCTTTAATTTTGGTAGGAGCTGGGTGGATTCTTTACTCTTTCTCATAGAGCACTATGAGTACAAAGCTATTTGTCCTTTGTTTGGCTGTTGCTTAATTAGACTTTTCAATTCTAACCAAGCTTGTTATGGAGCTCACCTGATGCTGGGCTTTTGTCATAAACCCAGCTTTCATCACAGGCTCACATGCTCCTGCTTGCATCTGCCACATGCTTTCTAGGGTTTTCTAGGTAGAAGAGGCCAAATTTGTGCCTTTCAAGACATGGGCAACCTAAGGGCAGAGATTACCCATGTAACTTCTCTTTTTTTCAGCTGTGATTTCTGAGTTCACAAAGCTGGGAGCTCTGGGAGAGTTGGAGCTGTGTCACTGTGTGAAATTAACTGGGAGCAAACCAGCACAGGCTAAGACCACAGTTAACCCTCCCATTGAAACCACCCATCTTTGCCTTGGCCATAAATCTTCACATGTGTCAACCTAACCTTTGATCCTGCTCACAGCAAGAAGCTGTGGTGTTACAAAGAGTCTTCTCAGTCCCTTGAGGAACAAGTGGAGAGAGCTGTGAAACTTGTGTAGTTACGTAAATTCCTATCTCTGGGTCAAGAAGCTTGTTAATGTATCAGTAAGGAAAGGTGGGGAAAGGAAGGTACATAGGACAAAAGGTACACACATGTCACCATTACGCCTTCTCCTTCAGGGGAGAGTGAATCAGAAATTTTTGCCTTCCATACATCCTTGCTTTGAAGTGGGTAATTTTGGCTTGATTTGGCTGCACAGGAGACATTGCAAACCAGCCTGTGTTGCTGACGCTGTCAGCACTCCGGTAGGTAATGAATCTGGTGTAGACAGCCACCACAGCACTGCCTAAAGCATGCTCAAAAGCATCAGTCATGGGGATTACGCAATGTATATCTCTGCTATTTACATGCAGAAATCTCACCATCTGGGTTCATCTTGTAGAAACAAGTACAATTAGGTGATATTTTGTATGAATTACAAAACCTGAGCCATAGGGCTCTGTGCCAGGCTCCATTCTCATAAACATCAGTGTAAATCCAGAGCAACTCCCCTAACTGCAGTGGAGATTACATCAAAGCTGAGCCAGGATTCACATTCTAGGTTCTCACTGCCTATACACACAGCCTACAACTTTGCCTAAACTGATCCTTGGCTGCCTTATTTCTGGCACCTTAAAGGAACAGTTAACAAATATCTCCATATATATGAGGGGCTGTTTATTATTATTATTGTTATTGTTATTGTTGTTGTTGTTTTTTACATATATACTCACATATATGTAGTGTGAATTATTAGCTATGCTGGAAATAGAAGTCTAACACCAAGTATTTTCTAATATGAATTTCACATTGCAATAAGTGCATGTGCAGCTATGTGACATTCACACGGATAGTAGATTTTATAGATGTGTTAGCCCTGAGGAAAGGGAGGAGAAAGGAAACTTTAGCAGAACAACAGACTGGAAGATAACATGGCAATTTCAAGGTTAATCTTCCAAACCTAGAGCCCTGACAAGCAATACTCAGGATGACTACACTGGAGAAAATAATCAAATGTGTTTTGGACCTTTGACAGAACTTTTAAGTCAGTTTTCCCATTTCCTAGAGAAGTCCTTTAATGAGGATATCCTGTGGCTTGGGTAGGTCAGTCCCACAGAAAGAACTTACAGAAAAAGTATTTTTAGTCAAATTTCCTACACCTATCTGGCTGTTGACACGATGACAGAGCCTAGAGATCCATTTGTCTTTCTTTCTCCTTGTCCTACTCAGTGATTTTTGGCCAGTTGCAGCCGTATCAAAAGAGAGTTGTAGAATCCTCAAATTAATTACATTCCTACAGGTTTTGTGATCTTTTGGGTCTGGGTGGAGAGGAGAGACCTAAGATAGTACTTTTGCTATGAGCTCTGAAAACTACCACAAGATATTAAAGGAAGACACCCCGGAGAAGGGAAGTTTAAAAGATCCAGCCATAGGAAATGCTTCCATCAGTACTTGCACTGCATGAGGTGCAGAGTGCCAATAGTCATTAAAGCTCGAGTAATCACAGTTCATTGGACTCTTCTGCTCAGGGAACTGCCTAGAAAAACAATGAGAAATATGATGCTTCCACTGCAAAACCTGATACGGTATAGAAGGATAAAACCTGAAAGCAGTTTTAAGACATTATTATACTTTTCTAATAAACTGCTAGCAATTTTCTAATTGCCAGTGACCCTTTAATAGCAGCTTTAAAAATCTGTTTTTAAATGGTGTCACTAACTTGTTTCTGTGTTTGGAATTCTTTAGGGGTCTTTAAAAGCAATATTTTGTAGCAAACTGTAGCACCTTGCATAGAAGATTTGGTGCTTTGGGGTTTTAATCTGGAGCTTTCCCAGAGCCTTGAAGATAAATCCCTGATTTAAATATGATTTCTGTACTCCACGCTCACCCTAGCAGACATAACTCACACCTCTGGATGGAGTGACTCCTGGGAATTTTGCCATTTCATGTGGAAGTTCCCTGTGCCCATTGCTTCCTCCACCATGGCTCAGCATTCACTCAAAATGAAAGGAACTCAAGGAACTCAAGATTTGGAAAAACTATTGAAAATAGAGAACCCAGATCTTGATCTTGCAGCTGTCTGGACAGTGGCTGGGAAGTAAAAGCTCCAATTTCGTGCCTCCTTGCAGCTGTTAACTGTAAAGTTTAAAGCTGACATATTAGGCACCAAAGACAAACAAATCATATGCATTTAATTTATTATCCAACGAAATAAAATTGGAGTTCCTGTAGCTCATCTTCAGATGGGGAAAAAAAACCACCGAAACTTTTATTTTTAAAATGCCAAGAAGTGTCCCAGAGAATGTGTATCCAAGTGTCACAGATGGCAAGCACCACGCTGTAAAGTATGCAAAAGTGCAAATTCATCCATTGGATCCTCCGTGAGGGGGTACTGTGCTCATACTTGGAAAAGAAATGTTCAATTAATTTCCAGGAAGCCAAACTTTCTGAACTATACAACTATTGATACAAGCTTAATGTTTCCAGTCAATACTGATACCCTTTCTTGGCTGCTGAAAGAGACCCTTTCACTTGGCTAAGCGGCGCTTCCAGAGCGCTCGCCGTTCCCGCGGGACGCGCCGTGCCCCCATCCCTAATCGCTGCAATCACGGAATGGACATTTCTGTGGGGCCTTTCACGGCACGGCATGCTGCTTTACAGACGTGCTTCCTGCCCCTGCTGAGACCCCGCGGAGAAAGGGGGAAAGGAGGTTCCCTTTGAAAACAAACACAAAAACAAGCAAGCAAATAAAATGTCTTCTGACGCCTCCCCGTGCCAGCGCTGTGCGTGTTTATCCCGCGGGCAGCTAAACCAGCCCTGCAGGGAGCTGAGCCCATTGCTTTCCTAGCAGCCTTCCCAGCGGTGGCAAGCAGCCAAAGCCTGTGCCTTATCTCTGCGACCTTGCCCTCCACAACCACAGCGGATGGTAAAATTACCTTTTCCCAAAAGACATCACACGGGAGCTCTCCCCGCCATCCTCAGCCAGGGGGCTCCAGGGGCTGTAGAGTCCCAGCACACGGTGACCTCTCCTGCACTCACCTTTGCTGACGTGCCGAGCTTCCTGAAGCTGCCACGGTGCCAGAATGGACAAAGCTCAGGCTCCCTGGCTGTGCCAAGCAGTGCCCTCGGAGCAGGGAGCAGCAGCAGCAGCGGCAGCAGCCTCTCGCGTGGTCGCTGCGGTGTTACTCATTATTCCAGCCGGATGCATGGCTGGAGTTACAGTGATTTCTACCAGCTTGAGAATAAAACCCTAAATGTGCAATTTCCTGCCCTAAAGGCCTTGAATTTCAACGATATTTCAAATGTGGGCCTCTCATTTACATGGAAAAGAGTAAGTGCCTCAATCTCACTCAGGTACTGGTTTTAGATTCTTCTCGTCACTTTCCAAACAATTCTTCTTAAGCCCGGAAATTTAACAAAAGCCAGTTTATTCAGTTCCATGTACATAAGCCGAGGAAAGCTGGAACTGAAGGGCAGCAGTGGGAGAACTGGGGTCTGGAAGGCAAAGACCTAATTAGCTGTGGTGTGTTAGAAAATCTGATAACAAATACAAAGCAGAAGAGGTTTTAGATGATCTGCACTGACATGGAACACTCCTTAACTGAGTTGTTCCTTAACTGAGCAAAATGGTAATAAACCTCTTTGTGTGCCGGGTTTGTTAGGGCTGGAATGCATTGTGACAAAGGAAAATAAAAGCAGCTCTGACACTTTTAACTGATGAGAGCTTTATAAATGAGACTAGCTGGCCTGACTTTCAAAATGCTCAATGGACTTCTGATGGATTGAATGAAGTGGCTTCATAATTGTAATGATATTGCAAAACAAATGTAGGCTGTTATGTGGAACCAGTCAAATGTGGTACTCTGAGTTAACTGTGGAGCTACACTTACGGGCTATACATAATAAATATGGAAATTGGTTGATTTGGAGATAAAAAGGTATTTTTAAAAGGTACTTTGGAGCTCCTTCTCAGGCTTGTGCTTTTACACTTCTTTATCACCTTGTGCCTGCCATGCCAGGCTTCTCCAAATGTGGAGCTTGTTTGAATTCTGAGTTTTCTTAGTACTGGTTTTAATTTTAGTAATAGAATTCCTTTGGATTTTTTTCTGGATTCTGCTGTGCTAAAACACAGCTACAGGAAACCACCAGTTTTCTAGTGGAAGAACCTAACAAAAACTATCAACATTTACAACACTTACAACACTTAGCATTTACAACAAACAGAGTAGAAATGTCAGTAAACATTTAGGATCCTGCTCTTTATTATCTTGACAGTGAGTCTTCTGAGTTAAAGCAGGCCAAGAGCAAACCCCAAAGAAGCCGGTGTCCATAAACTGTAGACTTTAAATGCCAATTAAAAATCTATTTGTAATCTAAGATCCCTCAGAGTTTTCCCCTTGCTTTGTCCAATTTGTGAGTTCAGTTTCTCAACCTGTACAGTTAAAACTTCCTGAAGAGGAAGAAAATAGGAAGCAGAGAGAGGACTTACTCCATCTGTACCCTGGCATCTCACTGGAGCTTACTGGGTGCAGTAATTGGTTTTGATGAGCTAGGAGGAGGCTTCTACAAAGATTGCCATTTCCCACCTCTGCTTTCTGCAGGATGGCTCCCCCAACCCTGGAGCCATCAACATCTGTGTCGGCTCATGTGTTGCCAGAAGGAATTGTTGACAGCCTTTAGTCTTGTGATTAACCTACAGACAGAGCTTGCAGGAGATGCTCTGTGAATGCCACTCCCTTTAGACTCACCTGACACCGGGGAACAGGCAGGGATCACCTACAGGAGGAGAGTGGAGCATCCTCACTGTGTGACAGAGGCCAGGTAGCAAAATGCCCATTGAACACAGCAAGCAGAGAGCTTGTAGCTGCCAAACTACCTGCCCTTAGGTGTCCTGAGAGTCTTCTCAAGAAATGGTTACTTGTGGAAAACAGCCTTTTTGTTGGAATGCATTCAAGCCAGGAGGTTGAGGTATCCCACCTGAGACGGAGAGCACTCATCCCATTCAGTGAGAATGCCGTTCCACTGAGGGGATCAGACAGGCTTGGAGCAGGCAGGCAGTGCCCTGGAGCAGACAGGCCACCTGCAGCCCCATGTCCCCCTGTGCACTTGGCCATCCCAGTGGGGAGAGGAGCCCTCACCTTCCAAACCTTGGTGCAGCAGAAGGGCACATTTGAAGTGTTTATTTGGGCAACAAAAGATTCCTTATATCTTGACAGCGGGGCTGCCTTCAAAACCCTCATTCAAACAGAGCTGTGTTTATTGAATTCCTCTGCACTGAGTATATACATGCCTGAGATTTTAATTCTTTCATAACTGAGAAACACTTGATCATATTTCTATCTGAGGTATCAGGATGAGAATTATTATATATTCGTGTGAATTTTGGTCTGTTTAGATCAAGACTGGGCAAAAATCAAGTATGTGGGACTTCAGAGGTTCCCCGGGCAGAGAGACTCGGGTGGAGGGAAATCTCTTCTCCCCAGTGGCCTGTTTTGTGACAAAGTATGTCATAAAATCTCAGACATGGAATAAAAAAGCCCACATATTGCTTTTGATAACTACTCACCCTCAGGCTTTCCGAACAGATGGGAGCACTAAACACCAAAATTCTTCAGCTTACAAACTGGCAAAAGGCCCAGCAGTGCTGCTAACAGAAGGAGTTGTACGAGCTCTTCATTATTTACAAATTTAAATTCTTCTGGAAAGAATTACTGTAATATGTAGGACATGATCCCAGGGTTTTGGCAAAATGTATTAGTAACATGAGCTCTTGATCCTAGGAATTAAATTAGATCTTGGAAGGTTAAAGTGTGATGTTGTCTAATGTACCAGGAACTTTACATCTAATGGAAAGTTGTTTACACCTGTTGTGAGTGCTTTAGTTAATACATGAAAGTTGGTCTTTCCACAAGGGAATAGACTGCCTGTTCCTCTCAAATGGTGCCTGTGGAAATCAGATGAGCAGTTCTGGGCTGGAAGCGTGAGTAAAATACCAGTGCCACCCAATCAAAATGCTACATATGCTTTAGCTCCTATTTTTTTGTCAAATGCAGATTTTGGTCCCAAATATGTGATTGTAGAAACTTCCTGCAGATAATTCAAAATTTAGAAACTTGTTTATAAAAAAGAATATTTTAACAGGTGGTGGTTTTTGCTTTTAGGTGTTCTCACAACAATTTACTTTTAAGGACTCAGCTATATCGTATCAAACTAAACTTCCATATGTACTACTGCCTTTGTAGCAGGTAATCAAAGGGGGCCTGGAAGCACTTGAAATAAAATGGTGGGAATGGAGGGTTCAGCTATACAGACCTGTTTCTGTAATTTCAGGAAACTATGGAGCTTTGAGTTCTGGTGCCAGTGGGAGCTGGGAGCTGCCGATTGAGGCAACATTGAGGCAGTGAGATCTGCTAGGAAGAGAGTGGGAAGCATCACGCAGGCATTTCCTGCTTCCCAAGGAGTTTCTGCCAACACACTTCATCTTCTAATTTGGTAAGGGACGATCCATCTGGCTTGTCAGCTTTGAAGAAAGTGTGCCCACATTTTATATTGCAGGCAGCAGCTCCTGTGGGTCAGGACAGTGAGAGACACCCAGGCAGAGATTCAATGAGTGGTAGTTTCCTGCTTGCCCAGTAGGTAGCTTCCTGCCCTCCCCAGAGGATGCCTGCCCATCAACGGTGTGTGGATGTATCTCTCTCTGAAATACCTTCCTCATTAAACTTTCACTGGCACTTCTATTGTTTCCTTTAAATGTTTTGGTGTTGACATGTTGTTTTGTTGAAAAATTCCTGTCTGTCTCTGCTCAGTATCTCCTCCTTCAGTAAGCTGTCAGCGCTCTTTGATTTGCCAGGCTTATGGCAGTCACATAACAAGGAAACTTGCAATATGAATCAGTGATACATAAGTGTCTCCCAGAGGATGCAAGCGATGGAAATCACAGTTATTGGTTATTATTGGACCAGTGGGAGCTTAGGTCTGGAAAAGAGATCATCTTACCAGTTTCACTGTAGTAAAAAGAGCCCCTTCTTTGTTCCCCTGAAGCCACTAATTGCAACGGCAGTTACTTTTGGGCCCCAATTTTGGGACCATCCACATGGAGTAAGTGAGACTATTTGAAGCACAGGGATTATCCCGAGACTCCAGCTTTTGTTGGTTTTGAGTCAGAACAAGATCTCCAGAAGGCAGTCAGACTATGATTACTGCAATGCATTTCAGGAATATCCAAACCAGCTTTAGCCAAGATGCAACACCACAGATTTTTTGCAGGAGTTGTGCAAGCTTCAGCTGAAGCCTGCTGCTGTTGTGCCATGTTCAGAGTAGTGGGAAGGAGGTTCAGACACTGTATCTTTGGATCACAACAAAGGCAAACTATTTGTTCAGCTGTGCTTGTGAAGGTGGGCAGGCTCTTCCCCTGCTGAGAAGTTTAGTAGATCTCTCACTGTTTTATTCTCCAGTCTTCTCTACAGAAGACCATGCAGCTTTTCTTTTTCTTTTTCTTTTTTTTTTCAGAAAACCTTACATTTCAGTTCCTGCCAATTTGCCTGCATGGGGCATCAGTAAAAAGCAACTGACTGAGTCAGGCCTCCTTCCATGCATTTGCACTTTTGCTCCTGTCAGATCTTCTAAAAAATACACAGTTGTGTTTGACCAGTGCTCTAACCATTAAAACTCTTTGTTGTCTTTATTTAGCACAAGTATCTGTGGATTATCCACAGCTATGTGCTGGCAGGTCCTGTGGCAGTTGGGCTGTGTAACTCCCTTGTCTCCCACCCTTCTGTCTCCCACATTTTCTTCATTAGCTTAATTCTTTAAATGAATGTAGTTTTTTTCCCACTATTGTGGATGCAATTGTCAATCATCTGCCAAGTGTCTTAGCAACTAGAGCCCACATCCTAAGATCTGCAAAAGCTAAAGGTATCAGCCTGCTTTTATACATGCTGCAAGCAGGCAGGTGAGAAATGACGCAAGCAAAGAGATTTTTATTAAGAAAAATGGAACGTGGCTATCAGTCTGGGAAAACACACCACCAGTTACACTTAAAAATGGAATTGAGTACCTGCTCTTCTTTCCCAGCAATGGCCAGTACTCTCCCAGTGCCTATCTAACTGCCAACAAAACCAGTCCCCTGCACCAAAGTCCTCACAAGGGGGAAGCAAGGGGATGCAGAGCATCCAGCTTCAGAAGTTGCTGCTTGCCCCAACATATGGGGTCTGGAGGGGGCTCTCTGTTCCCTTAGGACACAAGTTCAGGGACAGCAATAATGACTTCACATGGTGTTGGTTAACCTGTGAGTAAATAGCTCATGCAAATAAAACTTCATTGTAGCACCTCTCTAGGGAAAAAAAAATTAAGATGGTGATTGGACTTGCTGAAGCAACATGAATGTGTTAAGAAGAAAATTTTAGTGTTTTGGAAGGTGTTTTCCTCCTGTTGGGGAGCAGATATCAAAGTGCTTTATGTCCTTTGAAAGGAGGTGACTGCCATGGACGGCTCTGATCCAAAGCCAAAGCAGCTGAGCTGCCATGGAGTAGGGCAGGAGAAGGATTGTGCCCACATACACGTGCATATTCACACACACATTAGGCAGGAGACTGCTAGAGCTTTCTCTGAACGATTTCAGCAGTGTTTTGATTTCTACAGTCTGACACATTCCAGCCATTTAATGAGAATCTGGGGATTTTTATTGAGCTCACATTTAGGGAATTCAGCAGACTATTTTCCTGTGGGAACATCAGATCTATACCTTGCACAGAAATGACATGAAGTCACCCTTAATTCCTTTTCTTTAGTTTCTTAAATCCAGGATGTTGGAGAATGCAGGGGAAGTGATACAAGGTGATATACAACTAACAGAAAAATGTGAAATTCTTCTCAAAGTCTTGAGAAATGCATGCCTGAAACTCATTCTTGCATGAGCTAATATCAGGCAAGTGAAAGCAACTGGCTATGAATAGAGGTAAATTTCTGTTTAAAATAAGAAATTCCCTCCACAATCAAGAGCAGCTCTCTGAGGTTATTTGTCAGGCCCTCACCATGCTGCACTATAACAAATTGATTTCAGGCAGAGCATCAGTGAAATTATATCTGACTTGGCCAACTGTCAGCAACATAAAAGAGATTATGATTTCCAAGAAAAAATTTATGATTTCCAGGATGAGGACATGGTCTCTATCACCTGCAAAACCATGAACTGTAGGTTCGTAGCTTCCAATGTTTTGTAGGAAAGGCTCACTGCAGAAAATTGGTAGCATTGTATGCCTTTCCCTCCACCCCCAAAACCCCGCTGCTTTTCCTCCTGTCACTTGTCCTTTGTGCTGCTGCTGTCACCACTCCCCTCTTCTCTGGCCATCCGACACAGGACTCCTGCCATGTCCTCCTTTCCTTTTGTCATTGCCTCTCAGAGGAGAACCAGGTGAGTGCTTCATCAGTGGCTTTCAGCTGGCATCTGTCCAGCTGTTGTTGGAGAGATGACAGCATCACGTTTTCTTCTTTTATCTGAAGATACTGCAAAATGCAGAAGGGCTTTTTAGTAAGTAGCTGCATCTGTTGAGATATGTGCTTTTCATAAGCATTTTCATAACCACTGAGGACTGCAAATAAATGTTCTCAGGTCTAAGCATATCATTAGGCTGGTGTGACAGTATTGCATTTATATTCAGGAGTTCCAAACAGAACAAAGATCACTTAAAATAGTGAGGATAATGTGAAGAACCAGTTTGAAAAAATCTGAAGTTGATCAAAAGCATACCTGAAACAACCCTTTTCTAATGATGGTGAAGGACATGCCAGAAATTTGGAATAGGATTAATCCATCACCTTGTTTCACTGATACCTTTTATGAGTTTATGTTACAGCAGAAATGCATAGTTTATTTTCAGCAAGTTCCTTTCATATCTTAACCAGGTTTTTTAGACCTCTATAAATATTTTATGTTTATGAAATACTTCTTAAAGTTTTCTTTTACATCTTTTTGTCATTAATTCTGCTCACCTTTCACTTGTGCACTTTAATAAAAAGCCATTCCATGATTCTTCTGGGAGGAAATATCTTGACTGCAGCTGACTGAAGCCCTTTGGCAGCTCTGAGAAAAGGGTTATTGTATGAACCTTTGAATAACAGTTAGCCCCACCAAACCTAGTGTCACAGGCTAAGGTAGATCAAGGCATGCTGTTAAAGTTGCAATCTTTTACTTGGAGAAATCGGTTGTGACAAGTGATTTGGTAGCGGCACCCAGTGGCAAAGATACAGACTGCAAAATTTACTAACTCCAAAATTTCCCAACTCCATTGTATTCATGCCCATCGGGTAAAAAGCTTCCAGCTAAGTTCAGGGAGCTGCAAGCAGGGAGAAACTGTTTCCAGCCTCTTACACGAGTATTAAAAGAGTTAGATGTTGAGGTATACCCTTGGAATATGCTCTTTTGCACTGAAACAGCTAAATATACATATTTTCCTAACATTTCCTTGTGCAACTGCTGCAGTTGCCATGGGAGGGTTATATAACAATTTGTGGGAAGGGATGTGATCCTCATAGGAAGTGAAATATCTTCAGTGATTTCCTATATATAGCCTATGCTAGAGCACACTATCGTATTCCCTGCCTTTGAGACTTCATATATTTCTATTTAAACTTGTATGCACATCTTGTATATAATTACATATATATATATATGTTACATACTACGATGTGTGTTTGTGTGTGTGTGCGCTCATGTATTTTGTAGGAAAACAAATGGGCAGACCAAGAACACCAATACCAAGGCTCCACTATCTGCTGGCCCATGCTGCTTACAATTTAAAAGCTGCCATAAGGTTGTACAGTACCAACATTTCACAAATCAGAGATGTATCCTCATGTTTGTGGGGCTGCAGTATTGGCTCCCTGAGTGCATTCATCCCACAGGCCTGAAGGCAGCTGATGCTCCCCTCCCCTGCAGGTTTCATGGCCCAGGTCTGGGTAACAGAAGCAGCAGAGCTGCAGTGACACTGGCTGTGACCTAGGTTAACTGGAGAGGTGCCACTATCCCTTAAGTGTGTGTAGGAAAGCTTCTGCTGCCATATCATTCCTGCTGCTGGTAAAATCTCATGGACTTTCCCAAGACATGGGTTTTTACTGCATAGCCTTGAGCCAGTGGACTGAGCCTGAGACCCTTTCAGGAACCCTCGGGGCTGAACCTTGGGGTGCTTGTCCATAGAGGGACAACTACTCTGACAGTAGCAGCTGGAAACCTCTTGCTATAATAATTAATGCATTTGTAAATTCTCAGCTGAAGCTCTTAGAGCACCACATAAAAGTAAAATAGCATTTTCAAGGCAATGAAAGATCAGCACTAATATGAAAACTGCCAACACATCCTTCACAGGAGATAATAAACACAGGTGTTGTAAGGTGCAGGTGGTTACCAATCTGCGGCCAGCTGTTCTAGTTCAAAGCAATAACTGCGTGCAGAAAGCTGGGAGGCAGCAGCAGAAAACGCCATGCAATGCTCAAGAACTGGAAAAGCTGGCTGATGTGAGAGGAAGTGAGAGTGAGCAGTCTGAGGGACTAGCACAGACTTCACCTGCTGGCTTGTGGTTGTAAGGACAGATGACAGAGCACTGCTGCCTTCTCAGACTCATTTGTGAAGCTCAGGGGGAAGCTGTCAAGCACTCTCACCATAAAGGGCCTTAAAAATGCACATCAGCAAGTGCCATGTTGTTCTGTCCCCCATTTCAAGAAAAATGCCTGGCAGGACACTTTCCAAACTGCTTTCTGTTCCAGTTGTTCCTCTTAGTTATAAGTCTCTTTCCTACTACTCAGACTTTAGCATCAGAGAGAAACACACCTAATGTTTCAAATAGTTACAGATGCAATTCTCACTTCGGTGAGTTGCTCCTCCTCAGGAAACCAGTGGCTGAGAGAACATTCACTTCTTAAGTGGAAGCTGTTGGAGTTAGGAAGAAGCAAACAGCTGAACACATCCCTATCTCTAACTCCCACCCCTTTTCCAGGGCTTCCTCCACACACAGCAGAAGCAAATTCATATCAGTCACCCACCTTCATGGATACTTTCCCAGTCTGGATCATGAGCTTGATTCTCCATTTTCTGTCTCCTGTTGCTGGGCAGAGCCTTAAAGAGCAGGATGAAACAGGAAACTTAGGGACAGTTTCCTAAATAGCCAGAGAAGACCAGGTTCAGCTCACACATTCAGGCCCTGCCTGTATGATTAATGTGGCACAGAAGCAGCTCATTTTGGGAGGTAGAAGATTATTCACCACTGATAACTCTTACAAACAGGAGAGAGAAAAATCTTTTGAGAATTATTTACTTGTAACTCTTCCTCCATTACAAGAGAGAGGATGGACTAGAAAGCCTCTCAAGATACTCTGCAGCCCTATTTTCTATGATTTCTAGTTGTGAAGGAAATTTTCCATCTCCAAAGTTCTCTGCCTGACATGAAGGAACTTTCTACACTGATTACAATCCCACTCCAAAAAAAAAAAAGTAAAAAGAAAGAAAAATAACAAAAATACCTCCAGTACCCCAAGAACAGTGCTATTTCTTAGTATCAAATGTCAGGTTTTATTCTAAGTCCATCAAATGCAGAAAAATATTTGCTGATTAGTTGAAGATATTGGAAAAGTACTGATTAACATGCAAAGTTTGTGTTGCATTTAAAATTGTACTTCAATGAAGATCCACATCCCCTTTTCAGGTTTCAGTATTTGCTTTCGTATTTGAGATAATTCTTCCACCTTTAATGAACATGTATTAGTGAAATATTTTCTCATCAGTTTTCCAAGACAATACTTTGCGAATGTTCTGCCTCCAAAACCTTGATCTTCTTTTGCCTTGCTCAAGCTTAGTAGTCTCTGCAGCTGCCACAGCATGAGGGAACCTTCCCTTTTCTCACAATGGTTATAGGGAGGCCAGCATCCCCATCTGGACTTCTGAGAACCTCCTCCTAATCCCTGTAAAATGCAGGAAGTCCCAACAAGACAAGAGAGTGAGAACTCCTTTCCCCCGTATTCCCCACCCTTCAAAAAAACCCCAAAACGACAGTCTGAATGAGGAGAAGGAATGATTATCACAGGGGACTAACAGAGAATGAGACACAAGAAAATGCCGTCCTGTCATCATACAGAATGCTACTGGCTGGAGTTTGTGACAAAGATATGAAACAGGAAAGCATAACACATCTTGCCCAATAAATGCTGTCATCCCTCTTCCACTTATGTATTATTTGTGCCTCTCAGGCCCAGTCATTTTCAGCAAGATTGAGTCAGAACACCAACTGCAGATTTGGTGGGACACTGTGGGTCCACCCAGGCAAGCTGAACTCTGCCTGCTGTTCCTGACCAAGGTTTGCATTCCTAAATGCTGCCCAGCCATTGACCCTTTGAGACTTCACTTTCCTGACATTTCCCAATGTCAAAGCTGAACCTTACTCACTGTCGTTTTCCTGTCATGCAATCAACCGCAGACAAGGGGAACAAACAGTTTCCTTTTCTGTTGCATAGTTGAAGATAATTGCAACCCTCCTTAGTTTATCCTTTTCTCTTTCTCCCTGGAGAAGAACAAATTCAAACCAATTCCAATTAATCCAGTGTTGTCTTCAAAGACTCATTCTGATTTTTGTTGCTTTTGACTGGTTCTTCTCCTCCTCCAAAGAGGAGAAGCCCAAAAACTGAGGCAACACATCAGCTATAGCCTTGCCACTGTTGAGTGCTCTTGTAGCAATACTTCTGCTTACACTGAATTTTTATCTGTAAGTGATATTGCACAAGTGTGCTGCTGTTGACTCTTACTCCAGCTTGTGATAGGCTACCCAATGGATCATTTTCTATAAGACTGTGGGTTACCATGTTTCTCCCAAGCTTTTGCCTGTGACACTAGATGTTTCAGTGACATGTGGAATCCTCTACTTTCAAGAAATTGCATCCTTGTTCTAGCTATGGATTTTACAGCCAAAGAAATTATGTGGGTTTTTCTTTTCCTTTTTAAACTTTGTTCTATTTTTCCCCCAAGCTACTTCTCCAATTTTTAAAGATCATTTTGAGTTATAATCCCACTCTTGAAAATTGCAAACAACGACCCCAGGAGACTTTTGTACAGGGCTGTTAATAGCCGACTTTTTGCTTTCACCTGTGAGTCAGTTTTGAAAAGTGTTTTCCTTAGCCTGGATTAAGAGACTCTAAGTACCTCGAATAGAGAGAGACTTCATCACTTCATTAGTGCTACTCTTCTAAAGGATGTGACATGTGGGCTGGCAAGCAATGTTAATACAGAGCAGTCCTGCAAAGATTGTATTTTTTGCAGCTCTTCCCTGTATAAAAAGCAAGTTTCTTGTTTTGCTTTTTGAGCCACTGTTTGACTTTCACATTCTTCTGTAACAGCTCTATTTTTTGAACTGTCTTTTTGAATCCTGGCCTAACTACTTTATATCTATCAATTTTTTAAACACAATGATTCAAAGGATTTTTGTACATGTTCAATAGTCACAGAAATGCTTATACAGAAAACTAGTTCTCACTTCTGTACATTTGGGATCAGGATGAGCTCTTAGATTCTGGGTCATTATCACATAATTTATACTTCCACAGAGTGGCATTTTATTAAATATATATCTTTTGTTTAGTGCCATGTTATCTGGAGGATTGTTTGGATGGGAACTCTCACAAGAGATAATTTGGTAAATTAAAGAATATAGAAATTAGGAGATAAAAGTATATAGAGATTGTGGAGATAAGGAGATACAGAGAACACCATCACCTTTCACGCATTGATTTTGCAGACAAAAAAATTATGACTTTATTTTTCCATCAATTCAGACTAAATATCCTCTTTCATTCCAGATCCTCCTTTGGGATAAACTGCTATTGCTTCATTTACCACAGTAGATTTGTGACATTTTATACCAGCTGAGGACCTACCTCTGTTATACTTCAGCTAGAATATTAAAAGCAATATACTGTTGACAAAAAAAAAGTAACAACATCTGGTGTCCTTTCCACATAGATTAAGTAATGAAAGGTTTTAAGGCATGCTACAGTAATTTAAGCTCTATTTCAGTTTCAGACTGTACAGTAAACATTTCATTTTGTGTAAGTGGTGTCATTATAATAGCTAGAGGGCTATTTGGATAGGAGATCTTCTGGCAGATTATTTGGTGAAGTTAGAGGATATGGGGAACATAAGGGATCCTGGATGCATTTGTAGATTATGAGAAAAGCCAAAATTATTTGTAACAAGAGAGAAGACATGTGAGACCTTATTGCAGAAAATAAATAGGCTCAATGACATTTGGAATGGGGAAGCTGACTGATCTCACGTACATCGAGGTTTCTTGCTTCCACTGACCTTCATTCAGGTGTAGAATCCACCATTCCTGTTTTCCTCTGACAGTCCAGAATCCTCTGGCTTCACATTCACAACGTGGATTTCACTTGAAAGAGAGGGTGAATAGGGCAGGCAGCACAGGTTTATTACCTCAGACTTGGCACTGAATAATGCACTACACTGAAAATAGAAGAATGGGGGGAATCTGTGGGAACAGACAGAGTGGATTTACTGGGAGTATGCAGCAGTTTTATAAATATGAGGATAAGCATGCCTGAATATGGGGTGGCAAAGAAGGGGAAAATAACAGGAGAAATAGAAATGTAAAAAGAAAAAAGAAAAAGAAAGAAGAAAGGAAGTGAGAGAGGAGAAGAAAGAAAGAAAGAAAGAAAGAAAGAAAGAAAGAAAGAAAGAAAGAAAGAAAGAAAGAAAGAAAGAAAGAAAGAAAGAAAGAAAGAAAAAATGAAAGAGGCAGAGCAACCTGTCTGTTAGACTTTTAATCACAAGAATGGCAGCAATGGAAAGACTGAAGACAGGCTTTCTGAATGGTATTCCAGATTGATGTACAACAATGGCTGGGCATACAATAATTCACAATGATGGTTGGGGGTACAGCCATCCACTAACTGGCTCTTCTGAACAAATTTGTTGGCAAATCATCAGAGACAATGACAATTCAATTAGATCCTTCTCAGAGTGAACGCAGAGAAGGGAAATGTTAGGAAAGAAAGAAACAACATCAAGCAAATTCATATCATATTGAGGGCTTTTTTCTTGTTTCTGTCAGAGGCACCATTATTCAACAGCATTCAAATGAAGGCAAGCTCTTGCACTGTAGTACGTGTTACTAATTAAAAACAATTCTAGTTGTAATTAAAATACTTAATTCCACTGTTCTCTGGTGGCAAAGGTAGCTTATATCCTGGGTCTTTCTATTAACTCAGAGTGGGAACACTAAGGAGTTTATTTGACAAAAAATGTCTTTGTAGCCTCTGGACACAAAACTGAAAGTTCTCTTGGTTAATTTCATTAGCTTAATTAATTTGGCCAACTTAATTAATTAGATTTTCATTAAAACTGACAAAAAAGAAACTAAGTACTGCTCATGTGTTGATAATGTGGTTTTTTAAAAATGCTCATTAAAAGATTGCTCCTACCCAGACAACTTTGAAACATGTTCTCTATTGAAACCGAGGTGTTTCATGTACCAAGCTTCTCTTTCAGTCTGTTGCCTTTCTGATTCTTCATAGATGACTTTAGAAGAAAAACCTTATCAGCTGGCAGACCACAGCCTGCAGGCACTGAATATCCTGCAGCTTGTGCTAATTTCTCTGTCTCCAGCATCCTGTTTCCATGCAAACGTCTCCTCAGAACAAACAAAAAGGGGGAAGTGAAACAGAGATACACAAAAAACAATTGCCAGAATAACAAACAAGGAGTTAAACTTAGGTCAGCTTTTGCCTTTCCTTGAAGACTTGCTCATGGAAAGCAGCTATGGAGTCAGGGAGGGAAGGTCAAGTACTAGCAGTGAGAGATCAAAACTGGTCTGAGCACCAGAATAACTTTCAGGTTACCCCCTGAGTGGAAATAACCTCTTTAATTGCCTTCCTAAACACAGCTAATTGCAAAGTTATTTTTCTCTGATAAGCCACTCATTTCACAGCATAATTTCATAGATCTTTAACTTCGGGAAACAATACAGTTATTTTTCTTTCTCTCACCAACAGGATTTCAAAATACAGTGGTCAGTAGACAAGCAGAAGTAGAAATATATGTAAATAGGTGCTTAGTTACACAGTTCCTTAAATGAATATGCATTTGGAAAAACATTTTGTTTTCTGTTTCAAAATCAGTTTTAATTCCATTAATCTCTCTGTGTCATCCTATGTAGCACCAAGCTCTTGTTTATGTCTTTGCTTACAAAAGAAAAAACCAATATGCAGACATGTTTGACCTTTATCTAATATAGGCAAGTGTTCTGATTTGTTGATCTGGGTATGTGGAGGTATGTATACTTGGTAGCAACTGAATGTTGTGCTCAGGTCTTCAGACGGGATCTCTCCCACCCTTTCTGGACTGTAGGATAAAAGGCACATGGAAGGAACTCAAATTTCTGGCACACTAAGAGAGACTGTGAAAGTTCCTTCTCACAAAATGCCCTGGTGAAGCAGGGTTGGTAAGCTGCCATCTTGTAGCCCACATACTGGAAAGTAAAGGATGTGACATCAGTGCTTCAGCGTTGGAGGGTGCACTTAGAACACTCGCTGAGTTTAGATCCAGCTGAGGCTAGTGGGCCAAACAGCAAGAAAAAGTAAGACTTCATACTATAAGTGACTGTCAGGATTTGTGGAAGGATATTTTAATACTTTGGAACATATATATATAATTATGGCTTGTTCCTTTGTTCTTAATACCCTTTAGTACTCTTCTCTTAAAGTTAACACATACTCCTATCCATCTGCTGCAGTGGCATTTATCTGTAATCTGATTCAATTCCAAAGTAATAATTTTGCTTCAGGTTATGGAACTCTGGCTGTGACCAGACTAAAGACCACAGCCAAAAGGCTGAGTTACAAGTAACAGCAAGTGTGTTTACTCACATCTGCAGTGGGCTTGCACTAAATTGATGCCATTTGGGTAAATCAGAGAAATGAATGGTGGAAATATATACTAATTGATCCATTCAGAACCTATTCTAGTCCTGGAACATATCAGTATGTGATAATGCTACAGTGGGTGGCTCTTGCACCAGTTCTGTAAATAAAGCTGAGATGATTATTCTTTAAAGCAGTCAGTTATTTTGTTTGTCCTTGAGGAAGATTACAGCACCTTATTCCCCAACTTTGAGCACTTGGTTTTTTCCAATTTTGAGTGAGTATTCCAAGTTTAATTTGAAATAAACTTCATTAATATATTTTAGTATGCATTTTAACTTTTCTATGACTTGAAGGTTCTTACTAATGGAATGACACAGACTTTTCAAATCGTACTAGGTGAAAGTTTATTAAATTCATGTGCAAAATTTTTAAAAAGTTCTTCCTGCACTTCTGCATTAAAAATTCTTGATCTAGCCATTAAATGCTATGTTTGTTAGAAACTATTGTGGTTTACGAATAGTACTCCCCGATTCAGTGCCCCCACTGAGACTCTCCAAACCACATGTCCTTTTCTCACTGCCCTGCTTTGCCCCTCCCTCTCCCCCTGCAGTGGTCTGGAGAGGAGAACTGGAGGCACAGAAGCAAAGACCTTGGGTTGAGATAAGAATGAGTTACTGGAAACAGCAATGAGATAAGAAAAGGAATAGCAACTGCAAAAATACTAATGACAGAGGGTACAAAAAGAGAAACTATTCACATGGAAAACCATCTCAAAAATACTGGATGGCTCCCCCTGCCACATTTACTCAGCCAGAAGGAATGCCCTCTTCCTGGAACAAACTCTCTTCCCCAGTCCCCAGCAACTACCTGAGGTTGTATAAAATAAAGTCTGGGTCCTAGCCATTCCTCCTCCTGCCTACTGCAAGAAATTACCCCAGTCCTGGTAAGAACCAGAACACAAATGAATATGAGGACAAAACTGAATAAGGGAAAGGTGTCAGAGATAGGAAAACATTAAGGATTTAGTTAGATGGTGACTCTGCAAATGGCTAAGCTGGTGCAAAGCAGCACTACTATGTTTTTGTGCAATGACAGATGATGAGTTTTTAATAAAAAGGTCAACTAAGAAACTCAAAACATTTCTGAAAAGGATGGATGCATGCATCTCACAGCCTCAGTTCATATAAATAACACCTTAACAGAGATTTATCCAGACTCTTGGTGGTTCATCCACCATTTGCTCTGCCACTTCTTGGCCCATAACCAGCTTAGTACCAACAACCCCCTGCTTAATTTAGCATCCCTTCAGATCTGCCAGCAGGAAAACCTACACAAGCTCTCCTCCAGCTGACTCATTCAGATTGAATGGGCTGGTTTAGACAGCTTAAATAGAAAATATGTTGACCAACTAATGGTTTAGTAAGCCTTCAGATGAGTATCTCTCCTCAAGTGTAAATGTGCGAAGGGGAAAAACAAAGAGGAGTTTAGAATAGGTTCTTGATAATTTTCCTTATCTACTGGCATTGTTAGATGCTGCAGTTTAAATTTCTCCTTAACAAATTGTGTGTTTATCTAAGGTTAAGAAACGGACTAGATGCAGAAGTTTCTGGTTCGTATTTTGGCTTATACAGGAGGAAGCCACATCAATTGCTCTTGCTTCACACCTTGCTCTAGGTCTGAAGCCCCTCCACTGCATGATTATTATCCCTGACTGAAGACACAGCCAGGTCAAGAGCTTGGGTTACTTTAAAAAGTAACCCAAAAGCTCCTCCAAGCCTGCAGGTGGATCTCTGCATCCCCATGGCCCTCCATGGGCTGCAGGGGCACAGCTGCTTCACTGTGGTGTGCATCATGAGCTGCAGGGGGACCTCAGTTCTGGTGCCTGGAGCACCTCCTGCACCTCCTTCTGCACTAATCTTGGTGCCTGCAGAGTTGTTCCTCTCACATATTCTCACTCTGCTCTGCTCTGAGCACAATTACATCTGTGCAATAATGTTTTTTTTCCTCCTTCTTAAATCTGTTATCACAGAGGTGTCAGTATCATTCCTGATGGGCTCAGCTTTGGCCAGCAGCAGATCCATTCTGGAGTCGGCTGGCATTGCCTGTGCTGGACATGGAGGAAGCTTCTGGCAGCTTCTCACAGAAAGCCACCCCTGTAATCCCCCCCAAACCCAGCCACACAAACCCAATGCAGTTATAACACACCGGTCCCACGAAGGGAAGCATTAACCAGAGTACAGAGCATTTTGTTCTGTCAGAGATGCCCAAGAGTTGTGTATAGCTCCAGCATTTCATCACAAAGGAGCATCTCCCTGGGCAAGTGGATCAGATGCATTAGTGGGACTCCAGCAGAGCAACATTTTCCCTGGAGCCCACAAACATATCACTGCTGGCTGCAGCTGATAGCAGCCCATACAGATCCCCAAAGAGTTATAACAGCATAGTCCTCTTCTTGAACCTGCCATTTCCTCATTGTGAAGACCAACAAAATATGCAAAATGGTCAGTAACTTTTAGATGAAACAAAAATCTAAACCAAAAAAAACCTCTAAATAAAAAGAAACAAGACTGAAAAGCAGAACTAAAATCCAAATCTGCAAACTCAGTTTCAGTATTCAAATGACTCTGTCAGGAAAGGAATCCTCAGAAAGCCTTTTTGAAAAACTGCCCAGCATTTCCTTTCTATTTTGTCCACATGCAGTTACTGTAGAAAATTGTCTAAACTATATGATGAGAAAAACAGACATTTCAAGTATCACACCGAAGATAAAATGCCTGTTAACATTAATACTACCTATTATTTGTAAACAAGAGGTTATTTACTCTTTGCAAAAAAAACCCAAAAAAACAAACATTTCAGAACTAAGCTAAGGTAACCACATGGATTTAATAAACAAAAGAAATAAAACCTTAATTGGTCTTTGAACCTCAAAACAGGGAAAACATCAAAGTGAAGCTACATAAATTAAGCATAAAAATAAATCTCATTTACTAGTAATATTTTGTAAGATTGTCTGTGGAGTCATAAATTCAGAGAAATTTAGCATGTAGATGAGAAATAAGGAGGAGGGAAGCATGAACTGTAGTGGGAAAGCAATCTTAAGTTAATTCAGGATGTGTTCTACCTAACACTGTTGAAGATCTAAATGAGAGCTCTTTAAATCGTAGATGTAGAAACAAGTCCTGGAGTGATTGACATTCTAAATTCAGATCTAACATGGCATGCTCAAATACATAAATGTTGCTTAGGATAGCAAAGGAAGCTCAATTTGCTTCCCTGGCTCTTTTATAAATTTTGGTTGGGGTGCCAGAGTTAGACAGCAATGCTTTGTGAAGTCTAACATTAACAGGCAGACTACCTTGTTAGCCCTCCCTTCAGTGCCTGAAAAATAAAACATAGTGCAACAACCGGATAAAAGCACCAGTTATGAAACTGGCAGCCAAAGCAACACAGTAAAATGATTTGCCATTGTCTGCTTAGATTTTATAGAAGTATCATAGAATAGTTTGGGTTGGAAGGTACCTTGGAAGATCACCTCGTTCCAACATGAGCATCAGTTCATGCTGGAATCAGTTCAGTCATTAACTGATTATGCTGTTTTCTGGTCTGCTGTGTTAATAACAAATATTGCACTCTGAAGCAGTACAAAATAAACCTGTAGCCTCCTTTTCTATTCCCATAACACCAGTGGAAGCTCAACTTTTCTGGTATCCAGATAGGTATCTCTAGAAGAAGGTGTTGAAGATAGGAACTCCTATTTACTTCAGGGACTTTGCAAGGAACTGGGACTACTTTGCCACTTCAAGAATTGGGTTGCTCATGAGCAAAACTCCATGCACAAACTCTCAGTGCAAAGCTGGCTCTCAGAAGCATATGCAGAATTAAATGTTGCAAGATGAGGCTCTGGTCCAAGCTACTGCTTCGTTGGAAAGAAAGAGGGAAAATCAGAAATAGAAAAGTGACAGGCGGGGAAGAGTCTGCAGAACTGTGCTCTGATGGCTGCCCCTGGGACAGGAGGGATGTGACCTCCTTTCCTGTCCTGTCCTGTCCCCTCCCATTATGGTAGAACCTGCTAGCCCACACAGCTGGACTGTTTTCATGTGACAGCTGCTGTAAGCAGTTCAGTCCTTCCAGGTCCTAGAGGACAAAAATTGAATCAGAACACTGCTTTTTGGCAGTTTTGGCAAGCAGAGAAGTCTGCAGCCCTAGGAGTGGTTGCTGTTCTCCAAGCCTAGAACAAGCCTGGCCTCACTCGTCTAAACAAACCAGCCATTCAGTGAAGTACATGTGGCTTATTCTAAACATAAAGCCTGAGAAACAGGTGTCTGCAATACATGCAGAGCTCGGTGATTTTGCAGAAGGAGGGATGTTTGCAGAAGATGACCTGTTGCTGGACATGTGCTGTGGTCAGAATCAGAGATGTCTTGCAGTTAGGATGCTGATATGCTTTGCTGTTTAGCCTCATCAGTTTAGAGCAAGAGCAAGATCACTGACAGTTTTACATGAACTGAAAATAAACTAGAAGGCAAAGTAATGCGTTCCAGTATGACATGTTCAGCCTCCTTTGCAAAGATGTATAAATGACATTTCCATGCACAACCTAGATTGGTGATATGGACATGAGGAATTACTTTGCCTACATATTGACTAGAAGTTCAGTCCTCCATGGGTGGCTGCACACAGTGTTAGCCCATAGAGCATCTCTTTGCATCTGGCAAGCAGAAAAATTGTGCAATGATTCTGTTCCCCATCCTCTGCTACATTTTGCAGATTTTGGACGTGTTTTGGAGTCACTACACAAGAGCTACACAGATGGATTGTGGAGAGCTCTGAATTTCATAGGAATATTTGTCCTAGACACATTTTACTGCAAAATTATTGAATATTTTTGCTGACCAGAGCAACATCAATTCTTGCACAATAACTGCTGCTGGTTACAGTAAAACTGGAAAAAGCAGTAAAACTGGAGAAAGATTATCAAAATGCTTTAACTTTGTTGCACTTCCTACTTGAAAATGTTGCACTCGACTGATTCATACAGAGGTTACTTTTGTTCTAATTTTTACAGTCCCACTTTTTCCTGCTATCAAGCTACTTCAAGACAAAAGCAGTGCAAACGGAGAGTCAGATGACTTCTTGGTTTGAAACATCACATCCTCTTCTCAGCAAGGCAATGGGCCCTACGCCCATCCTCACCCAGTTTCCAGAGGCACCCAAAAGAGAACACTGAAAGGCATCTTTGCTGCTTTTCATTTTTCATTTAAAATTCAGCAAAATGATAGTTTACCATAAGCTGAGCATGCGACCTATACTTCATATTGTGTTGAACCTGAGCCAGCAGTGACGGAGCGGGAAATGAAGCAAATCAGTTGTTCCATTCAACATGGCCCATCATGTCCCCAGCGCGCGTTGGATGAGCGACCAGCAGCACAGCTGGAAAGGGACAGGTTTTTTGTGTACCCTGCAGCGGTCTGGAGAACGGCGAGAGCCTTTGTTCTGCCTCAGGCAACACCAAGATCTAACCAGGGATCTCTGATCCCTCAACCTTCCCGCTCAAGGTGGCATCAGCCGACTGCTTGACGGGGGTGCTGTTTATCAGGGCGGTTCCGCGGTGCATTTGAACGGGGACAAGTCGGGTTCCCAGGCTCGCAGCGGCCGCTGCCGCTGCTCAGCACAGTCCGACCCACGCCCACACCCGGCACCCGCCGGCGGACCGCGCCACCGGCTGCCCCCGCTCAGCATCTCCACCCCTGCTCGCCCACTGTCCGCGGGGCAGCTCCAGCCGGGCCGGGAGCGACGCAAAGCGGGTGCACGGGGGCCGCCCTGCCCCGGAGGGGTTCCCCTGCTCCGGTGCCCCGGAGGGGGTTCCCGTGCGGGACCGGGTGCTGAGCGCCGCCGGGCGAGGCGGGTCTCGCTCCCCTCCGCATCCCGCCACGCCGCTGCGAGGCGGCCGCCCCCGCCCCCGGCCCCGGCCCCCGGCAGCCCGGCGGCCGAGGTGGGCTCCCGCGGCGCCGCCGCCGCCCACCGTCCGCGGCGAGGCGGGCCGGCGGGGCCGGGGGGCGGAGGGGGAGCGGCGGCGCACGGCGGCGAGGTGGCTCGGCAGCCCTCCCGAAGGAGCCCGGCCCACCTCTCCCGTGCAGGCACCCCCTCCTCCCCGCCCCGAAAGAGGAACTCCCCGCCCGCGCAGCCCGGCCGCGGCGCAGGGAGAAGCGGCGGCGGCGGCAGCGCGCCCGGCCCCTCCGCGCACCATGGCGCAGCAGCGCCCGCCGCCCGCCGCCGCCTGAGCGCCCCGCGGCGCCGAGCCGAGCCCGCGCCCATGGCGGCGCCGCCGCCCGCCCTCAGCTGGGCGCTGCCCCTGCTGGCGGCGCTGGCGGGCGCCGCCGGACCCCAGAGCTTCGAGCTGCCGGGGGCCCCCATCGACAACATCGAGGTGAGCGGCGGCGCCGTGCTGGTGGCGGGTGGCAGCTGCCTCTACGAGCTGCAGCCCGAGCTGCGGCCCCGCCGCCGCGTGGTGCCGGCGGCGGGGCAGGGCTGCGGGGAGCCCCCCGGCACGCGCAGCAACCTGCTGCTGTACTACGAGGAGGCCGGCGGCGTGGGCATCCTGCTGACCGGCTGGACCCAGGATGGCGGAGCCTGCCAGGTGTGGGAGCAGCCGAACTACCGGCAGCGCCTGAACCAAAGCGAGGTGGTCAGCTGCCTGCCCGACGGCTCCACCGCCGGCGTCGTCTTCCAGCAGGCCGGCGCCTGGTACTTGGCCGTGGCGGCCACCTATTCAACCAGCGCTGACACGAACCACCTGCACTGCGAGCCGTCGAAGTCGGACAAGGAGACCGTCATCACGGTGCGCAGCATGGTCAACCTCAAGTCCGAGGAGGAGCTGGGCATCATCAAGCGCAGGGAGGAACCTTTGCATTTTGTTGATGCGCTCCAGTGGGGGAATCACCTTTTCTTTCCCTACTACACTTTGAAGGCCAGGTTGGGCAATAACACGGAGCCGCCCAGCATGGCTGTCCTGCGCCAGCTGAGCCCTTCATATGGTGGCCTTACTTTGCAAGGGCATGTCTACTTGGACTGCGGGTGCAGGAGCCTCATTGTTTCCTCCAGCCTTGTCCGCCACGGTGATCAGGGCTGGTGGGTGGGTGTGTTCCGACACAGCCACAACTCCAAGGCGTGGAACACCACTGCCGTCTGCATCTTTGGGATGGAGGAGATGGAGAAGCAAGACTGTGCTTCCATGCACTTCAATACGAACGGGAAGATCTGTGTAAGTCTGGGCATCGTTTTGCTAAGCTTTCATCCTGCACGCTCTTGTTGACACTGTTATTGTTGTGGCTGGTGTCTCTGTGCATGACTCACGGGGTGTCCCTGACTTGGAGGCACATGAAGTTTGCGGGAGACTTCAGAGCCGCACCAGGCTTTACACATCAGCCCCGGCTCTGTCAGCCTAGTGAGTTCTCCAGCTCTTTCTGTTTCTAAAAAGCTGATCCCTTTCCAGATCCTGGTATACTTCCCACCTACCTGTTGGGAAAGACACATCTGAGGGAGCACTTGAGGGCATCCCGGGTCACGCCTGAGTCTTAGGCTTCTCCCTTGATGTGTCCTTTTCAGCCTAGGATTAGTCGTGTTTTATTTTAGTTTCCATGCAGCCTAGATAAAGCACCTCCTATCTTATTCTGTGCATTCACATCTCATGTCACTGCAGCTACATCAGAAATGAAAAAAAGCCCGTCAGATTGACTCTGTGCACTGGGCTATGTGCACTGTTATCCCTATCACTTGCTAGTTATCTATGGTTGCTTGTTCAGTGGTGGGCATTTCCCAAGCCTCTCAGGATTGGCCTTGCTTGGGAGGGCTCTCACAGCTACCTCCCCAAACCCTTATGTGCGGCAGACAACAACAGGTGATATCTCTTTGTTCTGGCAGTGGTTACATTTTCACTGACAGTGGTATCCCATGGAGTTCCCCATGTCACCTACTTCAGTAACACTCTCTCTTCAGCTTCTTCCTCCTTTTCAGGGTGAGCTGGGCACATGGAGGGTGGGATAGGCGAGGCTACTGGCTTTACTGTGGCCTCAGTAGTAAAGAAATTACCTACAGATTATATTCAGGAAGGTAAAAATGTAATTCAGATGAAGATGGTGCCTTTGAAAGGCCTGTCCATGCTTTTAAGTTACACTCAGAAGACTTTACAGAACTGTGTCAGAAGTATCAAGGAGAATCACGGGGGATCAAGCAAGGCATCATAAAGCAAGCCCTAAGCCTTTTGCAGTGTCTACACCATCCAGGGGCTTTGCAGCTAAACTTCTGAATCCTTGATGTGTTATGATATGAGTTTCTTCAAAATTCCTTGAAAGGAGTGCAGTAGATTTACTGTCACTCCTTGGCTTTCCAAATCTAACTCATAGCGGAGTGCAGTGCTGAGATTTTTCCAAACAGACTACCAGAGGGCACGTGTGATTCAGTCTGCTCATCTCCCTACTGAGCTGTGAGACTATTGCCAGTGTTAGAGGACGTGGTTGTGAATGAGAACCCCATATGTGGGTGAGACAACTGTGCTGAAATAAATAGTGAAACTCACTACAGAGCCAGAGCCAATCCTTTGATTTCCAGTGCTAGCTTACTGCTTACTGTGTGATTTCTGTGCTCCCACAAGGCAAACTTCCTGAATGAATTTGAAGTCTCATTCTGATCCCAAAATACCTATTTGCTTGTTGGAATTTTAGTTTGTATTGTTTGTTCCTAATCACTCATGAAGTTTCTTAGCTAAGTGCTTTCTGAGCCTGCTAAACAAAACAGAAAAAGAAAGCTCCCTGAGCAACAGATCCTTTCTAAACACTTTATGAAACCTCATGCAAGAAATTTCAGAAGAGCCTCATGGTTCTTGTAGAGTAACATAATGCAGGTAAGGTGAAGCACATATTTCTGTGGACAGGGCAATTCCCTGTCCCCATTGCCTCTCAGGGCCTCAATATGAAAAATCAGTGATCCACTTGTTTCAGGATTGGTCTCATTCAGATCAGACTCCTGTGCCTCCTGAGTGACTTTCATGCCCCAAAAGGCTTTCCCTCCTGGAAATTTAGATTATATTTGGGTACAGTGCTGAAGAATCTTAACTGTAGCAATCTTTAAAAGGATGGCTTACTTAACCTTTTGTCCCAAACTATGGTGATGTTATTGATCATAGTATTTTGGCACAAGAAACGAAGTTTCCCACTGAGAGAAAAGTGGTATTTTAATATTTTGTGAGATAGCAGGAAATGTGGGCCCTGTGAAGTAATACATGACCTATAATAGTACATGGCTAATTAGCTCTCCTTTTTAAGCTAATTATATGTGCTTGTGGTGTATAAACATAGAAATAAATGCACGTAGTTCAGATTTAATGTTTTTCTATGCTACAGAAGGTTAGGCTAGACTATTGAAGAGTAAGTTTGGAGATGACAGGCCCATATGCTGCTACTTCTGGGTTTTAGACCAGATCCTTCTACTGTCTCTCACCAAAGTATGGGAGTCCCTGCAATCATGGAATATGCTGTTCTTGGACTCAGAAACACATGGGCTTCAGAGCTGACAGGGAGATGGAGTGTGGCACATCCATCAGTGTGCAGCTTGCAGCAGTGTGTACACTTCTAGCAGTGGCTCTGGCCGGAAAGGAGTGAGTGCCTTGTAGCACGGAGCTGTTAGGAGCACATTGTACCATAATGTGTAGGAATGGCAGCAGGCAGTGGTGCTTAACAGGTGCTTTAAAGTCCTGTCTTTTAAAGACAGTATTGGTCTTGAGTAAAGGAATGTGTTGCAGCATTACGAGCACTCTTAAGTGCAAAACCTCTCTGGTACTCATGGTGAATGGACTGTGCTGAGTTTCAGTCTGGCTTTTGCCTTGCAGATACTGTGTGTGGTAGGATGCTGTGGGTCTTAGTCTTCTCTCCAGGGTACACTTGAGTGCAGGAGCTCAGGTGTGATGTGATGAGGTACGTGGATCCCAGACATGGACCGTCAGTTTATGTAGGAATTGAAAATACAGGATTTTTTTCACTGCAGGAATACAGTTTATAGTAAGCATATACATTAGGGAGCAGTGGCAGTTTGTTTTCCTTCTGATCCTGTCATCCTTCAGATTTCTGTTATTATTCTGATTACCTTTAGGCATGACATCTTACCCGTCTCCACTCACATTGCATTTCTCAGTAGGACACTGCAAGAGGGGCATAGCCCAGGGTGTTTGTGATCCTGAATTCTATTGCTGCATGGTGTACTCTGAACTCATTCCTGCAAGGTACTGAGCTTTCTGGCCCTAACCCAGTAAAGCACTTAATGACATATTTTAACATTAGGCATATATATTTCCATCATCTTCATGCCCATGCATTTAAAGTAAAGCATGTACTTGAGTTCTTCACTGGATTGGAACCAAATTGCTCTGCATCCTGTAGGAACTCACTGTAGGTGTGTAATCTCTTTAGCTTTGCTTTGCCTCATAGGCCAAAGATCTCATTTGCATTAAGTTTTAATGCTGGATTAGAGTCTGTCATTGAAAACTAGTATTTTTTAAGATCCTTGCTTAACAAGCTTATCATAAAGTATGTGACTGCTACAAATTCTGTGGAATTTCTCCGTCTGAGAAGTAGGTAAGTCCGTTTTTATTTTGTGCAGTAGTGTCAACAAAGAAGTTTGTCCTACTTGGATGTGTTTATTCAGGACATTGACACTACCTGATTCCCAGAGACAGGATCCCTATCTAGCAAGAGGCAAATGGTGTTTTAGATGAAACCTCTCTGAAAACATTTTGCAGTTTTACATTCAGCTTTTTTTCTTTGATCCACATGTCTCTTAGTTTTGAATATATCTGCTTATATGCACTATCAAGGGTGTATGTGTTACTGGACTTTCTAGCATAGCCTGCATTTACATAAGTGTCTCTTCTTCATGGTTTCCTTAGTTAATAAATGAATTTGCCAAATCTCATTCTCAATTTCTTTTCAGAAACCTGGCTGAGTACTTACAAACACAGGAGGAATAGAACAGGACCTACAAGGATGTCAGGTCTCTCACAGAGAAACCAGGATGTTGTGAGTCACAGCCAAGTAGATGGGTAGGGAAAGTGTTCCAATTGGGGAACATCAAAAGGAGAGAGATGTAGAGCATTACCTAACCATGATAATGACAAATCTGGAAATTGGTTTTCCATTATAAAATACATGAGAAGAAAAGGATTCAGGGAGATTCAAGGATTCACGATTTTTCAGGTAGAAAATAAAAAAAAATTGTTAGCCATATACCTGTAAGGGAGAGAACTGGTACAGTTTATATTAAGATGTTTATTTTATGATGTGAAAAGCCTAAGTAGTTATGATAGTTACTAAAAGATAAGCTATCTTGGTTGAACTTTCATCCATTATTTAATGCAAGTAAAGGCTTGTAACAGTCTGTTCTTTGAACTTTTTAATTTTTCAGTGGTTGGTACATATGAAGGTTGGTATATGTCCCTTAATTTATCAAACATAGTTTGGAATCCTAGGACAAACCCTAGCTGGTGTAAGCTCTACCGAAATGAGATTTTGAAGTCAACAAAGTCCCATCAGTTTAATTACGGCCTTTAATTTGCAAGAACAACATTTGAATTTGTGTGGTAACTCATTCCAGAGTGATTAAAGGTCTTTTATTTAAGGAAAGAATTACAGTCTTCTAAATATAATTTTGTATCAAAATTGATCCTGTAATTAATTTGTAGTAGTAAACTCAGTCTCCTGTGTATTACAGACTACTAGTGTTGCATCTGATGTTTGATGAGTTTCTAGAGTTAATGGCTTTGAAGTGAATATTTCTGTCTGGTTACAGTGAGTTTTCAGTTCAGGCCTGTTTAGCGTGGGAAGTGAGCCACGGAAGACTTGTCAACTCTCACACTCTGGGGATGGGGACTGCACAACCTCTCTGGACAACCTGTTCTGCTTGATTGCCTTCACAGTTATGCTTTTTCATCTCCAGTTCACTAGAAACCTCCACTGTTTCAGTTTGTGTCATTATCTCTTGTTGCCTTACATACACTTTAGTCAAGAGCCTGGCTTTGTTTCTTTGGTCCCTCTGAAACAGCCTCTTCTGTAGGCTGAACCAGGTCAGTTCTGCAAAAGACCTGTAAGATCATCAAATTAAACTGTTAACCCAGCACTGCCATGTCCACCACATGTCCCTGAACACCACATCTACAAGTCTTGTGAATACTTCAGATTGGTCGGGCATGATTTATCCTTGGTAAATTTATACTAGCTTTTCCCAGTCACTTTGTTTGTCTTCTTGTGTCCAGAAATGTTTTCAAAGAGGATTTTCTCCATGATTTTCCCAGGAAAAAGGTGAGACCAGCCAATGTGAAGTCCCTGAAAAATTCTTGGTTTTTTTGCAGATAGGTGTAGTATTTGTCTTTATTCAGTTGGAGGCTTTACCTGATCTCCACACCTTTTGAAATATGAGAGAATAACCTTTCAGTTTCATCAGACAGTCTCTCAGCATCTTCCTACAGATCCCATCTGTCTTCCCTAAAATTTGTAAAAGCTGAGATTTCTTAAGAGATCTCTGGCTTAATCCTCTCCTGGTACTCGTAGTTTCTCTCCTTCTTGAACTCTGTGTGTACAAAGGACCACAAGATGTTGCTGGTGAAGTCCCGAGACATGTCTGCATCCACTGTCAGTAAATCTCCTGAGCTATTCAGCAGCTGGTGTGCATTTTCATTGTTTATTCTTTTATTGCTTATGTGGTGTAGTGGAAGCTCTTGTTGTCCATACCATACCTTGCCAGTTTCAAAACCAGGTGAGCTTGGGTTTTCCTAACACCATTCCTGTGTGTCCAGAGACTTCCTCCTTAGTCCTGCTTCCTCCTCCCTTTTGCTGTTGCTCTGGAGTGTAGTTCAATCATGACTTCCCTGTTTAGCTAGAGGCCATTTCGTGATATGTCTGCTTGTTTTCCTGAGTTGCGTGCTTGACAGAAAGCCTTGGAAGGGGAGTGAAGCTTGCATGTCTATTTAGCAAGTGTGTGCCTTCATCCCTCACAGTCACCTACCACTTCCTTTTGCTCTCTGCTGACATGCTGTTCAAGCTCAGTTGGTTTCAAAGCCTTACTTTATGGAGCTTGTTCCTCCCTCAGTGGTTATTACACTTTACCACTTAGATCTGAGGGCAGAGAAAGACCATTTCTGCTGCTGCAAGAAGTCACAAGTTTCTAACTTCCCCGTCTCAGGAGTCTCCATCAGCATCTCACTCAGGCATAGCCTCTGACTGTTCTTCCTGCCTTGCATCACAAGCCTCAGGATTTGCCTCTGCAAGGTCTCACTGAAGACTCTCAGATTTTCTGGTCATCCTTGGTTTTTTGCAGGCTGCTCACCTGGACAGGCTTGTCCACCTAACACTGGTGGGCAACGCACAAATCAAAAAGCTTCCTGGAAATAAAATTTTGGAACGGTTCATCTCCTCATTCTTTAGCCCTAGTAGAGGCTCGTTGCATGCCCCAATATTTGTTACCCTCTGATATAGTAAAAATTGATGGAGATGGTTAAAGGATGGTGAGGTTAAAAATGAAGAATGAGTTTCCAGAAGTTCTTTCCCCCTAGGAAAAACATCTCTCTATTGTTTCAGTGTTGACTGTTGCTATACACTACTTACAAATCTTGTGTCCTTTTGTATAGCTGCATCTGATACTCAAACCCTTTATTTTTACTTTTTGGACAGCTGCATATGATGAGCGCTGTGTGAGCTAAAAATGCTGCCCTTTCCTCTGAGGCACGCAGTGTAACATAATCAGGAGGAAATCAAGACTGCAAGTAGAAGTGTGAATATGGTTGCTGCAGCTGGAGTCATGTGGAGATACATCTGAAAATGAAATGCCAAGTAGAAAACTAGTATAAATACCTTACATGCCAATAACCAAACAACTACAGACTGTAGAGGGACTACAGAATAGAACAGGGGATGGAACTGAAGAATTAAAAAAAGGGAGGTCTTACAGAGTGGTATTATCTTTTCTTTTGCTTTTCTTGCTTTTGTCCACACCTGGAAATGTTACAGGATAGACAAACAGATGACCATGGAGATGAATGACTCTTCAAGTATAAAGGAAATTTAGACTGTAAATGCATTTTTAAGAATGGATTTAGCTGTGAAAGAAGCAGCTTGGGAAGGCCCTACAGTGCTGTAACCCCATTAGTCACAGTGGAAGAGGTAAAAGAGCTTGTTAGGAAAATAAATGGATGTGGAAAAGGGGTGACAGAAGGGTGAAAGCAGCAGCTGCACCCTGGAGGAAGTGGACAAACTGGAGAAATAGGTTGCAAAAGAGAGAAGGCAATTTTTGTTGATTGTATGAATTCCCTCTGCTCTTATCCGTATTAGCTCAATGTCGTGTTGACCCTCCCTCTAGCAAGCAGAGGGAGGGGAGGAGACTTCCACACTTGTCAGTATTGGTTCTTCAGTCAGATGAGGAGCATGCACGGATATGACACTGGGTATTTTATTAGTATGTGGGTCAAAATAAAATCTGGCAGCAAAGCTTTTCAGAAGCCGTGTGAGTACTCCTTTCTGTGATCTTCTTGTACAGTCTGTGAGGAACCTAGCGTAGTTTGTCTCTCTTACACTACTACATGGTGCACTGCAGAATAATTATTCCTAATTCTGGTGGAAATGAATGTATGGAAGCTCCACTTCCTCACTCTCTAACCCAAGTGAAGACTCATTGAGTGCACTAGTTCTGGAGTTTTGTTATCTTCTGATCCATTAATAAAGTGAGTTAACTTTTTCTACCTTAACATGCTTGCAATCACACAGTACCCCACTTCCCTATCTAACACAGACCTCCAGGGTACTGGATTCTCATGGCCAAGTGAGTTTTACTGAAGTTCTGTTCCCGTGCATGACAGTTCCTGTGTCTTCTTCCTGCTGCAAGAAAGAAGAAATAGTGACTTTAAATACAAAAGTTAATCAGGTCTTCTTTTATTCCAAGTGGCTGTTCTTTCAAGCTAATTAAAATAATTCAGATGACTGAAGAGCATTTTAATTGACTTAGGATTGCAGTTCAGAAAAAATATATTTCTAGTGGAAAGATTTTCTGGGATTAAGCCAGCATCATAGCATGCAAGAGAGTTGAATTCAGCTGTTACTGTGTTATGGATTCACTTCATGACTTTGAGACATGCCTTCACCTTTCTTCTCAGTCAGTTTTGATGGTCCATTCTTATACTTTGTTTTGTGCATTTAAGTGAAATAGGCTCTTGTGCTCAGAGGGTTCCTGTAGGTTTAGGAATCCGTCCTTGAGGCTGAAATTCTGGATTTTGTAAGCTAACCTACAGAACTTGTTCCCAAGGATCTGGTTTTACCTGGGCTCTTGTCCCTTACGTCTCCATGGTGCCACTCCTTGGTGCCAGCACTGGCGTTTGTGCAGCCACATGTTCATGTGGTGAGGAGCATGACTCAGATGAAGATGTAGGGAGGTAGGTAGGTAGGTAGGTAGGTAGATTTACAGAGCATTTTCTAGGCACATCATTAACCTAACTCTCTGGAACACTTCATACTAATACAGGGAAGCGGAGGTGAAGGTTGGTTGGGGTTGGACCCATTTGGAGAGCAGGCGGATTCACACCTTTGACAGTGTCTGCCGCAGAGATTGACTTGGAGCAATCAGAGGACTTTAAAACTTGAGTTACTACTTGCTAAGGAGACACACGGGCTTCTAGAGAGTTCCCCTGGTAAATGGTCCAGTTCTCACACATCTAGATTTCCTTTCAGGACTCAATTATCTACAGTCAAAGTTACTTGGTTTGGTTTTTCATTCCACAAGATACAGGGATTTCCTGCATGGTGTTTTTTTCATGAGCTGCTTACATGAGTTTGCAACTTAATTTCCACCAGGTGGGATGAAGAATCAAGGGTAATGTGTTGATTTGAAAACTCACACAGCTACATTTATAGTCTCCATGACATGAACTTTATGTTGCTTTGTCTCATTTTTATGTTTATGTAATACACAACTCTCTACTTTCTCTAGTGTCAAGGAGGATGAAGGTTTGCGTTTTTATACCCACAGATACAGTTTGTTTGAAGTGTCTCCTTTCTCCAGAATATTTGCATGCCTTTGAAAGTGCTTGCTGAGTGTATCTAACCTTCAGGTGGTGGCAAAGGATGGTTTCATTGAGAATAGCTGGAAATACAGAATAATCCCAGGACATTGTGTCCCTAAAAAGAGAAATTCTATTGCGAAGTAACTTACTGCTGCTAGGCTGAGTCTGTATCCCACTGAAATCAGTGATTTAACTGCAGCAGATGTAATTTTTGTCACAGATATGACCGGTTGTCATATATAAAAAACTAGTTTCCAATAATGTGTCGCTCTGAAACTGTGGCAGAATTGGAATGTTGCTCAAAGTATTGTCTAAAGTTGGGTTCTCTGAGAATCTTTCCAAGAATTCTTTTTTTTTCTCAAAGTTTTGGAGTATAGGTGAATGGTTTTTTAATAAATTTTTTTTATATCTGATTCTCAGGAGGTACAATCAATCAAGAAATTACCTACCTTGATTCACTCTGGACTAGTGGCTGTTTATGGCACAGTTGTTTTGAACCGTATAGTTCTCTTTTTGGGAACAGATGATGGACAGTTACTGAAGGTAAGCTGGGTGTGGCAGTTCTTCGCTTCTCCACCAGCTGCTGCTGAGTTCAAGTGGGTAAATGTTTCCTGATTTATTCAGTGTATTATAAACAAATATGGTTCCCTGAATCTCTGGTTTTTGTTTGTGAAATAACAGCTGTATGGCCATTTGGAGAGCAAGATAACTTTCAAAAGCAATTATGTACCCTGCCTAAAATTCAAGTAAACATTTCATTAAAACACTAATGCCCACAGTATTAATTTACAGACGGTGGAGTTTTTAGTTATTTTGCCTTGTTTCCCTCCTTGCTTTGATTTTTCAGTAAAAATATTAAACACTATTAGATTTTGGAAGTGTGTTTGTTTGTTTCCCTATCTGTGTGATGTGAAAAGCTGTCCATTAGAGGGAAAAGTCAAGATTCATTTTGTCTTAGCTTCTGAAGAGTTGACCTAAGCTAGCTTAAATCCATTGCTTGAAAGTGAAAGTCATCTTATCTCATTATCAAACATTTCAACCATTCAGTCAAATGTCTTTTATGCTTTAATTTTTTCTGGGTTTTGCAAGAATGTGCATTTCCTGTCTACAATGCAAAGGATTACTCTCATTCTTTGTCTTTATTAAGCAGACATTTGGAGAGGAGTATAGTAGAGACCTTGAAAAGCTTTTGTCCATTTGATTTCATTTTGCTTTTGACAATGAAAAATGAAATTGAAGTCTTCCACGTCTCCTTAACACAGTGGAGACCATGAACACATGTCTCTTGTTTAGTCATGAAAAACCAGTGTTGGTGTGCTTATTGACTTTTAAAATTAAGTTTCTGGGGTCTCTGGTTCCCTTGAATTCTGTGCAAAGGGTGGTGGAAAACAGTAGAGTTGGGTAAGGTAAGAAAAAGAAATATCATCACAGGTGTATACTTAAGGAAGCCACAAAGAAATCCGTGTAAGTTCCTTTTTACTTTATGAGTGTCTGAATGTTTGTTTTCTGAAGGCTAATACTTTCTTTTCCATTGACAGGAGTAAAAGGTTGTGATTTTGGGATATAGGCATGTCTTCTGCATTCAGTTTCTGAATCAATCAGGAACAGTCTTGGTGGAAGGCATGTTTCATATGCTAAACCAGTGCCAAATTCAGTGCTAAATGTGTCTGACACGGATTTTGTTGAAATTCTGTTTTTACGGTCTTTTCCTTCATCCTTCTCCAGTGTGAGAACCAGTGCAGTAGGTGAATTGGTGGCACAGTAATTAATCTCAGAAGCTTTGATATAACTGAAATTAGGCTTTTGTTTAAGATGTTGACTGATCAATAAATGAACATGGGAATAATTTAATTACACATGTTTTAGGCTGTTCTTAATGAGGATATGAAATCTAATTGCCCTGAGGTTTTATATGAAATTGAGGAAGAAACTTCCATTTTCCCCAAACTACGGCTTGACCCAGTGAATAATAACTACATCTATCTGTCCTCTGCCAATAAGGTAAGTACAATATTTAATAAAATAATAAATTCATATAAACTACTGCATTAAGGATTTCTACCACTTTATAAGCGAAGCATTGGTTTGTGTCAGAGTTAGACCTTTAATATCCAAATTGCAGTTACCAGCTTTACATCTAGTACCTGGTTATGTTGTCTAAGTTCAGGCTGCACTCCTGCAGAGCTTTGAAGAGCTTCTGCTGTCACGGTGCTGCCCTGCCCAGTGTTGCTATGATCCAGCAATACCCTTAATTCCATGCTTAGTGTATGCCATTCTGCCAAGAGAGTGTTTGTTTCTGTTTTTCCTGGGGGCAGGAAAATGCAGGTCATACAGAGTCAAGCTTAGAGATAGCAAAAAAACTTTGGAGACAAAGCAATCCAGATGTTGATGGGTCAGAATTTACCAGTCAAGGAGTTTCTAAAGTGGAGAAATCTCTGAATTTGAGAGATAGCTTTGAAGCCTTAGTTCTGATTAAATCAGTGATAAAGCTGTAATCAGTGATAAAATTCCCATTGTCTTCAGTTAGGCATAGACTTCCACAGAACAAAACAAAAGGACAGTGAGAAATGAGCAGTGTGTGTGCACAGTGGGGCCAAGGAGCTCAGCAGTGGCGGAGAGCTGCTGCATGTGAGCAAACGTGTTGGAGCTGCACGTCAGGCAGCAAGCGGCTCCCAGGAGCCAGTGCAGTTGTTGCAGCACATCCTGCAGCAGGGCTACTGAGCAGCAGTCAGAAAATCCCTTTGTCTCTCCAGCAGTGGGAAGGATGGCATTGAAAGCTTAAAGGCTTGCTGTCCATCTTAGCTGAACAGGATTTCACCCAGCACTTAATTATCATCACTTACAATAAAATCACTTTCCTAGCTGTGAACGTAGTGTTTTAGCCTGCTGTTACAGAGCAGGGGTAAGCTGGTAGGAGAACCCTTGACTATAACAAATACAGAAGGAATTAAAATCTAAGTCAAAAGTATACATAGATATTCAAAGTAAGACCAATTTTCTTTAGTTTTGGTAAAAGACCAAGTTGTTACAGAGGAGCAACAGCTTTTAGGAATAAATGCACTACTCTGATCATCGCTTGGAGCTGAAATAAGGCTTCTACACTGTCTTCTTTAACTTGGTAGTAATCTAGGATTATGACTGGTTTCTGAATTGATTATCTCACACACCTTCAGATAAATTGAATTTTACAATATATGGATGGAAAAAACAGTAAATATAATTTTGCAGGAAGCAGTGTATCCTTGTTTCTGTTGACAAAATATAGGAACTTCTAATTCTTGCAAATTTGTAAAATATGGTTTGAATTAGCTTTTCTTACTAAGATCATTAATTCACACTGTTATTAATAACATTATTTCTGTCTGTATTCAGTATTTGTAATCAGCTTTCTCTTTTTCTTTTTCCTTTCCTTTTCTGAAAATGGCTGGCTAGGATATTCAAGCTGAATGTACAAGTATAGATACATACAATATAGCCACAATTATCTACATTTACTTACTGAAATGGCATTTTCATGCATGCTGAGCAGTTGCATGCGTTTGTTCTAGTGTGCACATGCAGTAACCTGACATGGTGATGCAAACACAGATGCATTTTGTTATGCGCATGCATTTTTGGATGCACCTTCATCAATCATTTAAATATCTCAGTTCTGAGGAGAGGAAAATGGTGTTCTGCTAAGCAGAGCACTATTTGTAAAACATACCTCCTTTCTATTATTATCTATAATTCACTATGCTGATCAGTCTTTCTTGCATTAATCTGCCCATGCTGGCCTTTGAGTAGTAGAACCAAATTGTTATTGTCAGAGGTGTTTCATTATCTGGTGGCAAAATACAGTGTGTGCAAAATAGGCTGCATATTTCTATCCAAAGGTCTTCTGGCAGAGGGGAATCCATAAGGAGATTTCCCCAGAGGGATTGTGCTTGGTTGCTGTCAGATTTTTAATGGTAACCTTCAAGTTCCCTGTTTATGGATGCTGCATTAATTCAATGTGTTATTGCATTCTTTGATTTCAGGTGAGAAGAATTCCAGTTGCAAATTGTGGTAGATTTGCTTCTGAGCAAGAATGCTTATCTGCAAAGGATCCGTACTGTGGGTGGTGTTCTTTCAATCAAAGGTATCTTTTAGTATTTAAGACTGTCCTATTAAAGCAGATCATTATTAGTCAGTGTACATTTTGACTGGTTTGGGGCTATTCAGCATCAAGATTGTGTCTACTGAATTTTTGTGGAATCAGTGATAGCCAATAAGTGTGAGATGCTTTCTTGTCATGTGAAAGGGAACTCAGCACCTTTGAAAGACTATGTAACCCACAGATTGTTGAGATCTACTCATAGGATATATGCTAAGAATAATAAATAATTTTTCTTTTAGAAGAGATATTTTTGTTTCCCAGATTGAGTGATAAAACTGTGTACTTGTGCTTGAAACTTCTTAATAGCTGGGAGCATCTCGTGTGTGAGAAGGAGAAAAGAGTGCTTAGTTGTCTTCAGTATTGATAGTTCCTGTCTTTGAAGCCACTGATTTTGGTTTAGGCCGAGGAGAATTTCTTTCTAAATACTTCATTCCCACATTTGAATCATTAATTTTGACACTTGCTTTGAGGCAGGTTTGAAAGCAATTTCACATCTGGGGCCTGGACTGGAGAAATTCCTGGATTGTCAGGCCTAGTCTTGGCAATTGCAAGCAATAACATCACATAAAACTAAAAACTTGCAAAGGCTAAATTTAGATAGGCTTTTTGTCCTTCCTGCCCTGGTTGTGCAGCTTCCTGGCAGTCTCATTTTTTGCTGGTCAAAATATGTCTGCTCATTTTCATTATGTTTATGGACAGGTTATAGTTATTTGTTCTGGTGTTCGCATCACCTTTGCCTAAATAGGTCCCCTATCCCCCCCACTCCCTCACACTTACCTCTTCAATGTTTTTGTGAAAGCAGTCTTTCTTTCTGTCCTTTCATTTTGGTGTGCTTAAATAGTGAACTTCGCTAAGGTCCTCTCACATGAGACTCTCCTTTCTTACCTCCACTCCAATAATCCTTCCGTGAAATTTATGCATCCTTTTTAAATAAGGATGGCCAGGACTCTCAGAGTGTTCCAGAAGAGATTTCAGCTGTGTGTTGCTTAATGTTGTTTAATCAGTCTTTCCGGGAAGCACCTTAGTGTGTTCTGGAGTCACAAACGTCTTTTTCATGACAGCATCACATTGATGGGCCACAATCATCCATGATCAAATAATGCCCCCAGGTCCTTCTCTTTCTTTGTTGTCTTTCCAACTGATGAGTTTCCAGTCTATAACACATATGGGTTGTGAGATTTTTATTGCTGTAGGTACATGTTCTTGTACTTTATGCTTTGAAATGTCATTCCATTTCAAGGTTATCCAAGTTTTCCTGTGTGATATTCTTATCTTCCTTTGCATGTTAGTGTTCCCAACTCTGCATCATCAACAGATGTCAACAGTGTAAACCTTCTTTTATGCCAATTTGCCAGTGATTAAATCTTAAACTAAAGTGCATATAAGATGGATTTTTGAGGGATTCCACTAGTAGCCTCTTTTAGAAGGTCAATACTACTCATTTTTGTTTGTTACCCATTTGGTGTTAGCGTGATTTTGCTGAAGATCTGCTACTTTGTGTTTGCAAAGGTAGTTATTGGAAGAGAGTAGGTATTTATTCTGTGATGTGTTTTCTTCAAACTCTCTGCTACTCCCTTGTTAGAAGCTGTGTATGTTACAGTGCTAAGCTTTTCAGGCTTTTAGTTGACCTTATAAAGAAAGGGTGAATAACTCTTACTACTCAGTAAATCCCCTGCTTACGAGGGGAATCACCAAAATTTTCCATCTGATTGAAACAGAAATAATTTATTCTTTTGGAGAAAAAGCGAATTAGTAAAATACGAGTCTTGTTCAACACTCACATAATTTTTTACTCTTTAATACTTAATGTCATGAAATATTTGGCGTTGTGAAGAGATACCTCTGAGTGAAACTTTAGGAAAAGAGGAAGATATTTTTAGCCAGTATTTTAGTCAAAGTCCATGTGTGTTCACTAAAGCAATATATTCCTTAATAATTTTGAGATCAATGATATGTTTTCTACTTTTACAGGGAAATAAATTTTTTGTAAAATAAAATACACACTCCAGTTTTACATAAAATTTACTAGCAATGCTAGTGCTTCATTTTAAGGACAGTGTGAATTAAGATCCAGTCCTTTAATGCAAAATGTGTACATCTCATTGCAAGTGAAAACAAAATGAAGCTAGATGTTTCTACTGTTCCTATTTCTACCCTTTCTTCCATTGAGACAAATACATTAATTCTCCTTTTCACTTGCAATCATTCAAACCAGTTTGTGATAGCATTGTGTGATTTCTCCTAATATTTGTAGGTTATCTGTAGATGAATCAGATTTACCTAAATTATGCTGAAATACAATTCCAATACAAGGTATTGATGTTTTACATGCATTTTCCATGTGGAAACAACACAATATGTTATCTAACATGACCAGACTTACTTCTGAATGTAGTCAATGTGTGGGACATCTCTGGACTTTATTCAGGGGTTGGTATGTTGGAGAAAGAAGGAAGCCAGAGCTTTCTCTGAAAGCATGTTCTCATTCCATGAGGAAATCAGCATGCTATAGCAGGACAGAAAGGGCAAATGTATTAGGATCTATAGTTAAAAAAGATTAGTGAAGCTGAGACTTAAGTAAATACAAATGAACCAGTAAGCACAAGTATTGTGTTATCATAGAGAAATAAGAGGAACTCAGTTCCAATTCTGTAGAGAAATCTTTAGTAGTATAAAGAACTAGTTTGCTATGGAATATAAAAAAAAAATCTTGACTTTGCTTTTCTTTGTACACATATCTATGCATATGATACATCTATGCATATGAAACCCCGATACAAGGGTTTCATTCCTTATACCTTCATACTTATATAAGGTTCAGTTCACCTTTCCAGGAAAGCCGCTCTTAGTTGTCTGAGTCTGTATGTTAATTTTCAGAGTCTTGTGGTTCACAGTATTTATCTGTTATATTCATTCTAAGTACTTGTAATCAATATCAATTTTCTAAAAATAGGGATATTACAAAATAGTTTCATCTTTAGGTGAGTAGAATTATTTTACTCTTCGCCTGTGTAGGGCAGTTCTGAGAATTTATGCTGAAGGGCGTCAGATGAGACTGCTTCCTATGGAAATGACTGTTCTCTACAGCACTCTTCTTGAGTGTTAAAGGTCAGCATTTAGAGCAACAAAAGATGCATTTTTCCCTCACATAAAGACAGGCATGACCCTGGGCCCTGGGTGGCATTATTGGTTTTGCTATTAAACACTCAGATTCTTCATTGCAAATGAGGGAAACAGGTTCACTGCTTATGTTCCTCAGGCAGTCTACGAAAGCAAGTTGCTTCTTCCTGGGACAGTTGTAAATATTCAGCTTGATAAACAGTTTTCTTTTTTAATATTTCGATATTAGCATCACTGAAATGCATTCACTTATTTAGTGCCAAGTACTGCAAGTGTGTGCCTTTCATCTTTACCATTATATTCCTCACCCTGTCAGAAGCTTTCTTTTGTCTTTCCTCGTTGCCAGTGCAAATTGCCTACCCGTACATCCCTGAGAATGTGGCTTACCCATCTGTTGATGACGGATCCCATCTTCTGTGGCTCTAAAACTGTGGTGCTAATGAACCTTTGTGATCTCAGTAGGGTGAATATAAATGAGACTGAAATTTGCCCGAGCTCAGGCCATTTGAAATACATCAGGCATATACAGTCCCGATTTATTACAGTGTCGTTATGATCTGAATGTATTGAGATGCAAGGCCCCACCAGGTTCTGTGCAGCAGGAGCTCAGTTTCCTGAGTTAGACCACAAAGGAAGTGACCTTGTGCTTAACTGCATTCCAATTGCCAACCTCTTGATCAGCAGAGAAGATGCCTTTATGGTTCCTAGGTTTGTGGGGCTATTTTGGGCATTTTGGAATGTGGTGGATATTTTTGTTGAACATGTTATTCATTCTGGAGAGAAAACACATTGTTTGTAAAATATGTTTTTACAAAGAGCTCTTCATGAAAAAGGCCCACACTTTTCAACTGTGAACTATTTTGCAATTTTTAGCGAAGGAATGGTTCATTAAGGCGGATGTCACTTCATAGGATTGAAGCTATGCATGCTTCTACATTTGGTAGAAAAGTAGAATTAAAACTATGAAATGCTACATTTATTTATAAATATTCAATCTTTGTGTTAAAATATTAAGATATTTTCAGTTAGCACTTGTCTTTAATTGCTAACTATATGAAGTTACTTGGAGTTAATCTATGAATTGTTCATTAACTGTTGACAGCAGACATTGTTTTAAGGATTCACCTTTCAAACTTGCTTATTGTCCATCTAATTTGTGTGCCTATGTTGTCTTTTTCTTATAACATGTTTTTAGTATGTGTAATCTTCATAGTATTTATGTATCCCAGTGTTTCCTCATTCTTCCTTGATTTTTTTGTTGCACAGTTTGTTTCCTAAAATTTGGCATCTCTCACATTTGCATTTACTTTGAGCTATCCTAATTCTGAAATGGATTTTATGTTTGAAGACAGAGAAATCTATTTTGAACTTTTTCAAATCTGGTGTTTTTAACCAAGTGCACTGACAAAAAAGGGAAGGATTGCCATTAATTTCAGTGGATGGCAAAGGAGATCAGGGAAGAGGATGCATCTCATCACCTATGCACATTTGTAGTGTAGCTCTGCATTTGAAATTTACTCCTATGTCTTCTTATACCCTCTGGAGAGAACAAGCAGTTTCTATAGTGTGGTTCATTTCATTTTTGTATGAATGTCTAAAACAGGGTAAGTGAATTGTACCCTAAGGAACATATTTTTCCCCAAAGAATGTAGAGGGGGGCTGGGGGGCGGTGTGGGGATCAGATCTGGAGCTGTACAATGAATCAGTCAAGTTGGGGATGATGAATTCCATCCCAGGCTACCAATTCCACTGTTACTGGCCAAGCATCTCATACTTGCTTGAGTCCCATTGACTTAATCAAGACCCTTGAGCATATATCAATGCGTTGTAATTAATTTTGATAAGCAGAAGATTTTACTGATTGTTTTCCTGAAGCTTTTTGCAGTTTTAACCATACTCCTGTAAAAAAAAAAAATCAATAGTGTTCCTGTAAAAAATCAATAACTTTAAATAAGTTGAAGTACAGTGTCTGAAGTCAAAGGCACAATAAGGAGGCTAGTATAATTTTATGTATACTTTTAGGTGCACATTAAAAGAAAATTGTACACATTCAAACAGCATAAATGGTTGGTATAACATTTCACATGCACCTGATAAAGATCTGAAAATCCTGCTAAGTTTCCCTGCCAAGTATCAGGTATGTACACCCAGTTTTATGTGTTTTTGTTTATTGTGACTTAAAATATGTAATTTTGTTGCTTATTGCAACTTGTCTTCTTTTGTCACCGTGTTCCATATATTAGTTCCTCTTACCCAAACAATTGGCAAATATCTTGGAAATCTCAATAAGCTTGAATGTGTGAATTAGATAGATGTTCTCCTCCTCTCCTATGAAAGGTATTCTGAAGCTATACTTCATGATTTTAAGTCAAAAATTCAAATATTCACTATGGTAACTAAGGCGATGTTTCCATTGTATCACTGTATCAGCTATTTTAGTATTTCCAGTAACTATATATCAAGTGCAGTATGAAAGTTCTGAGCTTTGCAACAAGTTAGAAAACATTCACTGAGACACATATGCTAGCACAAATTTTTAAGTGCTTGCTATTAGTCCTTACTCTGTATCTGTTCACAGCGCACGCAGCCTTGAATGTTTGATTATCAACTATTGTGACTGGCCACTTAATCTGCATGCTATTGTTTCTGATTTCCTGATTGAATACACTAATGTAATCATATTTGTAAAGTACTCTCAGAAACAAAGGATAATTCATTACAATATAAGTTCTGTTTCATAATTAAGTGCTCTTTGGTTATGAAAGCAAACGATCTCTGTGAAGATTCTTACTTCAGTATTTTTAAAGGAGAATAATAGCATATAACACAGCAAAATTCTAGTTTTGAAATCCAGAATTATTTAAGATTGATTGCTAACGTACGTACCGTACAGATCCCTTTAATTTCTGGAAGTAAGCAATGCTGTTACTTTCAGAACTCTATCAGTATTGCTTCTTCACTTGGAAGAGTCACTCTCCTCTGAGAGTGTACCTAGTGAATTGTCTGCTTTCACCACCAAAATTTTTGTTTTGTGCATTTCATAGTTTGTTGTTTTCTGTAAAGACAAGGTGATGCCTGAGCAAGTATAATAAAACCCCCCATCGTATTCTTGTTTTTATTGTTTTATAGATTGTTGTGACTGCAAATGTAAACAAAATCCTTACTTTCTGTATGATAAAAATTGTAACAGCTGTTGAAGTATTTTATGAAAACGTAGTGCTGAAAAACTCCTCCTGTTTCTGCAATCTGACCACTCCAATGGTAACTGATAATGGTATGTTTTACTATTACATGTATCTGACCCTTATTCACTGTCCTTTAATACTGGGGAGTACCACATAAATACAGGCCTAATGAGTGTGAAAGCACATAATGCTTTTTATTAAATGTTATTGAAGAAAAATCATGTTTTGTCGAGTGATTTGAGTATATTTAGACTGTTCTTGGTGATTAAGGTTTTGTTAATATGAAATCCTTTGTAGAAATACTAACACACGCTAATTACCCTGTGTCCGGAAGCAGCTTCTTCAGCTGACCCTGTGGAAGTGTGGTGCTTTAGCATTAGAATATTTATTTACATTGTGCCATTAATAGCTGTCTAAGGAAACTTAAGATAAATGCAATGACAATCAAGCTGGCTGGAGCAATGGAAGGAGTGTTGGTCTAGTGCTTTGCCTTGACAAATTAACCCATCTTAGCTCTAATCTGAAAACAGAATTTGGTTTTGCAAGAAACCGTACTAGCATAAATAAGAGAAGGATCTAATTATGAATGTCTGTACAATAAGAAATCTTAACATTTAATTAACTGTTTCAACCTAACTTAGACACTGTAAGAAAGTGATTGTGCAATGTAGAGGATTAGCAGAAAAACACATGGTTCAGGGGCAATTTGATGGGTGCATCCTTTTGACTGGATTTCATTCATCCTTCTGAATTATTGGTTGAATCATTTTGCAGTAATCCTTACACTGCCTTGTTCACCAGTGGTTCTCAGTTAGGTACCTGAGCGGTTTGTATTGGATGCGTGATGCTTGTGGTCTGGTTTGTGTATCTAATGGGCAGCTGCAAGTTTTAGAATGAGGTGGTAAATTACTGAATGTCTAGACTTTGGAGCTGTTCCTTAGGCTTTGGTCTCAAGGATCAGATCATAATCCTACACAGTGGGGTTTTATTTGACTAATAGTAGGGCAGCATCCCCCTGCATTTCTTCAAGGGTCTGTATAGAAGCACAAAGCTTTTTTAATAGAGATTGGCCTTGTAACTCCCAAAAGTTGCTTATGTTAGAATGTGAAAGAGTTTTAATCTAAACTAAGAAACAGATAGCAAACACAAGGATTACCACATGTTCTTAAGTGATTTGAGAAGGAAACAGAAAATTCGGGTAAATGCCTTGCCTCTATCTCTTCCTCAATAATACAGCCCAGAGGACATGCAGTACTGTGCATGAGTCTGATTATTTTCTAAAACCTTGGTGTAGGAAGAGGAACGAAATGGTACCAAGTATTGTCAAGGACGTGCTGTTCTGAAGAGCTCAATGCTACAAAGAGCTCTCTCTCTTAGGGACCCTTGCCCCTTAAAGAAGGTTCCTTGGAATATTTGGATCTCAAAAGGCTGTATGGGAAAAACTCCTCCAGCATCACAGAAGTGTTGTGTCAAGTTCCTGTCCAGCACTGGGAATTGAGAAGGAAAGGCCATCACTAAAGGTGACAGCTGGAGTGATATCCATGAATATTTTGATCTATTAAGCTGTCTTTATTAAACACTATTAGTGGATTTTTAAGAGGGAAATGTTCTTTATTGACCCAGTCCCAAAAGCCATGTTTTTTCTCCTCAGTGCCATGGTTTAATGGAGGTGCTAGGGCATGGGTTGGACTCAGTGATCTTGAAGGTCTCTTCCAACCTAGTGATTCTGTGTGATTCTTGTAATTATGGAGTATAGAGTTTGGTTCTCTGTCTTCACAGACCAAATCTTTCTCTCAGCTCCATTAGCAGGTTTTCAGAGAACAGTATTATGGAAGCCAGCTCACCTTGCCTCTGCTTTGTGCCAAAAATGAGCCCTTTGGCAGTGAGGTTGCCTTGTATTACTGCCACTCAGATGCTCCTATGTGCTGAGATGTCCTAGTGGATAATTCAAATGCGAAGTAATGTTGACTATTTGTGTTGTCTCCTGTAAAGTGCCCTCAGTTTCACAAGGGGATGCACTTGCAGAACTCCTTTAGGTATCATTTCCTGGAAAAAACATTTTGAAAATACCTGCTACTCAGTGCAGTCTAATGCATTTTAAAAGGTCAGCCCAGACCATACAGAAAATAATAGGTTCCATTAATTTCAATAGACAGAATCAGGAAAGCATATTTGGCAGTGTTGTTTTTAAAACGCTTGTACAAGCTTAAAAGAAAAGACAAGCTCTGCCAGAAGGAGATAAATTCCTTACTTTTACTTACTACTCCTAGCAAAATACTAGGAGTATTTTACTTTCTCTGTAGCTCATGGCTTGAGACCTTTCTCATATATTGATTTAGGCAAGTGGTTTAAGCAGTTGTGTGTCAACACGTCAGATTTCTGCCGATAACTGGATTTCTGGAGATGCAAATAGGTGCTTGATGAAGGATTTCAGAATGTCTTTACTCACCCACATATTTAAGCATTGAAATACCATTAAAGTCAGACTCTTTGCTATCCATTTAGTAAGGTGTTTGATCATATGCATGGTCCCAAGGGCTATTTCTAACAAGCAGTTCAGATGACCTTTGCAGTGAGCACCCAAGTGCCATACTGCCATGTGGAGGTAGGAGATGCCTACATTAACAGTGAGGTTGTAGCCAAAGCTGGCTTTCATCTGAACAAACCAGCCTTTGATAAAGACAGAGGTTTCTCTACCTTTGCAAGATAGATATACTTAAAATCTGTGTGACTGTTCTGGATTAAATAGCTAGCTACTTTATAGTATGGAGAAGTCAGAAAAGTCTGCAAACATGGGTTTCATTTGATCTCAGGCAGCCATTCATTTCACAGACTACACATCTGCAGGCACACAGATGAAAGAGACCATGGCTTAAGTGGTATATATCTAATTCTACTGTTCGATGTGGTATTCTACTCATAAGAGAAGATACTCTTTCATACCACAGCTGCCAGTGAATTGTTGGTATAGTAATTGCTAGCTGAAATAATGGCAAATTGACTCATGCAATCATAAAAGATTTAAATAGGATGAAAATTGCTACTGCATAGATTACAAAAGGAGACTCTGCAACGAAGTCTGTGAGACAGAAAGAGAGTGAAGTAGGGTATGGTGGGGTCTCTTGCATTAGAACAGTCTGTTGTGTTAGAAGACTTGAATTCGGGGTCTGGCTATACCACAGTGTATATCACTGTGTGCCTTTTGAGAGATGATTTTATAGCCCTGCGTCATGGTGGCATTTCCTTATCTGTATCCTGGCAATAACATTATTTTATTTGTCACACGGTGGTGACATCAAGCTTAATTAATATGTGTGTATAAAGCCTTGGCATAACTCAGCTGAAGAGTGCTGTGGAAGGACAAAATTGGTTATTTTTATCAGTCAGAAGTGTGAGTGAATGTATGAAAGAAGGTGCATACCAAGTACAGAACAAGTAGTTTGAGTTTTCAACTTAAATTATTTTTAAACAGCGGTTTCTTGTAATATCCAGCGTATACCTAACATGTACATTTTTCCAGATTGTCTAGTTCTCGAAGCATCACTGTCCTCAAGCTCTTGGAATATCACACAAACATTTCAGTTGAAAAAGTAAGAGCCTGGTTCTTGTTAAAGTTCACAGTGGGGTTGATGTGTATGTGTGGGAAAGTGACTGAAGTCATTCATCATTCTCTTTTTTTTTGTGTTTATCAAGGAACTGCATTTCACTAAAGATAGTCAGATCCCTTTTCTTGGTCCCACTTCCTCCTCTTCTCTATTTTTTTTTCCCCCTTAGAAAGCTACTTCTTCTGATGACTCTTACTTAGTGGGACCATAGGAACTAACTGTAGGAGAGTCATTACAATGACTAAATTTATGACAAGTTCCTGAAGAGATAATAAAGGATGTCACAATGACATCAAAATTCTTTTTGTCCTTGGGTAAAAGGTGGGACCCTGGTACTCAGTGTAAGGCCTAGATTAGAGGAGTCAAGAGATTCTTTAAATCACTTTGTGAAGCTGTTATAAATTAGACCCAGATGCAATTTAAATACAGTTCATAGGTAACATGAATATAATTAAACCAGAAAGTAACATCTAATCTGCTAATAGGAATAATGAATACCTGTTCTTCTGTACACATTATTTTTCAGACTCTTTGTTGAGAGCTGGCAGAGGAAGCATTCATGCCTAGTACGTGGCCTAATACTTTATGATAGGTGGTTGTTAATATTTAGAAAGATCTGGCTAATATATGCTGTAGGTAACTACAGTGTTCCCATTCAGAATGCTCCTCCCCTATGCAAAAAGGCTAATCCATAAGCACTTGGGATGAAAGTGAGCTCCTGCTTTTTGGGAAGTGGCACATCACTTCCCTGTCCCTGGAGGAACATGGGGAAGGAGCTGTCTTTCTCTAAATCAGAGCATTTCTCAGCATGTTGGAGAGGGACTGTGCTGCTCTTGGCTCTCTTCCATATTGATAGAAGCACTGCTAAGCAAGATAGGGACAAACGAGTCTCCCAACAGGCATATTTTTTGGTAGAGGAAGGCAATAGCAAACGGATAATACTTGCTCGCACTACACACATGGAACAGAGGTTCAGACAAGCTGGAAAAAAAAACCCCAGTGATAGTTTTCTGCTCTTTTATGGTTAAAAATACTACCTGGTCACTCACGTACAGGAGTAGATCGCAGTAAAATGTAAACCAAAGTGTTTCCTCTGCTTCCTGCTTTTTTTGAAATTAATGATTCTCAGCATCTCAATACAGATTGTATTTCATATTAAATTTCTTCTCAGAATAAGTGCAGCAGAACAATAGGCTTGGAGGGTAAATGGACTTTTGCCCATTTCATTACATGTTTGCTTGGTTGTTCCCTTGGGTTTTTGCTTTTTTTCTGTCACTTGAAATTTGACATTCATGACTGAATCTAGATTGAGTTCCTTACAAAAACTCTGTTTCTGTGTTACCAGCTGCTCCCGGTGTATACACAAGGGTGAGTGTGCCCGCTGTGAATGGATACGTGTCTCTCCTGCCACCACCTGCCAGGTGAAGTTTGATGGGGAAAACTGGAATCCCCTGTGATGCCTTTTCCTTGTATTTGTTACATTTGAGCAGCAATCTGTCTCTTTTTTATCCTGACGTGGAGATATGCTTATTTTTTTCCAGGATGATTGCAGTGCAGCTTCTTCCAAGGGGATCACCACTGTGCAGAAAACAGAGGTTAGTTAGCATTTTAAGATCAGCATTATTGAGACTCTCTGGGTTGGGGGAGAAATTTATTTAAAATGAAAGGACTTTGCAGAAAGAATAGAGCGATGGATGAGGAGGCAGTCATTTACAAAATAAGGTAATGCAGAATTTGGATTGATACTATTTTTTCTTAGTGCTCTGTTGGTGTTAAAAGGTACCAGCAAAAACTTGTGTTTCAGATGCAGGCATTGAGACACTGAACACTGCAATTGTCTTGTGCCTACCTCTAGATGCAGTGTTTACAGCATTGCTTTGAATGCCTAAGTCCCTGTATGCTGTATTTAGTCACTCCACAGGAGCCAACATGCTGAGAGCTGGAACATGCAAACTGACCAACAGCAACAAAAAAAGGAGAACGTTTCAGGCTTAATATCTTACCTAGCCTTAAAAGCATGTTTGAGTTCTGCTGTCACAGACAACTCTGGGAAACTAGGCTTCAGAGTCTCAAACCTCTTCCTCATTTTATGCAGCCAGATCACAGCTTCTCCTGCAACATTGCTGCCAGGGGAGCAGAAGGAAGGGGAGGATGTGTCTCCCAGTTTCTGCATAACAGAGAAGTGGCTAGGGGATGAGTCCAGGAACTGAAATCCATGGGTGTTAGTAAATCTCTAGTTCACACGTTCAGAAAAATTTTCCTTGTTTCCAGGCTGTAGACAAAACTGGAGATGGATCCACACAAGCTGGATCACTGGGAGGGAAGAAGTGTCACTAGTGCTGTCAATGTACCTGCTGAATTTGGTTACTGAATTCTCTTCAGAGTTCATATAGACTATGTGTGTGCGTACAATCTAAATTATTTGTCTCATAGGCCAGCCCTTCAGCCTTCTGCTTCATAGGTCAGTCCTTTAACCACGAGGTTATCCCTTCATTCTTTATGGAACCAAAATGTTTTTATTTTCTCATAAAACTGACTGATCTTTTTATCAGTGGTTGCTTATGACATGCAGGAAAGAAATGAGTAGTGGAGAGAAATTTGACTGATGAGTAAGTACATAGAGATTTGCTGCCTACACTTTTTGGTTTCTGCTTTTCTGTGAGTGATGTAAGGTTGTTATAAATAGTGACTGTGTTCTTATCTCTAAATTAGAGTTTCATTAGACCTACCCAGACTTTTACCTCTGAAGACAGGGATTACCTCTTAAATTCAGCTGCTCAGCTGATGTTTCTTAAACAAAATCAGAAAATACATCTTGTTTTTCAGAGATGCGTGGGATTGTAATACTTGCACTTCTGAGCATTAATATTCTGGATTTGATCTGCATTTAAAGCATTATGTCTGGTGAAAGAACAGAGGAAATTCTCCTTTCCTCTGCTTCCAAGTGCATTAATTTGACATTGGTAAATAGTTGGAATTGCCTGGGAGATGGCTTTCTTCCACATGCCTTATCTTGGAAAGACAGTGATGGACAAGGCAGTGAAAGCACCAGAGGCAGTGCAAAGGCAGATGTTTATTTAAAAGTGATTGATCCATTCAGGGAGCTTGAAATTGCATTTGAAATCCTGCTCTCCTTTGACTGCCTGTGCTTTAAGGAAAGCATACTGGAGAGTGGAGAAGGAGGATTTGTGTTTTCCCACAACCCCAGCTGAGCATTTAGATTAATATACTTTTTTTCACTGCCAGCCCCAGCCCTCCTCCTGACTCCAGCTGCTGGTTTCTATGCATGCACCTTCCCCCTCCCTATGCCAGAGCAGCAGCTGGAGTGGTTGGATTGAGTACTCTTGGCCAGGGAACTGATTTGGCTGGAAATAACCATTATCTTTCAGCAGGTTGTTTTTCGTCTGGGCTGGTTCCCTGATCCAGTTCTTCGGGGCCCCGTGTTAGCAATGCAGGTGGGGCTGTGCCAGAGAGGGACTCCCCAGGGTGGCAGACACTGCTTAACCTGGGATGCTGCCAGGTACCTCTGTGAGACCTGCAGCCATGCTAACCACACCTCTGAGGATGTGGCTGCCAGTTCACACAGCCCCAGGGAAGCATTAGGCTGTCCAGGGCAGGGGGGAGGAGGCTGCAGCTCAGAAATATGGAACTTTATTGAAGCTGACAGGGCTGTGCTGATTTACATTACCTGAGGACCTGGTGCACGCTTTCTGTATGTCTCTTTGCATGTTTACACTTTCATCACATGCCTCCCAACAAGTGATTTTTATAAATATCCTTCTGCCTCTCTGCTGTGGCTCTTCTTGCCACTGGGCATTGCTCCCCCTGCCACGTCACAGCTGGGAGATCAGTGACTCTCTGGCACTGGGGAAACGAGCACTGCAGACCCCAGAGAGGGCATTAGGTCCTTCCTGCTTTCAGGGCTCCCTGGTGAGAACCCCAAAGCAGTGCTTTCCTCCTTTCTGTGGTATTTGGCTTCTGGATTTGTGAGAGGATATTGACTGCCCTTGGTGCACTGGAGTTTGGGACGCAAGCAGAAGGACAGGATGCAGGTGAAGAAAAGCAGTAGTGGTTTGCTGACTTTAATCTTGTAGATTTCTGCTTCAGTTGTCCTGTCCCAAGGATTAAACTGATTTCCAGATCATCGTGGGAGTGAGTTTTCTCCCTCAGGCTGTTTGTGAGGGATTTCCTTTGCCTTCCTCTGTTATCAATACAGGAGGTCATCTTGGAGGCCCTTTTGCAGGCCCTCTGGCCCCAGCCTTTGCACTCTCTGGCCTTTTACTAAGGCACAAGTTGCAGTTTTCAATCAGTGGTGACAGATCCCTCATTTGCTCTGACTGCTGTGGCATTCAGTGAACCGTGGTGGCATGTGGGGACAATATGCTAGGACCCTTTTGAAATGGTCAAAGAGTGTGTTTGCAGAGGGATGGCATTGTGACCCTCATGGTCCCCTCAGGCTACCAGCCCGAACTCTTAGTGCTATTTTGGGTACATGGAAAGATTACTGGCGAGAAAAACCAGTGGGATGGACTTTCCTAAAGGCTTTGCACCAGCACCCCTAACAGGATCAGGAAGACTGAACTGCTTAGTGAATGTGTCCACAGGTGCACAGCAAAAGTCAGGATAATCGTAATGCTCTAAAAACTCAATTTAAGCATTCTAAAGTTAAGCTAAAATTCATTTGCCTGAGAAGTTTGTGGTTACACATGCGTATTTTCCTGTTTTTTTGACTGTTTCAGTTTGTTGTCTGAAAGATAGACAAAGAGGAAACAGTCTGTGTGATTGTAAAAGGGTGGAAGCAACAAAACTGATTAAACATGAGATGCTATCAAAAGTATCAAGTGAATACAGTAGGGAAAAAATATCTCTTCTTGCTCAGTAGTGTTAGTAAGTTAGAATAAGCAAATGTAGACAAAGAAAAGCACAGTTTTCTGCAAGACTGTGACAACATCAGAGCAAACTAGGGTTATTTTTAAATGCTGGAGAACTTCTTAGCATAAAAATGAGATACCAAAAAACTCCCCTGCAGTTGTTTTGTACCTTTAGTTCTATGTATGGCTTTGAAAAGACTTTCTAGTAAAGCTAATTCTGGGGCGCTTTCTCAAATTTTCATTCGAGGATTTGACCCTGCTTCCCCTTTTCAGGTCACAAAAGATGCCTTCATTTGTTCATCTGATCTCTCATAGTGACAGCACCATGGGTTTTGTCTTGGCTTGTTTTTCAGTTCTTCAGGGGTCACATGAAATGTATCATTTCAAGCTGGGTTTTTATGATACCTATCTTCCAGCATGTCAGACTGTGATTCATTTGGGCAACTTTGTTATGAGATAAATTGAAATATAAAATGCATAGGTAAAAATGGTTGGTTTGTAATGAAGTTGTGATTGACAGTACTTCCCAGAATTAAGTTTAACAGGATTTGAAATTATTAATAAAAAATGTATCCCAGTGCCATAAAATCTGCATTCCTGAGTGGTAGTTGTTTTTACAGCTGTTGCTTATCTGACCAGCCTTTTCATAACCAAATCTTGTTTTGCTTTCTTTCCTAATAGCATATCAACATTCAATCCATTGAACCTTTGTGGATTTCTACGTTGGGAAAAAGTGAAATTACAGTCAAAGGAGAAAACTTTACACGTGCATCAGGCATAAAACTGATACTGACTGGAATCACTGGCTGTAAACCAGATGTGTGAGTTAAACTGAAAAATAATACTACTTTACTTTGCATGGTGAAAATTATATCCATTTTGCTCTAGCAATATGGTTTTGTGAACAGTTGTCATGTGCCTGTCCTCAGAAGAGCAGGGGATGCTCTGCACTCCTTTAATTATACTTCCACTTTAAATTACCAAAGGATGGAAATGAATTTGGTGTTTGAATACAATACAAGGGATGGATGGATGGATTGTTGGTTCTCTCAGTAGCAGTAGGACAGTTTTATATCTATCGCTCTATGTGCCTTCTAGCAGCCACCAAGAAGTGAGGTCACAAAAAAGCCTCAGCTTTTGTTTGAATCTCCTCTGCTTCAAAATATTCCTCATATATTATAGGATTCTGTTTGTAAAGCACAGACACCATAGCAGGGAAGGAAATCGCTCATGCAACAGCTCCTCTTTTTCTCTGTTGATGATCACACAGTGTAAGCCCCTAGATAATTAGGCAGTCTTATTCTGAGTCAGTTATTTTCAGGTGCAGCTGTAATGGCTGCCTGTGATTAGGAAGCCCATTTTACATAGCTAGCACTTGAAAAGGTAGTGTTCAATTTTTGCTTCAGCCATGAATTTTCAGGGGACCACAGAAAAAGAAAGGAGAGGAGTGTAAGACAGGAAGTAGAGAGAAAGAGGAGGGAGTGAAAAAACAGAAGGAAAGAGAAAAAGAAAAAGGAAAATTAAGATTCTCATTCTTCACTAGCTCATGGATCATGCTGGTAGCATAGAGTAAACAGCAAAATCACACATTGCATTACAGAGCCTCATCCCAGGGCTGATTATCTATGCTGTTTTCTGTGATTATTGTGTCACATAGCAACTTCATTCAAAAGATGCCCTACTTTGTCTCCTCAACTCCCTGCTCTCTCTTTCCACCTCCATCTGTCAGCTCAGACAGAGATTCAGTTCTCTTTTCTCCTTATCACTTGCTGTAGGTTATAGACTTCGTGTAGTAACACCAATGAGTGGCATCTGTGTTTCAGTGTTTGTTTTCTTTCTTCTCCAGCATTAAAGTTAGAAATGTGCTAAATGATACACAAATGACATTTGCTCTCCCACCAACACGTAAAGAGGCCAAAAGTATATGTATCCAGGCTAATGGGAAAAAATGTTCACCACCAATGACCCTGCATTATGTTTCACTGCCATCATGTTCTAGAATTACACCAAATACCTCCTGGATCAGGTGAGTTTATCTTTCTATATCTTTTATTCAAATGTAGTTGCACTGAGCCAATATGAGCCTTCTTCCTTGACCAGATTGCAGCTGAAGCAAACTTGGAAGACTGATGTAACCTGTGTTGGATGAATTTAAGCCTGTGAGGTGATTTAACAGATAGGGCCATGGTAGCTGCAAGATGCACTCTGTAGACTTCTTCTGCCCATCTCAAGTCTCTTTTATAGAAGTCAAAAGTAGTCTATTCCTACTAAATCTAAACCCAAAATATGGATAGTACACATAAATTCTAACTCCAATTAACTTTGATTTCTTGATGCTAATATAGCCTGCATCTGTGAAACAGTATTAAGTATGAGTGCATTGGAAGTGAAGTGAAAATAATCACCACTGCACTGATGTACACAGACTTCCTTTACAACATGATTCCCTAAAGCCAAAAGAGCCCTTTTCAAGCCTTTGCTGTGTTCTGTGGGAGACTCACAGATCTGGTGAAAGACTTACAGGGTGATTTTTAAGATACTCTCCAGCACAGCTTTCTACCTGTCCCTCTGCTTTCAGAGTTTTTACCTATTTTCACATTCTGAATCTAATGTCTTTTTGAGTGAGGATTTGAGGTAGTGGGTTGGGCTGGCAGCTGCAGCAGGTGAGCAGCCAGGATGCATGCCCTCATCTCCAGGTGAGAGGCAGCTCAGGCAGCTGGAAATTAATAATACCTTAAACCACTCCAACTCTGTACAGCAGAGATTGTGAGCCAGAGCCCTCAGACACAAGCACCATTGTGTGCTGAGACAGATGGTCTGAACACTGCCGAGAATGTTTCCTGTGAGGTGCCTGGCACGATGGGTTTGTCCTGAAGAAGGCAGGGATTAAGCACAGGCAGGGCTGAGCTGGGGCAGTGAAACACCATGGTGCTCTTTCTTCAAGACAGAGTATTAAATCATGGTCTGGTTCTTTGGCTGCATAAATAGAAATCAAGGTGGAGAGTCCCTGAAAAGGAGTATACGTGTGTATGCAATCAAATAATGTGGTTTTGGGGTAGCAGAAGTATTTACCATTACATTATGAGGAAGAGGTGTAAGTACACTGCTCAAATTACCTTGTTCTGCAGTTTGACTTTATTATATTGTCTGCTACCAAAGCAAAATGCATTTAAGTAGTTTATTCACAACCGAAACCTTAATGCAGGGCATGTCTGTGGGAAAACAGATGATATTAATCTCCCTTTCTCCCCACATTTGTTTTTGTTTTGTTTTGTTTTGGTTTTTGCAGTGGTGGTCGCAGAATTACTACAACAGGTAGAAATTTTAATGTGGTGGACAGTGTGATTATTTCAGATGACCAGAGATCAAACCTCACAGTAAGTCTGAATCTCTTTTATAATACCAAATAGAGGTCTCTTGATGCATTAAGTTTTGTTCTAAGGTTTGAGGAGACATCAGTAATTTCCAACCACTTGCAGGGACATGCCGGTCACCCTGCTGAAATAAATATGACCACTTACTGGATTAGTTACACACATTCTTAGTACAGAATCACAAATACATATAAGCTGCGCTCTTGCATAAGTCTGTGAGCTTTTTTTATGGTCTAGGGACTTGTTCCAAATCTGTCCTTTTTGAGTCTCCCCAGTCTCCACATATGGGTATGTTGGAGGAGGGGGTGCTGTACTTCCCTCTGGCTCTGTGCTGAAAGCCCAAATGGTGCCACTGCCTCAGCGAGTGGTAGCAGGCTGGAGCTGATGTTGGGATGAACCCTTTCTCCAAGGCTGTGAGGAGAAAAGCAGCTTGTTGACCCTTGCAGCTCAGACACCAGAACACAACAGCATCACCCAGTGGAGTAAACAATGACCCAGTGCTACAATGACTGTAGTAACCCTCTCTCTCAGGAGTTAAGTTGAAAAGAATGAATGCCTAGGAGTGCTGGAGAGCTTGTCTTACTCTTCTCTTGTCACCTGCATTGAGGGGAAAGAAGGAAAATTCACTGTCACAATTCCTGTGTCGTTGAAGGAAATAGTTACCATAGCAGTGAGCAATCAGCCTTAAAGCAGCATGCAGAGTGTGTGACAAATGCACTTAAAGGTAGACATGGGCTCAACACAGAAATTTTTCCAGGTGCTCTGCATGTAGCCCTGATATCAGAGAGGAGGTTTAGCAGGTATCTGTATGAAGTCAGGAAATCATTAAAATGAGTTTGAGTGCCTCTGTTTGTAATTGTACCCACTGTTGAGTATTTAATGACTGTTAGAGCTTTGCTATTGCATTTCTAGGTCTCTAGGTGTCCTGGAAATGCGTCAGAGTATCATTATTTAACACCAAGCCTGAGCCATGCAACAGAGGGTAAAGTTGTTGATATGATGTTAAAAGTGGATACTACCTTTATACCATGTGTCAAATTACACTATCACCCAGACCCAGTGTTCATTAACTACCAGCTGCACACTGAACTGGATCCTGATCTGGAATTAAAAATCTATGTAAGTTTCAAAATAATAAACTACAGTACCTAATTTAAAATAGTACTTGGGGATTTTTTTTTCTTACAGTATTTAGTGACTGATAATTGTGTTCAATTTTTTCCCTCTAGAAAGAAAATGATAACTTGAATATTTCTAAAACAGAGGTAGAGGTTTATCTGTCATACATGACTGGTGCACAGACCAAAAAGATATGGTTCAGTGTTCAAAATATTACCAAAAAGCCAGACCGTAGCACCATACTGTGCAAATTCAAAAGGGAAGGAACAGACAAGATTGACTTCTCCACAGTGAAAGTTTTTGTAAGTAGAATTCCCTTTTGTTGCAATTCAGCAGTGTTTGAATGTTTATACAGGTGTAGTAAAACGTATCATTAATGCTGTCATGGTACTTGGTAGTACAGTTTTCTTCCTCACATCTAAGCAAGCCTGCCTAGCTTAGGTCCCTCTGCTAGAACTGAGTTCATTTTCTGTCTGGTTCCTGGGCTGGTGTCAGAGATAAGTTGTGCAGTCCAGGCTGAACTCACTGCTGCTGCTGAGCTCCAGCAGACCAGTAGCTTGTCACACCTCTTATCTGCAGAACAGACATCATTGGAACAGTATCACTGTCTCCAGGAGAACCCCTCATGTTAGATCTGTAAGCAGTCTAATTCTGCAGTGTGGTCATGAGGGAAAGGATTGTGTTCTCCCGGTCACTTTTTCCTACTACAGTAGGTAAGGATCTGTCTCAGGGATCACCACTGAGACAGAAGGCATTTCTGGATGAAAAAAGGGGTGAAATTCAATGTTCACTGGGAAAGCTAAAATGCTTTGAGCATGTGGCACAAAGCCAGGCCCAAATATAAGGACGTTAGCATGGATGTCAAAGCTGAATTGCAGCTTAAGATATTTGCTCCATGAATAATATGAAGATACAATTTTTTTAAAATGCTATGATACCATTTATGAAGGAGAAAAATTATGCCAGACTCTTATTGCAGTGTGTGGTGGTATAAAACTGAAATAACTATTGACTTCAAGGCATATGGCTCATAGTAAAGATTAACAAAGCTATTCTTGATTTTTTATCACTTTTAACTGATCCCCCATCTGTGGATCCTGCCGTCTGAGCCAGTTATGGCATGGAAAAGCCTTTCTGAGTTTGGTGTTGCATTTAAATATCAGTGTTGCCCTTCTCTATCACATGCTCATCCTGCAAACTTCATAGAAGTGACTGTCATAGAAAGGTCAGCACTTCAGTAAAGCAAATCAAATGCAATAGTTAGCATGTAACATTGCACTTCTAGTACCTTAAAATTTTTTTCCAAGGTAAGAAAAATATAGAAGTAGCAAATCCTCACATGTTTTTTTAAACCTTATGAATAGATCATCATAGAAGTAGACTCACTGAATAAAGGATAAGATGGGTATAAAAGTTAGGTTTGGCTCAAGAATAAATGTATTTCTTGCCTTAGTTTTCCAGAAGAAAGAAAATATTGAATGTGGGTTCAAAGACAGAATGATCAATCTGAATGGAGGTGTCAGAGTAGAAAATGCCATTCTTGTGACAGAAGCAAGACTCGGATAAATCAAAGGGCTCAAGACAGCAGGAACAGGATCATTCCCATCATAGCACTGAGGGAGAACTGACACATGACACTGTAGGCTTAGTAGGAAAGATTTTAAATAAAAGTGCAGTCAGGAGATGTACTGTATGACTGGAGAGCAGCAAATAAAAAAACAGTATTTTAAATTGAAAAAAAAACCAAACCCTAGGCAAATGGAGGCTTGCTGATTTAATCCTAGCTCTACGTAAAACTTTATAATGTATTCTGAATTACTCATGAAAGAACTAGAGGTAAGTGGAAAATGGGATAATTGTCTGTTTCTTTTTAATGAAAGCAGATAGTGCTAGATACTTTTATTTCCTAAGATGAGTGATTTCCTCAACAACAAAAAAGCAATAGATCACATGTACCTGGAAGTCATTCTGTAAACTACTTAGCATGGTGATTATGAGGATGCCAGGGGTTAGAAAAACCGGGTGCTCTGTGTGGGGAGCTGACTCTGGGCAATGCTGATGTTCATACAGGTATTCTTCAATATCACCACTTGAACACAAAAATAAGGCACGTGCTAATAACACTTGCTGATGACATAAAGCTCAGAGGCACTACCAGTCCAGAGAAGGTTTTAGAATGTCATGCGGAAAAATGAAATTAATTTAGGAATAGGAATTGGATTAATTCAGGTGTACGGTATATAGTCTGTGATTCATAAGCAAGATAAAAGATAAGGAAAGAAATGGGGCCACTGGATAGGAAGGTTATGGTGAAGGATAAAGATAATCAAAATATGAGCAGAAAATTAAGTGACTGCTTTGTCTCAGTTTCCAATAAACAAGGTTGAGTAAAGAAATTTTTGCTTTAGGAAGTCTTCAGTTGGACACGACAAGTCTAGAAAAGTAGGTGTATTAGTCGCAAGATGGATAATATATTTAGCCACTAATGCATTTGAGCCTTGGAAAAGGCTAATGGGATCCTAGGAAGGCACAGACCAAAAAAACTTTGCATAGGAGCTGTGAAAACATAGAAACATGAGAGGGAAAAGTAACATTTGATGAAGGAAATAGATCTGCTTTGTCTTCTGTTCTTTGTAGCCCTGGAAATACAAAGGCTGTGTCCTTCCAGCCCTGTGGGGCTTTTTTGCTTGCTTGTGTCTGTGTAGCTGTGATGTGAGTATCCAGTTGGCAGTCTGCAGCTGCCCTGGCTGCTCACCTCCTGTGACAAGCCACTGATTGCAATCACCAGATCTCTGCCTTCCCTGCTGTAACCCAAAATAATTTCAACTCAACCCTCCTTTTCAATTATCTCAAGCTCATTTCTATCCCTGGCACTTGGTGGTATTCTTTTTATGTGTCAAAGCATATTTTTATGTCTAGCCTGTTTATGGTCTTAGCTACCCTTTATTTATGTGCTTTCGCAGTCCTCTTTGAGATCCTCCTTTGTGAAGTTTCTCCTGCCATAATTATCAGTGGTGAATGCCTCAGTTTGGCATTTGGCAGACTTCAGCACTTTTCCTGTGTCCCTAGGAATTAAGGCTTGTCCTGCTTTTGACAAGCCCACTGTTGGGGGATGTTGTACATGTATTCTAATAGGTTCATGTACATGTTGTACATGTATTGTATGTTGTGTTTTTTCTTAATGACCTTCAGGAACAGCATCCTGCATGGAGGGGGTGAAACTTCTGCAAAGAAATAGGGAAGAGGGCTGTAGGCCAGATGTCTATGAAAAATTCTACTTCCCTCATTCTTATAATGAGTCTTATCTTACTTTTCTGCTCAGCAGAGTAACACTGTGAGTGCAAACACATGCCTTCCTTGTTTCAAAATGCCAAAATGTTTAGCAGTGACTCTGAGTGCATGAGCCACTTGGCCAGCTGAAAACCAGATCTTGCCTTTTGTTTGAGGGCTCTGGTTTGCAGCAAGAGCAGGACAAAATTTAGTGGTACATAAGGACCTCCAAATTCTTTCATCATTGCTCTGTTACCCTGGTTAAACATCAAATACAGTAAAAGTTAAGTTAATATTGGTTCACATACATTTTGCTGGACCTCTGCTGTCTTCCCAGTAACCTACCATCTTCCTTATGTGCCTTAAATGCTTTTTTTAAAAAATGAGTTAAATGTCATTTTAAGCACTGATGCCTGTCCTCTGTTAATGCAGTCATTGCTTTTTTTCAGGTCAAATTAGGAAATTTTGAACATGAAGTCAAACCAACATCATCATACATATATTTATATGTTCTTATTTTGCTGCCTATTGTGGTGGGTGTCATCATAGGTAAGTACAATAATGTATTGTCAGCTTTTGATTTGCTGAAGGGTATGATCATGACACAAACATTGTACATACTCACAGGTCTGGAACTGTCTGGTTCACAAACAGTCTGGTGATTTTATCCTGTTCCCCATAAGAGTGGACAAAGTTAACTCTGTTCTGGTGGTGAAGTCCAAATTGTCAGACTGCAGCACATCACAAGCATGTTACAAGGCAGTACTTCTATCTGTTTTGCTGGGATTACTCGCTTTCACTTCATGAAGCGAGCCACAGGAATGACATCCTTGTGTCACAACTTGGTCCCTTCCAGCTGTCAGAGCTCAGCTACCCTCCTGTCCTTGGGGCAGATGTTCCCTAACAAACTGCTTATCCTCGGGCACTGTTTGTAGTGTTTCTGCTCAGTCTCATTTAGATCATTCATGAATTTGTGGGTCACAGCTAAACCGAGGGAGGTAAATAGTTACCCCCTTCTCTTCTTGGTGCTCTCTTTTTTTCTGAATGTTTTTACCTGGTTATATATTTGATAAATTTCTGTTTATTTAAATGAGTATAGGGGTTTGTTCATTTGGTTGGTTCATTTTTTTTAAAGGTAATTTTAAAAAGGAACCATATCTCATGCCTTTATTCTCTCAAAATAAGCTTTAAAAAAGTTAACGCTTTTAAAGTGGATTTTTTGTTCAAAACAACTGCTTTTTTCTGTTTAATCAGTGCTACTTTAAGTAGGTTGCTAATAATAGAAGTGATTGTTACAATCTGTGTCTCACAGTGCAGGCTGTATATAGCAGGGTGTGCTGCACTTTCAAATAAAGTTGGATTGACAATTCAAGACCTTGTTAAAAAGGAATGATTTTTACTAAACATTGGGGTATAGATCCAGGTAACTAGGGCTCATGGGTACTAGCACAGTGACATCAGTAAAACACTAATTGTGCAAATGTACATTAATCTTCCTGTTTCTTGATAAAAAAATGTGTCTTGTGTAGGAGTTTTCTGTTCTGTGATTTCTGTACTCAGAGTCTCTTTTTCTTCCTTTTTAGCTGCATTCATAGTTACTAGGTACAAATCCAAAGAGTTAACTCGTAAACAGAGTCAGCAACTTGAACTGCTGGAATATGAAATTCGTAAGGAAATACGTGAGGGTAGGTCTGCAGCATATTTTCTGAACTGAAACTGTCAAGAAGCTGACATTATGTAAACATTTTCATTTTGTAGCTGTTAGAATATTTTTGTGTTGTATCAGAGTTCCTGTTTAATATTGTATGCACTGCAGTAGCAGATAACACTGAGCTAATAGTATTGCATGTAATATTTCCTTCAACAAAAAAGTAAATTGCTACTTCCCAGCTTGTACGAGCATCAGCTATAAAAACAACCCCTCTTCCCTGAAAACTGTTTAAGGAATATCTACTGGGGCCAAGTTATAATTGTGAGGCTGATTTTGTGTCAACTAAACTAACTCTCTGGGTGGGGATGGGGGGTACTTTTTCAGGATTTGCTGAACTGCAGATGGATGAATTAGATGTGGTGGATAGTTTTGGAACGGTTCCCTTCCTTGACTACAAGCACTTTGCTCTTAGAACTTTCTTTCCAGAGGTAAATATTTACAAGTCTTTCAGTTGTCATCCCTGACTAATAGTAAAAATCTAGGAAGATCAGGATCAAATAACTAAAGAAAATACTACACAGTAATTGCACATTGTTCTCATAAGAAACTTTTCTTAAATCAAGAATTACCAAAGAACACTTAAAGCATATATCTGTATTTAGCCAAGCCTTTATGCTGTAGATCAAGCAACATTCTTGAATTTTCAAGGGTTGTGTGTGTATCCATGTATTTTTGTTCAGCCTCACTGAGCTGCTTGTTTTTCAGGCCATCTTAACCAAGCTATGATTTATCCATTGCTTTTTTTTGTTCCCATGCTTTCACTTTCAATGCTATAGCTAATTAAAGTAACAGTCAAGCTAGCTAACATGCTAGTTAACATCATGACACTTCCTAATTAGACTTATGAGATGAAGAAATGGCTCTAAGGTGGTGCTGACTTTCTACACCAAGGTGCTGACAGAAATGGTAAGATGTTGATTCAAAGGAGTGCAGCTCAAAGGCTTAGAAATTACATGAGTACTTAAGCATTTTCCAGTTTGGAGGCAGATATTTTCAGTGTTCATTAAAGCAGTTTGTGCCACTGCATCAGATGACCAAAGAGGTGTTCTCTTGAATGTTTTACTTCTACAAATTTATTTTTGCATGTGTGGCACATTATTATGCTGATAAGTGCCTTTGCCACAGCTTTCAATATTGTATCATGATGTTAACAGTGCTTACATGCATTGGTTATCGGATTGGCAGAAGCTGTGATCTCGACTGGTAATATTTTCCTTTATGATTGACACCAGTAAGTAGAAACTTGGTTTAGGGCATAACTGGTATGGGTGTGAATTATCTACCAGGCTTCATGTGTTACTCATCACTGCTTCAGCCAAATCTTGCACTCTTGTCTGCACAGTGCTTCACTTTATGGCTGTTTGTGATTCTAGTAAAGGCTCATTGTGATAAAGTTAAATACATGTGATAGTTCAGAATCAGGGACTGTGGTTTTTGTACAACACCAAATACCAGACACTAAGGCAGAATAATATTTAGCAATTACATATGCAGAATCCTTGTATACTTTGAGTCCAGTTCTCACACCAAATGTTTAAGGACACTGGGAATATCTCTGCTGGTATTACTGTTATGCCCCCAGCCTAATTTTTAGGGGGTCACTAGCTGGTTTGATGAAAGTAGAAAGGAACCTTTACTTCCTGCATCTCTTTTCTTTCTGTTTGTTTTGTTGCCAGGCATATTAGCATTGAAATAGCAGTCTTATTCTTGAGGATTTACCTTTTCCTATACTTTCCCTTGTCAAAACAGTAATAGTCTGTAGAGGCTGACTCAGTGGAAATACTGTGCTTTATGCAAATCAAAAGTTAAGAAAAAAAGGCATGCAGTTTGCCACTCTGCTGCATTCTGTGAAGTGAAAGTGGGAACGGCTCCTGTTTTGCCTTGGTGTGTCTCATGCCACTGCACATCCTGGAAATTATTTCTGTTGGATTTTGTCTCAGTTTGAAATACTTATCCCATGAAGGTACACTTGTTGCTGTTAGCCCTGTACAAACATACAGTGTCAGGCAAGTTACTTAACGTGTTGTACACCAATTTTTTCTGCTAAGTACTTATTGTTTACATTGCAAGAGTGTCCAAACATGCCTTGTGCTGTATGAATGTGGCAGAAAAGCAGTGCTGCACTAAACAAATATTATAGATGAACAGAGAAGCCAGTGGAGTTTATATTGCACCTGAGTGTCAGAATGGTTGACAGAAGGGTCGAGGTGACAAACCACCACTTCCTTCAGTAACCACATGTGTTTGAATGATGTCCATATTGCACTCTTTGTGCCCTCCAGTGGGATTGATGGGCTTTGTCTCATCTAATCTGAACTGTTTAAACATGGAAATTGAAGCTGTTCACTGAGAATCTTCTCTAGTCCGTGCAGAGATGGGCAGCTCAGGAAAGTGATTCATCCCATTTGTCCGAGGCGTCTCCCTTAGGACAGGACAGTTGCTCAAAGAGGGACTCCGATAACTAAAATTAAGAGTTATGGACCCCATCTTTGTTTTGAGAGTCTTGCTTCCCACTGCTTCAGTTTCAACTGGCTTAATTTCTTTTAATGCTTGTAGGTGTTGAATGGATATTATATCTATTCTTAAAATGTTAAGCCTGATTTTTGCTTTGCTTGTTAATATTATTTCTGTTTTCCCTCAATTTCACACATTGTTTGGTTTAATGCACCAGTATTTGCTCCCCGTTGACCGACATTTTTAACCTTTAACACAGTTCTGGTTCTTTCACTCTGCACGTGTGTTTGTGTGTCTTTTATTGGTAGTTTGTGTTAGGACTGCTGAAGAAGTTCTGGAAAAATGGGAATAGCCAGTGGAGGAAGAGGTTGGTAGGGTAGCATAGAACAGAAGGAATGGGAAAAGGAAGGGATGAAAAATCAGGTATGTAGATGAAAAATTAAATGTGAGATGCCAGTGTGTGCTCACAGGCCAAAGTCAGTCATACCCTGCAGCATCAGAGTGGTCAGCAGGCTTTAGGGAGGTGATTCTCCCTCTCTGCCCCCTGTGAGATCCCATCTGGAATCTGAGGATTCCTAGCACAAGAAAGACATGGACCTGTTAGAGCAGGTCCAGAGGAGGGTGATGAAAATGCTTAGAGGGTTGGGACACCTCTCCTATGAAGAATGTCCGAGCCAGCTGCGATTGTTCAGCCTTCAGAAAGGAATTAAAATGGGGCTTATAAGAAAGATGGAGACAGACTTTTTACCAGGGCCTGTACTGACAGGACAAGAGTTAATGGTTTTAAACTGAAAGAGGATAAATTTAAATTGGACATAAGGATGAAATTTCTTATGATGAGGGTGATGAGACACTGGAACAGGTTGTCCAGAGCAGTTGTAGGTGCCTCATCCCTGGGAATGTTCTATGCTAGATTGGATGGGGATTTAAGCAACCTGGTCCAGTAGAAGATAACCCTACCCATGGCAGTGGGGTTGGAACCAGATGATCATTAAGGTCCCTTATAACCCAAACCATTCTGTGATTCTGTGAGGAAACTAGGGGCTACCAGCATCACAGATAAAGCAGGTGACAGTAAATAGTGTAGATCTTTTGCTCAAGAGGCATTGACAAGGTGTTTGAGGACTGGGGGCTTCCTTTTGTGTGAGAGCTTTTGCTAGGACTGGATGTGTGGTGGCACCTGTGCCTCAGTGGAGACTGCCAGCATGGACCTCCTGGAGAGTTCCTTAGTGAATATTCATAGAGTGAATGAAATGAATATTGAAATGAATGGAAGCAGATGAGCTCAAGTGTCACTTGGTGAACAGCAGCCCTGTATAGCAAGGGCTGTCACTGCCACCCAGGAAGGATGCAGCCTGCAGCACCCCTGGCACAGCAGCACGTTTGCAGATGACAGTGACACACAGCTCTTCCTGCAGAGCATTGGTTGACTGCTGTGCTAGTGCAGCTCAGCAGCATCAAGTAACACACACAACACATGGAAGTTGATACCAGGTCATTTTTTGAGAGTTCACTTTCCAATGAGCTTTGGCAGCATGTTTGCAGAAGTTACTGTGTAGTTACTGTGTTTTTATATTGTATCTGCTCTAGAAGCTGGCATTTCCATTGTTTTATTTCAAGTAGTATCAGGAACATCCTTGGCATGTTTACCGTACATGTGTTAGAAACTTTTGGTGTACTTACAAATGATAAATATCCCTTATATTTTAGTCAGGAGGCTTTGCATCCATCTTCAGTGAAGAAATGCCACAGGTAAGCTGATGTAGTGTTACATGCCTTAATTTTTTTTTTTTTTTCAAGAGTTATTGTATCCCTTCTCTCAGTGTTGTCCTAGAACACATCAGCTTGCATCTTCAGTATGTTCCCTTTCCTCCATGAGGAGGGTTACATGGATTTATGTGCAAAAAGAATTTGAAGTGTAAGATGCTGTTATCCAATGTGTATTTGACTTACTTAAATACAACAGAATCTCATCATGGGAAATGATGGGGAAACGTAATTATTGGCATTGCTTTGTGTATAGGGCAGAAAACGTATGCTCTGCACGTGCATATTCTGTGTTGTACACAAACACAAATGCATTTTCGGTAAAATCCTGAGACCCCTTAGATAAACACAAAATTCCCACTGATTTGAATGAGGCCAGGATCCTATCCCATATGTTTCTTTCCATTTTTTTCTGAGCATTAAGAATCCATCATAGCCAAACTACAGTTTGCTTATTTTTGTTTAACTATTCCAGAGCAGAGACCAAACGAGCAAGGATGAAAGCTTCAACATGTTGCATGCTTTAATTTGTAACAAGAACTTTCTTGTTACTCTCATTCACACCCTTGAAAAGCAGAAAAATTTCTCTGTGAAAGACAGGTATAGTATGATTATTCTTATCATCTTCAAGAAAAAGAATTAGCAGGAAAAAATGACATGAATTGTAGCACACAAATGTATTTTCTACTTTTTGCAAAACAAACTTGCAGTACTCCAGAGCATTTTTCCTTCTCCATCTGCACACACTGAGGAAGAAAACACATTGCCATTAAAACAAGCAATTAAAGAGAAATTGGAATGTTTGTACATATAAACAAAGAGGCAAAGGAGCAGGACAGCTCAGTTCAAAACTGTAAACACTTCCTGCAGTTAGATCAACAGTTCTACAGTTTAGAAATGTTCTGTCACTGAAGCAGGTGTTGTTCTGCAAAATTAAGAGATGCACGTTCTGTGTTTAAAAAATAATCGCAAGAGCAGATGGACTTGCATTTTTTATGTTTTTGTAGAGAACAGTGGACAGTTTATGTGCCTGAGGAGGGAGAACTTAGGATATGATCTGCACTAAAGTGTGTTTCATTTATTGAAGATGACTGGGAAGAGAAATTCCAAAATTATAGCATTCTTTTTTTTCCCCCTCCCACAGGTGCTTGCTTGCATCCTTCTTGACTATTGCATTACAAACTAAGCTAGTTTATCTGACCCATATTTTGGAAGTGTTGACAAGGGACTTGATGGAGCAATCAAGCAACGTACAGCCTAAGCTCCTGCTCAGACGAACTGAATCTGTGGTAGAAAAATTGCTGACAAACTGGATGTCTGTCTGCCTTTCTGGATTTCTCCGGGTATGTGTGCATCTTTTCACTATGTTAAGATATGCAGAGAATTTCTTTAATTGATTTTTTTCCATAGGAGCTGTTAGAGGGATCAGTTTAAAGCATCCAATCTGGCATTTAACATTATGAGTATGCACTCTTGTAGTTTAGGTGACTTAGCTGGCTGTCATCAGTGGAGTGCAGGAAGAGAGCACATGTCCAAGCAATGATCGTGTCATGTATTTGGCCAAGATTTGTGTAGTTTTGTAATTCCAGCCTATCCTTTTCTCATACCAGACATTTCGGCCCAGTGAGATGTATTGTGATCATACTAAAAGACTAATACACTTGTTAAAATGCAGCTGTACCCATCTATGCTGGAAAACTACCAAGAGCTGGAGATTTAAGGAGTACCATCCTTTGGAAAAGTAAACTTCTTTCCAAACTTTTCAGCCTCCAAACAGTATTGCAGATTTCAAGACCTAGATTACTTCAAATGAAAACAAAATAAGCATTTACTTTCATTTTAATGTTTGTTTATTTTAGTAACTTGATAGCACTTTGTTCTGGGTTTCAGTGCTTGGTTACTCTTCCTGTCTCTCTTATCAATGTGGTGCTATCGCACTGTTGATATCACTCTCATCAGTGCTTGCATTAATACAGCAGCAGAGTTGTTTGAGGCTCAGCAGCTAACACTAGTTTCCTGGAACCGAGGAGAGTGCCAAGGAACTGTCAGAGATGTGTTTGCGATACATGAGACATCTTTACAGAGCTGTGCTAGTGAGATGCCTTAGCCAGGCTACAGGAATGGTGTCACGTGGAAATAGAGATACGTCCTTCCTTGCTAAGGTGCTTTCCTGAGCCCTGGGGTTTAAGCAGGAGAGGAAGGCCCCACTTTCATTTCCTCTTTTGCTGATACGCTGGGGTAAGTCCCACCAGCTTGCTTTCAAGACATTTTTCAGAGAAAAGAAAGGGAGACACCAATTCAAAAGGGAACTAGTTGTTAGCTTGTTTTCTCACAAGACTGAAAATGGAAGAAGTAGCTGAAGTATGCCTGTGAACATGTGCGTGTCTCACCCCCCACCCACTCTTTGGTGGAACTAGGAAGTGTCTGCCAGGTGGAGTAGGAGCAGCTTGTCTGTAGTGTGCTTGTGCACAGCAAGGGGCTGTGAGCTGTCTTGCCACTCACTCCAGATGTCCCTTGCTATTTGCATGAGACTTTCACACTGAAAAGCAGAAGATGGAGATTAAACAAATAACTGGATAAATCTGCTTGGAGGGATTTTCTTTTGTAATTGCAAGATAATGAGTTACTTAAAGGACATAACATAATTTGTTACACTTGATGTTTTCTAGTTATTCATGCTTATTTAATGATTACAAAAATAAATGTTTCTTGCATTTGTTTCCTGTCTTAGGAGACCATTGGTGAACCTTTTTATTTGCTGGTGACAACCCTCAATCAGAGGATAAACAAAGGACCTGTTGATGCAATAACTTGCAAAGCCCTGTACACTCTCAATGAAGACTGGCTGCTGTGGCAAGTGTCTGAATTCAAAACAGTGGTATGTTTGCCAGTTTGTGTTCCCTCCAGCTACAGACAGCTGTAATGTTTTCTCTGTTTCTAAGAAGTTAAAATAAGGCTCTTAAGACACTAAGGTAGTGGTTAAGAACCAAGATAGTAAAATTTACTGCTGACAAAGTTTCCAAACTAAGAGTCTAACTAGCTGGTGTTTCACCGATACACATTTCACAAATAGCACTTACTCCTCTCTTCACAGCATGCATTAATCACCAAAGAGTAGGTTTAATGAAGTCTCAGGGTTTTAAAAAATACTTCTCATCTTAAAGTATACTAGGAAAATATAAACAGGCTCAGAATTTAAACTAAACTACACTTTACTAATGAATGAAAGAATGGAATGCAGAAGTTTTATTTTTCTTTTGTGTTTACATGTGGCTAATCTTCAGGCAGTAATTTGCTGTGGGGTACCATATTGTTATCACCAAATCAGCTTCAAATTAGCAAGGTTACAGCATGGTGGGTTTTACTTAGTTGCTTGGTTGAAAACGAGATATCTGGAAAGTCTAGCTAAGCTTCTGAATTTTACCATAGATTTTTTGCCTTTCTCAAACCTACTGGGAAGTGCTTCCTGTTTTCCAGTTGCACCCAAACATCTTTGAAAGCTGGAGTTCCCTTACTGATTGCCATTCTGACACTGAGATGAGAAGGGATAGCAGGGTTATTGCACTTCGGAGCATGAAAAAATTGTGACTTTTAGAGTAGGAGGTCTGAAAAGGGTTTTCAGAATAACCATGGCACTCTTCTGCTCCAGAATTTCCAAGTAATTTTAGGTCTGAGAATTTTAAAGTGTGTATTTCCAGTCATTTTTGTAGCTTCCTTGCTTCTTAACTCCTGGCTTCCAGTCAGAGTTACCTGACATAATGAGGAGTGTGAGAAGTGCTGCTGAATAGTGGGCTTCACACCTTGGGAGCAGAAACTGCCAGGCAGCAATGGCCATGGCAAGGACAGTTCAAGTGCTGGTGGCTTTAAAAGAGAATTCATTCAGTCCTTTTCAGAGCCCATATGCTGAGTCTCTGGTAGGACTGAGGTTTCCAGGCTTGCCTATCTTCTGTTTTGAAGCAAGAATTTGGAGGTGCTAAGATGCCATATACTGGAATAGACTACATGACCCTGAAAATTTGGCTGGTCAGCAGTCCACTGGACTTACCTCACTGGGCCATGTAGGAAACTCACTGAAATGGCAACATTTCTGTGGTTCATTTCTGAATTGTCATTTTCTAGTGAAAGCTTCAAACTGATAATGTAATAGTCAAATCTTATTCTTACAAAGCTGTTGTTAGAGGGTGCATTTGAAGGTACTTCAAGCTAATTTACCAGAGTGTGCATTTGGAAAGGAAACTTATGACTAAGAATCAAATACATAACCCAAAATCTTTGGTTTCCTTGTTTGTGTGCTGCATTCTGGCAAGCATTTGGGATCCAAATTTAAATATATTGCTATATTTGTCCATAGGATGCAAAACACAGTAGTGATGCAGAGCAACAATTTTCAAGCAAGCTCAGTGTGCCTTTTACTAGTGGACTGCACGGAAATATCTGGTCCTGTGGAATTAATTGACTTTTCATACTTATAGCACACATTTAAATTGAGAGCCCCTTGGGGGGATAGCTGACTCTGAAACTGCTGAACAACCTTAAATACTTTTTCTATAGCTACTTCTATGCATGCAGTCACTGATAGGGTCTTGAGGTCAGACTGCAGTGAAGAAGAGGAAAGGTAAGTGGTCTGAGGGACTTGCTGTCACTGGGGAACACTGCAGATGGATGAGGAAGTGAGAGCCCACAGCCCTTCTTGAACCTTGTTTCCTGCCTTTGTACTCTGTATTCCTGCTTTTGAATAGGAGATAATGATACAGCTATAGGGTTAATATAGATCAGCTTTCCCCATTAAGGTGCAGCATTCCTTGGACTTAGATGAGAAGTGCTGAATGTTCCCTTTAAAACCATCACAAAAAGGGAGAGGAATCCTGCAATAAAATTGCAGAGATGAAGTTCAAGGACTGTAGTTCTGGCTGGACTGGAAAACTGTTTTGTTTGGTGGTTTATCTGAGATTTATGCTGGAAGCTAAAACTGTGCTGTGAAAGAGACTTAGGTGGAATGGGGAGGCTTTCTGGGCTGGGGAAGCAAGCCAGCTGTGCACATTTTCCCTTCAAAAATAGCTTTTAACAGGAGGCTAAAGAAAAAGAAGTCAGTTTCCTTCTCTCACTAGCACCACTTCACATGCACTGCATTGAAATGCAGGACCTGTGAGCTTACAGACAGGGAACCAAGTGTTTTCTCCTTACTGTGGAAGAACATTTCTGCCTAAAGGATTTCAGGTTTTGTTTTCTAAATGGAATAAATTCTGATTTAAGTTTTCAAGTGCATTTGCACTGTTGCTCACTCCAGTTGCATTCTGAGTCTTGCAGTATTTTGTTGGTATTTTGTTTTGCCCCTTTCCCCAGCCCTACAATAGCAGTACATTAAAATCTATCTATCCAGAGCAAAGCATAAAAATACAGCCAAAAAGAGGTTGATATAAAGATGGTGGAGCAAGTCTGCAGGCACTTGGTGTCCGGATTTTTTTAAGCGTTATAGGCACTTGAAGGTGCAGGGATACATTTGGTAGGCAGTTCAATTGTCATATCAATAACACGGCACAAATAAGGGTGTAGGTGCTCTGCATGAGAATCTCTTCTTTCAGGATTGGGAGTTCAGTTCCAAACCAGTAAAAGCAGGATACAGACAGGCTCCTAAAAATCAGGGTGAGCTCCACAGGTCAGGAGAGGTTTTTCTTAAAATTCAGGCCATTTGTAACCAGAAAAAAGAGAACCAAGAAACATGTTGTGTTTGAATTGTATTAGAGCTGTTCCCTGGCAGGGCCCCATGCATTTTTTAAAAAGGCCACAGACCTTGAATCACCCAATGCCCTATTGTTAACCCTCTCTGCTAGACAGGGTGAGGCATTGAACAGAGATAGGCTGCTGAAGTACATACTCAAGTGGAGGAATTGAAGGAAAGATGCTTCTAAAAGCATTGGTCAAGTATGGGCTGAGAAGCTGTGCTCTTTCATGCTGTGCTCATATTTGAGTACTGAGAAATAAAGCTGCCTTGAAAGAGACTCGGATGTGTCATGGAGCCTTTTCTCAGGCTGAGGAAGCAAGCCTGCTTTCTCACAGGCAGACAAGCAGCTGCACCCCTCGGCAGATAATTTGCTCAGTGACTGATGAAGAAGTGCACTCCACAGCTGAGTGTTAGCATTTCACTGAAGAGTTTCATTTTGAATAGAAAATGCCAGCCTGGAATGGGAGACATTCTCAGTGGTGTATCTCCTATGGGAAACCAGGCGAGACTTCTTGTGGTGGACTTTGGACTTGCTGCTCTGACATTCCTTTGAGTAGTTACTGTTTATTTTTAAAAAGCATTTAGGCTGTTGAATTCTTTGCTGAGATGTGTTTGCATTTTTAGATGGGAAGAAATTATCTAATTCACCTGTTCAGCCAACTGCCTTTTATTAAAAGTGAAGCATAGTGGAAGGTTGTTTACAGTGTTCAACTGCTTTATGAGTTAGAAGAGGGGTGTTAAAAAAAAGTGGGTGGCTGTAAGGGAGTAAAGCAGAGACAAGGAAACCAATTTCCTAATAAGACATCATGGTTGTGGTATTATTAGTCACACTTTTTGAGATACAAGGAAGCTATTAAAAGCATGTGACATATGGGGATTTTTGTCAGCAGAAAAGAACACAGCAACCCTCCCTGCAAAGTGAGCAGTGCAGATGTTGGGTACCAGAGAGTCCTCTGGATTAGAGGCAGATTGAGTGCCCTATAGTGCAGCATCAACTGCACAACCCTTCCTTTGTGCAGTGCCCATCTAGCCTAAATTTAACTCCTGCACCATTTTCTCTGCCAGTTGGCTAACTCTTCTGTAACTGTTCTATAACCTCTTCACAGGTGACTGTTCTGGCTGCTGCAGAAGGATCATGCAGTCAATCTGATTTTTCCTGTTTATTGTATTTCATAGTCTGGGAGACGGGAGTAGTTTTAAGGCAGTTTTGTTACGTGGTACATCATGGTACTGGCTCTTTACATAAATTGTCTAACTTTCACCAGTCAAAATGGGGTTTTCTAGGTTTTTTCTGTCTGTCTGATAAATGGAGATATGATTTGTTCAGATGCATAGCTGAATAGATAACAGGGTAATGAAAAGGAGTCCTTGAATAGCCCAGATTATTGTTCTTTATTTCTAAGAAAATACGATCTTATCGCATTGCTTTATTAGACCACATTTATTATCTGCTATGGTTATTAATAGCTCTGCTAAATAATTCATTGTGTGAAATTAATTTTCAGGGAAACTAAAAATCTGAAAAGCCCTCTGCAAACACTTTCTTCAAATGTCATTATTTCTGTGACTACATGGGTGAAAATATGTTTTTTTAAGTTTGTTCCTGTCTTGTAGCTAGCTTCCAAGCTAGCTCCTATACAAGTATTGCAGGTGCCACCTTCTCCTTAAGTAGCCTTTAACAATTCTTGCAATCCATGTTCAATCTTTTCTGAAAAATACTGTGACTTTGTCTTGCTGTCATAATTTCTACTGCATGAAGCCTCATCTCTAGATATTATTAGCTTGAACCAGGTCCAATAAGTTTCTCCCAAACCTTTCCATAAGTTAATAGTGTTTTTGTTTCCTTTGCAAAGTGAGAGAGCTTAGAAAAAGGCTTGATGATATTTTCTTGTGACTTCCATGTATCCTCCTGTCATTTCTCATATATTTTGTGACCTCCAGAGCCAATCATAAAAGGGCTTTCATAATTTTACAATAGCTTCTTTTTCTATTTCTACATTTTGTGTATAAATGCAGTGATTGTGACTGTCAGCTTCTGATTAATGGTTTCTAAGGCCAGGGATTGTGCTGTCAGACAGGTTGAATCTGATTTATGAAAACTTCAGCTGCAGAGGGACAACTTAATAATAATTGGCTTTCCTAGCTCCCCATCAATTTCTTCATCACTTAAGATTAACTTCTGCAGGAAATCATATCAGCAAAACCATCTGGCTCTCATGGTTTAGAGACTTCTACGTGTTTAAATATTCCTTCCCATCTGACCACTTCTTTGAGTTATAAGCATTCCTATTATCCTCACACTGTGGAAACTTTCACTTAAGGAATCCATACATTACTTGTATTCCACCTACATGGAGGATGACTGCTCTCTTTTTACAGTCCTGTCATCCTACAGCGTGTGGAGCAGGGATGGGAGGACTCCCATGTGCTAATGACTGTGTGAGAGAATGTGCTGGAAAGGAAGGGAGAAAGAGAAATAGACAGTTCCTCTTGATAGTCTGAAAGGAGCAGAAAATGAAGCAGGAGCAGGAACATGAATATTGCAGTGTAGGAATAATGTTAGAAGGAAAGGATCATCTAAAGGAAGGAATGCCTCCAAGGATGCAGAGCCAAGTCAACATCAGTTAAAGTGCGAGGAGCTACTTCAGAAAGATCACTTTGGAGACTAGAAGGGGCAAAGACTGATTAAAATGAGTTCTCCAAGGACAAAATACAGTTAGTCCCTGTCTGCATTTTTATCCTACAAGATCATGACCTCAGGGCAGTCAGAGTCAAGGACAGGACTGCTGTCTGTTCAGTTGGTCTGTGGGCCTAACCAAGCATGACTCCTTCATTGCTGTGCCAATGTATTTTTTTACTAATTTTCTGCATGAAATCCCAACCTGAGGCATGGTGTCCAGTCTGCTTCTCCTTCTGCAATTCCCACATATCCTTGTCTCCTGTTCCGTCTGTCCTTTCCATGGACTCATTTTCCTCACAATTAAACATCTCAGTGTCCTGATTAAGTTGTTCCCTGTTACTTCAGTTACATCCTAGTCTTTCTTATATCCTGGTCTTCATGGTTTTGCAACCCTGTTTTTAATACTCCCTTTGCTTCTGTAGAAACAGTAAAGTTAATTTATGCTGCATTGCACTGCTTTTTTTCACCAGCAGCTTGCTGTAATTTCCGCTTTTGCTGGGTAATAAGCAGAAAATACCATTCTACAGCTATTAATAACTACCCATTTTTCTAAGAAGATAGAAAAGTTGTCCCTGCAGCAACCTGGACAGAAGTTCTTTCCTTCACATGACAGCAGAGAAAAAAATCAGTTTACTTGCTTCCTGTTTTAGTGCTCAGTCCTTCACAGAGTCACACCTGCAGTCCTCTCATTTCAGTCAGAAGATAGAAGTTACACCAGAACCATTCAGCAGCCAGAATTATTTGAGTACATTTATTTTCTTGTGGCACTTGCAATCAAATGCTGGCACCTAAAACACTAGTTTTAATTCTGTTCCAAGACATCTCCAGCAGAGCATCTGTATCCATGCAGCTGGACAGTGATTTCACTGCACAGAGCAAGCTGTGGCACTGGAAATTTTTGCTGTCACCGCTCAGCACTAGCAATTCTGTGCTCATCCCTTATTCCCTGCCTTCTAGCAGTTAATCTGCCTGACCTGATCAGAAATATGACCTGACAAAAAAACCCATTCCCTGGAAATGGTCGCTCAGTGTCACTGGCACCTCCCTCCAGCCCTTACTCCAGCTTGTGAGCAGAGGAGTTGTGTCCCAGCCAAGAGTAGCTGTGAGCCAAAGGGTGGGGGTGCTGTAACCAGACATGGGTGTTCAACCTGAAATAATAACTAATAGAACACAATGCACTTTTCTGTGCAGATCTGTACCACTTTGGATTCTGTCTGCTGCAATGTGCTCTCTCTTTTCACTGCTTCTGTGGCAGCCCTGCCTGTGCTACCTCCAGAGACACGGCTGTACGCTGACAGACGCTGACACCTCCAGGGGAGGTGTACTCTCTGTGTGATATAAGGCACTCAGCATAATCTGCTGGTGTAAACATGCATTTTAACACTGCTTTCTATCCACTCAGAATCAATCTTGCTTACCGTGACTACTTACTCAGCAGCCTTATCAGATCTCTTGTCGCTTACAGTTTTGTTGTTAAGGCGTTCATTTTACATAAAAGATCTGCTCTTTTTATAACATGCATTGTAATTCTTCCTTGTCTCTTTTTCTTCAGTAATTCACTGAAATACATTTGCACAAAAACAGAAGACAAAATTCACTTTTGGAAATATATAGCTATATATATATCTTCAGTTTTTTGAACAGGAAGAATTCTAAATGCTTCTTTGTGTAATTCCTTCAAATAATCTTTATTTGAAATAACTTTAATAATAAATATGCTGAAAATCTCTTGGGTGCTGAAAATCTGTCAGGAGTTTGTAGGTTTCCTATGCCAGGTGTTCCCTGTAAGTCAGAATAACATGTGTTTCTTTCCCCAGACGGTGAACATTATCTTTGAAAAAATCCCAGAAAACGAGAGTGGAGATGCCTGTCAAACTATTCCAGTTAATGTTCTGGACTGCGACACCATAGGCCAAGCCAAGGAGAAGAGCCTTCAGGCTTTCTTTAATAAGAATGGCTTTCTCTATGGTCTTCAGCTGGATGAAATTGGTCTTGGTAAGAGAATGTCACTATGTTGTATTTTCATGGAGTTTACTGGTCTGTTGTGGAGTTTGCTTGTTACGAATGCCTACCTTTGGCTTTGATTCTTTTCAGAGCTCATACAGAACGTAGCTTTTGTGAGAAATTTCGAGGCAAAATCTAGATCATTTATGTTACCAGTTAGAACACTGGAGCTATATGTGCTTCATTTCTGCAAGGACTTCAGCATTGCAGTTAAGAAACAGGTGTTATTTATTATACATATTTAATTTCTATATCCCTTTTCTGGGGTAAGTATGGTGTCTGGCCTGTCCACCTAAGTACAACTGGTTGTTACATTTTGTCAGTGGATAAGATGACATATCATGACTATCAAGTATTTTAGTCCCCATCTACTATTCCTCCTACCTTTATTCCTTCCTTCCTACAGGCCTATATTGCCCTTGATCAGAAGAGCCTTCAAATAAAGCTTATTTATAGTCAGATCAGGTTTATATAATAGTTCGCCTGTGACTCATAAAGTCACCTACATTATCTACAGATGTAAATAAGACTGTTCCAGCAGATGAGTCAAACCATCTTTCCTTGCTGGGTTTTCAAGAGCCCAGGGTGTGTAGCTGCCACCACCATCTCACTTCCCATGTACCCTAGTAGGAAACCTAACAAACTCTGTATTGCTGGCATTTGTCACTTCCTAGACTTGCTCCGTAAGATGTTGATACTTCCTCACCTTCTCAAACTCTGTGTTGGCAAGTGCCCATCATTTACTTTCTTATCTGGTGTCTATATCCTTTACAAGTGCCTGACCACCCTTTACATGTACAGCTCATTCTAGTGATCTCTTACTTTCTTCTGCTCCCAATGTAACCTTAGCAGCAGGGCACACTTGTGCAGCAGAACAGTGATTAGGTGAAAGCACCTCCAAAAACTCTGCCTTGACCAACACAAAATGGAGCATCAAAACCTGCTGAAAGGGAAGCCACCCAGGCTGTCACCCCAGAAAAGGAATCAGAGTGCAAAACCGCTTTCATGTGACATAGCACAAGGATAAAGAGAAGCCGCTCATTTGGGAGTCACTGGTCCATAAATAGTTAGGTGTTGGTTTTTCTACACAAGTATCTGTGAAGTGAGAATGCCATTGGGATGTAATTGTTTTCTGTTGTTGTCATACTGCAGAACTTGTATCTGAGGAGCAGCAGAGAGAATTGTTAGATATTGATGGTTCCTCAGAGGTGTTGGAGGATGGGATAAGGAAGCTAAATACCATCGGTCATTACGAGGTAAGCACAGAAGCCAGACCAATCAGTTTAGAAGATGTTTCTCCACAGCTCTCAAATGTGATCTGCACAGCTTGAAGACAAAGCCGAGCATCATCAACAGAAGGAAAGAATTGTGTGGCACACAATGTTCTTGCCATGAGTCATATTTTCTGTTACTTTTCAGAGGTTTCCTTGTTGCAGGGTTGTTTGGTTCAAACATACCAGGTAAACTGTTACTTCTGTTGAGCATTTAATTTAAAACAGAATCTGATCTCCAGCTATGAACATTGCCTTGGGTCTTTTTGAGTCTCTGCTGTTGATTTTTGTTGCACCATGAGCAACTGTTTACCTCATCCCACCTCGTATTTTGATTGTCTGAACAGACAGTATTGATACTTCTGAAATCTCATTGCGAGTCAGAATAAAAAAGGATTGATGGCTTTTCTCTCTCTTTTCTTGTTACCTCTTGTGTCAGTCTCCTTCCCTTTTTCTCTCTCTGTTTCTGCTTCCATCTGCTGTTGGCACTTGTACCATAAGTCTTCCCCTCTGCTTCCAGTTGCAGTTGTTTGCAATGCTGCAATAATCTGTCCATCATTGCAGCAACACACAAAACTGCAACCGGTGGCAGAGCCCTCCTGGGTGTAGCACACTGTGAAAGCGTAGCAAGCAGCAGTACTTCTCTAAGGAGCTGTCAGTGACGCCAGTCAAAATAGAAAGTGAGATGTTGGAGGAAAATGTGCAGCAGGTGATTGGCCTCAGGTGCTATGGAGGTTCACATGTGATGCTACAGATAACCTCCATTTCCAAAATCTATCATGCTGAGTGCTTTTACAGATCTTTTCTCATACCTCATTGAATTTGAAAGTCTGGCTCTTAACATGTTCATAAATTTTTATTTATTTAGAAGTGTTGCTGCCATAGGTCTGTGCTGTGCAATGCAGTATAGTGCTGAGGAACCTGAGCCAGCACGGGACACGTTGCTGTCTGCATGAGCAAATACAGTGCCACCCATAGAGAAACAAGGATTCCTAGCAGGACTCTGTAGCCTGGGCAGAGGACAAGGCTGCTTAGATCTGAAGCAAGCTCATTTGGAGTCACTTTACAGATTTTTGTAGGCATTTGTTGCTCTCCTTACCTCACAGGGGTCAGTAGTGAACCCAGATGTCCTGAGTCCCCGTACAGTGGCTTTTCCTGTGCCTGTCTTGAATCTTGTCTATCAATGAACGTGTGACCTCCTCCACTCCATTTGTAGAGATTTTGTACAAATTAGGACATTGTAGTGTTGCAGTTTGAGCCTGTGCAGCAAAGGTCAGTGTAGATTTGAATCTGATTAGGTGTTTGAACTTCTGTCTAAAGCAGCAGTATCTGCCCTCTTTACCACACGCAGCTATTGCAGATGCTCCCTGCTTTTTCCAGCAGCCTTTTTGCAGCTCTGGAGCTCAGCCGTGGCTCATGGGAGTTAGACCTCACGGCAGATAAGTCTGCTCCATCGGTTTCTGTCATCCCTGGGTATCTTTGTCCCAGCCCTTGTTTTGTCTGAGGTTTCTGCAGGCAATGGTTTCTTGCAGATGCAAGTTAGGTAGGAGGCTTACTTGTTTTTGCAAAGCTGTAACTACACTAATTATAGCTTAGCAGCTGCCTTATGGAAATTGTACTGCGTGTCTCTTAGATATTTTAGTTCACATTTTCTGGCACTGACAAAATAATGTACATTTTAGGCAAAAGCTCAGTAGCATTTTAGGCAGTGGCTTAGCGGCAAGTATTAGCCATTAGCATGTCTAGTTTATTTTCTTGTATGCATACTGATGCAAAAAGGAATGTAAAAGTGTCTAGATATCAAGAAAGAGGAACATTGCATACACTCCATGAGGGCAGTAATGTTGCCTGAGAAATTCTGACTTATATTTCAACAAAGCCTCAAGTTTTGTGGCAAGTCTTAATTTTCTTTTTGTTTGCCAGCCTTAAATGCTTGAAGGTAACCAGATGTTTGAAATTGGGAAGTACCATCAAGTCTTTTTAAGACACTGGAGCATGAGGGTTGTGTTGGGAAGGTCCCAGAGTCACCAATCAATCTTGAGAAAGCAGACTTTGTTTCTACACTGATTTTTAAAATATGCAAGAATGGTACATTTGGAGTTTTGTGTAGTGTTTGTGAAGAGAAAAAAATCAACTGTACTGTTAGACTCTCATATGCCTCTGGCCTGTGTGCTACTTTTGCTCTTAATTTTTTGGCTCCTGGGAGGATTATTGATATGTTTATTTATGAGATCTGTATGATCACTTCCACGAGAATAACCACAAGCCATGACAAGAAAGTTGCTAATTATCTTGACATCCTATTCCCCACGGAAGAAGAGAGCTGGACAGCCACTTTCAGATCTGCTGTCCAGTCACAGATCTCCAATTTCTCAGCTGATTTGAGTATCACATGCTCCAGGAGCAAGCAGAGTCCTGTAGAGTGGATCTGAATGTGTGATCCTGGGAGCTCACTGGCAAGGACTGGATTACAGTGAGGACAGGGGGCCTGGGGAACAGCAGGCATAGAGCCACACTACCACATCTTCTGTTTGCAAAGTAGCTGGATTACACATGGTCTGGATTGGAAGAGATCTCTCTTCTCCCTGTTTGTCCCCCTCAATAATGCACCTGACAAAACAAAGATATTTCGAGGTGTCCATGGGAACAGCCCACCACAAAAAGTGATTTAGAAAGCAAGATGCAAAAAGAAGGGGTTTTTAAAATGCTGGGGTTTTTTTATTGGATCACACTGAAAGAAACAGCAAGTATGGCTGCTGCAATAATGATAAAGGAGGGAAAGTATAATCTACTCACTGCTAAAAGCATCATTTGTCCCAAAATAAAACCTAGAATGTAGGCTTTGGTCATGGCTGCACTGCAGCAAAGCCTCTGATTCCTGGAGGGAGGGAAGCACCATTCTCCCTCACAGCTCTGCCCGTCTCCCTCAGGACAGAAGCCAACACATTTCAGCACTGAGCTGCCCTCCTAACTCCTGGGGAGGGAATGGAGGCAGCATGTTGCCCACATTGCTCGAGGAGGGGATTAAGCTCCTGGGTAGCACTGTTCCTGTTTATCTATCTTCAGGGCCAAGTAGGAGGACTGTCTGGGTGTTTGTGGCCCCTCACAAGCTAGCCTTAGAGCATATTCCTATTTGTAGTGTGGTTTTCAAGCATTCTGTGCTATCTAAAATAGTTCTGAAACTCTATGTGATAGATGGAATCTCTGCAAAAAGATCATAGTTATAAAATAGATTGCATTTACTTTCCAGGAGCAAATGTGAGTGCAGATTTTTTTGGCACAAGACACTGCTTTTGATAGAGTATCTTAATGTTTAAACTGGTTTCTCACACCAGGCTGGCTGCCAAGGTTTAAAAAACACTTAAATTATTTTGGCAGAAATCCCTTCCTAGAACTGGCCGGTTGTTTTTGTAATTATAGAGGCAAGTACACTAGCACTTGGCAAGACTCAACATTTGATAGCAGAGCAGTGGTGTAGTTCTCAGTGGGAGCCATTTTTTAGTTACTCTTTGACAATAAAAGCATGGCTTGCCAGTTTGTTTTAAAGATAATGCGTAACATCCTGGCAGCACTATAAATTCAGGGAAGGAGGAGGAGGTAGATTTTTCCTAGAAGTCCCAAGATGGTGAGATACAGATCTTGATCTTATGGTGTATAAATATTTTGCTCAGTTTGAAAATAGTTCTTGGGAGCACCAGGCTAAACCCTCAAAATTGCCCCTTCACAGGACATGTGTGAGCTGAAAGAAAGAGGACCAGAAGAGTCATCTTTGTGTGCACCTCCCTGCCTCACCTTTCCATAAGACCCTATTGCACTGGAGGCAGAGAATTTAACCTGAGCAATCTGTAGAAAGATGGGTGCAAGAAATAGCACAGAACAGTACATGAAAATGGAAATGTCCACATATGGGCTGAATTAGAAAAATCAAAGGAAGGGAAAGGTCTTCAAGGCTGGTGCACTGGAAGAGGTGCCTTCCCACCTGGCTGGATAACGCTGACAAAGTGCAGCTACTGCCTGTGCCTGAAAGCCGAGCCCTGGCTGCCTGCTGAGAGCTGTGTGCACTGCGGGGAGAATGAAGTGGGCTGGGCTGTGCTGCACTGCCAAAGGGTGAGGGACAGAGGAAATGAAACTGAGGCTTTTGTGAATTCTAAGGACTTCTGTTTCAGCGTGGTATGTTTGTTTTTTCTTTCAGATTTCAAATGGAGCAACCATAAAAGTCTTCAAAAAGAAGGCAAATACCCGATCAGGTAACAAAGGGATTGTGACTTATCTAAACTTTTGTGCAGAATGCTTGGGAATGCAGAGAACTGAGCTGTGACAAATTGTGTCTTGGTCAATAGGATATGGGAGAAATTGGTACTTTGATACAGTTGAGCCAAATGAAGAACCCTGGCTCTGGGCCTCTGGTGGGCACAGGGGGCCTAAGAGGAGGGAAGAAGGCAAAGGAAAGGGCAGAAGGGCTTACAGTCCTCAGCAAATGATTGCTTAGAGATACAGGCTCATAGGCAGAAAAGCAGGACAGGGAAGCCCAGGTGACACAAAGAGGGGGAACATGCCTCTCTCTCCCTGGTGCCTAGAACTGTGCATCACAGACACAGTGCTGCACTGTCCAGAGACATGAATGAACAAAACACTACTGTTTGGTAATTTTCCTTATTCTCTTGACTGTGTTTCTGAAAGCTTTGACTTGGCTGTCTCAGCAGCATGTCAGGAGATAAAGGGTACTTACAGGGTGCCAGTTCAGCTCACCTAGCCTTGTGATGCAGGTTGCTCCCACCCAGCTGGTGGATGAGGGGAGAACTTTCTGTAGCCCCTGTTAAGGAATACACTCCTAACACGTGTTTCCCCGTCATCAAAGTTAGGAGAGACCTGCGCATCTCACAGAGGGGTGGCCTCTCCGTCAGCAAAAATGAGGTTGTCTGTTCCCAGTCACTGTGTTCAAGCCTGACCTCAGCCCACCTGAACTCAGCACTCTTAGAGACTTTACCCACTGCAATCATCTCATCTTGTGCTGTGGAGGAGCTGTGATTGCTGCCAGCTTACCCCAGCAGCAGACAGGATGCCGTAGCTTAGTGGTCCCAGCTACAGTTTGGCACTAGGGAGGTGCACAGGGCCTGTGCATTTCTCAGAGGCTTCCCCCACACTGCAGGCAGGAAAGGATGACTCTGACTCTGCTTGTTTGGCATCCTGGATGCACCCTGGTGGGCAGCCCAGAGCCCAGCAGAACTTACAAACTTGTAGCTGTGTGTTTCATTAATGGCTCTTTGCTCTCTGTTTTTGTTGTTTAGATGTGGACTACTCAGATGAACACTGTCATTTGGTGAGTTGAATCATTACACTGCTAAGTGGTAGATTTAATGCTGAGCTGTATTTGGATCTGTGTAATCTCTCTAATCTCTTCATGACAGATTTTACCAGACTCAGAAGCAAACAAAGATGTAAAGGGAGCAGGTCACAAAGGAAAGCAAAAATTCAAAGTGAAGGAAATGTATCTCACAAAACTTCTGTCAACCAAGGTAAACCATAAAAGCTTTATTTTGGGGGAGGGCTGATGTTGGCTTGGCTGGTTTGGCATAACAGAAACACAAATTAAACCAGAAATTGTGCAGACTTCCTGTGTATAAATCAAATGTTAAATGAAAAGGTAGCATATAAAAATCACTGTGCTAACTATGGGGTATGATCATTTGCAAAGACAGACACATTTCAGGTTTTCTAATACTAGAGTTCTGAAATGGTCTTATTACACATAGTATCTCCTCAGCAAGCACAACCTTTATCTCTGGTTAAAGAAAAAAGGTTATTATTTAGGTTATGGAAAGTGAGTTTAACCACAGAGTTTCACAGAGTGGGTATGAACCCCTCTGGAAAGACAGCTTTCAGTCAACAATCTCCTCCCTGTGCTCTAGAATTTACCCAGCTTAGAGGCAACTTCTGAAGCCTGAGTTTCACAAGATACTGCCCACTAAATGAAATAATCTGTTCGGGTTTCAGATTAAGCATTCAAAGTAACTGGATTACTTTTAAAAGCAGGGTCCTTAGGATTTATAATACAACTATCTAATTTATACAATATGCATTCCTTAGGAATAAGTCCTGCTCACTCCCTCCAGTAACGTCATCTTGTTTCTGACTTACCCAAAATGGTTAGAAAACTCTTTGCAAATGCATATTGCATAAAATATTAATGGGTGCGCGACACTGAGAGCTGTACAAGAGGCCTGAAGGGATAATGATTATAGCGTTCTTGCATTTAAAAATCAATCAATCAATCAATCAATCATTATTTAATTAGGTTGTTGATAGCATCTGAAGTAATTTGGGATAGTCCCCAAAGTGAGAGTGAAGACTGGTCATTTCTCATTACCTGTGAAAACTAACATGAGCCCTCAGGAAATGCTGGAGTAAACCAGTAATGTCTTATGGTGGAAGACTGGGATACAGAAGAAAAGATCGGGCTTTTTAGAAACAGTCCTTTTAAAGGGCTTTAGATTACTCATCTCCAAAGTAGGACACTGCCCTGAACAACAGAGCTGTGATATCCTTCACTGTGAAATTCCTCTTGTGATAGGCTGTGCACTAAAGGAAATTGCATCTCACCATCTCTGTCTCTGCTCCCCTCTCCCCCATGCATGCACACAGACACAATTGCAGAGTTTACCACATGAAATGAGCAGGCCAGTATTCATCAAGGCCCTGGGATATGCTTAAATCCTTCTTGTCAAGAGAAGATTGGGCTGAACTGATCTTCAGAACAGATGTGAAGAAGAAAAAGCATAAAACAGTGTTTTGCTTTGTCTGCCTCTACTTACAAATACTCTGTAATTATGTGAGTCCAGCAGCAGCAGCCAAACCCTTCCTTTAGTGACCCAAATATCTTCACTTTTGAATCAGAAATACCCAGTTTTCAGTTCTTCTCTCTAATATTAGTGTCTTATAGCACCCAAAGCTGTTATCCTAGAATTAGATCAAGTGCCAGAGGCACTTGGCTGTGAAGTGTTGATGAGCACATGTGTTGAGCATGTGTCACAGATGGCACCTTGAAGACCAGTGCCCTAGGAAACTGGCTAAACTACTTTTTCTCACCTCCCTCTTACTTCCAGTCACAAATTCCAAGTGCCTTTAGCAACACTGGCAACAGTATCCCGAGAGTTGATGTTGTCTTCATTAGCCCAAGTGGTTTTTCCCACCTATGATTTATCAGAGTTCACCACGATTCTCGTGCCTGCAGAGCAACAGGATATGTGACATATGAAGGAACTCGGTGTGGTGTATTGTAGTTTTGTTTTTGCTATGGTCTTGCTTGCCAATAACCTATGGCCTTGATGTTTGCCACAAGCATATTGTAATTTCTGTGTGGTTTTCTTGGGGCACACTCAGCTCTCCGAGGTAAAATATCCTATTCTTTTCTTGTGTATAGTAACAAAGTATTAACTTTCTTACTTTTCAGGTAGCAATTCATGCAGTTGTTGAAAAGCTCTTCAGGAGTATTTGGAGTTTACCCAACAATAAAGCACCTGTTGCCATCAAGTACTTTTTTGACTTTTTGGATGCCCAGGCTGAGAGCAAAAAAATTACTGATCCTGATGTGGTCCACATATGGAAAACCAACAGGTATGCCCACAGGATATGTGCAGGGGTGCGTGTGCTCTCTGAAAATGTAGTTGCAAAGATGGAATGTGTCATGTGTGATCAGAAGAATAAGATTTTGGTGTGTCTGGGAATAAGATGTGGTTTGGCTTTGTGGATAACAGGAACTTCAGTGTATTGATTCACTATGGCACAAATCACCAGAGCTTCCAGGTTTGTGCAGTCTGCACACCGACTTCATACTCTGAAAGAAACAGCTGCAGACTGAGAGCATTATTTGAAGCTGGGTGCCTGACATATGTGTTTGCTCCATAGCCTTTGTTCCCTGACCCCGTTTTTAGCGTGAAGAAGCAGCCAGGGATGTGCTTCGTTCTGTGAGTGCAGTTGCAATTAAGGACCATTTTAAAGCAGTTGTGCTACTTGAGTGGTTGATTTTAAAGATGTTTGTTCTTTCTCTTTCTAGTCTTCCTCTTCGCTTCTGGGTGAACATACTGAAGAATCCCCAGTTTGTCTTTGACATTAAGAAGACTTCACACATAGATGGCTGTTTGTCTGTAATCGCACAAGCTTTCATGGATGCCTTTTCTCTCGCAGAACAGACACTGGGGAAGGTAATGCTGCCCCTCCAGTCCTCTATTAATTTCTCAACCAATATCTTTTTGAACTGTATAATGATTAAGATGGTGAAATCCTGGATCTGCTGATACTGAGGGCAGAATTGTCAGGGGCCTAATTAAGCTGAGTTTCCATTCCTTGTTGCTCTGTCTCCTGAGACTTTGAAGAATTCGCCAGCAGACAGATACAGCTATGAGAATGCCTTATTTATAGTTAACTGCTGCTTGTTTTCTGTGCAGTTCAGTTCTGCACAGTGTGTTTACACAATAGGTGGCAGAAAGTGGAAATTGTAAGGTTTAAATGAAGTTCTAATGTAGTTTTAAACAAAGGTCTTAAAAGTATTAGCATTATTTGAATTTTGTCTGCCACATACCAGCGTGCAGAAAACTCACACAATAAGCTAGTGGAAGCTGCAAAAATACTGAGTGACCTCTGAAGTTTGAAACAGTTCCTTTCACATACATTAGCTGCTCCCTTTTTATATGCAAAATTATTTGCTGGAGCAACAGATTCAGGAATCTTTCATTCAAAAACTCTTTAGTATAGTGTCCAGAACTCTGGGGATCAGAATTACTTCATTTTTCCTTTTCTTTGGACCAAAGCAGGAAGCTTTTGTTCAGGCTTATACTACCAAGGAAAACAGGCTAGAGACTTCTTAGCCTAGAAGAGTTTATTTAAAAACAGACTCATTTCCTATGTGATCTGATCCAACTGCTCATCTGTTAAAGGTAAACAGCAAATAATGTGCTTATTTATCTTACTTCAGGAGTGAAGTATCATAAATTAAGGCTAATCACATCACTCCTTGATGAAAAAACTGCAAATAAGCATGTTTGTTAGGTTTCTGTGCTTAACATCCACTGTGCAGTGGATGTTAAAACATCACTGTTGAAACAACAGCTCCTATTTGCTATTTGAAAAGGGGTTCTGAAACCTGATAAAGGTTTGCAATGCAGTAAACATCTTGTGACCTTTTAGTACTAAAATGTGTTTACTTCCATGATATTTAGGCTTTTATCTTGGAACATCTTTTAGCCTTTTAAAAAGCAAACATTTAAATTACTTCATCACACATTGGAAACAGTGGTGGCAAGATATCACATGGTTGTGTCATTTACTGCCCAGAACTTAAATGGGAAACTACCAGCCCACACTTTTACATTCTGAAAATAAGTTTTCCAAGTGGGGTTTCGGCTCCTATCACAAGCATCGGCACTTACTTCCTCTAATGAGCCTGAAGCTCCCAGGTGGGTCAGTGCTGATCTGGATTGTTGAAGTCCTGGGGTGAAAAAAAAAATCCCTTTGGCTGTGCGTGTCTGACAGTCAGCTGTCCATGCTCCCATACCCCTGAGGAAAAGGAGTAGGAGTGCCCAAAGAGATTTAGGGGAATGTCTGCCAGGACAGCTTCTAACAAAACTCTCTGGTGTGACACTGCTGAGGAACTTTCCTTTCAGCAGTACTGCTGAATCCTGTACGTAAATAGGGCCCTTTGGTTCAGCTCTCACAATCTTTCAGGTCTAGGGACCTGTAAGGAGGAAGTGAGAAAGAAAAGTATGTCTGAAGGACAAAAGGTCACCAATTCTGATGTCAGTAGAAATAATTACATGGCAACTGTCATGAAACACAATACACTATTAGTGAGGTTCTGCCTCTGGTTTGCATCTTTATTTCATAACCTTGGTCCCTTGCATGAAAAAAATGAGTCACACAGACACAATTAGATGGAATTAGCTGTGTGGAGGTGGAACCTTAGGAAATCTGTGCTGCGAAAAGTTACAAGCCTTCAAATTTTTTCTTTTAAGGAAGCACCAACAAATAAACTTCTCTACGCTAAGGACATTCCGCTGTACAAGAAGGAGGTGAAAGCGTACTACAAAGCCATCAGGGATCTGCCTCCATTGACCACTGCAGAGGTTGAAGAATTTCTAGCTCAGGAATCTAAGGTATGGTTAAGAAGCAGCAACTACATTTGCTTTCATGTAAAGTGGTTTTTTTTTGGAAGGAGAAGTATCTGACCAGAACTGTTTTTTGTTTTAGAAACATGAAAATGAATTTAATGAGAAAGTGGCCTTGTTTGAAATCTACAAATACATAGTGAAATACTATGACGAGGTAAGCACATCGGCAATTTCTGCTTAATCCTTAGTGTGGGGCTTGACACAGTAACCAAGGGCTGGGCTGCTGTGTGACCTGCTGGGTGCCACTGCAGAAGCAGCCCCTCCTTAGCTGCAGCCGAGGCTTCTCCTGCTGAGCTGTGAGGGGCTGGAGCAGCGCAGCCCCCAGGGTGGCTGCAGCCCCCAGGGCTCCGAGGGGGCACAGCTCAAAGGTTTGTCAGTGCACCTTTACTGTCACTGCTGTATTGCACAGAGACAGCAGCAATAACATCACCCCTGCAGTTTTGGGGAAGTTCCTCTATAGTCTTGTTTTACCGTGTTAGGAGAGTCTTACAAATGCTTGTCACAATCCTGTGCACATGCTCCATTTCCCTGGAGGTTCAGAAATCAGATTAGACTGTAGCACCAGGGCTCTCAATTTAACAGTCAGTGCAAACACCTCAGTGGAGCACACAGCCTTACAGCAAGAGGTGTCTGCTCCTTTCCCATCATAGCCCTCTTAATGCTCTGCTTTAATAGTCTTTCTCTTAAACAGAAGCAGCTATAGCTTCCAGTCTCTGCTATTACTAACAAAAGAAATCTTCTCTCAGCTGAAAGTACTTAGTCACAGGCTACCTCTAAGCTGCTTTCTAAGAAAATCCCTGTCCTCCACTTTGCATGATAGGATTCTCCACTCCATTTTGCTCAGCATCCTTAACAGAGGCTGCGTGTGCCTGTGCAGGGACTCAGATAAGAGCCAGCTGGGTTGTGTTGCCTGAAGGCCTCCTTATGCTTCCAGCAGGTTGTCTGGGTTTCCCAGCAACAAGGCCTTTTCTCTTTCATCCTCAGCAGCACTTGCTGTAGTTATCCAGCTCAGTCACCTGTTAGCTGGCTTACCACTTCTGATCTCTAATATCTCAAATGATCTGGATTCAGCATCAAATCATTGCCTCTTGAAACAAGCTTGGGATGATACTCAGAATGGCATCACCCTTTATTAAGCTCATTAAAATTATTGATATGGGAGAATTCAGTGTACTTTCCAGTCTTAGTGACCATTTTTGCTTTTTTGAAGCTAGTACTGGCTAAACTTAGCCCATCCTTAGAAGGAAATCTTCTCTCTGCTCTTCTCCCTCTGGTTTTTGACTGGGAGCAGCTAAACCTCTTTCACTGTTTACTGAGACTTGTCCCTGTGTAGTGTTGCCAGTAGAGATTTCAGACAGCAGTAGTGCTCCATTCTATCACCTGGGCCAGAGCCAAGTGGATGAGTTAGAGGAAAAGAGGCAGTTTATTGCCCTCAGCTTATAGGGCAGAGGAAGAGAAATAAAATATCACTTACAAATCTTCCCTAGGGTAAAAACTGGAGCACTGGCCTTGCCTCACACTCTGAGAGATGAGCATGTGTTGGATTTGTTTTGGGTTTTTTTGCTTGGCTCAGTCATTCTTTTGTGGAAGTGTTGCAAATCCTGTGATCAGAATGACTTGAAAGGAAAAGTACCAAAATAAAGTGTTAAAGTCGGAAAAGAATGTTTACAGATAGGCGGGCACTCTGATGGATTTTTCTGTCAGTAGTTGTTAGAGTACAGAAAAGCAGGCTTTAAAAAATAGCAAGTAAAATAAGCATTAAAAAAATTATTCTCTCTTTTGCTAATTGTTAACAGATTGTCAGCAAACTTGAGCGAGAACGGGGGTTTGAAGAAGTCCAGAAACAGCTCCAGCAAGTAAAAGCCTTATTTGATGAAAAGAAAAAATGCAAATGGTATTGAGCCGAGCACTGACTCACAGCATCATTATAGGGGATTTTAAATTAGTGCTACTGCTCCCAAAACTGTTTTGACTGTCTACATGTACAGGGTTTGAAACGTTTGGACACTCTTCTCCACTCTGACCATTCCAAGTAATCTACGATTGGGAACGAAATATGGGCAGGGTTACATATTCACACAAGGGCATGTAAAAGTGAACCTAATGTTGGCAGGGTCAGCATTTTTAGGTGCTTGTACACACATAACCCTTTGGTTCAAAAATACTGTCTAGTAAGCTTTTTGCTTACTTTAAAATAAGGTCAGAGGAGATGTGCAAAATACACTGTAAGTTCAGAGTTGCCCACGTGAACTTGCAAGTTGCTTACCTCTTTTTTTTTAAGAGAAAAAGCTGATGTTTTGCCACATCCTTTCAGCAGCTTGGCAAACTGTGAGGGTGAGCTCCGGCTTCAGAATACGGGTCAGCTGCAGTTTCCTTCCTTCCAGTCAAATGTTCGCTGGTTCCTGTTCAGAAAAAAAAGGAAAAAAAAAACCAAAACCAAACACATCAAAAAACCCAACAACAGCCTGGCACCAAAGTGGCATTTAGGATAAATGTGTTTAGCAGAAACAGTGGATCTGAGGTTGGAAGGCCAAATGCTACGTGGCAGGACTTACCTTTGTTAGGTTAGAAATTCCATGTCCAAAGTGAAGTGAACCACTGAGGAGAAGAGGTGAGGCGAGGCTTTTGGAGAAGGGCATTCAGCCACCATCAGTCTGTGTTTACATTTTTGACCTTTCCATACTTAAATCAGCTGTGAAACACTCGTGAGCAGCTTCGCAGCTGGAACTGCACTGCATCGGGACACTGTTGTGATTTGATGAAGCAGCTGACGATGGCTGCACTTTGGTGCACAAACCTGTACTCAGGTGCATGATCAGCCCACGCATCAGTGCTGACAGTCCTGGCCAGCCTTGCCATCTGTGAACAAGGGCCTCAAAGATCTAAAGCTAGCGTGGGGGGGGGGGGGGGGGGTTAGGTCAAAGGTTGGTCTAATAATATTCAAGAACAGGAAGACTGGTGTAATCTCTGACTGTGTTTGAGACGTTGATCCAAATGTGCTGGGGTTGGGTGGGGAAGGGTAACTGTCTGCCTTAGTCCAGCTGGGTTTTTTTGAGGCTGGCCATTTTGGAAGGAATGTGTCCATTACATTTGCATTGGTGGCTAAAGTTGGCCCAGCTGGAAAGCAAGGGTGTGGCTGTGCTGCTGGGATGATGCTGCTGCAGGGGCTACTGAGCAAAGCCACCAAGGAGCAGCCGTGGCTCCGGCTCTGCTGTGGCACCAGCACAGCCCTACCCTCTCCTACAGAGCTGAAATGCTTTGTCACCATGGACTCCACTTCAGTCACAGGAGGCATGTCCTGAGGATGGCACATGCCATTAGAGTTGAGGTAAGGCATTCATGACAAGGAGATACATTTCCATACATTTCTGGAGGGATCCCCCATTGGAGGAGGTGAGTGGTGTAGCACAGTGGCCCACAGGAGAGGGAAGAGCTGTCACCTGCCTTGGCAGTGGGAAAGGTGCCATGGGCCGTGGATGGCACAGATGGCCCAGGTTTGGTACAGAAAGGCAGTGCTGGGGCTGTGAGCAGCCAGAGGCAGCTGTGCAGGCTCCCAGGCAGTGGAGGGTCACACGGTGCTGCCCTGGAGGAGCCCTAGAGCTCAGGCACCGGTGTTAACGCTCCTGCTCTGGGCACAAAGGCAGCTGGCACCAGGCACAATCCTGCGGCCAGCCAGCGCTGGCACACACCAACCTGTGTGTGAAGCAAGGCAGGCTGTTAATGTGGAGAAAAGCAAACACAAAACCATGGTCCTGCTGGTCTGCCCCCTCCCTACCAGGTGATTGCACAAGTTGTTCCTCTTGCGTACCAGAGGGCAGCCACCAACCAACCCATACTGTGATGGCTTTGTTGGTTTTTTTTTTAATTCAAGTCTTACACTTGCTATTAAGTTTACACTTTATAGTTGATGGAATGTATGGCTTTGTTCAGGAAACTGCACTACAACGTTGCAGTACTTTCAGCAGTTCTCTGCCTGGCACAATGTATTTTGATAAGTTCAATTGTAATTGGAAAAAAAACCCACCCACCTCTAACCTATCTTGCCCTCTGTCCTAAAGGAGTGAACCGTGGCTTGACTAGCACTTAAGCTTGGAATACCCGCACGTAAGGGCTTGATTTTTATCGTTCTTAATAAAACATTTTAAAGCAGCATCAAATAAATAGAAAAAGCACAGTAATTGATATTGAAGGAGAGACATGAGTGGATTACACTTTCCAGATAGTTCTCTTCCACTTCAGGTGTTTGCTGGCAGTGCATTAAATGAACTGTGATAGTTTTGTTCAACAGTAACCTTCTGTACAGGCAGAAAAAACAACTCCAACATTTCTGCTTGAAAAGCTGTAAAATATAATCTGTTTGCGTGAGTCTGATCCTGTGAACTTCACTATATGTGTTTATATTGATGAGGAAATGGAAATCAGTCCTATTCTGTATTTGTACTACTGCTTGTTTGCTACAATAGCTTTAATGATTTCTAGAGATTAAGTATGTGTTGAATCAGGCCCTGTAGCTTTACCTACAGCCTGGAATAGGATTATTGCCTTTTATTCAAGCCTCCTAAACAGCGTCACTCTGTTAGTAAACCATTTTTAAGTCATGCTGGGACTTTGTAACCCATCAAGTGGATCTCACGAAGTGATGTGAAGTATAATTAAGTGATTGTGGCTCTTTTGGTAGGTTTGGGTCAGCACACAAAACATAGGCACACCTTCCATATCTGCAATTTGCCATTACTGTTACACAGAGAAAAAAGAACCACCTCTGACTATTATGGGTATTACGGCAATGCAACAGTTCTAATCACATCCTCAGAAATGAAAAGCAAACTTCTCTTCAACTTACTTTCCCATGTTTACAGGCAAACTGCTATGGCAAACAGCGTGTTTCTAACACTAGCTTACAGAGCATTATTTTGCAGTCATCTAGTTTGAAGTCAAATCTTACTAATGTGTAAAGTAATTCCTGTTGTACAGAAGTTGATCTGTTGTTTAAAATGAATCGTTAAAAAAAGTGCAAATGACAAATGTTGGTGTTTGTATGGGTTTATCTAGAATAAAAGCATTTGGAGGTTAGTTTGATTGTGTACTTTAAAATGGTTACAAGAAAGCAAACACATGCAAAGTCGTGCAAGGAATGGAGTGTAAGACACGGAGTGGCATCAGGTGAGAAACAGTGCTGCAGCTCCAGCCTTGCAGGGCTCCAGGACAGAGCCATGCAGGTCAGCACAGCATGCTTCCATCACACTGAAATTAGGAACAACAGGAGGAGGAGGCTACAATACAACATCTGACCATGCTGGGGAGGGGAGGCACTGGCCTAAACCCCAGCAGCTGCTGAGCAATCACCTCCTGCAGAGTCTGAATGGAGGGGGATTCCCTAAGCTGGAGGATTCCCAGCTGCCTTCCCACCTATGGGAAGCAGCAACAGCCCAGGGACAGGCTGATCATGCAGTGCCTGCTACACCTCCACACAGCCTTCAGGATTGGCACTTCAACTGAACAGCTTAAAGGCTCTGAGGGTGATGATACTTTTAAAAAGCTAAAAATGCTAAAAAGGATGATAACCCAATAATCCGTCTGTCAGGAGAAGGTGCTTAAGGGACAGGAAATAAGCTTTCACAAAAGGCCTGAGACCAACTGGGAAAGGCAGTCGACAGACCAGGTGCTGACAATCATTTGTCCTCCTGCTGTTAACTTTTTTCTGCCCTCCAAGTCTTACCTCGTTTGTGTAAACCGCCCTTATCCCCTGACATCAGAGAGCACCTTGCTGATACAGCCGGAGGTGGGGACAAAAACATGAGGCTGCCGACAGCTGCTCTTTGCAACCATTCCATGCCACTAGATGTGGTGACCATCCCATTTGGCAAAGCTGGCTCAGGCACAGTGTTACTTGGTACAAGCTCATTCTGCAGGAGGCAGCAGAAATAGCTTCTGTTACTTCTAATAGCTACGCTGTTTTCCTCAGAGAAGTTTAACAAATTCCTCAAGAATGCACAGTCCTGGTTTAGGAATGGTATTCCCCGATTTAGTGCTCCCACTGACACACTCCAAACCATGCTCTGCTCTCCCACTGCCTCACCTCCCCTCCCCTGTGGCAGGATGGAGAGGTGAATTGGAGGCAGAAAAGGTTAAGATCATGCGTTGAGATAAGAACAACTTAATGGAAACAGCAATGGGACAAGAAAATGCTCAGTACCTGCAGCAATACTAATGACAGAGGGTAGAAGGGAGACAGGTTCACATGGTTGCTCACTACATGGAGCCTGGCTGCATGACCCAGAAGGATCCCCTTCCCCTGACCCTGGAAAATGAGAATAGAATAACCCCAGCTCCCAGCCATGGCTCCATCAGACTACTGCAAAAATCAACCCTGTCCTGGCCAGAACCAGCACAAATCCTTATACTTACACACAGTATGGAAAATGAAAAATGCAGCCTCTGGAGAGAAGAGGTGAGTCAATGCCAGTGTCATTCTTTTGCTATTCCTACAGTCTAACAGCACTACTCAATAACGTATTACAAGAAATTGCACAGTGTGTTCTCACCATCCCATGTTTTTGTTACAGTATTTTGAAAGTAACAGCAACAAACCAAATATGAACAAACAAAACCCAGATAAAAAGAAAATCCTACAGTTCCAGGAAAGACATCATTATTGGATTATTGGGTAAAAAAATCTAGACAAATAATTGATCCTTCACAAGTTTCCTTAACTGGACTGATAATGAACTGAGAAAACTATTAAATAAATATATTCAACCTGGAATAATTATTTTTGTTGCAGTTAACAAGTTAGAGTAGGAACAAATACAGACTTACATTTACATAATGTGAAGGCAATTTGTTATACTAATCTCTGCTATATTATATATAAAAAACAATATTGCCTGTTCCTATTGTAAAAATACAAGAGGCACATTGTCAAGAGTAACAAATAAGTTTTCAGAGCTTTTAAAATTCTATTTTATCCTTTTTATCTGCATGGGAACATCATAATACCAACCTGGATGTGGATTATAGCATTGTTACTGATCAAAACTGCAACCCAGAGTAGTATATGTTAACTTTCACATTGAAGGAGTAAGAGGATATTATCAAGTAAATGTTAAAAGATTTATAAAAAATTGCTTTAAATCTTTATATTAAATGTCAGTTTTATTTTAAACAACACAAACCTTGAAAAAGATTTTTCAAAATTTCTTATGCTCAGATTATTTCACATTTTGACATTGTGGAAAAACACTGAAAAACAAACCTTATCAAGGAGTCCTGGCAATGGTTCACAGAATGGTTTGTGTTGGAAGGGACCAAAGATCCCCCTGCCATGGGCAGGCACACCTTCCACTAGAACAGTTTGTTCAAAGCCCCATCCAACCTGGCCTTCAACACTTCCAGAAATGGGGCATCCACAACTTCTCTGGGCAACCTGTTACAGTGCCTCACCACCCCCACAGTAAAGGCTTTCTTCCCAATATCTAAACCGGCCCTTTTCCAGTTTAAAACCATTGCACCTTGTCCTGACACTCTCTGGACTTAGAGGAAGTCTCTCTCCCCCTTTAGGTACCAGAAGAATAATGTCTGCCTGAGGCCTCCCTTGCCCTGCTGGCCATGGCTGCTTTTGCTGAAGCCCAGGCTGTGACTGGCTTTCTGGGCTGCAAATGCACACTGCTGGCTCATGACCAGCCCTTCATCCCTGAGAACTCCCCCATCCTCCTCCAAAGGGCTGCTGTCAGTGACTTCTTTTCCTAGTCCGTATACTCACATCTGGGATTTTCCATACCCAGATGCAGCACCTTGCGCTTGGACTTGTTGAACTTCATAATGCCCTCATGGGCCCAGTTCTGGATGACATCCTTTCCTTCTCCTTCTGCTGTGCCAACTGCAGAGCTCAGCTTCCTGTCATCAAACCTGCTGAAGCTGCACTTGATCTTACCATCTGTCATCAGTGAAGGTACTGAAGAGCACCAGTTCCAAGACTGAGCTCGGAGGGACCCCACTCATCATCATCCACGACCTGGACATAGAGCCATGGACCACAACTCTCTGGCTGTGTCCATCCAGCCAATTCCTTATCCACTGAATGGCTCTTCATCCATCAAATACATGTCTCTTCAATCTGGAGATCAGGATGTCATGTGGGACCATATCAAAGGCCTTATATGATGACATTTGTTGGTGCTCCCCTGTCAATCGTTGCTGTCACTCCATCATAGAGGGCCATATTGCTCAGGCACAATTTGCCCATAGTGAAGCCATGGTGGCTGCCTGGGATCACCTCCTTGTCTTTGCCTTAGCATATCTGGGAGGATCTGCTCCATGATCATCCCAGACACAGAGGTGAGGCACACTGGTCTGTAGTTTCATGGTTCATCCTTCCTTCCCTTTTTACAAATGGGAGCGATGTTTCCCTTTTTCCCGTCAACTGAGGACTTCACGTGACTACAATGACTTCTAAACACAGCAACAACACCAGACAGTTCCCTCAGGACCCTGAGACGCACAGCATCAGGTCCCACAGACCTTGTGGCTATTCAGCTTCCTCAAATCATCCCAAACCTGCTCTTGGCTTATAGTGGGAGGGACTTCACTTCCCCCACACATGCCCAGAGGAGCAGGCACTTGAAAGAAGTGGAAAGTCTGGTCTAATGGACCAGAAACAAACTCTGCAAATGAACTGCTGCTATGCCAAATATCACTGCACTGGTAACACAAATTCAGGGTGCAACCCCCTCATGAATGGCAACCCTGGATATTCTTTTTATGATTCCCAGTAAGAAAAGGTACTTTTACCCTTAGACCAAGCAGTTAAACAAGTTGAGCCACAAAGGGGTAACTATGCAGAATATATTTAATGCTATTCAGGCACATACAATCATGTTTTTGGCAAAATACGAAAAGCATGTACAAAGGATAAGTTATTGAAAGCTAACAGCATTGAGAGTGTGCAGATTTTATCTGGAGTCCTTGCTTTGTGCTTCATCTTCTCCAGTGATCTTATTTCCTGCCAAGCCCCTGTACCCCACCATTACCGCTCTCTAGATGGTCCAAGATCTTCCAGCTGTTTTCTTTGTCTGGTTTCTAGTTCTTCCAACCGCTTGCCAAGCAGGGCAAGCTCTCTTTGATGCTGCTCCTCCTTGAAAGTAAAAGAAAAAAATGTGGCTCTATTACATTTTGCACACTTATAAGGGACCAAAATGAGCCATACATTCATTTTCTTTAAGGAAAACAAAAACTGGAAAGTCCAAAACATCCTTATTTGTTAAATTTTACTCATCAGTGTTTCATGGGTATTGTTCTGACATTCTTGATGAAAAGCATCAGGAAGAAATACATGTGCAGCTGTTCCTCCTCTCAGATGAAGAAGCACACAAACCTGAGGTCTTGGTAATCGTGAATCTGTAAAGTCAACCTGGTCAACCTCAGGCAGAGAGACTTTGACACTCAGCAGCTGCGTGTAAGATGCTTTTAACCATACAAGAAATCAAGAGCAGCAATACTGCTTTGTAATAATGAAACTGTGGTGTGAGAACAACACTGTAGCATTTCTTGCTCAGAAGGAGCCATTTAAAGTCTCCCAGGAGAAGGACAAAGTATGGAGAACTGTAACATTCTAATAATGTTACATGTAACTGTAACTAACTGTTAAATTCTGTAACACAGTCTTTGTCTGTCAAATACTCCTTCCTATTGCAAGGAAGGGAACACTCTAGATAACTCAAAGTTTCTTACTTCTGTTCAAAGATGAAATACGCCTTCCTTAAGACTAAGGTCAGTAAAAAAGAACTGCTTCAGTACCCTCTTTTGCTGTACTATTTTCACAACTGTACTATATCACCACCTGAAGAAGGGAGAAGGATGATGCAGGCCCAAGAGGCACAGCAGGCAATGGTGTTACACTGACTGGATTAAGGGATGGTATGTCAGGGTTCAGAATGATACTCCGGAATTCATTGTGCCGACGTTGCAGGTCCTTCAGTCTCTTCTGGAGGCGAGCATATTCTTCAGAGGAAACATTCTGTCTAGGAAATAACAGATTTCTTATTGCTCAAAATCTTTGTAATCCCAACACAGCAGCACAGCTCTCCACAAGTGCTCTGCTGCTTAACACCCCCAGTTTCTACATATCCTTACACAGAAGGACTGGAAGGTAGAAGATCTGTGTATATTCTTTGCCTACATGTCTGTCTAAATGTCCCTCTACATATTTAGCTATCTGCTCTGTTATAGAGTTTACATAAAATAAGTTAAGCCTTCAACACTATTTACAGTAGTGAGTCAGGGAAGCCATATTAAATTAATTATTCAAATCAAGCTCTCCATAGGGGCTCAACAAAGAGAGAAAAACCAGGCCTTTATCTTTCAAAGAGGATGCCATGTCTCTTGCCATTCTGAATCCCTTTTAGAGGGATTCCTGCAACTGCACCTATCAAGTATTTTTTTCTCTTTTTCTTCTTGAAGAGAAGCCCTGCAGTCATCTCATAAGCTCTCAGCTGCCCATCCTAAAATGAATCTATTCAAATAATTCTAGTGCTGTAAAGGCCATTAGACAGGTTACTAATCTAGGTAACACATATCTTAAAAAAAACTTCATATTTGTAAGTCACACCTTGACCATATGTAATTTTTCAAGCTAAGAAAAAGCAAAGTTTATTACCTATTTAACACTTGATTTTCTTTTTCTAGTTCTTCCATCTTGGCTTCCAAAAGTTCTATTGTCTCACGCATCCTCCTTTGTTTATTGTCATTGAGAGTCTTTCTCTGTTAAACAGATGTTTCAAACAGCTAAGCAATAACTTAATAGATTAGATCCTGTAAAAATTAAATATACACTGTATGTGGTTTCAAGCTGTGACATGTTATAGGATTTTCCTTCCTTAAGAAGAGATGCTGTATTGTTTGAAGGTGCTTGTGTTGCCATGCTGGGAAGCAGAAGAGATGGGAAATGATCCATAGCTGTGAATGTAAGAGGCACAGCTGCCAGTCACTCATTGGTCAGTGACCAGCTGTACTAACAAACATTAACGGTATCTGGGAGTCACAACAGTCATCCTTTGAATGACTATTTATAAATTAGCATAACCAAAAAAGCATGCTTCCTTTTTTGTTTTTCTTTGCTCATATTGATCTTAACTTTTCATGACCTTAAAAGATACTGGTAGGTTTCATAATCTGTGTTCAATGTATAATACTGCTAATTAATATTGAGCTTTTTTAAACAACCTGCCTTTCCTTTCAAATTATTTCATAAAAAGGAGAAGAAAGGAGAAGAAATAAAATTTCTTCTTAGGTGAAGAAATAAAATTTTAACATTCCATCACGGAAAAGCAGAACATCGTTTGTCTAGTATCTGAAATATCAACCTCCCTCATCAAGGAGTCCACCTCTTAAATAACCATCAATGCACACATGTGTGCAAAGAAAGCCTCACAAAATCTTGGATGCCATTATAACAAAGTTGTTGGCTGTAATATTCTTCTGCATGTCACTTCAACCTATGTCTATGCTAATCTTGAAGAATCCAATATATTAAGTTATTATATACAGTAGACTGCAAATAAACTCTTAACATTGAAACAATTTTATCTGGCCAGCATAAAATTGAACTTTACACAGGCTGGATCATCCAAAAAGGAAGAGAAAACATGCCTTTTTCTGAGCAACTGCAGCTCGACTCAGCTTGTTCTTCATTTGCTTGTATTTCTCTTCATGCTCTGCAATCTGCTGAGTAAGCATATACTTCTCCTGCAGCCATTCCATACGCTGGTATTCTGAAGTCCTTTGGAAAAATCAGGTTAAAAGATTTAGGAGGTTATAGGAACAAAGCAGCATGTTCAGTTAATGACTTAAGGTTCTTCAAGCGGATGCATTTTTTCACAACTCCTACTTTTACATACTTAAAGGATCTGATTTAAATTTGATTATGTTAACAATCTAATTGTGACTACGACATTTGAACCTGTGCATTAACATTATCCTAGGATTTATTCAACCATGAGGCAAATTTTGAAAATTGATTCCAAGAAGCCAATTGTTGGTGCCTTGTTGGATTGGCATGCTGCCAATCCACCCAAAGAAAATTCCTCAATTCAGGTCAACACAAGAGCAAATGCCTATACCAAACATCAGTTGTCAGAAGAGTTGACAACTACCTTCTCTGTTTAGGAAAGCAGGGTGCTGCCCTATGGGGTCCACTAAGTCTTTTTAACAGCCTTACTTAGGATGTGCTCCCAACCAGAACAAACACCAGCTCAACAGGAAGCTCCCACCAATATGGTTTCTAGACAACATTCCAGCTGAACACACACCACCAATGGCATATGTTATCGGTTTAGACTTTTGCATGGTTACAACATACTAAAATTAGGCTGTGCTCTCTAGCAGTGGATAGGAAAGGAGCCAGTTTCTCCATGCTGCCTTGTTATTTGGGCTATCTGTATTGTGAATCAAAGCACACAAGAACTAATGGCATATTTAATTACACTACTGTTAAAAATTAAAATCAAATGGTGAGATTCTATGCAGCAGATTTTAAGAAGACCAAGGCTTGGAATTAGTGCATCCACACTACTCCAGTCCTGGACAGATGTGAATGCATCTCCGTACATTTCTCACCAAACTACCTCTCCCTTCCCCGCAGCAGAAGTGCTGGCATCATCCACTCTCATTTGGGGAACAGAGTCCTGGCTCATGTGTCACAGCTCTTTCAGCTGACCCAGTGTGGCTTGTACCTCACTCTTGATAGTAAATAACTACTAGTACCCAGGAACTGAAGTACTTCGGGCAAGTACTGCTTAGCAGTAAAAGGATTTCAGCTGAGGCAATGGTTAAAAATGCTTCAGTTGGGTGTGAGGGTTTCTCGAGGTGTTTTGGGCTGTTTGGGTTTTTTTTGGTTTTTGTTTCGTTTAAATGCCGCTAACATTGTTCCCAAAATGCTAAACCAATACCTGTTTGAGCTCATCTCTGATCAGTATCAGTCTCATAGTTTGCCTTCAGCTCTTTTTCTCCTTTCACATTTTTACTTCCAAGCTTAAGATTGGCACAGCCAGACATGCAGCTGCTTTGCCTACTTAGGCTCAGTGCTGAACTATATTACTTTAGATATCTGAAACCTTTTATCTTAAGTTTTCATCTTTTGGTCCCTATTTCACTTCCTCCTGCTTTGGTGCAACTTAACTCTTTGGTGTTCCAGCTCATGAGAATTTACTGAACTGAGGAACGATGGCCTATCACTCCCAGATTCATAAAAAGAATGGAAACATATCCCAAGGCTCTCAGGGTAGCAATGGCACAGACCTGCAGGACTTACATGCAGGCTAGCTACAAAGCTGCTTCATTTCTGCAATATCAGCCTTAGTGCATCTCTCAGTACCTACATACTTGTACAATAATCTCTGAGGACTGACAAGTTCCTTCCACTGCCTTCCCAGGAAAACCTAGTCCTGGACTGTTTTGTGATGCATAAATATGTAAATGACACTGGCAGTCCCATTCAAGTAACAGCAACAATCTCTCTCAAATGTGATTACACTTCCCTAAAGCAAACATCCAAAGTATTTAATGTGCAAGTGACACACTCTGCAGTCCAAATGCAGTAATACCTTCAGATGTTAAATTGAAAAGGACTACTTAGACTAATGACAACATCACAATTGCAGTACCAATTAGTAGCAAAAGAGATGTTGAAACAAAAAAAGTCACATTATGCCCTTTTGAAGTCCTATATTTAATCTTGGACACTGACTTTTTAAAATGCCCACCACACAATAATCCAGTACAAGTTAGACACATATTTGGTTACTAAGCCAGGAAAAAAGCCATTTCAGACTGACAATCTCTAAATTCCAGGAAAGAGTTCATTTCTATATGGAATCTGAATAAAATTTTACTTCTTTCATAATTTCATCATACTTTGATAGTATATGGTCAAGCTTGTGCAGAAAAAGGAAAGTGATGGTTTTTAATTTTGATGAGAGGAACTAGAAGATATTCTATAAGCTTTTACTTACCTCATATCAGCTAAAAGTAGCTAATGGGAAGTAGCTAGGGAAAAGAAATATTCACACATATACTGACTGGGACCCTGGAACATTATGAAAGCATAATACAATGCTTGAAAGCTTTTTTCACCCATACAGCTTAAACACTCTTAAAAGAACTGTCTGAAACTCTAGATCGATTTATACGTATAGAAGTTTGAAATTCATTTCAGTATAAGTAGAATTTAATTTTATGCAAGCAGTGCATCTCACTGATCAATAATTAATTTTAACAGATATGAATGGAAACAAACTCCTGTTTTTAAAGTTGCCATGAAGAAAACTTTTATACATACTATTCAACAGAATGTACAGCCATTTTTTACAACTATCCAATAGTTCCTGTTGATTTTAACTGTCTGACTTTATTCAGAATCTACAATCCATAGTTAAGTAATCCACATGAGAAGAACACAAGCAACATGAAAAGTAAAGACAAAAGAAAAAAATTACTTCTCTGTTTCCAGTTGAGCTTTCTCTGCCTGAGCCCTTGCATGCTGACATTCTTGTTTCAATCTCTCTATTATTTCCTTCAACTTCTGATTAGACACCAGCAAATCATTTTCTGATTGAGAAAGTGAGGCAAGCTGGAGTTGGATATCATGTATTTGCTACCAAAACAAAAAAGATTTTTTCCATTTCAGAAGGTATGCAACAACGGATTTTGAGATACTGAGACAACGCAAAATGGGGACATCAACTAGCTTTAGCTTTTCATTAGCCTTTTTTACTTGTTTCTTTTCTCTTTACTCAACAGTTTCTTCAGAAGCTTTACAGTAAGTCACTCTGAGACAAAGGGTTTCTATTGCAGTTAAAATTAGAAAGGTAGGCAGTACTCTTAAGCCATTGGAATGTCCCCCAGAACTTCAGAAATCAACACTTCAGCCCCAGGGCTGAACAGAACTCAGGACCACGAAACATTTAGTAGCAGAGCTGTGGAGCTATCCAGGCTCTTTTGGCTCATAACACACAATGTGTTACAGCCAGCAATGACTGTATGACTGTTCACAATATAAGGAAGCACTGAAAATTCCAACCTCTGCAGCCAGCATATAGAAATGATCATTTCCCTTTCCTTTTCCTCCCCCCACACGAACACTTAGATTCCCCAATTTCTGATTTCTGGAGGAAAAAAAATAATTGCCTTGAGCTTCAAGTGCACACAGCTTGCAGAGTACTTTGATGCACAGCTATTTTTATTACCTATTAAATAACATCACAGGCAAGCAGGAGTTAAAAAAATGGGCTTGATTTTCAACACTGCCATCAATTGACTCTGCAATAGAAATATACCTCTTTACACTAGTTTGTTCATTTATGAAACATCTGTTAAACACTTGAAGAACCTCAGATAAGAGATGCAGTGTAAATGCAAAGCATTACCTAGAAACAATTTATAAGTCTCCATGGCAACTGAATCTCCAGTTAAATAGTGCATAACCATATTCAATATACCAGTCTATAAACATTCAGCTTTGAAATTCCTGGTACCCACAAAAACACATGAAGCAAAAAGCTGCAAACCATTTATAGAGGTCCAGGAAAGCACAACTGATTTCTGAACACTTCTCCTTTAAATATCTGTAGTACACATTTTGTCCCTCAGGGAAAAAAAAGCCTTAAAAATTCAATCTAATCTTCAAGCACAGGACATGGTAACTACAGGAAAGAATGTATTTCTCTATAAAACATTACAATGCAATAAAACCTTACCTGTTTCAGATTAGCATTTTCACATTTCTTTGCTTCCAGCTCCTCCGTCTGCATAGTTTGTTGTTGAATTTTTAACCTAAAATTGTGTAAGACATCCTGTTTTTAATCTAATCAAAATACAGATGCTATAAATTAGGACACATCAGCCTGACAAATAAACAGCATTATTTGAAAGGCTGGTAAATATTTAAGTAAAAAACCATTTAAAATATATTTCTATTTGTTTTTAGAATTCACATACGAATAAGACTTTTGGAGTATGACTCGTTTTATCATACTGACCTTCATACAAAAACTGTAGTAAGCCAGGTAAACTCACAACCATAATAACCAACTCAGGGACATCACATTAGGGTCTCAACTTGCCAACTGCTGCTATGGTGCCATTGTGGAAAGAGAAATGGTTTACTCTAATACTAGGGCTACGCCAGCGGCCAGTACTGAACCAGTTTTAACAAATGTGTATTGCTAAATTATTACTTCAAAATGATCATTGAAACACTTAAAGGTTCGGATGAAAAGTGTTATTTTTTCAAACAGTTCATTTTTAATTCTGCGCTCTTTTTTACATCGTGCAAAAGATAATTTTGTTTAATCTACTATAATGAACATATCATAATGAAGATTTCTGTATCTATGTATAGTAGGCTTTTATACTGTCTACTGTAAAGACATTAAGGGGGGAAAATGAGAAATTTGTGCTAAGATTAGAAAAAGCCACACTACCTCAAACGCTGAAGTTCCTTTTTGCTAAGTTCTTCCGCCATCTGCACAGCACGGAGTTTCTCTTCATACTGATCCTTTTCAGATTGTCTCCAAGAATCTTGTTCCAGTTTAATCTTCTCTAGGTCAGCTAATCTGTTCTCGAGTTCTAACCTAAGACATTATTCAACATGCACACAGGAATCACTACAAAAATGCCAGAAGTGTTTAGTTAAGAGTGACATTTTCAAAAGCAACACAAAACAGTCCTCTTTTAGAAGTTGAGGAGGGAATCAATAGACATACTTTTCATTCTGTAAGGCTGCAATATTGTCAAAAACTTCCTCTTTGGCAGCTTGCACTTTACGAATTAGCTCCCGATCTTTTTCTACTAAAAGCACTTTATGACGTTCAACAGCTGCAGTAAGAATTTCCTTGTCAGACAGCAATCCTGCATTATACATGAAAAAAAGTTAAACATGTCATTATTGATAAGAACCTGCTGAAATCCTGTATTCAAATAACTTTAAAAATTCACAAAAGGGAACTAAAAATCTCAATTCAAATGATAGAATGAATGGGGGAAGGGGAAAAAACCAAAACACAAGAAAATGAGAAGACACCTTTCTTAGTGTAACAGTAATATTTCCAAAACTACTGAAAAGTGACCATTACACTGGAATTACAGTCTACAAGAGTTTCTGACTTTAATAGACAAAAGTAATCAAACAGTTGATATTATTATAGATTTAAACTCTAGAGCAATTTATACTAAGCATTTGTATCTTGATTTGAAGATTTTAAAAGGTGTTCCACAATAGCTATGGGAAGGTTGCATTTTCTGGAAAAGTTTATGTAAACAGTAACTGGTTATCAGTGAAACCAGTAAGTGGGCTACAACAAATCTCACATTTTAATCCACCCATATTACCAAATGAGGCATTTAAAAAAACATGACTCTAAAGGCAAGGACAAAAGATACAAATTAAAAATCTTGTGACTGACACCTGTGTTCACTGGCAAATAAGCCAACATGCTCTAACAGTGACTCCTGGTTATTTAGTGATGCAAATAGAATTCCACAGTAAGTTCAGGTTAACTTATATCTTGCCTGTATTCAGTTTCATACTTCATAGGGCCTAACATTTTTGATTTGCATTATACTGTAAATATACTGTCAATACAGAAAACACCACTTTTTCATTGCTCTTAGCGAACTTAATATTAAAGCAAGTGAACAGAAACAATTATTTCAGGAAAACAAAGCCGATCAGTGAGGACAGTCCTCTTTAAAGCTGTGTAATGATTTAAACACAACTAGTACTAGAAAGTTTTGGCCTTTTCACTCTAGAAAGCTATTTCAAGTTGCCTACATACTCAGCTGCATCAGGTGTCTTAAAGGAACGCTTATTTCCTTCAAAGAATGAGCTAAGTACTGTATTTTGTTTCATGTGGCAACCTTAGGGAATTGGTATCAATCCCACAGACACAGAATCAAAAAAAACCCCAACCACCATGTTAAGGTTTCAAGCAGAGTATGAAAGATTCTAGAATTTAGCAATAATAGAAAAAAATAACCATACAATTTGAAACAGATTATGCTCAAGTTCTGTCACAATTTACACTAATTTACATAAATTAAAAACTGCTCTCAACTGTTCTTCACCTAGTAGAGCAAGTGAACCAATACAATTATTTCAAACACCAAATGAATTGTCTCTATGACCTAGACCAGAAGTAGGTGGTGAAGGCTGCTGGGGAGTGTTCAGAGAAAAAATAATTGTATTACTCTAACTAGAAGTAAACAGATGAAATAATTACAAAATAATTTCATACTTTACCATCCATTTCACTTTGAATCTTGTTTCTCTCTCTTTCTACCTCACTCTTTGTTCTTGCTGCCTCCAGTTTGACATTTGTTACTTCCAACTTATGTGAATGTTTAAGTTCTTTTACCTATGAATTAGAAAAAAACAACATCAAATTAACTGTAATAAATGTATATATATTTACTTCACTTCTGACTAAATATACCTCAGAGTCATGCTAATATAAAATTTAATTTAATCTCCATAAGTAAATCAAAACAGTGATGTCCAAAACCAGAATACCAACTCCTTCCCCATGTAATTTCAATTTGGTAACTACTTGTAGTTCCCCTGGCCTCCTGGAGTGTTACAATACTTTCTCAAAATACAAGTCTTCATAGTTTTAAAGTGCATTTTAAGTCAAATACTGCTCTACAAACACATCAAATGGCCTCATAAAAGTAGGAGCTTTAAGAACATCAAATCTAAGAAAATTACTGCTTGCATGGAAACTTTCTATAGTTTAAGCATTTGAACGCAGTAATTACACGGTCAATGAGAATTAAATATCTGGAGGAAAGCACTTAAAATGAAAATCCATTCACAATGACAAATGTAATTACAACCTGCTAGCATACACAAGTGGCAAAAGGTTAAGAATGACACAGTAGCTTATTAAGTAACTACACAGAAGACTTAGTTGCTTATATATTAAGTTGATAACATTTCAGGGCAACTTGAAAAGATTTAAGGTGGCTTTTTTAAGGCAGAAAATCCAGAAGACAAACACATGCACCTGTGCTCAGGAATAAGTTTGAGTGGGAGCAGAAGCAGGTGGAGGTTAGTACAGTAAAGCTACTATTTTCTTCTTTTTGAGAAACATCACTGGAACATTTTATTTTGGCCTGCTTCTGGAGGTGAGCAGAGAAGACCAGTTGATACAAAAAATAAAGACCATAACAATCTTCTAAGTATTCTGGGAGATCACTGAAGAATGTTCAGTTTTCCTGTCCTATTTAGCATTCATGGTGAACAAGTATGGCATATTACATAAAGAGGCTTTAAATAAAGTGGTATAGCTATATTCCCAAGGTAAATTAGAACTTTTCTAAATGAATGACCAAATTTAAGTACTTAGCACTCATAAATATGCACTGTAAAAAGATTAAAAAAAAAAAAAAAAAACACGAAAAGCTTACAAACATAGAACAAACACTTCAAGATCTGGTGCCAACCCAACAAAGTTACTCAAATATGCTTGAAGACAACGGTCTATTTAAAATGCTGTGATGCAGTTGTGCACTGAAATGTTTCTGTACAAGCTATGCTGGCATTGGCCTGAAAAAAAGGCTGTGCTAACATGACTACCCTGCTTCTAAAGTAACCTAAATCTCCACAAGTAACTCCAGTGCAACTCCCTGTAGCTAACACAGCTCATCCAGACAATACTTTTCAAGATCTATTAAAAAAAAAAAAAAAAGAAAAAAAAAAAAAAGAAAAAGAGAAAAAAAGAAAAAAAATGAGGGGAAGAAAGATCACTTTAAAGCTCTAAAGACTAGCTGTTTTCATGAGCATTAAAACATGAACATAAAGATACCACTGCAAGTCTTTTTCTGTTCAGGAAAAAGGTCTAGAACATGGAATAGTAAGAACATTACCTCAATCATTAGAAATACTTTTAGGTATGACATTTCTCCTGTAAAATCACATATGCTTTGTCTTACAACTGAAACTGAGGCAAAAGTTCCATACCTATTTTAGGTCATAGCACAAGACATTGTTCCTTTATTCTTAGTGTAAAATACAAACAGAAAAACATAACAGATGTGAAAAATATATTTCAGATACCATGAAAGTACTTACTTGTGCAGCTAAGGAATTGACTTCTCGTTCAGATTTGTGAAGCTTGCTAGTTAAGAGAATGTTTTGCTCATGACTCGTCTGCAGTTCTTTCTCAATTCGCTCAACCTGTAGTTCAGCAGACTTCTTTTCTGCCTTGAATGAAGGAAGTATTTTTAAGACTTTTGCAGCTGGGTTGCCTCTTGTTACTCATTTGAAACGTTTGATTGATCTGGGCTTTCAGATATTCCTGATTCTTTATAATATATACTATGATATACAAATATTCATCTTTGCTCAACCCTATATTCCAATACAACAAGGGTCTTGAATTTTACTCAGAAGTCACAACTATTTTTACTAATACCTCCTACACAGAATCATGCACATTTTCAATCCTCCTTCATAAGAGGTGATGATAATCTGACTTGGTTAGGAGGCAGCAGGTGTGCTTACCAGTAAATTACTGGACTGTAAACAGTGTAACTACAAATGGTGCTCAAAAAGGTGCAATATGCTGGCTTACGCAGTTATACCGAAAGAAGAATTAACATCCCGGAGAGGAAATAAAATGCAATTACTGTATTATAGACTCTGATCTTTACAAGAAAAGACCTTGATCTTTACTGAATATCAATAAGGTAATCTAATAAATGATTTCACCTTCCTTTTTCTGAACAATTCTATTTTCAGCAGGGCTCTCTTTAAAGCTGTCTAAGATTACAGCACTTTTTGAGTTGAGATCAGAGCATTTTGTATCTAAGGTATACAGCACTGGTAATAGTCAAAACGAAAATGAACCATCTATCTGCATGCTGCAACTATGTGAAGAATCTAGATGAAAAATCTCGCTACCTAGAGAGGTAGCAAGAACTGACAGAAGGTCTGAGGACCACAGATGAGGAATAGAGTGGAATCCCAGGAAAAGTACAACAGGCCAGAAGTACCAAAGTTTCTTTCAGGGAGAGCAACAGCCAAGTACTAAACAACTGCAGAAATGTGTTGGAGAAAGAAGAGGCACAGGTAAGCAAAAAAGATTACAGATGAAGAAAGGATTGAAGAGAGGAGCATCATGTGACATTTCTGAAAAGAATAAAGAATTTTCTGTAGCAGATTATTAACATATTGGTTTCTAACACCAGCCAAGTGCAAGTGCCGACATGACCTTCTTAGTGACTACAAATATGGATATCACTCGCTTGTTTGGAAAGGAGATCATTCAGCAGAATCTCTCAGTTGAGAGACTTTCCAAAGTCCAACTGGCAGTGCATGACTTCCAGTCAACTACAATTTTATTTTAAATCTGAAATGTACAAATTCAAATTGTGGAGTAAATGGCAAAATTATCAGTGATTTCAGTGACAGTTCTATCAGGCCAAGTGCTTTTCTTACTGCACTCTAGAGAGAGGCAAAACAATAAAAGAAAGTCTTACCTCTAGAGACCGCATCATGGTCTGCATCTCAGCTAACTGTCGTGCTTGTACTCTTTGAACATTTTCTGCTTGCACAGCACAGTTGTGTCTTTCTGCTCTTAGTTCTTCTACTTCTGCTTCTAAGGCTTTTAATTTCTGACACAGTTGTGCCTTTTCTCTAGAAAGTGCCTCCACACGTTTGTTGTCCCTTGTGGGATCAACACTAAGCAGCTGATTATGGAGCTCTTCCTTATCTTTATCCAGTCTTGCAATCTGATAGTTGTTAATAAGAAAAATAAAAAGTTCTTACATTGGTTAGGTGTCAGGCAGCAACAATTACAGCAGTTAACAATTCAGAAAAGAGCAGCAGTGGACATTTAAAATATTAAGAAATTACATTAGCATTTGTTTCCTTGCTTAGAGTAGGAAATTCAAAGCAAGATCACCTGAATGACAGTAATTAGAGTGGTCTTTTTGAGAACACTGCAGAGTGCAATACTGATTGATGTCCTCATTAGCAAGCTGGATGATGGCATGGAGTCACTTTCAGCAAGCCTAAGTGTGACACCAAACGGGGAGGAAATGGTCAATCTGTTGGAAGGCAGAACTGCTATCCAGAAGAATCTGGACAAGCTGAAGGAACGGAGAGAACTGGGTCCTCTTCAACACAAAGAGCAAGTCATGCATCTGGGATGGAGTAACCCAATGCAACAGTACAGGCTGGTAGCAACTGTCTAGGAAGCATCTCCATGGGAAAGGATCTGGAGGTCCTAGTGGACAACGAGCTGAACATTAGTCAGCAGGGTACCCTTGCAGCAAAGATGGACAATTCAATCCTGGCAGAAGGAAAGCTAGCAGATCCAGGGAAGTGACTCTTTGTCCCCCTTCCAGTAGTGGTAAAGCTGTATCAGGAGTTTGTGTCAAGTCCAGATGGCCAGTAAGGTGTTCAGAGGGCTGGGGAACATGACATAGAAGGACAGGCTGAGAGGACTAAGCCTCAGGATGTACAGTGATGGGAAGAGATGCAACAGGCACAATTTAGAGCATGTGAAGTTCCAATTACATATATGAAAAAAAGCTTACCATGAAGATAGTTAAACACTGAAAGAGTCTGGCCAGAAAAATTATGGAATCTCCATCCTTGCAGATATTCAAGACTTGGCTGGACATGGTCCTGAGCAACCTGATCTCATTACACTTCAATATTTTAAGCAGGATTTTGGACTAGAAAGAGTCTTTTCCAACTTAACTTATGATTCCACTATTTTATAATTACAACAGAACTCAAATCTGCTAACAACTCCAGACCACCAACATGACTGGGCCCTGACAGACAATAAACCAGAAAAAAAATCCCCAAAAATCCCCAAACCAAAACCCAATAACAACAAAAAAAAATCCCAACTTTCTCTTACAAGGCAGTACAAATGGTACAAACTAATCTAGAGGCTGTAATTAACAAACATATAAATACATAGATCATTATATTTCAAAAGAAGTTACATGGACTGAACGTAATAGTGGGGGGCAAAAGGGTGAGAAAGAAAGGTATATAAGAATTTTCTCCATATTTGGTCCAAACACTGATCTGCAGCAGTCCTTTTAAAAGTTTCACCAGCATTCTCTATGAACAAACCTGATTTCTGCAGCAAAAGCCCTCCAAATACCTTTTATGAGGAGATTAATGATTTGCATGATATGCCCAAGCCATCATTTAAGAATTAGGATTTTTTTATAGCCTCCTTTTGCAAAATGACATGGAATGTTAAAAAGCCTTTGAGAGAAACCAGATCACACTGTGCCCTGGGCTCAAGGTAGTTTCATTCTGTGTAAGTGTGATAATTAGCTGCAGGACTAGCAAAAACTCGACAAGCCCATGAGAGAGGCACGCTGTAAAGCAGCATGTGGGTTTAACTCCAGAAGGACAACTGTTCTGCTTCTAATGCACTGCATTTGCAAACTTGGATTGATTTTGAAAGTGATGATTGCTTTGATTTGTGTCTGATGTTTGGAGTAATACATTCAAATCTGGCATCCTAGAATACATGCTTCTAGACAAATACTTACATGGATATGCAAATGACATCTGCAACTCATCTCATTTACAATGCTGTATATATTTAAAACATAAATAAGCTGGCAATTTATTTAACTACATATATTTTGAAAGTCCAAAGAAATGAATGAATGGTTTCTTCAAGAGCTAATACAATTGAAATAAAGTTACCAAAGTTTTCAGTATCCTTTTGATTATCACCATCTTGATCCAAACTAGTATCATGACAGGTACATTGCAAAATGTATCCTTATCTGCTATTAACAGTATCTTCCTTGATAAGCTGCCACATTTAAACTTACATTGGTTACTCAGATAATTTCTTAATTTCAAACTGGCATCATGTCTCAAATTCCATCATGAATGTGATTAAAAACAGCATTAAGCAGGCATACTGGCAGTCATTAACCAGAAAGAAAGTTATTGTTACTTTTAATAGCACAAATAATACTGCAGTCCATCACTGAACAAATCTACAGAGGCAGCCTTAGGCTAAGTCATGGAAGTGCTTTGAGAACTGAGAGAACAGAAACCAACATTATGAAATGGTGTCAAACTGACAACCCTTCAAGTACCAACAGTTCCAAAATGTTCAAGCAGCTTTGTCAGAAATACTTTCTAAGCTACTATAATGTTCTACATACCTCAGCCTCATATTTTATTTTCTTCTCTTCTAAAATATGTGCATGTTCTTCCTTTTGATGTTCAAATTCTGATTTCAGAAAGGTATGGTCATAACGAAGTTTGTTATATAGTGTTCTGTATTTTTCTACTTCCTAAGTTAGACCAAAAAAAAAAAAAAAAACCAATTAAAAGTTTTCAAATTTATTTCCTTTAAATGCCCATGCAATGTTCCTATTGTCTCACAAGTTATCTTTGATAAACTGAATGCTACCTCCTCCCTCTTCCATGATTTCAACCTTCCCTGCCTGGGACAACAGTACCAGACAAATAATGTCATACTTTGCGCCCCTTTCAGTTTTAATTTCCTGAGGTTTTAGGGACAACTATAAAGCAGCGATCACCACTCTAAATGAATAGAATTTCAATACTTATGACTTACGTTTTCTAGCTTCTGGTAACGCTCTCTCATAGGAGACTCCAGTTCCTCATACATTTTTGCTTTTAACAGTTCTAATTTTTGAGGAGTTAGCACCTTAAAACAGAAAAGTATCATGAATACTTATTCATATTAAATTATTTACACTGTGATAGGTCACATAAAGTAATAAAGTATTTCAAATATTATTTTAGGAATTCTACTTAATTTTCTATGTTTTTCTAAAGAAATTTCAATAGTAGTTACAGAAGCAAAAAAACCATATTAGGGAACTAACAATATTCTGGGAAGACAACAGAAGCATTATCAAATGTCAGAAATTTGTAGAAGCAATACAGATTTCAGGCTGAGTTACCAAGAGATTTATCTCCTTTGTGGAGGATGGGGGAAGAAAAAGCAGTTTCACATAAAAGATAAAGAATTAGTGTCTAGAAAAACCTAAACAGTAAGTGAACTAACCCCAAACGATCAAAATAAGCAACACCAAACAATTATTTGCAAAATTAGATGTTTGTTCTCAAATAGATACGTGGGTACTGGTTTGAATGAAAAAAAAAAAACACCAGGAAAGATTCCTTGCCTCCATTCTGTATGGTATTTTCTTAAAATTCCTTGGTCTGGTTCACACAGTAAACCATCTACCAAGAAGCAGAGCTCAAAACAAAAGATTTCATCCACAACTGTGACATATTCTTATTTATTCTGCTTTTCTTTCACTTATCTGTACCCTGAAGACCCTGGAAACTAGTTCTAGTTATACTACTGAGGCATATCTCCTCCATTCAGAGTCTGGGATCCTTAGTTTAGAGATTATATTTGTTTCCTAAGAACATGTCCTGCTTTACTTCAAGGAAACAAGCAGTTTACATAGAGTTATCTTAAATGCTGAAGAGTTTTTTTGCTTGACTTCGGTTTGGGATTTTTTAAGAAAAAGAAAGAAAGAAGAAAGCTGTCATCATGAAGAGAAACAAATATCTATTTTTCCAGTCACTTATCCTAACAGGTTTAGGCACCTCAGTTACCCTCCAAGGCAGATGATTCTCCCCTTAACAGCAGAGCAAGCACAGACAGAGACTGCAAGTCTTACAGAGCACCTAACAGGAGGATTTGGATGATTCAGTTAAACAAGTAAACAGTAATTTCAACCCATAGTCACTCTGGAGAAGAGCCATTACTTGGATTGCATGAATTTCAAGATATCTGAAATATATCCAAGCTGGGTATACGCATGCTGCCTGAACAGAAAAATATGCATGGCCCTACTACAGGATAAAAATACATACTACGTCCTTCCAGTAAATTGTCTCACCTGCAGCTTCACTTGTTCCAGCTCTTGTGTTTTAGCCAGCAACTGCTCTTGAAAGTCAGCTAGAAGCTGCTGAAATTTGTCATGCACAGTCTGTTTTTCAGCTAACAACCGTTTCAGTTCATCTTGTGATTTCGTATAATCCTCTTGTAATCTGAAAGATAAAATACATATTTACTTTATAATCACCTTTCAAAATTAGACCTTAAAGCCCAAGAGACACACACACAGGAGAAAACATAAAAACACCAAATAAGAACTAAGCTATTAATATCCTCTTCCTGTAATATACTGAAAAGTTATCCCATACTTACTAGCATAAAAAGTACTGCAGAAACATCATCTACAATGCCTTAAGATACTTTGAATTGTTTATTTTCTAATATGAACAATGCTCAAATCTGTCTTTACACACAGAAATAGCTAGCACACATCACACATACAAATAAATCCCTTCCAACATTTAGCTTCACCCTTTAACAACTCAAAGAGAGAAACTTGTTTAAATTGATGTACCTTAGATGTTCTGCCCTTAGAGTTTGGTAATTTGCTTTATGGTGTTCACTTCGCATTTTTTCATCCATCAAAAGTTTTAGTATTTCTTGTGAACTAGCTGCATCACCATTCTCACCCACAGGAGGAAGGAGGTTGCCCAAACCATCCATGTTACGATGACTGTTCACGATGAGTATGGAGAAGACAAGACTAATGTATAACTAATCTACAAGACCATCCACTCCTTCCACTGACATCTCAGAAGATCAAGACACCTGAACAAATAGAAGGACATGGAATTAGCATTCAAATACATTCACAGTTCAAAGGTTTCACACACTGCTTTTGCTTTAAGTACAGAAGAATCCTGGTTCTGCTGTAACACAGGTTAGAAACCTTTACTGAAAGTGCAGCTTTTCTCTGCTCATGCAACCTGCCCTGAGAAGTAATAGCCCTTCCAGGGGCACAGAATGCACTTAAACATGAAGGTCATTTGAGTCAATACAAAATAAGAACAAGCACTACCATCTGACAGATTACATGAAATGTTATTTTTACTTATGCTATACGCTGAGATTCCAACTATGATGCCCTAATTATGCCTTTTTAATCAGAGTTCAAGCACAGGCCACGGACAGCAGACGCACAGCTTTTCTTACTACTATTAAACTCAATCTGTCACAGTATCCTAACAGGTTGTATGAATCAATATACCAGTATTTCAGCTGGAAGAAAAGCAGGTAATTCTCTATTGAATTCCTATCAAGCCCTCTCTGGAGAAGAGTTAAGGTGTCAGGTACAGCCTGGAAGACACGTGCCCACAGTTCAGTCCTGAAATATGTCACTTCCTTTTTTTCAAAGCTTATCTTGTGGTTTCTTGTGACCTTTCCACAAAGTTTTGCAAAATGTGATAATATCTGACTGGTGTGAGGAGAGCTGCAAATCAAGAGTTCCTGAGAAATGAGGAACTATTCTACTAAGCCCCATTAGTGCTTTTTGATATTTGAAGCAATAGGTATTAATCTGATCATTACTGACACTTCTACAGGATCTGGGGAGGGAAGAATGCAACTGAATTTTAGGGAAGTTATGAAGCTTTGAAAACAACTACTCTGCCATTTTAGCTTTTTGCATAGCTGGACTGATGCCTAAGAAGTCCATGTCTGCAGTATACAAAAGTGTACCTTTGTACAAAGTAAAACTCAAACAGAAACAATGATAAATCTCTACCAACACTACAAATACCTGGCCTTCTTTACATGCACAGTTGCATGTATATTTTCTACCACTGCCCTCTTTCATGGATGTATCTGAAACACCTACAGTTTGATTTTATAAACCCCTGAACTATAAGCAAGATGAACATCTGTCTTCCATACTGGAAAAAAACACCCATTCCACTAAGACATGACAATGTCAAGGAAACATAAATGTAAGACTTTCTTTCCCATTTTTTCTTCCTCCACTGCTAAAATGAGAAAAGGTCAGAAAAATCTACCACTTATAACATTAGTCTAGGCAAAGCAACAACAGCAACTTTGTGTTCTGCTTTACCCAAATTTACTGAGAAAATGAAGAGGAAGAAATCAGAAGAACATTCTCCTCTGTGACTGTCCTATATGCACAACTAATTTCAAAACATCAATGACATAAGCTCTGAAGAACCTTCTAATCAGTACAATCTCTTTTTCATCCCCGAGTTGTGTTGGCTGTTGAGAAACAAAGGACAACAGCAATTTTCAAACTAAATATAAAGACATTTTCAATTGTTAAACCAACAACTGGATGGGGAGAACAGGCAGTGATGCTGAAGACAATAAATCATGTGGGAGGACAGTAAGCTCTGGTTCACAAAGAAAATTCTAAGAATATCTAAGCAAATCAACAGGGTAAACGTGATCGCAATTAAAAACAAAAAACACCACTTAAACAAAAAGAACAAACCAACAAATCAAAACAACAACAAAACACCTCCAACAACCAGGCAACAGTACTTTGCTTTCATATGCCACAGATACTAAATGTAACTATCAAACTGTAAGCCAAAGCTCAGAATTAGGAACACGGCATTTAAAGTTGGGTCTGAATCCTGCTGCTTACTTGAGTAAGAAGTATTTCTGATGTGGCATAATGGAGATAAAGTCAGACACCAAGAAAGCACTACATTTTCTGAGAGCATGTCAGCCAAAAGATAAGCTGAAACACAGCCTTTTGGACTCCCTATTTCAAGCTGCTGCAGGTGAGAAGTATATTCTCTCATAGCTTTTGCTACTATCAAAAGGTGCACAGATTACAAAGCAAGCCACACACCTGGCCATGTATTCATATGCATGAAGATTTCATTAAAAAGATAAAAGGAGAAAAGAGAGGGAGATAATTGCAGCTGACAAAACAATGCTCCAGACTGCAAAAACCTGTTATATTTAAGGAAACAAAACTCTTTTGACTTGCAGGGACATCTAGCGGCACATGTCATGATTTGCATCCCTGGTGACAACAGTGAAACAGACAACAGAGATTTCATTACTTTGTGAGAACTCTTTCCTCGAAAACACAATGAGCAATGTAATATTTAACCTATTCACATGCAAAAAAGTTTTCTGTTGTTTTGGGGTTCTTTTCCCCACAACACAAAATAATTTCTGGCAGTAAATTGTCAGTAGTCAACACTATCTGGGGATACAAACACTTTATTACCAACCAGAATCTCTTCTGTGCTATGGCTAACAGTACTTGCTCACAGTCAGTGATTAGGCCTTAAATAATCTTCAATAGTACACAAAGACTACACACATAATTTCTGAGAAATGCTTTAAAAGAATACTGGGCTCTTCCTCTCTTGGAGATATGTTCAAGAAGTAGAGAAGCATGAAACAAAGAAATTAAACCCACCATAATATCTAAATTTAATTCTACACCTACTTATTTGCTGAATTTTATCAAGCTACCAAACTGCAAACTTGTATCAGTTGCCCCAAATTCATACTATGATACCTTAAGATCATTTTCCACAGGTATAAATATAAAGGTATTGGTGCAGTCCTGAAACCTAGGAAATGCACTCTCTACAGGTAAAATGTCAATACTTAAGGTAGAATAGCTAAGTGAAGTAAATAAATTACATTTCCAAGAATCACCTTTGTTTTGCCTTTTTTCTCCAATTATTTCTTCTCCTAAAGAGTGAAACATTGCTGAATGACCTACTGTACATCTCTCCTCTCTAGAGCTGCATATCATGAAAGGGCTTTTGTTTTGCAAAATTTTCCAGCTATATTATTTTAACCTTTTGTTTGCTACAAGCTCTTAAAATAGTGAGAATACTTAGTATTTAGAGAAAAATATGATGAAATCCATATAATTTTATTTCTTTATATTAACTTTATGGCATTATGTTTACAACAGCAAGGCTTCCTTGTTGCTCACCTGGCATAACCAAATGACATGACTGGACCATGTATTGGTAATTCCCCACTCATGGCTCTCTTTTCCATACCACAGCCACACTTGAAACACTTAAATTTATCATGTTTGAACACAGTTTTAAACAGTTAGATAATACAATGAATATAATTTTGCAATTATTGATGAAAAAACTGACAGCCTTGTGCCAGATTTTGCTCAAACAGTAAAATTCCCAGTAAATTCTGTGGAAGTCAAAGATCTCCTTCACACAATCAATGGTCTAATTCCTCTGCCTGCTTCTGTCACAACTCCAGATCTCTTTATTTGCTCTTTCTTTTTTTTTCTAATTGAATTAGCCAAGATCCCCTGAAACAATGAACTATTTGCCTGAAAGAGTGGAAAATTTCAAGGAAAGCACAGCCTCATAAAACCAACTCTTCAAACACCACCCCCTGCTCAAGAGTAAGACCAGATAATGAACTAACGCAGAAGTATAATCCAACACAAGAACTCACTGTCACCAGGAACAGGAGGTTCCACTCCTCATTTCTTTATCTCCACCCCTGTGTTTGTCATTCATCAGACCCTTCATGAACTGTTTTAACTCAAGAAGCCAACACACTCGAACAAGCAGAAGACACTCAATAGTTTTTCTGTGAGGTCAGTGAGTCACACGAGCTCATGGAAAAATCCAGCAAGCGACATCATCAGTGAAAGTGGGCAGCTGGTACAGACTAGGGAAAGGAACAAAGAGCCAAGTAAACAGACAGGAGGAGGAGCAAGCCTTTCTCCTTTCAGGAGCAGAGAGCTGGCACAGCACAGAGCTCAGATGTTCACAAAATCACAGCCTTGGACTAGACATCCAGATTTGACAGTCACAATTCAGTGAAACAAACCCTATTTTAAACAACTATGCAACACACTCATAAGAGATCAGACTTCCCACGAACATCAAGTGTGTAACAAAAACCTCCAAACCCCCTTCTAGATAATTTGATAAATGCAACAGCACACTGCATACTCTTTAACAGTGCATGTTCTACTGATCTGTCACCAGCAACTTGCGACAGCCAAAGCAACCACCTTAAAAAAATCTAGTGAGCAAAACCAAACAGAAACATGAAAACTTTCGTTAGAGGAAGTTCTATAACCTAGACACTGCTCAGATATTACTGCAGAGAATCCAGTGAAAATAAACTTTTGTGCACCTAAGTGCAGAAATACTGGAGAACATCTGTATGACAGCTGCATTACAGAAGACATCAATCTCATGCAAGCTACCATCACTCCCTCCACAACACTGTCCAAGGTACAAGTTTCAACAGCAATTAACCATAAATTATTGCAATGTCCATACCTACACACAGCACATGGTACCACCCTTTCAGTTTCTGTCTTATGCTACAGATCCGGTTACTTATTAGGTGAGAAACAACAAACAAGGCTCTCTCTTAACTCAAGAGTTAAAATTTGTGCTTTAGCCACATGCTCCACCAAGTCAATCTGACAGCAGTTACTGATGAAACTGAATTTTGAATGGGAGCTACAGCTGGTAAATTGAGCTGTACTCAAGACCAGCCAGTCCATATAAGCCATGTATGTTTTCCACTGTTTTTTCATGGCCAGAAGCCTTTAAACATACATAAACTTTCACTCACTAAAACCTCATTCCAAGTTCTACTCAGGCATACAAATGGCTGCTTTTTGCAAATACCGATATAGCCCACAACCAAAACTCTTCTGAAAAATCACTTCACTTTCATATGAACGCAAAAATCAAGATGTTCGGGGAGGGCATCGGTTTCACATTTGTATACATATCCCACACCTCCTGTAGGCAGAAACATGATTTTGTATACACTCTACAGAACGTGGACGAAGATCAAGTGAGAGGCCAAGCAAGCTGCTTAAGTCACCATGACATTATTACTGTTTTTTTTTTTTTTTTACTTATGGACGTAGGAGCTCGGTCAGAGGAACAACACTAACACGGCTGCCACACATCCAGAAGCACAGAAAAACAACCCTTTTCCTCACAGCGCACGTGGCTGAGGATCGCTGGCGGAAAGCAAAGCAGACAAGCGTGAACACTTGCAAGCTTGCAGCGAGAGGGCTCCTCCTGCCCCTGAGCTGTGGCAGGCGATGCCGAACGCAGCAGGCCGCGGAGGCCGCAGCAGCCTGCTCCCGGAGGCGGAGCAGCGGGCACGGAGCAGCGCTGGGCTCTCCCGTCCCGGTGACCACCGGCCCGGACCGGGGGAGCGCGCCGGGCCCGAGCAGAGGCCGAGGGGCCTCCCCGCCCGCTCGCCCAGAGGTGCAGCCCCACGCAGGCGGAAGGGCCGCGGTCAGCCCAGCCCCCATCACAGCCCGGCCCTGCTCACAGCCCGGCCCTGCTCACAGCCCGGCCCTGCTCACAGCCCGGCCCTGCTCACAGCCCGGCTCCCCGCTCACAGCCCGGTCCCCCGCGCACCCCGGGTCCCGCCGGCACAGCCGCACCCCCGCCCACAGCCCGGCCAGGCGTGGCTGCCGACCGCCCGAGCGATTTAAAAATGGCGCCTCTCACCTCCCGCCGGCGGCGCCGCCCGCCGGGCCCGCGGCGCGCGGGGCACGCTGGGAGCGTTGCCGGGGAGACCGGCGGGCACCGCGATGGCGGGCGGAGGCCTGCGGGAGCGCCGAGTGTGCTGCTCTCGCACGCAGCAGCTGAAATACAAACACCGCCTTCTCGGAAACGCCCTCATTTTCCCTCTAAAATCTCTTTGAATGAAGCAAGAGATTGAACGCCCTGATCGGTATGGGCGTTCCTCTAATAAAGCTGACAGGGCTTTAATAAGGGTTAAAATGGTTTCCAGTTGGTGCATTAGAACCTGGGAATTGGTGATGACACAAACACATACCCGGAGAAAAAGTGGGGAAAGAAAGCTAACCCCAACCCAAACGTCACATTTGCCATCTGCAGTCACTCCCCAGAGGTGGCTGCCGGCTAATTAAGTGCCTAAATCTGTTGTTTCCAGTCTAAAACAGTGATTTGCACAGCTACAATGGCGAGAGTTCAGTGCTTCACTGTCAGCCTGACTGTGCGGACCGATGTCGCTGTGCAGGTTTATGTGTGGGTTGCACTTGTTGCATTGTTAGAAGTGAAATATCAGCAGTATTGCATCTATACCAATTTACACATATAGGATAATAACACCACAAGACTCTGCAATGAATTTAAACGTATTTTTTATTCAAAACAAATTTTGATGAAAAAGATGAAAATTAAAAGCCATAGATCTAAACAGCTTTACAATGTAAAGAAATCTTTCTAGAAAGTGTTATGAAGTTGCATTCTCATTTTCTGTATCCAGTTTGCTCTCTTTTTTTTTTTTTTCCCCCCATTATCAGCCCTGCAGATATTAACTAAGATCAAGCAGAAGTCTTCCTTCCCTTTTCAGCTGCATGGTAGAATGGCACAGATTCTTTCTTTGGTTATATTAGTGTCTGTTCACAGCAGGATTGCATAGCTATCATCTATTGGAAAACAATTTATTTACTTGAGAAACATGACACCAAGAATCTAGATCACTCAGTGTGAACTCTGTGGGGGACACAGCAAAAAAAAATACAAAACCTGAAATTATTTAGGTAACTACAATAGACAGGGCCGGGTGCCTCTTGCCGGCTAATTTATGGAATAATCATTGTGTAACTATTTCCAATGTGTCCTCTTCTAAGAGGATAACTCAAGATGGTGGAAACTGTGTCACTTTATTTTTGCCTCCCTGTTTTCCACACTGATCAGAGAAGGATATTTGTTTCTTTCTGAGCCCCTCTGAGTCAGATAATTCCAGTTACTCACTGATGGCCAGCGGTTCTGAAGTGTGGGTGGTAACAGGGCTCTTCTTCATCACAGTGACCATCCTACCTCTGCTGGCTTTAAAAGGAGAGCTGTTCTAGTGACTCAGGTGGGAATCTTGCAGAATGCCAGGAAAAAGAGAAAAAGCAAAAATCAAGATGGAGTGCAAGGGCACGAGGTGGAAATGGCTTAAGGAAAGAGGAATAGAAAGCAGACCTTTTAGGAATAGAAGTGAGGCTAATGCACACAGCACAGAGAGAAAAGAGGGTCAGTCAGGAGATGGATCTGGACAGCAAGAGCCAGAAACAGCTAGAAAATTAAAACTTTAAATATTACTAGACAAATATGGGGGGAAATGAAGGAGAAGTAAATATGGAGCCATCCTGTTGGGGAGAGAGCGGAACAACATACTGGGGTTGGTTTGTTTACTTTCTCTTTTCCTCTAACTCAGTACGTAAAGAAAACATGTATAACACCTTTATTTTATAAAAGTGATTATTCCAGCAGTGGCAAACTCCCCTTTTTGAAACATCTCCCACAACACAGGCAGGTTTTTTTGTAAAAATAGAAATTTATGGAGCTACAGGTCTCAGAAGTTTATTAGAAAAGAAAAGAAGTCTCTTTAAGGGACACTTGAAGTTCACTGTGACTCGAGTAAAAGTAAAGAGGTTTCATTTAGAGATCTTACAGTTTTTGGTCAACAGTATTGGAGATTGTGACTCTTTAAATGTCATGGTTTATTAGTTCTGTGTAGATCAACATTCCACAGAACAGCAAGGTTCATCCTCACACAAAGAAAGCAATGTGTAAAGAGCTGTAAAATAGGTAGAGAAGCCCAGGAAAACATTTCAATGCATTTTGCAGATATACTCTTTGGAGGAGTATTCTGTGTACGGATGGTCAGAAAAAGTCTTGCGTTTGAAAGCTCATTTAGACTTCTTTGCTGCCTTAGTCGAGCAAGCTGAAAATAGTTGCTAGATTAGATAAATCCTCAAGCTCCTGTGGTGTATCTTTAGAGAAGGTTTTGTTGTTATGTACACATGCTGCTGGTTGTACCTGTTGTTTAATCCATGCTTTAGTCTATGTCACCTTGACCTGAATCCAACCTGGCAGGATAGAGGCCAAGTGGGGAATTAGTGTTGGGAGTACAAGCTCTGTTCAGCATCTGAGTCAGCAGATCCTGAAAGCATCCAAATAGTTTCCCTGTCCCATACAATTGTGGCAGAGATATCTGTGACTAAGTAGTCAGCTGTTTGTGGTAGAGGCTTAAAATCATACATTGTTGTGGGCAGATTGCCTGAGAAAATGAATATTTTTGGCATTACGAAGTCAAAAGACAGAATTGCTTTTAAGTGCTATAGTGCACTATAGGAGACTTACCCAGTTTAACTCAGAGGGGTTTTTACCTTAAGCTCAATAGGACCAGAGTGCAATTTTTAACACAAAGGACATCAGTAGATATAAAGCCTGAGGCAGTTTATTAAGCTGTTACACAGACAGATGAGTTGTATGGGACTGCTGACTACACAGGCATTGTGTTCTCTACGTTTCTGTTCAGCCTGGATGTACAGTATCTCATGCTGATCTTCTGTGTCTTTATCACCCAGCGTCTGTGACTACAGAGGAAAAGGATATTCTCCTGACCAGTACCAACTCATTAAAATGGTATTCAACAGAAAAATGTAAAGGGAATTCTTTAGGCTAGAAGGGTTTTTTCCTCATGTATGTTGTTTCCATGTATTACAGGTTTCAGTCCTGACTGTGCTTTCATTTCCATTAGATTGATTCCATTCTAGCCACAATAACTAAAGTTTTTCCAAATTTACACACACAGGAGGGTAGAACCACATACTCAGCAACTGAAGGAATCATGACTACATCAAATGCAAGCTCAAATCCTGAAGTTTCTGTCAGAAGCATGTCTGTACTTCTTTCAGAAACTCAGCACTGGCCAGCATCAAGCTTGTTGGAAGGTAGGGTATCATAGAATCATAGAATATGCTGACTTGAAGACACTCATCAGATCATTTAGTCCTATTCCTGGCCCTGGACAGGACACCCCAAGAGTCACACCATGTGCCTGAGAGGGTTGTCCAAACCCTTCTTGAGCTCTGTCAGGCTTGGTGCTGTGACCACTGCCCTGAGGAGTCTCCTCCAATCCCCAACCACCCTCTGATATCCAGCTTAAACCTGCCCTGACTTAATTTCGTGCTATTTCCTCAAGTCCTGTCACTGGTCATGAGAGTGATCAGTCTGCCCCTCCTCCTCCCCTCACAAGGAAGTTGCAGACTGTGATGAGGTCTCTGCTCAGTCTCCTCTTCTCCAGGCTTAACAGACCAAGTGACCTCAGCCAATCCTCATAAGGATGCCTTTCCAGCCCCTTCACCATTCTAGTGGCCCTCCTTTGGATGCTCTCTAATAGTTGAATGTCTGTTGTATATTGTGGCACCCAAAACTGCCCCCAGTACTCAAGGTGAGGCCACCCCAGTGGAGAGCAGAGGGGACAATCCCCCCCTTGCCTGGCTGGTGATGCTGGGCCCGATGCACCCCAGGACACCCCAGGCTGGCCCTCCTGGCTGTCAGGGCACTGCTGGCTCATGTTCAACTGGCCATCCACAGGACCCACAGATCCCTTTCTGCAGTGCTGCTTCTCATTCCCCAGCCAATACACACAGCCAGGATTGCCCTGGCCCAGGTGCAGAATACGGCACTTTCCCTTGTTAAGCTTCATTTGGGTGACGATCGCCCGTCTCTGATTTGTTGAGATCTCTCTGCAGGGCCTCTCTGGCCTTGAGGGAATCAACAGCTCCTCCCAGTTTAGTGTCATTGAGCAACTTATTTAGTATTCCTTTGAGTCCTGCATCCAAGTTGTTAATTATGTTGAAGAGATGAGTCCTGCAGGGATGGAGTCCTGCAGAACCCCACAAGTGACAAGCACCAGCCTGTGCAGTAGTTCAGCCTCTCTGCTTTACTTCTGTCTGAATCTGGTAGGCTACACATAAAAGGTGACATAGCATCGACCCACTAGGCAACTTCACAGAACTAATGAGTTGTCACCTAAGTCACAGTCCAAACAGGAATTGAGGAGGACACAGTGTGGAAATTTCTCCTTTCAATTACATCAATGCAGTGCCAATTGCCAGGGGAGGCAGAACCTGCCATTTGACTGCTGCACTTTCTGCAGCAACAAAAGTAGAAAAAAAAAGCACATGCATCGAGGAAGAATTTATCACCAAGTTTATAAACTGCTCTGCTAGCACTGCCTCAACCAGCTAGTTCAGAGCAGTTCTGGGTGTTGCAAAATGAGTTGCAGTGTAGTAGCAGGTGAAGTCTTGGGTGCCTTTGGCTGGTTCCTGGCACAGTCACACAGCTTTGGTTCTTGGAGTTATTTGGGGCACCAAGACCAACCAAGTATTTTCCGAGTACACTGCTGGTAAGGGTTATTTGTTTCATCCACTGATCGCTAACGCTGCACAGCGGCCGCTTCTTGGTGACAACTGACACTTCTCTTTCTGTGCTGTTAAACAGAACTGTTGTGTTTTACTCTCTGCCTTTCTAATTTTGGGTGTTAAGGCAGTTACCAGGGTGTGCTATGCACTCTCCAAAGTCAGAGTTTTGAGCATCTGAGAGAACTGATGATAAGTGAGGTGCATTTTTTTATGTCTGGGTTGCCTGGCTAGCAGGATTATTCAGCCCATGCCAGAAACAGGCAGAATCGTCGTTAGTGGTTGTGAGAGAACCTGCTGTTTGTGAATGGAGTTAGCCTTAATATAGAACACATTCCAAGAACCCATGTGAAAGTCAGCATGACAAGACCTTGGAAAGTCTGCAGGTGACACAGCAGCCCCTGCACCATTTCATCAAATATGAGAAAATAGGAAGTACACTGTGATTGCAAAGCAATCTGTTATGGCACTGTTTCTGCTCTGTTCTTGGAATAAAAATAACATCATTCCCAACGGCTGCCAGTGCCAGCTGACGAGACCTCTGCTTTATGAATAATAAATGCAAATGTTTTGCTTTATGTCAACTACGTTATTTTGTGGCATATGACCAAGGTTTCCAACAATAACATAAAAATACATCTTAAGTTTCTAATTCTAAGTTCTCAAAAAAAAACAAACCCAAAGTGAGTCCAGCTGTTTGGCACAATAGCACAACATTTGTGCAGAAAATTTCACACAAGCTTTGGATAAAAGCAATGTTTGATGTTTGCAGTTTTGCCATGTCGCAACTGTAAGTGAAACTCAACAGGTTTTGGTCAAAATTGCAGCAGAGCAAAATGCTCAGATTTGTCAGTACATAAAAATTGTGCCTTGTGCTCACTGACTTAACTTCATCACTGTCAATTGAATCATCTGTTACTGAGAAAGGAAAACTGATACGGGGCTGAGTGATCAGACAAAGTTTAAGAGACAATATTCATCATCAAATAAATGTAAATATTTTTATTTTAAAAAATGTTAATGGCACCTTAGAGGCAGTCATGACTACACAACCAAATATACAAAAATTACATTTTCATAGTTGAACCTTTCCACAATGCTGCACAAAATGGAAATAGTATGAGAAACATTGCAGGTCACACACCAAGACAATTAACTTTAGTCAATAAAAGCAGACAATTTTTGGTACACCTTGATACTACCAGACCCAGATTCCCTGGGTAAAAAGGAAAGGTGGCTTTGTGCAAAACTTTCCAACAACAGTACAACTTAATATGCTAAAGGTACAGCAAATCAACCGTACAAGACAGTTTGACCTGACCTCATGCAGTCCCTATATACAGCATCATCTCAGTTGGCTTTTTCAGGGAAAATAAGCAATTTCATTGACTAAAATAAAACTTTTCTTAGTATTTCACTGTTGCAATGTAAAATTGTCTGATACTTTGTGCAGGATTAGCATCAGAGAGGCCATTGCAATTTTATCTGGAAACAAGCCCTTTATAGTCTCCTGTACTTTAAAGGGAAGCAATATAATTAAAGGCCATGTTCTGGCATGATGATGAATGAAGAAAGCAGATATATATTTGCTTGATTAAAATAAGTGAGAATGAATTTGCCTGATTGCTAGTCCTAGATGAACTTTCAGAAGGGATTAAATACCGCTATTGAAATTAAAGTGTTTAATTACAATAATCTGTGTTTATCTTCTGTTGTATCATTGAATCCAGCAGTAAAATGTCTCTATCACAGTGGAAAGGGACTTGGTTGCCCAAAACAAAAACAAACAAACAAGAAAATTTGCTCTCGTACCTTCTAAATGAACTACGAGCTTCTGTGTTTTTTCTTTCCTGATTTTTTTGTTCAATGATTTTAATTTCAGAAAGCACTAGCTGTTATTATGCAGTTAACTTTGTATCAAACATAAGCCTGAACGGTTCCACTTCAAATGTTGGAGTCCTTGTTTATTATGTCATTCAATAGCTGAATTAGCTGGCAACCCTTATGATTACAAAGCTGAACCTTATGCTCACACTGGATTTGTCTAGCTTCAACTTCTGGTGAATGGATCACGTATCTTTCCTACAGCAAATTATCTTCACCTATTGCATTGCTATTCCCCAGATAAGCAATTGTGATTTGTTCAAAGAAAACCACTGGCTTTTAAATATCCTTCCTGGAGTGCAGACATCAGTTCTACATTGATAGATGTCCTGCAGCAGAGGCACTGCATAACACCAACATTTTCTTATTAAACCAAAATGCAGTGACATTTCTTAGTGCCTCTCTAAGAATTCAGAGCAAATAGGCATCACAGGAGTGCACTAAAATGAGAAGCTGTGTGAGTGCATATAACGTAAAGCAGAAAGAAGAAGGAATTTAAACTAGCTCTCGCTCAGTCCTGCCAATCACTAACTGGATTTTCAACAATAATGGAGTTATAGTTGAAGCTAGCACAGGGATTCATTAGACAAGTTTTAGAGGAAACCTCATTTGGTCTTGAATGCTGAAACAGGAGAAATCAGGAAAACTGTGCTCACTGTCGTAAGAAACTAAATCTCCAGAAACCTCTGAACAAAAAGCTGCCAAAAGCCTATAGAACAGGTATTAACAATTTATTGAAGGGCTTTTCCATCAGACAACTACTACCAAAGTGAAGTGAAATAATTGCCTACCACCCAGCACCAAGGAAAAAGACACTGTCTGGCAACTTTTCGTTGAGTGGGAGTGTTTGAGAGGCTCATGATGAGTAGGTGTAAGGAATATCCTAAGAATGTCTGATGTATGAGAATAAAAAAGCAAATGGTATCCTGACAGAACACAGTTAATTGAGAAGCTGAACAGAGTTCTCATTAGGAGAACTGCAATTCTTTGAGTTGGCCTAGGCATACTTTCACAGGAAGCAGAGCATAGACTGCAGGCCAGATATACACACTAATACGTAAAATACATAATCCCAGCCTAAAAGGGGGAAGTGATGCTTATACTGAAGGTAATGGCAGAGGCATTAGCCCTGGCTAGCTCAGGCACCAGCCTTCTCTCGATCCCAAGTACAGACACAGCTGCCTAGCCTGTCCCACCACATGCTGGGGCTGTTTGTATCTGTTCCCTGCAGAAAAAAGATAGGAAGAACTTTTCTACACTGAAGATGCCCCAACAATCTGCAGAGAGTTCACCTGGAGCCCAGTTTTAGGCACAGCTAATGTTTCACTGCAAGAAGAAGAAAAAGGCTCATCTCCCTTAAAATCCCTGCTTCATCCTCATGAGACTTGTCTACCAGCCCTTTAAGTCTCTAGATGTGGAGAACCTCTTTCACCAGGTTTTTCTTCCACCCCAATGAACTAACATGGCTTATGGAAGACTTCACCACATATCAGTGTTAGCACAAGGTAGGAAATGGGAGGGCTAAGGCAGGATGGGAGACCTCCCTCCTTGGGTGGTCTTCCACATGGCAGAGCTCCTGGAATTGCAGTCCTCACTATGTGCAAAACTACAGCAGTTCTACTCAAAAGCAGACTTGCCCTTCACTTTATTTTTTTATTATTTTCTTGATGCATGTCACATCCTTCAGTGATTTAAATCCAGCAGAGAAAATAACCTAGGGAAGCAATGTGCCCATTCACCAATTCATTAGGTTGTTTTAATTTACATAACTAATATTGTACAGGCTTTATAGCTTTTTCTGTGTCCTCTGCCAGATGTAAAGCCAATATGGAAATGCAAGACCTTCTTGTTTCCAATCTGGGCCCAGTAAGATTCTGTCAAGACAGTGAGCAATCTTTTGTAGAGCCATCGATTTTAGATTCTACCTTCATTCTGCACTGAGGTCATCTTCCAGAATTGGAAGAGGATGCCCTTGGAGCAGAAGCCTTCACATTCCCAGGTTGTACCACACCAACATCCTTTATCATAAGAAAAATACTAACCTTTTTCCTGCCTGTCCTTGAGGCTATCTGATGTAACATTTCAACTACATCAAATAGCACTGGGAGAATTATATAAGAGTACAATCATGCCACAGGTAAAGGAGTTTTTCTTATGTTGACATTATTAACACGTGCTATTCCTTTTTTTCACATCTCCCCTTCTGAAGCCATTTAACAAAACGCTAAACTAACTATTTTCTCAAGAGGCCAACACAGAAGTTGGCTGTGCAAGCTGAAGAGAAGAATGGAGATTATAATGGAGATGGCAAGAAAACACCATGAGGAGTCACAGCACTCTTAGGATCAGAACCAGTTGCTGGTCTTGTTTGGGCTCTTGTTTGTTTGGTTTTGGTTTCCACTCCACTTCCCTCTTGAGATGAGGTAGGGCTGGGTTAGGATAACATGGGTGTGCCTGATCTGATCCATTTCCGGTTACTGCAAACCAGCACAGTCTTTCCTGTTTCTCTGTTCCAAGACTTAGCACATATAAAGAATTCTTTAAATGCTAGTAAGTATTTTAATTGAGTTTTCTAAATGCTGAGTTATATCATTATTTATTAAGTTAATTATGTCTTTTCTTCAGTTCCTGAAGCCACAAATAGTAACTATCCACTGTTTATCTGATTGTGGTAAAATGTCAAAGTTCTTCCCTGCCTTCCCCTTACCCACTCCCTTTCCTCAGACTAAAGTATTCACAACTTCTATACCAACTATTGCACTTGATTAAGAAGAAATATACACATCAAGCTATACCCTCCCTCCCTCCCATAATACCAGCATAAGTAATACTGCAACTGAAAAGAAAATATGTCATGACAATTATTTTCACAGTTACTAACACTGAACATCAAATAATTGGAGACACTGTTTTTTTCCCTTAATGGAGAGTGGAGAAGAATTCTGGTTGTGGTGGTTTGTTTTGTGGTGTTTTTTTGTTTGTTTGTTTATTTTTAATAAAGATTTTGTTTTACATCATGGCTGAAAGCCAAGCTGATTTCAGGGAAATTATTTTACAGTTCTTAAATCAAGCAAAATAAATTCCAGTGGGAAAACAAACCCAACCCTATCTCCTAGTAGTGGTACTGCATATTAATACATTATTTTCAGGAATGTTTGTTGAGAGTGTCTACAGTTCCTATATTTACAGTAGTTTAACTTCCTACTCCCCCTAAGAAGCTGTTCCCTCATGTTTCTGCCACATTCTTTAATCTGACAGAAGAAAGAAATCCACTGTGGCCAGGGTCCCACCACCTGTATCTTTGCATTCAGTTAGAACACCCGAACAATTCAGTGCTAACAGGAGCTAACCTCAATGTTGCCTTTTTGTGTACTTCTTTCCCCTTGCAGGTTGCAGGGTTTGAAACAAGTGAGTGCTTTGTTGTGGATGACAACTTACCTACCTTGCTTCTTTACTTCTTTACAAAGTTCTCTGGGGATCTTATTCAATTCAGTTCATCTTTGGAAGTCTTATGCCACATGTGTGTGTTTTCCTGAATGTGATAAGGAACAGTGCCAGGACAGAACTGCTACCTGTGGTCAGTAGTCATCACTGGTCTCATTTACAAACAATAAACTCTGTGCAAAAAGTTACTAGCAGAAGCATCAAGTTTTGTTAGCCCTGAAAACTCAAGATCCCCTTTAAAGATACACATTAATTTAGAATCTAGAACTATTAATGTGCATGACTTCACAGTTTGGCTTATCACTCTAGCTGGATTCAGAGAGAAAATTAACTTATCAGTCTAATAGAGCTGATACACATTATGGCACTCCCTCCTGATCACACTCTTTGCACTCCAGCCTAGTAAAAAGCACACCTGACACTTCCAGCTGGGATCCCTCCCAGACCAACATACCATCTTTTGTGGGTATGGGTTTGGAAAGTGGAAAACCCTTCGGATTAAGGCAGAAGACTGATTTAAGTGAGCAGTTCATCACAGATACAGCCAGTTAGACAAAATCAGATTGAACAGGCAACTGACTGCCAATAAGTATACTTTTGTATATTTCCACCAGAATTTGAATTCACACAGTGCTTAAAAACTGGGAGGGAAAGAAAAGAGGGGGAACAAAAAGAAAAAAAATAAGAAAAAAAGGAAAGAAACAGCCAGTCCAACAGCTTCACCTTGGTATAATCATCCTTTCTATAGCACAAATGATATGATCCCAGTTTTTACAAAATATTGCCAGCAGCGTCACTGCAAAAAAAGTGCAGATGATATGAAAACGGCTCTTCATCATAGGAGCAATGAACTTTGCAATAGTAGAAACACACACTAAGATGACAGTCATGAAGGCCAGGATAACATTTATACACTTCCCCAGGAGCACTTTGGCATTAACTGTTTCAGACTGCTGTGCTTGCTGCTCTTGCTGATGGAGCTCCAGTTTGGAAACCCGGGTCTGGCAAGATTCCAAGGCTTCCTGGAGACAGAAAACAAGAATTAGGGCAGCCATATTTCCATTCAATATTTCTTCACATTTTAGCTGCAGAGCCATCCATCAGCTAGATTAGAAGTGTAATTTATTATAGACTGCTAAAATTTCAATGAACCACCAACTTTTAAAAAAAATAAGTGCACATATATGTCTGAATGAGTGTGTCACTGTTTGCTCAGGCATAATCAAGTCTAACAACACTGTCCAAAATGTAGTTTTTTTTCTTTTTCCATGCTTAAGAAAAAGTATCAGAACTCTAATGTTCATGACAGATATTGCCTATATATACTACTGATATAAAGTACTAGTAAAGCTGTTGCCGTAGCAACTATCGCTGCATTAAAACAGCAACAAAATTAGTTCCTTTGTATATTCTGTAGAAAACATTAGGGCGGGCTTGCTGTGACGCTAATTAAATCGACTTTGCAACATCTAGCACTTGGTTTACACCGTCTCTGTGGTCCACATTAATTTTGCTCTCAAAGCCACTCATCCTACAATGCTGGGCTTGAGTCCTCTGTGAGATCTGGCCTTCTCCTTTTGTCAGTGTGAACACAGTGGAAAAACCTGTGGAGATGCTTGTATGGGATTTTCTCTCACGTGATCTATTCCACTTCACAATTTGTTCTAAAGAAGGCAGACCTTTCTCTTCTGATTGAGGATGGACAAAAAGTGTTCTTTCAGTAAAACACTTCCTAAAGACACTACCCCCGTGCTTAAGCCCTCCCAAAGCAAAACAGAAAAAACTTTCAACTGCTTCACTTATTTGTCAAAATGCCAGCTTTTTGCTGGAGTTGAGCTTTGGGCACCACTGTGCAACATGGTGCAAAGATGTAATTTCATGAGATTGATAAACCTGACATAATCTCTTACCACTGAGTGACAACAAAAGCCAATGTTCCAGCATCCCTACTTCTTCCCCACTCTAACTCCAGATATTTTCCTTGCACTAGCCCTGACCACACCGTACGCTGTTTCAAACCAAACCTCTGTATATAAACACACAGAGAGTTATCAAGTTTCCCTTGCTAGGTCACTTCTTCATTGTGTCAGCAAGTACTGGCTTACCCAGTGACTGGCCAGGCACCAAGGTCACAACAGGGAATATGGCACAGTGCCTTACACAGGACTGCTTCCTTCATTGCTTTAGGAATTAGTAACAATATAGAAGACAGGTCTTAATGGGTGGCATGAAGTCTGTTATGGTTCAGGCATGTTCTCCACTACACACTAATGAACTTTCCTGATCTTTCTTCCACTCTGACTGTAAGTTATCCTCAAATTGTCTTGTACTGCTTTAGAGAAAGTCCAGCTGCAAAAATCTGATACCTGCAGCTCTGCATTCAGAGGCTGAACATGTCTTCAAAATGATCTGCACATCTTTTAGTGACAGAGTTAGGTTGTTACTCAAAATATCCAGAGCTTAAATCCTTTTACTCTATTTTAGCTAATTTTCCAAAGCCCCTAAGAAATAGGTTTAAACAGGCCCAACTGTACAGAGATAAAATAAACAAGGTTGTATCAACATAGCACTTCAATTAGAAGTCTCTGAAACCCCTCCAGGAGTCTTTAAAAGTCTCTGACACCCCTCCAGGATTCTCCTAATGAGTTAGGAAGTATTTCACAGCCCTTCTGTTGGACACTTCAGGTTTCATTATGTTTTTACATTCTCAAGATGCCTTCACAGAAAGGAGTCCTCTTTTCTTTAAATCTGTGAGAGACCTCTCTTCTTTAAACCCACAAAGGAACCTACGATATGCTTAGATTTAGTGCCATCCTTTTCCCACTCTGCTCCTAGGAGCTTCCTAACTCACATTTAGGAAACTGTGATCATCCTGCTGCTTGCACTCTCTGTTTAGAAATGTGAGCACAGGTGTATACAGGTCAGGTTTTGGGTTCTTTTACCATCTGAGCCAATATGAAGACAGTCTCTGAGCATTCCTCAATTGCTCATGAATAGGTAAGGCATAAATGTGTTTTCACCTTTTCACCACTTCTTCAGTGGAAATATTATGCATTATGCAAGTGCTTGTATCAATGTTCGAGTACGTACGTAACTACATGCTGTCAGGACATACTTGTAGACATTATTACTGGCTTTTGATTGAGGTCAGACATGATTTCAACTACAACTGATCACTAAGGTGAACACACCCTACAGCTTTGATTATAGAGGTTGTTGTGACCATGGCTTAAAACTATTTAATTATTACTGGCAAATCGACAAGTCTATTTATAAATCAGCTCTCTTACTTTTTACCCTAAGCTCAATTTATAATAAACCTTGCGAGTGATGAAACTACATACTGGAGAAAGTCTGAGCAAGAAGTTTATGTCAGGGCATTGTTAGAAGTGTTATGTTGCAGAATACAAGGAGACTCAAGTCCTTTCTCCTCTGTGAAAGAAATTTAAACAGGCCACATTTCTGTAAACAGAAATTTAAACCTCAACCACAAGTATGCCTAGGCTATATCATCAGTTCCAGCAGAGAAAGTCCTGAATCCAGAGAAACAAATGGAGACCATCACTGATTCAATGTGCTGGGTTTACACCTTAAAACAGATAAAACATGGGCTTAAACCTTTCCCCATAGTGCTTACTTAAAAAGATGCAGAAAGATTCAAGTGTTTCATGGTACAAGATTTCTGCAAAATGTTAGAAGTTCATAATAAGGAAAATAAGTACCTGAACATCTCGTGATCGCTCATAGGCCTGATACGCCACCTTCTCTTCTATGCTGGCTAGTTCTTGTTTCAAGTTTGCTGTCTCATGTTGATGAAGGTCAGTGAGGTCATTTAACTGGTCTTCCAATCTTTCGTATCTTATTAAGAAAAGAAGTCTAAATTTAGTGCCTTCTATTCAAGTAATGCCAAATCATGAAAACAATTACACATTTTTAAGGGTAATTTCTCAGCGTATGATGATTTCATCTGACTGGCATTACTAAGCACATACAGAAATCAGTAAAAACTTTGCAAACTTTCCATAAACATTTATTCAGCAATCTGAAAGCCTTTCTTGAGTGTTTCTTGCTGGCAGTAGGTGTTAAAAAGAAAATATTTGTTCATCATTGGAAAATTATATGAAATATAAACAGTGCCTAAGGATATCCAACTTACATTTTTCACACTTCATTTAGACAAGAAGATATGGTTTCATAAGTAAGTTTGAGCCAGATAATAGCTCACCAGTAATGACAGGAAAAATATGTTCTCTCTCATTACACAACTGCAGGGTTCTGCCATTTATGTACAGTCTGTTCTGGCATGCTTCTACATGGTAAAGCACTTGATTTAACACACAAACAGGCAAACATTGCAGTCAGCACAAAAATGATGGAAGGAAAATTGCCTAGAAATAGGTAGCAGAGAGCTGTCAGAAAAGGCCACTCTGCTTTCTCCTGAAACCAAGTCATGAGCTCAGTAGGCCATTTTCATTGTTCTTTCCTCCCTATATTACCACATGATACAAAGCCTTTTCTTATATTTCAAGAACTATAAGCATGGGAAACATGAAATATTGCCCTTCATACTGAGATTTTCGCCCACTGGTGTAGTAAAGACTTCAAGAATTGACTGTCACTTTAACAGGCCATAGGAAAAATGGGATGTAGGTACAGTAGCTGAAAGCCCTCTGTAGAACGTATCATCCACTTCTCACAGTGGATGATAAAGAAATTAACTGTCAAGTAACAAAGGCAAGATGAAGTTTGTGCTATAGCACTTAAAACGACATCTCCCACCTGTGTGTTACACCACAAGGTGACATTGCATCCACAAGGTAGCAATGTGTGTGAGAAGTATTTGGGCAGGGTACTCAGGAGCCAAGGGTAAACTTATCAGCTGTCAGTCAGTTCTGCTACACCATAGACTGACTAGCTTTATCAAGTCACATTAGATACGAATCCTTCCACCAGTTGTGAAACCACTGGCATCTCCTATACACAATATTCACATAGTTCACATAAAAACTATGGCAGAGGAGTGAGTTTTCTGATCAGCCTCCGACAGAAGGCAAAGGCCACTACGCCGTTTGATAGGAAATACTAGTATTCTATGTGTATTTTCAGTTGTTGGAAGTAATTAAACATATTGGTACCAGATATTGATTATTTAGGAATAGGAATTATTTTATCCTCTTGTTTCTGAAATCTCTCTCTCTTTCTCTCACACACACACACTCTTACACTTCCCAAATAGTGTCTATACCCGTTCAAAATTCATTTCAAGAGAACTGTAAAAAAAAAAATACCTATATCTTTCCTCTTGTAGCATCTGAGAAATAAAGCCATAGTCCCTTTTAAATTGGGTTTTTAAATTCTCGATATCATCAGCTAATTGGGACTGTGTGTCCTTGATTTCCCTTAGTTCCTCCAAAATCATGGAAAGTTTTCCTTGGCTGTCCAGGGTACCTGCCACAGCAGGACTAAAGGAAGTATTCCCGTTGCTGTCTGCTGATCCAGAGGTCCCACTTGAGCATTCATCATCACTAACATATTTTGGTTTGGCAACAATGGTGGCACTGCCCCCATAGGTTCTAGAACTTGTTTCTGGCCGAAATTCATCCAGGGTATTTTTGAGATGAGCGATGTTGTCTGCACTACCAAATTTGTTTCGGATCAGGTTGGCAAACTCTCTAGACTTGCTGAAAACAAAGACAGGTGGTGTCAAAGATACACCTGGCACACCTGACTTGCTGCTCTCTGTTCCATGCCCAGTGCTACGAGACTTTCCATGTTGAACATCTTTCAGGTTATCTTTGGAAATATCCTTGGTAGCTTTGGAAGATCCATTTTGTTCAATATCCTTGAGCTTTCTGTGATACTGTTCCAATTTCTTCTGCAGCTGGGCAATGGAGTGGGCAGATTTCTGGTTCTTTTTCTCAAAGACTTGCTTAATGCGCCCAGCCTGTTGCTTGTCAGCACTGTTTACCAGTTTCAAATACTCAGCCACATTTCCATCGCGAGCTGTTTGTTCAACCTTGATTTGCTCTGTAACCTTGAGGATTTTCTGTTTCAAGCTATCTGCATTGAGTTTGACTTTGTGAAACTCTAGGACCCCATCTGGTACATCAAAGTTCAGGTTAGTATCAGAGCCTCCACGGCGGATGTTAAGGGGTAAGCTCAGGGTATTCATGTCATGTCTTTCCACCTGAGAGAAAAGAAAAAGACGTAAATGGAATTTTAATTTTATTTTTTAAAATCAAACATCCAGTTTCCTTTTCCATATATAATTGTATCAAGAACACAGTATAAAGTAGTTTACATTAGCTATGCATAATAAACTTTTCTTTGAAATTAAGCAGCATTTTTCTTAACTTCCACAGATTAATAAACAGTCCAAGAAACTGCTCATCTCTCTTAAAATAAAGATGAATTAGAGAGAATATTACTAGATGAACTAGAGAGAATATGCAGCTTTTCAGAATCACTTAGTTTTCCACAAAATGAGAATAACACCTAAACATATTGTTTATTACTAAGAGTTTCAAAGAGACCATGGCTGATAATCACTCAATTTTTTCTCTTAGAAGTGGTCAAACATCAATGGAGTTGTAAGCAGCTTCTTCCCTCTACAGCACTGCTATATTATTCCGTGTATTTCCCCAGGTTTAATGCCTTTTTTGATGCATCCCATTCAAATTCCTCCCACAATTCAAAGTTTTTGCAAAACTAGCTGAAAGCTCTTGGAAATTTAGTGTATGCTGAAAGCTGGAAGCAACTGTTGTTTTTTAAAGCAGAGAACATAGAGAAAGAACTGGCCTGTATTTGACTTTTCATCTTGATAAAGGTGCTCAACAACTTGATCTGCTTTGCTAATTCTGTTTTAATAGAAGGTGCACTGAGTTGGATTTACCGAAAGAAACTCAGGAAAGAAAACTGCATTCAGTCAAATATAGGATCTGTACACCTTAAATGCTCTCTGGAAGCACAACAAAAGCAAGTAGGCAACTCAATCACAACACTGACACACAGCAGATCATTCATCTTTTTCAACAGAAGGGTAGGATAGTCCGATACAAAACACTGAAAGTGTTTCCTTATGTAAAATCAAAGTCACGGGGGAGACATGAGAAGAATGATCTAAACAAAATAACTTCATCCCTATTATCATCTTGGTTTAGCCTGTGTGACAAAGAAAGTGCATTTCATTGCAGCTGCCACAGTGTCATGTCTGTAGAGACTGCTTAACAAGTACTCTGGCCATAATGGGTTTTCAGAGCTTTAATACCAGAGGGAACGAATACAATTGCTCAGGCAAGGCCATTGAAGAGACAAGGCAGAAGCCATTAAAGTAGCTCTACAAGATGTATTTGTGAAATGCTTTAGCTACTCTTTGCTTCAAAATGTCTGAGATCCTATGTTAAAAGTTTGATTTCCAACTACAGTGTTTATTATTATGTATAATACTGAAGATCATGCAGCCAGACCTATGTGTACATGTCCAGTGATCACCATTCAGTCCTTTTCTTGAGTAAAAAAATATAAGCCCATCATTAAGTATTGTTGTAAGGTTTGTTTTCCCATCCTTGTATGGTTTTGGCAGATTTCCTGGAAATTCACTCAAGGATTCTTTATTGTCCTTAGAGCACAAGCTCGGTAATCAGATAAAGTGTCCTATGGTTAATACAATGCATCATGCACAGCTTGATCAGAACTACTCTGTCTCTACCACACTGCGGTACAAACAGAGAGCGGGGCATGCACCTATAAATCTGGATCTGACCATCTCAGAGACAAGATCATCTCTACTGCTTCATATTATTTTCCTTATAGATTACCAAGGATTACAGTGGGGGTTTTTCTTGATTTTTCTTTTGCTACTGTACCACTCAGGGCACAAACCAGGTAAAATAAAAGTTCACATTCGCCAATATCTAAAAAAAAAAAAAATAGGCACTTGAAAAATGCATACTGAAAGAGTTCTGGAGTTGACAATTTCTTTTGACTAATGATGACCTTTAATACTCAGACTCTATTCCAGTGATTAAACCAGTGCTGTGGCCTAACAGATCTGCACTATACCAGTTTGTTAAAAACAATAAGCTTTGACACAAAAGTATACTGTAATTAGTCACAGAATTGTATATGCACAAAAAACAGATCCATCACTGATGTCACTCAGGACAAGCTGTACATAACTTCCAAGAATGGGTGGGTCTATATCTAACCTTTACACAGCAGTAAGTGTTTACTTCCTTAGTAAAAAATAGTCTAGAAAGGTATTGTAATAATTGGATACAAGCCCAAACCAGATCCCTTCTCCCTTATGTCCTCTCCCTCACTGGAGTCTCTATTGGTCAGCCTTCTCTGCCTTCCTGAAACTTCAAGGTCACAACAGCAATAGAGATAAAAAGAACAATAGCATTGAAGGAATACATCTGCTGAATGCTGCCGTGCTTTTGGACATGAGGAAATCTGTTAGCATGCTGCAAATCTGCTCCTGACGTAAAACAAATCATAGGTTCAGTTCAAATTCAGTAAAGTCTAGAAAAGAATTGTGTTAAAATTCCCAAAGCACTGACAGCAGTAGGGTTTTTTACTTGCTGGATTGAGAGCTCATTAAGGACTACAAAAGAGTAATATCCAACATATTTTTCTGTCTGATTGTATTTGGACAAAACAGCAGGTGTCTTCTGCCATCATGTTGCAAGGCTGGGTCAAGGAACAGAAGCTCCTGAAATCCTCTGCTGATGTAATACACTTTTTTGTTGGGAGGGGGTGTGTAGTGTGGGGTGGAGTTTGGTTGGTTGGATTTTGTGAGTTTTAGAGTTTTTTGGAGCTTTTGGTTTGGTTGTTTTATATCAGAAACAAGCAGACAGTGGGAGAGTGAGATATATCTAGACAAGTGGCCTGTCACCTTTCTTCTGCCTTGATGATGTAGAACAGTTGCAAAAACTGTTGTGATATTCACAAATGAAAACATTTGTGATTGTTTTACAGCTCAGCACTAACGCTACCCCAAGACATAATACTTCCACCTTCAAATCCTACCCCAAATCATTCTTGCTGCAAGTCTCCTCTTGTGATGAGAAAAACTAGCTTCACTTCCTGCTGAATCAACTGACTCATTCTTTATACCAAGCACAAGACTGCCAGTCTTCATGGGGAAGACATCCCCGCAGGGACTAGTGCCCTCTCCTGGAATGCAGGCTGAAATCCTCCCAGTGCAGGAGACTGAATGCGCATCTCCTTCAAATTGTGTGAGTGCTCTTCCACCTATGCTATGGGAAGAAATGATGAATGCCATCTGTGCCATTGTTCCTTCTGTCACTCCTGGGTCACCAGCATCTCACAGGGACACCAAGCTATTAATAATAAAGAAGTTGTTGAGAGATTGTTGTATTTTTTTTTAAAGATTTTCCTTGTTACCAAGAGAAAAATATATTTACATACAGTAGCAACCCCAATAAAATGGATCAGCCATCCTTTTGGAAGTGAGAAGCACTTTAAGAAAAATCACCATACTCCTCTCCTATTATGGTAATTAATAGGGAGCTGAGCATTAGCAGTAGATGAGAAGCAGCAGTCCTGAGACGTGTGGTACCACCACGTAGACAGGAAGTCAAAACACTAGCCCACAGCCTGAGGAAATACCAGACATACCCTCAATCTGTCTTTAGGAAAAAACAGGGAAAAAATCAATTTGCATATGGTCCTGGGGTAGCCATAGTTGATGTTAGCCTGAAAAGAGAAACCTGGGCCTTGGAGAGAGACCACTGCAATTTATGGAGCAGTTCACATACACACTTTGCTGCAACTCAGTTGAGAACTACTAGTAGTGTTTGTGCTGCTGAAATACAAGCTTTTAGGAACAGTGGTTAGGACTAAAGCAATTCAGGCCCCCTGCCTGTATCAGAGCCTGGTATCACAGATGACTACATAGATAACTCTCAAAGAATAAAGCCCCAGTCTCCCTTTTTCCAAGGAGATCTCCAGGTTATCCATGCAACCCATCCCAAGCCAAAGACCAGAGCTTCAGAAAGGACAGCAAAATCACTGCTTGGTGCAATGAACACAGGTGCACTGCTAGAAACCCTTCATTGCACACGAACTGTCAGCTTTACTTTCTGTCTTAAATGTAAAGTGGAGGGCTGGATAATAGGCAGCCTGCCATTCAAAAAGAAGCCTTCAGAGCACAGCAATGATCTGAAAATCCAATCACGGAAGCAAGGATAGGGATTTCATTGGCATCATAATGATGCATATGTTTCTTCACTTACTGTCTGCAAAAGCAGCACAAAGGTCAGACTTGCAGGCCATGCTATCACAAGCCCAGAGCAGAGTCAAACCCATGTCCACAATGCCACAGGCAAGACTGGTGGAAAGGGATTCCATATAGACAGGATCTGCTGAACAGGTAACAATATCATGTTTAGTGGCCTGTAGGGATTGGTCATTGTATCCTCTCATTAGAAAATATAAAGCAGAACTAGAAGACTTTATTTCTTCCCCAAAGATCCTGAGTGGGATCCAACAGGGAGCAAAAATCCATACTGAATAGAGCACAAAGAGCATGCAGCCCACCCTGGTGCAACCCACATGTCACAGCTGCTCAGATGAATCACTTCCTGTGTTCCACTGACAGTGTCAATGGCTCTCCACTAACAAGTGAGAGATAAGCCCCCTGTGTTTAAGATATCAAACTGAACTCTACTCTTTAGGTTATAGATTTCTTTTATGCTCTTTTAAAATGTAGCTTTAAAAAAAGCACAGGAAAAAAAAAAGCCTTTACTGGATAGATGCATATATGCATCAGGCTCCAGAAAGCCCACACCTTTGGTTGCCTCACTAACAGAAACAAACCATGAAGACATAAAATGATCTACTTATTTAAACAGGCTCAGTTTACAGGTGTTTCCTTCTTTTTCTTTCTCTGAACAACCTCATTATCATCCCCAGTCATAGCTGTGCAAGCGAAACAAAAGCTTATGATGACAATTTAAGTCTATCTTGAAAGAGTTTCTGATGAATACTTAGAAACAGAATCTCATAAGGAGCATACAAAATAGGATTAAGGCGGCTTTAAAGCTTTTAGAATTTGGTAATAGCAACAAAAATCATCAGGAGCAATTATCTTTTTATCAAGAAATATGCATATGGCAGAAGCACAGGTGTTCCACTGGGTAAAAGAACATGCAGAAGGGGTTGTTACAGGTTTTCAGTATATTCCAAACCAGAAATGTATTTCGGGAGACACTTTTACCATCTCTTTCAAGTTCACTGTTCCTTCTAAAAATCCCCATAAGAATCCTTCATGGAAATCATAAGAGAGAGCTAAATCATCATAAAACATTTTAAGTTACGTAAAATCAGCCCCCAACATTTTTGCACAGTATGTTACAGCAAAACACCTTCTGCTTCTGGTTTTTTTTCTACAGCTACTTAATAGTAATATCTAGAAGTACCTACACTCAGAATATCATGCTAATAATCATGCAGAGGGTTGAGAGTATATGGGAATGGAGGGAGTCAGGAAAACTTGTTTCTATTTTTTACTGGAGTAATGGAAGATCCTGGGTGATTTGTGTCTGAGACTACCTGGCAAATGCTGATGGAGTCAAATAACTGAAGGTGTTTCTTTTACCATCAACAATTCCTCTGTTAATTATTAACTCCCTATCTCCCCCCAAAAAGCCTTGAAACCGTACACACACATTAGGTGTTTATTCCAGGTAGGAGTCAAAGGTAATCCCAGATGCCCTTTGGCATCTCAATATTCAGTCTCAATATTCAATATTCAAGGGCTGGGAAACTTCAAGGCCATCCCATGAGTAAGGCATCATACAGGGGCAGAGTAGGCTGTAGAGATTTTTTTGAAAATTTTCTGCACTATGGCAGCATGGTGTGGTAATTATAAAAATTCAGTTGTTCTACTAAACAACTGCAGCAAAACCTCAGACTAAACTACTAAGCATACTAGGCAAGATGTCAGATGTTGAACCCAGTCCTTCTGAGGGTCAGCTTGATCACCTTTCCCTCCATTTTAATTCACTTGCACTCACCACAGAGTTGAGACTGTAAGCACAGTCACCTCAAGAAAGATATGCAAGTACTTGCAATTTTAGTTTAAGTGAAAAAATCCCCCAAATTAAAAAAACACCCAAAGGTAAAAATGCTATAAAACAAACTCTGTAGACAGCAACTGCAAGAAAGCACATGCAATGAAGTTCTGGTGTGACTAGAAATACAGCACATGCTCTCTCGATCTAACCTGGTCAAGGCCAAATACTCATGCATAACCTGGTACCCAAACAGTCAAATTCACACTGAAGTTGGTTTGCTTCAAATCCTACAGGCATGCTCAGTTCAAACCAGAAATACCCTAGAAAGAACCTTTTCTCTAATTTCTGTTTAAAGGGCTGAACTAAGGCCAAATTTTCTAGGTCACAGCTTGTGTTTAAGTATTTAGATATGGTACTTTTTCAGATTAGACCAATGGGAGAAGAGAACAATGTGGGGAAGAGGTAGTTTTCTCCTTCACTGGTAACACCAGCTTCTTCAGAAGCCGAGAATATCCACTGAAAAATCTCCGGTGTCACAACTCACATTCAGTCCTGTTCCAAGTTTTTCAGCAGCACAAAACTGACATAAGCAAACTGGTTCCAATACAGGCAACTTCTGTGCCTAGACACTGAAAACTGAAAACAACGTGCCTCTATAAAAGTAAGCAAGTTACTTTCTATTTTCTGTCCAGCAGTCATGTGAAGTAGAAAAGCATAGAAAACACTGTCCTGGCTAGGGAAAAAAACACAGTGATGAACTGATACTCACATTTATTAAGCTTAAGTTTCTTAAGTAGGCAAAAGGTAGATTCCACATCCTTGGTTAAATATTTTGCTTCACATCAGTCCTCCTCTTTAGATAAGCACCATTAATTAAAAGCAAGTCAATAAAATACCTTCTCCTAACTCAGATCAAAATAAACGTAACTCACGTGCATGTTCCTTCTGTCTCAGGTCTACACAGCAACCTGAGAGTTCCAGGTGCTAAATGGGTGGTTCCATCAAGCAGTGCTTTAGAGAATACTCTCCATGAAGGAGAGCACCTTTCCCACAACACAAATCCCTCAAAGTACTACCACTATGAAACACTGTGAGGGTGACATAGTTTTGAAGAGTGATGTAAGACATTCCATAACCTTTCTAGATTAATTGTTCAGCTTACTTTTAGTGTTTCTAATAAGTGCTCTCCCTTCCCCTTTCCCAGCTTTTATGGATTTTTCTTCTCCTCCCATTCAGTAATAAGCTTTCTTTTTCTAAAGATGTCCAAATAGATGGCAATAGTGAAATTTTCCAGATTACTGTGAAACATTCTGTGAAAAGTCAGCCTGCTACACATTTGCAATTACTAAATCCTTTTCCATGAATGAGAATTTGATAAAAAGCCAGCTACATACCAGCTATGACTAATCACATCTCCTAGTTACAGCATATGCTTCTGATCTCTCACCACTTGTGATTTAGAGTGTGCTTTCCTTTGTATCACTGCATTGTCTAACTTCTCATCAAACTATTCCACACTAATAAAGTTGCAGCAGGTCACCTTCTCCCTCCACCTGTTTTTTTTCTGTTTCACAGTCAACACTTAATTTCATTGCTATTCAGATAGTCCAAGCATTTTCTGAAATCCCAGCTCCTGGAACTGTACAATCATACAAGAGAATTCCAGGAAATACTATGAAGTTTCTTGCCCTCAGTTACAGAGAAATAACTCTCACATCTAACTTAATAGTCAACAACCAAGCAAGTCCTCCTTGCCTCAAAACAAAGACAACTTTAAGGAAATTTAAATATGTAATTTACAGACCTGCAAAAATCAACCCCACAGCTCAATGCCGATTTTAGTCTAATTCATGACTTTTTATTGCTTTGAGCTGGCAACATTACATAAACCCTATTTTGTAACAGGAACATTAAGGTTTTATAGTAGCAGGGAATTTTGGAAGTACTACCACTGAGACACAAAACACTCTAAATCCATATAGACTGGCCATCACAGGCAAAAGACTCAAGGCTCGGGGACTTTGTTTGTTTAAACCATTGCAAAACTTCCGTTTATAAACAAGAGAACAATAGCTTCATCAGGCATAGGATCTTTTCATTTGCGTTTATGCTGCAGCAGCACATCCTGAGCATATAAACAATCACATCTTGTCCTGTACGTGAACTGAGTTGCTAACTTAAAAGGGCCTGCCTGCTTCTTCCTTTCCCCCCTGCCCTGCGTCTCTCCATGCTGGCCTGATAAAGTCAAACCTCAAAAATACATGTCTGTTACATCAGCAGCTCTGCCTATACACAGCAGTTTTAGTTATTTTTTATGTGAAAGGTTTAATCAAAATATATAGGGTCTGCTTTACTACATTACACGACTAAATAGCTTATTTAGCTCTCCACAGTAACTAGTACATCTCTTGACAAAGCAACTTTATTTTATCAAACCTTCATTACTTATCTACACAAGTACACTTTCACGATTTGCCGTGTTACACATATGAGTGCATGTTTTGGCCCCACACCTGATATCCAAGGCTTGTATTTGTACCCAAACCACAAATAACCCCAAAGGCAGGAAACTGCATGAAGATTGAGTCACTAAAAATAAAAAAAAAAAAAAATTGGCCATACTTCATGATCTACGCAAACTGAAAGAAACAGAACAAAACAAAAACAATACATATAAAAAAACCAACCAACAAACCACCAAAAACCAAAATTAAAAGAAAGAAGCCCAGAAAAGAAAGAAAAGAGAGATGAAAAATTTTATTTAAAAGACTACTTTAAAAAGCACCTTATTTCTCTGGGCAAAATAAAGACAATTAAAATTTGAATCACAGAGATGCATATTATGCAGATCATTTGTTATTCAAAACCACTGCTGCAATAATGATGTTTTAAACCACTATACACAAGTGATTAACATTGCTCTGACTTAACTCTGGAGAAAATATCCTAGCTGCAGTGCATTAAGAACCAAAATTCTCTGCAGAGTCAATGGGTTTAACCTCCTGTGGATCACAACAACACAACTTAAAAGCATTTTCTTATTTAAATTTATTTTTTAAATAGCAAAAATAGTTTCCTTTCTTTTCGCTGAAGGGGCAATATAAAGCATTAGGCAACAGAACCAGAGTTTCCTGCTCTTTGCGTATCTTCCTCCTGGAAGAAAATGAAATGTTGCCCCCCTGAGTTAATATAAGTAACATTGTTCTGAAAAGCAGAAACATTTTCTGCTGCTGTGACTATGCCATTAAAGTGGGTCACAAGTGATGCTTTCCATTTATGAATAGATCTACAGTTGTCTTTATTGTGGCAGAAGTCTTCAAATAATATTTGTATGTTTGCTACCTTGTTATTTATACAAATATACATGTGTAAAGATATGCTTTTAGAAATAATTTGTAAAATACACATAAATTTATTGTTATTATACGTGAGTACTGGTCCACAGACAATCTCGTATCCATGCAGTGTTTCAGCTGCTGTGCACCTTCTGGAGAACCTGCTCTTGGCGTGGTATTTTAAGGTTACAACCTAACAATCAACTCAAATAGTTACAATCAAATCTGAATTCACAAAAAAGATAACTTTTCCAGTAAAGAGACCCAAACAGAACACTTTATGAAGATGAGTGGGCCTCTACAAGCAGATGTCCCTGAATCCTCTTCTTTAAAAAGGCTCCATGGGCACATTATAACAATACATCAAAGTAGTACTTCAGCCAGTGCTTTGTGCACCCTCTAGAAACAGGTTTTCTTGTGCACACAATGTTGAAGTTTCTCATACAATATTTTTAAATGTTTATGAGATGATACTAGCACTCCCATAAGAGGTTGGAGGTATGTATTTTAAAAAAATATAAGAAACCTTTCTGTCTATTCTGTCTGAACAAGGTTCAGGTAAGACTGTTGTATCGATTTTATAGAATTAATCCACTATTTGTACATAGTCATGAGACATCTCTAAATTCCATTTTTCCTTTCAAATTTTTGTATACACCGCACACTTCAAATACTAATACACATCACACAAGTATCTCAAACCCATAACAGAAACTATTGTAGAGAAATTCTGTAAGTAAGATATCGTCTATTAATCAAAAACCCAAAATTCAAAAGACTTGTCTAACTGAAAAGAACATCAATGAGACTCACCCAATTAGTGGGAAATAAAACCCTGCAGTAAAATTTTTATCTAGTCTAAAAAATATTCCTATTCTGAGAAGACACTTCCCCAATTAGTGAGTTTTATTAAACTGAATTACTTATAGAAAGCAACTGAGATAATTTGTAAGATAAACTAGGTTAAATTATTATTCTTATGCCACCCTATTACTTGCAATGAGAGCGTTAAATCACAACTTTTTAAAGTTTTACTGATAAAGAAAAAAAACTATTTTTAAACAACTGCCTTTAATGAGGATTCACTGAATTTTTGCTGTATGGTACAAATCCTATGGTGTCATTTTGAAGATGCCTGTGTAGCAACCATTATGTTTTGCCATCGTAATACTAGCAAGTGAAAGCAGACTTTTCCCCTCAGAGATGTTTGCAAACTGAAAATACAATTATTTCTGTTTTGCCAGAACTAAAATGTCAAGGGTAGAATGAACTCCTGCAGAAGGAAGCCCTGCTGATTTTAAAAGCTCATTACAAAGCTCACTGCCCTCTACTCTTAACCACAGGGCACATCTGTAGCGTAAATACACAGGAGAGTGTATATTATGCATAAAATTTTAGTCATAAATTCAGTGCTTATAAACTAAATAAACAAACAAAACAATCCAAAACCAAACAAAACCCCCATTCCTTTCTCTCTGCCATCTAACACAAAAACCACTCTCAAAAGCAGGACTGCAAGATGAGAAGTACAGGCAAGAAACAGTAGTGACTTTGTTTAGCAGGCTAATGGAAAGTGCTCAGAAACTGTACAGTTGCACAGCACAATAAATTGCTTAGAACAGAGTAGATTCAGATATTTCTTAATCTGTTAAAACCATGTTGCTAATATAAAAGTAATTTAATGCAGGAAAATTAAACCTGTTTATCTTACCTGCTACTTGTTGTAATTGAGAAGATATATAAAATACTATAGACCAACTTCAGGTAACTTCTTTGCTTCCTTAATATGTTTATGCAAAATTTAATTCAATTTGGCACAGATGTAGTAAAAACCTATCACAGGAGACAGCAGAGCTGAAAAGGCAACACCAGCAACAGTAAGACTCATGTAAGAAAGTAGCAAGCAAAGACAGCTGTATTGCTTCTACTGCATTTCCTTGCCTTTGGATAAATGCTTTAGACTCATATCCTTTGTTTTCAAGACTCTTAGGTGTTTTGATTTTGTTCAAACTCTCCCTAGGAGGACAGAGGGGAATAAAACCTTTGTAATGCCTTTAGAGTCACAATTTAATTTGGATCTGAGCATCATTATCTTAGGTGCTTCATCCTAGAAGTCACGGGGATTATTTATTTAATTGAATAGGGCAATACTAAAAATGTTTCATGGGATAATATCTTTCAGGAAATTATAAAACGATTCTTCAAATAAAATGTGTAGAGATATGATTGAAGTTCAGAGTGGTTTACTTGACCAAGACGTTTATATGGTCAGATGCCACAATTTAGACTCTAAAGACAAAACTTGTCAGTTCTTCTCATTGAGAATCACTGAGATTTTTTGGAAGAGGAAACCTTAATATTGTCATCAGAATACTGTAGTACAGTTAACTTTACATAAGTAGTATATACATTAATAATTATGTGCTTATTCATACTCTTAGTTTGTACCTTTTTCTGTCTTGTATCTTTCCTCTTTCTACTTTTGCTCAACTAACATTAGCAACTGCACCTTTTAATCTCAAATCAGTTTGATCCTGTTTTTTTATCTGGGATATATTTTACTTGGTGGAATACTTGCCAATCTGTGCATGAGTACAGCTTAATTTCATGTATCTCCTTCTATAAGGCTCTTAACATGATTCCAGAATAGTTTTTCTTTTTAAATAGTAGTGATAATTTATATTGCATGACACAAACAATGATTAGTCTGGATACTGTGAACTCTAAGACACGTGATTTTATGGCATCCATCCATTTCAGTTTGCATGGATACTCTACATAATTACTGATATTGCTTAATTATTAAAATACAATCTAAAAATAGAACTGCTGCATCTTCAGTAACATCCATTATTCAATCCATAATGATGGGTAAGTCAACTACTATAATCACGTAAGATAAATCTCACCATCTTCAAGTTAGGTATTAATTTACACCTCTGTTTTACTCAAGAATCTCTTTCAGCACTGCTGGCAAGGTTCGTGTGCTATGAAGAAACATAAAGCTACTTATATGGTCTAATCAGAGACGGTAACAGAAATTATTAATATCATATCTAAAAAAAACTTCATTAAGTACACAGGTACTTCAGATTCTTATATAGCTATAATCCAGAACAGCTAGACCAGGGCAGCATTTCTGAAACAGGAGCTCAGGCTATTGCTTTTCTGCTTCGTTGAGTTGTCACTCACTCGCCATCCATGACTTATGTGTCCCACAAACTGATTCACAGAGCTCACCCATCAACTTCTGTGCCAAGTGTATGGAAACAACAGAAGATGTTTCAGAGCATTTTTAAGAGTTATCTTCAGCTTACTGAAAGCCACTGCCTCTTTTATCTAACCACAGGGAATTGGAAGAGCCTCTATCAAGCCACTGCAATAGTCAAACTGTTGCTCTTATCTCCTTGCAAACTTTTTGTATGAAGCAACAGGCTGCCCAACCTAGGTTGGTAGTTCACGTTCTTTGGCTGTTACAGCACAACAGAACTATTTAAAGCAGGATACAGAAGTTCCCCATATAATTTTATTACACAATAATACAACAATATTATAATAATTACAACAATAAACCTGATGATCTTTTTAAAGCAGCTTGTAATCTTAATTCAGAGTGTTTTGAAAAAATTATCAACAGAAAATGGCATGTGTTGATTTTACGTTCAAGCTAAATGTACAGGGTTTCTCAGAAGCACAGACATAAATGCTAGTTGCCAATTTTCTCTTAATGCCACTTCCTACATATTAAACTCATATTAGACTTTTCTATTTTTAGAGTTGTGGTGATGTTAGAGGCCTATTTACCAATATGATTTGATTAGAATGAAACTGAAATCAATATTCTGCTCCCAGTCTGCCTGCCTGGCTCCCTCCCTCTCCTTTGAACTTTCTAAATTAATTCTTTTTTTCCTCTCTTAAGTTTCTATTCAGACAGTAAGGAGGATATGCTTTATCACATGGTTTGGTGTAAAAGACTTATAAACATATTACCATATTCAGTCATAGCAACAGCAAGATAAAAAGGAACAAAGCAGAGTTCAGTGGGGAAGGAAGCAGATAAGAGTCATGCTGTCCTTGGAGTCCAACCATAGTTACTGGCTCTGCCCTGAGCCAGAGCTCAGTACCAGAGCAGGGAGCTGTGCTTGGCTACAGGCTCCAGCAACCTGTTTTAAATAGCCTAACATTCAACACAAGAGATCTCCCTCCATGACAGTAGAAAAGCAAAGCAAAACCCAAACCACAGTGCTCATTTTGATCAAGGCATTAGGAAATTGTCTAAATATTTTTTCTCTTTATCTCTCCCGGTCATATGCTTAGAATAATTTAAACCTAAACAAAGTACCATTAATAAATCAGATTTTTAGAGTCTCAACAGAGAGATGAAGATCTATATTCAGTACTAAACCCTCAAAAATGTGCCCTTTGTGAGATTATGCCAAATGGTGTTAGCCTAATTACACACAGTGAGTTAATACTCTATATTGTGTTACATGTCACAAAATCATTTTCCAGACTCTCTTCCTAAAGAAACAGACTGACAAATACTCTCACTTTCTGCAGTCAGTTACTTGACAGGTCTGAGAAACACAAATCACTATAAGAAATTATAATGCAAACTGCAAAGAAAGCTACTTCATCTTAAGTCTGCTAGCTCTTGGTATGTATGTTATAATCAAAGCAGTCTGCCTGCAGGTAAGCAAGTGGAAGAAACACATAATTTGGGCAGAAATTTATCTTTAAGATTAGCTCCTGCAAAGTTTACACTATTTACAATAAAACAAAAGTTTGAGGGAAGAAAAAAGGGCAGGTAGTAAATGAAAACCAAAATTACATAACTTTTCAGCAACTTAAAATGGCCTGAATGTCTTTTATTCTATTTCAGCTACAGAGGAAGTCTTTAGATATGCACATATTCATTCAATGTTCTAGGAAACTTTAATGAATTCAGTGATTTGCACTGGACAAAATCCTTCCATGCAAAAATGACTACAAGGAACTCTGACCTCCCACAATAGAAAAAGCAAATCACAGCTTTTACCATTCTGCTTTCCAAATTTAGATTTTAAGTCTGTCCCTTCATATGCTTCTGGTACTACCCAGGAACATGGCAACATTTTAACTTTATGGAATAAATTGATGTACTTCATTATTCATCCCATTTGGTCTGTAGGCTCTTTATGTGCTTTGTATTATCTTTCTTCCTCATTCACTGCTTCAACAGGAGTGTTATAAAAATAAAGGTCAGTACAGAAATAAACGCACCAGGTGTTACATTCCTCTGCATATTTCAATAATATTTAGACAGTAGTCATATAGTCTGAAAGCTATATGATATAAGAGATTGAAAAAGCCTGTTAGGGCTGTTAGCCTGTTTGCTAGCTGAAATCCAAAGATTCACCAAAATAAATCCAGATACATGTTCAACCATTTTCAGATGCTTAGCCTCAGGTACTGGGACAACTTTAATGTAGTATATCCATATAACAACCCGTAAGCACATTGAAAAGTTAAAAATACTACTAAAAGTAATTAAAAATAGACTAGTAAAATATACTAAAAATAGACTATTAAAACAAATGATTTGTTCTTTATTTAGCTTTTCATTGAAGAGCTGGTTTAGGTCCCTTTAGTGTGATAGAAGCAATGTTTAGTTTCTGGTACTAACTTCACAATACAGGTCTTAAAAGATTCATGCACAATGCTGTGAATGCATTCTTGTTTGGAGTGCAGAGCTGGGGCTGGGGGTTAGTAGCATGTAAATAACTGAAGACACTTATGATGTGGTATAATAAAAATTTTATACCATTTTAACACTGCTTTTTCAAGTTCTCTAGATGGCTTCTGGGTCACATAAAGTAACACATAAGAGAAGTTCTTACTATGTTTAAAATATCACAGTATTGTGATATTTGATTATCTAATGTATGAAACTTACGCCAGACCCAATCGCAAGTTTCTTAAAGTTTTACTCTTATCTGTAGGGAAAGGAAAGGAATTATCCTGGAAGTACTTGCTGGACAGAGCATTGTTTCAGAAGGCTTATAGTTTCCTCGCACGTAGCAACAACCAGGGAAATTATGTTACTGCCTTGAATGCTGAGACCCAACTACAAGCAGTTATCTCACTGTCAGACAAAATCTCACAGTGTAACTCAAAGACAGTGTAAGGAATTCAGTAGATTCACTAATAGACTGGTCTTCTAAGAGACTACTACATATGAATGTACATAAAATCACTCCCACAGACTTGGCAGCCTGCCAGTATTACAGTGAACAAGTCTAGCAAGGTCAAAATATTTTTAGAGTAATATTTTCAGAGCTGGGGTATTTTGATCACCTTTTGAAGAGTTTCCATTGCTCCTAGTGTAATTTAAAAGTTGTAACTGGTAGTTCTACATACCTGTCTCTGGCACAACCTGCCACAATGAGTTGAGCTGTACTTCTGATCTGCAAAAAGGCAAATCCTAGAAAAACTCTACTAGTTGCAAGAGAAGCTCCAGTGACAAACTGTGTCTCGAAGCCTGCATTGAGATAGAAATGCCAGACATATTCAATGATCTGTTTCACAGGAATTTGACTTTCTTCCCACCCCCAAAGCACATAGAGACACTGACAGACAATATGAGCTAGAGATGAAAATAACAAAATCTAATCATCACATTGTTACTTCAAACCGATTAAGAGTTCTAAGTATTAAAACATGATTTACTTATTTCCTTTGTGGTCAGTATTTCCTCCTGAATGTGCTTTGGGGGTAGGGAAGGAGTCCAATTCAGTGTAAATTCTTAAGATGAAGACTTTGTGGTCACCTGTCCACAGAAGAGCAAGTTCCACACCTTCTTCTATGCTAAAACATCTAAGGACTCATGATGGACCGAAAGTAAATAGTGTGTCTTTGACAACCACAGACACTTGATCTGTGCTTACGTTTAGATGCCACATAGCTCCTGCGGCCACTTCAGGTGAAATTTCATCCCCAGTCTGATACCACAGGAATCTAACACCTTGCACATAGCGATTCTGCTACCTAAAAATCATAACCCAGGCTCCTATGTCTTCACTGTATCCTGTCCATGACATGTCTGGCATTCATGAGTGATGATGGTGGCCACTTCTATAGGTGAAAGTTGAACTAGTCACTATTTTGGGTGAAGCAGGGAGGCCTGGAATTTTTCTAAGTGCTAAGACTGGGGAGGACACTGCAGGACTGTTCTGCTCCCCCTTGAAAGGTGGGAGGATGCCACATACAGGGACTTTGCTTCAAATTGCAGCTTATTGGCTAAACAAAAGCTTTTGCATTTTATTCATGTGAGCAGAATCTCATGTGAGTTTTTGCCTCACATGAGCTCAGACTTTCCCCCTTACCCCTCCCCCCCTTCCTCTATCTCTACTTTTCTGTGAACTCTTCAGTTCTCAGTTCCTTTTCTGTCACTGCTTCCTTCCCACTTTTCTATTGACACACCTTGTAATAGGTGAGTACCTTCCCCTCACCCAGAACTTCTGAAGGATCTGCCTACTCACAAAAACTTTGTGACTCAATTTACATATTTTCACCTCAGAGACAAGGGGTTTTGAAGCTAGGATCTAATGTTCTAACAGAACCATGTAATTTCTCACTAGTGGCTCAACTTCCTGTCAATCATATCAGTATCCATTGGCATTGGGAAATTTGAAGAAAACAATCTCCTTATCCAAGGGCAATCTTTCTAGTAGGTCATTCTTAGTATCTCAAAAGATATCCGATCAAATGTAAAGACACTCTTTAGGTTACACAACTCTACAAGGAAAGAAGCAGAAGTTTTAGGAGTCTCCTAGTTAACTACAGCAATGCAATGCAGCTGCAGGAATATGTAACAACTTCTGCCAATCAGCAATCCTCACAAGCCTGGAAGAAACTTTCCTCTCTAAGCTCTTGGCTATGTGTCTTCACTTCTTAGAAGCACAAAAAAGTGTGAAAGGGATCATATATAAAACCAAACAAACACAGGCCAGTGCTGAAAGCTTAAGTGCTAAGTTATTATCAGACACAACCTACTTTTGAGGCTATACAGGCTGCCACTTGCCTGTCAAGGAAAAACAACATCTACTTTAAGTTACCATTGCACCATGCTACAGATACTGCAGGACAGGGACATTACTGCAATTACACTATAAAATATAATTCCCTTTTTTTTTGCCAAGCTTTTAAATTTCTTTTAAGTTTACAGAAATTAATAGAATAAATTAAAGGACTGTGATACCTATATAATGAAAAAAATTACCAACATCTTTTTTGCCTCTATTGTGGGACACTCAAATAACAAAGATTGGAAAGACTGTAATTAATACTTCAAAAGCATTTTTAGCTGATTGAAACAGAGCCATGATTCTAAATAACCTACATGAGAATTAACCCAGGTAGTCTAAAGACTTTGTACTAAAACAAACGTCACTTTGCCAAGTGAGATGCACTTAGTCATTTCCTGATTTCTTTTTCCTTTATTTCACATGCTTTAAAATATGTGTTCCTGAAGAATTCATTCCTTTCCCCCAGAGATTCCTTTGCAGTGACTCCATAATAAGTCCCCTAATGAGGGCACTGATACCACAGGTGAAGTGGTAGATGAATCAATCCAGATGCAAATGTATCATGACTTCACTGCAGAAATCAGTGGGGAAGAAATACTTAATCACAGATGAATTACATGTTTAGTCATATGTGCCTTCAAGCAAAAGGCATGGGGGAAATAAGAAGTCAGCTAAGATTGTCCATCAAGAAACTAACAATTGGATTCTAGGCTTTCTTCAGCTTAAGACATGTCCAAACTCACAGCTTCAAGGCAGACATCCCAACCACCAAACTGACAGCTAAGACAATGGCATTCCTTTGCCTCTCCCCAAGAATTAGGGCCCCTGGACACCAACATTTGTGGAGAGATTATGAAAGATGACAGTGAGGACATGCCCCAGGAAGGGGAAAGCTGTCCTCACACCACAGATGTATTTTGAAGAAATACAGGAAGGCCCACTAGCATGTTGCCTTGTATTCTTGGGCTTCTTTTTTTTTATTCTGCAGCAGTGAACTTCCTGCCCTGATCCCATACAGTGCTGGGGTTAACTGGCCTCAGGAGGCACAGAGGCCTCAGGCACTTTCCACACCTCAGAAACGCAGGTTCCCATGGAGCTCAGCAAATAAGATGGTAGGAAATACTCAAGGTCTCCAACAGACTCCTTTCCTTTAGTTCAGCAGCAGCTTACTTATGCTGCAGCACTTCTATGACACATGTTAAGTCTAGTTTTTGTCCTATTCCTGTAAAAAGAAAATTTTTGGACGATTTTTTTCAGTACATTATTAATCAGCAGTGTCCAAGTCACACACCTTCCCATTAAAAGAGTAACTGTGCTGTAGTGTCTCCCCCATCAGCCATGATCCGAATGGAGCTTATCCAAAAAAAAAATCCATAACTACTTAATATTGACAACAGTAACCTGAAAAACAGTCCTGCATGCAAGCCAGAGCATTTAAATGCTTTCCATACATTATTCTTTCATCTTCAGCAAACACGTAACAGAATCATTGCCCATCTAGTTACCTCTAAAATTGTGGTAGACTGAACTGGCTTATATACCTGAATATTGCAGCACTGAAGAGGGGTGATGGCACTCTAGTTTGAAATCAAGCTGTGAGAGCCTGTAACTGCTGAGATCCTCTGTGTATATTCACCTATTTAAAAACTCGAGCTGTTGGTTACAACAATTTTAATTGCTCTGGTTGACATTCTTTTCCAACTCTACTGATTTTATTTCTTTCTATTAAATATACTCATTGAAGAGATTTTCATCAACTAGACAGAGCACAGTAAGTAACTGCACAAAACAGGTTACATCCTTTGGTACACCTTATTGGACAATCCTGCTTCATATTGGAAAGTTAATAGGAAAATTCTCAAAAAAAAAATGAAGACCTCTTTATTCAACTGAAGCTTCAGTTCTTCCAGTTATGAATCTTAATATGGATGTCTAAATTTTGGCAAGCAAAAATTGAACCAGAGCTAAAAAATTACCTGCAGTATCAAGCCTTGTATGCAGTAAAGTCTAATACGTATTAAGTTGTACTTCACTTTTTAATTGAAAATGCATGAAGTACAGGCAAGCTACTAAAACACTTAACACTTGGTAAGATAATACACAATAATCCATTCCAAAAAAAAAAAA